>OW119923.1:54969332-56308050 GCA_933210815.1 Meta bourneti
AAACATTCTAACTTAACCTAATTTTCAAATGAATTAAACTAAATTATATTCTCCCTGAATAATTGATAAAATTTATTCATCACTTAAGATTTCAATAATCTATTTGATTATTTTCCATGTGTTAATATTCTCCATTGACCTAACAAATCTCAAATTTCTTACATCATATTTACAAATAAAGATAATTAGAATTTGATAAATAATAATTTGTTTTTTAAGTTATCATTTTATTAATGCATGAAATTTCTGTTTGTTATTACAATTAATTTGGATCTTTGCCTCAGGATTGATCCCGGACCGTCGCCAATAACCTGCTGTGTAGCTTCAGTGCGACGTAAATTAAACTATCTACCTCCTAATACAAGTATTCTCAATGCGTCACAACTCCTCATTACGTAAGCTGTAGAAAGAGCTTCATTCGTGAAGTCATCCCAACAGATTTGCTCAAAAATGAGTAAAATATCTAAATTCTAACCATCTAAAAGATCGTTGCCAAAAGAAAAACAATTTGAATAAATGTAGCTAATGCAAAATTTTCCAAATACCGGTACTTTGGACGAATATATCCTTAAGGATTTCTAGCGCAAATATAACTTGCAAGATTGTGAACCAAATATTATATGCCACTTTCGAAATCAGAATTTATTGTTGCTAAGCCCTAAAAAGTTATTCATATTTTGTGCAACCACAAATTTGAAATAACTTCATTTTATTTGAATACATTATATCAGAAGCTTTCCAGAAAACGATTCGAATTCTTATGTTTATTTCTTTAGAGTAAGTTAATGTAGATTATTTCCTTCGTAAAAGTAAAAGAAACTTCAGAGGTGTGCATTTTCAAAATGTTTGTTTTGAATAAAGCGACAAGTAAACAATATTAAGGAGGTCTGGGACTCAAAATATGAAAAAAAGTCCAGCTTTTTTTATTATCTTAAAAAATAATATAGATATTTCTGAATAAAATTACACCTACATTTTGTTTCTACCATCAGTAGAACCGGAAATATTCGGCTTTTTATAACATGACAGCTGCAAATCAAACGAGCCTCACCCATCAGATAATGTAAACAAACTGTTTTGGAGTCTACTTTCTACTGTTTCAGCTCAATTTTTTAATTCAAATAAACTACGCTACGAACACTTTTGAAGTGATCTTAATTTATCATCGTAATATTCTCACTGTTTTAATTGTTGAATTTGCACGTTTTTGAATTTTCTGTACTATCAATATATTCAATAACGCTTTCCAAAAAGGACTAGACGGTTCAGGAAAGCAACGATGAAGTCCACAAATACTTTTAAAAGGTATAGGAAAAAGGTTCAACTTGCTAAAATTAAATTAAATAAAGCTGTAAAACTAAGAAGTATACTCAATACTATCCAGGAGGATTTTAAATAAACATAAAGTATGCAAAAGTGCTTTTTAATAGCTTGAATATTTTCATAATTTTAAACGCTCTTTTTCTCCTTTTCTGTTAAATGGGATTTCGATAGTGAAAAATGGATATAACTTAAAAACTACTCGTCATAAATGAATGAAATTTTCTACAATTACTTTTCAAATATATTTCTTTAATTTGTCTTCAGCAATTGTGTATATATATATTATTATTTTTTCTATAATTTTTCGAACTTTGTATACTATGTGTTTTATGTAGTTTTTGAACAAAATATTTTGTTTAATTTTTTCTAACTGTTTTAACCAAAAATCACGAAGATAGTTTAAAGTATGAACTTTTAGGAGTCAATTAGTGCAAAAATGAAGTGATTTGTTATAAAATATTTTAAGATATACCAATTTTGCCCAACGTCAAAATTTTTATTTTTTTAAATTTTAATAAAAAAATTTTTGATGTTTTGTAAATATAAAGTAGTTATTACAATTGCAAAATACAATTTATACCTACAGAAAAATTTTCAGAACAAAAACTTTAAAATTGAAGATTTTAGAATTTTGAGTCCCGGACCCCCTTAATCACTAAAACACTGTTGGGTCCGAAGTGGATTCTTCCGCTGTGTTTAACCCTCCCAGTTGTTCCAACGAGATATCTCATCCATCAAGATCTGACCAATTTTGTTAATGACGAGGTATCTCATCGTCAAGATATTGCCGATTATTTTACGATGACGAGATCATGATCTAGTCAATTTTCTCCTGATGACGAGATATCCTGTCCGTCAAGATCTGGTTAGTTTTACTAATGGCGAGATACCTCGTCGAGGCAACCATCAGGCGCCTGAGTTATCAAATGATACTATCACTGTGTTGCCTCACTCCCCCCCCCCCCCGATATACCCAGAATTCTTGTGAGTTGAAATAGGTTACACGATTATGTTGCGCCCATGTCTAATCTATACCATACTATAAGAAGTTCTACAACAAAAGTATTTTATAGTTAAAGTTTGATTCGATTTCATAGATAAAGTATTCCTCAAATGCTTCAGCCAAACATATTACAAGTTAAGTTAGGTATTTAATTGACGTCACATTGGAGCAACACAACTGGCTATTGGTGACAGTCCAGGATCAATTACGAAGGGAAAGATCGAGGACAACACCACGTAATTTAGAACCACGGTCAGATGACGAGGTCAACTCCTGAGCTGGCACCTCTCTCTCCAAACTTCCACACCAACTCGAGGATATTTGAGGACATGACAGATTTAAAGTGCAGAATCTCACACGTACACGACAATCTTTAGTTGGGTCGAGTTTCAAACTCGCAACCCTCTGGTTGCTAATCCACGTCTCTACCAACTGGACAACAGCGGCTCATTACAAAAGTCGACAGTAGAGTTTACCTTCAAAAGTACAAATTAATTTGGAATGAATGAAAAAAGTTAAAGTGTTAGAATAACCACAAATTGGTAGTTTTGAATAAAATAAATTTATTTAGGCTATAATTTGAATTTTGTCACGAAATAGCATGAAGTAAATAATCCCACTTATAAAAAACTAGATTGCTTTAATTTGCCATTAGTGAATTTCATAAGTGCACCGATAAATATTGCCGTTATTTTATCTTTAAAACTTTTTGAAAACAACTATTAATTTTTTAGATCAGATAATAATATGCCACAGTCCTTGTTTCTTATTTTGTGATACCAATTTTTAATTTTTAATTATCGATAATGCCAAATTATGTTTTTTATTAAACTAATTTTCTAAAAACTCGATCCCAATTTGTCACAAATTATATTTTCGTTTATACACGCATTGTGTTGCATACGGAACATATACTTTATCGTAAAGGGAAATTAAAATATGTAGTTGTAAGATTTATTTTATAATGATTTTAAATTGACAGATTCTGATATTTTTCAAACTACTATTAATTTGTTAACTAACATTAATATATTTGTTCAAGAAAAATACACTTATTTTACATCATCTCTATGACTGGCTCTTCAAGTGTTTCTCAACGGAGTTGCAAATGCTTATAGGCATGTGATATTCCTTTCAGATCTCAAAACAGATTGAATAGGCTCCGGTGAGAAGGCAGATAGCAATGAGGAAGTCCATTTCTTGAAAGGTGGTTAGCACGCTAGGGTTGCCGTACTCAAAATCCTGTTGGTGACCACCATAGCTGATCAACACTTGATTGAGTTAACATAGTAACATAGTGCTATCCAGTTGTTATGATGTCCAGATGTTATTTGTACTCGCAACTTAAGGTAGGTAGGTAGTTGAATTTATGTCCCACTGGAATAGGCTATTGGTGATGGTCCGGGGTCAATCACGAAGGGAAAGATCCGAATTAGAAACTTAAATGCGCAACAAGTAGCAATAGTCAACTCGTAAAGACCAAACTTGGAGATACTGCCACAAGAATTAGATGCAACAGGCACATTTCAACATGCGACGCTTGAAGCTTCCCAACAAACATTCGGAGTTAATGCGATCGATGGACAGTGATGTTGAGATTTTAAGATCATTACGATCTTTTTCTCCCCGCTTCCGAACATAACAAAGATTGTTATTGATGGACATGTTGACCTTTCCATGCTGTCCGTTAATGGATTCGGTATTGCATTATGAAACTTTTCTTTTGAGTACATAGTTGTTTACATAACAGTCAACTAAATTATGTTGAGTCAAAGAACTGTTTTTACTTTATTTTTAACGACGATTTATAAGAATAAAATTAATTTATTTGAAAATCACAAATTCTAAAAACAAATTCTTAAGGCTTCTCCAAACAAAGTCTTAACACTTATTACCACGGGGAGGACACCAGGTGTCTTACACTTCACTTTCTTACCATGCATTCTAGATGCAATTCGTTAATAGAGAAGCCGCATTTCCATGACATACCCTACATTGGAACAGTAACCTTCTGATCCAGAACTCAGGACACTGACCACTAGACCGATTAGTTGGCACTGAGATTTATATAAATACACGATTTTAGTACTTTTGTGAACATAAATGGAATACAGAATTGAACACTTAAATAATTAGATGGTTAACAATAAGTGTACTTTTTACTGATTGTTTTCACCATAATATGCCATTATAAATTTTAATGTACGTTTTGCATTTTAAGTATAAAATGTTCTCTTTTGGTATGCGTTTGAATGATTTTGAATGTGCTTAATACAATGAATTATCTGTGAATATTTTTATGAATCCTTTAACTTATAGTGGATCGTATTTATACAAATACATTATTTAATGTGCAATTTGAATCTATAGCATTTGATACTAGTACTAAATATGTTCAATTGTAGCACTACATTCATGTATTGTTTAAGAAAATCTGGTCTACGCATTTAAAAAAGCATTTTTAATATTAAATAAAGAAGACTTTCTTAATCAGTGTTATTTCCCCAGATCCATATGAATTTTGAGTTTGACTTATAATAAACATAAATGATTTCAACTAATACTCCCTGACACTTGTAATAAAGCCTTTGTCAACAGCTAACGCGTTTTTCTGAAAAAATTAGCGTTTCTAACGCATTAATTTCGTATTCACCCTTTTTTAATATATCAATGTCATCTCCCTTTTACTTTCCTTTATATTATTCACGGTTTACTTAAATTACATATTTCATTCTTTAAAAAATGTCAGATATTTTTGTTTAAAAGCACAAAAAAATATTCAAAATCAAAACTTTTGTATTTTAAACTTTGATACATATTAGGTCATTAAATATGAAATGTCCGATTACCTCAAGTACCACGTTTGATACCCGATATATTTGATATTTCACTTTGGCAGTTCTTAGGGTTTTTTTATTGTGAAGGTACAACTAATGCGTACAGCTAGCCTTTCTGACACATGTTTTGGTTTGTGATTATCTGTCGAATTGTCTTTTGCAGATTAAATTTTGTAAACCATGGATAAGTCAAAAATTCGCGTTATTTTCGAATATCAGTTCCGTCGTGAACTAATGCAGCTCAGACAACTCGAAGCGTCAACGAAGTGTTTGACAAGGATGGGGCTAATGAATGCACAGTACGTCGATGGTTTGAGAAGTTCCGATCTGGCGATTTTGATTTTCAAAATGAACCACGTGGGCGACCTGAGAGCAAGGTGGATAATGATGAGCTGAAAGCTGCAGTGAAAGCGGATACATCTCAAACTACGCGTGAATTAGCAACAAGGTATGACATTACTATTCCAACAACATTAAACCATTTGAAACAAATTGGTAAGGTTAAGAACTGAAAAGCAGCTGGTTAAGAAGCTGGATAGAAGCTGGGTTCCGCATGAATTAAACGAGTGTCAGAAGAGAAATCGTTTCGAAGCTTGCCTTTCTTTGCTGTCGCGACATAAAGGCGAACCATTTTTGCACCGTATTGTTACATGTGATGAAAAATGGATTCTTTTCGACAATCGCAAGCTCGGCACAATGGTTGGATAAAGATGAAGTGCCAAAACACACTTCGAAACCGAATATTCACCCAAAAAAGCTAACGGTGTCCATTTGGTGGTCCAGAGCTGGTGTTTTCCACTACATCTTCATGAGACCTGGTCAATCGATTACGGCGGATGTCTACTGTAACAAATTATATAAAATGATGAGGGATCTTGGGATTAAGTAGCCGAGATTGGTGAATAGAGACAGGCCAATCCTCTTGCAGGACAATGCTCGACCACATGTTGCACAAATAACGTTGCTCAAACTACAGGAGCTAGACTTGGAAACTCTCTGTCACCCACTGTTTTCCCCAGACCTTGCACCAACTGACTACCATTCCTCTAGGCATTGGACCACTTCTTGCAAGGAAAAACATTTAATTCATAACAAGCTGGCAGAAATGCCTTATGCTATTTTATCACCACTCGCTCTCCAAGCTTCTTAGCTGCCGACATTAACAAGCTACCTTTAAGATGGCAAAACTATCGATAGTTGAGGCGTATACTTTGATTAATTCTACTGCTTCTTGCTTGAGATATAATAAACCAAATCTTCAGTTCGAAATCGGACATTTCATACTTAATGACCTAATACATTGACCCTAAAATGCAAAGAATGACGCCATCTAAGATTACAAACCAAGAGAAATGCTGTTGGTAGACTTATCTATGAAATAATATTATGAGCAATTGTAAACTGAGTAAAAAACTGAGAAACTTATTTTCCAGAAATATAAAGTACTAGAGAAAAAAGAGGAAACCTATATAATGCGGAGGACTGCATCTATTCTCAGGGCCATGTAAATCTATTCGGAGAGCAGTATCTGATCTGCGAGCCATGTAAAACTGTCCGGAGGACCATTTTTGGTCTCGGGACCTGTTACCTATTTGGAGAATCATTTCTGGTGCTCAGGACGGTTAAACCTATTGGGAGGGCTGTATCTGGTCTACAAAAAGCTTAAATACTTTTGGGGGCAATATCTGATCTGCTGGTTGGTTAAACCTATCTGAAGGGCCATATCTAGTTTGCAGGCCGGGTAAACTTATTCGCTACACTCCTTTACCTTAACGCTTACAGTCTTTTATTTTACACTTACGGGATTTTGCGGACACTAACAATTAAATAAAGCACTGAGTGTATGGATAAGAAATATATGCAATGCCAGTTTTTGAATTTATTTAAACACTACTCCGTTTCTTTATTAAAACTATTTTAAATTTATAAGTGCTATGATGACAATATATAACAAATCAGCTATATATCAAAACAACTCATATATGTATATTACAATAAAATAAAACACTGTGCATACGAGATGTGTATACTACAAGTTATTGAGCATTATTGTTGAAAATATTTAGTTGGTTTATTGAAACCAGTTTGGATTCATAAGGTTCTATTTATGATAATTCTTAACTCAAATATAAAACAATCAAATTCAACACTATGAGCGCATGGATAAGAAATGTATGCAATGTAAGTTATCGAGTTTATTTATGAACCTATTTCGTTTGTTTATTGCGTTTATAAGTATTTTATTTTTGACACAATATTGACTCATAACAATTGAATAAAACACAATGAGAAGGAATGGATAACAAATGTATGCAATGCGTTTCACAGAATATTTACATCTAAGACAGAACTATTCCCCACCAAAACCACTTAAGAGGTACCGGATTCAATTCTAGGAAACATTTGACTGGAATACTTTCTCATCTTCCACGCAAACCCTACACTAAGTTGATGTACCTCAGTGTTACCAAAATGATTGCAGTTTAATGTGGCGTCGCATCAGTTTCAACGTCATGACGAGGAGCAGAATTATATGATTTGTGGACAGTATAAATTAATAACACAGTCTTCTAATATTCCACCGTACTTAGCAAAGCAGAACAGGTAGGTCCTGCTTTCAGCGGAGCTGAATTTCATGGTTACTAGGCCTGTCGGCGGTTTCAATTTAAAGGCGTGAGTTAGGATAGCAACTTCAAACTTCATATTTTCATGCATCGAATGGGGATAATTCGATGATCAAATTATAGAATATAGATAAATAGATATTTATGGATGAATGGTTCCAAAACTTGATTGAGTGGAATGTTTCCTAGGGTGATTTGACATCTAGTTTATAATGAACCAGTTATTGACAGTCTGTTTAAGCCTTTATGGCTGCATGAGCAAGATGACGAAGCCGTAAATTTGGGAAATCGTGAGCTTTAATGGAGCAATATATAGTAGAGGTGGGAAAATCTGTTGTTTTTCGTTAACAGTGTTAAGTGTTTTTACTAATTTAGGAGGATACCAGTTACACTGAACAGATAATATTAACCCTCTAAGTGGTTTCGACTAGATATTTCGTCATCAAGATATTGCCGATTTTTTTTAAGGATGACGAGATCAAGATCTGGTCAATTTTCTTCTAATGACTAGATATCTTGACCACCAAGATCTGGACAGTTTACTAATGACGAGATACCTCGCTGAAACAACCATCAGGAGAGTTACCACTTTTGTTAGAAGTTAGCTGCAATCATGAATATTAACAACTAAATTTAATGGTTATTATAGTGTGTTAGAAATTGACGCTAACGATTGATTTTAACAGGTATTGCCTTTTTAAATTAGCCATTAAGTAAATTGTAAAATATTAGTTTATACAATTTTCTATTTTTAACAAATATTGTTAAAAATTTGTATTTTTATAATTTTAAATGTCGAATATCTCGTCGAAGCCACTTGGAGGGTTAATGTTATCTGTTCAGTGAAAATGCTATCCTCCTAAATTAGTAAAAACACTTAACACTGTTAACGAAAAACAGATTTTCCCAGCTCTACTATCTATTGCTCCATTAAAGCTCACGATTTCCCAAAATTACGGCTTCGTCATCTTGTTCATGCATCCATAAAGGCTCAAACAGACTCAATAAATTACTTCACTACTATCTAAATAACATTTATAAGTTACTGTTAATATTTTCGATAACAGTTGCTAATTAATATTTTGCAATAACACTGTTATTTAAATTGTTATCGAAATACCAGTCCAACACTAGAAGATAATGATAGATTTTCAACATTCGAATGCTATTACATTAGATGTATAACCTCTCCATTTAACCATCTGAGTCATGCACGTATGACTCCACCATGGAAACTAGTTTCCTCTGCATGACTTCTAAACAGTTCTTGATGTTTTGATCAATAGAATCATTTAAAAGATTCCTTCAACCAAATAGATATGATTATTTAGTCATTATGTATGCTGTAGGTTAAGAACAATAGTATAACCCACTGAGTGTCACGAAAATCTCGTGACACTCAGTGGGTTATTATTCAATCGTTATTGAGTAATTAATGAGACAATCATCATCGGCTTTAAAAACAAAGGGAAAACAGGAATTTAATTTTTGGTAATGCATCTCGTGTTTTAATTCTCATATTTAATCTACAGAAATATTAAATTTTGTATTGGATGAGTAGATTAGCTAATTATCAAATCCAAATTAGAATATGTAACTTTATGTATTATCTTTTTTCAAATAAGAAAGAAAGGATTGTCGTAAATTAGTACCACGCATTTTATTTGTGTGTTGCATTTCTAGACATAAAATTTAACTCTATATAAGATATACTGTCCTTCTTTTATCTAATATATTGTCGGCTTACAAATGAAGCTCACCAAGTCGAAAAAATTAGTTCTAAGGAAACGAGGGGGAATTCTACTCACTAAGGATGTTTCTCAAGAATAAATCTAACCTACATGAAAAGAAAAATAACTTAGTGGATATATATAGATCAAATCTTAAAAATTTCGACTTAGTGTGTTTCCCTTATCAGTCGAGAATATATTTTTATTCTTTATATAAGAAATTGTGCACCCCCTCACTAAGCTTTACAATTCAACGATGTTATCAAAGAGATTAATTTCAGTTTATTATTCTTGCTGTAACATACTATGATGTAGCATAAATATTCTTGCTGAAGAGATATTTTATCAGCTTATAAAATGAAAGATGTATATCTGCATTCATTTAAAACATCAAACCAATGTATAACAAATAGAAACAATTGGTATTTGGCTGACATGTGTTTGAATTGTGCATAGTAATTGTGCATAGTATAGTCATAAGGTTTGATAACAAAAGTATAGTAAGATCGGAAAACATGCTTAAAAATTTTAGTAGGTAAAATATTACCACGTGCTGAATTGTGTAGACGATAAAATACTGAAAGAAAAGGAAAAAAGTTCCAGGTTCAAAAATTTAATTAGACCTTGGTGGCAGACGCGTTATTTTTCCTAACTAATTTTTTCGTTTAAATTTAAACATTTTATTTTGTATTTTTTGGTAATGGCATCATAGAACTTTCGAGAAGATTTTTGTAACCAATCCTAAGACTTCAAACGATGTTTACGATTTGATATAACATTGATTAAAAATGTTTTATCAAATCGTTTTACTAATTATTTCTACAGGACAATGTAAGCAAATCGATTTGACACTCAAATCAAATAATTAGTGTCTTTCAAGCAGAAAACTTTGACGATTTATGAAAATCCCAATGCTTGAAACACAACCAACATTGATTATGTAATAACAGTCGTAACAACTTAGTAGATTAGGGACTAATGTTATCCCAGCAGCAATTGAAGTCACACCCAGGAGAAATTTCATATTTTCCGAATGAAGAGGCTTCATTACACTGAGTCTAATTCATAGACGTGTTGAAATTGCTGTCTGGAGTCATACGAAGAGTAAAATTAACTGATTGGGTTCTTTACATTAATATAACGGACGGATTAATAAACTTGTACGTCTCTGATTTCAATTTATCATTCAAAAGCTTCCATGAGTCTGTTTAAGACCATTTCTACACCTAAAAGGACTGCTTCTGCATGTCTTCGTTAGTCAAGTTTTGTGCTTGAGGAATTATAAGGATGTGAGCTTTATAATTCCTCAAGTATTAGTTTTAATTACTAAGTAGGACTTTCACACAAATTGAAATACGTTATCAGAATATTTCAACAGTATATCTTTTAACCAATAAGTTCGACGTTAGTAAAATTATTAGGTATTTTAATTAACGTCGCACCGGAGCAACACAACGGGCTATTGGTGACGATCCGGAATCTCACCCGTAGATAAAGATCCAAGGACAACACCACGTGACAATAAGTTGAGAAAAGGATCCGAAAGACTTCTCAAAGGTACAGTATATGACATCCCTTATATTTTCTCAGATCGTTCTCTACACATTTGCGTCGATGTTTTCAGTTAATTCTGCAAGAGCTTCCAAGAATCTGAAAGAATATTTCCAAATCTACAAGGACTGCCTCTGCATGTAGTCATTCGTTAGTCTATTTTGTCAAATATTGATTCAAAGGATGGAAGTCTTATAAATCCTCAAATATTAGTTTTAATTACGAGGATATGTCTTTCACAAATTAAAATACGTTTATCAGTATATTTCAACATTATATCTTTTAACCAATAAGTTCGAAAAAGGATGCGAAATTCCATAATTTAACTTTTCAAAGGTACAGTATGATGTCCGTTATATTTTCAAAGATCGTTCTCCACACATGCGTAGCTGTTTTCACTTAATTCTGCAAGAGCTTTCAAGACACTGAAAAACCATTCCTTTTCGGATCCACAAGGACTGCCTCTGCATGTAGTCATTCGCTAATCTACTTATGCCAACTATTTGCAACTTCGAAGCAAAAATAACGTAGCCGATGAAAAGTGAAATTGTAGCTTTAGCTACACTAAACTGAATACATATACACTGCTGGCCACCGTAAATGCAACACCCTGAAGGAAGCATGCAAATAATATGAAATTTACAACATGCATTAGCGGAGGTGAGATATGCAAATGATTAGAATTTCAGCGCAGACGCACATCACGCGCGCCTGTGGCGCCACTTCAAAGCGCTATTTAAGGCTTGGAGATTTCGACGATTTCAAGTACGGCAATTGTGTTTTTCTTGAGGTTTTTTCAAAAAAACGATCAATTATGCCTCGTAGAAAACAGCGATCATCTTTTGATCAAGTATCCGAGTTCGACAGAAGAAGGATAGTGGCCTACCGAGATTGTGGATTATCTTTCAGGGAAATCGGTAGTCGTGTTGGACGAAACCAAACAACTGTAATGCGGATATGTGATCGTTGGATGCAGGAGGGTACGACGGACCGACGTGTTCGATCGCATCCACCTCAGTGCACCACTTCACGTGATGACAGGCATATTTGCGTATGGCAGTGACGGATCGCTCAGCCACATCACGAACCATAGCACAGCACATTCAGTCTGTACCGCATCATCCAGTGTCTGCGCGTACCATTCGACGCCGTTTACAGCAGAGTGGTCTGTCCGCAAGACGTCCATTGCTTCGTCTACCCTTGACGCAGAACCACAGACGTTTCCGCCGCCAATGGTGCGATGAAAGAAGGATGTGGACGGCAGAATGGAATGAAATTGTCTTTACTGACGAGTCACGCTTCTGTCTGCAACACCACGATGGTCGGATTCGAGTCTGGAGACACCGTGGAGAGAGGATGCTGAACAGCTGCGTTATGCACCGCCACACTGGTCCTGCACCGGGTATTATGGTATGGGGTGGTATTGGATATCACTCTCGCACTCCTCTAGTACGCATTGCCGGTACTTTAAACAGCCAGCGCTACATCTCCGAGGTGTTGGAGCCAGTTGTCCTTCCTTACCTTCAGGGCTTGCCCACAGCCATATTTCAACAGGATAATGCGCGACCACACGTGGCACGCATTGTCCAAGGGTTCTTCGTCAATCGCCAGATTGAATTGCTTCCCTGGCCAGCTCGCTCTCCGGATCTTTCGCCGATAGAAAACATGTGGTCCATGGTTGCTCAACGATTGACCCAGAATACATCCCCAACTGCCACACCAGATCAACTTCGGCAACGTGTGGAAGCTGCTTGGTCTGCTGTACCCCAAGAACACATTCAAAGTCTCTTTGAATCAATGCCGAGGCGTGTGGCAGCGGTGATCTCCAACAATGGCGGCTACTCTGGCTACTGATTTTGGCAGGAACCACACTTCACAGAAGTCTATAAATTTAATCATTTGATACTTGGTCAACATGTTATCTACAAAATAAATTTTGTTGTGATATCTCTTGTCTTTCTTGGTGTTGCAATTTGGGTGGCCAGCAGTGTAGTTCCGATCATCAATCAACCCAGAAACTAAATCCTTTGCAAAGTCAAGATTAACTTAAAAAACTCAGTTTGCTGATTTCTTGTATAGACAATTTGAACATAACAACTAGCTATATAGCATCTAGTACAGTTTCTAAACACGTTGTTTACTACAAAAAATTTAAGAGCTTAAAAGCCTAAAATGAAAGTTTCTAGCATGCCACTGTTTATAAAAGTGACATTGTAGTAATCTCCTTTGAATAAAATGTAGTTGAAGGTATAAAATAATATACTATACTATGAGCTAGCATAAAAAATAAACTAATTTTCTGCGTACAAAGCAACTATCATCGTGATTTCAAGCATTATCATAATTTGAACAACCTGTTTTATATAATCTAGTTTATTTCTCTGCTATTTCAAAATTATTTTTACAAAAGAGTAATATGTATTTCAGATTTAGATCTACAGTAAAATACATTTACTTTTCTGAAATAAGTCCATATTTTAGAAAATTTCCAACGTAGAGTTTATCAGCAGCACCATTATTTTCTAAATGTTTTGAATGATTGAAAAATGGCATCAAATTTAGCAACTGAAATGAGAATAAAAATAATAATATCAAATATTCCTCATACAGTTTTCGCATTTTCGTTCAAAACTACAAGGGCTTCATTTCAAAATTGTATTCTCCTATCCCTGCACTTCCGAGAGGATCAAGAAGATTGTATAAAAACGAAGTTTTTGCTAGAGATACATTTAAATTTGGAAGAGAGGGAAAGTTGCATCGGATTTGTTAAAACCCATCATACCCATACGGATTCAGATATCCCTCAATTTAAAATTATTTATCAAACTACTATGAAAAGTGAAATCAGTTTTCAAAGAATCGAGAATTTCTTCTTTAATCATGACTAAGAGCTACGAATGAAATAAAACGAGTTCCATCTTTCTTTTTTATAGCTGGAATATGTTCTGAAATCCACCCACGCCACCCACCATAAAGTAAAAGCATTTATTCAGCATACCTATTTCGTCTGAAAAGCACAGAAATCGCTCTCGTGGGTGAATCTCACTCCAACATTTTGCTTACACCATAAAAATGTCTAAAATATGTTGAATATAGCTTTAAGCAAAATAAACAAGATACAATTCTGAAAATATCCAAGTTTATTCCTTAGTCAAATAATCCGTTGTGTTGATCCAGTGAATGTGCTCCAACGATGTCAAGATTCAAATATTCAAATACATCTATGTGAATTCAACTACCTTCCTTAGCCAGTCGTTGGTGACTCTATAGCCATTTTGTCATAGAGGTATACATGCGTTGTGTGATGTGTACAGATAATTATTATCTCAATTTATCTGTTCAATCTTTTAAGAAAGGATTATTACAGTTCTTTGCATAGTTGTATGGATAAGTCATACACTTGCCATATTTGTGATTCAGGATACCTTAACACGTTTAAAAGCAGAGTTTAGCTGCCACACACAATGAGCTTTTAGTGTCTTAGTTCTTTAAACTATTGTAAGGGGTCAAAATCAAATTCCTGGCAAAGGTTTTTGAAGAATGGTACTCACCGGCTTGTGGTCTCTGGCTTTTGGGTTGGAGTGTCGTTGATTACAGCTGAGGAGTCTCAGGTGGTAGCTGCTTCCAATTGTTTGGTTCCTCGAGGAGCACGTCATCACAGATCTATGCTCTCCAGCAGAAAAAGATCTCTCAGCCTTAGCACGAGTAATTAGAATTCTCCTTTCTTGCTTACTCAATAATCTAATCAATTCCAGACAGTCCGCTCATCCCACAATCTATTCTTTGTTTTTCGACTTCGTTGTTCTGTTTTTCTACACCTACAATTTTCTAGAAGATACTGAGGCCAGTGTGACACTTTCTCTCATAATTTATATCAAAAGTGAATCGTTTGTAATTGATCCTAAAGATGCTTCCTCCACATCTAGTTGACTTGTAAAATCATTTTAACACTATGTTATACAAAGCAAAATTGGGGTCTGTCTTTTCTCTATACAAATCCGTTTGATCAATTCGGACCAAATTTGATACATTTATTCTTTACTCTCCTGAGGAACACGTAGGCTTTATATTCACCCCCACTTGATTTTTTCTAAGTGTATAGAAGGTGCTAAAAACTATTTAAAATCCCCATAGGTATAGCATTGAATAGTGTTATGATTGCGGTTGAGGGTGATTATTTTAGCACTATTGCGGGAAAAGGAATTTTTTCCAAAAAAATTACATTTACAGAATTTAAACTACTATTGTTTTCAATTTATTTATTATTACGTATCACAATTTTAACATAATTTATGAATACTTGATTAATGTGTGTGATATCAAAGACAGAATTTATTTCATTTTTCAAACTCAATTTAGAATTCCGAGTTTATTATCTGGATTAAGACAGTGAAATGTTGCGGTCATATTTGATTCTACGTATTATGAGTGTGTTCTTTTTCTAAATTAATCGGTCTTTAGCAAAATTGTATCAGTAGTCTTTCGAATTGCTCTATTCCTGGGTAGGTCCGATGTCGATATCCTACACGTCTGGTCACATCTTTGTTTTTCGGAATTCTACATTTCTTCAATTACCGGAATTTTACTTCTGTTGGTTAACCCTCCTCGTTTTGTCTTAACGAAATATCTCGTCGCTATCAAAACTGACCAGATCTTGATGTACAAGATACCTCGTCCATCAAATATGAAAAAAACTGACCAGATCATGTTCGTTATCATCAAGAAAATTGCAATATCTTGATGACAAGATATCTTGTCATAGCAAAATTGGACAGATCTTGATGGACGAGATATCTCGTCGAAATCACTTGAAAAATTAAGCTGCTGCTGCTGTATTTATGTTTTCCATTATTTTATATAATTATTTAAATAATTATTATTTAGGGTTTAGATTGAAACGAATTATTTATTTTATTCAAACGATCGCGAAGACATAGTTTCATTTCTTGGCTGTATGTGTATATTTGGACCAACTTTCCTGGAAAGTACTTGGTTCAATACAAAATGGTTTGTACTGTTTCATACAAATTAATAAAATATACAAAGCAAAACATTTTTAAATAAGATGGGGTAATGTCTTATCTTAAAAGGACGAGTAACGTTAAAATAAAATCACTTTCAATTAAATCAAGTAACGTTAACATGATCTTATATTTACATAAGACGGGTAGCCATCGCTGCAATTCAAAGACATTTTTTAATTTTGTCATTGGTTTCCTTTACAAGACGATTAAAATCAGTTAAACTTACATTTGTTTTTTGTTGTTTCAAAACATGTTGCTGGGTTTTAGAAAGCTTCATTAAATTGACAAGTAACTACAGGTGGACAAAATAATCTGAACAAAATGACACAAACTCTTTACTAGTAGGGAGTTCGTCTACTCTTGGCTTGAATTACAGCTTGCAACCAACGTGGGATGGACAAATACAGGTCATGCACCAACATTCAAGTGAATGTGAATCCGTTTAGAGCAGTCTAGTTCAGAAAGTAGGGCTGGAGATTGAAACCTTGCATATCCTTGGGCTTCCAAATATCCCCAAAAGTTCAATTATGTCAACATCAAGGGACTGAGGTAGCCAGATGAGATGTTCAACATCATCCTCGGGCTCATCTAACCATGCTTGGACATATAGAGCAGTATGAATAGAGACGTTGTCGTCTTGTAACACAATGAATTTACCAGCGAACAGTCTGAAACATAGGATGGAGATGATCGCCCAGAATTCTGAGATGTTGCACTGCTTTGATCTTCCTATGAAGGACTAAAAGTGATCCCAGACCGGAACCTACCACGTAAGCAGGCATGATACTGGTTAGCGGCATCAACACGCACTGGTTCCATGGAGCACCTTTCCATTTCTTCCATGATTCAGCGCTGTTAGGAGTGCATTAATGCTAGTGATGTCAGCTTTAAGCACCAACTGTGAAATTTTAAGCGTAACACTGTTGTCAAACTGCGAAATTAGGACTAGTAAAAATTTGTTCACATACTTGCTGTCTTTTATTACTTCCTCTAGAATATCTAAGTGACGTTGCAGACATGCATCCCTATTTAGATACGAATAAATTTTGTGTTCCCTACCTCTCCTTAAGGTTTGTACCTCCACATAAAGCATAGCCAATATACAGGGAGTTTTCAAATACATTGTATATTGACTACATTTCCTTTGAATGCAATTTCAGTTTTATTGAGAAGACAGTTTGAAACAGTGGGTAAAAGAATGTGAGAAATTTCTACGCACTACTGGCGATGATCAAATTGTAGCATCCAACCACAAATAGGTAAAACTAAGAAATACATTTCAGAAGATAATGTCAACTTTATTCGGATTATACATACTGCATTTTTCTTCCTTTTGAGAGTAAGGAATAAGAAATTTCTAGGATTCTTTCCCCAACGTGCGCGACAGCCTTTGTATGGATCGAGTTTTGAACTTGCAACCCTTGATAATCCATGACTCTACCAACTGGGCAACCGTGGCCCTGAAATTTTATCAAGAGAGATATTTCAAAACGAAAGAAAATTTATTCCTTTTTTATGACGATTTTTGTAAGCCAATTATCCTACGAGCAATTAGCTTATTTTGAAACTACAACATCCACTTCACAATTATTCAAAATTACGGGTAAAATTCATTTACTGGCATTTCTATCATCGTGGTCTGGGAGGTTTCCATGGCTCATTAGATATACAGCAGCGGGAAAAAATCGAACCAAAAATCAAATGCTTTTAAAAGCTCGACTATTATAAGTACTAAGTTCCAGTAGAACCTAGTATATGTTTTATAACAGTAGTTTATTTACCCCGAGAAATCAATTAAATCAATTATTTTATTATTTATTTATTTATTATTTTTATCATTTTATTATATATTAGTATGTATTAATTCTATAATTACCCTACAGAAAACTATAAAACCCTAGTTGATCTTTTTGGAAATATAATTATATCATTCTCACATAAAATAGGTTCAGCTTCATCCACACAGTCACATCTAAACAGGAAACACGACAAATACATTTTCTTCCGCTCACAGGAAACTGTTACCTAGAAGACAGGATAAATATCAAGGAGCTGTTTTTCGTCTTTACTTTTAGGTCAAACTAAAGTCTAACTATTCACACACGGTGTATAAATGGGCTGACTACTCAGATTGAAATTATAAACTCAACATCTTTCAGGACTTATTCGGTAAGGAATAATTTTACCAACTGAGGGGTTTGCACGCATAATTGCATAATTCTACCTTGCAACCTGCAGTCTTCGCTGCATGACTTCTAACCAATTTTGACCTTCTTTACCAATAGAATCTTTCTAAAGGATTATATTCCAAGGAAATTAGAAATATAGTCTAATCAAAAGGATTCTATTATAAAAAAGGAGTAATTAACTATTTCTAAAGGATTCTATTCTAAGGAAATAAGCAATAGAATTTTTCCGAGTGATTCTATTCTAAGGAAAGGAGCAATTAAATCTTTCTACAGGCTCTAAACAAAGGGCACAAAAATCCTTCTAGAGGTTGAAAGAATCCATGATTCTTCAACCAGTCAACAATGCTACATTACTCAGAAATCTCGTGACTCTCAGACGGTGAAAACAATTCATCTCCAAGCTGTGTTTTTTTAATTATGTATTTTGTTATCTGCTAAAGGATATTTTTCTGTAGAGCAACATTAATTAAATAAATAAAAACAAAACTACTTGTATGTGCATTATAGTATAATAGTATTATAATTGGATAGGATAGTTGAATTATCGAGGAAAGTGAGCAAAAGTGGTTATATCTTAATTAATTAGGATGAATGTAATTACGCTTTTTAGAGAACATTTTAATTTCGAAAACTTATTTGTAAGATCAATGCACTTTGTCTTTTGAGCACATGCGCACTTTCCTGAAATTCATTTCAGCTGTAGGATATATGGATGTATGACTAGATTCATTTTTTATGAAACGTTAAAGGATCTAGATCCAACTAACATGAGTTATAGATATAAATAATTGTAATATTCATTCTTTCCTTAACTCAAAATGTCTTATGAAAAATGTGTACTTTAAAACAATTCAATTCAGGTGAGAGGTTTATATTACTATTCGGTTCATAAAGCTATTTTTAAGAATTAATGTTACACAAATACGGTTTATATACGCAATTTGGACTAGGAATATATAGTATATATATATAGTAAAAGATTCAAATAATAGTTAAATGCAGATTAAGTAGACACTATTTCTGAACAAAATATTATGTTTGCGTAAAGTAATGTATTAAATTAAAATGGAATGAGTTATAATTCATTCATGCGTTAATTATTTATCTAGTCAATTACGGAAAATTAGGTATTTAAGGTATCCATGAAAAATTATAGAACATCCATAGTAATAACTCTTAATCTATAATTAACTTATATAAAACAAAACCTTTAAGTAATGAGGTGAGATGTTTATTGAAATTCACGTTTTGCAATGAGTGAAAGAACGACCATCAAAATTTTAAAAAATATTCGCAATTTTTGAAATGATTACTTTTTAAACCGTGCAGTTGGAAGGATTTGAAAAATAATTATAATAATAATAATTCTTATCGTAATAAAACAAAATATAATTATAAAAAATTTTATACAAGTTCAATCATCTTGATTTTCAATGATAAAACAATTCTATACTAAATATTTGATTCCAAATCTTGTAAGTATTAGTTACTTCAGACCTCAGGATTTTAGTCATTTTCTAAAGTGTGTACCACTTGCAGTCCATGGTGTACATATATAAGATCTACAATGCCTTCTTTCAGTTGTAAAATTAAGATAATTCAATTTAAAACATAACTTTGAAATATTTTAATATGAAACTGAATTGAATAATGAATGTTTTTATTTACTCAATATAATTAGTTCACTTAATTAATGAATGCATTAATCATTAATTATTTGAGATAGTAGCAGTAGCAAAGCGCAACATTGATAAATGGGGATGCAGAGATTAGATCGAAAGGGGGAAAACTAATGCTTGGCTTTAGTCAACTAGGTTCCTCGGTGATCTTCCGCAAAGACAAAAATAATAATTTTTAGCCCTAACTTCAAAAGAAGCCTAAAAGATGCAATTGAGACCTATATTGGCAACTCTGTGAATGATCCAAGCGCTGTCTTAGAGCTGGAGTCTGTCTACAAAGGCTGTAAAATGAAAGTTCCAATTGTTCATATTATCTGGACTGCATGCTAACCTCAATAGGAAGCATAGGGTGGGGGGAGAAGTTTCTGTTGAAGGTGCCCATTGCGCATGAAAAACCCCATTAACCAATCATAGTAAGAAACCATATGAGGCTGGAAGGATGCTGCATCATTAGTCCTTGATTGTTTTTTGCAGTGAAAATCAAGGACGTCTCGCTCAGATCGATGTTAAGAAATCGTTGTTTTCGTTTCAGGTTTTATCGATTATTATTTCTTTGCCACCGAATTTTAATAATTTGTACTAGGGGATGCCGGACTTCTGTGCTTTGATGGACGATACACTACTGGTACTATAACAGACTACCGCTAATTCTAGAACCTGATTTTAAAAAGTACTTGACACCTTAAAGATAAAAAAAGGCAAAAGAGCTTGATCCCCTGTAGCATTTCTCTTTTATATGGCCCACCCTTTCAAGGACAAATCAAACTACAACTTTTTATTTTTTCTCGATCGATATGACGCAATTCACTTTTCATATGTTATTGTTTTAAGTTTTGTGTAGTAATTTTAAGTTATACCAAAAATATTAAAAATATACAAATATAAAACCACATAAGTTAACCACAAATATATATATATATATATATATATATATATATATATATATATATACACTGCTGGCCACCGTAAATGCAACACCCTGAAGGAAGCATGCAAATAATATGAAATTTGCAACATGCATTAGCGGAGGTGTGAGATATGCAAATGATTAGAATTTCAGCGCAGACGCACATCACGCGCGCCTGTGGCGCCACTTCAAAGCGCTATTTAAGGCTTGGAGATTTCGACGATTTCAAGTACGGCAATTGTGTTTTTCTTGTGGTTTTTTCAAAAAAACGATCAATTATGCCTCGTAGAAAACAGCGATCATCTTTTGATCAAGTATCCGAGTTCGACAGAGGAAGGATAGTGGCCTACCGAGATTGTGGATTATCTTTCAGGGAAATCGGTAGTCGTGTTGGACGAAACCAAACAACTGTAATGCGGATATGTGATCGTTGGATGCAGGAGGGTACGACGGACCGACGTGTTCGATCGCATCCACCTCAGTGCACCACTTCACGTGATGACAGGCATATTGTGCGTATGGCAGTGACGGATCGCTCAGCCACATCACGAACCATAGCACAGCACATTCAGTCTGTACCGCATCATCCAGTGTCTGCGCGTACCATTCGACGCCGTTTACAGCAGAGTGGTCTGTCCGCAAGACGTCCATTGCTTCGTCTACCCTTGACGCAGAACCACAGACGTTTCCGCCGCCAATGGTGCGATGAAAGAAGGATGTGGACGGCAGAATGGAATGAAATTGTCTTTACTGACGAGTCACGCTTCTGTCTGCAACACCACGATGGTCGGATTCGAGTCTGGAGACACCGTGGAGAGAGGATGCTGAACAGCTGCGTTATGCACCGCCACACTGGTCCTGCACCGGGTATTATGGTATGGGGCGGTATTGGATATCACTCTCGCACTCCTCTAGTACGCATTGCCGGTACTTTAAACAGCCAGCGCTACATCTCCGAGGTGTTGGAGCCAGTTGTCCTTCCTTACCTTCAGGGCTTGCCCACAGCCATATCTCAACAGGATAATGCGCGACCACACGTGGCACGCATTGTCCAAGGGTTCTTCGTCAATCGCCAGATTGAATTGCTTCCCTGGCCAGCTCGCTCTCCGGATCTTTCGCCGATAGAAAACATGTGGTCCATGGTTGCTCAACGATTGACCCAGAATACATCCCCAACTGCCACACCAGATCAACTTCGGCAACGTGTGGAAGCTGCTTGGTCTGCTGTACCCCAAGAACACATTCAAAGTCTCTTTGAATCAATGCCGAGGCGTGTGGCAGCGGTGATCTCCAACAATGGCGGCTACTCTGGCTACTGATTTTGGCAGGAACCACACTTCACAGAAGTCTATAAATTTAATCATTTGATACTTGGTCAACATGTTATCTACAAAATAAATTTTGTTGTGATATCTCTTGTCTTTCTTGGTGTTGCAATTTGGGTGGCCAGCAGTGTAGTTCCGATCATCAATCAACCCAGAAACTAAATCCTTTGCAAAGTCAAGATTAACTTAAAAAACTCAGTTTGCTGATTTCTTGTATAGACAATTTGAACATAACAACTAGCTATATAGCATCTAGTACAGTTTCTAAACACGTTGTTTACTACAAAAAATTTAAGAGCTTAAAAGCCTAAAATGAAAGTTTCTAGCATGCCACTGTTTATAAAAGTGACATTGTAGTAATCTCCTTTGAATAAAATGTAGTTGAAGGTATAAAATAATATACTATACTATGAGCTAGCATAAAAAATAAACTAATTTTCTGCGTACAAAGCAACTATCATCGTGATTTCAAGCATTATCATAATTTGAACAACCTGTTTTATATAATCTAGTTTATTTCTCTGCTATTTCAAAATTATTTTTACAAAAGAGTAATATGTATTTCAGATTTAGATCTACAGTAAAATACATTTACTTTTCTGAAATAAGTCCATATTTTAGAAAATTTCCAACGTAGAGTTTATCAGCAGCACCATTATTTTCTAAATGTTTTGAATGATTGAAAAATGGCATCAAATTTAGCAACTGAAATGAGAATAAAAATAATAATATCAAATATTCCTCATACAGTTTTCGCATTTTCGTTCAAAACTACAAGGGCTTCATTTCAAAATTGTATTCTCCTATCCCTGCACTTCCGAGAGGATCAAGAAGATTGTATAAAAACGAAGTTTTTGCTAGAGATACATTTAAATTTGGAAGAGAGGGAAAGTTGCATCGGATTTGTTAAAACCCATCATACCCATACGGATTCAGATATCCCTCAATTTAAAATTATTTATCAAACTACTATGAAAAGTGAAATCAGTTTTCAAAGAATCGAGAATTTCTTCTTTAATCATGACTAAGAGCTACGAATGAAATAAAACGAGTTCCATCTTTCTTTTTTATAGCTGGAATATGTTCTGAAATCCACCCACGCCACCCACCATAAAGTAAAAGCATTTATTCAGCATACCTATTTCGTCTGAAAAGCACAGAAATCGCTCTCGTGGGTGAATCTCACTCCAACATTTTGCTTACACCATAAAAATGTCTAAAATATGTTGAATATAGCTTTAAGCAAAATAAACAAGATACAATTCTGAAAATATCCAAGTTTATTCCTTAGTCAAATAATCCGTTGTGTTGATCCAGTGAATGTGCTCCAACGATGTCAAGATTCAAATATTCAAATACATCTATGTGAATTCAACTACCTTCCTTAGCCAGTCGTTGGTGACTCTATAGCCATTTTGTCATAGAGGTATACATGCGTTGTGTGATGTGTACAGATAATTATTATCTCAATTTATCTGTTCAATCTTTTAAGAAAGGATTATTACAGTTCTTTGCATAGTTGTATGGATAAGTCATACACTTGCCATATTTGTGATTCAGGATACCTTAACACGTTTAAAAGCAGAGTTTAGCTGCCACACACAATGAGCTTTTAGTGTCTTAGTTCTTTAAACTATTGTAAGGGGTCAAAATCAAATTCCTGGCAAAGGTTTTTGAAGAATGGTACTCACCGGCTTGTGGTCTCTGGCTTTTGGGTTGGAGTGTCGTTGATTACAGCTGAGGAGTCTCAGGTGGTAGCTGCTTCCAATTGTTTGGTTCCTCGAGGAGCACGTCATCACAGATCTATGCTCTCCAGCAGAAAAAGATCTCTCAGCCTTAGCACGAGTAATTAGAATTCTCCTTTCTTGCTTACTCAATAATCTAATCAATTCCAGACAGTCCGCTCATCCCACAATCTATTCTTTGTTTTTCGACTTCGTTGTTCTGTTTTTCTACACCTACAATTTTCTAGAAGATACTGAGGCCAGTGTGACACTTTCTCTCATAATTTATATCAAAAGTGAATCGTTTGTAATTGATCCTAAAGATGCTTCCTCCACATCTAGTTGACTTGTAAAATCATTTTAACACTATGTTATACAAAGCAAAATTGGGGTCTGTCTTTTCTCTATACAAATCCGTTTGATCAATTCGGACCAAATTTGATACATTTATTCTTTACTCTCCTGAGGAACACGTAGGCTTTATATTCACCCCCACTTGATTTTTTCTAAGTGTATAGAAGGTGCTAAAAACTATTTAAAATCCCCATAGGTATAGCATTGAATAGTGTTATGATTGCGGTTGAGGGTGATTATTTTAGCACTATTGCGGGAAAAGGAATTTTTTCCAAAAAAATTACATTTACAGAATTTAAACTACTATTGTTTTCAATTTATTTATTATTACGTATCACAATTTTAACATAATTTATGAATACTTGATTAATGTGTGTGATATCAAAGACAGAATTTATTTCATTTTTCAAACTCAATTTAGAATTCCGAGTTTATTATCTGGATTAAGACAGTGAAATGTTGCGGTCATATTTGATTCTACGTATTATGAGTGTGTTCTTTTTCTAAATTAATCGGTCTTTAGCAAAATTGTATCAGTAGTCTTTCGAATTGCTCTATTCCTGGGTAGGTCCGATGTCGATATCCTACACGTCTGGTCACATCTTTGTTTTTCGGAATTCTACATTTCTTCAATTACCGGAATTTTACTTCTGTTGGTTAACCCTCCTCGTTTTGTCTTAACGAAATATCTCGTCGCTATCAAAACTGACCAGATCTTGATGTACAAGATACCTCGTCCATCAAATATGAAAAAAACTGACCAGATCATGTTCGTTATCATCAAGAAAATTGCAATATCTTGATGACAAGATATCTTGTCATAGCAAAATTGGACAGATCTTGATGGACGAGATATCTCGTCGAAATCACTTGAAAAATTAAGCTGCTGCTGCTGTATTTATGTTTTCCATTATTTTATATAATTATTTAAATAATTATTATTTAGGGTTTAGATTGAAACGAATTATTTATTTTATTCAAACGATCGCGAAGACATAGTTTCATTTCTTGGCTGTATGTGTATATTTGGACCAACTTTCCTGGAAAGTACTTGGTTCAATACAAAATGGTTTGTACTGTTTCATACAAATTAATAAAATATACAAAGCAAAACATTTTTAAATAAGATGGGGTAATGTCTTATCTTAAAAGGACGAGTAACGTTAAAATAAAATCACTTTCAATTAAATCAAGTAACGTTAACATGATCTTATATTTACATAAGACGGGTAGCCATCGCTGCAATTCAAAGACATTTTTTAATTTTGTCATTGGTTTCCTTTACAAGACGATTAAAATCAGTTAAACTTACATTTGTTTTTTGTTGTTTCAAAACATGTTGCTGGGTTTTAGAAAGCTTCATTAAATTGACAAGTAACTACAGGTGGACAAAATAATCTGAACAAAATGACACAAACTCTTTACTAGTAGGGAGTTCGTCTACTCTTGGCTTGAATTACAGCTTGCAACCAACGTGGGATGGACAAATACAGGTCATGCACCAACATTCAAGTGAATGTGAATCCGTTTAGAGCAGTCTAGTTCAGAAAGTAGGGCTGGAGATTGAAACCTTGCATATCCTTGGGCTTCCAAATATCCCCAAAAGTTCAATTATGTCAACATCAAGGGACTGAGGTAGCCAGATGAGATGTTCAACATCATCCTCGGGCTCATCTAACCATGCTTGGACATATAGAGCAGTATGAATAGAGACGTTGTCGTCTTGTAACACAATGAATTTACCAGCGAACAGTCTGAAACATAGGATGGAGATGATCGCCCAGAATTCTGAGATGTTGCACTGCTTTGATCTTCCTATGAAGGACTAAAAGTGATCCCAGACCGGAACCTACCACGTAAGCAGGCATGATACTGGTTAGCGGCATCAACACGCACTGGTTCCATGGAGCACCTTTCCATTTCTTCCATGATTCAGCGCTGTTAGGAGTGCATTAATGCTAGTGATGTCAGCTTTAAGCACCAACTGTGAAATTTTAAGCGTAACACTGTTGTCAAACTGCGAAATTAGGACTAGTAAAAATTTGTTCACATACTTGCTGTCTTTTATTACTTCCTCTAGAATATCTAAGTGACGTTGCAGACATGCATCCCTATTTAGATACGAATAAATTTTGTGTTCCCTACCTCTCCTTAAGGTTTGTACCTCCACATAAAGCATAGCCAATATACAGGGAGTTTTCAAATACATTGTATATTGACTACATTTCCTTTGAATGCAATTTCAGTTTTATTGAGAAGACAGTTTGAAACAGTGGGTAAAAGAATGTGAGAAATTTCTACGCACTACTGGCGATGATCAAATTGTAGCATCCAACCACAAATAGGTAAAACTAAGAAATACATTTCAGAAGATAATGTCAACTTTATTCGGATTATACATACTGCATTTTTCTTCCTTTTGAGAGTAAGGAATAAGAAATTTCTAGGATTCTTTCCCCAACGTGCGCGACAGCCTTTGTATGGATCGAGTTTTGAACTTGCAACCCTTGATAATCCATGACTCTACCAACTGGGCAACCGTGGCCCTGAAATTTTATCAAGAGAGATATTTCAAAACGAAAGAAAATTTATTCCTTTTTTATGACGATTTTTGTAAGCCAATTATCCTACGAGCAATTAGCTTATTTTGAAACTACAACATCCACTTCACAATTATTCAAAATTACGGGTAAAATTCATTTACTGGCATTTCTATCATCGTGGTCTGGGAGGTTTCCATGGCTCATTAGATATACAGCAGCGGGAAAAAATCGAACCAAAAATCAAATGCTTTTAAAAGCTCGACTATTATAAGTACTAAGTTCCAGTAGAACCTAGTATATGTTTTATAACAGTAGTTTATTTACCCCGAGAAATCAATTAAATTAATTATTTTATTATTTATTTATTTATTATTTTTATCATTTTATTATATATTAGTATGTATTAATTCTATAATTACCCTACAGAAAACTATAAAACCCTAGTTGATCTTTTTGGAAATATAATTATATCATTCTCACATAAAATAGGTTCAGCTTCATCCACACAGTCACATCTAAACAGGAAACACGACAAATACATTTTCTTCCGCTCACAGGAAACTGTTACCTAGAAGACAGGATAAATATCAAGGAGCTGTTTTTCGTCTTTACTTTTAGGTCAAACTAAAGTCTAACTATTCACACACGGTGTATAAATGGGCTGACTACTCAGATTGAAATTATAAACTCAACATCTTTCAGGACTTATTCGGTAAGGAATAATTTTACCAACTGAGGGGTTTGCACGCATAATTGCATAATTCTACCTTGCAACCTGCAGTCTTCGCTGCATGACTTCTAACCAATTTTGACCTTCTTTACCAATAGAATCTTTCTAAAGGATTATATTCCAAGGAAATTAGAAATATAGTCTAATCAAAAGGATTCTATTATAAAAAAGGAGTAATTAACTATTTCTAAAGGATTCTATTCTAAGGAAATAAGCAATAGAATTTTTCCGAGTGATTCTATTCTAAGGAAAGGAGCAATTAAATCTTTCTACAGGCTCTAAACAAAGGGCACAAAAATCCTTCTAGAGGTTGAAAGAATCCATGATTCTTCAACCAGTCAACAATGCTACATTACTCAGAAATCTCGTGACTCTCAGACGGTGAAAACAATTCATCTCCAAGCTGTGTTTTTTTAATTATGTATTTTGTTATCTGCTAAAGGATATTTTTCTGTAGAGCAACATTAATTAAATAAATAAAAACAAAACTACTTGTATGTGCATTATAGTATAATAGTATTATAATTGGATAGGATAGTTGAATTATCGAGGAAAGTGAGCAAAAGTGGTTATATCTTAATTAATTAGGATGAATGTAATTACGCTTTTTAGAGAACATTTTAATTTCGAAAACTTATTTGTAAGATCAATGCACTTTGTCTTTTGAGCACATGCGCACTTTCCTGAAATTCATTTCAGCTGTAGGATATATGGATGTATGACTAGATTCATTTTTTATGAAACGTTAAAGGATCTAGATCCAACTAACATGAGTTATAGATATAAATAATTGTAATATTCATTCTTTCCTTAACTCAAAATGTCTTATGAAAAATGTGTACTTTAAAACAATTCAATTCAGGTGAGAGGTTTATATTACTATTCGGTTCATAAAGCTATTTTTAAGAATTAATGTTACACAAATACGGTTTATATACGCAATTTGGACTAGGAATATATAGTATATATATATAGTAAAAGATTCAAATAATAGTTAAATGCAGATTAAGTAGACACTATTTCTGAACAAAATATTATGTTTGCGTAAAGTAATGTATTAAATTAAAATGGAATGAGTTATAATTCATTCATGCGTTAATTATTTATCTAGTCAATTACGGAAAATTAGGTATTTAAGGTATCCATGAAAAATTATAGAACATCCATAGTAATAACTCTTAATCTATAATTAACTTATATAAAACAAAACCTTTAAGTAATGAGGTGAGATGTTTATTGAAATTCACGTTTTGCAATGAGTGAAAGAACGACCATCAAAATTTTAAAAAATATTCGCAATTTTTGAAATGATTACTTTTTAAACCGTGCAGTTGGAAGGATTTGAAAAATAATTATAATAATAATAATTCTTATCGTAATAAAACAAAATATAATTATAAAAAATTTTATACAAGTTCAATCATCTTGATTTTCAATGATAAAACAATTCTATACTAAATATTTGATTCCAAATCTTGTAAGTATTAGTTACTTCAGACCTCAGGATTTTAGTCATTTTCTAAAGTGTGTACCACTTGCAGTCCATGGTGTACATATATAAGATCTACAATGCCTTCTTTCAGTTGTAAAATTAAGATAATTCAATTTAAAACATAACTTTGAAATATTTTAATATGAAACTGAATTGAATAATGAATGTTTTTATTTACTCAATATAATTAGTTCACTTAATTAATGAATGCATTAATCATTAATTATTTGAGATAGTAGCAGTAGCAAAGCGCAACATTGATAAATGGGGATGCAGAGATTAGATCGAAAGGGGGAAAACTAATGCTTGGCTTTAGTCAACTAGGTTCCTCGGTGATCTTCCGCAAAGACAAAAATAATAATTTTTAGCCCTAACTTCAAAAGAAGCCTAAAAGATGCAATTGAGACCTATATTGGCAACTCTGTGAATGATCCAAGCGCTGTCTTAGAGCTGGAGTCTGTCTACAAAGGCTGTAAAATGAAAGTTCCAATTGTTCATATTATCTGGACTGCATGCTAACCTCAATAGGAAGCATAGGGTGGGGGGAGAAGTTTCTGTTGAAGGTGCCCATTGCGCATGAAAAACCCCATTAACCAATCATAGTAAGAAACCATATGAGGCTGGAAGGATGCTGCATCATTAGTCCTTGATTGTTTTTTGCAGTGAAAATCAAGGACGTCTCGCTCAGATCGATGTTAAGAAATCGTTGTTTTCGTTTCAGGTTTTATCGATTATTATTTCTTTGCCACCGAATTTTAATAATTTGTACTAGGGGATGCCGGACTTCTGTGCTTTGATGGACGATACACTACTGGTACTATAACAGACTACCGCTAATTCTAGAACCTGATTTTAAAAAGTACTTGACACCTTAAAGATAAAAAAAGGCAAAAGAGCTTGATCCCCTGTAGCATTTCTCTTTTATATGGCCCACCCTTTCAAGGACAAATCAAACTACAACTTTTTATTTTTTCTCGATCGATATGACGCAATTCACTTTTCATATGTTATTGTTTTAAGTTTTGTGTAGTAATTTTAAGTTATACCAAAAATATTAAAAATATACAAATATAAAACCACATAAGTTAACCACAAATATATATATATATATATATATATATATATACACTGCTGGCCACCGTAAATGCAACACCCTGAAGGAAGCATGCAAATAATATGAAATTTGCAACATGCATTAGCGGAGGTGTGAGATATGCAAATGATTAGAATTTCAGCGCAGACGCACATCACGCGCGCCTGTGGCGCCACTTCAAAGCGCTATTTAAGGCTTGGAGATTTCGACGATTTCAAGTACGGCAATTGTGTTTTTCTTGTGGTTTTTTCAAAAAAACGATCAATTATGCCTCGTAGAAAACAGCGATCATCTTTTGATCAAGTATCCGAGTTCGACAGAGGAAGGATAGTGGCCTACCGAGATTGTGGATTATCTTTCAGGGAAATCGGTAGTCGTGTTGGACGAAACCAAACAACTGTAATGCGGATATGTGATCGTTGGATGCAGGAGGGTACGACGGACCGACGTGTTCGATCGCATCCACCTCAGTGCACCACTTCACGTGATGACAGGCATATTGTGCGTATGGCAGTGACGGATCGCTCAGCCACATCACGAACCATAGCACAGCACATTCAGTCTGTACCGCATCATCCAGTGTCTGCGCGTACCATTCGACGCCGTTTACAGCAGAGTGGTCTGTCCGCAAGACGTCCATTGCTTCGTCTACCCTTGACGCAGAACCACAGACGTTTCCGCCGCCAATGGTGCGATGAAAGAAGGATGTGGACGGCAGAATGGAATGAAATTGTCTTTACTGACGAGTCACGCTTCTGTCTGCAACACCACGATGGTCGGATTCGAGTCTGGAGACACCGTGGAGAGAGGATGCTGAACAGCTGCGTTATGCACCGCCACACTGGTCCTGCACCGGGTATTATGGTATGGGGCGGTATTGGATATCACTCTCGCACTCCTCTAGTACGCATTGCCGGTACTTTAAACAGCCAGCGCTACATCTCCGAGGTGTTGGAGCCAGTTGTCCTTCCTTACCTTCAGGGCTTGCCCACAGCCATATTTCAACAGGATAATGCGCGACCACACGTGGCACGCATTGTCCAAGGGTTCTTCGTCAATCGCCAGATTGAATTGCTTCCCTGGCCAGCTCGCTCTCCGGATCTTTCGCCGATAGAAAACATGTGGTCCATGGTTGCTCAACGATTGACCCAGAATACATCACCAGCTGCCACACCAGATCAACTTTGGCAACGTGTGGAAGCTGCTTGGTCTGCTGTACCCCAAGAACACATCCAAAGTCTCTTTGAATCAATGCCGAGGCGTGTGGCAGCGGTGATCTCCAACAATGGCGGCTACTCTGGCTACTGATTTTGGCAGGAACCACACTTCACAGAAGTCTATAAATTTAATCATTTGATACTTGGTCAACATGTTATCTACAAAATAAATTTTGTTGTGATATCTCTTGTCTTTCTTGGTGTTGCAATTTGGGTATATATGCAATTTGGGTATATATATATCAAACAGCAAGTACGTCTCACTTTACTTATATCATTATAAGTTCCTCCAAAGTTAATGTGCGCATTGCATTTATTAGGTATGAAAATGCATTTTGATTTTATAAATATGTGAACACGTTAAAGTGGGATAATAATATTCGAGCGTTTCAATTTAATTCCAAGGCCAGTATAAGATCACAAAGTTTTGCATAAAATAACTCATAAAAAATAAAATCGAAATAATCCAGAGGTACTGAATGCTTGTCTTCAAGAATAAGATGCAGCATTTTCGTATAATATCCATCCATATTGCTTAATATTGGCTCATACCTTTTCTCGGTTCTTCCTTTGTGTCATGTATATGAGTCTACGCACAATTGAATTTCAGAAACCAATATAATGTCTTACATGATTACTAAGGAAGCAATAGGAAGCCATTTCAACACACTTCCATTCTTGTATTCTATGCTTAGAAGAATACTTCTTGCAACAGCGATTAACGCCTGGCAAACACAATCCATGATTTATTAGGTGTATTAAATGGGGAAATATACTCTAACTCTACTAATCAACCCTTAGTAGGCACTGTCTCAAGTGAATCGCTGAGATAGCATTAACTTTTTACCTGAATAAAACACCAAACAATAATACACATATAAATCTTGCACAATAATTCATCATACTATTTACGTAATAATGCTAGTCTCCATATTCTTTACTTTTTAAATATTAATTTTAATGAATGAGTATTTATTCTCTAGGAATATCCGATATCCGTATCTGATCTATGCGTCGGGTAAACTTATTCGGATGGCTGTATCTCGCCGGCGGACCTGAAAAAACCTTTTCGAATGGCTGTATTTGTCCGGCGGGCCAAATAAATCTTTTCGTAAGGCCTTATCTAGTCGGCGGGACCGGTAAACGTTTTCAGAGGGCTGTATCTGGCGTACGGGATGGTTAAAGCAATCCGTAGGGCATATTAGGTCTGCGAGCCGGTTAACATATTCGGCAGGCCGTATCTCGTATGCGTGTTCGTTCGAAACATTTCCAGGGCCATATCTGGGCAGCGCGACAGGTAAATCTTTTCAAAGAGCAGTATCTAGCGGGCAGGCCGGGTAGACCGCTTAGAAAGGTGGTCTACAGACCTGATAAGAATAAGGGCCATCATGGCTCAGTGGGGGTAGACCCCTGCGCTTGCAAGCTGCCAATTGTAGGTGGCGCAGGTTCGATTCCTACCTGGGTGTACTTCTCTCTTCCGTGTCAGTAAAACTTTCTTTGTGTGTCCATTACTTGATATTGTATGCCTTGTCTCTGGCGCAGCATGGCTAAACATGGCCAATGCGCTATAAAAACCCAACCAACCTGATAAAAAATATTTGGAGAGTCGTAACTGATTCCCCGGCTTGAGATCTATCTATACGCTACAACTTATTTTTCTTAGGCGGACGATTTTTTATGGACAGGTTGTATAAACCTGATCCCGACGAGAGCAACAGCTATTTCTCAAATAGCTAAAACTCACTGAAGAATTAAAATTAAAACAAAGTGTAGTTACCCCACACGAAGAGATAAATTTTTTATATTTCAATAATTCAATCTTCAAAGCATTAAATTTTTAGATGTATCACGATTGCGAAACTTATTGGAAAAGACGTGTGTTACAGCTTAAGACCGGCACTTCCATTCAGATTATTTACGTGATAGAATTTCACGAGAAAGTCTGGTTAAATTTATCTGACTAGTCTCGCAAACTGTAACAGAAGCTTAAACGTTTTTTTTTTTAGAATGTAGCAGACATTGTGCAGACATTCCTGCAGTTTAATGTCATGGAGAGTTACATTTCGTTGTGTTGTGTATTCAATTGTTAATATTTTGCGTTTTTAAAATAAACGTTGATTTGCACAACGGCAGTTTTATTGTTTTTTAGAATTTACAATCAGCAAACACGACGTGACACCGTGGTACATCTGACAGATAAAAAGAAATCGAAACGAAAAGAAAATTTGATTTGAAGTCTAAACAACTTAAAAATCATTCCATAACGTCCAAAAATTTAAATTTGAAAAAGTCTCTGAACATTTGGAGAAATCGTTAGACTTAGAAGGGGACAGTGGACTTTCAAAATCCCAAACTCGATCGAAAATCTATTTTTAGTGTTAAAAATTAATTGATATCAAAATGTGAATAGCAAAAAACATGTTTCAATTACGATCATTTTGATGGAGGTACATAGGCAAGAACATAAAACATATATTAGATAAATATAGTAAGTCTGCTATCTTTATTATATTACTAGCAGACCCGTGGGTAGCATCTACGCTAAACTTTCTTAATTGCTTTTATCTATTGATGGCAGGGTCGTTACTGATATTTTATATCTTACTAGCAGAATTTCCTGGATTTGCTCGGGTTGAATTGGTTAAAAGTTGATTGAAAGTGATCAGAATAATCACTTTTTTCTATTATAGAAAGTTCATATATCATTCAAGTGAGAGGAAAATAATTTTTTATACTCCATTTAGACATTTTTATAGCTTCTACAATTTACTTTGTACGAAATATGTATGCTTGCTTTATCATCCATATAATCCATTTCACATACATCACACTATAGAGTAAGACAAGACTACGAATGGTGACTACTACAAAATCGATTTTGAGTTTTGGAATGTTTGTGAATGCCTCTGGTGTTTATTTTCATGACGAATTTACAGCGTAATATTGCACTCAGTGTGTTTCCATGTAAACAATTTTTTACTTGGTGCGATATTTCCGAAGTTTCACAGTTGCGATATTTCCGAATTTCTTACCAATACTTTTTGACTTGTAGAATTCTTGCACCAAGGATGTAATATTTTCGAATTTTATCATAATTATGAAAGGATGGCTAATCACATTGATACAATATTCATGATTAATTTCTTTTCTAGCAAATGCATTCCGTGTTTGAAAATTGCAATCCGCATGTGAAATAACTGCTTGTTTAAAATTAAATGCCTTCAGTGCAGACGAAACAAAGTTAATCGATTACAATTTTTCAAAAAACGGAAGTTTAATTTTACAGCATTTTTCAAAACGATCAATGCTTTCAATGAATGTATTAGCATGTCGTATAGCTTCAACTTGTAACGTAAACAATCTCAACTTTCTGCCACTGGATAAAAACTTTAAATTTTTCAAAAGTTCTAATTAGAATACTTCATGACCGTGACATTATTCCACGCAGTTCTGTCTTAAGAGCGTTATTAGCAGTGGGGAAAGCAGTGCATTAAGAATCTTACTCACCCATTCATAGCAGGGAGTGGACCTAAAAGGGGAAGTAAACAAGCTTATAATTTCAATAAAATCAATTCGATTTCTGAGTGACAGATCTTTCGATTATCTATTACAAGAAATCGACGTTGCAGCTTTGTTTAAATATGCTTGATTGGAACTATGTAGCTGCGTAATAGTGCTAAAAGTACGAAGCGAAAGCACGAAAGAACACGTCACTTCGATTTAGATCTTCAGCAGTTTGATTGCAGAAAGCAATACGAAATCTGGAAAATCGAAATCACTGCAGAAAAGAAAAAAAATGTCCCAAAACAGGTCTAGCGTGAAAAAATGCCGAATCGCCTTCGAACTAGGGAATGGTATTAAACTGAAGTGCGCATTCAGAATATAATCGTGGTAACATGACTGAGGAATTAATGTGTGATTTTTCCAAGCATTTTATTGGAAATAAAAACTAAGCACCATTAAAAGAAAGCGAAATATTGTTACATATTTTTGGATTGTTTTTATTTCATTTAGAGATATGAAATTCATTCACGTGATTATGGATACTATATCCATCATAAATGTATTGAAATGAGGTATGAAATGTGAGTACAATGACACTTTGTCATGAATAGATGTAAGCAATTAAGAAAGTTTATAGCAGATGCTATGCGCGGATCTGCTAGTAAGATTTGAAAACGCAAATATTTCAACAGATAAATGGGGTTAACAATATTGTACAAATGAGCACAAATGCTTTTTTATGATCCAGACCATTCAGCCTACCAACAAGGATTTAATACCGGATAAGGGGAGGCAGGAAAGAGACTCCTGGCTCCAGAGAAGCCAGCACTAGAAGCTGCTAAGTAGCATTTACGTACATTTATTAAAAATGTTACATACATATATATTTACCATCATACACAGCAAGCGGGTACAGAAAAATAAAAAGTTCAAAGCTTCAGGGGAAAACATATCTCTCTCTAAATAACAAAAGCAAAAATTTTGAATAAAAACGAGGACAAATGCTTAAAACTTAATTACTGTACATTTAAACATGCACATAAAAAATTGAGGAAAGACGAGGACAAAATCCAAAATTTAATTACTATACATCTGAAACATACACACGTATGCATAAAACATAAGGACAAATGTTTGTGAAATTTATTTGTTGAAAAATACTTCATGCCAGCAAAGGCGAAGTTTTTTTTTTGGACCTTTGGGCGGCATCAGCAAACACATGGCTGATGCCGCCCTGTCCAAGCAAAATTTGGGTATTTGAAATGTAAATAATTAGGATAAAATATACTCATTTGAACCATATTAATCTTTTTAATATACAAATGTTCCTAATATTAATATTTTTTGCAAATGAATTCCAATAGCCCGTTGTGCTTCAGTGCGACGTTAATTAATTACCTACCAACTACCTACCTTGCAATGAATTATTGGTTTGCATAAAGAATAGTAATAGGCCGAGCTTTGTTAAAAGCTCCTAATGAGTCTCCGAGACAAGTAAGAAAAGGCTCTCCTAGTGTTGTTTTATATGTATATATATTTCTCTTTTCTGAATAGCAATTTCATTGCAGGGGGTAGATACAAAGAAGAATTGACTATTAAGCATTGTATTCTGAAGATGGAGTGCAAGAAATAGCATTCACTTCGCACGCATAGCACTGGAAAATATTTCTGACAAGGGCAAATGCTCAAGTATTTTCCCAGAAAAACAACGTTTGATTAAATATATCCAAAATGCTGCCCCTTTAGATACTGGCACTCGGGTCCACCACCCCTGTCGCCCACCCTTAGCTACGCCACTGCATTGTAGTTAACTTGAAAACAAAGGTCTTCAAGTTGTCATTAACTGCATTGCTCTCTGAAAGAACAATTGACACTGATAATAACGCAATTAACCATCTGAGCGTCATGAGATTTGCAAGTTATGTAGCATTGTTTTCTCCCCGAAACACACACATAATGACTAAACAACCAGATCGATTGATTCAAAGAATCTTAGGAAACATTCAGTTCATCAAGGTCAAAACTAGTTTGAAGCTATGCAAGTAGTCAACTTGAAATCGAAGGTCTTCATGTTGTCATTTTAGACTATTATTCTTTGAAAGAACGATTATTTTACGTGTGAATTAAAACTGATGATAATATTTAAGTGATAAATCATGGACCACTGGTCAACTGTCCAGTGTGACCATGAGTTGAGACGGTACTTAATGGTCAATAAGATTTACTATTTATAGATGAGAACAACAGACTTTGAGAAAAAAGCGTATCAGTAAAATCCCTGACACGTCTCATATTCTCACATCCCTTACAAAAACAGGAGTGTAAACATCCTCAGCTGGAAAAGATTTGCGAAATCGCATGAGCAACACTGAGCTCTACAGCAAGCTTTCGCAGCATTTCTCTATATAAATAGAAATCGATTTATTTTTTCCCCACGTGAATGAGAAAGTTGCTATCGCCGAACACCCGAGCACAATTTATAACGCCTCCCCTTCCACGAAGAAAAAATCCTCGTAGAGGGGGTGTCTAGCTCAGGATAAATGTCACGAAAACATGGATTTCTGAGTAAAGCACCAGCGATAAATCTTTCTTACACTTATGTGGGATGAACTAGGCATGGGTGCATTAAATGGACTTTGTAATGCAATTCTTGAAAGCTTTCGTTTTAATCTTTGATTATTTTCTTAGATAGGCCCGACTTCTTAATTAGGGTGATGCTTATTTCTACGTTTAAGATTATACTAAATATTTATAAAACGTCAAAAAAAGTAAGCCTATAATGTATTTTCAAAAATTTTCCGACATCTAATTTACTCTTATGAAAGGTAGTTTCTGTCAAGCTAAATATAAGTGGCGGTAGTGCTTCTGCGGCGATATGTGCTTCCTGTACGCATTCTGAACGATATGTTGGTTTGTTTTTCGAATACGATTTCAGCATGTCGTCAACAAAACTTCCAAAGAATAAATTCCGAATTGATGTATGATAGTTGATTGATCAACACCAAATAGATGAAACGCCGAACGTCACCAAAACGGCGATAAACAACATTTTAAGATACCCCCGATATGTTTCCTGAGAGTATTTGGATAGCAAAAGTAAAATCACAAATTATCTGCTTTCTTTGTTTACTATGAAACTCCCTATCATATGCATGCCACATATATTACACTTGCATAGACACAATTTCTAAATACGCTAAGTATATTGAAGCCCTGTGGGGCAAATTAACCCTCTGAGGGGTTCACACGCATAATTCCACCTTGTAACCAGCAGTCTTCCCTGAATAACTTTAAGTAGTTTTGACCTTCGTGACCAATGGAACCTGTCCAAAGGATTCTATTCTCAGGAAAGGAGAAATAAAATATTTTCAAGGATTCTGTTATGAGAAAATGACCAACGTAAACTTACTAAAGGATTCTATTCTAAGGAAAGGACCAACGGAATCTTTCCAAAGATTCACTTCCAAGGAATGGAGCAGTTGAATAATTACAAAGGATTCTATTCTAAGATAGAGATCAATAAGATCTTTTCAAAGTATTCTATCATAAGGAAGTGACCCACAGAATCTTCCTGAAAATTTTTATTCCAAGAAAAGGACCAATAGAATCTTTCCAAGAGGTTCTATTCTAAGGGAAGGATCAATAGAATCTTTCTAAACGTTGAAAGAATCCATACACTCTTTCAACCTTCAGCAATACTACACTACAATACACACCCCATGACGCTCAGGAGGTTGGGTGCGGAAGAGATAGAACACTGCTTTATGCATATTTTATATATTTGTTGCAGTGCTGTATTTCAAATGGATTGAGTAAGTTGAAACCTAGAGTAGCAATTTGAAGGACGGCAGATTTTGTGTTTTCTGCAGTGATAACGAAATATTAAAAAATGTTTAATATTTTAAAGTATACTAAAATTTCTAAATTGAATCATTTTAAGGATTCAGAATAGAAAGTGCTTTAGAGGATAAATAAAACATGATAAAATAGTGACCCATGTCTATGATAGATTTGATCAGGTGGGAAACAGTGGATGAAATTTTAAATCAGCGCCCAAGTATCAAAAAGATGCAAAAGTTCAGCCCTGGTATATTTCTATGATCAAATTAATAAGTTCACTGTGTATTAGGTATTGTATTCAATCATAGCAGAGCCTATCTGAAATACACTGTATGAGCTAAGGTACTAGACTTCATTAGACACAACGAATACCCCACGCAAAGCTGAACTTATGGATTTGTAGAAAGGTATATAGAAGGGATAAAACTTTATTAACCACTGCCTCAGGATATTGCCACTCTTCTGGAGCACCTAAAACCAGTTGTTGCTGATAATGAAAGATGGAGGGTTGATTGTGTCACTAGATCAATGGACCTGAGTGGTCAAAATATTTATTGATCGTAGCTGTCTGCATCAGAATTGACTTCGGTATTGCATGTTAGCATCCGTCCAATCTGGAGATTTATTTATTTATTTGTGGTTTTTCGCTCTACGCACAGCTTTAGCTACCCGAGAGCTAACTAGACTGAGCAACTACGGCTTATAGTGGATTGCTAATCACTACGAAGATCCATGCCTACATCGGGGCATATCCATTCTGGGGAGTAGGATTGAGTCTTGGGTTGTAGTGCCCTAAAATATAAACGTAAGGATGTGCATAGTAATCCTTTAGCTGCCGCGCTGTTTAGCTTTGATTTTCTTCTGAAAGGATCGCAAGAAATGTTTGTCGGGTGGTAAATAGTATGCTTCTTTTACCAAGCACAAGCGCATAAACCCATGATAGAGCTGCTTTTATACTTGTATATCAGCTGTCGAGTTGATGCAAATGGACCATACTATAATCCTCTGATGATAAAAAAACACTAAGTATGATCTGTTCTGGAGCAAATTGTATTGTCCTTTCTTTTCGGACTTTTGATAAACCCATCTGTTTTATTTCAGTTATTAAATAAATGTTTATTCGTCTTCTCAGAAGCAGTGACCAATCACGCAATATGACTGGAAAAGTCGTGATTTAGAATCGCAATCCTCGTCCCGCAAGTCCTAATACTAATTGTTACATTTGTTTTTGACGCAAAAGAACATTGAATGAATACTTTGTCAAGAAAGTAAATTTGTGCAATGTCTGTGACATGGCTATCTATAGCGTCTGACCACACAAATAAGTTTCATGATATTGAAGTAAGCCATGCAAAACCAACAATAATTGCAGTGACTGAGACCTTCCCCTTTCCAGGGTATAATTGTACACAAGCGAAACAATACAATGTCCGATTTGTTTTGTCCCGAGTCAGGTTGTAGTCATAGAAACTCAATACTAAAAAATATATAAACTCAAGCATTTTGTTCCCATTTTTAACCTATACTGAAAACAAAATTTGTTTTTGGTTAAGGAAAACGAACTGATTTTCTAGGTTTCCAGAGACCAGTTCACTTTCATACTGTCTATCACACACATTGAAGCTCAACTTCAGGAAGAATGCTTAGTTCAAAAATCAGACACACATACACACTTGATATAGAGAAAGTAATACTTTTGCTGAACGATTTGAAAAATGAGCATGAATGGAAATGGGTGGTGGGAAAATTTTCAATTAATTGCACTAATTTCATAAAATTCTTAAATATACCAGATGGGATCTATACTTCTATCAGTAATGTATAACTTAACGGTCAACTGAAAAATGTAAACATATGCCTTTTAAAATAACATACAAATATTAATATAGAATAAGAATTCGTTAGAGGGCGATAATTTTGTGTCATATTCATGAAATACAAAATTATCAAATACCCCGATGTTTTGCTTAAATTTTAATCGCAGAAAATACAAGCCTATTCTAGTGCCTGATTGAATAAACATAGATGTAAAGAAAATATATGTATTTTTATATCAAAAATGAAAAATAAAGCAGTGGGTCAAAAAAGAACAGTGTGTAACAGTTTCTCGTTACTCTTAATGAAAGATACACGAGTAAAGCAACGCAATGGAAAAAGTTCTCGTGAGAACGGATCTCGCAGAAATTAGGATTTAATTAAAAGCAAACACTTTAATTAAAAATAAATATTTGAAGGTGGATTGCTTTATAAATAGGCTCTTTTTTAAATATACTGATAGAGAAGCATTTGTTTCTCAAAAGATTTTTTTTCGATACCTATGAAAGAAAGAAGTAAACAATAACGTGACAAGATGATAAAAAATTCATATTTTTGCATTCTTTTTAAAGCATACCCAAATTTGTCCTTTATATCATTTAGTCGAATGAGCACTAACAATTTGGGGAAGAAAAATATTTTATTTTGGAAACGTTGAAAAGACCGCATTTGTTTCTTTTAGCTTTTAAATAACACTGATCACGATAAAAATAAAGATAATAAAGGCATTATTAATTATACAACACGATGAATTAAAACATCGAAATCAAATAAAAATATCAATTGTAAACGAGCGTAAAGAAAATAAACAAATTAAATGTACCGTTTATCTAATTCTGTTATGTAAAATGCAGAATCAGTTTTAAAAAGTTAATATTTGAATCATGTGATGATGCATGGTTAGAATTAACATCTCACTGAAGCAACACAATGGGCTATTTGTGACGGTTCGGTATCAATCCCCAAGGGAAAGATCTGAGGACAACACCACGTAATTTTGAACCACGATCAGATGACGAGGTCAACACCTGAGTTGGCACCCTTCTCTTCAAACTTCCATACAACGCCAAAGTGAGGACATTTTAGGTCACTACAGATTTAAAGTGCAACAGTCTCCGTGTACACGACGCTCTGTGGTTGGACCAAGTTTCGAACTCGCAACCCTCCGATTGCTAATCCGTTACTCTTCCAACCGGGCTACCGCGTCCCGTGATGATGCATGAATTTTTAAGTATTAACTGTAAAATGAGTATAATTTCTTGACTCAGGTGGTGGATATCGATGAGACCATGTTAAATAAATCCGGTCCTGACCACCCCTTATCCGTCCTTAAACTCTAGTTGGTAGGTTGTGTGGTCTGGATCATAAAAATAGGCCCAGTTCTGATTCAGCCGTAAGTTTAGAGAGTAGTATTACGTTTTGCAGATGGGGGAAGAGTGAAGCGAACTAGTCAAGTATTTTTTGAATCGTTTATTTGTTCAGTTCAAACTTGCGAAATATTTGTTTACTTGAATAGATCGGTTTACACTCACGATTGTCCAGATAAACTGTGATATTGTCAAGCATTTCAAGTATGTCCCCTATATTTACTGATTCAGAAGAAAATTATTTTTAAAATGTTCAGTTCAAACCACTCGAGATGTTTTTTGAATAGATCTTGTCGAGAGTTTTGAAACGATACTATGCACAGTAGTGTCGTACTCACGGTTGCCGAAATAGACTCAGTCAAACGCCTGCCCACACTCAGAAATATCGCATCATTTCGCTCGCCCACGGGAAGGACGAGGAACGTCTTGTAAACGATGAATTGCGCAATATGCGAATCGGTCTCCATGCTTTTACGAATATGCTAATACTATTACTGTCCAATTAGAACTTATTTTTAACGATAGAACAATTTCAATTGGGACCTTTTTTGTCAGACTGCCAGCGGTAATTCTTCCTATAGTATCCACGGAGTTAGACGTAGAGTTACAAAGGTACGTCCCGTGGCAAATAGTCAAATTTGTAGACGGCTTAGAAGTTCGGAAGTAGCTATGTCAAAGAATGCACATTTTTTTCCGGGTATATATTTTAAAGTATCGAATAAATTTCTTCGCTTACTATATATATATATATATATATATATATATATATATATATATATATATATATATATATGAAACAAAGTTGCCGTCTGCCTGTCTGTTTTCTATACAAATCTACAACATTTCACCAATCCACACCAAATTTGATACACTTATACTTTAGAACCATGCGGGTAACGTAGGCTAATTATTAACCCCCGTTCTATTTGTTCCATATGTGCAGAAGGGACTAAAATAATTCGAAATCACCATAGGAATACCGAGTGGAAAACGATTGCGGTACGCAACTCAGTTTGCTTTACCAGTACTGATGGAAAAACAACTTTTCTAATAAAATTGTTTTACCAGTATTGCTCGAAAAACAATTTTTTTCAAAACAAATTGAATTCTAATATTTATGTTTGAACTGATCTTTTATTTCTTCCCATAACAAATAATTTACGAATATTTGATTGATGAAAAAAGGACATTTAAAATACTTAATTTTTCGTAAATTACATTTTGTAATGAAACACGAAAAGTTCAAACGAAAAACTCATTGATCATAAAAGCGTAATTTTGCTATTCGGTATCTGGCAGCGCCAGAATAAATGTTTTATTTTATAGATTTGATTTAAAATTCCGTTCTTGTGTACTTTAGTTAGACAGCGAAATGTTGCGGTCATATTTAAGCATTTCTAAGTTTTATAAATTTGTGTCCTTTTGTAAATAGATCATTATTGTCGTTATCAATATTTTCAAACGTCTTTTTCTTAGAATTGCTCTATTTCAGAATATACTCAGGAAGTCGAAATTCGACACGCTTGCTCCTATCTTTCGTTTTTCAGAATTCTGCATTTTTCAATGATCGGAATTTTGTTTCTGCTGTAGATTTTATAAAATCTTTCTTTCCGGATATTGTAAAGTGATGAATATGGCATATCCGTTACTTAATCCCGGAAACTAACCAATTGCATGCATCGCAGTCTCGAATGTGCCACATTCACATTTTTACCATTGTCTCATTTTCTGATTAATCGAATTTACACATGAAAAAAAGTATTGAATGTGGCACATTCTGTAGCCTTCAACACAAGATCTTGGGAAAATAATAAAATAGCAAAGCGAGATAAAGTAACGAATGCGTTTTTGTTAAGTAACAATAACCGATTGGATAAATCACAATAACAGTCTTAACAAGAATCTAAGAGTACCATCTACCTTCTAATGAAATAGATGGAGCATATGGGTGGAGGCGCTGTCGTAAGATCTCAGAAGTATAGGTCACGGGAGATTGGAATTCAATTTGAAGCGAATGGCTCTCGAAGCGCAAACGCTCATCAATCAATCCAAAATCAGGACTATTTTCACCCAATACCACGTGACAGATATTCAAAGCAAGTGGTTAAAAGAAATAATATGAAGCGACCCGCATATGCTCCGTCTTATTCATTAGAAGGTCGATGATGAACAAGGAAACATGGATAACATTTTCTGTCATTACGCTGATTTTCAATTCTCAATGAAAGCTGTTTTTTACCTCTCTCCTGAGAAGTTGCTGTTTTCACATTTGATAATTTAACATGATAGTGACGATATGGTGGTAATGACTGAATTTCAATGGCGGTGAATTGATAGGTAATAGCTGTCTGTATTCCAGTGTGAATTCTATATTCTAAAATAAATAGCCACAAAAGTATACACTAAGTCAGTGGTTCCTAAAGTGTAGTTCGCAGACACCCAGGGGTCCGCTACAAGGTTTGAAAGGGTTCATGGAAAATATGCAATATTTCACTAGCCAAATAGAGAACTTCCAACAAAAAATAAAACATTCCATTATTTTCTCTAATTCTCTTATATTCTAAAATCTTAATGTTAGAATCTAAAACAATTAATAGAATATTCCATTATTCATTGATTTGAAATTGACTTGAAGTTTAGAATGTCTTAATATTAAAATTATCAGACATTAAACAAAAACATTACTGAGCTAATTGCTTTTAAGAAGATTCGTTGTTCCATGATCAGACGTTCAGAAGTTAAAGCATATATTTCAATGTCATTAATGTCATAATTTTGCATTAAGATCCTTTTGATTTTAATTAATAAATAAGAGTTTGCATATTTACTGTTTTCATTTCAGAACTCTATTTTTCTCTTTCAGAACTTTAAATTTTTATCACTAATCTTTAACCTGAAAGATTTAAAGTTTGGTTAACATAGATCTAAATATTTTATTCCCAATATTAGAGCAGTGATAGCCCAATTGGAAGAGTAATGAATTTCAAATCGGAGGGTTGCGAGTTCGAAACTCGATCCAACCAAAGACCGTTGTGTATATGGGGGCTGTTGCACGTTAAATCTGTCGTGGCCTCAAATGTCCTCACGTTGGTGTGGTGTTCAAGTTTGGAGAGTGGGATACCAGCTGAGGTGCTGACCAAGTTATCTGACCTTGGTTCAAAATTACGAGGATCTTGAACTTCGGGTTTGATCTCGGATCGCCGCCTATAGCCCTTTGTGTTGCTCCAGTGCGACGTTAATTCAATTACCTACTTACCTATTCCCAATATTAATATAGAAAAAAAAAGAATCACAATGGTTTTAGTCAAGCTGCATGCGTCCTATGTAATTTTATAATCTCTAGAATTTTTCAATCTCTTAAACTAAAATGTTTGAGAAACACTGCACTAATTAATCGAACATGCCAGTCACGTAGTATACTTAAAAATCGCAGAAATTGCCTGATTCCATTTTTATCCTTAGAACACTCTGATCGGAGATAAGACGTGGAGTAAATAAAAAGCTGTGAGAAACAAAGGTACAATAAACAAAATCGCGAGTTCTTGAAAAAGAATTCGGTACATTTTATTTCGGAAAAAATTTGCACTTATGCGTTGGATAGATAAGATACTCGTGGTCAGAATTAATTGGGTTCATGAAAGGGGTTGCACGTATTTTGCTTCAAACATAGAAAGCTATATTGAAACTAAATACCAGATGAGATTCGTAAAGAGAGAAAACATATTCGTTAGTATTGATTAAAAGAACAGAAATAGGAGGAACACGTAAATAGAGATAAAAGAAAGAGATAATGAACAAAACAAAAGTGCTGAATTTACTAGGGACATACAGCACAAAGAATATTAAAATATCTATATGCATTTCACTAACGTACGTGGAACAGAAACAATGGTATAAAATCAGTTGATACACGATTCATTTGCCAATTTTGCCACCTAGTTTAACTATGCTCGATTTGAGCTATGGAGCTGCATAATATTACTAAAACTACACGGAATAACTCGCCACTATAATGAAATTCTTCAGCAGTCTAATTCCAGAAAGAACTGAGAATTCTGAGATAGAAATCAGCACAGCAAAGAAAATGTCAGCGATCACGAGAATAGGTTTAGAGTCAAAAAATGACGAATCGCTTTTTACACAAGGGAATGAGATGTAACTGAAGTGGAAATTCAGAAGCAAATTGTAACATGACTAACCCTCCACCGAGGGTCCGGGAAATGGTTCAGGCATTAGAACCATGACGAGGCATGTAGGTTCACGTAAGTCGAAAATATAACGGTCAAAGGAATAAGACATATACATATGCCTTTGAAGATATTCCCTTAGCCCTGCAAGCTAAAAGCCACACCAGGTTATAAAGGTAGGATGGAAGAAATAGGGATTATACCCTATCCATCCCCCGACCGGATACACGTGTATTCATGCAAAAACCTTACCAACCTGCGGCTGATGAGCAATGCCCATTTCGTTTTCACGACGACCAAAGTGAAAAGCGAATTTCGCAATTACTGTCGAGAATCTTAGACGAAACCTCTCGGTGCCTTCCCTTTATCCACAGTGACCTCACTTGGTCGGGGCGGAGGGGCTGCGCCCCCACCTATGACGAAGAGGTGTGTACTTTTTGCCATGTATTTTATTGGAAGAGGGTTGGTGTGAGCGGAGCTCAATGGGCCGAAGACCCTCCGTCTCCAGGTCGGCATACTTGAGTTTCCACAGAACTTGCTTTGATGCGTCCAGAAATTTAAATGATGATAACTAGGGACTTGGAGTCGAGCAGGTGTGTGTGGGGGTGGTGGCTTGAGATGGTGATGAGGCGTGACCAAGTCACTGTCAACGAATGAACTTAGACTTGGAGAAGAAGGTACAATGCTGGCCACCGTAAATGCAACACCCTGAAGGAAGCATGCAAATAATATGAAATTTACAACATGCATTAGCGGAGGTGAGATATGCAAATGATTAGAATTTCAGCGCAGACGCACATCACGCGCGCCTGTGGCGCCACTTCAAAGCGCTATTTAAGGCTTGGAGATTTCGACGATTTCAAGTACGGCAATTGTGTTTTTCTTGTGGTTTTTCCAAAAAAAACGATCAATTATGCCTCGTAGAAAACAGCGATCATCTTTTGATCAAGTATCCGAGTTCGACAGAGGAAGGATAGTGGCCTACCGAGATTGTGGATTATCTTTCAGGGAAATCGGTAGTCGTGTTGGACGAAACCAAACAACTGTAATGCTGATATGTGATCGTTGGATGCAGGAGGGTACGACGGACCGACGTGTTCGATCGCATCCACCTCAGTGCACCACTTCACGTGATGACAGGCATATTGTGCGTATGGCAGTGACGGATCGCTCAGCCACATCACGAACCATAGCACAGCACATTCAGTCTGTACCGCATCATCCAGTGTCTGCGCGTACCATTCGACGCCGTTTACAGCAGAGTGGTCTGTCCGCAAGACGTCCATTGCTTCGTCTACCCTTGACGCAGAACCACAGACGTTTCCGCCGCCAATGGTGCGATGAAAGAAGGATGTGGACGGCAGAATGGAATGAAATTGTCTTTACTGACGAGTCACGCTTCTGTCTGCAACACCACGATGGTCGGATTCGAGTCTGGAGACACCGTGGAGAGAGGATGCTGAACAGCTGCGTTATGCACCGCCACACTGGTCCTGCACCGGGTATTATGGTATGGGGCGGTATTGGATATCACTCTCGCACTCCTCTAGTACGCATTGCCGGTACTTTAAACAGCCAGCGCTACATCTCCGAGGTGTTGGAACCAGTTGTCCTTCCTTACCTTCAGGGCTTGCCCACAGCCATATTTCAACAGGATAATGCGCGACCACACGTGGCACGCATTGTCCAAGGGTTCTTCGTCAATCGCCAGATTGAATTGCTTCCCTGGCCAGCTCGCTCTCCGGATCTTTCGCCGATAGAAAACATGTGGTCCATGGTTGCTCAACGATTGACCCAGAATACATCCCCAGCTGCCACACCAGATCAACTTTGGCAACGTGTGGAAGCTGCTTGGTCTGCTGTACCCCAAGAACACATCCAAAGTCTCTTTGAATCAATGCCGAGGCGTGTGGCAGCGGTGATCTCCAACAATGGCGGCTACTCTGGCTACTGATTTTGGCAGGAACCACACTTCACAGATGTCTATAAATTTAATCATTTGATACTTGGTCAACATGTTATCTACAAAATAAATTTTGTTGTGATATCTCTTGTCTTTCTTGGTGTTGCAATTTGGGTGGCCAGCAGTGTAGTTACAATGATAGGAAGTCGACGGTTAAAAGTGTTAAGGGGAAGTTACAGCATGATAAAATAAAATTTAGATTAAGTAATTAGTTTACAGTTAAATTTAATTATTTTGGGGTTTGGGATACTAACAACGGTACAGACCGAGTTATGTGGAGTTGGTATGGCTAAGGCGTTAACTAACAAGAGCTTGTCAGCAGGACTCTTGCATTTCTGCAAGTCCCGGGCAAGATTCCTCATGTTGTCAATGTTTTTAAATATAACTTGGATTTCTCGAAATAAATCCATGATTACACTAAAGTCATTAGAGGAGGGTAGGCTAGCGAAGATTTATGCCGTTTGATTATTCGGAATATTTGGTGTTGAATTTAAAGTGGAAGTTTCGGGAGAAGAAATGCTCTTCGGATTAGCAAGCTTCGACGCATAAGAAATTTCGGGCTGAGCCAGTTTCCTTGCAAAGGTCCTAGGTTTGGGGTAATTTACACAACCGCGGTTGTCTGTCGTGTGCTGTTCAGAACAGTTTACACACTTGGGTGGCAGTTTTTATTAAGGCAGTCTGCAGTTTTGTGTCCCTAAGCACAGATAACGCATCTGGGAGGGCATTCGGCGATTTTCGTTCGAGTGGTTAAAGTGTTGACAGTTATAACTTTCGGGAATCCCCTATAGCGCTCAACCTGAACGATCAAGCACATGAATTGCTGAAGATTATAATTTTCTTAAGATTTCTCATCAGGAGAAAGGTGTATCATGAAAATGGAAAGAAGCTTCTCAGTTTTAAATCGTTTTAGTTGATTAATTTTAATTACTTTGAATTCTAGTTAGCCGAGTTCATTCTTGACCTTTTCACAAGGGATACTAATGGGGAGGCCCTTAATTCCAGCTTTTAGGGTTTTTTCGTCTTTTTTAGATCTGTAGAAGTAATTTATATTATTATTATCAAAGTATTGGGTAAGTTTGCGATGATCATCAGGGGAGTTAACAAATATTTTAAGAAATTCCCCTGATAGTTTTCCAACAACCAGGAACCCTAAGGTTTGGTTTAATGTTTTTAGAACTTTGTAGTTCTCAGTCAGGCACCATAACTGGTAGTATTTTAGGTGGTTTGCGGGGAGTTGTCGAATCCTCATCTTCACTAGCGATGTCACTTAAAACTTCAAATTGGTTTGCAGTTTCAATTGCAGGGGGAATCGTGTCAAGTACTTGGGTATTTGGTTTTTAGAGGGTTGAGCTTTAGATCTCTCTCTCTCTCTCTCTTAACGATTTTTTTTCTTATTTGGTTTCTTAAAGTCAGGGGATCTTCCTCTCCTCAATCTTAAGAACAATCAATTGCACAGTACCTTGATACCCGAGATCACGTTCGAGTATGTCCATCTGTTTTCGAATGATGTGGTGGTCCATCTTTATGATCATTCATCAGGTCTTGTAGAGTTTGCAGAAGTTTCTGCTGTTCGTTGATCTCCACGAAAAGTTCATCCCTCTTAGCGATGAGTCTTTCGTACGAAGCTTCGTTGATTCAATCTGCTTTTTCATCAGCAGTTAGTTCAGTGCGTCCTAAAGCTGGAAACCAGCGTTTGTCATTATCCATCTCGGAGCTTTTATCCATTCAGCAGGAGCGCTTCAAAACGCGTCCGTCCTCTTCAGAGGTCGATCTCAGAATACGAATTTTTGGTTGTGCGCGGGTTGAATGCACTCCAAAAATATGAATACATTTTATCATAACTAAAAATTGACAGCAGTAAGAAGTACACGAAATGCTGCTTGTAATACTTGTATATGTATAAGTTATAAAGTTTAATCCCTTTCCTTTACCTAGGATCCCTTTCTCAAAATTGCTATGAATATGGCCGAAAGAGAACCACATGATATGTGAATCTAGGAATTACACTGGTGTACATCGACACCTGTTTTATTGGTCGTATTGAAGAGCAGCTTAACCAAACATAGGGAGGGTCATATTTAGTCGAGATGCACCCAACAACGACAAGTTACACACACAAGTGAATTTTACTGACACAGAAGAGAGAAATACATCCAGGGATGAATCGAACCGGCATATTTGGGAAGAGTTGGAATTGTGGGAGAAAATTGTGGAAGATGCATGCAAAAAGGCATTAAAGGCCTTTAATATTGATTCATCAATTCAGTCAAATCTGTATTATTTATTTATAGTATGAGTTTTCAGAAGTGCGTCATCTTACCTTAAAGTAGAGATGACGCAAAAGGTTTTTTAACTGTTATAATTCTTAACACATGCACCACTTATATATTTCGATAGTAAAATATTGTACTTTGAATTGAAAAAATGTTTTCGGATATATTGCTTTCCAAATTCACAGGAGCCGATTTTCTTGAAAATGCCTTATCTATTTCGCTTATCAATATATTGCGTTTCATGTTTGAAGAAGACGTGATGTCGGTCTGAATGCACCGGACTCATATACCAAGATTTAATGCAAAAAACATCTATATAAGGTAATAGGTCTTCATCCATATTTTTTTTTTTTACATATGGCGCTTCCAATAATACTTTTGTTATTTACCAAAATACTTTAATTTTCAGGGACCAAAGGAGAATAGAAATTATATTAACTTGTTAACTAAACTTCCGTTGCACCACCATGAAGTAGAGCAGCGTAAAATTGATAACTGGAAATGCAAAGATTCGATAGAAAAAAATCTTATAAATAGCTTTAGACAACCTTACAAGTCAACTATATTCTCTGCTGTTCCTTTTCTGCAAAGACAATGCAATACGAATCATTTTAGCCCTAAGTTAAAAAAGGAGCTCAAAAGGCGCATTTACGCCCAATCTTGGCAACCCTATGGTTGATCCATGAGCTGTCGAGCTTGATGTCAGTCTTTTACAAAGGTGGGAAAATGCAGAGATAAGAATGAATAATGCGCAAGGCCCCGTTGCTATTATTATCAGGACTGGATGCTAATTTCAGTAAGAATCATGAGGTAGGGGAGAGCAGAGTGTGTTGAAGGTACCTATTGCGCAAGACGATGCATTTGATCAATCCTAGTAAGAAACCATTCGAAGCTGAAAGGATGGGGCATCAGTGGTTTGTTTTTACGGTTTACCATCATCTATGGTTTGTTTTTACGTCCAATCCTGGCAACTCTGGATGATCCAAGTGCTATCTTAGAACCTGAGTCTGTCTTCACAAAGAATGGAAAATGAGAGAAAACAGGGTTGGTTGTTTTTAGATTTTATGATGCAAGGGCCATATTTGTTCAAGCTGCGCCAAACACAAGACAACGCCAACTAAAGAATGTCATGAAAGGGAGAAAAGAGGAATTGGAGAATAGAGTAGTGCGATGAAAGCTGAAAAAGATCACTTGGGTATACCATACCACATTTCATCTGTAGTAAATATTACCGTCGACATAAAACTCGTTATCTTTACCCTGTTAAATTAGTATTGTAATCTTAGTTGTCTTTTATGAAGTGTACCTACATCATTTCAAATCTAGCTTTTATTATTGGTCTGACTACTCTAAATATGTTTACTGTTTAGCCTATTCCTTTTTGGATTCTGCGCCATAAGATCCAAATCAACCAACGTAAAAAAGCATTGTCTATAAAATATTTATATCGCTCCTAAAGAATCAAAACGCCTCTGCTCTCATCTTAGTGAAATGCGTCCTTTGAAAGGATTTGTCTCCTGGCGAGATAATCTTTCTGCTTTTTTCAAGATCGAGACGAGAGCCTTTCGCTCTCTTTTCAGAATCGATCCGCATATAAATCATTCGACCTTTCGCTTTCATCTCTAATCCACCATCCACGTTTATATCCTCACACTGAAGGAAAGGGCATTTATGCAATTCGAAATTCCTCGAAAGGTCAAAAAGTCTTAATCTAACGTCTCCGAAGAAAACGAGGCATTATAGAAAATTGGAATTGATCTGTTTAACTTAGAGCCACCAACCCCTCTTGGCGATTAAACCTGAAAGCGAAGGTGGGTGGGGAAGAACGAAAATAATCCTCTTCACCAGGGCGTAGCCAGAGGGGGATCTCTGGTGTCCCAAGCCCCTTCTGAAAATGTTCGTGTTTTATTTTAATACCTTTTTACAAATGAAATATGAAAAATACATAGAATACTTTTGTGGTATTAAAATCATTTATTAGATTAACTAATAATTTATTAAGTTAATTCATGGTGCAAATGGATGAAGGTTTTATAAAACATTTTTTGAAATTTTGAGATTTTCTGTGGAAGAATGTTGTATGAGCCTCTTCTATCATACCCCCAATCATTCATTTTCCAATTAGCTGTATTTTGGCAGATACTGACCTTGAGTATAATAGTGGATTATGGTGTTAAGTGAATACAAAACCTTCATCCATCACAAAGCGATACACAACCTCCTTATATAAATTGTGTCGAGTGCACATAACATCTTCATCCATTAAAAAGTGTAATAACTTTCTCATACGTGCTGTGCCTTCTCCAATCTGCGTGTGTGTGTTTTGAACAGCTGTTATTATTGCTATTATTATAAAAAATACCACTTTTAAAGGGGAACTTGATGGTTTTAAGAGCATTCAAAAGTACTTGGATTATTTTTATTTAGGTATAACTCTTATTTTTTACAGCTGATGATAGTTGCGAGTACCAACCAAGTTCCAGTGAAGAATCTAGGGAAGAAAATAAAAGGGGTTGAGAGGATATTACTGCCGAAAATTCGAACATGGTAGCAGAAGATTATATGACAGAAGTTTTCGAAAAATATGTATAAGACAAACATATTTCTTTTGAAAGAAAGGGCTCCAAGAAAAGTCATGAAATGAAAAATGGAAAATAAACAAGGCTGCTGTAGCTAGAGATCAAGGTAGAGCTTGTATTTCATTTTTGGGGACAGTGCCGGTGAAAGTTCATAAATTAGTACAATGTAAGAAAATTGCTCTGAAATGTAGTGAGAAGATTGCCATTGACAGAGAGCACATCTTTAATGGGTTCTACGTATTAGATGTAGATGCTAAGAATGCTTTATTATTCAAGAGTATAGAGATAAGCGAAGTGCAACGAAGAAGGATAAATGGATCACAGAAATAAAAATATATTAAGTTCGAAGTGACAACCGATCCCAACAAGTATATGAGTTTTCTGTTTATCGTATATAGAATGGAGAAAATAGTTGACTTGATTAAAAACAATTAAAAGTTGGAAAATTAATCCCTTTCCCTGATTTGCGGGAAAAACATTTTAACAAGCACATAAAATTCCAGAAGAGATAGTGACCTATATACAAGACCACATTCGCTCTTTTTCTGCAGAAGAATCTCATTATTCAAGGCATATTAATTCACAGAATGTATTTATTACCAATATAAACCAAAAAATATGCGAAGATAAAAAATCCCCAATTTATAAAGTCAAACATGTATTATTCAGATATATTTTCTCTAAATTTCAATTTGCTATTTGGAACATCAAGAAGTGACACTTGCAGCACTTATGATTCTGGTAAGAACGGTACAGAAAATAAGGAAAAATACTCCAAGGCGGCTTTTGAATTTCTTCGAATAGACCGAGAAAAAGAGAAGAAAGATCACGAATTGATGTAATTTACTTTGGACTTAACTGGCCATGTCTCTTTTCAAGCTGAAACTTCGAAAGCTTTCTACCTTAGGTAAATATGATTATATAACCATGGTATTCTCTCCGCTCACATTATCAACAAATGAGATCGGGCTTTTTCAATTGGACAGAAAATATTGTAAATAGAAGTAGTCTTGAAATAATTAGTACTCTTTGTACCTTTATAGAATCGAATGAAAACTTATTCACGATAGAAGACATTTGATCATTTGAACTGATTCATGTGCAGGACACAACAAAAATTTCGAAATTATTTGCTTCAACAAGTATTTAACTCCAAAAGGTATATTCTCGTTTCCCCCAGTAGCTCTCTCACATTGAAGTAGAAGATAGTGCGGGACATAGGAGCAGGTACGCACGGTCCATATCACTTGATCAGAATTGCAAAGAGAATTGTTGAGTACTTGCTACAGGTACGCGATGCAGATGTTTAGCACAGCAGTCGTTACCTGTAGCAAGGTGGAATTCAGCTATGGCTCTTTTTATTGGTTAATCAAAATTTTATTTGAGTTCTGGGATGTTGTTCCATGTTCTTTTGCGAAAGTTGTTTAAATTATGGATTTGATAGTATGGTGGGGATCTCTGCATTTGATACTAAGAAATATTAAACTATGAAGAGTATTAATTTGTCGCTGAACATGACCATTTCACATATTGCATACCAACATATCGCACTGGCTCTTCAAAAGTGAGAGAAATAAAAATTAGGTTTCGAAGAAACAAGATTATAATGTTTTTTAATTGACAACACTTTTAGCGAATGCAACCATGCTAGCCCTCCCCTTATGATAGCTCGTAGACTCGGTGGTTTCGACAAGATATCTCGTCAATCAAGATCTGACCAATTTTGCAAATGATAAGATATCTCATCAAGATATTGCCGATTGTTTTATGATGATGAGATCACGATCTGTTCAGTTTTCTCCTAATAACAAGATATGGTCAGTATTGCTAATGACGTGATTCCTCGTCGAGACAACCACTAATTGGTTGGTTAAATAATTTATGTACCCGAATCAACTGAGATGCGTCACTTTCTGCGTTTACGTAATCCCTTTGAAATTCTAATGGAAGTCTAGATCTTTATTTGGCATCGAATTGGTATTTCAAACTTTGTCCCCCCGATCCTGGTTACGAATCTTAGTTAAGTTATTTTATTGGAGATCTTCATAGGAGACCGCACGTATATCCTTGTGCACTTCTTTAAACACGCGTTATAACTTCACCTACTTTTATTTTTCAAAAATATTTTAGAAAATGTCGTTACAGAGCTACGACTATCTCCCATCGTCGTTGAACTAAGCTCAGCCGAACCACTTTTAAAACCGATGGAAGCGGAAGAAAAATGCATTAAGCACATCGAACTTTCAACTTCGCAAGTACACTTCGCGCGCGCGTTCATGATTTAGATTCAATAAAATTGGCTTCATTTCAGAAAATGTTTCTTTTCAGAATTTATTTGGACTGAAGTCCAATGGGTGAATTTTAAAGGAAAGAAATTCTAAGAGCTATATAAAGGAATCTGAAAGAGAATGCTTATACTTTTTTCATAGTTTTAGCCATGTTGTAAAAGAATGATTTAAATGTATCTAGCTTCATATATTGGAATTAAATTAAACCAAATGAATTCGAGTTTTTGGTATTTTCATAAAACAGAAACGTTGTGTACTAACATGAAATCTATACACAAATAAACAGATATAATTTCAAGAGAAGTAATTTGACCGTTAGCACTGACAGAATAAACGATATGCCGGGATAAGATAAGGAGTAATCGAGTAAATTCATCAATTTCGAACCTATCTTACTTCATAGACATGCACACAAAGGTTCCAAGGCATTACCCAATGAGAAACACCACACGTTAACAAATTAATGCGCCCTAATTGTTTGCAGGAAATACAATTATTTTCTTTACCATTAATCAAATTATTTCTTTTACTACTTTTCCACTCAATTTATTGTTACCATTTGTGATGAAAGTAACTTTTTCCTCTCTCAAGTAGAGAAAAGAAGACAGTACAATTTTTTGTAAGTTAATTAGGAATAGCAATGGAGTACATTTAGGGTAATATGTCTTTTTTGAAGATGTAGATTTTAACTCGTTGAAAGGATGCATGTATGAAACAGGGTATTTTTTAAAAATAAGAGCTAATGCGAATTAGATTACTTAGTCTTGGTGCTTTAAAATTGCTTTCTAAAATGTTTCACTTTGACCTTCACTCTTAAAAGAAATTGGGCCCCGCTACCTCAGTTGGAAGAGTAACGGACAAGCAATCGGTGGGTTGCGAGTTCGAAATTCAGTCCAACCAACGACCGTCGTTTAAACTGGGGGCTGGTGCTCGTGGCCTCACGTTGTTGGAGAGTGGGGTGCCAGCTCAGATATTGACCTCGTCATCTGACTGGTTCAAAATTGCGTGTTATCCTCCGATCTTTCCCTTGAGATTGATCCCGGGCCATCACCAATGGCCCGGTGTGTTGCTACAGCCGCGACGTTAATTACCATTACCACCTTAAAAGAAATTTTTCGAGTATTTACATTACATTAATACTGATCTATTATTAAGAAAAGGTTGATTGAGGTACATATTATGATTCGGATTTTCCATCAACTACCAGAAAAACGAGATTTTTCAATACTAACATAATTTTATTATTCAATGTTTATAGGTATTTTAATTAACGTCGACCGTGGCCATTATATAAAAACTTAGAAATTCGGCTGGCAATTTTTTCTTGCATACATAGTTGCCCATATTTTGAAGAGTAAATATTGAACAGATTTTGTTTAATGCATTGTTATAGCCGTCTTTAGATTACTAAAATTTCAGTATCCGTCTCCTTTGGGCCTCTCGATTATTTCAACACGCACGAGGGTGCGGTAGCGCCACTTTAGAAAACTTGCGCACAAAGCTTTGATTTGTCTCTCTAAGGTCCTTTTTGCTATTAAAAATTCTGAGTTTATGGTCAAGCGACACTCAAGTGTAATAGTATGGAGACATCACTTATGGCAGCCGACCCCTCAACTAATAGTAAATGGTAGACAACAAAGAGAAACATCCTGCATAACCTACCTGCTTTACCTTTCATGTCTCGTGTCAAAATGGCTATTTACCCTAGCACGATAACCTATACCCTTCCTTGGCCAGATACCCAGATCGGTCTCATTAAGAATGTCTGGGATAAGCTAGGTCAATCGCACCACCTTCCGAATGAGATCTGGAGCAGTAGCTGCTCCATATCTCCATAAGAACTCCATGCTACGCTGAAAATCAGTTTATCGCCTGGGGAGCTTTATAACTCTTTCTAATTTATCTTTCTGATGTAATTCTACAAGTCCTCTAGATTTGATAATTGCGATAACTTCCTATCTTTATATGCGCATCACAAATGCCAAGTTTCATTCCGATTGAACACTGGGTTCGGGACGTCTCGAGTTTTTGACGCTGTTTTGTTCAAATAAAATGCAATAACTGGATCACCAATTTTTGATATTTCCCCATACCTTCAAAACTTAGGTTCGCTTTCAGTGGTTTCAATTTTGGATATTATTTTTTGCTTTTGCGAAGACAGCAATTTTAGAATGATTTTGAAAAATAAGTGTTTTTAAAATAACTATCCATTTTAGTGAAAATGTGGAATCAGTTTCTGTTGTCAGTAAATCATATTAACCACTGAAGAAAGAATGAGTAGTTCAAGCTCATCTGGGCGAGGTTTACCTTACGAAGAGGTGAGGTTGGTTGGGTTTTATGGCCAAGCTATATTCCGAGGTTTTGAAATTAGTGTCAAGTTTTTATGGTAATCTAGTAACCACCGATTTCGATTTGGCGTCAAAACTTCGAAATTGAAATCACTTGAAAAATTTTTCCCTTAGAAAAAATCTGGAAAATATTTTTTTTATATCCAGACGACTAACAAGCGTTTTTCAAGAAAAATTGTTAAGTATGGAAATAATCAATTTATATTGATATAAATATTCATTCATTTCCTAAAGGTTCGAGTTACTGCTGGGCAATTTAGACTAGATCCAAACTGATTCCCAATTTAGAAGTTTAACTTTGGTTTGATAAGTTACATGGAACTCATGGGTTTGAAATATGAAAGTTGTACATGTGACTTACATTTACTTCAAAATGTGTGAATCATAATAGCACATGCATTAGGGGGACCGGAAAGTAATGTCGTTTTTATACATTAGAATTCAAACAAATAAATTTGTAACAAGTTTTTATTTTTAATCAATGATGTAATCACCCTCGTTATCAACAACCTTTTGCTACCTAGTGTACAAATTTTCAATACCGGATCGATAAAAATCAATTGGTTTTTGAGCAAAATATCTGGAGATGGCATTTTGGATATCCAAATTTTGTCACATAGAAAGTGTTGTAGCGATCGGAATAAATGGAAATCCGATGGTGCAATGTCGGGCGAGTATGGTGGGTGAGGCAGTACCTCCCACCCCAATTCATTAATTTTTTCCAGGGTTCGTCTTGCGCATTGCGGACTTGCATTATCGTGTTGCAGAATAACGCCTTTTCTGTTGACAATATATATATCGCTGGACACTTTTCAATTAAAGATTGATTTACTCGATCCAATTGTTCACAGTAAAAGTCTGCATTCAGTTTGTCCAGGTTTCAACACTTCAAAATGAACAATTCCGCGAATACTTCACCAAACACACAAAAGCGCCTTTTTGGGATGTAAACCTGCATTCATTCGGAGAGCCACTGCCTTTTGGATTATCAGAGGACCCATTTTTCATCTCCAGTGATCAAAAAACGCTTCTGTATTGTGCCGTTGAAGCAATAAGTTGCATGTGGTGGATCGGTTAGCTTTGTTTTCTTCGGACAGATTATGCGGGACCCAAACACCTGCTCTGCTTACTTTACCAATCTGCTGCAAATGTTCTTGGATGGTTGACCAAGGTTGGTTAAGAGTGTTTGACAGTTCCTCGATTGTCTGACACGGATTTGCTTCCACTTCCGCCCTTAACACGTCATTGTCTAAAGTTGTTCGTTTCCTGATCGATACGAGTCGGAAAGATCAAAATTACCGGATCTGAACTTAGAAAACCACCTTTGGCATTTACGAACGTCTAATGCACTTGGACAAACATCGCAAATGTTTTTGGCAGCAACTATTGCGTTACTACCCTCGTGAAACTCAAAGCATACAATGCCGGATATGTACCTCTTCTGGTATTTGGCTGCCCATTTCACCCAAAATTGCAAAAAAATTTAAGATTTAATTATTTACAAGTAAACAAGTCACTTTAACCTCAAAATGTCTTTGGCACGACTTTGAAGTACACAATGAGCTGATAAATGGTAAACAAATATTGACATGCGCTGAAACGACATTACTTTCCGGTCCCCCTAACATATGATCTTGGGTAGAATTTTAATAGAAACAAAAACTATTGGTGCAAGAACATGAGTTTCCATACGTTCTGAACACTTAACTTTTAAATTGTCAGACTTTTAAGCTGACTTGAATCTTGTATTCCACAACTTAATGCAAATACTCAGCTATTTAATTTAGTTTACAAAGAAATTCTTATCTTTGTTTGGAATCCATACAATAAATGCAGTAGTCTCAGCAGGTGCTTGAGTCACATAAACAATTCTTTTATCCATTCTTTCAAAATGATCATTGGATGCCTAACTGAGGACTTAATAATTTTAACAAATTTGATTTGACTGATAAATTTCAAATTATTTAACTATTCTCTTCGGAAATAAAGTAACAAAACTTGAGAAGCAGGATTACTACTTTTTACGGATTAAGGACTTAAATTATCATATTGCCATGATAATACAATTGCAGACCATGTGCAGATAGAAAGCCATATTTACATTATGGGAAAAACGATTTTTTGGGGCTGCTGTGGGGTTTGAAATCTGCCCCAGCAGCCTGTGAGCTGCAGGTGGCACAGGTCTGATTTCAGTATCCTACAATGGGTATATTTCTCACATCAGTAAAATTTTCCTTGTATGTCCATTACTTGATTATTTATAAGCATACCCTTGAGATCAAGCACAAGTCAGATTATTTTATTATTTATTTTATGTTATATTTTATTATTGTGCTACATTACAGCATCTAAATATCAACTGATTCATAGTGCTGTAATACAATAATTTTTTTCCCATTTCTATCCACTCTCATTTGATCGTTCCTGCAAAAAATGGCCCAATGTGCATTTTTGTCCACTCAAAATGGTAATTGAATCATTCAACATAAGAGAAATAGATGAGTTACCAGAACCAGCAAATTGCAGCATATACTAGATTCTAAATGTTTGTCTGTCTGATCACCCATGCAATAAAACTTGTAGACAAAATAGCAATAAACACAAGGCAGATAGTTGTGTTAATTGTGCAACTGTACTCAACTCAGACTGATTATCATATTTCAGAGTATGCATAAAATAAAGAGAAAATCTGAAAGAAAAAAATAGCATGAAATCTATTGGACTAACAATGTGGAAAACCATTTTTCAATTTATGGTAATTATTTTCCAGGGAATTATTAAACTTTTAAGGGTGGTGTGACATCTGAGCACCTCAGATCGCATGTTCCAATTTGGTTTGCTGCCTGGTGGCGCATTCTGAGCAATTCAGTCTGTTTTCTTCCTTGTCCAGAAGAAAAAGGGAACCTGATTCATGCTTCCCAAGTCACCCTGACTGTCACCTGCCTAAGAAACAATAGGTTGGTGAGGTGGTGCGATTTGTAATTGTGGATGGTAGACCGCAATTTGGTGAGCAGCAGGACTATGAAAGGAGCAGTAAAAATGTATTCAATTACCAGATCATGCTGCTCAAGTTGCCCACCTGAATTATACTAAAAAATTGCTGACTTATCAAAAGAGAAAGATTGAAATAATTATCTAGTATATAAAATACAATGGAAAGAAAATTTCGTAAGATATTGAACACAATTAGGGGAATCAAACAGGACAATTAAGGAGGCATAGAATTAGATAAATGTTTTCACATTTCTGAATTCACTCATAACTAAGCACACCACTAGGAAAAATCTTGTAGTTGAAGTGACGAAATTCGTGAACTAAAGCTGTAAGAATAGTTATGATTGGTTATTGACAACTTAAAAACTACTTCACTTGCTATACAAATAAAGGAAATATAATACATTTGTATGGCTACTTTGAAAAAAAAGACTTAATGTTTAAGGATGATAAATTGAAACTTACTAACTTCACTTTTCATTTTTAATTGTTAGCCTTTATTTGCTCACACAAAGTACAATAAATCAACATGAATAACAATATCATGACAAAACTTTAATGAATACACTTTCCTCAAATGAAATTTACAGAAAGTAATGAACAGCATAACAGAGCAATGAGGGAAATTTATAATTATTCTGAATTTAGTATTAGCAAATCTGGTAAAATCATTTAAAATATACAATATTTTGTTCTAGAATTCCACCAATGACAAAAATAAACTTAGAACAAAATTCATTCAAGTGTTGATAAATTTGTTTTGAAAATGCAACTAATGAACAAAAAATGAAATCTTAAAAGCAACAAAATTCAAAAGCTACAATTGTTTATTATGAGACAAATAAAGAAACAACTTCCACAAATGAGTTTAGAACAGTAACACTTTAGACTGCAATTTTACATAAATGGATAGTCAAGAATTCCTTATTAAAATATTTTATCAAGCCTGATTATGCCTCACACGTGAAACTTGCAAAAATAAAAATACATGCATGTATTTTAACGAGACTTAAAATGATACGTAAATTACAAATGCATGCACACATACTATGAATTAAATTATTATATTTCACACAAGAAAAGCAAGTTTCATGACTCACTACCCACCTTGTTGAAGCTAAATAAATTTACAAACTTAAATGCACTGGATGACAACTCAAGATTCAAACACGTATCAATTTACAAAGATAAACTTTTCAACATTTCCAAAAATTCTAGTAAAATGAGATTAGCTAGTTATTTCATCCAAAATATTGAACTTGATGGAATATATATTTTTAAAAATTGCATTGTTTAGCCCAGTAAGGAAACAACATTGCATTCTTATATCACAATTTCATCTCACTAACAGATCTCCAAACTTCCATAAACTCCATTAGCATAAATTTATGATCCATTCAGCTGCAAAACAAAAAATGCAATCAAAAATCTTTCAAAACACTTTAGGTACAAATGATTGTTCTGTGTTAAATTTTTGCTTTAAAATTTGTTACTTTCTGTATTATGAGAACTTAAGTTAGACACAAATGAGGATTGTTGATTTAAAACCACTCATGAGCTAGCAATGAATTCTATTGTCAATGTTTCAATTAAGAGCTATAATATACAAATGTGTGCAAAAGTTTAACAAACTTTTACACAACAGTGTACTTTCCGTGGTTACATTTACTGTTCTATGGGTTAAAAAGGTTACAATTTCTATTTGAATATAATTAATTTCTACAATATGCAGAAAATGCAATTGTTCTCCATGATAAATTACACAGCCCAACACACACTTTGGAACCGTTTTTTTAAACTGATTTTATGCATATTTCATGTGCTGAAAACAAATATGACGTTAGTTTTTGACCATCACCTCTTGTTTGTGAGATGACAGTAGCGTTATTTATGTTAACACATTAAATTAATCTTATGGTATAGACGTTAAACTAAAAACCTTTTCCTTAATAAATTTTGTAAAACATTTTAATTAATTGACCAAAACACAGCAACACTCCTGTAAATCTACAATACTTAATTAAAAATTAGAAAAATCAAATAAAAACAAAAGGAAAAGTTATTTTGTTCCACTCCGAAAGATTCTTTTGTTTGAAATTCTTGACTGAACTTTATTTACAGTCTCTTTGCAGATACCAACAGTAATCTGTCATCATATGAGTATCCCATCTGCCCTGGTATGTCTTCAATTGTCTTTATGTCCTGGTGAAATCGTTCACCTTGTTCTTCACTAGTATCGCCAAGATTTTCAGGCAAACGCTCAAAGTGGCTGTGCAAATAATGGACCTTTATGCTCATATTACAACCTAGGTCTCTGAAGTTGTTAAGCATGCTGTTAACTAGTTCAACATAGTTTTCAGCCTTGTGGTTGCCCAGAAAATTCTTGACAAGGGCAAATGAGATCCGCGCTTTTCGCTGTCTCATTCATGGAATCCACGAAATGAGGATAGTTTATGATCTGTCTGATTTGAGGACCATCAAAAATTCCAGCTTTAAGTTTTTCTGTACTTATTCCAGGCATTTTTTGTCCTATGTATGCAAAGCAAGGGCTATCCTGATCAAGAGCTTTCATGAACTGTTTCATTAACCCTAGCTTTATATGCAGCGGAGGCAAGATGATTCTGTCTCGTCCGACTAAGGATTCCCGAATGACATTTCTTTCTCCAACAACCATGTTCTCTCTTGTAGGCCACTCTTTTCTTATCCAGTGGTACTGTTTGGCTCTGCTATCCCATAGGCACAAGAAGCAAGGATATTTCGTGTAGCCCCCTTGCTGACCAAGGAGAAAGTTAACCATTAAGTCCACACAAATTACCCATTGATGTTCGTGAAACTTAATCTCCATGACCAAAGGTATGGTATCCTGTTCTTTCATTTTGGTTGAGTGAGCAATGGGTATTGACCTGTATTTGCTGCCATTGCGTAAAAGTACACACTTCAAACTCCACTTAGAGCTGTCAATAAAGAGTCGCCAATCAATTGGAAAATATTCAGGAAGACCAACTTTTATCAAAAGTCCTCTAACATCTTGACAAAACACAAGATCATTTTCATGAGAAGAAAGATAGCAAATCCTTTCCCCAAGTATGGTAGAATGTAATTTTTGTTCCACTATCAAGTAGATTCTTATCATTTAATCTAGAAGCAAGTAATTCAGATGTTTCTTTTGAGAAACTCGGATTCCTTATTATGTCACTTAACTCGTTTTGATTGAAACGATGAGGACTTGATTATGATCCCTCCTAATCACTATCACTCCCTCGGTTCGTATCACAAAGAACATCAGAAAAATAAACACTAGATTATGTCAACAAGTATGGCTTCAAACAATCAGCTGATAGCAGTACAGAAAAGGAAGAAAAAGCAGGAACCAATCTACATAAAAACTTAACCACTACTCAATGAGTTGTATAATAAAATATTTTATAATTTAGCTACGCTGAATCTCAAAAAGTAGAGCTGATAGAGAAAAACTGTTTTCATATTTGAAACAAGCACACTAAATATAGTCAAAATCAGTTAAAAAATTCCAGGCACCAAACAAAATTTTTTTTTTGTAGGGCTGTGTTCATTATTTTATCCAATATAATTATGATACAGTTTATGACAACATAACTATCTAATGAATTCAAGAAATGAAATAATTACCACTAAAATATTAACCATTTAAGTGTCAATATTAATTTTTTACATATGCTTAGTATCATTACGTCCTTAAAGCCTGTTGGGGACTTTTAATAATTCATTATATCACCTTTGTTTTTGACGAGAAGCAATGCAGTGTGGCAGAGTAAAAAGGTTTCATTGCACTCAGGTTGATGCAATGTCACACATTAATTGTAATTTCTTTAAGATGGTTTAATTTTATGCTTTTTCTATAAGATTTTTTTATTAACCTTAAATTAATAAATAGCCTTAAATTTTCAATTGAATGAAGGTCTGGGAGTTGCCAAGCCAAGGTAGAACATCGATATGCAGTTCCTCGAATAATTTCTGCAACTGCAATCTCAGCTCAATGTCAATACTGAAAAGAAATGTTGGGGAATAAGGTCTGGAATCAACTATTTACCTATCAAGATGTGGGGCAGCATGCTAAATCTTGTTGGATCATCCATGGTAAAGAATGAAAAAGATTTCAAGCTGACAGAAGTTGTTGTCGACAACACTTTCATACTGTTAAAAGTTCGTGGCATATGTCACAAAATTGAAAAAGCAAACACCATTAAAACTAAAAGCACCCAAACCATAATGGAAGCTGGGTTTAGTTTTTCACTGCACACATTCTGGAAGCATTGCTTTTCCTAAAGTGCTGCAGACAAGAAGTAAGCATCGCTACACAAGCTGAAATAATTTTTTTTCCAAAGACAAAACATTTCGCCATCCATCAACAGTCCATGATTTAAGCTCTTTTGCCCATTCCAGACATTTTGCATTACTGCAGTTGATAGCTTTTTCCTTAAATGGAGATCTTGAATTCACTTTTGCATAAGCAACATCCAACAATACTCAGGCTTACAACACGTTAATTGTCGCCATTGCTTATCAAGATCAGTAGAGTTCCTAAATCTAGTCTTTTTGGTCAGAATTAACAATATTTTGTCGTTCCTAGGGGAAGTAAGTCTTGGATGACAAGCATGGTGCTTTGGATCCATATTTCAGGTTTCTTTGTAACATTTCAATAAGCAGGAAACAACTGATTCAATGCAAGTTATCTCTCCACAAATTTCCCTATTCTCCCTCATACAGTGCAAAATGACACATTTCCATTTTCGAGGTGCTAATCCTAATGCTTTACCCATTTTGTAACATAAAAACTACCACAACAATATTCATTCACGATGAACTTCCAATGCATTGGTTTGTGTAAAGCCTTTTATAGCATTATACTTACTATGCTACAGTCGCCCACATAAATCTTTTTTTCAAGGTCACTCAGGAGGCTTTATCAAGGTCACTCAAGAAAACGAATATATTATTGCATCTGACTTCAAACAAGTACAGATACAAGTAAACAAGAACACATTACTCAACAATATACCTGTTTAACTACTTGGATTTACAACTAATTATACAACACAAGGAATCCCTTTTAGGCCCCTGATACAATGTAATCAAATGCAGAATTTCTCATACAGCTCAGTCCAGCCGCAGACATCAGCAAATGCAGCTGGCATTGTTCTCGACATATCACATGCCAGAAGGTTTTCGTAGCATGTTCTGGTGATCAGCCTGCCTTGCTTATCCTGAACCCGTCCTTCTCTGTTATTACTCAGAGATGCCAAAGTTCTGGATAGCACCCTAAAATAAACTAGCTATCATCAGTTTCCTTAGACCAGAATAAATAAAAACAATTAAGCTCCTCCTTATCAACCTAGTAGTAGGAATGGAACCTCAGTCGCTAAATACCCATATTTAATTTGTCCAACATAGTATGTCCATCAAAAGTCTATATTAATGAACTATAACTTTACTTGAAACAAAAATCCCCAGTCAGTATTCATTTGACTTTAGAAAATAATATGCAATGCTTTTAACAATTTGAGTTAGTATAGGTCATGTATGTCAATATTGAATACAGTTGAAATTTAATAAGTACCATGAGACCAATCTTTATTCAACAGCTTTAATTTTGATGGCAAGCAAAAAAAATCATTTATTTGAAAGTTACTCATGACGTTTAAGTCAATATATAGAACTACCAAATTAAGAATGATAAATAATGTGCTTGAAAGTTATGTTTCAAGAGCAACCCCAGCCAGGAATAAAAGAACGAAGTGATGAAAAGATAAGGAATTTAAATTGTGACCTAGTGACATGAAAGCAAAATTACATGATATAGTGCAATTGACACCAAACACATTATAAATGCAAAATTAAGTGAAGAGCATATGATCATAAAATAGACATAAACAGGATCCAAATTTATGAATAGTGAAACTCAAAGAAAAAGTTCTAGGAAATAAATGATAGAAGCATATGCCTTATATAAAAGTTAAATCAACATGAAGTAAACCTTTAATACTAACTAGATTATCTTCAGAAAGTGAAAAATCACTATCTTCAAATGTGATTTTCTTCAAAAGTTTTTTTCCTTTGACCTGTATAAACAATTTTGCAAATTATAGACAAAAATTCTTAAATATAAATAATTGTAGATTAATATAAAATTCAGAAATAGTCATTTACTTGTTCAGTGGTAGAAATTTCACAGGCATTTTCACATATCTGCTCAGTTTTCAATTTCTTCACTTTTTCATCATTCTGTCAGAAAAGAAATAAAAGGTTTAACAGAGATAATCTAGCAAAAATTATTATTCTTTTACACCTAGCACAAGATAAAAACATTAGAATTGGAGACCATGGTGAAATGGTTTTAATGGTCACCACAATTTTTAGAATTCAGAAGTTTGTTTAAAACCAAATTTTAATAGCATATGGCGTTTCGGGAAATTGCAATTTTCTCCATTCATAATTTTTCCTTAAATGATAACAAATCTGTTTTCAAAATCTAATTGTTTTTCAATTATTTTCAAAATCTGTTTTAAAAATACATTTAGTCAAAAATTATATTACAAAACAAAATTCTTGTTAGAAATGAAATTCTAGTAGCTGGTGGAAGTCTCCAGAAAACAAAAATTTGATTGAAGACTGGCATAAGAACCACACATCAAAAATTGTGGAATTGTATAATATTTTGATTCAGGCATACAATCTTTCCCATTACCATTTCCCCTAAAGTAGTGTTTTCCTACTATCGAACCCTGGCAATCAAATATAGCAGGCCATTAGAAGTTCTGAATTTTTGTTTTTTATGCCTTTTTACAAATAAATATTTTTATTTAAAATATTCCTAGGAGAATAATTCAAATGTGTCGAAAAGTTCAGACCCAGAAAGTCTTAATATCATTGCAGCAAATGTCAGTAACCAATCAAAGAAATATAAAGAAAACTTTTACACTGAAATTGAAGGCCAAGGAAATCCCCTTCCCTGTATCCACTTCTCAAATCTTTTTATCTGAATACTGTTTCTTCCAAAGTTTACATTGCTGTGTGTAAGTGCTTTTTCAGTGTGGTAATAGATTAAAAGTAACAGGCCTTCAGATTTAAACTTTAATGTAAGATAGAACTTTGTTTAATTTTGGTGTTAAGAAATCTCGTATGGAGTGTGTTTGTGAAGCAACATATATTTTTGGTGACCAGAATGAGGTATGTCAATAAAATTCAGCACAAACTATTTTAATGCTGTTGGAATAACGAAACTACAATGTGATTCAAGATTTTATCAGTCCAGTTATTGATAACTAATTTAAATGTAATCTTATGCTTGTCAACATGCCACACCCTATACATTAATGTACCAATATTCATTACATAATTATGTCATAATACTCATGTTAGCTAATGAAAAAACTTTTATTTATTTATTTACGAAAACATTTGTTGGAACCCAGCCTTTGCCATATAAAAACAATTTACAGGGCAGCAGTCTCACATAAGATTTGTAACACTCTTGCAGTGATTGAAAGAGGGTTCATTAACCAGGTTGTATAGAAATTTTAATTTGAACTGAAAATGTATATTGCACCATCATCTCCCAACTTCTGTCAGTACAAAAACTTTCATGGGCTCATATACAAGTGGAACAAGCTATGAGCATAAATTTAGAAGCATCAGATAGGGCAGAACTACAAAAGAATAAGCATCAAAACATGTGCATTAATTGAAATTGGTCCTTTGTGTAAATGTTTTTGGAACATTTTAGCTCAACTTCATTCAGAATCTACACCATTTTCACACCACACACAAGTCTTGATTTAAAACATTTTTCAAATACTAAATATTTATTGAAGATGTCTCGTATTGGTTCTTATAAGCATAAGAAATGTACAGGGTGATTAACTTGGAACTTTCCCCTCAAAAGTGCTAAAATTTAACTCCACCTGATTACTTTTTATATTATTTGAAAGGTACTGTATAAAGCAATAAGCAAAGAATTACGTATAAAGCAATTGACGAACATCATACAGCATATTGAAACAATGAATATCAACATGCCGCAGTGTACATTTGACACATATACAGCAATGCATTGGATGCCAAGGACCAACATTTTCAGCACCTGTGATATTGATGTGATTGTGAAGAGGTAAGGTATTTTGTATTCTATTTTCAGCTTGAAATGTTTCCCCCTTTCTAAATTATAGAGCTTTTATTGGGGAGGGGATTAAATCCTAAGTGAATCACCCTGTACAACTGTCCTGTCTTACACCTATTACAATAGCTAGGAATGTTGGGAATTATGCTTGTGTTTTAATGACTTATTATAAACATCAAGTGAGATTGTATGTGTTCTTCAATAAAGTGGATTTTTGGCCATCTTATATTGGGTCATCCGGAAAGTTCTGCAGTTTTTCAAATCAAAGCACGCTTTCTTATTACTATTTTGCTACCGCTGATAAGGAGTGACCTTGATTGTGTAATCTGGTCTTTTCTGCTTTCACTGCATAATTCTAGCTTGTGTTGTGGCACAATTTTTGTTTCACTGCAGTGCTAAGAATGGAGAACCAAAAAGTTCATTTTCATCATATTATGCTCTTTTATTTTAAGAAAGGAAAAATTGCTAGTCAGACTGCTCGTAAAATGTGTGCTGTATATGGACAAAGTGCTGTTTCTGATAACACAGTTCGAAAGTGGTTTGATAAATTTAAGCACGGAAATTTCAGCCTCGAAGACGATGCCCGCTCTGGACAACAATCCTCTGTAAATGAGGACCTATTAAAAGATGCCATCGCTGAAAATCCATGTTACACAGTTCAGGAACTATCACACAGACTAAATATTCCAAAAAGTACAGTTCATGATCATCTGAAGAAGATTGAGTATGTAAGCCGTTACGATGTATGGGTACCCCATACTTTAACATAACAGAATATGCTTGCTCGAATTTCAGCATGTGATTCTTTGCTGAAACGAAATGAAGAAGGTCCTTTTTTTTAAACGGCTCATTACTGGAGATGAGAACTGGATACTATACAATAATGTTACAAGAAAAAGATCATGAGGTAAGCCAAATGAACCTCCCCAATTAACATCGAGAGGGGGCTGCATCCCAAAAAAGCAATGCTTTGTGTATGGTGGGACTATAAAGGAATTGTTCATTATGAATTGTTGCCACAAAATCAGACAATAAATTCAGAAAAATACTGTTCTCAAATGGCAGTAGTAAAAGCAGAAATCGAAGCAAAGCGGCCAGAACTGACCAATTGTCGAGGTGTTGTCTACCAGCATGACAATGAATGTCAGACAAAGACTTATTGAAAATGGCTGGGATGTTTTGTGTCACCCCCATATTCACCAGACCTTGCCCCCTCAGATTTTGACCTCTTCAGGTCACTTCAAAATTCTCTGAACGGCCTGGAGTTGAATTCTTTGGAGACTGTCAAACAGCACCTCGATAACTTCTTTACAAATAAGCCTAATGACTTTTTTAAAAAGGAATTTTCCAGCTGACGGAAAGATGGTAAAAAGTCAGAACAAAATGGTGCTTATGTGATTCAATAACATTTTCTTACGTTTTGTACTGCTTCGTTGGTATTTATCATAAAAAACCACAGAACTTTCCAGATGACCCAATATCAAGCAAGCATTGGATTTTTCTGAGATGAACCTTAAAGTCACAGAACAAGTTTTTTTTACATGACCAATAATGGAAAAGAAATTATGTATGCACAGATGTGAACAGAAATATATATTTTCCATTCTTGGAAAATGGATGGAAATTCTCAGACTGTCTGAACTCTTAGCAAAAAGTTAATCTGCCTTAGCAAGAAGTTATTAATTTTCAGTTTATGATGCATCATTTCATGTGTCAAATAAAGGCTAAGGTCATAGCTTGCAGCAAAAACGAAAAGTAGGGGACTGCCATATTACATTGCAAATATAATTGTTTGATTTGCATATCTCAAGTTTTACAATTGACAGAAATATATATATATATTTTATTTACAACTCTTTTAATATTCGATTGACTATATTTTTAAAAAATGCACAACCAAGTCAAATTAATTTTATCAATAAACAAATAAATTCAACAAATCCAGGGCTGTCAGTCAAAGCACTTGTGAAATAGCATTAGAAGTATAAATTCTTAAAAATAGGAGCTTTTAAACTCTATTTTAGTTGTTCATACAAAACGAATTGGCTAAAAATAAAATGTGCTAAGAATGAAACATGTTGAAAATCTCGCACAGAAATTTAAATTTTAAAATAAAAAACTAAATATATTTTTAATAAGGTTTTCATGACAATCCAGCAACCACACGTTCCAATGTTTTTATTATGATTGTCATGGCTTGGCGCCGAAACTATGCAATTGGGGTCCCTTGGAAAATGTTATCCGAGGAAAATATTTTTTCTATCAGCTATTAGTTAAAAAATAGGATTAAATTTGCATTGATCTGTGGTGAATTTTAAAAGTCACCAAAATTTTGAAATTCGTAGCTTTTGAGGTATTTTTGCTTAAAAAGGTACCCCTGGTCATCAAGGGTGCAAAATAGCAAAAAGCTGTCTGTGGCAGCTCTGAAAATTCCTTAAGACATCCCCAAATGCAATATTTAACATCACTGCCCTATTCAAAAGCATAAAACAATACCTGCCAACCTACAAGAAAAAAAATCTAGAAGATAATTATGGCAAAAAAAGACACTGCCAAATACTAAAACAAAACACAGTTTTGCATTTAAACAATTGCACACTATGCTATCAGAATGAAGTTATGTTCTTAGTATGTAATTATTCAACGAGCAGTTTCTCAGATTATAGCAATCACAGAATTGGAATGCAGTGCTTTTTATTTTAATTTAATGTATTTTAAAGAAACAATAATCTTTCGGGATTCCATATTAGTTTTAACCATTTTTGCAGAATAACTAGTGACAACAATTTTGCCCAAAACGAGAAAGGCAATTTTTAGAAACTTTTAATTCCTGTCAAAGCAGGTAAATCTGGAGAAAAAAATAAACAAAACCAAAGGGGGAAATGTGATAATTGCATTAAAAGGGCTTTGAGAAAGCAGCTTAAGGTGGAAGTAAACTTTCTCTTTTTCTGTTGACATTAATGCTTGGCTCAAATTTATACTTGGTGTAGTCTATTCGACAACACTTTAAAGAAAAAAAAGGCACTAAATATAGGCAAAATAAGCACTATGTAACTTTTCCTATACATTTGCCATCCAAAGATTTTTTTACAACAATCTGATAACCAGATTCTGAGATTCCTTTTATTTTTGCCCTAGCACAGCACAATTTCAAACATTTCCTTTCAGTAGAAAAGCACGGAAAATATTTTTTCTGGATGAGACTGGAAAAATACTTGTTTTTCTGAAAATTGGTAGGTTGCAAACATTTGAAGTTAATTAAATATTAAAAACTGCTAGAACTAAATATTCAAACTGGATAGTAACTACCAGGGGAACTTGATTCAGAAGTTCAAAATGGAAATCACACTTCATAATATTACTAACATTATAATACATTAATTTGTTTATAATTATAATTTTGTATGTAAAGAACATTATACAGAACTAACCTGTTTCATTCCTTCATTATCTTGACCAAATCTAACTTTACGTTTAAGCACTCTTTCCTTTTCTTCAATCTAAAAAGAAACCGATAGTTAGATGAGTTGTCAGAAAAACTTCTTGGTCAGAAAACTACTTGCCAAAATATTTTACCCTTCTAGCTGTCATCATACAACACCCCAGTCCCACCTCCCTTACGTAATATAACCCCACCCCCTTTAACAAGAACCCACTGTGTCCTAGAACACACTGTGAGATTGTACGCTGTAGCAGTTGATCCTGCTTTCGTTTTAATGGATAATGAGCGACCCCATCAAGCCAACATCGTCGTCGACTACCTGGAAGGCAAGGGGATTGTGCATATGGATTGGCGGGCGTACTCGCCTGACCTTAATACCATTGAAAATCTTTGGGATGCCCTCACGTGCAGACACGGCTGTGCTGTGTCTGCACGTTTCCCATCCTGTCACTCTCAGAGTTGCAAACTGCTCTACAGGAGGAATGGTGATTACTTGACTCTGGGGTGGTTGATCTCATGGAAAAAATGGTCACACGCTGTAAACTTTGTATGAGGATGAGGGGTGGTCACGTACCCTATTAATGTCGGTTTTGTTTGTTTTGGATTTAAACATCATTTTGTTAATGACTCCAATATGACTTCATCTTATAATTTATGAAAATTCAATATTGTTTTCATCTTTGTATGTAATTCTTTGTTTTGTTTCATGCATAAACATATTTGCTACTTTCCTGCCGCAGTTCATGTCAATCAAAGCTGTACTTGTTGATTTTTTCGCATTTTACCGCTTAGTGCTTCACTTTTGGCAGTGAGTGTAGAAAGGAGAGAAAAATGATTTAGCTCAAAGGTTGTTTGTTTTAACTTGTGTTGGTTTTACAGTAAACTGGTTAACTTGAACAAGTGGGTTATACATACACTTGCATGAAAACAATAAGTTGAGTAACAATAATATGTATAGTAGGAATCATAAACCATTGCAAATAAGATATTCCACAATAGTAGGTAGATATGCTTTAACAAGAAATTTCTTGCTGTAATTAAAACATGATTGCTTACACTTTTCAGCAGAGTTGAGGTTATTTCTCCAAATCGTTCTTTTCTTCTTTTAAGGGTATTTAGAATATCTTCATTTGGTTTCTGTAAAAAATTATTAAGTTTATTAATATAGAACACAAATAATTATATTTCCATTTAACAGATAGGCACTTTGTCATTCGCACCAACAAAACATGCCATTCAGGCAGGCACACCACAAGGCTCAATTTTAGGGTCAAAAGTATTTAACTTATAAGTGAACAACATGTCTCAGGATCATCTCAATGTTCTGCTTGTTTGCAGATGACAAGGCAACACTAACTAAAAACAATGACTTGAAAACTGTCATGCACACCTACCAACTACCAAACACTTGAATCTTGTCCTACTGAGTAGAAAATTAAAATTAACATGGACAAATGCCAAGCTATACTATTCACCAAGAAATGGAATCTTCCTCCAAACCTAAATTATTTAGTAATGAAATACTTTGGTCCTCTAAATGTACCTTATATGCATGATCTTGGTGTCATGGACTCACGTTCAACGTAGAATAATATCACCTCCAAAAAGAGGTTCCTAGTTGCTAGAAACATTATATTCCCCTAATTGCAAGGAACTCTAAACTTTCTATTGACAACAAGATGCTCATTAATAAAACCATGCTCAGACCAGTAATCCACTATGAGTCATGTCTGTGGATATGCAAAGACCCACATAAATAACCTTGAAGCTATTCAAAATTCCACTCAGGTAGGTAGGTAGGTAATTAGGGTTTTATGGAGCAAGGTCCAAAAACGGACAAGCTGTGCAAAAAGAAAGATAAAAAGGAATAAAATCAATGTAAATATAAAAACATTGTAATAAAAGGTAGATCTAATTCATGTGCAATAAATTTACATAACATAAAATTTATTTCATGACTTTTGAAATAAAAAGTATTCGTTGAAAGAAATAAAGTAGAAATTATTAGCTGAAACAGTATGATGGAATTTCTATGATTAAAAACATGCTGATCAACATGACATACAATATAAAAAGTATGAAATAATGGATGATATAAATATCGTGATGGATAAAAGCACTATATGAAATTTAAAAATCCAATGGTCCTTAAAAAGGGGAAAAGATTTGGATAAGGGTTTTCCCCAATAAGTTCTTGCAAATTTAAAATTGATCTTTTAAAAAATTTCAAAAGACGATGATGAAAATTAGGGCAGTCAAAAAATGTGGAACGCTTCACGATTTTGCATGCCATCCTTGCACAAGAGCCATGCTTATCTACAATGTATCATTCCAATTTTAGTATATGTACTGCGGAAGCAAGTACGAAATTCCACTCAGGATAATTAGTTACAGCCCCTGGTTCTATAGAAACATTAATTCCAACACACTCTAAATTCAAAACCTGAATGTTAGAACTTAAGCAATTTTTCAGTAAACTGGTACTTAAATTCTTCAATCAGCTTGGGCATTTGTTAATGGATCGATAATGCATATCCCCAGGTATGGCTTTTAATTACAAAATTTTAAATTACAAACTCATGAGTAAAACAAAATATTTTTTCTTTGAAAGAAATGCGAAAGTTAATCTGAAATAAATCTTACACTGGCTTTTGGCACATCCTCATTGAATCTCGATTGTCTTTTTACCAAAACATCACTTGTATCTTTCTTAGAAGGAAGCTAGAGAATAAACATTAAACAGAGCAAATTAATAATCTAGCAGAAATTCAACACTTGAAAAATAGAATGATTCTAAATAAATAATAAATACTTCCCTCTACAACTTCAAACTCCTGACACGTAATGTTTTCCAAGTTATTCGCTTCAATGCACAAGGCTTTCATGTCTCTTTGCTATTCATCATATTACAAATTACTTAGGGGACAACCTAAAAGCTCCTTCAATTATGATCAGAACTGAAGCCGGAAAGGGATCTTATAGGCTAATTTTATTGTGTGAAAACAAGGAGAAGAAATCATGTTTACTGAAAATATAGTAAGATTCTTTAAAATGGCTAAAAAGACCAGAAAATCCAGAAATGTATATCTCTTAGCCCATCTATTAAATCATACAATTTAATCACTTCCACAGGGTTCTTTCTGCATGAAAAATTAAACATTTTTTCTTTGATTAAAAAAATTGAGACTTAAAAATTTTCTGGAATAGTTTTTTTGGAAGACTTCCAGAAAGATTGACAGGTATGCAACATTGTTTCTCCATGGATTGCCATGATTTGGTGCTAAATGATGAATTTGGTGTCATTTAAAAATTTCTCACATTGAAAAGAAATATCCGGAGGATATTTTTTCTGTCTGAAAGAGTTGTCAGATATGCAATGCCCATACAATAAGTTTTTTAACACAGAAATAATTGACTAGAACAGCTTGAAAGCATAATTCAAAACAATATCATCTGTGTTATACTTACTACTTTACAATCAGATAGTGTATCTGCAGCAAATCGTAGTTTCCTTTTTCTCAAGATTTCCTCATCAATTACCTAAAAATACAAATAAAAGATTTAGGTATTTAACACAATTTATTAATATTAAAATTTAGAAAATTTTCAGCAAATTAAATACTCCATTTACAACACAAACATGGTTGGAAAACTTTAATTTTTTAAGCATTATCTCTTATTGAGACATCTTGAATGGCATTTCCAATTAATGACAAGCATTTCCAATTAATATTTCAATTAATGACTATTTTTTAAAAATTACTAATTTAATATACTTTAGAAATAACAAAGGTACATTTAGGATGAAATATTCAACACTGCAAGCTTCAAGAAAATTGTATTAGCCTAATTAACTGACTAATAGTTCTTTGGATTCTTTCAAAAATCGTTGAGACTGGTGCTTCTGTGCCTGTAACCAGTTCGAAAATCAGAAATTATTACTTATCATCAACTGCACCAGTCTAAGGACATACAAATGGACCAAGGACATTGTCTGTATACAGTTGTGCATTAAGGTTACTACTTGGCAGCACAAAGAGGTCTGTCTGTGTGTGCATTTAAAGAGATGTCACCCCAAACACACATGCTGCATCCACAACAATGGATGTTGCTATGGTATATGGATAGCTGGTCCTCAATTCTCCTCAGATGAAAACAGGTCTGGAATCACTCTGCAACTGTATCTGGATTTGTCAGTGAAGAGTACATACCTCGATTGGCTTTCACTCTAGCTAACATGCATGTGCCCAATCGAACCATTTCCTTCAGTGGCATGAGGTGAGGAGTACACAAATTGCTGGTTGTCTAGCACATAAAAGCCTTTTGCTAACAGTTGAAGCTGATATCAGCCTTCCAGTATCTGCAGCAAGAATAGATCTGAGCTTGTGTAGGTCTTCTACTTTAGCTTCAGTTAATTGCAAATATCGGTCATCAAGAGCAGTTGTAGCTCTAGGGCTTCCTTGACTACCTTCTAGATGCTGATTCTATTCTTACAATGCATTCCAGTCTATGTATAGCAGGACTCACATTCAGCCATCTTGCTCAATCTGTTTGACTCTGCCTGCCTCCAGTCAGTCAATGGCTCACAATCACAACTCACAAGGTAAATGAACTTATTCACACAAAATGGATCTGATTTTTTTTCAGCCAAACTGTAAACAATCGCTGCAAATTCTGAAATTCACACTTTTAACACTAGTATCTCATGACATCATAAGACGCCAACTTCTCAAATTTGCATATTATATGCAGCAGCTTTTTTGTCATATAACCCGATTTTGTGAAAATTTATTTATTTTTTATGCAATTTTTGTGTTTCCCCTTAATTTTTAGAAACCAGCTTATTTAAATACAATACAACGTTGTAACTAACCACTATTATAAATACTTGAATTTACTTATTGCTATCTATATTCAAGTTTTGCTTTATCCCTAACCAACAGTTCTTGAGAGCACCTCGGACAAAATGTTTAGGCTTTTCAATTTAATTCTTCAAGTTGCATTTCTGTTTCAAAGCATTAAAGAAATTCTTGACTTGTAGCTTTCTTAATATACAACATCTGTCAGGTGACCCATTCCTTATGCAGCTTTCAATCAGTTTTTTTTCAGTATGTCAAGTAGGCTGATTCAGCATTGATTGTATGTCTTCTCTTTGAATGTCTTCACTTCAAAATTTATGGCACCAGAGCAAATACTTCTGGGTTTTATAAGTAACTAGCTGAATTACCAGGCGTTGCTCAGGTTGAATTGTTTAAAATTCATCATAATATTACTCAATATTAATCCTATGGAAATTTCGAATTGTTTTTAGACCCCTGCAGACCCAGGACAAATCGAACGGGGTTAATATATAGCCTATATGTCCTGCAGAATTCTACAGGATGAATGTACCAAATTTAATGTGAATTGGTCTATTGAACGTATAAATATGCATTGTTATTCCTTTGAAGATTTCAAATTGTCTTTAGCCCCCTGTACCATACTAACGATAAAAAACACTTTCTATGAAAATAATCTTATATTATCATAAAAATTTACATTCCAATAATAAAGCTGCAGTCTAAGAATTTGCAGAAGGGATACATAAATGATGATACTGAGCGATTTTCAGCACAACCACACCCTTCTGCAATTGTATCATACTCCAAGATTCTGAGAAAAACCTCCAAGGTCATCTTGAGTGGCAACTCCTGTAGATGTTCTGATGTCATCTGCACAGCCAGAATGACTGGACATTACACCCCTCTGCACACCCAAGACAAATAAACGGGGGTTAATATGTAGCCTGTTACCCGCAGGGTTCCAAAGAATAAGTGCACCAAATGTGGTGTAGATTGGTCAAATGATGTAGATTTGTATAGAGAACAGACAGATGCCAACTCTGCTTTATATGTATAGATGTGTCTACATGTTTTAAATAAATTCTGAGTAGGAAAATGTTAAATTTGATTCTGTACGTCTTATGCACAATCCTTTTTAAAGTCAAAATTTGCTGAATGAATGTAGCAAAAAACTTAATTCAACAAAGTTTTTCCTGTTTGCCAATATGTATCTAATCGAGATACATATTGGCAAACAGAAAAACTTGAGAAAAGTGGCCCCAAATCCTGGTTCTGTAGGAGAAATACAGAGCAAAATGACCAGTCCTGAAAGTGTTAATTCCTTTTAGATTGCATGAAAATTGGAATCTGTTTATTAATAATTTTTATTGAAAATGCAATTGGTTATCAGATTTTACTATATGTAAGAAATACAAATTGCTAAACTTAAAATTAATAAAAATTTGTTTAATATGTAGAATAAATTAAATATAGGTAATCACACTTATTTACAGTAAAAGAAGAGTAAAAATTACCTTTTTATTTGAAACATCAGGAGCTGCAATTTTCTTGATTACGTTAGTTTCATTCTTTAGAGCAAACTTCAATGTTAAATAGGAATCCATTATGTTGTGTGTACTACTGAAAAGAAATAATCACCAAAATTAACAAACTTAGAATTGTGGTTTTTAATAATAGCAAATGTACACAATTTTGATGTTTTATTGATACATACAGAAGACTAACATAAGTAGGGGCAGGTAGCATAATGTAAGTATAAACAATGGAATTTTCAGTTAGAAAGAATTTAGCAACATGTTTACTATTAAATGTTGAAAGAAATTATCAATGGAATATAGTAATAGATAAGAGTATTAAATTATGTATTTTTGTTCAATCAGCTATTTTAGTTGTCTTTTTTAAAACTGTGAATAGAGACATATTTAAAGCAGTGAAAATAAAAGTTGCATATGAATTTTGAAAGAGTTTTCATATCAAAACTATAATGTCCATGATTATCAGATGCAGGTTTCAGCAATATTGAATAATACTTCTGACATCTATAAGGTCACATCCTCCTTTTCTGGAGAAGTATATCAGGCAACTTTGGAGTTTTTGAAAGGTTACTTTGCATGAATCTTTCTCAACTTCCGTTACTTGCCTGATGAATTGATTTTTGCTTACATATTTCACTCGAACCCAAAAACATTGCTTAATACTGTTGCTATTAATTTTTTTGTTTGGTCCTTCAGTATCTATTTCTGGATCAGTAACTTCATTTTCAGTAAGAGCCTGAGCAGTTCATTTCGAATTTTTCTTTTTTAACTAGACACACACACATACACTGACGAGCCAAAACATTATGACCAACCCCACATTTTTCAATGAACTCGTCTGGATGACATGGAGGGCACGTGATTAAGTGAAAATGGTATTTAACTGCTGCTGGAGAAGGTAAGTAATCATTCTTGCACTTACTTTTGCGAGTGATGGGAAAGGCTGCTGATCTAAGCAAATTTGATAGAGGGCAGATCGTAATGGCCCGAAGACTCGGAACGAGGATCACCGAAACTGCACGACTGGTAGGGTGTTCACGATTTGCCGTTGTTAGTATTCATGCAAAGTGGATAAATGACAGTGACACCAGCAGTAGATGCCAAGGTGTTGGTCGTCCACACGTCATCAAAGAAAAAGGACGTCGGAGAGTGTCCCGTTTGGTAAAGCAAAATAGACGCGAGACAGTAGCTCAGCTGACAGCCCAATACAATGCAGGTCCAAGCACAAGTGTTTCGGAACACACAGTTCAGCGGACACTGTTGGATATGGGACTGTGCAGCAGACGTCCCACTCGTGTGCCTCTGTTGACCAAGCGTCATCGCCAACTACGCCTACAGTGGGCCCGGGAACATCGAGACTGGACCATGGATGAGTTGCCTGGTCAGATGAATCCCGATTTCTCATTCATCACGTCGATGGTCGTGTCAGGGTACGCCGTCTGCCAGGCGAACAGTTGCTCCCCTCTTGTACAGCAGGTCATATACAGGCTGGTGGTGGCGGTATTATGCTTTGGGGGACGTTCTCATGGGCGACTCTGGGACCCGTAGTTGTGGTAGAACAGACCATGAACACTGCGAACTATCTGAACATCATTGCGGATCAGTTGCACCCTTACATGGCATCTGTCTTCCCAACTGGAAATGGAATCTTCCAGCAGGACAACGCCCCATGTCACAAGGCTCGGATTGTGTTGGAGTGGTTCGAGGAGCATACTGATGAATTCCACATAATATCCTGACCGCCTAACTCGCCGGATATTAATCTGATAGAGCACATTTGCGATGTCATGGAGCGGCAGCTCAGAGCTCAAACACCAACATGTCCGAATACCTCGACTTTGCGTGACCGCTGCCTCGACATTTGGTACAACCTGCCTCCAGTCATGTACCAAGAACTTGTGGCATCTATGCCCAGGTGAGTTGCAGCTGCTTTGCAGGCCAAAGGAGGCGCAACACGTTATTGAGTAGGTGGTCATAATGTTTTGGCTCTTCAGTGTATATCTTTCTTTTCTTGAAATAAACGCTCCAGGATGCTACCCTTTGTTTTTCTAAGCTATTTTTTCTGGATCCCTTTGCTTTATCTCAAATTAAGAACAGAATTTCCGAAATCAGCCGACATGAGATGAGGGTTGATAATTTCAAGTCATTTAACAGTGAACATACTTTATCTGGCACGTAAGTTGCTTGAAAATAGTTGATGTCACTACTTGTAACATTTGATTTCCTTAATTTTGTGACTAACTTGTAATCCTGGCATATTGAGCCTCAATCTGGAAAAATGTCTTTTCTGTCCACACAATGCTGTTCTACATATAGCCTGTCGGTTAACATACCACTCATTGTTGTTAACCGACAAGCTGTATGTAACATACCACCCATTGTCTTTGCAATCTCTTCTTTTAATGAGTTTGAGCTCAAATTGAAAACCATATTTTACGTGTATAAAGGACTTTTGACAGCCAACAAACATTTGTGCATAGTACCAAACAGGGTATGAAAAAAATCATTTTTAAAAATCATAATAATTGGATTTATTTTATTTAAATCAGAATTTTTTATTTAAATTGGATTTTAATGATTTTTATTCATTCGTTTGTATTTCATGATACAAATTCATTATTCTTAAAATTCTAAATTAAAAAATAATCATTTAAATAAGGGGAGGAAATTTAAATTTTTATAAATCATAATAAAAGTTAAAAACAAATTTTAATTTTCTTGCCTGTTTGTTACCCAATTTGTTTCTTATGAACATATTTCTTGTCTGCAGACATGAAAATCTAAATTTAAACTCATTTAAATTCACAGGAACCAAATTGCTGCCATTTAAAAGAAAATTCCATATTATGGAATGCAATACTTTAGCAAAGAGAAAACCAAGAAACATCTGCTTTCTCTTGAATTTGTTAGATATGAGATGCAAATCACAGTATAGATCCTAAATAGCATTCATTTATGTTAGCGTGTAAAAGAATCATGATTTCAAAAAATCAGTTAAAATAGGATTTTTATTTGTTATTCCTATATGTTTAAACATGTCAGACATGAGATGCAAATCGGTACAGCTGTAGTCTCTGCCGCGCGCGGCGGCAAAGCGTTTTGGCGTAGTTATAAGCGACTCATGCAGGCTGATGGTAACCCATTTTTTTCTCGAATTTTCTCCTGGTTAGGGTTAACCTATTTTTATGGCAACTTTGCCGGCGTCCAGTTCTCATTTACAGTGTGTGAAATCTGTTAAAATATTAGAATAACTTATATTCTACTAATGTACATTTTTTTTTATTCATTTCATTCATATGTGGAGAATGATATCGATTCACTGTTGGAAATCCGAGAACAAATGGGTTACCCTCACCGGCATGAGTCGCTTATAACTACGCCAAAATTCCATACATTTCATCCATATTTGCAGTGTTTTTTAATTCAAATGTTGTTTCATTCAGATTTACATATTTCATCCATACGTATGCAGTATATATTCGATGTTGGAAGATTTCCGTGGCGACATAAAAAGTGCGCCAAACACGGCGCCAAAAAAAACGCGTTGCCACCGCGCGCGGCAGAGACTACAGCTGTACATGCAAATCATAGTGTAGGATCTAGTTAATATATTATTTAGGCTTTCCAGTCTTCTACACAAATATGAAAATCCAAATGAGTTTCCCCAATTCCAAAGGAGATCCGAGTCAGTGTGAAAAAATTGTAATTCTTTTTTTATGCTTTTAAAAAATGGGTTTTCTTTATTCAAATTAGACATTTTGTCAGATTTTTATAGTTTTAATTTTTTTCCCTATATGTGTAAACTTGTTTGACATGAGACATGAAAATCAGTGTATTTACTAGAAAATATCAATTTATGTTAAACATGTCTGAGGGTTTAGGAATTCTAGATTTCCTTACAATAATAAATTCCTTCTTTAAAGGGAATCAGTTTTTCATCTAACCAACCTTTCCATGGGAAGAATATGTCAAAATTATCTGAAAACATTTTGTACAATGTATGGACTGATCTCATCTGTACAAAACTCAGCATCTGCTGATAACAGATTTATGTGACACTTATTTTAAGTGAGCAATGAGAAAAATATTTGTTGGAAAATTGTCATCCCAACATAAGCAGTTAACCCCTGGGGACCCGAATCCCTTTCGTCCCCAAACGAGAGGTATATATTTCCAATGAAACTAAACTTGTTAAAAATATCCTCCCTCACGAAGCATGTCGACCCCTTGGGTACAGCTGCAGTCTCTGCCACGTGGGGTGGCAACACGTTTTTTTTTGGCGCACTTTTTATGTCGCCACGGAAATCTGCCAACATTGAATATATACTGCATATGTATGGATGAAATATGTAAATCTGAATGAAACAACATTTGACTAGAAAAACACTGCAAATATGGATTAAATATATGGACTTTTGGCATAGTTATAAGCGACTCATGCCGGTGAGGGTAACCCATTTTTTTCTCGAATTTCCAACAGTGAATCTATACTGTTCATTCTCCACATATGGAAATACAACCTGATGCAATAGCCTGAAAAAAAATAACCGCTCTCCACCGTGTCCAAACTAAAAAGAACCATTAATGCTGGACATAACTGGACGCCGGCAAGGTTGCCATAAAAACAGGTTAACCCTAACCATGTGAAAATTCGAGAAAAAAATGGGTTACCATCAGCCGGCATGAGTCGCTTAAAACTACGCCAAAACGCGTTGCCACCCCGCACGGCAGAGACTGCAGCTGTACCTCTTTCACTTAGGTGAACTTAGAATTCTCTTCCCTTTTCGTGACTATCACTTTCCAACCCTTCATCAGAATACTCAGATGATGCAAGTGTCTGCATCCTCTTAAACTTTTCCTTTAATAAAACCTTTAGCTAAACCTTTGAATAACTACATTTTTCTCACTTTCATTTTCCCCTTCCTCTGAAGTTGTCACTTCCTACCATACATCCTCACCTTCTTCCAATGGGCTAACAAAGTCTTATCTTCAATAATTTTTATAAGTTCATGGCAACAACCTATGCAAAATCAGATTTTCCTATTTTAATGTAAATTCATTTTCTTTACCACTTCGTGTTGCATTTTTTCTATCTTCGTTTGTTCATCAGCCTTCACTGTTTAGGGCATTTAAATTTTTCTAGCTGTTCTGAAGATTTTGCGCTGGCACTCTTGCCAAAAGTTCATAACGTCATTAATTGTCGTTGCTGAAACCTTCTTCAAAGAATCCTTCATTTCAGTATGGTGAAGAAAACCCAATGACATACATAATGTGTGTGAGAGGGTAGCTTGCTGACAGTCAATTCAGTTATAGACCCACCAAAACTTACCATCAATCGTTACTGAGATTGTACTTTAAACACGAAGATTTGATTCAGATGCAATATTGCGATTTATTTGTGATAAATAAGAAACTAAGTACAATCAATATGTGGTGTATGAAACTAAACAAACACTTACTTTCGTATGAACACACACCTGTAAATTGAAAAGAAAGCAGAAAAATTGCACTTTCGAAAATCAACCAAGCAAAAAAAACAAATTAAAGCAATTATTATTAATAGCAATCAGACGACAATTCTTTTACACATATTCTTTAAATTTCCCTCATCAAGCAAAGCTCTACACATTTTGCTTACGGCGAGTTGTGCTGTTTCATGCTTGGACTTTTGACGACTTCCTAATATCCCACAGAAAATAGGGCCGTGGTAGCCCGGTTGGCAGGGTAACGGATTAGCAACTGGAGGGTTGCGAGTACGAATCCAACCAAAGATCATCCTGTACAAAGGGGGCTGTTGCACCTTAAATCTGTCGTGTCCTCAAATGTCCTCATGTTGGCATGGTGTGGAAGTTTGGAGAGTGGGGTACTAGCACATGTGTTGACCTTGTCATCTGACCGTGGTTCAAAATTACGTGGTGTTGTCCTCGGATCTTTCCCTTTGGGATTGATCCCGGACCGTCACCAATAGCCCATTGTGTTGCTCCAGTGTGACGTTAATTGAAAAAATACCAAAAAATACTAATATCCCACAGAAAATAGGGCCGTGGTAGCCCGGTTGGCAGGGTAACGGATTAGCAACTGGAGGGTTGCGAGTACGAATCCAACCAAAGATCATCCTGTACAAAGGGGGCTGTTGCACCTTAAATCTGTCGTGTCCTCAAATGTCCTCATGTTGGCATGGTGTGGAAGTTTGGAGAGTGGGGTACTAGCACATGTGTTGACCTTGTCATCTGACCGTGGTTAAAAATTACGTGGTGTAATCCTTGGTAGGTATGTATTTTAATTAATGTCGCACTGGAGTGACACACCGAGTGATGGGCGACGGTCCGGTATCAACCCCCGAAGGGAAAGATCGAGGACAACACCACATTATTTTGAACCATGGTGAGATGACGAGATCACACCTGAGCTGGCACCCCACTTTCCAAACTTCCACAACACGCTAATGTGTAGGTGCTGTTCTTGATCTTTCCGTTCGGGACGGATCCCGGACCGTCGTTAATAGCCCGGGGTGGTGCTCCAGTGTGACGTTAATTGAAAATACCAATACCAATACCTAAAATATTTATCCACAGAAAATAATAGAAATTGTGTACCACCAATATTTCGTTTTCCAGAATATCAGAGCAAGGAATGTGTGCAAATAAAAAAAGATAATAACCTGGTTCCCTCTTGTAAATGTCATGTTTTATTTGGAATTAAATTTAAGAATGTTTTAATTTGTGTTTAAGATGAAGTGAAATAACTAAACTCCAGCTGTTAAATTGTTTTTGTTTCTTGATCGAGCACGGGAGTTTACAATAAAATGAGTAATTTTCGTGTTTGTTTATAATTTTAATAGTCTGTAAACTTTGCTTTCTCTTGAAACTTAAATGAACTCTTTAACAATTGATTTGTGCTTTTAAAAACACTTCAAAAGTTACACTCGTATTACGCAGCTGCCTGTAGCTATGAATTGTTTTTGCTGTCTTCCATTCAAGAAATTGAACGGTTGTTTTTGTATTGCATCTGTCAATTACTGTGCGAGAGGAACATTTTGTTTGGTAGTTGGATGATATTTGTAGATTTTGTCCTGCAAAGACCAAAATATTGACTAATAATTTTTTGATTGGATTGACGTTAGTAATGTGAATCAGGCAGTATTTTACCAATTATAGTGTACATTACTCATGAAAATATTCCCCTAGAGCTAATTTGCTAGTACACTTTACCAGCTGTTTTGTTCTTAGAATTTTGTAAGGAAGATGATTAGATTGAGCTATAGTAAAATTTGTAGTATTTGATAGCAAAAGAATTTTTATCTTAATAATTCAGAATAGTGATTAGACCAGTAATTGACCACCATACATTCTGTTGTTGACCACTATTTATTTTCAAATGAAATTGAAACATTAGTGTAAATATTTTGGTGATCACCAGTATATTTCTAGCAATTATAGCTTGACTGAACATCTATTTACATGACTATTAAGTCTAAGAACTATCGAATATTAAACTGATAAACATGACAATGGGAAGAAAAGTATTAAACAAATATATAAATCTTGCACGAAAAAGAATTCTTTGGCATTAATTATAACAAAAACTAAAGTCAGTCACTGCAATCTCCCATCAGTTTTACCAAAATACATCCCAAACAAATCAACATCTTTGTCTTGCATTTCAATTTCCTCAATTTTTTTGTCTTGCTCACTACATTCTTGAATTTTGAAGGTTGCTGAGATTTATGTATTGTATTTCAGTAACTGACCACCTGGTCAAATTCTGGATGTAAGCTCTTTTTTTATATTTAATTTACCCTTAAGAATTTCCAAACACTTAGTCATCATGAAATATCTAATTTAAAATCAAAGTTTGCTTAACAATCCTGTAACTGACCAGCTAGGTCAATTATAAAAACACATTCAGTTTTGTTTTACCAGTGGATTGACTAATATTAATGATTTAAAATTAATTTAGGTATGAAAAACTTCTATGTGTATCAAAATTAGAGATTTATTTACTTTGCCAATTAGTTTAAAATAAGAAATAAATTGAGATGAAATGTAAGATGAAACATCACTAAGAACAAGCCCACTATGATTTAACTTTCGTTCATATTTTTTATCAATAAAAAGAAAGTTGGTGAATGCCAGATTAGTTATCATTTATTCTAGTAGTCCATTGGCTGCAAGAATATTAATCTTTGATTTGTTGTAAAATGAGCTTGCTTGTTTAAATGAGTTATGTGAGGCAATGGTCAATTACTGATAGGTGGTTAGAAACTAGCTGGTTCACCTTATATTAATTGAAATATGTTATTTGTATCAATGAATTTTAAGACTAGGAAGAATTGAACCATTCAAAGAATTTATAAACAGTAAATAAATTTCTAATTGTTTTTATTGCTTAAAAGTTTTCTCATTTTAATATTTCATTTTTTTTAAAAGCATGAATAAAGTTCAGTCAAAATATCTTAATTTAATAAGACTACTATCAAGTGAATTGTCAAGATAGTAAATTTGCTTTTTCCTTCACATAAGTAAAATCCAAATTCTACAATGAATTTTAGTTTCTTCCTTTAACTATTTAAAATCTGCAATTATTTGACCTGATTTACTACCAAGAAAGATATCCAGTGCTATTGGTGTGGCAAGATGGCATTACCAAAAATCATGATTATTCATCTCAAGAGCTGCTTGAACCTTTAAAATTTTGTTCTTAGAACCTATTTTAAAATGAAAATTTTGCTCTTAGAACCTATTTTAAATCTGAATGAAATGTGTGCTAAAGGGATAATGGGCCATGATTACTCAAATAATTAGTATTTTATATAGTGTGGATAGTTATTTCCATGGGAACTCTAAACATTTATGATGTTAGTTATTTTCTCAATTCAAAATGAATTCTGAATTTTCCAGGTACAAAATTTAAATACATTTTGTGTAATACTTTTAATATATGTGATAAATAATATTTTAAGAACACTTTAAGTTTCTAGTTAGCATAAGATACTGCAAGGGTTTTAAACAATGCAACAAAATATAATATTTAAATTTGAAATAAGTTATTAGTGTTATGGTACGAAGGAAAACTAAATGTTAAAGGAAGAATGGAGTGTATCCTTGAGCATTTGATTTTCTGATTAAAAATATTTAAAAGTATGATTTCTTTGCCATAATTTATTAAGTTTCCTATTTTTTTCATGTATTTAAAGAAATTTTGTCAGTATAGAAAATCTTGTAAACCACAGGATTCTATTGTGTATGAATCTTGTTTTGTTAACTTTTTAAATTAAAAACGTTATTTTTCTTTTAAGGATGAAACTCTTTGAAGTCTTGTGCCATATATAAAAGCAGTTAAGAAATTCTATACAAGATGGCTGCAGTTGGTCAGCAACCTCAACTTCAACCAACAAAGCAGAATGAACGAACTAAACCTCCTGTCACTCAATTGGAGTTCCATCAGGCTATGATGGATTTTAAAACAATGTTCCCAGAAATGGATGTCGATGTTATTGAAGTGGTCCTCCGAGCAAACAATGGAGCAGTTGATGCTACGATTGATCAATTGCTGTCTATGACAACAGATAACGAAAATGAGCGTCTTCGTGCAGAATTGGATGCTACTGAAAATGACGAGCTTCCACCAAGTTACTCACCAGCTACGCCTCCACCATCGTATCATCAAGCTGTGCCATATGCTCAAAGTCCTGGACGATTGGGAGCAATACAACTTGGTCGTAAAAGTAACTCAGCTTCTCCATCATTAATGCGCCATGCTCAGCTCCACAGCCAGAAGTTAATGTCACCTTCCTCTCAGCAGCTTCCCCTTGTGGTACCTAAAATCTCCCCACCACAAAGAAATGACAGTGCAGCTGTGAAACCAGAAACAGCAGTGTCACAACATCAGAAGAAATGGAACCCTCCTTTAGTTGGACCCTTGCCATCTACCTTTTTACGTTTAGATGATCATCCACAAAGGAGCAGAAAAGGAAAGGTATAAATTGTTTTTTGTTAGCTCAATTTTCAACGTCTTTGAGAAATAAATAAAAACTCACTTTTTGTTACATTATAAATAATACTAAAAAATTAAGTACAGTAACTCCTTGTTGTATTGTACATTCAGCTATATTACTCTGTTTTACTTGCCCACTTACGGAATTTTGGTTTGCAAACAGCACGGAACATCTTAATCTATATCTTTAGAAGTAGTAGACCTATGCATAGCATCTTTTCCTAAGTTTCTTAATTGCTGATCTCTATTGATGTTACTCACATTTCATACCTTATTTAAATCAATTTATTATGAATATAAGCATTGATATGAACATTTCATTCGTTGAAGTGAAATAAAATTAGTCGAAGATATCTAACAGTATTTTGCTTACATTTTTCAAATGTACTCCTACAGGTGTTCTTTTCTCCAATAAAGTGCATTTAAAAGTTCCCACCTCAGTCATGATATTATAATGAACTTCTGAACATCCACTTCAATCCCTTGTTCAATGGCAATTCAATATTTTTTTATATCTAAACCTATTTTCAGGTTTTCTAATTTAATTTCTGCACTAATGTCTATCTTCCAGATTTCTCATTGCCTTCTATGATTAGACTGCTGAGAAATTTCATAAGAACAATGAGCTTTTCCATGCAGTTTTAGCAATATTATGCAGCTGCTAGCACACTTGAACCCTATTTAAATTTTGAGGTAAAATTGGCAAATTAATCTCATAGCTGTTCCTTTGATACTGTTTATATCCTTCATTTACTGCCATTCGCCAATATACAAATGTCTGATTTCTGAGCTATGTATGTTAGTGAAATATATATATATATATAGATCAGGAGTTCGAAAATCGCTTATTTTCAAGCAGTTATCCTAAACTAGAGTAGGCTCTGATTGAATTAGCCCTTGTGTAGAAAAATAAGTACAGTTGAGCCATAAACCTAAACTGGATTGGAAAAAAATATTTTGGTGTCTGGAAAACATGAATAAGAAGGTTGGTTTGAATTTTCATAATTCAAGGGCCATATTTGGCCATGCTGTGCCAAACACAAGACAGACAATATGAAGTAATGGACATGCACACACATAAAGAAAATTCTTTTGGCACTGAAGAGAGAAACACATCCAGGGAGGAATCGAACCCATGCCACCTACAACTTGCAGCATGCTAGCACAGTGAGTAAACCCACTGAGCTATGACGGCCCTATGAATGAGAAGAATTTCTGTTTTCAAACTTATATTAAACCAAGTTTAGTATTATTTAAAACATTTTGCATTGATTTTACTGAAAACTTGTAGTTTATTCACTTTTAAATAAAAAATTAGTAATTTGTACTCAGCCCTTGCTACAATACTCCCTTTGACATTTAACATTTTTTTTCTTGTCCAAGAAGCATTTACATTGAGGGGTTACTGTATTACTAAAAATTAGATTTTAAATTTGAGTATTCTGATGCTTACGATCTATTAACTTCAGAGCTTTCATATTCAAATGGCAATCAAATTAAATCGCACTGCGTCAAATATGGCCCAACCATCCAAATTAATTGGAGAATCGTATAATTTCAACATCTGCATTTACTATACAGATGTTTTATTGTGGAGTTAGAGGCCTTGCTTAGAGGGGCGTCACAGGGGGTGACTGTCTTAAGCACCAATGTCTAAAGTGATGGCATATCCACGTTATTTATTAAATATTTGTGTGGGTTTCTTGAAAAAGTTTTGTAAAAAGGCGAAGCACAATTTTTCCTTGTCAGAAGTATTTTCCAGCCCTTTGCATGTGAAGTGAATGCTTTCATACACTCCTTTTATTCCGTAAAAAGAGAAGACATTAAGCAATATAATTATCTTCTCACAAAAGTCTGCAGAGCAGAAAATAAGACATGGGGCACCTTTCTTATTCGTGGCATAGAGACCTTAACTAAAGTCTTGAACAGTACAGATTTTTTCTAGTTTCTATGTCAGATCTATTTCCCTTCAGGATTGATCCCAGGCCATTGATAATAGTCCTTTGTGTTGCTCCAGTGAGATGTTAATTACCTACCTACCATCTAGTTTCTATGCACAATTAAATGCAATCAAAGATTAATATTGTGAACAATAACTTATTTATAAATTTAGTACTAAATAGAATATTTTTTAGGTAAATAATTATGCTTCATTTTCATTTTAAATACATACATTTTGTTTCAGACAGGGCAGTATCAGCCTCCTTTTTCCTAGGTTCCAAAAAGTCGAGCTTATCTTCTGTATTTTGGATTGGGTGTATAGTGTTAATATCATATGAGCGTACACCTGTCTTATCATTTATTCAAAACATAGCTATACAAAGGTGTTTACGATTAGTAATTAGTGAATGTACTCAGTACTTTTAGTGCTCGGTTTATCGATTATAAATTTGACAAAGTTTTTGTGCTTAATATTCTGATGTGACAAATGTACCAATAATCATCTAAACAAGTTAGTGTTTGTATCAAAAATTTTTAAATAATGCTTTCTATGGTAAATTAGATTTGTATTTCTCGGTTAATTTGAAAAGTATTGAAATTATCTGAATATATTAATGCAACAATTTAGAAAATGGATGAAATGAAATCTATTCTGAAACTATGTGCTGTACTTTCGATAAAATTGCATGGTATTTTTCAAAATCTTGTACTTATACCTCAAAATATATTTAATTATATCTTTCAAAACTTAAAAAATATTTTTTACTGATTTTATGTAAAGAGGTATATTTGCATGCATGATAAATACTGTATAAATATTTCTCTTTATAGGTTAACGTTTTTCTTGTAACTGATATTAATATCTTAAGATGTCAGACAATGCATTTATATAAACAATGCTTTTTAGTACATGACCTTGAGCTCTGCCATGTTACAAAAACGCATGCAGGAAAATGAGCGTCAGCGAAGGAACACTATTGGTGCAGAAGATCCAGAATTAGCTCAATATTTGGAAGATGAACGAATTGCCCTTTTTCTTCAAAATGAGGAATTTGTTAGGGAACTCATGGGAAATAAGGAATTTTTGTCAACGTTAGAGAAAGGTAATTCTATTGGTAATTAATAAAATCTGACTAATTTATATTTTAAAATTTGTTAAATTTGTTTTTTTCTCTGTAGATGCTGCTTCTGATGGTAATGCAACACTTCAAACAAAACATTCTCACTGTAAGTAGAATTCATTCAATACTTCGCACATACTTTTCCTATCATTGTGTGTTGTAACTTTACTTTTAAGGCTTATCTATATATCCAATATAGGATTTTGCCATATACTTATTGAAATCTCTTCCAGACTTTTAAATTTTTGAATTAAATACTAAAGACAAAAATATTCAACAACGAAATGCCGCATTAAACTTAAATTTGTGTTGTTGGGCCTCAGTTAATTTTTGTTGAATTTATACTTATTTTTAATGAACAATATTTCAATACAAGCATTTGAAGAAATCCTCAGCGCTCCTTTCTTGCAGCTCAAAAGATTAGGGAAACGTTTGGCCTGATATTTGTTTGGAACTATTAAATTTTGTAATGTTTGTAACATTATGTAGATTCATAAACTAGATTTTGTTGCTTAAAGGGAGCAAAAGGTCTGAACTTTAAAAGGAAAAATATAGTTGAAATTATATTGTTAAGCTGTAAATGTCTAATTTACAGAAGTTCCATTGCATACCTTAGCCTTATTTTTTGTACAGTTTCAATTGTTTACAGCAAGGCCTGTTTCTATTTTTCATTGTTTTCAGTTTTCTCATGAATGTGCCAAGAATTATGAAGCACTGAATTTTCAGGGCTAAAGGCAGAACTTCTGAAACTGCAGTTTTCGGTTCTTTTCTAAAAAATATGTCATTTGGTCATGGCTACTTTCTCTGGCAATCTCTCTAATTTATCTGATTTATTTTAAAGTTCATAATGTGATTAATACTAATGCTTAAGTTGTATTTTTATTCCATTTTAAAATTAATTCTTTATTCATATTTTAATATGTAAATTTGTGTGAATTGTCATAATTTTTTCATAAAGAGTATTAAAATTCTCTAAGAATCTTGTAAAGACTTTGTGTTGACTTCCTGATGAACATCATTGATCTCAACCTTTCTTTTTCTGCTTTTGTAGCAAAATATGAAATCCTAGTGATTCATATCAGCATTTATAAGTTAAAGTACTGAAATACTTTCCTAACTTAATGTTTGAACCCTAAGTGGATAAAAAAAGACAACTGAAAAAATCTATTTTTTAAATGTTTATCCATACTTTGTGTTAGGCTAAGACTTAGAAATAAAAAATCTATTGGTGAAAAAATTCAGGCTGTAATAATTAAAAGGAGCTCTTTTGTATGGAAGAAAAATGCCCTTATTCAGCAGTGAAGAAGTCAGCTAACCTTCAATCAAATTAGAAATTTTCAAAGGATTAGTGTTTCTGAAGATGTGTTCATTAGTGTTGGTTTTTCTTGCCCATGTTATCAGTACAATACACAAAGCAGTCATGGGCATTATCATTACACTAATCAAATTTATAATTAATGCAATAAAATAATTTTAGGTTTGAAAATAGTTGAATATTAATGTAACTTTGTCATTATTTCAATCTTTGTTTTATTACAACTTGAGTTTCTTTACAGCTTCAAAAAACAATGAGAAGATTTCTGGTTGTGCAGAGTCTTCAAAAAGTGAGGAGCATTCCCAGTTTGCTCATGCATCATTGGTCGATGACACTGATGCTGCTTTTAGGGAAAGATTAAAAAATATGGGGAAATGTAAGTAGCTTTCCTTTCTTTTGTGCATATGTATCTTACAAGGAATTGTGTGGAAATTACTGTAGTGCTCTTTCAAAACATGTTTTGGTAGCTTTGCTATTCCTTGACTTCTCATTAGTATATTTTAATAAAATTAAAGTATTGCATATGCATGACGTTTGTTGTTATTTGTTATGGTTTCTTAATAGAAATCTGCCTACAATGAACAAGATTTATGTGTTGATCTTCTCTCTATTGATAGTGATAGATTCAACTTTTTCATAATTAAAATTCATGTGACTATTCACACTATCAATGTAAGAGATTGAAGATAAGTCATCAAATTACAATTTATTAAGTCAAAATTATGGTTGTAAAATCGTAGGAAATAAATTTTGTTGGATACTGTTTCTCAAATTGAAGATCAACTATCAAATTGGTGGGAACCCATTTACCACTCTTGTATAGCTGCCAAACATGTTTAGAATTCTCTCACATCAGATAACCTTCCACATTTATTGGCATGCTGTACTTTTAAACATGTTGTTCTCTTTATCACATTAATTTGTTTTAAACCTTAAAATTTCAATTAAGCTAAAAGCACATTAATATTTAGAAAGGCTAACACTTTTTGTACTTTCAAGTAACTTATCTTTTGGCATCAACTAAGTAAACAATCATTATTGAACTATGTTCTGTGCATATATACATTCTTTAATTGCTGCAGTAGTATTTCAGCTACATTATCCTATTGCAATATAGAAATGAAAGTTTTTGTCCATTCATTTTGTATTGAGATAATTTCTTAAACTAACAGTTTGTTACTAGAAAATAGATGAATAGAATAGAATGTGCTTTCATTGGAACTTATTGTTGGCATTTAAAAAAATGGGATTATTTTGGTGAAACAGAACAGTGTATGCAGATAAACCAAACCTTTTACCTGTGAGGTCAACAAAATTATAAACAGTATCTTTGTTATTTTTTCTTCTAAATCATTTAACATCAAAATATGGATACGATATTAAGCTATCTGAATTACAATTTTTTTATTATTCCAGTTAAAGATGTGCTTAATGTTGTAATTTTTGGGAGAGATTTGTATCCAATTCCAGAAGCAGCACTCTGAATCTAGCAAATTGTAGTTTTATCCAATTGAAATAATTTTATTATAAAATTAATCTTTTTACAGAATTGCAGAAACAATATGTGTATTAAAAAATGAAGTTATACATGCTTAGAATGCTGCATTCTATAACTATAATATTTATAAACTGAGTGTATTACATAAAAAATATTGTTGATATTCAGTAAGACGAGAAGCATAGCAGCTGTATTAAGTATTACAAATTAATAAATAAACAATTATTTAATCAACTAAATTACTGATGCAAAACAACTACTAAAGTGCTAAATAAACCTAACAATACTTTAAAAATATATTTGATCTATATTAAGTCACTTTAGAGCTTTACAGCATTAGCTTCTGAATTAGCATGATCAGTATCAAATGAAAAAAGTTTTGTGAAGGTAATTTTTAATTGTACCATGTTCATATGTACTTTATTTGATCTCTAGTGTCTAAAAGAAAATTTGCGCAGCTAGCAAGTATCTTCTCTCGTAGAAAACGAGCATTTAAGCCAATGTATCCTTTTATACATGAATCTTTTTCCATTTTCTATAACAACCTTTGTCTCTAGGAAATTAATTTAAGACATTAATAAATTTTATCATGTCCTACTTATTATGCTTACACCTTTGGTAACTTATTTGAATTGGATAAATTTATAAATTATTGTTTCTCAATGCCTAAATAAAAATTCTATTTGTTAGCAATAAACAATTCTTTTGTTTATTGTTATGAATAAATTTCGTTTCAATGTAATATAAATTTGTGAATTTATGAAAAACATTTAAGTACTAATTAGTCGTTATACCAATTTATTGGCTATACTTTTACTTTCAAAGATTAAGCTTCCTAGAAAGAAATACATTTTTATAAAATATTGCATGTATGTTAAGGTGTAAATATCAATTTCAGTATTCCTTTGTATTATTGTTCTTAACATGTTGCAAGTCTTGGAGATGGCATCAATCCCTCTCGGGATAATCTACTTTCACATGAAGATGAATATTCTGAGCTATCAGAAGATGATTCAGATACAGATTGGAATAAAAAAGACTCCTGGAACAGTCATGTGAGTAACATGGGGCATTAAAAGTTGTCATCCAATAATAGTTTGTTGCTATTCAACTAATCCAGACGTATTGTGTTTGTGTCACAATAGTCTATTTTGTCTTTCAAAAGAAAGGTGTAAGCATCTGCACTGCAAATAGTTCTATTTTATGTTTCCATAATCTGATTTTGATTTGGAAGCCAAAAACATTTTTTAATGAACGGATTTTACTGGTACTCTTAAAAGTGTAAAAGGTACAAAATTTCACATCTTTTAAGGATATTTTTTCTTTTATCAATAGTTGGTATGTGTGTGTGTGTGTGTGTGTGTGTGTGTGTGTGTGTGTGTGTGTGTGTGTGTGTGTGTGTGTGAATTGAAATTAAAAATCTTACCACATTTTGCACGCCTAAGAATTTGTGTTCCACTTGCAGTTGGGAGCTGCTATGGCTTAGTAGGTGCTAGCGACATGCGAATTGTAGGCAGTACAGGTTCAATCTTTCCTGAGTGTATATCCCTCTTCGTCGTCAGTAAAGCTTTAATTGTATATGTGTATATCCATTACTGGTGGACCTCTTGTGTTTGGCTGAACCATGGTCATTGTGCCATAAAAACACAACCATCCACTAGATTCGTAAATGCATATCTAAATACATATTTCACCAACGTATGTGGCACAGAAATTGTATATTGGCAAATAGTAACAGATGTAAACATTATAAAATCAACTGCTGTGATTAATTTACCAATTTTGTCGCAAAGTTTAAATATGCTTAATTTGAGCTAGCTCATTGCTAGAACTGCATGAAAGAGCTTTCGACTCTAATGAAATTCTTCAGCAGTCTAATTACAGAATGAAATGAGAAATCTGGAAGATAAGAATTAGTGTAGGAAAGAAAATCTGAGCCAACCCAAAAAGATTTAGAGGTAAAAAATATTGAATCGCTTTTGAACAAGTGAATGAAATGCAACTGAAGTGGATGTTCAGAAGCTAATTGTGGTAACATATGAGTGAGATGTGAAGTTTTACCATGCATTTTATGGAAATAAGAGTTACGACCAGTAAAAATGCATATGAAAACAAAATGCTATTTCATATTTTTGACCATTTTATTTGAAAAATGTAGAATTATGAAGAAATGTGGATATCAATGCTTTAATATTAATGGTGCTTTATATCGATGCTTTTATATTAATTATAAATGTATTTAAGTAAGGTGTGGAAGGGTAGTAATGGCAGTCATCTGTAGATATTAGCAATTAAAAACTTTAGTGTGGATGCTATGCACAGGTGTGGATAGATAAATATGCACCTAGTGGATAAATGAATATGCATGAAAGTAAGGGGAAAATTATCTAATTATGAAAGTTTTTCAAATTTAATTACCTTTTAAATTGTGTTTCAAAACATTTTAAGATTGGCAATTCCTGTGGTCATCAATTTTGTTAAAATTTAATAGTTTAGGAATCCTAAATTAAAATTCCAAGATTCTATTCTGCATCAATAGTTTAATACCTTCCCTCAAAGGCCTAAATGCTAATGTGGGGTGTTCCGTTCGGACCCTGAAGTCTATGACTTCAATTCCACTTATTTATTCTCTCCCCAATTAATTTTCCCCTGCCTTGACTTTTCTATACACCAATAATTGGGGATTTTTATGGAAATGTTTGGATCACTCTTAAAGTTAAATTTTAACATTCAAATCATAATTTCTCTCAAGTTTAATTGCCATTGCTTTGTCTTATGCTAGCTCTCTTCTGTGCAAGCATGCAGCAATCGAGGGGATTTGTCCCCAAGCCAAGTTTTTGACCAGAACCTAAGCACCTTCAGTCATGGTCAGTAGATGGGAGGGTGACAGTGACCTCTCATCTCTTGTGGCTGGGCAGGGCTTATGGTTCTTATTAGCATTTAAGTTTCTTCTGCACCCTAGATCGACATTTTTATTAATTCACTTACCCTTATGTTATTAGCATTTATTTAATATTTGTTTTTCTATTGTGGAGATGAGTTGCTTTGCAACAGGTGCTTTGTAAGTGATATGTCCAGTCCAGTCCAGTCCAAAATTTAATGAAGGGATAAATACATTTAATGCCAACTGCACAACAATGCAGTTGAGATAGGTTGTTGTACGAGGGTAATCCAGAAAAACCTCCATTTGTGCTTGTGCGTGAATTGGGCGAAGACAGCAACATCATTCTTGTGGCACTGTGAACAGGTGTTCAGTAGGTATTGAGAAGTGGAAGTAGATTGTGTTAGTTTACTCGTCTGCTGCATCAGTTAAAAATGAATGCTGTGATAGAAAATCCCGCCAAATGTGAAGTGCGTGCAGTAATACGATTTCTGTACGCGAAAAATCTTTCACCAGCTGCAATTCATCACAAACTGTAATGTTTACAGACCAAATGTGATGAGTGAAGGTGTCATACGTCAATGGTGTCGCATGTTTAAAGATGGGCGAACTGACGTGCACAATAAGGCAAGAAGTGGGTGCCCATCTGTAGTCAGCGATGAACTCATGCAGAAAATTAACAGAAAGATCCATGATGAGCGTCGGTTCACAATATCTGAACTTTCTTTAGACTTTCCCCAAATTTCTCGGACTGTTTTGCATGAGGTTGTGACATAAAAGTTGGGATACCACAAGTACTGTGCACGTTGGATACCAAAACTCCTTACTGAGGAGCACAAAACACACCAAATGGGTTCTGCTTTGTACTTTCTCTTGCATTATTCCGAGGAAGGAGAACAATTTCTTCACAGAATTGTGACCTGCGATGAGGTCTGGGTGGTGTACTTGATCCCCGAAAGCAAAAGGCAATCAATGGAGTGGTGTCATACGCACTCACCAAAACCCAAAAAAGCTTGACAAACATTTTCTGCCAGAAAGCTTATGGTAACAGTATTCTGGGATGCCAAAGGAGTATTGCTAGTGGAGTTCATGGAGTGTGGAGTTCTTGAGCGATAATGCTCAACCGCACACTGCTAGATGCACCCATGAACTTTTGCAGCAGTTCTGTTGGGATGTTTTTGATCCCCCTATAGGCCCAGATTTGACAGTGATTACCACTTTTTCACACATGAAGCAGTGGCTTGCATCACAACACTTCGACAATGACAATGCACTTCGCGATGTTGTTAGAGTGGCTTCATTCCCAGGCGGCATATTTTTTTAAGGTATTTCAAAACTTGTTAAATGTTATAAGTGCATCAATTTGAATAGTGATTATGTCGAAAAGCAAAGTACAGATGTATACAATAGAATTTCTGTAACTACGAGTGCCTATCATTGATCACCAAATGGAGGTTATTTTCTGGATTACCCTCGTATAATAATGAATCACCAAAAATTGATACTAGATTGAACAGTTTAGATAACCTTGGTTATGTGGGAAGGTCATAATTGACTTAAGATGAAACAGTACCTATAAGTGACCTATTATTCAGTCCTTATATATTAAAATATGCATGTTCATTACAAAATTGAGTTGGCATTTTAGATGTTATAGGTAGCGCAGTTCAATTCCTCGTTAGGTGCATCTCTTTGTCAGTAAAGCTTTCTTGTGTCTCAATTTATTTGACATTGTTTAGTACAGCTTGGCTAAATGACTCTTATGCCTTAAAACCCCCAAATCAACCTATCTATACCATTAGCCATTGTACAATTTTGATCACATGTTACAAAAATGATTTTATTTTAAATTTCCAATATTTAATATTTCTTGAAACTTGTAAGAGTTACAAAATTCTGTAATGTTCTTAGAATTTATCCTGTTATTCAAATTCATTAATATAATTCTGAATTAATGTGTCTTTATTTTTCAGAAAGGAGATCTCGGTGAAAGATCAACAATGAAAAATTCACATAAACATGATCATAGCTGAAAATAAGCAAAGAAATGTGGAAGTGAGTGAGGATTTGGTATAAACAAAGTCTACTGAAATAATGAATGCCAAAACTATACTTATGTTATAATTTGTTTTTAACCAGTGATTTTTGAGTATTTTCAACCATGTGTGTTGATTCACAAATTTAGTTTAGACTATTTAGTGATCTATACTTGCCAATGTGTTTATGTGCCAACATATAGCTATCCCATGCTTTGACTATTTTTTATACCATTTTTAAACTTTAGTGAAAGTATACTACGTCTGATGTAGGAACTTGTGGTTTTTAATTTGATATTGTATTGTTGACTAGCTTTTCCCACCTGAAGACACAAAAGTCTGGATTGTTTGCAGTCAAACAAATACATTGAACTATGTATTACTTTTCTACGAACAAAGGTTTTCCCTTTCTCAAATTAAGAACTTTTTAAATCTCTGAATTTTACAAATATCAAATAATTATTTGCAATAGTCATTGAAATTAGCTAATTGTGTATATGTTGTGATTATGGTGTTTTAGACATGTTATTGTGAAGCTATTTCCTTATGAGGAAAACATACCCACCCACTGTTTTTAATATTATAGGTCTTCTAATCATCTATTACCCTCTTGCATGTATAGATGTATATTGCATTTACATGCTCTTGATATTAGTATTTTTGTTATTGCTGATATTTTAGATTTGTTATATTTGCTAACTTATTTTTCTTGTTAAATATGTGCCATTGCCTTGTAAAATCTTTTAATTTTTATCTATTTGTACCTGAATATTTATCCTGTTTTTAATAAGCATGATAAAAAAATTAATAAACATTTTTAGCTATTTATTAATATATTTGTATATCAGTGGATGTAAAAATGGATTTAGATTGATTTGTATTATGTATGTTGTAATTTTTCTTTAATTTAGTTTTGCATTGAAAAGGCTTGAACTCATTTTGAATAAATCTTTTAAAACTTCTTTTTCTAATCTAAATTGTGTATCATTTCAGCTGACTATTGTTCTTTGTAAATTATAGTTAATTACCTATATATTTCATCTGATGGAAAGAAAAATGTTCAATGAAGGACTAAAAAGTATTTGTCATTTATTTTTCATATAAATTTACATATATTGTAAAATTAACTATATGTTAAAAATATAGAATATAGTACGATTCTAAAACAAAACAAAATTCAACAAATATATAAAATTAAAGATGTATAATATTCATCATTCATTCAGTAAATTATCCATTCCATCAATTTCTTCTCTTGCTTATTGGAAAAATAAAACAACCTGTATGATTTGTAAAATAAAATAATTTGTGATTAAAGTTCGGAAAACTCAAAGTTGTATAAAAAATTTTGTCATAACAAATGTAAAATAAGAATTTTTTTATCATGGTCTTATAAGTTAGCTTTGGGCAAGTCCTGAACAACTTCTTTCCACCAGTATGGTCTTTCTAATGCACCAGGAGTATTCATGATAGCTTCTCGTAAATTGTCGTAAACCTAAAGGATATTAAAAATATTCTATGTAAAAACTAAATAGATGAATATAACTAAAGTTTTTAATTGGAGCTTTTCATTAGCCATCACAATATTAGTGTCTTTCCAATGCTGAAACAGTTAACAGGAATTTGAGGTACCAAAAAAGGTTCATCAGTCCAAAACTTAGTATGCCCGATAGGAGCATAGAACTGCAGAAAAACGATGGAGCAAGGACTCCAAGCTTGTGGAAGTATTCCGTAAGCATTGAACACCATACTTCCTGCAGAATGGCCCACAGTTCTATTGTATTCCAAGGTGTAGGATTTCTGTGTTCCACAGTACATTGCATGGCATCCCAGATGTGTTCGATAATGTTGAGATTTGGTGGCTTAGGTGGAAATGGCAAGAATCCAAAGTATGGCGTTTCTCTAAACCATAATTTGGCATACTTAGTGTGGCTTCACGTTATCCTGTTGGAAGAAGCCACTCCTCAGAAAGGATGCACACATAGCATCTACCTGTCAGACATTTGTAGATGTACCAAGGTACCATTGAATGACGACTAAGCAACCCCCATACCATTACAGGCCCACCACTATCCTGTATAATCCCTCGAGATATGGAGTCCATGGTTTCATGGGGTTTTCTCCACAAATAGATCCTTCCATCAGCCTGAAACAGTTGGAAACGTGACTTGTCAAACCAGGCTATTCATTTCCAGTCCTGTGGTAGTATCCTGAGCCCAGGCACATAGTTGTTTCGAGTATTCATCAAGGTACTCAAATTGGGCATCAGCTTCTAAAGCCCATATCTTTGAGGGAACATTGCAGTCTTCATGCTGTTTGTTGAGGGCCCAGCACTGAATTTCAATGTTATTTGAGGCAGTGTTGCACACCGATACTGATGTTGTAAGTTGCAGGTTTTGATAGAATTCTTGTAGTCACGATACACTGTTGAAACGTCAGTACGTGAAAATCCAAACTTGAGTTCATGAGCTCCCACAATTAAACTGCATTAAAAATTGCTTAAATCATGATTATTTGGGTGGAAAAAGCTCTAGATGCCTTGCACAGATGTCTCGCTTTATATATGCATTGGCACACACAACCAATGACATACATAAGTGGCACTGCTATGTATATTGCATAGGCTTGTCTACCAGTTTTTCTGGTACTTGTGTATCTGTTGTTTTAAAAAGTAGATGGTATGAAAATTGCAATTGTAAGGACATTAATCCAGAAGGGGCTATTCTTCATTGTTATGTACAGAAAGTCATGATTTAGAGGTGCAAATTAAACCACATTACATCAGTTTTAGTGACATTAAGAAAACGGATCCTTGTTACATCCGGTTGACATTTCTCATTTAAAATGTAAATAAATAATCAATTGACAACAGTTAGGAAGAGAGTACTTTGATCAAACTCAAGTCAACTACTGATGAATTAGCATTTTATTGCCATATTAATATACAATCTGGACTTTTGAAAGAAAAGGCATGATTTTATTATTGTTAGCTGTTTAGCATTGGAATGATGACACTGATATTGTGATGGCTAATGAAAAGCTCCAATCTTTGAAAGAAAAATCTTATGAAATAATTTTGAGACAACTTGTTGAAAAAACACTACGAATTTTTCTTCAATAACATGTTATGTAATGGATGTTATTAACATATTGAATTGAATGTCAATTTATTAATCATGAGGTACATAAGATTTTTTATATTAAAATTAAATTAGTAATGTTGAGGATTGAAAATGGTATGAACTCCATTATCCAAGACTAAAATACAAAGCTGAAGTCGTTTGAATTAACTGAACATTAAGGAGAGATTAACTTTAGATGGTCTGCGTCAAATTAGAGTATGGTACAGAAACTTTTATATTTGTTGAATATACTAATTAAATCAGGAAATTGTGAATACAAACATTTCCCAATATATCTTCACTATAACAGGCCTTTTTACATTAAGAAATAATGACACATACAAATTACCTTTTATAAATAAAACCCTTTACAAGCCATTAAATAACTTGCCTTCTAACCCAAATACAAATTAATGTATTTACTTTAAAATGCAAAAGTAAAATTCTAATCTTTGCTAATATGCTAAAACATACTTTACCTTTCCATCTGATTTTCCTAAAGCAGAATTTAAAATAAAGTCTGGAGGTGCAATCACATCTACCAAGGTAACTGCTTCATCCTTCAAAGCTAAACTTAGGTTCATTATACTGTCTTTGATAATTTCATTCGGAATACTGCCAGAAACACAACCTCCTAAAACAAAATAATGATATTAAATATGAATTGAGCATACTTAAAAGTTGATTACCAACATAAAGATACATATATTTTTATTTCCCAATGGCTAGAGTAATACAAGAGAAAGATGAACTATAATACACAAGGACAAACAATATGAAGTTAAAAAATATTATGTCATTGCCCTGAGTCTTGCTTCCCAATACCTCAGAAAATTCATAAAGGGTTCTACAATGAAGTGGTTTCTGTCCGTTACTTCTTCAGCATTACAGGGGGGACATCAAGGCTCAGTGGAGCCTTGATGTCCCCCCAACCTATGCGATGCAAATGAGTAGCAAGGCAATCATGTCCTGTTACCAAGTAAAATACAGCAGCTGCCTTTTACCATGGCTTATCAGGTACATTCTTGAGACTTTCCGGCATTTTATATCTGTTCAACCTTGAAGATCATGCTGGTATTTTGATATCATGGAGAATTTTAGAAACAGTTTAGTTTTCAAAGGAAGTCTCATCATTTGGATACAACAGCAATTTCACACCCTTTATAGTAAGAAAGTCTGCTTGCTCATTTCCGAAAATATTACAATGGTCTAGTATCCATTGTACAAAAATTGGTTTGTTTTTTTACTTTCAGTATTGTAGCAGTTCTTGGCACCAGATGATAGCAGGGAATCAGAGAAACTAATACATTGGATAGCTGCTTGAGAGTCTGACAACACGACTGCCTTTTCAAATTTGTACCGAAAGATTAGCAAGTGTTTAAGAACTACAAATAACCTTACCATTGAATGCTGTACTGAAATTACCTGCAGAACATAGGAGGCAAATATCTTTGATGAGATTCCAGCACCCACATTAGTATGGCAGTCAAATTGAGAACCATCCATATAAATGCAGAGAATATAACTGGATACATACTTTCCCAGTCACAAAAAGTGATCTTAAGAGACATTTTCCTTTTCACATAATTTATTTTAAGCTACAATAATTTGATACAACACACCTGTTTAAAAGTTAATTTATTGCAGTACCTTCCAATTTCCAATAGCAAATTCTTGATGTGACATTTTCTGTTAAGTAGCATATTTTATAACAATACCATATACACATTTCCTTCGCCCTGACAGAACTTTATGTATAGTACTTTGATAAAGACATGTAATTTATTTCAAATATAAAAATTAAATATATTTAACTTAGGAAACAGGAATAAAGTAAATGATGAGTAAATTATTTCCATTTACTCAGACAAAATACAGCACAAGCTGGATGGAAAATATTAAATTTCAGGAATTCGTAGATTAACAAAGATAATAAAGACATCAAAATCCATAGAAATATTCAAATATAGCAGTTTGGAATTATAAAATTGCAATAACGGAATTACAATTTATCAATAGAAATTACATCTAAAAGCTCTCAATCCAAATAAAAGTACTATTTTAGTTACCAATCTACTAGTACATTTTGTTTACAATTTTACATAACATCAAAAGAAATTACATTAGAACTTTCAGTTTTACACACAATTATCATAATAGAAAGTGATTCTTACCTGCATAGAGTGTAGCTAAATGCTGATCAATACTCCACACACCAAACAATCTTCCTAATTTATCAAGAGTTATTTTCATTTCAGGGCATTCAGCTTCCTCAATCAGCTTTGCAAACCTTTTAAGAGCAACCAACTGTATTCACAAAACAAAAAACATTTATCAGTATATGTATAAAGCTGCCTTTCATACTAACACAAACTACCATCACAAAACTATATCTTTTCTATTACTCGCAGCATATACAGCTGCTGAAAAAAAAACGAGCCACCCCTTTATTCATGCATTATTCATAATAAAGCAAATTCAAGGATAACATTCACTGGAGAACTACCAATGTCTTCTATAAGACCATTTCCTATATTTCATATTAAAAAGAAACATGTACATTTTGTTTGAATTCCTTAAAAAAAGAAACATAATACATTTCAACACAAGATTATTTTAGAAGATATGAATTAAAGTGTAAGAAGCTAATCTAACATAGGTGCTCTAAACTTTCCACATTCATAATCCAGAAACAGCTGGATCAAATTATTTGAAACTTGGTATCCTACATTAAATTGAGATTCAAAATTGAGTATTGTCATTAGAAATTATTTAGTTCATACCAGTTTGATATGACAACAGTCCTTTAGACTGAAATTCATGTGCATCAACCACTAGCGCTACTACCTTTGCTGCTGTGACTACACATCAACAATGCTCCTCACTAAAAACTGATTAGGTATATAACAGGATGCGACAAAGGAAATAAACACATATTTGTTGTCTATTTCACTTTTGTTTGGAGAACTGTGAAGTTCAGTATCTTTTCAATTTAATGTCCTAGTAGTTAGATTAGTGTTACAGAAAAGAAACTTAACTTAGCTAAGTTTCACACTTGAGAACTCCAAATAGATATTTCAACTGCATCATAACAGTTGAAATATCCGTGTATATATGTCAGAACATATTTATATTATTAATTCCATGCTCAGGTTTGATTTCTTAAGGTGTACTTTTCTCGTGTTAATAAAACTCCTTATGAGTGTATGCCCATTACTTGATGTCTGTCTTACGTTTGGTGCAAGTTGGGCCAAATATGGGCCTAGCATAGAAAACCCAAAACGAACCAGTAAAAAAACATTTCATGCTCAGAATTAAAAAAACATTTGAATACCAAATATAACTTATTTTCATGTAGTGTCTAATAGTAGTATGTGGTTAATATGAACAAATTTTTAACTATCAGTAGCGTTTGATTAAAGTTATTGGATGATTTTCATTAGCTGTGTGTGAACATCTACGAAATTAAGCAGATTTTGATTTTCAACTGCTGCATACCCAGACATTATTTTTACACATTATTTTCCATGAAACATTCTCTAAATCTCACTGGTACGTATAATTATTTTTACCAATCATTTCCATTTAAGTAACTTACCTAAATTTTGGAGTTATAAAATTTAGTGACAGTAAATATCAAGCAAATTTGGCAAGATTTACAATTAGTTTGTGGTTTTACAAAGTTTATAACTCAAAATATCCCTGAGCATTTCCAAGTCAAATATATGTTGAAAAGTGTAAAAAGAGTGTCTATATTATTAAAGAGTGTCTAAAAACATGAGAAGATAATGAAGTAAAAATGGTAAAGAGAATAAAACAATTAAATTAAATACATAAAAATAAGCAAATTAAGATATTATAAAAGTTAATTTACACATGCACTATACAAATTAAAGCAAAACATTTGAAATTTAAACATGCAGAGCTACCCATTTTTAATTTCAATTTGTAATATTACAAATAAAGATATAACAAAATAAATATACCTGGAAAAATACAATTGCTAATGTATGGCAATGGAAAACTTGAGAGTTACAACGAGCAGTAAAGGCATTACTACTCTTTTCCAATTCTGATTGATACTTTGAACTACTTTTCTGCAGCAAATAGCACACTAGCCATTCATACATACTTAAAATTTCTATAAGAAAGAAATTTTTATGTAAAAAATGAAATACAAATGATATACGTAAAGTATACTTTCTAATGAGAAGATAAATACATACAACAGAATAAAAGCTTCATACATGCAACAAATAAGGAGACAAAATACTTTGCAGTTAAATTAATAATTAAAATGATATTGTTGCATACAATTTTAAATTTAAGTGATGTTGTGTCCACTCATAAGACCTTTGGTCCCGAACAACCTCCCTTAATTTGTTTCAAAGACTGAGTTCAATGCGAAAGAGGATATATAAAGCAGCTGTCTCATAACCTGCTAATTTAAATGTCTTTTCAATCCTAAACAACTTATTCTAAAACCTGAATAAATTGAATTTCTGTATGAATAAAAAAGTGCAATGAAAAAGCATTTAATAAATTCAGAGCAAATGTGTAATAGTAAAAATACTAAAACATTTAATAATAATTAATAAATATTGAAAATATCATGTATTGCTGTTAAAATTCAATCTAATGACAAACTCTTTAATTGAAAGCAATACTATTATGAATAAAAAAACAAATCATGTCATTGAAATAATACATTTATACAAAATTGCTTAAATTATTAGCATTAATACAGTAAATCTAGAACAAATTCAGTTATATATTGACACGAATGTAGAATTCTATATCAAATAAAGTTACGAAAGGTAACTGTTAACTGAGCACAGAATTGCTGAATCTTTGGCTTCAAAGGTTCACTGCAAAGTAACATTATTTTCTAAAATGGAGAATATTTGAATTTCCAAAATTGTAAGTACACTTATTCAAATACAGTAAATAAATACCTGGATATTCTATAGTCGCAGTTGGTGAAGTAGGTGTGTATTTTGTTTTAAGAATTTCATCCATGTTATTTAAAAATTGTACATCAGCAATACACGTAGGCATTCTTTCTCCTATTGAAAATCCTTTGATCAGTATAACATTTCAAATGCACACAATGTATTACATAAGGAAAATAAATTTATGTAAAGTAAAAAATACACTTCACACATGTAAAATATTTATGTTTAAAATAAATATAAATTGAATGTTACCAACCAAGATAAGACTGAAGATGCAATAAGTCAAACTTTACAAACTCACAAAAATGTAGCAATGCTTAAAAAAGGCTCTAAAAAACCTTAAATAAGTATAATTTCATACAAAATATGTGTGCTGAAAATGAAACATAAAATGTTACTAAGATGAGATTGAAGATGCTAGAAAAAAGAAAATGAAATTAGTTGCAAAAATGAAGCATGATAGTAAGGTGCTGAAAACCTAAGCTATTTTTTAATTCATAGAACTGATAAACTTCTCAAATTGCAGAAAAGATACAATAAAAATACAGAAATTTCTAATTAAAATTATTGTACATAACTATGAACATACAATATTATCATATAGAAATTATTTTTTGATTCTTTATTACTTTCCTTCTCCCTTCATACTTTTTAACAATGTTTCCATAAAATAATATATAATACACACAATTGTATGAGTTTTTCCCAAATCACATCCGTTTTGTAGCATACGTGGCACAGAAAAAGACATTATTTGTACAGCGATGAATGGCAACAGATATAAACAATATAAAGTCAACCGCTATGAGATTAATTTGCCAATTTTGCCGCAAAGTTTAAAAATGCTTAATTTGAGCTAAGAGATGAATATCATTAGAACTGCTTGGAAGAGCTCTCTGCTCTAATGGAATTTTTCAGCTGTCAATTATAAATCTGGAAGATAGAAATTATAGAGCAGAAAAAAAAATCTTGGTCAATCCGAAGAATGAGTGAATGATATGCAATTGAAGCGGACACTAAAAAGCTAATTATGATAACATGACTGAGGTGTCAACTTTTTACCATGTACTTTATTGGAAATAAGAAATAACACAGTAAGTATTTGAAAAATGTAAAAAAAATGCTGTTTCATATTTTTTGACTAATTTTATTTCATCCAGATGTATGAAATGTGCATATGGTTGTTCATATTCATTATAAATGGATATAATAAGATATGAAATATGAGTAATGACACTGCCATTATTAGGTAAGTAGGTATTTTAATTAATATTGCACTGGATCAACACAACGGGCTATTTTCCATCAATAGATAGTAGCAATTAAGAAACTCAAGTGCAGATGCTATGCATTAGTCTGCTAGTTTGCTAAGAATTCAATGGAATATTAAGAAATAATTTTCATTAAAATTTCTTGATCACAATGAGTGAATATTTTCACAACTGTAAAGTATGAATTTCCATGAGTAATATCCTGATATAAATTAAGCTAACCAAATCCTTGTTACCTATGAGCGAAATTTCCAAATGATATAAAATCAGATTCAAATAAAAAAATAGCATACAGCTCCATCAGTACATACTGAAATTCAATTATACAGATACTGTACTAGATACAATGGAAACAATAAAAAATATTTACCGGATTTTTTCTTCTTCAAAAGATTTAGGAGATAATTACTAGTCTGTTGCAGAATGACATTATTGGCTCCTTCATAAGTGCAATTTGCATCATTGTTGTTTCGTAAACTACCAAAACCAGCAGCTACCAAACAAATTTAAGCAAATCAACCACAATTTAACAATAATGTATGCAAATCAAAAAATATATATCTTACATTTTTATTTTTGCATGTTAAGAGTAGAAGTTTTAATATTCTTAAAACTTGTTATATCACTTAAATAAGATAACTTTATTTAATGAATATTTTAATATCTTTAAGATGACATAAGTAAGATGTTTGAAACAAGAAAAGCAAGTATATTTATGAAACAGAGTCCCTAAAACTGTTTTCTTTAATATATGCGATTAATATTTGTTACTCATTCCTTGATCGAGTTCCCAAGCAGACTCGTTATATATTCCATGTTATAGCATTCCTCTCAGATGCATGAACTCGAGGTACCCTAGTGATCTTTTCTTTCATCTCAATATTCTTTCCCCTTACCTCCACTTTCATGTGTATTACTTACCTGTCTTATGTTTGACACAGCTTGGTCAAATATGGTCCTTGTGCCACAAAACTCAAAAACAACCAACCAATCCCCTCAGATGCCTGATCAAACCTCTAAATTTGCTGCTTTGTGTTCTACCTTTCTTACACTGCTTGTCATTTCACAAATACTTTTCTCTAATGTCTATGCAGTTCGGATGTCTAACTCCTGGAACTGTTATTCATAAGTCATGTTTAGAATGTCATTTTTTATATGTCTCAATAATTCAGCTGCTTTAAGTCTTAACCTCAAGGCACATGACTGCTTCATTTAAAATGATATTCATATTGCAACTTACTTGAATATTAAAAACTTCGTTTTGACAGACAAGTGATGCACTTCATGCTATTTGTGTTTTAAACTCACAATATTAATAATCACATCTTATTTTACTTAAGGAAGCAGAAATCTGGACAAACCTTTAAGGTAACCATGACCTCCACATGCTTCTCTACATTCTTGTATAGCATCTCTAGCAATCCAGCTACAAACGGGTTTTGCACAACAACTCAAAGCATGTATATATATTCTCTTTTCAGACTGAAAAAAGTACAAAACTTTGTGATCAAAATACTAATAAGGTAAAATAATACTGTCTAAAACATAAGCTAAGAACTATAAACCATAGTTCACTTTGCGTCTTTTTTATGAGGTGTTGTGAATTCATGACTAAATTACATACCAGACTAATGTTAATTATTGTCATGATTAGTTCCTGGTAATGTAGTTGTTGCAAAACCTTTTATATTTACAAGAGATTGAAGAAAAACAAAATACTACTTAGTTTGAGTTTGCTATTCATGAGTTAAGCTTTTAGTCCCTTGTTTACATCGTAGCAACTTGACCAGACTTTTTGCTGACAAGCCTTTCGGAGTTGATCCTACACCGTCATCAGTGGACTGTGTTTATATTATTCGGCGCACAAATCTGTTGCGCTTCGAGATGTAATTACGTTCTTCGGGAGGCAAAAGCAGTTGCTCATGAGATCAGTTCAAGTGTAGAACATTAAAACCTCTTTAGAGGACTATCTATGATTTTTCGTTTGACATGTTGGGAGCCCTATGTAAGTTTCTACTATTAAATTATTTTTGATATAATTAGCTGTACTTTACTCTCTCCAAAAAGTAACTATAAGAAACAAATTCCAAGTATTAAGAAGCAGATAAAAAAGACTGGTAGTTTTTTAACATTGACGATCTGCTATAACATGTATGGATTTGTCTCTATCCTGTTGTAATGTGTATGAACTTATTTTTAATAAAATAATTGTCTTCTGTAAATTTAAGGTAGAGATCTCATTACCAAAAGGTTGATATTGGATAGATATTTTATCAAAAGTGATTGTGTTAACAGAACTAATTTTAACCCTGTTAATTTAGTAGTATATATAATTATTACATAAAAACCTAATCCACATATTTAAACAATACATATTTTATACAAATTTGTAATAAGTTAAAAATTATAATATTTGTACCTTCAATAAATGAATTTTTACAAAAGGATTGGCATATAATTGTGATTGAAAAACTGTATTACAAATGTACTAAATTGCAAAAAGCACAAGTTGTATAAAATTAGAAGTAAATTTTAGTTAGTACCCACATGAAAATAGTAATGTCTAATTAAAAAGTTTGACTGCACCCACTTTATAAACATGGAACCAAAATAGAGAAAATAGGTGCTGAAAAAAAATCTTGATAAAATGCACATTATTATAATATCCAGGAATTATAATAAAATAACTGGACAACTAGAATTGCCTGCTGTGAAAGATCTCACTACCAAAAGGTTGATATTGGGTACATATTTTATTGAATTTGGAAAGTGATTGTAACAGGCATAATTTTAACCCTGCCAATTTGGTCATAATAGAGGAAATAAGTGGTATATGGTTCAATTCATATAACTTCAAATGGTTTTTCAATAAAAGAATATTAATATATGAAAATTTATATGAAACCTATTCAGCTTAAAATTAGAAATATATAGCTATTTTCATGTGCAATAAGATAACTTCCTTTCAATGTTATAAATTTTTCATGTTTAGCATGACATATAAAAGAAAGTGCAACTTTGTCAATGAAAATGTACTTCATGGTAAAGATAGGTTACACCACTATATATACTACTGCATAGTAAATTAATTTAAGTGGTGTTAAGTTCACCACACATGAATAATAATTTCAAGTAAATATTTATAATTATGTGAATCAAGTTATAAATCATATTTGCTTAAACATTGAATGAAACCTTAGTAAAAATCAATTGTTATAAATATAAGAAAAGTCAACTTACAAGCTCAGGCGATTTTGAACCAAAGAGGGATTCTATAAAATAGTCGATAAAATCCTGGTAGAAAACCCTTGCAAAATAATAACATACATAAGTTGCAGCTACGTAAGGGATCAGCCTCCATTGCTGAAATTATATTAGGTAATGCAAGGTCAGTTCAAAATTAGGTCATGTTTAATATAAAATGTAACTTCTAAACATCAGAGAAAACTTTAAAAATTCAATGGATAGAATATGCTCAAGCACAATTTTAATGAAATAATGAGAATTGTGTTTATTACTGAACAAGAACAATTGAAAAATAATGAGCTAAACCCTAATTACATCGATATCAAACTAAGAATAAATGCAAATTCCTTATTATATAATCATATTATTGCAGATTCCATACAAATCAAAATGCTACAATTAAGATTAGATTAGAAGTATTGTAATTTCAAAATAGCATTATAATGATACCCACCATTGTCATGCAAATTCTTCACTAGGTATTCTTCATCAATAGAATGCCAAGCACTTCAGACTGGCTCAAGAGAAAAATACTTTGAATAGAATTTCATCACTCCTGATCCATCACTATGCATGGAAACATGTCAATAAATGCATCAACCATGCATGACACATTTTTTCCATGCTATAATATAACATTTTTTGAAGCACGAGGTCTGATATAATTTATCAATTAAATTTTGCAATTCAAAAAGTATTTGCTTAAATTTGTTGCACTTATATTTCAAATTATGTTGAAACTGGCAGTTACATAAGTTTTGCTACCAGTCAAGTTTTTTTAGCCAAGTTTTGCTACCAGTCAATTATCATAGCTACTATTAACAGTTGCTACTTTTTAATTATAACTATAAAACCAGACTGGAAAAACTGTTCCAAAGGTTTAATGTTTTTACACCAGCTTTTAAAATACCATTTTAATACACCTAATCCAGAATTTTTCTCATTTTGTAATAATGCTTAGCATTAATTTATTGTACAGATATTCACTTCATCTGTACTAGCTAGTATTGTACATACGGTAAGTATCCCAATATTAAATATACTTAAAAATTTTGTAATATAGATTCTGAAAGTTGTTCTCATATGGAGGGTGGAAATAATCCTTACTTGAACTTGATATTCAAGGACAGGCACTTCATCATTTGGAGATGGTCCAAACTGCTTTCTAACGGCTGAATAGCGAATCGCAATGGGAACGCTAAGTCTCAGAAAATTTACACACAGCATAACAATTCCTACACGACCCATAGATAAAGCACCTAAGGATTCACCAAACCTCTCATTTTCTCCCTGAGAGAAAAACAATAAGTTAAGCACAAACGAAAAAACTCAAAATAAAATAATTAAGATTTAGCACGTATAAAATTTTGAATATTTACTGTATCGTCCCCTTTCTAAAGGGAATAACTCCAATTTTGAGTTTCGCTTTTGGTTAATTTACATTCTTTATGCCAAACACACAATTCTTGAGTGACTAAAGCTTATTTATTCCATAACCATGATTTTATGTGATTCCTTTGATCCAAAAATAATTTGTTCCCTTTTTGAACAATTAATTCAATTAGAAGGTAATGTAACAGAAAGTAAGATGGCAGAGTAGAAAATGTTTAAAATCAGCAAGTATAAAAAAAGATGGTAGAAGTGCTAGTGATATTTCAAAAAATTTAATTAACACAATGAAAATAAAATTAGAATTGGATAGCATATAGAAATAAATAATGATGAATATTTTTAAAAATAGCCTTGAGTGAGCTTTTAAATTTTGTGTTCAATAAACATCCAATTGTAAATTCTAGCAAGAATTTATGAAAACTATTATTATGCACATGAATTATTCATCACATAGAGCATCTTTGCTTGGGACACACAACTATTTATAATAATTTAGAGTATAAACTAATTAATAATCTTAAATTTAATATATAAAGAAAACAAATATCTGCTAAAAATTTAAAAAATATATTTATATTCAAATGTTGTTCTCTACCATATTGTTTTGCTTATCCAGAAGGCAGTATCTCCAAATTTGATTTTTACAGTTGAAGGTTGTTAAGATAAATAGTAAATAAGTATCTGGTCTCATAATGCTTGAAAATAGAGCACACCCAATTTACATCATCCTCTTCATATGCTTATGTTGTTAAGTGCTTGATACTTATATATACAACATGTAACAATCATAAACTTGGAAAGACAAAACTTACAAATGCTTCTTTATTGATTAATATGGCAGAATAGAAATCATTTTCATTACTGAAAAATCTTATAAAAATAGTCCATTGGTGTCATTTATTTATGGGTTAATTCATACATTGCTCTTGTAGACTATTGTTGATAGTATTGCTAAGAATCTGGATAATTAAAATATTGAAGCAATCATCACTTCCCCAACACTATAAAAAACTTAAAAAACAGAAAGACCACTCATATGGAAAGAAAAACACTTAAAGAAATAATTTTACAAGCTGAATAAATAGCATGATTGCAGAATGTTAGTGGATTGATATGTGAAGAAATCCAGAAGTGGATTATTATAAGAAAAGTATTTCCAATAAGTTCTCGTAAACAAGGGAAGAAGATAAATTTAGGAGTCTTCTGTATGATTATTTTTTAATGTTATTATTAATGAAAATGAAAACAATATAAGAAATTAAATAAACATTTTAAAACAGAAAATAAGTCTCATGCTATTTGGGTAAATAAATATTCTTAGACTATGGAAGAATTTGTTTCGGTCAAAATCCACAATTAAAGAGTTTTACAACCTAATAATGAATAGTACAGAAGAGCCATCAGAACTTTTCTGCACACACCCCTGCACAAGAAGGGTAATAATCCCAAATAAGAAAAGAAAAATGCTATGGTAAGATTACAACACACTGTTATTTGTAACCATCACTCAAAACATAGTGAATAAGAAATGTATAGTAGTTTGTTGACAATTAACAAATGACAAGATATAATTCCTGGCTGCTTTATTATTTTTTGTGGTTTAGATCAAGAACATTTAATAGTTATCTAACAAGAGAGGGTGTTATATATATTCATTTATTTATTGTTGAACAACTCTAAGTAGTTTAAGATAAGAAAGCATTGTTTTCGCAAGATGACAACATCATATAAGATTCTTGTCTTTATATTTTAAGTTTGTGTTTATTAAGCTACTTCTTAATAATCCTTGCAAGTTAGATTCCTCTAATAAGTGTAAAAAATATGACTAAATTAATAAAATGTAGAACACACACTGCAGACCATAAATAGCTATTCTACAAATATAAACAAGGAATATTTTACTTTTGAGGATATGTACTGGCCTTCAAGTGTTACATCACCATTCTTATTAAGTAAACAGTCTCTAGGTATTCCGTAATGATCAAACATTACAAACCTAAGAAAAAAATGTGTTAATATATTTTTATCACTATATACCAATTTTTACAATTACAAAAACTAACTTACAAATTAACCAGACTCATTAAACTCTGATAAATAAATGCTTTTAGAAACTACAATTATTCATTTCAAATTTTTAATTTTAGCAATAATTGAAAGACAAGATGTTATTTTCTTGTCAGTATTTTTGTGCTTACTTTTCCCAATTGAAATAGACCATAAATGTCAATAAACCATAAATGTCACACTGGATCCAAACTCATTGCACTCGTACATCTTTAATTTTTTCAATGAAATTCTTCAATGCTTTTAATGTTATGTTGACAACACAATCATATATAATAGCTAACATAAACTTCAAATTCATAAATACAAAATAGGTATAATATCTACATAGAAAAGGTTAGAAATATATTGTAAAAATTAGACAATAATTTTTTAATCAAATATATACCCTTACATAATTTTAGGTAAAGTGAAACTGACTGTGCATTCAATTTTATTTATATAAAGTTTTGTAATCGTTCACTAACACTACATATAATAGATGTTGCTTAAAATTGCTCATTTTCCTGTCCCACACAATTTAAGTTTGATTACTTATTCTTATTGTAACAATGTTACTTGTTTCAGAATTTCGAAAATTTTAAAGAATGTCTATTTATTCTTATCAAATTTAATAGAGAAACATTGCCAGTTACTCAAATACTGTGATAGAAAAATTAATTCAACAATGAAGTCATACAAAGTAAACTGTCGCTTAAGCAGAAAAAGAAGCATTTAAGAAATAATGTATTTTTTTAAAAGATAAAGCTTTTTAATGTCCTACAAAAGTCAAAGAATGTCATTTTTAGAGGAAACAAGAAACTAGGGTAAATCACGGTTAGAAAAGATATATCTTCCTTTCGCTTAAACTTTTGGGAGTGAAAGACTGCAACTTTGTCTACCAAAATGTACTTTATGGTAGAGTTGGGTCACACTGCTATATACACTACTGTATCGAAATTTGAATTTATAGTGGTGTTTAAGTTCATTACTCCCCTCCTGAATTTAGAGAGGCTGAATTCGATAGTTGCTACCATTAGTTTGACTGACAATTTAAGGAGATGTGAGATTAATTAAGATTCCAGGTGTATTTCAGTGTGCAAGGTCATGAAATAAATGACTGTGATCGTTTGGCTCTCACAAGTTGCCTTTAATGGCTGTGTGTGAGTGCAGTCGGCAGTTTGTTGAAATGAGGCTGAGTGGTTGGTTTAGGGGGTTTATGGCGCAAGGGCTATATTTGGCCATGCTGAGTCAGACACGAGATACAATATCAAGTAATGCACACACACAATGACAGTTTTACTGGCACAGAAGAGAAATACACCCAGGGAGGAATGCACCTGACAGGAATTGAACCTGCACAACCAACAACTCGAAGGTTGCTAGCGCAGTGGGCATACCCATTGAGCCTCGACAGCCAATGAGGCTGAGAGATTATATAGTGAAACTGTGACAGAAATGGAAGTAATGTCTGTTGATCAGAGTTGTAGGTACATGTTCAAAATGATATGCATCACATTGGCTATTCAACTACTTATAAATGAACCATCCCTTGAAGTGGGCACCAATTGAAGCATACCCATCTGTTTTTTTTAAATGCACATGTTCACATCAAGTCTTCCAGTAACCAATATCAAATGAGTTAAAGACAGTGCAACTTTGTCTACTAAAAAATACATCATTGTGGAGTTGGATTTCACTGCTATATATACTATTGTATTGTAAGTTAATTTTTGTAAGGGTTATGTTCAAAGAATATTTGGAATGTTAGAATTAATTTTTCCTGAAATATTAATTATACTATATTCATATTTTTACTAAACTTGGAATATTTATGCCACTGCAGAAATGTTTATTTAAAATTATAAATTTCATAAAAAGCAATTATCATCAATTATGTTTAGTTATAATGCTACAGTAAAGTATATGTACATAACTAAAACTTAATCTTAAATGAAATATTTTATTAAAATGATAAAACAAGGATAGCATAATAGAACATCTGACCCATTATCAAGTCCATTTAAGCCAAGTTTAGGCCCAATGTCACCAACAGTAATACCCTTGAAAGGCAGCAATGTTTTGGGATCTCGAATTGGGACAATAAAGCCATGCAAACCATGGCATTTACCATCTGGAGTATATAGCTGAGCATATAAAACAGCATGAGTGGCTAACTGACCAAGGTTCCCAGACCAGGTTTTGCTTGCTTCAAAATCTGGTGAATGAAGAACAAATTCCTGCAAAAGTAAATATCTATCTATATATATATTTCAGTATGCATGGCACAGAAATCGACATTATTTATTTTCGAATGGCAACAACAGACATAAACAATATAAAATCCAACATTAAGGGACTGATTTATCAATTTTGCTGCTTAGTTCAAATATGATTGATTTGACCTATAGGGCTGCATAGTATTGCAATAACTACAGAAAAGATATTCCCACCCTATTGAAATTCTTCAGCAGTCTGAAGACAGAAGGCAATAAGAAATCTGGAATATAGAAATTAGCACAGAAAAGAAAACTGAAGCAATGCAAAAACAGGCTTGGAAGTGAAAAATATTGAATCACTTTGAATAAGAAGCAATTGAAGTGGACATTCAGAAGCTAATTGTGGTAACATAGCGAGGTCTGATGAACAGTGATCGATGATCTCTACCATACACTTTATTGGAAATAAGAATTAACATCAGAGCACATTTGAAAAATTTAGACAAAATGCTATCTTATATTTTTGACTAATTTTATTTCATACGAAATGTGTTTATCAATGTGTATATTTATTGTAAAGGGATTTAAATAAGGAATGAAATGTAAGTAACCACATTGTCATCAATTAAGAAACTTTTGTGTAGAAGCTTTGCATAGATTTGCTATTTATTTCATAATTCAAAAACTTTTAAAGTAAGTACAAGAGAGAACATAAGTCTTTAACAGTTAAGTTCAAAAACATCCAGGTTAGTGGGTTGGGTAGAATTTTATGACACATGGCATATTTGGCAAACTGCTCTTAGCAACTTCAAGTAATGGACATACACACAAGGAAAGCTTTACTGACACTGAAGAGAGAAATACACCCAGGGTGGAATTGAACTTGACAGAAATTAAAGCTGCACTACCTACAACAAACACATTGCTAGCACAGTGGGCAAATCCACTAAGTCATGCTGACCATGAAAACTTCCCAGAGGTGTCCTCAATTTTGGAGGGATAAAGGTCAGGAGACTCATCTCTAGAGCAGCTAGTGGATATTTGAGATTAATTTCATTTTATTAGTTTAGGCATTTTCATGACCTGTTGGAAATTCAATATGGAGCAGACCTATCCTGGTCACTTTGCTTATCTGGGGCTGTGCAGGGAGGATCTGAATTGTAATCCTATGTTAGTTTTTGTAGTTGCTTGAACTCAGATTGGTCTAGCTAGTCTAGACCAAGTGAGATAAGTTGGTTGTTTTGGGGTTTCATGGCACAAGCCCAGTGTGATGAGAAACAGTTATGGTCAGTAATTTAAAGATATGTAATCTATTCAACAAACAGGCCCACATAAATTCTATTTTCAAACAGTCTTAAACTCAGGAAACAAATACACCTTAAGTCAAACTCACTGAAAAGTATTAGAGGGTAACTTTTATTATTTAAGTACTAGTTATATTTTTCAATCAAAATAATACAGTAGTTGTATCAAGTTGCTTAACATTGTTAAGTGAATGCTTGTAATTGCAATACTTTGAGTATAAAAATTATTTACTTGGTTTAAAGGAAATTGGCAAGAAACTGCCTCAAAAATAAACCATTTGTCTTTGTATGATGAAATAAAGCAAGTACATCTATGTCTTTAATTGTGTGCCATGCTTTTCCCAGATCAATTGAGCATTTACATTAAAATTATGTATATTTAAAGCACAATAAACTCATTATGAAAATTTAATTTTTAATGTAGTACATCACTATTATTTGACTTGCATTTTAGCCAAGCAAAAAGTTTACAATATTTAAACTTCCAAAATGGAGAGAAATATCAACAACCTATTACATTATATACTATTTCTAGAATAGAGAACTGGATTAATTCCAAATGTAATGTGTAGGGGGAAAATATATTACATTTAAGATAAGATGTCATCAAGATATAGTAAAAAGAGGAAATAGTGCAAAATAACTTTTGTAATGTCACAATCATGTGCACCCAATTCAAAGAGATAATTTTAAAGAGAATTTTGGTGCAAAATCTGAATGGTTGATAACTACTGAGAGAAAGCTAACTAATGTAAGTTATTAGGTCTACCGGAAAGTTCTGTCCATTTTAAGAATAAAATAAAATAATAAATTTTTCATACCTTGAATAAACTTTATTGAATAATATAGTTTCCATCATTATTTACGACTTCTTGCCAGCGTGATGGCAATTTGTATATCCCATTTTTAAAAATACCTTATCCCTAGAAGCGAAAAATTGAACCAGTGCTTGTCTGATATCTTCTTCGTTTTTGAATTTTTTGCACTGCAAAAAATTTTGTAAGGACAGAAACAAGTGATAATCGGAGGGTGCTAGGTCCAGGGAGTATGGTGGATGCGACAGAATTTCCCAGCCTAGCTTTGCGAGTTTCTGACGAGTCCCCACAGCAGTATGTGGCCTGGCATTATCATGAAGCAGTATGATGCCCTATAAATTGAACATCGCCGGCCTCTTTTCTTGGAGTGGTTTTTAAATTATCCAATTGCTGACAATACCTCTCCGAATTTAGCTTTTCATTCGGTTTCAACAGCTCAAAATGTATTGGTCCTCAAATGTCCCACCATATACACAACATTCTCTTATTCAGGCTCAACTTCAGTTTAGAGGTGGAGGGGGCAGGTTTTCCGGATTCACAATATGCCCTTTTCCTTACGATGTTTTCATAGGTAATCCACTTTTCATCCGGTCCAATAAGGGTTCCATTTTATTCTGTGCAAACAGAGATGTGCAAATGATGACTCGATCATTCAAATTCTTCTCACTTAACTCATGTGGCACCCATCTCGAATATTTCCACACCAATCCTAGTTTCCGAATATGATCCGAAATGGTTTGTTGAGCTGAATCAAGCTTTTCCGCAATCTCCGGTGTTGTCAAAAAAGGATTTTGCTCTAACACGATCTTGACAATATCGTCGTCAATCAAAGATGGTCGCCCAAAGCGTGGCTTATCAGAAAGGTCGAAATCACCTATTTGAAATTTTTTGAACCATCTTCTGCAAGTTCTATCAGAAACTGTACCTTCACCAAACACTTTCAACAAATTTCTACACGCTTCTGTAGCATTTCTTCCTTGTTGGAATTCGTACAAAATACAGTGGCATAAATGAACTTTATCAGTAGCCATGGGTACACGATCGCATCTCACTTAATACTAACATGACTCATCTTCATTTTAGTTCATTTGCTAGGTTAGTATGTATACATTCAGTGATAAAAAGAGAGAGCCAAATATGCATCAAATGAATATGTGCATACTTGTTGAAACTTGTTGTAAAAAGAACGGACAGAACTTTCCGGTACACCTAATATAATCAGATTTTATATTTTTAGCTAACTGTAAAGTACAAATGCTTTGATAAATTATACGAAAATATTTATTCATTCATAGTTTTAATCTACTTTGCATAATTTTATGTGACTTCACTACTTGCAAAGATTTAATAAAGAAATAATTACAGTAAAAATTAAATAAAACGTGAAACTACCTTTGTCTTTGGATCATATCTAGCTTCAGTTCGCATGCCTTTAGTATTTGTTCCATGACTTATTTCAGTAAGAGCAAAGCATCCAGTAAACTTATGCAACAAAAAATTAGATTAGTTTAAATTGAGATAAAAGAACACATTAAATTTTCTGTTTTGAGATCTTGAGAAGTTTAAATTATACAATAAACATACAAAATAATACAGTAAATCATATGAATAATGTAATACTTAAGCATTCTAAAGCTAGTATACCTCTCCTTTGTTTAGAGGATCAAAATACTTCATATGCTGTGATGTACCACTGCCTCTTATCACAAAAGAAACGTACTGTAAAAATAAAATAAAAATTTAAATTATAATTATGAATTTATTAATGTTTAAAATGATTACAAATTCTAATTATTCAGTTTCTACATTATTACACCAATTAAAAAATGCAAATAAAATTTTGAACAGATTTTTTATATTTGAGAAAAATAATTCAGATTCTAATATTTAAGAAACAATGTGTAGTATGTAGCCTCATTCCACCTTCCTAATACATGGTTACTGTAGCTAGAATATGGTTAGTTAAAGAATGGTATAAAACAATTATATTTTTAATACAATTTAATTTTAAAGATAAACTAGTAAACAACAATAAGTTAAAAGAAGCAAATACACATGCACATTGTTTTGAGAATGTATCCAATTAAATATCTTTAACAAATTGTAAGACCCAAAGCAGAGTTCCCTGCTTGGTTCAAGCTTACCTCTAAAGCTAGTGATTTTTTTATGTACATAGCTAAGTCATACATAGCCAAAGCATTTGCACAGGCTGGCGAAAAGTGATGTTTTTCAGCTAAAAGTTCTGGTGGCAAAAAATTATAAGCTTCAAGACCTTTGACTTTTCTATATGTAATGTGATGATCTTCTTGCCACTTCAGTTCCTCAGTTATGGATCGATGAAACAATGGATTTTTCTCCAAAGTTTTCCAAATATATAACTAGAAAAGTTAAATAGTAAGGAAATATGATAATACTAAAGCTCACAAAGCAGGGTTAAAAATTTATGGTTAGTCATAATTTACACCTATAAAATTTAATTTTGACAATTGCATTTTTTACACCTAACCTCTGAATTTTCACTTGTATGACACATCATAATATAAAATAAAATTTAAATACTTCTAATTTTAATTTATCTTTCAAATTCTAGGATAATTCTAAATTGTTTTGCCCCTCAATTTTTCTGATTTTAAGTTAAAACCATATGTTTAAAATTTGAAGTTATTTTTACATAATTCAAATATTTTTCTTTTCACTAAAACATTTTTCACACACAAGCTTGATTTAATGTTTCCCTTAAAGTAGAAAAGGTAATTTGGTGATTTGAACTCATTCTTTCCAGGAATACATTCGTTTGATGTAAACACATGAACATATAACATCCGGTTTCATGATCACTAAAATCCTATTTTGTCCTCTTCTTATCAGTGACCCCATTTCACACAATACATTTAATTTTGCTTCATGCTTCTTTTACAAAATTTTGTAGTGACTGCATATGGTGAATGAGGAAATTTAACCCATTTTTATTGGCAATATGTCTGACTGAAAATGAGGTGTTTGCAAAACATTAACTAGAATGTTTACAAACCATGGAGAGCCCATGAGCTAATGGCATCACAACCAAACACTCAGCATTTGTCAACACTGATCATTTTTGGATCAATGGTTTTAACTGCAATATGAAAGCTTAGTCAAAAATTTTTTACTTTTATTTAAAAAATTATAGTTAATGCAAACTGACTTTAAACAAATGCCTTAATGAGAAAAGTCAATAAATGTCAAAGCAGGCTCTAGTCTTTACTTGTGTTTAGCACATCCATATAACAAAATAAATTTGAAATCACTCCTAACTACGTTTTGGCAATTGAAGAAAAACGTTTAGGAGACAATGAGGCCTTCCTAATTTTTAAACCTTCTCACAAAGTATTTGTTTGTAGTATAAATCATGTATTACATTAATTTTTTGAAAAATTGTATCTTAAGTATAATTTTCTGGCTGTAATGTATAAAATTCTTATATTTGACAACTCAAGTAAATTTATAGTTAACCCCATGCTTAGCACAGTACAAGTTACTGGCTTCAGAGATTAAGAGACTGACATTTGAAGTGTGCCAATAACCAAACAGTTATGACATAAGTTTTCTAAAGATTCTGACATGAGGATAGTAAACAAGTATTCTGATTTACTTGCAAGTGCCTTAACACAAACTTCATAATCATAAATCATACATTTTCATGTAATACATAAGGGTGAAAAATATAAAGTTATATAAAATCAATAAATGATGGAAACTGCAGCGTTCAATATTTAATGAAGAGAAAACTCTAAATATAGACGATTCATATTCAAGTTACACAACTATTACAGATAAGTATAAACAAAAGTGCATTATCAAAAATTTTATCTTTAAAATATTAATCTCTTGAATATAATCTTGCAATTTTGAAATTTGATTACTGATATCAGTGATAGATATGAGTTCAGGCAGAAAATTGTGTCAATAAAACAAAATTGGAATCATGATTAGGATTTTGATGACTTTGTCATGTTCTAAGAAAAACATAGATCTGAAAACACCCTTTTGGGTCATATTGGGTACATAGGCACTTAAAAAATTATGCCCTCTTTTGGATAATTGCATCATCGGAATTTTTTTTAATTGTATAATTTAAGAGAAAATTGAACCATGTTATCAACATTTGAATGGAATTAGTTAATGTGAGGATTTTTAGAAAACGGAAAATAATTTAAATTGTTTCACAATATAGATTGGTTTAATAAGTTTGAGATAAGTTTGAGTTTAATAGCTAATGGTACAAGGTCCAACAAAGATGGGTTGTGTTCAATGGCCCAAGGGCCATATTTGGCCCTGTTGTGCGAAACACAAGACAGATAACATCAAGTAATGGACACGCACAAGAAAAGTTTTACTAACACAGAAGAGAAATATACACCCAGGGAAGAATCAAACCTGCTCCATCTACAACTTGCAGGTTGTTAGCATGGTGGGCATACCCACTGAGAAAAGATGGCCTCAGGTGCAACAAAGTTGAATAGATTAATGGCAGGTTTGGCATATCAGTCATTTTTGTGCATTTTCTGTTACAGATAATAAGGATATGTTCTAAATAGTTTGGATCATGCTGATTTTTCAATCTTACTTTCAATTCATGCTTACTAATTTCAATCTGCCAATGACGGTATAAGATGTTACAGCTTTTTCTCAAGAGAAATGTATTTTACCCTCTGAAAGAATTTGTGGAAATGGCTATAATATACAATTGTATGTTTGAAAAGAAACCATTTAAAGATGCAATGTCATCAGTTGCAAAAAGAAAGGTCTTCAGTCTTAAAAATAATTTTTGGGGTATGTTTATATGTTGTTAAATTGTACTATATAATAAATACAAATTTATATTGCATTGCTTCTGTATGTACACTGCTGGCCACCGTAAATGCAACACCCTGAAGGAAGCATGCAAATAATATGAAATTTACAACATGCATTAGCGGAGGTGAGATATGCAAATGATTAGAATTTCAGCGCAGACGCACATCACGCGCGCCTGTGGCGCCACTTCAAAGCGCTATTTAAGGCTTGGAGATTTCGACGATTTCAAGTACGGCAATTGTGTTTTTCTTGTGGTTTTTTCAAAAAAACGATCAATTATGCCTCGTAGAAAACAGCGATCATCTTTTGATCAAGTATCCGAGTTCGACAGAGGAAGGATAGTGGCCTACCGAGATTGTGGATTATCTTTCAGGGAAATCGGTAGTCGTGTTGGACGAAACCAAACAACTGTAATGCGGATATGTGATCGTTGGATGCAGGAGGGTACGACGGACCGACGTGTTCGATCGCATCCACCTCAGTGCACCACTTCACGTGATGACAGGCATATTGTGCGTATGGCAGTGACGGATCGCTCAGCCACATCACGAACCATAGCACAGCACATTCAGTCTGTACCGCATCATCCAGTGTCTGCGCGTACCATTCGACGCCGTTTACAGCAGAGTGGTCTGTCCGCAAGACGTCCATTGCTTCGTCTACCCTTGACGCAGAACCACAGACGTTTCCGCCGCCAATGGTGCAATGAAAGAAGGATGTGGACGGCAGAATGGAATGAAATTGTCTTTACTGACGAGTCACGCTTCTGTCTGCAACACCACGATGGTCGGATTCGAGTCTGGAGACACCGTGGAGAGAGGATGCTGAACATCTGCGTTATGCACCGCCACACTGGTCCTGCACCGGGTATTATGGTATGGGGCGGTATTGGATATCACTCTCGCACTCCTCTAGTACGCATTGCCGGTACTTTAAACAGCCAGCACTACATCTCCGAGGTGTTGGAGCCAGTTGTCCTTCCTTACCTTCAGGGCTTGCCCACAGCCATATTTCAACAGGATAATGCGCGACCACACGTGGCACGCATTGTCCAAGGGTTCTTCGTCAATCGCCAGATTGAATTGCTTCCCTGGCCAGCTCGCTCTCCGGATCTTTCGCCGATAGAAAACATGTGGTCCATGGTTGCTCAACGATTGACCCAGAATACATCCCCAGCTGCCACACCAGATCAACTTTGGCAACGTGTGGAAGCTGCTTGGTCTGCTGTACCCCAAGAACACATCCAAAGTCTCTTTGAATCAATGCCGAGGCGTGTGGCAGCGGTGATCTCCAACAATGGCGGCTACTCTGGCTACTGATTTTGGCAGGAACCACACTTCACAGAAGTCTATAAATTTAATCATTTGATACTTGGTCAACATGTTATCTACAAAATAAATTTTGTTGTGATATCTCTTGTCTTTCTTGGTGTTGCAATTTGGGTGGCCAGCAGTGTATATATTAAATGAATAAATTGTGAGTGTAGATATTGAATGAATTGCATGTATGTATCAGTAAGTTTGTTTCTCCCACCAATGCAGAAATGCTCCAATTCCCCTTACTTGTCATGGCTGCTATATAGAGGAAGTACCAATTTTTTTAAATCAGATACAAAAAAGATATTTAATAAAATCTAATTTGTGGTTTCAAATTTTTCAGATTTTTACTGAAAGGGGTCACAAAACATTACACTTAAATGAATTTCATAAGAATTTTTCGGATTTAATTCTGAAAGTCTAATATTTTTTTATTTATACAAAATGTACTTTCAGTGATTTAAACTTCTTTTGTCTGTACAAGTGCATTTAAAAACCTTTAAGAAAATTTTAAAAAGATTCATGTATGCTGTACATCAATATTGCTTTCGAACATCTTGTGCAATCTTTACATCCAACAGATTAATGTATATTTTCAGCTACTTAAATAGAAATTTTAAGTCTTTGTATATTGCAAATTGTAATAAGTCAGAGAACTATGAGATTATTTTTGTCAATCCTGTACACCAAATTATCTAAATAAATATGTTACTGGAAAATGCAAAATAAGTATTTGTCAACAAGCAGTAAAAAAACGCAGAAACAAGTAGCAATTTTTCCTTGTAACACAATTTAAAAATTTTACGGTCAAAATGTTTTTAATTTCCATATTCAAAGACCTTGGAAGGAAATAATACTTCTTAAAGAATCATAACGCTAAACAATAATGTACAACAAATGGCACAAGCTGTGTGTTAATGTCTGCAATTTTTATTCCATATTAAAAAGAAAAAATTGCATAGCTAGATAGAAATAAAAAAGAAAAAGCTAGCAGAATATGCAATTTCTTTTAAAAATCCAAATCAAATGCAAAAATGCTCAAAAGAGTCTTCAAACAGATATTTATTTTATAACAATTCAATTTGAAATTTTCAACAGAAAAAAATTTAATTCAATACCTGGTATTTAGCCACATCTTCTCCTTCCAAGAGAAATTTCATGTCTCTCCAATCAAACCTTGCCCTCTTTCGATACACATCAAGTGGACCAGGAGGGAAATCCTCAAAAGTAATTTTTGTATAATCCATTTTTGATCTGTAAGAAAAGAGCAAATCTTATTTATTATTAGATCTTAATTTTGTAAAAGTGAAATTATTTCCAACTGTTCAGGGTTAATTCAAATGTATTGTAAAAATTGAAATACCCCAAAATGTAATGTAAAATAATACAGGAATTTGACAAATTTTTTTATTAAACTTCAATGCAAATTTAGCAATGTGTTTTTAACTAAATTTTTGGAATGATTTCACTAAATTTTTAGTCTAGCAAAACAAGTCAATTTGAAAAAGCATTATTTTAGAATTGACAAAAACCACAGCCTTTGTATAATTTAGAATTTCCCTGACAGTCTATATTAAATGTCCTAAGCAATCAGATAACTTTACAAAAACGTTAAAGGAAAAGGATATCAAATCAAAAGTCATTATAGTACACTTAAAACATCCCTTTAATAGCGAAGTTTCATTCATATTTTTCTGTTTGAATAAACGAGAGAAGTTCATTTTATAAAAGAAAACTAATTTTGATAATTCAACTAGCATCATGAAGAATAGTTATATAGCATCAATTTAGTTTGCATATTTTAGTACAATACAGTTCAATCTTAATCAGAAGTTCCCTACTACACAGACAAACAATGAAGTATGGGAATTGCTGGAATATTATAAAAGGGCTATTGATTGGTTAGCAATTTCTTATAAAATCAGTTTGCATCTAAGAAAATTAAAAAAATAACACTATTCTAAATAAATATAGATACATTTTTTTGGAGATATGAGATATTTAAAACCTTATGCTTGATTTAATTTCACAGAAAAAGAAAGGGAATAAGAAAATATCAATAAATTATGAATTGAGTTTCGACAACTTTTGGAGATGCGACAGAAAACATACAAAAAGTAAAAGATTAAGCGAGTTTCACTTTTTCCACAATAGTTACTCAACGATATATAATGAAAGTAAGATCGTTAAATTCTTATCAATCATCAAAAATTAGAATAAAATATATGGGTAATTCCAACTTACAACAAAGACGGAATCAGAAGTTCAAAAAATCAAACCTTCTAAGGAAAATCACAAATGGAGTTTCCTCATGCAGATGATTGTTTATAATATTTCCTGCTAAGCTATTATGCAACAAGGTCAATCAGTTTTGTGTGGTTCGTCCCGTTTACTCTTAAAGATGGAAGTTTATCGAGTTCGAAAAGTTGTTCGAACTCCTGTGACCAAGGCAAAATACGTGAATATTCTTAAAAAGGTGATTGTGTGTACTGAATGTTTCATAAAAAGGTGATAGATTCTATTTCCTCAAATCACAAGACACGATAACTTGCCATGTTTGGTGGATTTTTCAGCTGATATACTCAATCGTTTCTTATCAATAAAATTTCAGTCTGAAAGCGATACAATTTCATGCAGATAAAAATTAGCGCGCGCGACAGTATTACGCAACTTTTGTTTACTTGAAAGGTAGAGATGAGCTGTTATTTCGATAGCAGGTTAAATAATAGTGTTATTTCAAAATAACAGATAGCAACTGTTATTGTGAGAAATAACTGTTACCATAAATCTGAAAAAGTTAGACGTACGTGTTTCGCTTTTAAATATGGGTGTAACCAATTGCACACAAGTTAACCTTGTTTTAACAATCATTTAACGCAAGATTTGCTTTGCAAACCCGTTTAACAAAAATAACCTTGGCGACAATTTCTCGTCACTGCGCACTTCAAATTAAAATGCTATTAAAGATTATAATATAAAACAAAGGAACCGGTCCATGATCAGTAGAAAATCCAGTTTGTTGATCAATCATTTTAGCTTCTTGTTCTGTTTGAACTCTTCGTGTTAAGTTGCATATTGAAAATATTTCGTTTCCAAAATCTGAAATATTAATTGCGGAAAGTGCTAGGCTTTAAGCTTGTAATTCGTACCTCTGAAAAGCTTGAAAGGTCACGTAATTAGTTTTCAAATCGCATTCTGTTTTTGAAATGTAATAGCGATGTGAATAATTTTTTTTGAGTATAGAGAAATTGGATTGTTTCCATAAATGTTGACCTTGGGATGCGTATTTTTTATATCCAAAAATCAAAACTAAAGTAAAAAGGTATAAAAAATCTGAAAAATACAAGTTTCATTGTAAAGATGTAAGTACTCAAAATATTTTCACTAATGTGAAAATATAAACAGTCAGTTGAACGTAAAAGTACTGGTACACACCACATGCAATTATTGAATTAACTTCGCACTGGAGCAACACACGAGTTATCGGCGACGCTCCGGGATCAATCACGAAGGGAAAGATCCGAGGGCAACACCTGATAATTTTGCACCGTGGTCAGATAACGAGGTCACACCTGAGTTGGCACTCCACTCTCCAAACATCCATATCACGTCAACGCGAGGACATTTGAGGCCACGACAGATTTAACGTGCACCAGCTTCCTTCGTACATAATTGTCTTTGGTTGGATCGAATTTAGTCGAAATTGGACACGCTTGCTCATATCTTTCGTTTACCATAATGCTGTGGGGCCGCGGTGGCCCGGTTGGAAGAGTAACGGACTGGCAACCGAAGTGTTGCCAGTTCGAATCCAGCCAAACACCGTCGTGTACAAAGGGGGCTGGTGCACGTTAAATCTGTCGTGGCCTCAAATGTCCTCACGTTGGCGTGGTGTGGAAGTTTGGAGAGTGGGGTGCCAGCTCAGGTGTTGCCTCGTCATCTGACCGTGGTTCAAAATTACGTGGTGTTGTCCTCGGACCTTTCCCTCTGGGATTGATCCCGGACCGTCGCCAATAGCCCGTTGTGTTGCTCCAGTGTGACGTTAATTGAAAATACCAAAATACCAAATACCAAATACCATTTCTGTTTGTTAAGCTCATTTTAAACTTCCTTTCTTAGTATTATTTCTATATAATAATTAGGGAGCGTGGTAGCCCAGTTGGTAGGAATGTGGTTAGGTAGGTATTTAATTAACGTCACACTGGAGCAACACAACGGGCCATTAACGACGGTCCGGGATCAAACCCAAAGAGAAAGATCCGAGTACAATACCAGGGCCGCGGTGGCCCGGTTGGAAGAGTATCGAATCCAGCCAAACACGGTCGTGTACAAAGGGGCTGGTGCACGTTAAATCTGTCGTGGCCTCAAATGTCCTCGCGTTGACGTGATATGGATGTTTGGAGAGTGGGGTGCCAGCTCAGGTGTTGCCTCGTCATCTGACCGTGGTTTAAAATTACGTGGTGTTGTCTTCGGATCTTTCCCTTTGGAATTGATCCCGGACCGTCACCAATAGCTCGTTGTGTTGCTCCAGTGTGACGTTAATTGAAATACCTCCGAGTGCAACACCACGTAAATTTGAATCACGGTAGCCCAGTTGGGGGGGGGTATTTCAATTAACGTCACACTGGAGCAACACAACGGGCTATTGGTGACGGTCCGGGATCAATCCCAAAGGGAAAGATCCGAGGACAACACCACGTAATTTTGAACCACGGTCAGATGACGAGGCAACACCTGAGCTGGCACCCCACTCTCCAAACTTCCACACCACGCCAACGTGAGGACATTTGAGGCCACGACAGATTTAACGTGCACCAGCCCCCTTTGTACACGACGGTGTTTGGTTGGATTCGAACTCGCAACCCTTCGGTTGCTAGTCCGTTACTCTTCCAACCGGGCCACCGCTGCCCAGCCCAGTTGGGGGTATTTGGTGGGGGTATTTCAATTAACGTCACACTGGAGCAACACAATGGGCTATTGGTGACGGTCCGGGATCAATCCCAAAGGGAAAGATCCGAGGACAACACCACGTAATTTTGAACCACGGTCAGATGACGAGGCAACACCTGAGCTGGCACCCCACTCTCCAAACTTCCACACCACGCCAACGTGAGGACATTTGAGGCCACGACAGATTTAACGTGCACCAGCCCCCTTTGTACACGACGGTGTTTGGCTGGATTCGAACTCGCAACCCTTCGGTTGCAAGTCCGTTACTCTTCCAACCGGGCCACCGCGGCCCTCCCAGCCCAGTTGGAAGGGGGGGGGGTATTTCAATTAACGTCACACTGGAGCTACACAATGGGCTATTGGTGACGGTCCGGGATCAATCCCAAAGGGAAAGATCCGAGGACAACACCACGTAATTTTGAACCACGGTCAGATGACGAGCAGTTGGAAGGGAAGGGAAGGGAGGGAATTTCAATTAACGTCACACTGGAGCAACACAATGGGCTATTGGTGACGGTCCGGGATCACTCCCAAAGGGAAAGATCCGAGGACAACACCACGTAATTTTGAACCACGGTCAGATGACGAGGCAACACCTGAGCTGGCACCCCACTCTCCAAACTTCCACACCACGCCAACGTGAGGACATTTGAGGCCACGACAGATTTAACGTGCACCAGCCCCCTTTGTACACGACGGTGTTTGGCTGGATTCGAACTCGCAACCCTTCGGTTGCAAGTCCGTTACTCTTCCAACCGGGCCCCCGCGGCCCACCCAGCCCAGTTGGTATTGGGTATTTGGGTATTGGGTATTTCAATTAACGTCACACTGGAGCAACACAATGGGCTATTGGTGACGGTCCGGGATCAATCCCAAAGGGAAAGATCCGAGGACAACACCACGTAATTTTGAACCACGGTCAGATGACGAGGCAACACCTGAGCTGGCACCCCACTCTCCAAACTTCCACACCACGCCAACGTGAGGACATTTGAGGCCACGACAGATTTAACGTGCACCAGCCCCCTTTGTACACGACGGTGTTTGGCTGGATTCGAACTCGCAACCCTTCGGTTGCTAGTTCGTTACTCTTCCAACCGGGCCACCGCGGCCCTCCAGCCCAGTTGGAAATTAACGGATTAGCAACCGGTAATTAATTAACGTCGTACTAGATCAACACAACGGACTATTGACAACGGTCCGGGATCAATCCCGAAGGATTAGCAACCGGAGGGTTGCGAGTTCGAAACTTGGTCCAGTCAAAGACCGTCGTGTACATGGGGCTGGTGCACGCTAAATCTGTCGTGACCTCAAATGACCTCACAATGGCGTGGTGTGGAAGTTTGGAGAGTGGGGTGCCAGTTCATGTATGACCTCGTCATCTGACCGTGTTTCAAAAATACGCGGTGTCCTCAGATCTTTCCCTTCGAGTTTAATCCCAGACCGTACCTAATAGCCCGTTGTGTTGCTCCAGTGCAACGTTAATTAAAATACCTACCTACCCTTCGGGATAGATCCCGGACCGTCGTCAATAGCCCGATGTGTTGCTCCATTGTGACGTTAATTGGCAACCTACATATATAATAATTAATAACTGTTATCGAAAATATTAACAGTTATAGACAAATGTTATTGGGACAGCAATGAAACAAGTAAAATTGAATTAAATTTTGAACTAAAAGATTCATAAAAATAATGGTAGTATGTAGATATTTAATTAACGTCTCACTGGTGCAATACAACAGGCTATTGGTGACGGTCCGGGATACATCCCCAAGCGAAGTATCCGAAGACAACACCATGTAATTTTGAATCACTGTCAGATGACGAACTAAATTTTTTGAATTAATGGTTAATTTAAACAGTTAATAACTGTTATAATCGACGTTTTTTGTGAATTTCTAAAAGTTAATTTATAACAAATTTAGTAGCGCACCCAACCTCAATCATTTGAATATGACTGTTGTACGGAGTTTTGTATACTAAATTTCGTGGTTATCAATTATTTCTGGGTGTTTCGATTTTTTGGCAGTTTATAAACTGCAAATTCGGAGATAGTCGAGTAGAAAAAATTTTCATTTAGCTATAAAGGGAAAACTTGCTCCGAGACCGCATGGTAGCACATGGCCTAGAAACTTAATATTTTTGAAGCAAATGCATGAATTTATCTCTTCCTTTGAACCCAGCCCGTCAAGAAAGTATCCGAACATTTTGTTATTTACGTCTGGAGTCGCACGGTCAAACCAAAAGTATCAAAAGACTTGGGATGTCTACTTTAAATAAATGTAGTACTTTTAATTTACATGAGATTACACAAGATTTTATCTTCACATTTATTTTGATATTATTTTCAAAATTTCAACTATACAGCATTCACTTTTCATGCAATAAAGATTTCCCATGTCATAATTACCCAAGTCTAAACTTCTTTAGTTCAAATCTGACCATAATTGCCGTAAATATAGGAGAAACACCTGTGTACCTTGTCGGTACCATCATAATAATGTGCCACGAATAACATCAAATTAATTTAATCATCTAAGACATACATTTTGGTGAAACAAAAACAGCTACAGGAAGATGATGGTGCGTTAAAGCTCCGCTCAAAGTCTGGGAGTAGAATAAGTTCGCGCGTGCACAGATGAGCGGTGCAAAAGTTTCAGTTCGCACTTTGCTTGACGAAGGAGATTTTGGTTCACACTTTGCCTGACAAAGTAGGTCGCCACAGGATTAGTGCGACTGGCATGATACAAGATGTTGAGGAAAGTGTACAGGTCGCCCACTGCGAGTAGTTCTCAGTCTGCTGACTTCGTGGGAAACGAGACATGTAGAGATGAACTGGAACAAGCGGAGTCAGGCGTCTACTGGTGATCGTCAGAACCATACAACAAGAATGCTAGCTTTGGGAGTCTGTCAAGACTAATATTTAGTGACTTGACAGGTCCAGCGTATAGAATTTTGGATAGGGAAACAATTATATAAGGGTCGTCAAAAGGGGCTTGTAAGGATTTCCGCACGAAAACATGAGAGGATGTAATCAGTGTCACAGGAATGTTTTATGGTTTGTTGCTATGAGCTGAAGCTGGTGTTGGTCAAGGAATTGACCATTTGAGAATTCGCCGGGCAAGCGAAGTGGCTAGCCGTATACGAGTTCTGCTGCAGTAGTTCAAATGTCTTCCCGCAAGTAAGCTCGGTATCCAAGCAGGATATTAGGTAGAACTTTAGTATAACTTTCAGTCTGATGACATTTAATAGCAGCTTTTAGATATCGATAAGTACGCTTCAATATGCCGTTGGCTTTCGGGTTGAAAGCGTGCATCTGGAAATCTTGGGGTCCAAGAATCGCATCAGTCTTGAGGGATGACTCGAATTGGCGACCTTGATCACAAGTGATAAACTATGGAACTCTAAATCGGGAAATCCACTGTCTAGAGTGTGATGAAGTGAAGCTGGATGACACGGAGATTAGGACTAACACAACATTTAATTATTCTACGAGCTATATACATAAAAGGTTACATGGATGCCGGCACAGCCTACACGCTGGCACCTGCATGAATTGTCTAAACGGCGCTCCACCTGCACGTGGAAGCGTTCAGTCACTCTAACTGAGTGTGAGGAAAATAAAGTCACAGTTACAGTTCTACTCCGTGCGATGGACGTGACCTCTGGTGGCGGTATGGGGATGGATTCCACACACACACATATATATATATATACATTTTCAATATTTCTACGTAAATTTCTCTTTTTTTTCTTTTACGATTTATAAATTGCTAAAGTACTTACAAATAGGAACGAATTTAATTTCGCAGAGCGCGTTATTCAATACACGGAAAATATCTTACAATGCTTACGATTGTAGACAGCGAAAGCTTAGTACGGAAGGTTTTGCTGAAAAATAGCTGCGCATATTCCGTAAGCCAGATGGTTGCTATGACAACACCGCCATTAGCAGCCAAAGACATTTAGACTGCCGGCTCCGAAGGAAGGCAAAAGTTAGAAACCGCGATTCCCCTTCCTCTATAGGGTTGCCGGTTGAAATCTAAAAATAGATGTCCATCGTTTCCCGTTGCGAGCAACGACCACAGCAAACTAGTAGAGGGAGCTTTAACGCCAACAAGTCTAGCCAATCACGCTGAAACTACCGAATATCGTTACATGAAAAATAGAGCAATGATTTTGTTGACCATTTTGTTTTAGTTTTTTCAGCGGAATGAATCCAATTAATGATATTGTGTGTAATTTACTGGAAACTCCGTCTATCCGGTGGAAGGACGAAGACAAAAGTACGTATTAAGTCAAGCACATCCAACGGATTTATTGACGACTATAGCTAAAAAACAAATTAAAAGGAGCAGTAAGTCGTACAATATTAGTTTTCAAGAGTGTTGGTTTACTCAATATAAATAGCTATGCAGTAGCATAACCTTCAAAAGACTATTTTGTTGGCCGTGCTTGCTTTTTAGTAATAAACATTCTGTTTGGAATAAAGACGGATTCGCAGACTTATTAAACATAACACGAGCACTCCAATAGGCACGATGATTCTGCTGAACATCGGAAGTGTGAATTAATGCTAAGAAATTCTTTTAAAATCAGGACACGATTTTCGATACCCTGAGGGAGAATTCTAGGCATTTTAAAGTCATTTCAATGACTCACATGAAACGACTTTAAAATCACTGTTTGTAGACTGTGACACTGTTTCTACAAACAGTGATTGATGCAGTAATATATTTGAGCAAACAATAAATGGCATTCCGGGGACATAATGAAGCAGTGACTTCATAAATCGCGGAAATTTCAAGGAATTACTAGGATTTTTGGTATCCAAAAGTCCTTTAGAAATTCAAAATCATTACAATAAGATTAAACATCTTCACTGGTGACTCCAAAACTATTCAAAATGAAATGATTGAATATATTTTCGATTATATAAACGATCACGTCAAAGATGAAATAAACGGGGCTAAATTCTTTTCGATTCAAGTGGACGACACCACTGACATAAATCAGACTTCCCAGTGCTCCTTAATATTAAGATTTGTGAAGGCGTATTAGTTGAGCGATTTTTGGGTTTCCATGATGTGAGTGAAGACAGAACGTCAGAAAAGTTATACAAAATGTTGGACAAAATTTTGGATCCGTTTGATTATCAACACAAATTAATAGGACAATGTTGCGATGGGGCCAGTGTAATGTCTGGACACTTGAATAGACTCCAGAAAAAAGTCAAGGATAAAGCTCCTCAAGCCGTTTTTGTCCATTATCTAGCACATCGTTTCAATCTTGTATTGCAGCAAAGTTTTTTTAAAATTTCGAATTTTTTTCCAAGCCTCAGCGGCATTCCTTCGTTTTTTCATAACTCGGCGAAGCGATATGCTCTTATACCAAATTCCGCAAGACGCATAACAGCCATAACACAAACTCGATGGTCCTCTAATTCGAAATTACTGAATGTGATTGTTGAAGATTGGGATAAATTAAAAGAAATATTCGAATTTATGACAAACAACGAACATTCAGACAAAACAACAATTGAATTTGCAAAGGGATTTTTAAATGATATGAACGATTTTGAATTTACATTTTTGGCAGTAGTATTCAACGAAATTTTTGGCCTTACTGATATATTATTCGAAATTCTCCAGAAAAAAATCACTAGATTTAAACTATTGTGTATCTCAAATAAAAACACTCTCGAGGTATTGAGCCGTAAAAGAGACGATGCTGTTTTTAAAACACTGTTTGAAAACACGTGTAAAATCAGAGAAATAGTCCAATCTAAACGGGAATATGCCACTCTTTCACTCGAAACAATTTCTCAAAATTATAAACAGCTATATTTTGAAATTTTAGCCCACATTCTTTTGGAAATAAACACAAGTTTTGAAGATCGTGAAATTTTTTATTTTATTTGTCTTGCAGATACAACGAAATTCGAACAATTTAATTTACATTTTCCATCTCAGGAACTTGAAAATCTTCAACAGCTTTACGGCGATGTGTTTAAAAACCCAGCGCCTTAAAAATAAAAGGAAGGGGATATTATATTATATTATAAAAGGAAATGTTTGTGTATGTGTCTGTGTGCGGTGTCCAGACGAATCAATAGCACTTACAGCCATGAAATTCGGCACACAGGTAGTACTAAAAGTGACTGAATGTCCCTCGAAGCCCGAATTTTAAAATTTAACCTAGAAAATAGGAACAGATGTAGTATAGATCCCCAATCCATTTGGCGACTTTTTTTTGCCGCCAACCCTGACATTACTTGGCGACATTATTTTAACCTCAAAAATATCAATATAACGTCAGAAATAACAGATGTCTTACAAAAAACTGTACATAAGTTGAATAAATTTATTCTAATCCAACCATTATTTTCATATCCACAAAAACCCATCAGACTTCATTGATTTAGGTTTTAGCTTCATTTCCGAATTGCACTTTGAACAAATCATCTCATTAGCTATCAAGCGCGCCTCCATTAAAAAATCCAAAACCATTTTTTTGTCCTGGGCCAAATGAATGAGAAACAAGCGATTAGCCAGGCTAGGGCGACCAAAAGTATGTCTTTTATTGGAAAATTTAAAACTAAATTGGCTCCCAATTAACTCCTGAAACTTTGAAATAGTACTTTCAATGGACATGACTACTAATAAATAGGATTACTAAAAATACTTATAACTAAAAAAATAAGATTAAAACAGTACAACCTGGCTCGAAAATTCCCTGGATCCTAATCGTGTCCTAGTACAATAGGTACTGGTTAACGAAGTGAAAATGGTTATGGTACGCGGTCTATATATACATAGCGTATGGACGCTGTAGGGTTGCTAGAATGGAGTGGAAATAAGTGGGGATTACCAAAAACCACATAAATCGAAATTGAGGGTTGGCGACGAAATAAAGTCGCCAAATGGATTGGGGGGTCTATACTACATCTGTTCCAGAAAATCTTTTAATTAATGTTTTGTGCTGAGCGTGTAGCCCCTCCTCCACTATGACGTACTTGTGCAAACCGATCTGACATACTTATCGCGCATGCTATCTCTTCACTAAAAACATCCCTCGTGGCATTGAAATGATGGTGTAGTCGTTACAGCGACGTACTAACGTCACTGTAACGACTACACCATCCTACAAAGCACTTACAGTGACGTTACAGCGACGTACTAACGTCACTGTAAGTGCTTCGGAGGGAGACTTCCTCAGTTCCAACCCGGCCGAAGGGTGTTTTTTATTTTACGTCTGTATATTTTTAAAAATAGAATATATACTCTAATCCTTCCAATTTTTTCTATACTTGCTTTTACTTTATCCTTTTATTTTTTGAATTCAACACAATTATTTTTAAAAGTTGAATTGATTTTATACAGCTTTTTCAATTCTGAAACTCTAGTTTCTCTGTATCGACACTGTTTTGTCCTTTTTCGTACCACCAATGAAAAGCAAACCACTGAAGCTCCACCCCCTACATGTTCGGCTCCAAGTGCCAAGTTCCTACCATCAAGAAATTTTCTGCAACTCAGTTAACAAATTACATGAAATGAAGTAACAATGTTTATTATTGTTTAATTTGGTTTTGTTTTCGCTGATATTGTGATTCATTTAGGTTGTTTGTCGGAATCAGTCAGGTAACAATACTTTTTAAAAGTATAGCGTTATATTTAAAGATTCAATCGCATTTTTATTTCAGTAGTGGTTTTTCATAACTTACGTTTGAATTTGTATAATTTCTGCAATTTTAATATTTTTATTTCAGGCAAATAACTCATTATTTTGGTTTAGCGTTATAGAGATGACATAATAAGACTTTTTAAAAGTATAGCGTTATATTTAAAGATTGAATTACATTTTTATTTCAGTAGTGGTTATTTCATGACTTACTTTTGAATTTCTATACTTTCCGTATTTGTATAATTCAAATCTATCGACACTACATGTGACACAGATGAGGCTGTGAACTACAAAAGAGTTTTTGAACACATTGGAGCCATCTGAAGTACCCTCGCATATACTACAGCTAGAAATTGGGGCACCGATTATGCTTCTCTGAAATCTGCATCCACCTCACTCTGCAATGGAACAAGACTATCTATCAAGAAACTGATGCTGAATATTATTGAAGCCTCCATCATGACTGGACATGCCGCAGGCGAAGACGTATTTATTCCTAGGATCCCAATCATCTCTTCGGATCTCCCATTCCAATTTAAACGACTTCAGTTCTCTGTTCGTTTACGTTTCGCCATGAGCATGAACAAGGCACAAGGACAATCGCTGAAAGTTGTAGGATTCGATCTCATTAAACCGTGTTTCTCCCACGGTCAATTGTATCTGGGTTGTTCAAGAGTTGGAAAAGCCGAGAATCCTTACACCTAGCTGCAAATGGAAGAACATTCAACATAGTGTATTATGAAGCTCTCTAAGCAAGAATCAGTGAGGTGGAAGGAATAAGGCGACATGCCCGTGTCATGCGGGGGACTCATTCTTAAAATTATTATTTTTTATTTTTAATGTTTTCAGTATCAGTTAGGACATAACAAGAACGATGTCGCCGGCAACGCTGTACGGGTACTGCTAGTGTTATATATGCCGATGGAAAATTCGGGAATATATCGACGCAAGAACTTCTTCGAATGCTTTATGGCGATAAAGAAATTTTCACAGAAGCTTATAATTTGTTTTCTTTCGTCTTAACAATTCCATCGACAAGTGTATCAGTGGATAGTAGTTTTTCTTGCCTTAAAAGAATAAAAACTTACTCAAGAAATACTATTTCGCAAGAGAGACTTTCTTCTTTAGCAAATGTTCCTATTCAAAAAGACGTATTAGTGACTCTTATGAAGAAAGTCATTTTACGATGACATATCAGACAGATTTGCAGCATTAAAGGACCGAAGAATTGATTTAATTTACGGAAAATTGGTAAATTCTCATTAAATAATTTTCGGAACTGCTATCTTTTCATATCACTGGCATAGCCGGATTTAATTTCGGGGTGGGGTGGGGGGGTAGGTGTGATTCCGGGGAGACCCATCCCCTATTTTTCCAACCACGAGCCGCCACTGTCAGTCACTGCCAGAAATCGTGCGAGAGGGCTAATGGCATGGCGTTGTATTTTAGACTTTTGGCACTGTAGACCTGTACGAGTCTAAATTGTAGTCTTTGTTGATGAAAGGCCACACGAAACGTTCTCATATTAATTTTTTAGTTCCTTAGACGCCTGGATGGGCTAAATTGTGGAATGTATCGGATATAGAGCGGCGAAAGAAGCAGAACAATGAATCAGGCAGTGTGAATACTCTTTCTTCGATGATCGGGGTGTGGTTTCTTCGATAATCGGGAGATTATCGTCGATCTGTGTCTTAACTCGACTTGTGAATTGGGCCGTAGCACTGCCACTAAGATGTTGACGTCCATCGGTTTAGTTGGCTCTTGTGTAATAAAAACTGATCGTAGAACAGGAAACCACACCAACGTATACTGCACGTTAAAATTCAGAAAAGGATTACTTAATTCATCCCAAACTGAAATATAAAAAGTATTATATTCACATATTTAACTACCCTACTATTTCTCTACCCTATTTCATAAATATGGTGGAAATGTATGTTCACATACATTTCTACCCTATTTAGAAATAAAGATATTCACCTGTTCCCACAGAGAAATTGTTGAGATACCTACTTCGAGTAACTGATCGAGAAGCTGTAGACAAATTTGTCTGCAGCTTCGGTTGGATTCATTAAGTCCGATAATTTGGCTTTTCAGAGCATTGTCTCATTCGCGCGGCATTTACAACTTCAAGGATGAGCTTTTACTTTTTATAGAAAATTGGATCTTTGAAATCAGAATCTGTTATAAAATTAGGGGTTATTCTTTAAACAAATTGATAGAAATTTTAATTTGGAGACGGACACTTATATAAGTGAAATGCGTATATAGTATATAGTGGTATAGTAGTTTCCAAGTCAAATTGCACTTTTGGTTTGATTGTACGACTCTATGGACGGGTATAATAAAAGGTGTGCGGGCACTTTTGACCGCCTTTATTACTTTTCATAAGTGCAAAGAAATTATTTATAGTAATTTTTAAAGCAGAAAACAGTCTGCATTACAGTACAAAAAACGTTCCACATTTCCGAAGCCCCATATCTCTCGTGCCCTACTATGGAACCGGCCAATGTTATTGGTGATCCTATATACACTATCTACCAATAAGTATTTGGACATCCATGCAAATGACAATATCTGCGGTCCTGATATACGTCACGCCCTCCGCCGTTAAATATCGTGTAGGAAACAACATTGGCATTAGTCGCATGCAAGATGACACGAGAAAGGTGTAATCGTCGGGTATCACAGAAATGGCCGATCCTTAAGGGACATATCTAGCGAGATGAATTACCAAAAATCGACAGTGGCCTATGCGATTCAGAAGAGGAAGGTGAGCGGTGATTGTCGGATTGTGCCCCGAGTCGGCAGACCCACGAAACTGAGAGATAGAGACCGACGGGTGCTGTCCAGAGAAATTCGGAAGAACCGCACCCAACCGATGGCCCACATACTCCAGGAGTTTCAACAGGCATCCGGGAGTGTTGTTTCGATGAATACCATCCGTGAGGAAGCACATCTGCTTGGTTTTCATGGTCGTGCTGCCGCCCATACGCCTTTGATCACAAAGTCCAACCGCGCTGCTCGGTTAATGTGGTGCAAAGCACGTCGAAAGTGGACCCGTAGATCAGTGGAAACGGGTTCTCTGGAGCAACGAATCAAGGTTCACCCTCTACCGTTCGGATGGCAGGGTCTGGAGAACGCTTCCTGCCAGAATGCATTGTGCCTACAGTAAAGTTCGGCGGAGGTGGAATTATGGTCTGGGGGTGTTTCTCCTGGTATGGACTGGGACCCTTGGTCCCAATTCATGGTAAGCTCAACGCCGACGCCTACTGCACTATTTTGGATGACAGTGTGCTTCCTACGTTTTGGCAGTTTTACGGGTTGGACCCATGTTACTTCCAGGACGACAACGCTAGCTGTCATCTTGCGAGGTCCACCATGGATTGGTATGGTGACAATGGGATTAACCGAATGGACTGGCCTGCCCAAAGCCCAGACCTGAACCCTATCGAGAACCTCTGGGACGAGTTGGATCGCCGAATTAAGGATTGCGACAACCGTCCAAAATAGGTGAAGGAACTTACATGTCTTCTTCAAGCCGAGTGGAAGAAAATACCACTAGCCGTCATACAGGGACTTGTGGAAAGCATGCCCCGGAGGGTTGAGGCTGTAATTGCCTCTCGTGGAGGCTCTACAAACTATTGAATATGAATAAATTTTGTTTTTCTTTTCTATCACAGGTGTCCAAATACTTATTGGTAGATAGTTTAGTATGGGGACCCTGACATAAAATGAAATTTCAGACATATCTGCGACTAACTTCGAATCACACATCCACAAAATTCCGAATTGAAATGGTAGCCCTGTTAGAAGAGTAGCGGATTAGCAACCGGAGAGTTGCAAGTTCGAAACTCAGTCCAACCAAAGACCGTCGCGTACGCGGGGGCTGGTGCACATGAAATCTGTCATGGCCTCAAATGTTCTCACATTGGCGTGGTGTGGAAGTTTAGAAAGTAGGGTACCAGTTCAGGTGTTAACCTCATCATCTGACAGTGGTTCAAAAATACGAAGCGTTGTCCTTGGATCTTTCCCTTCGGGATGAATCCCAGACCGTCGCCAATAGCCCGTTGTGTTGCTCCAATGCGACGTTAATTCACCACCTCTGCTTACTTTTTAATGCCTATAAATTTATTTGTTCAAAATGCTTCTAGTTTTCTTGAATTGAGGAACTTTAAATTTGCTCTTCAAATGGATTTGCTAGATAAGATAAGGTAGGTAGTTGAATTTGTGTCGCACTGGAGTAACACAACGGGATATTGGCTTAGGTCAGAGATCAATCTCGAAGTGAAAGATAAGAGAACGCCTCGTAATTTTGAACCACTGTTAGATGACGAGGTCAACATCCGAGTTGGCAACCCTCTCTCCACACCACTCAACCTGAGATAAGATAAGGATCGTATGCAAATAAAGGGAAGAACATTGCTTCTACCCTCCATTGTTTAACGCCATTTCTTCCTGAATGTAGCAGAATTTATGTGCTCAGAATGTGTGTGAACTTTCATTTACTTTACTGTTGTACCAATGATGCCTTAAATATCGGCAGATAGTAAAATAACTCATACTCGTTGTGATAACTTTATTTTCCTTAGTCTATTTTCGAATTTTTCAAATTCATCGTGGTTCCTTGTAATTGAAATTATGAATATGCTTAACTTTGTCATGTACTTGGTGTTGGTTTGTATTTCTCTGAGAAAACCGGGAATTACAGGATTCTGTTCTCTCTATTCCATGGATTTTAGAAAATTGGTTGTTTAAGGTTAGTTTCGATTTTCGAGAATTAGATACACCGGAATGATTTACATTGTATTGTACAGTTTGGGGTCTCAGCGACAAACAACATATTTTTGGAAACTATGGTAATTGAATTTACGTCGCACTGGAGCAACACAGCGGGCTATTGGCGACGGTCCGGGATCAAGCCCAAAGGGAAAGATCGAAGACAATACCTTTGAAATTTCAACCATTGTCAGATGACAATGTCAATATCTGAGCTGGCACCCCCCCACTCTCCAACCTTCCACAACACGTTAACGTGAGGACATTTGAGGCTTCGGCAGATTTAACGAGTACCAGCCTCCACGTACACTACGGTCTTTGGTTGGATCGAGTTTCGAATTCCCCATTCTCCAGTTGCTAATCCGCGACTTTGTCAACTGGCTACCGTTGCCCAAACTATGAAAACAAATTAGGTTGGTTGGCTGTTTGGGGTTTTTACGGAGCAAGGGCCATATTTTTCTAAGCTGCGTTGAACACAAGGCAGACAACGTCAAGTAATGGGTATAAACACACAAGGAAAGGTTCAATGACACAGGTGAGAAAAATACACCCAGGGATGAATCGAACCTGTGACGCCTACACACGTATGGACAAATTACTTCAAAAATTCAATCGATGCACAGATTTTGGAAGTGATCAAGAGCAAATTTATAAGTGTCAACATAAATATACTTAAGATAACGCAGATTGTTCTTGAAAGTTGTGGATAAATCTGTAGCGTTCCCCCATTTTTTGTATTTGTGCATATTTTAAAGATTAAAATTACCTGTAACAGGGATTTTGAATCTCCCTTTGTAGAGTCAACCTTAAACTAGCGTTTTCTAGTTATTTCCGAATCCTAACTGTTCAGATTATTTCAATTTTCCGATAACTTATCAACCTTATTAAAAAACATGTGGTACTTGAATCTATTTTATCTTTCTGAAGCTGAAACAGCAATAAATTAACTACCTGTTTACGGACCTCCGTTTTTAACGGGCACACTCAGGAACCAAAAACGAACCATTGCGAATTCCATTTTCTCTAAAGGGTCATTTCATGCAAAATGAGCAAATCAGCTGTGCCTGACATCACTGCTTTTAATGAAAATTAGTTTTTAAATGGGTCACATATAGTAATGAGCTACTGCAAAATATCAAGTTTCAGAAATGCATATTTTGTTATTTATTGACATTAAAAGGTTCAAGGTCATCCCAAAGTTGATTTTTTAGCACTTAAAGTAACAAATTTTTAGCACTTAAAGTAGTTTTTTAGCACTTAAAGTAGTCTATTCGCGACCCTAGATTAATAAACTAGGCATAAATTATAAAAGTTTTTTGTTACATTCTTTTGAAAAAGGTCTTTCTAAGGAAAGGTCATAATACGAATTAATATCCTTCACTGCTGAGAGAAATCTCAGTTCAAACAAAAATATAAATTTTGCCAATTTGCTACACATTTTAAGTAGCTTTGGTATCCAGAAATGGAAAGACAATATCAAAAATGATTCTTAATGAAGAGCTTTTTATTAAAAACAAATTTTTTATTTATAACAAATAGTGCGGTATAATTTAGATAATTTAATGATTGTATTTCTATCTTTTAGTAAAGAAAAAACATTTGAAAAGTAAAATTATGAAAAATGCGATTTGGTCAATTAAAAGAATACATATTTAACTGTGAAGGAAAACTTCGAAAACATCTAAAATTTTCAACATTATAATAGACCAAGATGCAAGATAAGCCCTGAAATTTTTATTATTGCTTTTTTGCTAATTTTTCCCCCAGGAATATTTTTAACTAGATGGAAATTTGACGTTTTTTTTATCGTAATTGACATTGAAAGTTAAGCTTGTATAATAAAAAAATTCGATGTTAGAATGTAATACTTACTGTGCGCGTGCACAGTAATTATCACATGAAATTACTTTCGTAAACCCTGTTTTTCTTAATCCAAGAAGTGTTTCATCAGTGAAGTGAAATAACAATTTAGTTGGTGGAAAGTTCATTTTTAGTGCAGTTTTTTCACTTGTTTATATTCTTAATAAATGTAAATATTAAATACTTTTTGTAAGTATTAAGTATTATTAGACACACATGTGAATACAATATATAATTTTGAGAGAATTTAAAATTCCTATCTTTAAAACTGATGTGGGAGAATTTCTTTTCTTTTTTGAGAAGCTGCGAGAAGGCCATTATGCAAAAACCTGTTTAAAAGAACTTTTCTGAAATTACAGAAAGTCAGAGAATTGAGATTGGATAGGAAGTTTGAAAAAAATATCTTCACTAATGAAATGGAAACATCAGCGGAAAATGAGTGAGGCCAAATTTCAACTTTAGCAAACGCTACAAGATTGAACAAGAGACCCAGATTGAAAGTGAATTTGTAAAGATAATCAAGTTAATTGCAATGTTTATTATGGGTAAGTTCAAGTGTTTGAGCTTTTTCTAATTGCAATTTGATGTTCTGATTAATCCTTACCCCAGCTTATCCGTTTCCGGACTTGGGCCGTTAAACCCCCAAAAATGCAATTCAAGAACTATCGACAATTGCTTTTAATAATTATTACCAGTAATGAGTAGTGGTAATAATTCTTAGACTATAGTAAGGCCTATTTAAATGTTTGGCGATGTGATGAAAGTTTCAATCGCAAATTTGGTAATGGTCCGATATGGTGTTCAGTGTTACTGATTTTGTTATTTTAGGACTCAAGGGAATCCTGAATTTTGTTTTCTTGTAATATACATATTAAACTATATTCCTCTAAAATATTGTTTTCGTCAGAGCTTTCATTCATTTGATTTTGTATGCCTATTAAAGTGGAAATTCATCAGTTTGTAATTTTCCTTTGCTATTTTAATGATGAAAGAAATAAAGACCGATTTCCAAACTGTAACTCGTATGAATTTCAACTATGCTTTTAAATTCCATTATTCGATAGAAAAGTTTGAATTCTGTCAAAAATTATGAATTTCCATTTTTGCAACTAATTTTTAGATTAAATATGGTTAAAATTATTGTTTCCAATAAATCAAAAGAAAGTTTTTCACAAATTGCAAAATATAAAATATTGTTGTCTACGTTAAGTAGTTTCTGACAAAGATCTTTATCATGCAACATTAAGTGATTTCACAATTTGTCTTCAAAGTTACAAGTTCCTAAAATGTCTGAAACTTCCAAAATATTTAATTTGGAACCAAAATACTTTGGATATAGTTATTTATACACAAAGTAAGCCCTGTACCAAATTTAATGAAAATCCGTCTCCACAGTCACAGCTTTTTTCTCATTTCACATGGAATGACCCTAATGTGTACATAAAAACATCACAGGTTAATTAAGATAGGTAGGTTGGTAGTCATCATTGAATTTACGTCGTACTGGAGAAACACAATGTACAGGTTAATAAAGCATGAAAGGGGTCTTCTCACTTAACCTACATCACTTTAAATTGTAAAGGTTTCAGTGTTTAAATATTTATATTATTATTATTTATTTATTTTTATTATTATTTTATTTTTTTTATTATTATTATTTCTACAGAGCTTTTCTACTAACATGTTAAATAAATCATGCTCATGATTACAACTTTGTGATTAAAACTTATCCACTGGAAGTAAATGTATATCGCATGCAGAATTTATTTGTGATTTGAATAATATTCTAACATGCAATGATCTTTCATAGAATCTCGAAGAATGTATAACAGAAAGGGTGAATAATTTTATTTAATCTAAATTATTGGAAACTCAGAAATGCAGGAAGTATGCAAAGACAAGAGAAATTCAAATATATTTTTGTTTAATATGAAATGAGTTCTATAATATTTAATTAGGTCATAAGTTACGGAAACTGGGTAAAGTTTTGGAAAACTTTCAAATTGTCAAAAGTTTTAATGCTGTCAATGAAAAATTAAATACTTGATACAGTTAAGAAATAAATTTCAATACTAATTTCCATCGTCCGCTTCCACTGGAAGTAAATTTCGTTCACTGCTGTAATCACATTAACCGATATACTACCGTCGAAGACTAATTGAATTTTTCGTAAATTGATTGACATCTTTAGATTCAGCTTATTGAACAGACTATATATCGTAATTAAATACAATGGACAAAATCTGTCTGAACAATTTAGCTGATTTAATAGATTTAAATTTAAGTAAAAGTTTTTGAAATCCGTCAAGGCTCTAGGTTCAAGCTAGACGATTCTTATTTTTCACATAAACGGATAAACTGATTAAGAAATTGTTGGAAACGAGTTATTTAAAATAAAAAAATCGTAAATTTAAAACTTTATTGAGCTATACTTATAAAAACTCACAACACATTGACATGAATAATCATAAACGTACTCACTGAGTTTGGAATTACTTTTCCAATATTATTTATTATGTTTTCAAGTAATGTACACTAAATATTTTTCCTTAGTTGAAGTTAATAGATATTTTAATTTCAATTAGAATTATACAAACATGTTTATATGCAATAAAATATCTCTGATCTCTAACAATAGATGGCAGCACGACTTGTGAAGTAGTCTACAACCATTGCATACAGATTTGAAGTTAGTCCATTTAGTTTTAAGTAGTAATAATACTTTTTGTATAAAACAAATAAGACTCTTTCTGGAAAAAAAAGTTTGTCGAAAAGGAAAACGTAGTCACACAGTTCGATATATTTTTTACTGTAGAAAGGAATTAGATACTAACTTTTTATAAATGTTTGTTCACAATATTTTAGTGACATATCTTTACTAAATTTAATGACCATACCCTTTGATTAATAATTAAAATTGTTCACAGTTACACACACACACAATTCACAACTGAACACTTAACTAAACTTTTGCTTCAATCCAGCAGTAAAAACTGAAAAATTAGATTTATTTTTTTAAGAAATTATTTCAAAATGCTCCGCAAAGGCCATAGATACAGCTTATTTCGATTCAGAGTCGTAGAACAAAGATGCCTCAACGGTTTGTTGAGTTGTACCAGCTTTCTGAAATTCCATATCGCAAAACATAGTTGATTTTAGGTTTTTTTATGGCATAAGAAGACCATATTTGGTCGAGCTGCATAAAACACCAGACAACGTCAAATAATGGACATACACACACAAGGAAAGCTTTACTGACACAGAAGACAGAAATACATCTAGGAATTAATAAAACCCGCGTCCCTTAAAACTAGCAGATTGCTAGCGCAGCTGCAGAACTCCCTGAGTCACGTTGACTCTGCAGAATAGAATCGACTCTGCAGTAATTATACATAGCTGACGGTCTAATTAGTCCTCACGTAACCAAACGTGACCGTTGAGAAATAAACCAAACCATTGATGAATTGCAAACCAATAGTTTCCTTTTCTGTGCTGCCAAGAAATAATTATCAATTATTGATTAAAATTTCTTGAATGACGAATGATGTTAATATTTCTTGATTTTGCGAATGAATTGATTAATGCCCACTATACACTTACCCTACAGTTACACTATAATTTTTGCAAATAATTGTAAATTTGGACACGCAATACATTTTTCATTTAATTTTGCTGAGCAATGCAGATATAATCAGCAATGATTATTATGGAGTTCCCTTTTCAAGCAAATTACAGGGGGATAGCAAATCAGAAAAACGACTAAAACCAGAAGTTCAGATACTGGGAAATAACCTGAATTTCAACTTGCATAGGAAAAATTCTTATTAACATTGTGTCTGTAATGGTCGATAAAGATTTTTTATCGGGTCTAAATTTCGCATCTACTATCCACTTGTAGTTAGTTAACCCTCCTGGAAGTTTATCTTTGCGTCGAAAGATGCCCTGTAGTGGCCAACCTCTAGTCCAAAAACTTATCCCAAATTGTCACCAGTTCTGGACAAGGAACAATTTGTTTTATCTACTTGAATCTTCAATCCCCTTGGTGTAATAGGGCAGTTTTGTTTCAACGAGATATCTTGTACTTCGCAAAATTAACCAGATAGACGAGATATCTCGTCGAAACACTTGGAGAGTAGCTTTCAAGCTGCGCATTTGTCCAATTTAAAAATTTAAGAAAGTCCCACCAGTGGTCGAGTGGTTTCGTAGCACTAGAAAGGACATTTTGTTTCAAAATGTGTAGGTGCACATAGCTATAAATGTTACTTTCAACAAAACATAAACTGTAAACACCTGAAGAAATCATGCAACACCATATCTTTACATTTTAGCCGTGTTTTATAGTTATGCATAAGTTTTTTGTTTGAATTTGACGTTTTGGTTTTATCCATGCCATGACTCGTCTATCCGAACCATAGAGACAAAATTTTGATTCATCCCTGAACAGTACAGATTCCCAAAAAGTTAAGGGCTTACATGCTTTTTTGCAAACTCAAAACGCTTCTTCTGTTAAGTTTGCTAATGAATGGCTTCTTTTGTGCAACATGCCCATTGTAACCACCTTTTTTGATTACTTTTCTTACAGTCTGAGGTTATATTTTCATATTGTAATCAGTTTTCAACAAGGATGTGGTTTCACTAATTCGTGGATTATCGTGAACCTTTCTCAGAATATTCCTCTTGTATATAGCTCAATTTCTGAGGTCTTCCGGATCGGTTCCTATTTTCCAGTTTCTACCTAATTATATCTTTCAATGATTTTTACCGTAGATTTAGATTTGTTTGCGATTTCGCCAATATATTCCTCATTGATAAACCGTCATTTCTCAACTTTATCACCAACATGCGAAAGCTCTCGGAATTCCCATTTTAGGCGATCCAGTGATATAAAAATAATTTGAAATGATTACTTACACTATACTCAAGTTCTTTTTCATTTGATAGTTATGATAATTAAATGCGGGACAGCTAGACAGTACGTACCAATCAATTTTCATAGTGCGGACGGAAACTTTTTTGCTTTCCATTTTGCATGTTTTTCTCAAAGTTCTAATTACTTTTATTTGTGAAAATTAAAGAATTTTTGTTGCGAACGCATTCTCTAGTATTAAATAAGTTTCTTGTGCAGTTTCTGAATCTTTGGTAAGATTTCTTTAGAAATTACAGTAATTTATAGCCGTTTTCGTTTCCCTACGGAAACTTTTTTTATTCACTGTATACAACACCAAAAATTGTACATTTATGGTAAAATACATAAAACAGATAACCACATTCCATAGAAATTTTTAGAATTCTTTAAAAATTGTCGTAAGGTCAATTACGACCGATTTTAATTAAATAAAAAATGCCAAGATTAACACTTTTAAAGATTGTTAAAATAAAAATTCTTGGGCGAATAAGGTCTAAACATATTATTTAGAACGAATTCATTTTTTTCTACTTAACAAACTGAGATTCAAAATATTAGCGCAATTAATTTAACTTATAAAACGATTTTTAAAATGGAAGACAATTTCACATTAGTGGTTTGTAATTTATTAATTTATATTTTTTTATGAAAATACTGAAAGCAACTTACCTTTCAAGATTAATGGTAAACTTGAATAGAGGTCTTTCCGTTGATTTATATCAGCATGAAAATTTATTAGAAGTCATTTTCTATTACGCGAAAAGATAATTAATGAATAAAAGGATTAAATAAAATAATTAAAATGTACTGTAAAGAATTCAAATGAAGCAGAAGATTTTTATCGAAAGGAACAAAATGGAAGCCACAGAGTAGGGTTAACGCTTGCGAAAAAATTTGACGGTTACAAGATGGCGACTGCTCTGAGTAGAATTTGAAAAAAAAAACCACTCAGGAATTAGGATTCACACACCACATTCGAGTGAGCTGTAAGTCAAATCGTCAGTGACGCCTTTGTATGCTTAGCTATTTACTCTGTGGCCTGTACCAAATATTCAGAATTTTTTATGTTTCGTAAAGAAAAAATAATTCTCAAAATAAATATAGTATTGGAATTTAAATTCCGCAAAAATAGTTTTTGTAAAATAAATTGCTTTTTCGGTAGTAATGGTAAAACAATCCAAGTAATCCCAATGCTCAGTTTACGTTCCAGCTTTTCCAAAACTACCAAATTATGGTTGATTTAAATATAGTTACTCAAATCTTTTAATTTGAAACTTGCGATTAAATATGTAAGCAAAATATGTCAAATAATGTATTCACTAAAGTATGATTTATAAAATATTTAATATTTTATTAAAATGTATTGAATACATTTATGTGATACACAAGCACAAAAAAGACGTAAAACAGGAAGACGGACAGACCGACGCAACTAAAATCATTCACCAAATGAATGTAAGCATTCACAATTATGCAAAGTTTCATGAAAATATACCCAGACGTTTGGACGTAGTACGGGCATACACATACATACAGACACCAAAAGCACAAAACACCGATTTTGCATTAGAAGGGCCCAAAACTTGAAATGGGCCGAAAATATTCAATGTACAAAGAAACATTCAATTTTTGTTTTTATGGATTTGCAAATTATATATATACATGGACGGTTTAACTTCTGGTGTTTTCGAAGAGCTCGCTATTTGCCAGTTACGCACTCTCAGCATTTTCCAGATCTCTGTCTTGCCCTGAGAGATTCCAAGTTTCTGCTCGTTGTCGGTTGCTCCACCCCCAATAAAATCCAGCTTCTACCCAATACTATGATTAATGCCAGCAAGTCCATTCCTCCCACATTCAATCCCTGTGGCTGCTTGACTCTTTCCAATTCCTTATGTTCACAATGTCGTAAGTCGTTCCGTTTGGCATTGGTTATTCATTTAATGCGCTGTCTTTCCCTTTTGTCGTAACCTATGGTGACATCTCTTTTTCTAGAAATATCTTCTATTTCTTTACACTTTATTTGGAAGAAGAAACTTTTATATTGGTCGCTGTGTAAGTTTGCCTTTGCTGTTTTCCAAATTTTCTGGCCCATTTCTTTACATGGACACATTCAACTTTTGTATTCCTGAGAATCGTTCCTATTTTCTCTTAAATAAATATTTAGTTTTCCCTACCTCCCCGTTGAAGGTAAAAGATCTTGAATTGAGTCAGACATCCGATATGCTGGAAGAAACCAGTCAATTTCTTCTAGAGCTAAGTCAACTATTGAACCTTAGGAGGGGAGAAAGAAGTAAAAGTTAGAATTTTCGAATGAACTCTTCCGGCTGTTTTGAAACCTTACAGTTTTGAGATTGGAATAGGCGTTCTATGGACTTTCACATCTATCATCTAAAAGTGAAACTGTAGCTGGAATTTCTTAAAAAAACAAACAAGGAACGGTATTTATATTTCAGGGAATAATACTTTAGGTTCTCAAAGTGGAGTCCATGGCAATGTTTCAGGGGGTCAGAGAGAACATGCAGTATTTCACGGACAAAAATAGAAAGCGTACAAGAAAAATAAAATATTCCATTATTTTCTCCTATTCTTTTATGTTGTAAAATCTAAATTTTAGAATTTAAAACAAAATTAGGTACGAAATTCCAGTATTTATTGATTTGAAATAGCTTTGAAGTCGAGAATAACTTAGTATTGAAATTATAAGGAAAATAAACCAAACACTGCTGAGTTAATTGCTAAAATGTAGCTTCATGGTTCCTATTAAAATTAAACTATCTATTTTGATGTCATTAATATTATAAGTTTGCAAGAAGAGAATGAATTTAATACATTTTAAACGCACTTTTATTTAAAAGGAATTTGTATATTTATTATTTATTTTATTTCAGAGCTCTAGTTTTCTCTGTTTCTGAAATTAAAATTGTTATCCCATCTTTAATTTGAAGTTTTAACGTTTTATAATCTTTAAGATAGAAAAATTTTTCTCCCAATATTAAGGGGGAAAATACGGACCCCTATGATCTTTTACAAGTCTAGTTATGTATCCCATTTAATTTTGGATTCTCAAGAGATCTGCGAAAAATTTTAATTTTTAATGGGGTTCTTGGACTGAAAAGTTTAGCTTTAGGAGGAACTTTAGATTAAGAGCAAAGATATTCTACCTGTTTTGATAAACTTCACATTTAATTCCACATAAAGTGTAAGAAGTTTAGTTGAATTAGAAAGATAATCTCTTTAGTTACAATTTCAGAAGTTAAAACTAAATTGAACATTATATTTGTTATTGATGTTTGGGTGAATCCATTCAAATGCAGGCAATAAAAAATAAAATATTTACCTCACAATCTTCGATTTTCTTAAAAAATAGTATATAGTGGCCAGTGGCGTATGTTAAACTATGCCATGTTTGGTTTTTGCAAAATAATTTTTTTTCATGGAAATAAGGCCCTTTAAAGGGCGGTCAAATATATTCAATTTTACTTTTCAAGAATGTCGCGTAGCACTTAAAATTCCGCTACGCTTAAACTATTAGAGATAAACTTGTTTTGTTTTTTGATAGTTATACTTAAATGTACTGTTCATAGTAATAAGTAAAAATATCTTTTAAAATTGGATTTGTTTTTTTAACAGTTTGGCACGGAACTTGCTGAAGTTGGCTAAGATTTAATAAAAAAAGAAATCTAAAATTTTTGAAACTTTTTGTGTAAGTTCATTAGAATGTTGTTAATGTAATACGCTATATAGCTAATGCAGTTTCTCACAGATTGATTTTTAAGAGCCTTCAACGTAAGATATCATCGAAATTTCAACCGCTAACTCGCGCTCAACTTGCGGGGTCAACGGTATTCCTCCTCTAGAAAGTGAGCGCTCGAATCTCAACCAGAAGCTCAAGCACGTTTTTCGATGCAATATTTTAACATGATTCATTATTTCTATACATATATCAATAAAGTAAGATTTTTGATAATCCTATAATTCTACTGTTAATAGTTTTAAAAGAGAGAGAGAGAGAGAGAGAGAGAAATCAACCAAGCTCTAATTTATTATAACTAACTTCTAGTTATTTACCGCGGAAATATTTGGGCTGCATATTGCTTCAGGACTTTGCATTAAAATTTTCACTTGGTAATAACTTGCACACATGGTTTCACTTGCACCTGCTGCAACAAATTATAAAATAAAATAAAGTTTCAAGATATACTATTCTGAGGGCTCTAGGAATGTCGATTGTTTATATTCTACAAAAGCTGCTTTTTATCCACCCAGCTGCTCACATGGGGAAGATTATTTTTATGTAGTGAAAGAGTAGCTTTTTAATGTACCCATCATCGTCATGATTGGTTCATTAAAAAGCCTTTACCTTTGTCTGATTACATCTTATTCCTAGACATTTTAAATCGTTTAGAATATAATACTCATTTTCTCTTAATTCATTCTTGGATTTGGGTGTAATTCATTCTGGGATTTTTTATAAAATTAATCTTTCAAACAAATCAATATATTAAGTGAAAAGCAATCTCATGGTTTCAGAAGAGACTAATAAATTTAATTATGTCTTTTTATGGAGGAAGGCACATGAAAATTTTCCTGCAACATCAAAGAATAGTTTTAAATAACTAACAAGTTCACTCTTGTTGAAAGTTTTACAATGGTGCGTTCATATGACAAAGTCGGCCTCTTGTTCTACACAAAATCAGATCTAGTATTGTGACACGAGAGTGCAAATTTTCAAGAATCGAGGATGATTGAAATTAAGTTTATTTACTTATGAAGCTGTATTTAGTTATGAATTGCATTCGTGAAGTTCAACATTGAAATAGTCCTTTATTGAAGTATCGTTGAATGCTTTCTTGGAGTTTTATGTGGCAGAAGGACATATTAAACACTTTCGCCGAATTTAACAAATCTCTCAATTTATTTTAATTAATAGTTTATTTAACGTAACTAATATTCAAATTAGCAACTTTTCTTATTGTTTTAAGTAAATAAAAATTTACATCATTATTTTATCTGTGATGTTAAATATATTACTTTCTTATCTATGCAATTTTAGAACTGTTTTATGAGGATTTATAGGGTATTACGTTTTGTGCTACTAGTTTCAATACTGTTTAACTGTTTTAATATAGTTATAGGAATTTATTAATATTTTAAATATGTAGTTTATTACTCTGATCCTTTCTATCAAAACAATTACAGTATATTTTTTAAATTTGGTTTTGTAGTGAGATGAACAGCAAAATTATGATATGCTTGTGAAATTTTGTGTAAATGCTTAATATATAATTTTGTGGGGATAATTTATTCAAATTAAGTAAATACTATAAGTTAATATTCAAATTATTCGGTTAACGTTGAGTAAAAAGTATTTTTAAGCAAATACAGAAAGAGTAGTTCTCACTGTCTGAAAGGGAATCTCGATTTAATTTAGGGATTTTGAAAACCTTTTCGTCCTTTTATAGGGAATTTGACACGCGCTTAGGGATTTTTCGTATTGCGAAAGGGAATTTGACTGTATTCATTATTTTCTGATTGCGTCGGGTTTTCAGATCAGGGTCATTACACAAAATAATTTATTTATGATTAACTATTCAAAAACTGCAAAAAGTGCTTATATACTCTGATAGAATATTTATATAGGAACACTAGAAAAAAATAAAGAATTTTTTAAAAAAGGCTTTTTTGAGAAAAGTGAATTTAAAATTCATTAAATTGAAAAATTCACGTTTCCAATACTATTTATGTGCCACTAATGAAATTAGTATCAATAGTTGCTCTAAAGTCTTACAATTGTTTTGAAAAAAAAATTGGATTATCTTAAATACTTTAGGAGATGTGAGACTAGGTGATGTATGCTAAGAAAAACAAATTTTAATATGTGACGTCACTTTCACAGCCCTGTATTTCGAAGAAAATTTTTTTTCGAGATTATAAAAAATATGTTGATTCAAGGTGGCCCAAAATGTACCTGTTTGCAAAATATCATTCGATTCGAAGATGGTGAGGCGAACAGCCTTCTGGATTTGAATGGCTTATTACCCGTTTATTAGTTTTGCTTCGTGTAAACAAAGTTTGCCAAACAAATGTTCTATGACTGCTAAAAGTTTGAAACAATGTTACATCATATAAAGTTAATTTCAATTTAAATAATTTAAGTAATATTTTACCGTGTACACGAAATAATTTCGTATAGGCATCGACATGCAGTTGGGCTTTTTAAAGTTTTGGTGCAGATTGCAACTACATTTTGAAATAAGAATACATTTTTTTCACGCAATGTAGCAACAAAAGGAGTTCCTTTTGTCGTGTCATGCAAATTGGACAAACTCAAGAATCCCGATGTGAGATATTTGATTTAGTTCAACTTTAAGCTAAATTTGATTCAGGATCAGGTGAAGATAGATTAGTTTACTTTGCAACAAATCCATACCAATTGTTTAAGCACGAGTGCCGGATACCGTTTAGGCGTGCGAAATTCATGTCTTGATTCGCGAAGAATTTAGAATCGTTTGCAGTTTAATTATTTTTGTTTTTATTATTTTGACGCCAATTGAGGCAACATTTAAAACATAACTTTAGAATTTTTGTTTTTGTTGTCGTTAGAAGTGCTCTTGTTAAAAAATTTTCGACTAGCGGTACGTTAATGCCCTAGCTCAAATTTTGTACGGACGTATGGAAACACCAAGCATACATCTTTACAAAATTTGCGCTAAATCATAAGATCGAAGTACAGATGCTCGAAGAATTCTTAACCCTCCAAGTGGTATTGACGAAATATCTTGTCCAAGATCGTGTCACTTTTGCTAATGACGAGATAACTCGTTGAGACAAAACTGCCCTAATCTTCATGGTACCTATCTAAGCAGGAAAAACACATTGTCCCTTGCCAAGAACTGGTGACAGTTTGGGACTGGTTTTGCATTATAGGCTGGTCACTACGTGGTTACGGGGAAGCGGAGATAAATACCAGGAGGGTTAACACGAGCAGTCTAACGATAACAAGAACAAAATTCTAAATATATGGTTTTAAATGTTTCGCTACAACTGGCGTCTAAAGAATAAGAACAATAATTAAACTGCAAGCGATTCTTAATTCTTCGCGAGCCAAGATATCAATGAGGGCTCAAACTATAACCAATTCGTATTCGCGCAAACAATGGTTATCCGGCACAAACATCAACCATGATCTCTTCAAACTACTTCTTCAGAATTATGCTGGCACGATATAGTTTTGATCTACAAAGAACAGATGGTATCTTCTATATAAGAAAATAACTTTACGCCAACCATAATTTTCAAAGAGAAGATGCTCTATAAAGCAGTTTTAAAGAAATTAGACAAGCTATATTCAAGGCTGTTTGGAGGAATTGCGTACATGTATCTTAAGCTCATTGAATCAGTTTTACAAGTAGCATTAAGAAGATGGATAGAAAATGTAAAGTGAGCTCATAAAACAGGTCTTTTCTGAAAGTAAAGATGCCAAAACTAACATAGATAGATTGGCAATAGGCTTTGTAAAATTATTGTTAAATAATTATGCATATTTAATTACAAGTGATATGCTTGAATATGGTACTATCTTGAATGTCACTATACATAGCATTTAACTTACACAGCCTTGTGAGATCACTTCATTAATTTAGCACTTAAGAATTAGAAATAAACATTGTTATTTTAGCTAATATGAAAGAAAACTATACTTTGAGATTGACATGAAGAAATAAAGAAAAAGTTTACTTAAATAATAAGTATCCTTTGCAGCTCCAATGATTTTCCTTTCCTGAGAAATGAACAAAGGATATTCAAGATTAGTCATAGATAAAACCGAATGCAATTGAGCTGTACAACCAATTTGAAATAAATGTAATTTCAGACTATTGTAGACAACAGTTGCATTTATAGACATACTAATCATAAAAATATGATCCAAGTTAAGTCTGAAAACTCTACTCACAACAGTCAGTCGTAAAAGAAGCTTTGTACAAAACTCTTAGTGTATGTTTGACATGTAAATGATGTTAGATTTCTGAGACGTGATCGATCATAATCTTTTTCTTCATGTATACTTGGAGAAGTTTCAAGTTGGTGTAGCTTGACTATCAATTATTCAGTAGTAGTGACTAGCAAGTTTCAAGAGAAACTTCTGTTCTGTATTGTCAGCAATTCCTACTTTTATGGTCACGAAGTCTGAGTAGTTTCACGGAACATGTACTTATGGGTTAATTTAGAAAAGCATTAGGAAATATAAAAAGCTATATCCTTTTGAAATATTTCACTTTTCAAGCAAATAGAGCGAAGTTATCTATAATGGTGCTAATACTGTATCCGATTACGCTTTAACCCTTTGAGCGTCACTATGTTATAGAGTGTTGTAGATTTGCTTTTACTCAACAACACTAATGCCTAAATAAATACATCTATTGTTTGAAAGATTTCTAGAAAAGATTATACTACTTTGGAAGGTTAAAACTGGTTAGAAATCACGCAGAGAAGATTGCAGTTTGCAGGAGGGATATATGTGTGAGAACCACTCAGGGGGTTAATAATGGAGAACTTTTTGAGGAACATCAGAAAATGGCTTGCGAGTTTTTAGATAACAGTAGTATATAGCTTTTAAAACCACAAGAGGTTTGCAAGCAAAAGTACAGTAATTGCAATTACGTTTATCAATTATTTGGATCAACAGTATTTGTTTACATTCAAGATGAGCAACGAATTGTTGAAATTACATACCCATACCGTTAATATTTTTATATAAATTCTGAACTTACAAAAATGCTTAGATAAAATCCACCGCGGTAAAATTTTGTTTGTTTCAAAGCTATTTTTCTGCTGTTTAAGACATGCCATTTAAGGCGAAAGTAATTGGAAGCACGTGAAGAGCAAATCAATCCACAGCAACAGATGTTAAGGCCTCATTTGGGATCCAGGCAATTTTCTTTTATACACTGCTTCTTTACTACTTGGTTCTCCTCCTCAAAAGCTGATTATTATAATTTATTCTGATTGAAATAATTAGTACATGGCGTAAACCGAGAATCAATATCATGGTAAACAATCGACATTCATTAGCTTTCTGAGCGTTACACTATTTGATAGAAGAACGAATGTGCATGCTAAAGTCCTATTTGTTCAACCATCAGACAGCCTAATGTTATAACAACAGTGCTCCATAACAAACATAAACGAGCAAGTTTCCTCTGTGCAACACTGTGTAAATCCTATCAAAACTGTCTGGTTGGTCACGGAAGCTTTGATGTCGATGATTCATCATCCCTATCATAGGTATTACTTGTAAATGTTTCTTCCCTTCACCTTGATGAATCGAAGCCCATAAGCACACGAGAATTTCCATCAGTAGCTAAGAGTTCAAAATGATAGTAAGGAAAGGTTTTCTTTGCAGAATAAGTAGATATTAGATGACATTTTGTATTTAATATCCTTATTTTATATCCTATCTAACATTGTATATTTCATACAAATGTGATTTATATGCAATTATAACATTGGCGTAAGAAATATTTCGACCAAAAGTATAAATACAATGGCTAACGTGTAAGAAGGTGCTATTCCAGTTACATTGTGTTTCTTTTTCAATACAGCACGCACTACAAACAAAAATACAAAACCTGAATGCACAACAGAAAATTTAGAATATAAAGCAAAAGAACCCGCAATTATAACATTAGAGTACTTTTTAAATAGGAAGCATAAAATTCTTGCAGACAAATATTCTTACATAAAATTTTCTTTCATATAAAACATTTGTCATGAAGATTTGTTAGGAAGGGAGACATTAGAATAAAAATTTGTCTTAAATGAGGAAAGTTAATGTGAAGGAAAATTAGCGATTTAAAAAATTAAAGTGCTAAATAAAAATGCATAAAAATCAGTTTTCAAAATTTGGTTAGATGTTTTGGCTGTATGTGTAACGATGCTACTGAGATCTATTATCAGAAAGTGCACCAATGATTTTATGCTAAACTAGCTGAACTACCCGGCGTTGCTCGGGTTGAAATGGTGAAATGTTGCTTGAAAAGTGAATTAGAATAATCACTTTTCTTTCACAGAAAAATGAAAGTTGGTCGAAATATACACCAATTTTCCTTGAAAATCATCCTTGAACTCCTAAAAACCTTTCCTTGAATTTCCTTGCAAAAATAAATATTTTAAAATATTCTTTCTTCATCAATAAAATATCTATAATTTATTTACATCATGGGAAGAACTAAAAAGTCAGTTCAAACATAAATATTATAATTTAATTTGTTTCGGAAAAAATTGTTTTTCGATCAACACTGGTAAAGCAACCATAGCTGCCTAAAGCAATCAATCTATGCTGAATGTTATTTCTATGGCGATTTCGAATAGTTTTTAGCCCTTAGGACCAATAGAACGGGGGTTAAGAGTAAGCCTATGCTGACCGCAGTGTTCTAAAATATAAGTCTACCAAATTTGGTGTGGATTGGTCAAACGGTGTAGATTTGTATAGAAAAGATACACACACGCATCCTATTATATATATATATATATATATATATATATATATATATATATATATATATATATATAGATTGGCTTCAATAAGAATATGTGTAAAAGTACTGTGAAATAATGATGTTACTACATATAATTCGATCAGAGAATTCCATGGTGTGTGTTTTAATCTTAATTTGAATTCTTTTCTAAGAGACATGCATTGCTTCTCATTTGTGATATTTTTCTATTACATTCTTGTATTGAATGCGAAAAAAATGTTTTAAGTTTAGAAGCTGGATAATAAATTAGCAAGGAATGAGACATCTCTATCGCTTGACGCTGACTGCTAACACGGGCATAAGCTTTGATATCAAAGAAGTGTTGGCTCTATCACAAGCAGACTTTGTTCTGCGATAAAACATGTCAAAAGCTAATTCCACTGAAATCCCTCTTAGGATTAACAATTTCGAGTGGAAATATGATCGGCATTGTTCTGTCTCTTCCAAATCAGTTTGTTTTTCTAATAATTTACATTTTAACCAAGCTGAGACAAAAAGATCTCATTAAATTTTACTTTAGCACTCTAAGAGTCACGAGATCTCCAAATTGTGTAGTATTACTTCCCTCCACAACACACATAATGACTATGGTTGAAGGAATTCTCGGAAAGATTTTGTTGTCAAGAAAGTCAAAACTGGTTAGAAGTCATGCAGGGAAGAGTACAGGTTTCATTACAGTATTGGTATTGGTATTGGTATTTTCAATTAACGTCACACTGGAGCAACACAACGGGCTGTTTCATTACGGATATATGCGTGTGAACCTCTCAAAGGGTTAAATTAGTGTCACAGCAACTAAAAATTATGGAAGGAGTTCAATCAATTTTGTAGTACTACTCCTAAACTATCATCTGATTCAAAATTGGATCTCATGGATCTTTCCCTTCGGGATTGATCACGAACCGCCGCCAATAGCCTGTTGTTTTGCTACAGTGCGACGTTAATTACCTATCTAAAATTTCATCTAGAAAAAATAATAACTAAACGTTAATGAGTAAAAATTAATTATACAAAGTCCTTAATATAAATAAACTATTTTATTAATGTTTAAAAAGGGCGCAGGAATAAAGTTATCTTACACAGTGCGTCAAATAAGTTTTAAGACTCGTCCCAGAGCGCTGGTTGTAATGGCGCTGTGAGTGTAAATGCGCATGCGTCATAATGTCCATCGTCTGCTGGCACACTGCCAACAAGTTGTGCGCATTTGGTTAAAATGAAGTTAAAAAGGTGTTATTTTGAAGATATTTCGATCATACAAGAAGCTTCGACGCGTGCTTTGCAGGCCATTCCACAAAGTGATTTACAACAGGCGTTCGATTCATTAATAAATCGCTGTAGAAAGTGCATTGAAGCCGGAGGGTCCTATTTTGAATAAAAAACCAAAACTGGTATTAATTTCTTGTTTCCATTTCTTTTTACAGACCCAGTCTTAAAACTTATTTGACGCACTGTGTATATGGATGCGGATATATTGGTTGCACATGCGAAAAAATGTATGCCAATGAAACAAATTTGAACAAATACGTCTCAATCTGTGATCGTTGAAAATAGTGATTTGAGTCGGTTTTTACTGTTTTTCAAACTCATCTTGGTTGGTTGGTAGTTCGTGGTTTTATGGCGCTAGAGCCACATTTGGCCATGCTGCGCCATACACAAGACATACAATATCAAGTAATAGACAAACACATACAATGAAAGTTTTACTGTCACAGAAGAGAGAAATACACCCAGGGAGGAATGAATCTGACATGAATCGAACCTGTGCCGTCTACAACTAGAAGGTTGCTAGCATACACACTGAGCCACGACGGCCCCTTAAACTCATTTTCACATTCTTGTTAAATAGTGTTCGGAATTTGATTTTAAAAGAGATTGGGTGGTTCTACAAACACATTTGAACAAATAAATCTCAATCTGTGATCGTTAAAAATAGTGATTTGAATCGGTTTTTACTGTTTTTCAAACATCTTCATATTCTTGTTCAATAGGGTTCGTAATTTGGCTTTAAAAAAGATTATACGGTTCGATGTCAAAGAACAGAATGTTCTCGGATATCTAATGGAGGTTAGGTTTGAGTCCTTTCCGTTCTTACTACACTATTTTTATACTTTTTCTCTTTTTATATCCATCTGAGTATGACTTTTTCAAGCTAAATGTATGTGGCGGTAGAGTATATTTTTACATTATTTGTTTGTTGGAGAATTGCAACAAACAGATATAAAAATATAACTCATCAAACCACTAAGGGATTCATCGATCTATTTTGACGATTAGTTGATTCATAATATTGCTTAAACTACACGGAAACGCTCGCCGCTCTAGTAAAATTCTTTAGCAGTCCGATTGCAGAAGCCAATAAGGAGTTTGGAAGAGAGAAACCAGTGAAAAAGAAAAACGAAGCTAAGGTCAAAAAGTACAAAATCCCCTTTAACAAGTGAACGTGATACAATTCACGTGAACTGTTTTAAAGCTATTTGTGGTACCATGATTGATGTGTGTACTTTTTGCCTTGTACAGAAAATGTTGCTTTATATTTCTGATTAATTTAATTTTCTTTGAAGGCAGAATGACCATATGAATGAAATGAGCATATCGATGCTTTTATTCATTGTAGATGTATTCGAATAAGGTATGAGAGAAATGGAAGTAACGTAATTGCCATGAATAGATGTAAGCAGATGCTATGCGCAGGTCTGCTAGTTAGGTAAGGAAATGGAATGACGATTAGGATTCATGTGGAGAATCAATGAATACCAGTTACGTTGTCCTCCTCTGGATACTCCCACGAAAAAGGCTTTTAACGTAGCAATGTCTGTAACAGCAAACAGCTTAGGGATTGGAATGCAATTCACGTAGTTAAAAGATAAATTCAGTCTCTTAAAGAGACCTCACAAGAAAGGTGTGTTAAGACAGTCGTGTAAGAAGAATGATACGGTCGGTTTGATTGTTTGCTTACTTACTTAGGATACAGGACACAAGCTTCGGTTAATGGACTGGAAAGTTTCAGACATGAGCTCGAAAGGTGAAAGTATCGACTCGAGAAGAAAGTGAAATTGCCGATTCGAAACAGATTTGCGTTTGCAGTTTTCTGAGAAAGTGTCGGTTTCTCTGTCTTAAAAATTAAGGATGATGCTGAATTCACATCAAACTAGGTCACCTGATTGCAATCCAATAGGGATGCTCTCGGGCATCGCATTGCGGCCTATACAACATCAACGAAAACCATACAACAGCAAAGTGCTCAGAGATCAGCACATTCCCAAATGGTTGCTTTTAATAGAACAAATAATATTTTTTCACAATAACTAAACCTACATTTTATTCACCTAAGCATTTCCTCCCATTTCCTTAGTTCCTAGAAGCACCACAAGGTATGTGAGTATTTTTATCTTTTCCACATAGTTTGTGAGTATTCATTTATCACTTGATGTACTTTGGTGTACGTACTTGAATTAAACTCAGAATGCGTTACCCTTAATTTTTGGACATGTGTGTATGGACAGACTTTATTGTCGCAGTTTCTAAAACATAGCACCAAATTACTGGAGAAGAGAACTATTGACTTACAACGAATAAATTCTTAAATGTGTTTTATAGTTTTCAAGTAACATAACACAAGTTTTCTAGTAACTAGAAATGCCAAATAGTTTTGTGTACTTGCTTAATACAATTTGCACAAAACTATTTGAATTAATTTCATTTACAACTATTTTATTTGAGCAATTTAAAACTGAATGCATTGAGTGCAAACTTTCGGCCATGAAGATACACAAGTTGGATAGACTTCCACTAGCGATCTCTTTATTTACCTTTTAGTTGTGATGACGGGATTGTAAATAAGCCAAGCTCTTAAGCACTTAAAGTGCTAACAACTTCGAAGCATGTGTCAACGCTCTAGTGTAAAAGCAAAAAGGATATGAAAGGTAATTAAACTTTTTGAAGATTTAAGAAATAAAATATTTGAGATGATACACATTTATTGTAACAAGTACTTTAGGATATAATAATTTAATTAAATCAAAATTTATACAAGGGATAGCAATTTTTCGAACATTAGAATAAGCAGTGTTAATACTGCATTTTATAATAATATAGATAATGATGCATTAACAATTCTATCTTTAAAAGATTTATGAACATTTATAGAAAAATATTTTTTATTTCCTTAATGGTCCTTTTTTCATTTACAATTCCATTAAAAAAATTATTACAGTTTTTTCGAGAAACTGGTCTAAAACTTGACCTTGAGCAATCAAAATGAATGTGTCTTTTAATTCTAAGTAATATTTTGCCATTCCAATTTAGGTATTACTTACTAGTGAGTTAGATATACCTTCCCGTATACTCCTGTTAATAAATAACATAGGCTTTCAGCGGAAAGGCAGCTTTTCATTAAATTGAGGTTTATTGGATAAAACAAGCAATCAGATCGACCTAACCCATTATAACACTTCTAACAAAGATCTAGCAGTTCGCATGGAAGAATTTCCACATTTTTACTGTTTTTAGATGTTATCAAAAGTGTAGTGCTTTCATAAGAGTTGCTATTATATAACATCGTTCTTATTACTTACTGAATAGGAATAGAATACGCACAAACGTATTAATAAGTAAACATTCTTATTACGTACAGTACGATAATTTCTATTTTAAACGCCTCGTATAATAAAATCTCTATCCATTTCAGTAACGTACAGTAAAAATACCGAACCACCCCTTCATTCAAACAATTTTAAAAGTAGATCAATTCAAAGATGGCGTTCGACAAGAACTAATGTCTTCTATAAACTCAAAGGCATAAAATTTTCATAAAGGGCCGTCTTCATATTAAATTGAGCACCAGCATAATTTCCAATGGAAACACCTATTTTGACACACGATTTCGAATCTATATCATAATTTAACTTCAGATATCAAATTTTATGCCATTAAATCTTGCCGTTTCGAAGTTGTGAGTACAGAAAGATTGGAGCTCCTAATGTTAAATCAGTTTCTCATACTTTTATGGATATCTTCCAAAATAATATTTCTATAGCATTGATATTTTGATTTCCAACCAAAATACACCTAATATTTTATTTTAAAAATAGTTTTTAGTATGAGATAATTATTAAATTAATGTTTGAAAAAATTATGAATTGGAACCTTATTATATTTTGATGGGAATCGATTTAAGAGGACTTCTAATATGACCATGCAAAACTTCAGCTCATTCCAATGGTTAGTTTTTGCGCTACATGAAATTTTCCTCATTATGGTGATTTTAGGAGGCAACCAAAAGTTTAAAAAATCGTCTGGCAAACCTGAGGAATGTTTAAATTTCTGAAAAATGGTTGGAAATTTCATTTATATAATTCAAAATGCCATTTACCCATGTGTCGTATAGATGAACTCTACTAATCAATGATAAATTGAATGGCTCACTATTCACTTTTTGGATGATCGGAATATCAGTTCGATTGCATTAAATAATTTGGTTGCATATATTTTGTATTTGAACATTATTCCCTACTGAATAATATCTTTGAATTTGCTATACTATGAATAGTGCTTGAAATAAAGGGGTGGTTCGTTTTTTTCCGCGACTGTACATGGCACAGAAATAGACTTTGTTTTTCGGTGAATGGCAACAAACGGATATACAGGGTGTTTCGAAAATATTTGGCCAAATTGTAAAGGGTGGTAGAGAGACCCAAAACAATTTTTTTGTCAAAGACTGCGCGTCTAGAAATGTGGCGTTTAGATGGCAGAGAGCGCTGTTTAGGTCAGTCGATAACATCGTTTCTGTAGCGTAAGACGTCATTCTCCGCTCGGAATTTTAACGCTCACGAATTCGCTCACAAATATGTATCTGATGTATAGGGCTGCGAACAGAAATGGACGATTGTTTATTTTTTATTTTTAAAATTAAAAATATTTACCTTTGAATGAAAAAATTTATTGAAATATTTATTTTTGGACCCCTACTACCCCTTACCAATTTGGCCAGATATTTCCGAAACACCCTGTATACAAAATAAGATCAACGCGATATACGCGATTCGTTCGCCAACTTTGCTGCAAATTTCAAATATGTGCTTAATTTGAGCTAGGAACTGCATGAAATGGCTGAAACTATGCATATGGGCCCACCGTTTTAATTGAAATTCTTCAGCAGTCTTATGACATGAAGCAATAAGAAATTTGAAATATAAAAAAACTGAGCATAAAAGAAAATGTGAATGAACTCGAAAATAGGATTAGACATGAAAAAGTACCGAATCACTTTTTATTAAGTGGAATAGGATGCAAATGAGGTGAACATTCAGAAGCTAACTCTGGTAACATAACTGAGTGTTCACTGGTTAACATAAACTATAGTAGATATAAGAATTAACACCAGTATATAAAATTCAGGTGTATATTTTTGACAAAAATGATTCTATTTAGAGGTAATGTACATATCAGTGCTTATTACAAATGAATTTAAATAACGTATAATGTGAGTAGTGACACTGCCTATGGATATAATTCGGATGCTACACGCGGGTTCGTTAATTGAATTAAATTATCGTATTAATTCAATTAATTAATCAGAGAAAATATATTATTTAAAATCGTATGAAGATACTGCTTGTATATAATCCTTATATCTATTCTACATGAATATAATGTTACATTAAAAGGTCTTTCATTAAGTTTCAGAGCATAGCGAGATTTCCGAGTAGCGTTGTATTGCTTATACCCAACACTTAATGACTAAACAAGCACTTGCATTGTTTGAAAGAATCCATGAATTCTTTAAACCTTTGGAAAGATTCTATTGTCCATTTCCTTAGGTCAGAATCCTTTAGAAAGATTCTATCAGTCCTTCTTAGAATAAAAACCTATGGAAAGATTCTATTGGTTAAGAAGGTCAGAATTGGTTAGAATTTATGCAGGGAAGACTGCAGGATGCATATTGGAATTATGCTTGTGTGTGAATCCCTAAGAAGATTAAGCAATAATATTTTGTGAATTTTAAGTCATTGCTGCAGTTGATAATAAAATCATGTAACAAATATGTAAAATATTAAACACACACAACTTTGAATAGCAAAATTTATTTTCTATCCTAAATTAAATATTTCGCCGGCTTTTGCCAGATTCCACCATCTTTCAGTACACTTCTTTAGCTTAAAATGCGTACAGAAAGGAACAGCAATCTCGTGTTTGTTAAATATTTGAATTAAACCTCTGCACCGCAACAGATATTTGAAATACGATTATTTTTACGGTTCTTTAGCGAAAAGTTCATATTTGTAAGTTATGTAAAGTTACCTGAAGCCTTTCACGAAAACTTGTAGACGTTTCGAAATAAGGACACAAAAGCGGGCGTCTAGAAAGATCGAGTCTTTGTGCAAAAATGCTAATTTATTTCCCCACCCCATATGGCACGCTTCCTTGAACATTTTACGAAAACTGTAAACCAAATGGATTTATTTGCATTTAAAAACAGGGACTTCGCGCGCGGTTGCAAAATAGTTTTCGGTTTCTTGAGAATGCTGCTTTCAAATGAATGAAACACTAGTACTCCGCTATTCGACATCTTTTTTGATATTGCTTGGCAGGGCTTTTGTGTTCCTGGCCATGACTGGTGTTGAACTTTCTTATTCTGCGAGTTTTCCGTTAGCTGTAAAGAGGAAGTTTGGATGTAGAATCATTTAAAAGAAGCCAATTTGAATATCCTTAATACAATATAAAATTTATATTTTTTTTATCAGTTTCGTAAGATATTTTGGAACTAATCCGAAGCTTTTCGAAACTTGTTTTTAAAATTTAAAAAGGGGTTTTAATATTACCGAGGAATTGAATTTTCTTTTGTGTTCCTTTCTGAAATTTAACACAAAGATTGAAGCTGATTTAATCATTACTCTCATTATAATCTACATGATTCATATGTTAATTTTTACGTGTTGAAATTTAGAATTCAATTTTATTGAAATTTTCTTTAGGTAAAATATGCGACATTTAAAAAGTATTTCAGGAATTCTTTAAACCATATCATACAATTCCAATTCATAGAAATTAGATGTTGAGATTCATTTAAATAGCTTTAAAATATTTTTTATAACTTAAATACACATTTTTAAAATTTAATTAGTAATATTTTAAAATGATGGTTTTTATCTCTACAACGTTATGGAAGTAAAACCTTCTAAAAGAAAAACTTAAGATATTAAGGCAGAAAATGTTATTTTAGTAAATAAATTTGCATCATGTAAAAATACAAATAAATACCGTGATTATTGTTGAAGATTCATTGCACAATGCTTCGCAATACAATATTATGCATTGAGTGGCAATATTTATTGATGTCTCTATTGTTAAGTTTTCCTTAAATAAATTTCTTCCGTAGTGAATAAACACAAAGAATTTTAAAATCTTGCTCTGTGACGACAACTGTATTGTAACATATCTTTTTTATTGAATGTGAATAAGTTCGTCAAATTCTAAAATATTAATTATTTCTGAACAAATTAAAATGAGCTAACTCAGAAAAATTTATTTTTGTAAACATGCATTGATTTGCCTTGGAAATATAAAAGCTTTAACAAAGGGTAAAAAAGTATCTTTGAAGATATTTACGCATTTAGTTTATCTAACATAAACACTAATACACGAACTCTTCTAAAAGAAGAATTTTTCCTCTCTATTTCCATAATACAGATTCCATAAGAAAATTTTTCAAATTATTTCCATAATCTCATTTTTTTCTTCTTCCGTAACCTTCCGTTCAAATGCCAAACGTTAATTTCGCAGAAACACTGCATATGAAACGTAATAAAACGTACTCCTGGTACTTCTAATTATTCTTTTATTTTCTATATTCGAACATCGCGAGATAGATTGGATTTTCTTTTTGCATCAGCCACGAGAAAAAACCGTTACTCAGTTAGAATGACACCCATAAAGAATAATTGGTAATTAGTTTTATGTTAACAGATCTCTGATGAGTTTTCTGGGTCGATCGTTAATTTGGTTAGTAAGATCGTGTCACATACCGAAGTCTAAATTTGTGACATAGTTTGCAACTTAATTAGCAGTAAGCTTAGGAATTAATTATGTATGTTTAAAAGAACTCTAGATTGCTACGTTACTTACTTTATTAGAGAAAGGTAATCGCCGCAGTTTCTTGCGTCTACTAAAATGTAGCCTTCTCCAATTTAATTAATTACAAAAAAGTAACTGAAGTAAATTGTTGAAAACAGAATAAAACAATGCGTTTTAATGAACAATGTATGAGGTAAAAGTGATTCAATTTTGTTTTTTCTTGAGATCAGACCTGTTTAAACTCAAATATCGCAAAGCTGATAACGTGCACTTAGGTATGCTTAGAGATCTAAACACTGGAACGAATATTTATAGTTCTCACAAAAAAGTACCTATACACACTATAACACTATTTCACTATAACATTAAGGGGACAGTAGACTTAAAATCACAAAATCAATAAAAAAACCCATTATTTTTGAATTTTTAATTTAAAATTTAATTGATATCAAACTCCCATAGAGATAGTAAAAATAGTTTTTTGATTACGATCATGTTTGGCGGAGTTACATTGACAACAACATAAAACATAATAGGTAAGTATGGTAGGTCTACAAAACGTGTTTTTCTTGAATTGAGGTTTCTTTTGATTTTTCGAAATATTCCCTTCATTATATTTTTTTTGATTTCTTAAATTTTTTTAGATAATCCTTGCAATCTGATGCTAATCTAAGTGCAGAGGAGAAATTAGTCAGGGTTTCTGGTTTTGAAATTTTGGTTTAAAATATTCCCTCACCTAAGCCTTTTTTTCGAAATTTTAGGCGTAGTAAAAAATTAACTTTGCAATTGAGTGATACACTTGCCAGCAAAATGGAATAAATTTGATTTATATGAAGAGAAACTATTATGTGGATTTAAGTAACGGCAATACATAGAAAATTAATGCGAATGGGTCCTATCAATTTTTGCTAATTTATCAAAACTTTTGACATCATATTATGTGATAACTTTCACAACTAAATTTTTAGGCCAAACTTCTCATATAAAATTTTCGGTGGAAAACAGTTTGTGCAAATTTTATGACAGTCGGATCATACTATCAAATATTAGTTTTGAAAATCCACTGTCCTATTTAAGTTATTTTCAGATAAAGTAACAAAACGTTGCATATTTTATATTGTAAAATATAACTCAGTAACAATATTAAGCAAAAAGCAAATAAGATTGCTCTGTATAAATTTGTAATAAAGTCAAAAAGTAATTGCAAATTTGCACTTAAAAAGAAAATATGCTTGAACACAGTGTATAATCTATATTTGGTAAACACTCCATTTACATTGATTAACCGTTTATAATCTTATTGGTTTTAATTTAAACATTTATTGGAGGATTATGGGGAATTTTTGATAACGCAACAAATATATATACGACCTTGAATTCACGATGAAGATGAATTTACGATAAATGAGTAAAAAATATTATTCCTCACTTCCAAATGCAATAAAATCCATGGATTCATTCAGTTCAGATCTGAGGACTGTGGTGGGTAAGTCTTTTTCATACATAGCAAGCACAATCCTATAACGATAACCGTATGCTTAAGATCTGTCATAGTGGTGTACTGACGTGTGAAGTTAAAGGTTAATTTTTATGTATTAATTTCAAAATACATACACATTATTAAAATATCTCAATAACATTAAGGAAAGCCTTGCTTTTGTTTTATTTGAAGACAACTTCAAATGCGGCTTTTATAAACATCGTATCCGGAATGAATGGACTATCTTTCAAGCAGAATTGCTTTGTATTAATCTCGCAGTTAAGTGGTTTAAAGAAAATGGAAATTTTTGTTCAAAGTATCTTATTTGTAGCGATTCTCTTTCCTCTTTAAATTTACTGAATAATGTTGTAAGCACAGAAAAATTAGTTGTTAAAACGCTTTTAACAACTAGTTCTTTTAAAAATAGAGGAATTGAGATTTTTTTGCCTATTTGCGTAGACACTGTGAAATCTGTGGGAATGAAAGAACTGATTTTTTAGCCAAAGACGCTTTGAATTTAGCAATTGATGTAAATTGTAACATTCTTAAGTATTACTTGAAAGGCTCATATTATGATAAGCTTGTGGAACGAAGAGTATGTCTCGTCTGAGAAAGCTGGCCACACCAAAAAATTTTTTCCTACTATTAAGCATAGATTGAACTCAATTAATTTACTTCACAAACTTCAAAATTACACAATTTATATCTGGCCATGGAAAGTTTGCTAAATATCTATATAGGTTTCATCTTCGGTCTAATGATATGTGCGAGTGTTCTAAAAAGCAGCCTCAAGATGTAGAGCATTTGCTTTTAATTGTCCTGCATTTAAAAATTCAAGAATGTGCCTACAAAATGATTTGAGAAAATTAGGTAAAACATGGCCAGTGAAACTCAATGTTTTTGTTAAATCTAATCTGCTTTTCTACTCAATTGTCAAGTTCATAAAATCTTGTAATTATAGTTAAATTGTTTTCCACTGTTTCTTTGTTAAATCAACTTACTTCTATGAGCCCCGTGTTATACTTCTGTGGTGCACTGGGAGTTTGCTTTTGTTCAATAAAAAATATCACTCTAAGCACTGATCAGAGCAGTCCATATTACGTATCATTAATTGCACAGTCAAAATGTCATGGAGGTGGATATGTGATATGTGTTGCGAGGGGTGTCAAAGGTAAATTGATGGCAAGTTTTGTGGAGAATGGCATTCACCAACTTTGGGATCTGCCATGTGAGTGCTAGGGTGTAATAGATTCCGGCTGCAATGTTGTTGGGATGATGCTACGGGTCTCGGGAGGTGTTGCTTTGACTTTTTGGTTTATCGATGAGCACATGCATCATAGGTTGTGCATTCCCGGCGTTAGCAAGATCTTGTCCCGTTTTCCAGAGACATTCTTGCGGGCTCGACTCCAATAAATCCAGCTTCATAATCAATGCTATGATCAATTCCAGCAAGTCTGTTCATCCCATAATCAAATATTGTTTGACTCCTAATTTTTTATAGGCACAGTGATGTAAGGCTTTCCATTTTGTATTGGATCAATGGACGTTGTGAACTAAGTCTTTCTATTTCCTTAGAGATCACGTTATGTTATGGTAAAAATACGTTATGTTATGGTAACAATAAGTTATGTTATGGTAACAATACGTTATGTTACGGGAACAATACGTTGTGTTATGGTAAAAATATGAGTAATGATGACAAGATCATTATTCTGCATGAAATAATAAGAATAACTTACACCTAAATTTGTGGCAGCCTTAGGTAAATTTTCTCGCCACAATTGATTATAGAAGCAAGGTATGTTGTTGAATATGATACAAATTATCAACTTTTGTAAGTCCTGCAACCCCAAAGCAACGTATGACCAACATGATTGCTGAGACTCCATATTCAGGGCAACCTTTTGAACCTTTGCCGTAATACTATTGACTTTTTGATACCAGTCTAGGAAAATACAAGAATCTTTCGTCTATTTCATTAGTTGAATTAAATAGCCCGTTGTATTACACCAATGTGACGTAAACTCAACTACCAACTATAAGTTGAATTACTTTTTCTCTGACGCATATCAGTAAATAAATCTACACATCATGCAGAACACTTTTTACAGTTTGGTCACTCACTTAAGCTCTTAAGGTTTATACGATACAGTAACCAAAGTCACTGCACTCGTAAACAAGCATTAAGTGCTTCATTTTTAATTTCCATTACACTGAATATTGTTTTACTGTTTCCAATTAAAAGCTCGTTTTCATGCCTTCCCAATTAGAATTCAAGAATTAAAAACTAAGCTTTTGTTAGCTAGTGCGTTTAAATATAAGGAAACTTGATAAAACTCGTACAACCTGCTAAAGGAGTTTGCTATAATAGAAAAGAGATAAGAGAGAAAGAAATCTCATGCAAAATAATTAGACAATCTATGTAATCTACTTGTTTGTGAAGGCGAGAATGTATTTTGAATTAACTTCTAGCACTCCCGTGGGAAAGAAGAAAATTTACAAACTTTAATTTAATGTTTCTTGCAGTCAGTTAAGGGTATAACCCCGGAAAGTTTAATTATGTAATCTCTTTCGCATTACCCTCTTTCTTTTTCACCACAATTTATTTTGAAAGCAGATTTCTTTGCGGTACATTCTGGAGTACTATATTTACAAGAGAAGTTACTTGAAGCGTAATGCATTACTTAGAGAAGGAACACTTTTAAAAGAGTATTTTAATCACACTTACATAAAAATAACGTATAATATATGGCGCATAAATAAATTTTTCTCAGGATGCATTAGCTTTCATGGAATAGGACCTCCAAAATTCATATTCCCTGGAACATTAATTTGAATTTGGGGTTTCAGTCTTCATCTTTGAGGGAGGAAACAAATATTTCAACGGGCCATAAAGAATATTCTTCATAACCCTGCAATGATATACAGAATTAATGAAGTCAAGAATCACGTGGATGGCTTATAAAACTGAGAGTCAGATAAGAAGTTTGTGTTTTATCTTATTAATGAGTCTCACATGCATTAGAACATTAAATTGCAATCTTGAATTGTAGTACTCAAGATTGCTATGCTTATCTAAGTGTGTATGTTGTCCTAATCTCTGAATTGTTGATATGTTTTGAAATGTGGTTTAATAATTGAATAAACCTGAAGTGAAAAATGCATGGAATATGGAGTAATTGAAAGTGATGTTGCTTCTTTTTTAATGTATAGACTCTTGAGTTATGTGACCCATTTCGAAGATATCGTAAGATTGAGTGAAAAGGTTTAGTTTAGTAAGGGTGACATTTTAAATTTTGAATACAAGAGTTAATACTACTAAAATACGAAAAAACGAACTCTTAATAAATGGTGTTAAGAGACTGAGTTACTTATAACTAAGTTTGTAAGTTTATTGCTTATTTTTACTGATGACATAGTCGCGAAGGAAGCTATCTGTGTTTCATGTAAATAACTAAAGGCCTCAACACACAAAGTGAAGAATTTGTAACCATTTGTAACCAACCCTGCTGTAAGCTATGATTTTATGAAATATTTTTTAAAATATACTGCTGATAACGTTGCACTAATATTATAACTTTAACATACCTGGATTTCAATTTGAGATATTTATTTTTCATGGAAACACAATTTTATTTTCTTTACCTGTAGGAAGTACGAAAGCTTTGTATACGTGTTTTAGCTGTAAAACGAAATAATATATTAAATAATAGAATATATTTACGAATAAGAAAACTAGATGTTATAGTCACACAGTATTGTTCCTCAAAGGACACACCAGGTTTCTGCAACTTAATTGAACCCAAACTCTACACTCTTCAAAATCATCTTTCGGAATACTTAATGAACAGCGATGAACACATCGTAACTTTATTAATAATGGGCTGAAAAATTAACACAAGATTGTCAAAAATTACATTCTTGTACTTTATTCTTTGAGAGAACAATTACAAACTTACAAAGAATGTATTTTTTATAAATAATTCTTAGCAATCTTATTTGTAATTCATAGAAAAAAGGTTACCTTTGCCGATTCCTTTTTATTGGACAACCTTCTCTAATGTTTTATGTTTATATCAATGGTTTTGCTCACTACGCTAGCAGCCTGTGAACTGCAGGTGGCTCAGGATTCATTCCTGCAGCAGCCCTGGTTGTACTTCTCTCTTCTGTATAAGAAGGGTTTTCAGTATAAACAAACAAACCAGACAGTCTACGAAAATATTTCTATCCATGTCTAAATGCTCTCGCATGGTATACACCAAGGTTACCTTAAAATGTAATGTATCGCCATTTTGGGGACATTTTGCGCCTAATCTAATCGACATTGACCCATCAACTATCAAAAATAAATTCGGAATATATTCTCTGGAATTTACATTGGTGACGCACTGAAATTATATTTGATAAAGAAACAAGTCAAGGGACGTCATTTTGGGATTATACACAGAAATTACGTTTCGCAACACCGAAACCTACATTTAGTTTAGCAGAAAATGCCTCTCATAAGTAAAAAATTTCCTGGTGCACGTACGTACATTTACTTGCTGTAAAAACTTTGCTTGGTCCAGTTGCTTCAGATCTTGTCAAAAAACCAAGCAACTTTTGAAATGCCATTGATATTAATACTAGGATGGCTCTTTAAGACATACATTCCCATGTGAAAAGTTTAATTTTGTGTTTCCTACCAACTTCAACTCTCCGAGTGTCCCTGGATTTCCAAAAACATCTGTTTTACTCCTATAACACAATTAATGAGATGAGTAAATAGCGACATCTTTTGGTTTAGAGAATCCTTGAAATGAATTTATTACACAAAAAGTCGAAAACTGCTGAGAAGTTATACAGAGAAAACTGCAGGTTTCATGATAGAACAATGCATGCATGACTCTGAGGGTGGTAAGTATAGCTGTCAACTCTTCCGGATTTACCAGAGTTCTTCGCCAAAACCACTATTTTTCCAGTCTTCCGGACGGAAATATACTGGTTTTGAGTTCGAAATTTTCAAACGACGCCAAATTCGGTACTTGGCGTCACGTCGTGGCAATACATGAAGGAATGGTATCGCATACCTGCCAACTTTCCGGAAGTCTTCCCGAAAAACACTCGGTTTTTCGATCTTCAGAACGAAAAAAGTATTTTCCGGAATTTTCTTAAGGGAGAAAATTTTCAAGTGGTACCAATTTCGAAGTTTTGACGCCAAGCCGTGGAAACCATGGAAGAACATTGGAATCAGTGATTGATAGATTGTTGTAAAAACCTTCTGTGGGTAATGGCAATTAATTAACATCACACTTGAGCAACACAACGGGCTATTACTTCTGTGAGAATTAGATGGCTTATAACCCTAATATGGAACTAATTATATAAAGGCTAGATTGTTAAAAATCCAAAATATGCAAAAAATTTTGAACTTATCGAAAGTAAAAGTACTAGAGATGTTACGCCGATTGTTACAGATTGAATTAGGAAAGAGTTGGAAGATTTATAAACTTTGTATTATTTTCTCATTTCTTACCTTCTTTGAGGAAGAAAATTCGCATGTTTGTCCAAAGGACAGGAGTGATTACCTGTTTCTTTCTATTAGCTTAGAATAATATTTATTGATAAGCAGTACTCACACTAAAAAGTATAGTCTTACCTCTTTTTCCCGATTTAAAACTTTCTAAAGTTCATTGCATTTTGAATCGATTTTTTTTCTATTTTTAAATACAATTTTCTCTCCAACATTTTTAACGTTCATATTTTAAAAATAAAATCTTTAAATTATGTTTTTTCAAAAGGGGTGTATAGAATATCTCATCACCAGACCATAGGACTTCAGGGAATGAAACAACAATAGTTTAAAAAAGGAGGTTAATGAAAATATAGCTTTGGGGATTCCTAACGACTTGGTCTTTTCAAAGAACGGTCATTTTTTACGTTGACAGTGTAGGGGAAAAGAATTCCTAGGGTTTCAAAAAATTCTAACTCGTGAGTTGAAAGGCAGCACTTCCACGAAATGGTCCTTTTTTGTTGGTCGAAAGAATATCATTTTTTGAAATCAGAGGCAATGATAAATCACAGGCTCCATTTTGCTTCTTATTTTGAGTTCCTTTTATGTCTTTAATGAAGTATTTATCAAATGAAAAAAAGGCAGTGTTATACATTAAAAAATGTTTTTTCTTCAACTTATTTCTCTTTACTTCGTCCATTCAAAGATATTCTGAAAACACGATCATTTCGATTTGTTTATCTGACAAAAAGTTTTGAAAGATATGAGAGAACTTTTAAAACAAAACTAAAAAATAAAATGATTACACTTAACGAAAAGTGTATGAAAGAGCAATTACTATTTTCTGTAAAATTTTATTTTGAGATTAAAATGCATTTTATGTCAATTTTATAGGAAAGTAAATTTCTACCATGAAACAACTTATAGATTGAATAATAGAATAGTAATAAACGGATTCATAGGAAAAAATGTACAATTAACTCAACAAGCTAAAAAATATTAATGTGACAGAAAAATTTATACAACTGTAACACCTGTGAGAAATAGATGGGAAATGAAGTAATAAATAGTACCTAAAAATGTTGATGCGTATGTAATAGATCGCAAGGTACGATTGACGATAATAATACTAATATTTATAAATCAAAATTGGTAGTTTTCATATATTATACTATTTTTCATACAAAGCCACTAAAGCCATTGATTTTGTTTAAATCAGCTTCATAGCTTTCAAAGCCATGTCAGCATCTTTATAGCTATGCAATTGCTCTGACAGGTTGATATTTATTTTTGAAACATTTCTGTATCTTGATAGAAAAAGGGCTGATTAAAAAGGGCGGAAAAATTAGCCGATTTTGAGTTAAGTCCACAAATCTCTTCATTGCAATGAAAGTTGTAACAGAAAAATTACCAATGTTCTCCTGTCAATACATTATCAAACAATTAAAACATTTGAAAGCATTTTTTGTAGCTTTATTAAAAATTGAAGAAAAATAAAAATTACTAAATCAGCTGTCACCAAAAAGTTACAAAATGGACCTTGGCCCTTTTCCTACCAAGGTAGAGAAATAATCTTTTTCTTAAAAACTAAATTCGGATTACAAAACACACGTATTGAAGATTTTGAAACAGACAGTGAGTAGTGAGTAAAAGTAAAATAACTGTTATATTAAAAATTTTCAAGCAGAAAGTGACTTTTGTGTTAAAACTCCTGTATTTGATATGAGAATGCCCTCAAGGGCATACCTTCTTTAGGTTTGTACGGGCTTCACAACCCAGGGGTACCTGAGTGATCTTCCCTCCCTTTCATTTTTCCTCTCCCCTCCCCTTCTGCCTTTTGTTTTTTCTTCCTCCCTCGTTGTGATTGCCTCTTCGGAGGTGAGGGCTCCCCTTGAGAAGCTTTTCGCCACTCTGTAGCTTTCAGCCTCTCTTGGGGATTATATCACCCACGTGTTTACCGTTCGTGGAGTCCCGTGTGCTTGGAAAAGGGGATCCTGGCAGTTGAGGGGCGACATACTGACTCAATACACTGCTTTGGACCCAGCTTCAGTTAAACGGGAGGAGTACATTGATCCCGCGTGCATCAATCGGCTGGTCGATTGGACTTCGTCATTGTCTGCTAGGGCTAAGCAATCGGCCACTTACTGGACACCTTGTTAAGGGTGGAGGCTGTCTCAGGTGTGCTCTGTGCGAGTATAGTTACCGACAAGCTCCGGTGCAGGTGCCTGCATCCCCTTGTAGGACTTCGTGGTGGGTGGTGCTGTCGGTGACCGAATATCCTTTTTTCCTTTAATGATGGAAAACAATATTTATTCTTCTCCCCCTAGTGGGGAGCAACAAACGACAATGCTATTTCTAAATGCTAGATTTTTCATTATAAAATTGCTGAATAGTTCGCTACAGATGTCTAATCAACTTTCATTTCCTGTTTCTCTTTTCTGATCAATAAATCTATCCAATCTTTCATAGGTACTGTAAATTCCATTTAAAAATTCGCTCAAGGGACATCCTCGTCGAGGTAATTTCTGACACGCAAGCCAAACAATTGAGAAACACAAACACACTTGAACCTTTTTCCTTTTCTGTAACACCCCATCGATCAATTAATACGAGCAAGGGAGTGATTTCCGAACTTGACCTGCTGCATGCAACAAATGAGGAAATCCTCGAGAACCTTCAGGATGTACATGTATGTGTTTGCGGTGTCCATCAAATTACCATCAATCGAGATGGGAAAAGACTTCCCACAAAGCATATCATCTTGACTTTCGACACCCTACACCTGCCCGAAAGGATAAAAGCAGGCGATCTGAGCTGTCCAGTACGTTCTTATGTCCCGAATCCTGTGCGCTGTTTCGGCTGCCAGAGATTCGGACATTCAAAAATTGGGTGTCGTGGTCCGATTGTTTGAGCACGATGCGATGTAGTCGACCATGAAAGCGATGGCTGTACTGAGTCAGCTCATTGCGTCAACTGCGACGGAGATCATCCATCATACTCCAGATCTTGCAGTACGTTCGGTATTTCAAAAAGAGATCCATTCTTTGAAGGTTTCCCAGAACATGTCTTAACCTGGAGCAAGAAAAGCCGTTGAATCGCGAACACCCAAAGTGGGAGTTTCTTATTCTATTGTTTAAAAAATTCTTTTACTTCTGCAGGAACTCAAACTAAACCTCAGCTCATCCCAGATCCTCCCTCCTCTACAATATCATTGAAGAATACCAAAACGCAAGCAAACGAAAATACTCAACCACCCAAAAAATTAAATAAATCTCCGACTAGAAGAACCGCTCCGCCCTCAAGGAAATTCTTCACCCAAGAAGAGTCTAGCGAAAACGAGAGCTCTATAAACTCAAAAATTAGGAGCTTCCAAAGATGGTTTGCCTCACCCCAGACCACAAAATCCATTTCAGTCCTTCAATCCGTCAGATGCTGTGCAACTACATCCTTCTGTCGACGATATTCTAGTCATCTTACTGAAGAATGATCCACCCGACATTCATATGCACGAATCTTCCGACACTTCATTCTTCATTTGTCTCATGGAACTGTCATGGTTTTCGATCTAAGCTTGATGACATTAAAGTGGTGGTATTTCTTTCCAACCCGCATGTGTGGCTCTTCGAGAAACTTTCTTGAAGCCCTCCCACACATGCAAGATATGCAGGTATAGTTGCATTAGAAAATATCACGATACTGGAACTAGTGTCTGGAGGTGTGTGCATTTTAACCTCACAATTTTCTCAGCACTTAATTACAATACGCTTATCTTTACAAGCAGTAGCCGTAGAATCCATATCCATTCTCTCGTTGCAGTCTGCCTATGCTTGCCACAGCATGCTGTCATCAAACAAGAGGAACTTAATGGACTTATACTTCAACTTCCAGTACCTTTAATAGTGCTCGCTGACATAAACGGCTACAGTACCCTGTGGGGAAGTGATAGTGCGAACTGTCGTGGGCAACAGATTGAGAAGTTGATGTCAGGTCACGTTCTCTGTTTGCTCAATAACGACGAGAAAACGCACTTTCACGAACCCACGAGGAAATTCCATTCAGTTGACTTGACCATTTGTTCTACGCTCCTTCCGTTATTGAATCTTGTAATAGGGAGTTACTTGCATAACAGCGATCACTTCTCCCTCTTCGTCTCACATGATAGTAATGCTAGAGTGCATCGACCACCTACCTACTCATATCATCAAGCGGACTGAGTTACATTTTCACAACTAGCTGCTGTTACGGAAACAATGGCCGACATTGAAGACATCTGCATCGCTGTCAACAATGTCACCGACGCAATTATTAAGACTGCTGATACAGCCATTCCTAAACGTTCTTCTCAACCATACAGAATTTGTAAGCCATGGTGGAACATCGAATGCCAGACGGCCTACAAGAGACAAACGAAGCTGTGGAATATATTTCGGAGATATCCAACTACTACCAACCTGGTCGCATTTAAAAACGCCAAGACCTTTACTCGCAAGGTGAGACGTCAGGGCCAGAGGAAATCTTGGAACAGATACGTCTCCTCAATAACATCCTCAACATCAAGCAAGCAATTGTGGAGGAAAGTGAAAGCAGCCAATGGTCTATATCGAGAATCAACCATTCCGATATTAGAAATCACGGTTGCTGTATATTCATCTCCACATGATAATGCCAACGTCATCGGATAGGCTTTTGCATTTATGTCGAGCTCCGACTTACAGTCCTGCTTTTCAAGCGACTAAGAGTCAAGCTGAACGAACACGTCTCAATTTTAAAAGCAGTAGAAACCTTTCCTATAACTGTGAGCTCATGATGTTTGAATTGAAGAAGGTGTTATCTCAAGCACATAATACCAGTCCTGGGCCAGACGGAATCACATAACATATGCTTAGCCACCCTATCACCAGATTCTTTACATAGAATTCTCTTTCTTTTTAACAAATCTGGAAAGAACAAAAATTTTCTACTCTGTCGCAAGAAAGCATCATGATTCCGATCCCGAAGCCTGGTAAGGATCCCAAAGATCCTCTGAGTTATCGTCCAATTGCCTTGACGAGCTGTCTTTGTAAGACCCTTGAACGTATGATCAATACCCGTCTCATTTACATTCTTGAAAAAATAAAAACATTTCTCCGTACCAAGTGGCTTCCGCAAAGGAAGATCCACTCTAGACAATGTAGTGAATCTTGAGACACACACACACAAATACGCAATGCGTTTGTGCGGAGAAATCATTTAGTCCTAATCTTTTTTGATGAGAGGCGTATGACCGTACGTGGCGTTACGGTATCCTCCGTAGTATGTTCGACTTTGGATTTAGAGGAAATTTACCTCTTTTTATTGAAAACTTTTTAATTTCACGCTATTTTAGGATTCACATCGGATCAATTTTATCCAACCCTTTTATTCAAGCCGAGGGAGTCCCTCAGGGGAATATTTTAAGTGTCACTCATTTCATTCTTCATTTCAATAACATCATTCATACTCTTCAACCATCAGTGCATGGGACTTTATATGTAGGTGACTGACAGATATCATGTCAAGGATCAGACATGCGACTAATCAAGCGGCAACTTCAAAACTGCTGTCAACAACTTGGTCAAGTAGTGCGAACAGAACGGCCACACACTATCCCCTAGCAAGAGTGGCTGTGTGCACTTCTGCAGAAAGCGGGGTATACACCCTGATCCCGACATTCGAATTCGCAATTTTCCAATACCCGTTGTCGACGAGATGAAATTTCTCGGAGTAATTTTCGACTGCCGGCTCACTTTCCTTCCGCATATCTTACCTTTGCGAAGGAAATGTGAAAAGTCCTTAAATATCCTGAATGTGTTATCTAACACATCTTGGAGCGCGGATCGGACAGCATTACTCCTAATTTATCAATCCGTTATCCTCTCTCGTATTGACTACGGATGTATTGTGTATAAAACCGCGAATTCTACGAATCTACTCAGATTCGACACCGTGCACCACTCTGCTTTGAGGATATGTTCTGGTGCTTTCCGCACATCGCCGGTGCACAGCCTCTATGTGGAATGCCACCAGCTCCCACTTGACCTGAGGCGAAAGAAGCTGTCCACCAATTTTCATTTTAGAATACAATCCATGCCATCTCATCCTTTGAAACGCATGACTCTTTACCTCAGGTTTGAGACGAGTGTCCGTCCTTCAAATATTCTCCCGGTTTACGAAAGGTACAACTTATTATCAACGACTCAAACCTAAATGACATTAAAACCCAACAAACTAATATTTTGCGATTCCAACCTTGGAATACTCCTTCTGTCAAATATTTAAACCCTTTTGCTTCCAACAATAAATATGACACCGCTGACAACTGTTTTTTAACCACATTTTGCCATGCACCGATGGATCGAAAGGAGCGGGATATGTTGACTGTGGTATTTCTTTTGATACCGTCATATCCAGTTACAGCCTTCATACTTCCTGCTCAGTATGTACTGCTGAAGCTGTCGCCATTTATTGTGTGCTTCAGCAGATATCTTCTCATTCTCATCGTAAATTCTGTGTATATAGTACCAGTATATAACACCATAGTGACAGTATGAGTGTTTTGGAACAGTTGGAGTGCTACGACAATAAATGTCACCCTATGGTGTCAGATATATTTGACATTTTAAATACACTCGGAAAAAGCAGTTTTGATATTTTTTCGTTGGGTACCGAGTCATGTGGGCATCAAAGGTAATGAAGCTTGCTGACGGTGCTGCCAAAGCAGCTTCTGTTCCATTGTCGCAAGCCATTCCCTTTCCTGATATCAAGATGTCCACAAAGGAGTATATTAAGTCCTTGTTGCAAGAGTCATGGAATCTGCAAGTCAGCAATAAACTATGCTACATCAAACCATTTATTTATTTGTGGTCATCTGCCTCAATGCGAGGGACTGATGTCAAACTGACTCGCCTTCGCATTGGGTACACACGATTTACTCATCGTCACCTTGTTGGGCTTGTTGTCACCTTTTTGTCATGCATGCTCATCAAATTTTGCTGTCAAACATATTTTAATTGACTGCCCTAATTTTAATTATCATTGTCTGAAATTTTTTAAAAATCAATTTTAAATTTACAAGACCTTATTATGGAATACGGTCATCCAAAACTTTTGCCTTTTCTAAGTACCATTGGGTTTTTAAATTTCATATAGTGCTTTTATTCATCACGATATTTATATCATTAATCATTTCCATACCTTTTAATATTATACTAGCAAAATTGCCCGTCCTCACTCGGGTTGAATTGGTTAACTATATATTGAAAGTGACCAGAAAATAATCACTTTCCTCTTTCGTAGAAAAATGCCAAATCATTTAAGTATGAGTAAAATAATTTTTTGACACCTTTTCGACATTTTTATAATTTCTACAACCTACTTTGGACACAAATTCTATACATGCAAATCCATCCATGTAATTAATTTCATATATATTGCACCCCTGCTAAAGGTACAAATTGGCGAAAGGTGAGACACTAAGGTAACTGCTACAAAAGACGATTTTGAGGGAGGATTAGGAATTCCCTTTCTTAAATTCTATTCCTGTAAAATTGCTCAACTTAATTCGGAAAAATCGTTCATATATTACGAATCTACTGCGGATACTCTCTCACATAATTTACCTGCCAATATTTTTTATTTGAGGCACTCTTCGAATTTCGCTACCATTAAGGGAAAAATGACTAATTTGATAAGATATTTATCACTAAGTTTGTTTTAAAAACGAATGCGCTTTCCTTGATAATTCCGTTTCGTGGCACGTGCAATAACAAAAGAACTTGTTTTAAAATTTTATATCTTCAGAAGTTGATGAGGCATATGTAACCTATTACCATTTTTTTTAATGTAAATCAATTTGGCAGCTTTTCTTGTAAAGAAAATCAGTTTTAACAAACTTTCCCTACATAAATTGCTTAAATATAGCTTCAATTCGTAAAATAAGCCACCTTGGCCATCCATCGCTATGACAAAATAATTTTTAATATTTCACAAGTCCTAGCTCATACTTGTATATTTTTAACATTAACGTTCTTTCAATAATGGAAAAAATCCACTTAAAATTTGCTTTATTCTAATTTACATGCCTCTTTAAACAGAATACTTTGCGGTGGTGCTACACGTGATGAAAAGGAATTACAATTTACTAAAATAATAAATATTTAAAACAAAACAACAGAAAACACAGAGAATTAAAATAAAATAAAAGTTTTGGGTAAAAGTTCTAAGGATATAAATTCATGATTCTTTATCTCTTGATCTCGCACAGTTGCCACAACTTACAACTAAAAATTAGATATAATTTAAAAATACGAAATTAATTCGGAACGAAAATAATATCACTGCGCGTGGCAAACGAAGACAAGTTTTCGTTTTGTTGCAAAATATCATCTGTTCCAAATGTTCGGAAATAGTCTATATTTTGCAAAGAAAAGGCTCAAAATAAAATAGTATTCGAATTTAAATTCTGCAAAAATAGTTTTTTTAAAAGTAATTGATTTTTCAGCAGTACTGGTAAAACAATTTAAGTAATTGCAATGCTCAATATGCATTTCAGCTTCTCCAAAACTACCAATTATGACTGATTTAAGTAGAGTTACTTAGATGTTTTTACATGAAACTTGCTTAAATACGTAAGCAAAGGAATTTAAAATAATGCATTCACTACATTAAAATATCGTTTATCAAATGTAGAACATTGCATTAAAATGTTTTTAATAAATTATATGTGATACTTCTACAAACACACAGACACAAAATCAAACGTAGAAGGGGAAGACGGACAGACTAATGCAACCAAATTCAGTCCCTAAATGAATGTAAGTACTCACAGTATGCAAAGTTTCATGAAAATATATTCAACCGTTTGGACGTAGCACTGGCACATACATACAGACAGATGGACAAACAGACACCAAATGCGCAAGAAACGGATTTTGCATCAGAAGGACCCAAAACGGATAGAAAACTTGAAATGGGTCAAACATACTCAATGCACAAACACTCCATTCTTATTTATATAGATGCCATGTTGTTGATCAGCATGTTTTTAATCATAGAACTCAATCATACTGTTTCAGACAATAATTTCTACCTTATTTCTTCCCACGAATAAATTTTGTGTTATGTAAATTTCTTGCGCAAGACTTGCAACTACCTTTTATTACAATGCTTTTATATTTACAGTGATTTTATTTCTTTTTATCTTGCGTTTGGCGCAGCTTGTCCGCTTTTGGACCTTGCTCCATAAAACCATAATTACCTACCTATATACCTTGATATAAAAATACATACAAATGGAATTAAATGTTTTTATTTTTAGTATTTTAAATTAAAATATGATTCGGCAATGAGAAACATGGTTAAAATTTAGTCCCAGGAGTATCTAGGGGGCTACGTTTAACAACTCAAAAACAGGTCGAGACTCATCATTCCCTATTAGACGATTCACTTCATCTACATCCAATTACTTTTCCAATTTTCTCGTTTCAAATTATTTGCCTGATTGAATTTAAGTGTATTCAAAAATTCAGTTATAATTCAAAGATGATACACTGTTGAATAAATCTGCTTAACTACGCACTGTATGTTTTGTAAAATATAAATTGCTCATCCAAACATGAGACTTCAAAGGAAGTATTGAGACGATTTAAATGTATAGTTTTAAATTGTTTTACGCAGAAAGAAAAATATTTATAATGCGTATTACATTGACATAAACATTACCAAGAATGAACAAATAAAAATAAAATCTTGCTCTCTGCGAATACTTTAAAAGCATCTGATAATATTCTCAAATTCGCAGTCCACTGCACTTATCAATCTACTTCCGTCTTGAACGTGTAATGTGTCTTTCCTTTCTGTTTTGAAGTACGGAACGACCAGATAAAAGTCTGAGAGGAAGATTTTTATTCTTATCAAACATTTGGAACGCGATGTTATTCTAAGATATCGATTTCAGTGTTCGCTTCGCTTGTGTTTTAACATATTGACTGGAAGTGGATTGAGAAGACACAATTTTCTTCTTTTTGTGGGATTTGTGGGAAAATGTTCTCAAGGTGTCATTTGAAGTCCTGAAAGAGCCTTTTCGGAAACATCTGCTATTTCCCCGATTTCAGTGGGATAGTTTACGAACGTTTTGTGAAATATGAAAGTTTTAATTTTAGAATTTGTTTCTTGTTCCGAAGAGGAAAATACACTAATTTTATTAAGAATTCGAGCATAAAAAAGTAAAAAAGTTTATTTTTCTTTCATGAGGTTGCAAGTTCACTCTTAGGGTCGAAAAATGAATGATATTCAACAAATGAAGTGGTGAATTTGTGAAGTGGTCATCAGGTAGGAGCCTGACCCAGACAACACAAAATGGTGTTTTCTGCGTATGGGCAGGGTACGACAAAAGTTCCCTCCCGGACACCATAATGAACAAAAGTGACAAAAAGGTGAACAATAAGGCAAATTAGGCAAAAAGTCCATGCATGTTTTAAAATTAGAAAGTCAACCGGTGGTAATTACTGGTAATTAACTAACGTCGCACTAGGGCAACACATCTCCGGGATCAATCCCGAAGGGAAATGATAGTCAACCAATACATCCCCCAAATAATAATCCATTATGGTTAATTATCTGTTAACAAAATTTTAGTATTGTTAAATCTTTCTAAAATAATTCTGTTAAAAGAGGAAGGGGTTTTATTAAGGTGTATTAATGAGATTATTACATTGAAATAGATAGTTAGATTTTGAATTCCAAATTTTGTTGAAACTCACTAGTTGATTAGCAATTGTATTATAATACATTTTTTAGAAATATTTCAGTCCCAATAAATCAATTTAATAACCGGAAATTTAAAAAAATCTCTTTTGTCATAAATGCTAATATCAATTTTATTGTTCACAATATAGATTCAAGTCTAAGAAGTCGGCTTTATTATTTTCTGAATTTGTTTTTGATAAGTATAATTCTTCTGGATATATTGATTTCCATAAGTTAGTGAAATTACTGTTATTTAAAATAATTAAATCGTCTATATAACTGAAAGCAGAATTTATTTGTAGTCAAAAATGTTTTTCCAAATAGTGTAAAAATAAATTGGCAAGAATGGAAGTAAAGTTAGATATGCTCACCTAATGCCTTTAATTTGAGTGTATAATGTTTTTGTGTTGTCTGAAAACTTGAAAACTTTGCCTTCATTTTAATTCTTTTCAATGTTTCCAAATCTATCGGTGGAACTCCCTGGGTGTATTTCTCTCTTTTGTGTCAGGAAAACTTTCATTTTGTGTGTACTTGATATTGTATGTCTTGGTCTGGCGCAGCCTGGCCAAATATGGCCCTTGTGTCATAAAACCCCCAAACCAACCACCTGTGTAAAATGTTTCTGTTAACAATCAATCGTAAATAAATGCGCAACATCTACTTAAAGTATCCTTTATTAAAAAACTAATTTATGTATTATTATACCTAGAGCGCAAAGTTTGGGAGAAATCTTTATTGCATTGATCATAAACAATTGGCGGTTGTGGGATCCAAACCTGTTTTTTTTTGTGAAATGTGATGTCAAACAATTTGCATCTAATAAACAAATTATATAATTTTATCAATGCTTGTAAGTGAACAGTCATTTAAATATACTTTTTAGGTAAAGAAAATTACAGAATTCAATTAGCTAATTTGAAATAGAATGCTCTACAAAGGTTATATTTTGAAACTTGTGAGACACTTATTTTCATATTTTTAGTTTTTTGATTTGGTTTGATAGCTAAAATCTAGATGTAGCATAATACAAATAACTCAAATTTTTCATAACATAAAAATCCTTTTCAGTATGCCTATGAAATTCTAGTACAGTAGCTTGTCATACTTAAATCCGAAGTTCTATGTAGAGTGTGTACTTACATCGTCCTCGATAACCGTTTTCAAAGACGAGGAACTATAGATTCCAATCTTTTAATGATATACAAAATGTAATATGAATTCTGGATGAGAGTCGACTTCTCGAGATATTGAATAGTGTCTCGAAGACTTTTAAATAAGAAAACTTCGTAAACGAAATTATAAATCAGGTACTTCAGGCACAAAAGCAGATATCGAATGTCAAGGAAATGCATAGTAATAATGAAACTTAAGATACCGCATTATTGGTTTCTCTTCAAGTAACATCGTAAATCGTTTAAGAAACTGTTGTATTTGGCAATTGTTGCAATTCCACCATTGTTAAAAAAACTTAATTGTTTATCATTTTCTAAAATCCATCTTCTAAAATTTAAGCATACCAATATAGTTTATGCTTTAATTAGTTTCATAAGTAAGTTAATTTGTGTATTAATATTTCTTTTCTGAATCAATGCACAAGGTAGTTAGTAGGTAGGTAGTTGAATTAAAGTCGCATTGGAGGAACGAACTGGCTATTAAGTACACAAAGTTTATATATTATACATTAGCTAAAATGGCATTGTTTTAGGTTCTCCATGACATACAGCTCCTCAAGGAATGATGCGATTTATAGATTTAGCAAAGATAAATCTGATAGGTCAAATAAAAATACTGAATGTTTGATGATTCATGGGTACACATGCTATAATTTATGTAGTCCGTTGCACAAAATTGCTTAGTAATTAAACCAAAGATTATTTTAGTATCACGGTATAATAGTTGCACAAAATGTAAGAAAAAATATACCAATAAATCCAAACTAAAATATGTATTTTAAAAATTATTTTAAGAAAACTTAGATGGGCATGCTTCGAACTTTAATCCAGTTTGATGAAACAAGCTCTTTGATTATTTATACGAACCAGTGTACTTCGTTTAAATAAGTAAATCGCTTGGAATGAAGAATAGACCACACAATTAAGGAGACAAATAATTAATTTATAATCAATATTTCTCATTAGAAATTTTCACTGAGAAAGGTAAGGCAATAATTTTTCTGTGTACTGTTTCTGCAGTGCTCTACATAAGAAAACTCCTCTATAGAGCACGAATTTGAACTAAATTTTGGGCGAAAATAGTACAATAGAACTGATAAGCACAGCACTTTATAATCGAGATATGAATGACTGACAAAATAATTTATGTGTAAGTGTGAATAAGAGGATAAGTCACAGTTATGCAGGTAAATGTTTCTGGAGTAACTTTTGCTCAGGCAGCATACGAATGCAAACGTTTAAGACAAGCGACTTTAGAAATGAGATGTAGAGGATGGTGAGGTGCACTAAAATTAACATTTTTTGTTAAAGAATGCATGTTAGCAACTGTTGCGTGCAGGTGCTGGATGACGCTGTTTGGCGCTTGCAAATCGTTCTTTTTAAAACGTCGTCATTCGAACCGTGGATTTCAGACGTGATGGAACATTGCCAGAATTCCGAGATGGTTGACATGCATCTAACGTATGGGGCTGCTAATAGAAACGGAAGTTCTGCTCAAAGATTGTACCATGAACGCTTTCTCAATAGGCGAGTGCTAAATCGTCAAACCATTGGGCCTTTGGGGAATATGTGAGCCTAAATGGAAAAGATGTTATAGCTGTTCCTGCAAAACCTTCCATATGATGGATTGTCCCACATCTGGGTAGCGCGGAACAGCTCGCGTGCTTGTGCCTGAATTTGTCTCAACCCTGCGTAGAATAGCTTCCACTTCTGCCTCCATTATCTCGAATGTATCGACCGATCAGAATCATGCCTGCTGACATGAGATGTTGCTGTTTCACACAACAGGAGGTGCAAATTTTAGAAAATTTGACACTCACCTATTGGGGAAGTGTTCACAGTACAATATCTGAGCAGCTCTTCCGTTACCTTTGGTAGCTCTTAAGTAAACTTTGGTAGCTTCATACGTTAGATGAATGTTAGCCTTCTTGGAATTTGTGTAGCGTTTATTACGAGTTAATCCAGTTTTGAAAACGTGTCAAACAGCGCCCTCTAGCACACAAGTGCAACAGAAGCAAGAGCACACATTCTTCTAGAAGTATTTACTTTCGTGCCCCTTGCCCCTTTTAAAGTTTGACCAAGGAATTTGGAAACAACCTGTATATAATCCGTATCTGGAAATGCGATTTTTAAAGGGGCTGTCAATAGTGTTCATATATAAATCTACGGCTTCCAAACTTCATAAGCTGCCCCTCATAACGACGAATTTCGTCAGATTTCGTCTGTAGTGTGGCATGAATGGTTCTCCTGCTGACTACTGAAGGGCGTCTCCTATTAGATATTGTCACAGAATCGCTGAATGCTAGTTAGGGAAATAATAGCAACTTTTCTCTTTTTACCGCAGGCGTCTCCTAGGTTGAAACATTTCAATTGTTATCTCTCAATTCATCACTAGATGTTTTAATTACCATTCACATAAGATTAAACTTTCTGGTGTTTTTTCGCTTCGAAAACCACTCTGGCAAGCCTCCAATGCAAAACCTGTTCCAAACTGTCATCAGTTCTAGGCAAGAAGCAATTTGTGTTTCCACTTGGATCTTCGTTTCCCGTTGGAGTGATAGGGCAGATTTGTAATAGAAGAGATACCTCGTCATTAACAAAATTGACCCGATATTAAACGATATAACTCGTCGAAACAACTTTGAGATTTAAAAAATATTTTTTGATGGCCAACCACTAAGCTTTTCAGTGTTCTGTACTACAAGGTCCTATTTGCGAAAGAAAACGATTTACCTAATAGGTAAATCGTCATTACTCCTTATAACCATTATACTAGTTAGGTGGCTAAAATATGTTTATTGAAGTTCAGATAATAGAGACAGAACCTTGATACTGAAACCTTTTCTCATCATAATAATGTGCTATTTCAAAGGGTATGTATAGTTGACAATTCATCTATATTTTTCTTCGTCAAGGACATTTCAAAATTTTGAATTACAATCTATAACTTGTATCATTTTTTTTTACTTTCAGAACTACATGACCTAACTCGGGTTGAATCGGTTAAATGTAGATTAAAAAGTGACGAGAAGGATCAATATTCTCTCTCGTAGAAAACTACCAACATCATTTAAGTATCAGGAAAATAATTTTTTAACACCTTTTCGAAATTTTTATAATTTCTATGAAGAAAAGGTACACCCCGATTACTATTTTCAAAAGAGGTAGGTTGATTCGACAGCGTTTTTTTTCCTTTAAAAAAGAAAATTGCCGTTTTCAACAAATTTTTAACAGGTATAATAATTTGCTAAAATATAACGAACTCATAAAGAAGGCAACATTGACATCTGTCACTACAACAGAATTTTTAATATTTCAAAAGTCAGTTAGGATTTTATCTAACATTAATATTCTTTCAATATCGGCAAAGTTCCTTTAAAAATTTGCTTTATTTTAATTTGCATACAGCTTCAAATAGAATGCTTTGTGTTTGTTGTGTGTGATGAATAGGAATTACAATTTATTAAAAAATAAATATATTAAATTTAAACCACAGAAATCAGTACGAAATAAAATTAAACTCGACGGAAAAAAAGAAGTTCCTCTAAGGATGTTAATTATTGATTATTTTCTATCTCGTAACCTCGTATAGTTGTCACAGCCCCCTTACAACTAAAATAGAACAAAATTAAAAGATGAAAAATTAAATGTGAGCGAAGAAAAATCAGAAAATAATATTACTATACGGGGCCAACGAACACGAGCTTCATTTTCTAACACTTTAAACACTTTGCTACGCTTTAAAGAACATTTTTCAGTTCAGGAATTTAGTTTTGAATGGAAACCACACACGTGTTTAGAATGATACTGATGGTGTAACTGAAAAGAAATGCAATTTTAATGACTTTAATAGTTTTGTAAAAGAAACCTGTCAAAATTTTAAAATACTTTGATTAAATTGAATTAGCTGATCTTGGTTCAAAAAGTTTTGTAATGTATGTTTAACTTATTTTATAAAAAAATAGACCACGTTTGTTAAACTAAGGACCTTTCAGGAAAGTTAATCGAAATATAAACATGCTGTCCAGAATATGGTCATTAGCAACATTGGACAGAAAATAATTAATTCGTACCTTGCTCTAGTGCAAAATTTAATGTATTATTATTTTTGTATAATCTGTCCCAAATATTTGCAAATTATTTATTGTTTGAAAAGGAAAAATAAGAGAAACATTAGGATTTAAATTCCATAAAAATAATTTTTGGAAAATAATTGCTTTCGCAGCAGTTCTGGTAAAGCATCTCAAGTAATCGCAATGCTCTCAATATACCTTCCAGCTTCTCCAAAACTTCCAAATTATGGTTGATTTAAGTACACCAACACAGATGTTTTAGCATGAAACTTGTCTAAAAGCGTTGACAAACTCTTTTTAATCAAACTTCACAATAAAACAGCTGAATAACTATACTTAATGGTGTTAATGAGGACATGGAGAACCTGGCCCTGAAGTGGAGTCAATCTCAGGTATTGACAGTATAGCACTTGGTAAATGGGTCTCCCTTGGTATTTGGAGATCATAATAATTTGGATAACTGTACTTAAACCAACCTTAATTTCGCAGTTTTGGAGAAGCTGGCATGTGTATTGAGCATTGAGATTACTCAATTGTCTTACCTCAGTACTGCGGAAATAGCAATTATTTTTAACAAAAATTATTTTTACGGAACTTAAATTATAACTCTACTTATTTTAAACTTATTTTTTCTTTTTGAACTATAAGTAATTTCCAATATTTGGAACAAATGATGTAAAGAGACTTGAACCTAGCAAAAATTAGATTAGTTATCTTGTGTTCAATATTGCTAAAGGCGTGTATTCATTTCTGAATGGCATGATACATTTCGAATAATTTTCATGACGTTGTTTAACACTCGTGGAATGTAGTATTCCTTTCTTTAAAAAGAAGTAAAACATACAGCACAATTTCTTTTGAGCCAATATTGATAGCTAATCAAATTTATTGAAATTATATAACATAGGCTTTCTTGACAAAACGATTTTCAATTCATTAAAACATACACTTCTTTCCCATGTTTCAAGTAAAATTACTTGGTTTTATTGAATACTGCCCTCAATAGGCAAGTAAAACTATCATTCACATGCTTAACAGGTACGTGGTTTCCATTCAAAACTGAATATCTGAATTGAAAAAGTGTGGCAGAAGCTCAAAGAATACATTGTACATTCGTGTTGGAAATAAATTTGACTCTTAAGTTTTTAATTATAGAATTACAAAAGAAATCAAAGATGGGGAAAATTGTGCTTATAGTCGGGATTTTATCCCGGTTTAACAGTTGTACAATTACCTCGTTGCATTTTGTGATTTTACATTGGTCCAGACTCCTTCAAAATATCCTACTATATAAAAGGTAAACCTTCGACGACGTAGATCACTTTTTCCTCCATCATTAGTTAAAGTTAAATAAAATATTTAAACACTTTCACAAGAAATCGATAGTGCACAACAAATAAATACTAAATCATGGCATAGAAGCAAGGAAACGAGTAATTTAAGTAATAATACTTACTATGATAAAATAAGCAAAAAGTGCAAATAATATTTATACAGAAAAACTTTGTGAAAACGTGCATGTGATAATATAATTAAATTATTAATTTATTAATAAGTGTGTAATTTTGTCAAGTATGTATTTGGCAATATGAGTAGCACGTTTATGTTTAATTTCTTAGTTCAATTTAGAATAATGTATTTAGATGTTTATTTGGATGAGCTTTGAGCTTAATTGCGTTATTAAATTCTGTATTATTGAGTTTTGTGAGATCATTGCTGACTCAGATGCATTTTTAATTTGTGAGATTTAATAATAGACTTACTATTCTGAGTGTTTTGGACAATGAAGAATATCTACGGTATATTTCCAATACGCACTCATTACTTACAATTACTCCACAAAAGATATTAAGCACTTCAAAAGCAACGGAACCTGTTGTATTCTTATCTCAACTACCTTACAGTTAGTAATAAAATAAAGTATATCAATGTTTTAAGTAAAACGTATGAGTGTAGAGATCCATCCCTAAATAGACACAATTTAGGTGACTTTTAGTTGTGTACTTGCACAATAGAAAGCATTATTCTTGAACGTGACCAGTACTCTATGGCTAGTTGCATCGTTCGAGAAAAAATATCGTGTTATCAAATTTTTTTAGTGGAACGAAGAGCGTGTGAGCTTGCACAAGGTTCGATCTACATACGTCACGGCACGACCGTCGTGTTGCTATCGTCCACCGTCACTACAACAGACGATCGCCGTGTTTTTTATTCCCCTAATCCAAGTTTCTATCTTTTTAATGGTTAAAGGTAGAGTCAAAATTTCAACGGATTTCAAATCTGCGTAAAATTATTTTACGTCAATTCGATACCAAAAACATGATTTTCTTTAAAAAAATAATTTTTTGTCAACAGTCACAGCTAATCTTTTTGCAGATATTACTTTTATACTAAGCGTAAACGGAAGTATTGGCCTTGTTTTTAAAGGGAATGCCATTTCAATAAGTTATTTTATCTCCCCTAATCAACTGTTTTAATTTTACAGTCATTAAAAACAGGATGAAAATCTTTTTTCCAACAGAGAAACCTAAAATTGTGTTTTTGTGTTCACTTGAATCCGAATTCTTTATTAATTTAGAAAGTATAAAAATTTTACTTCGCTAAAATGTTTCGTACATTCCAAATTATACTAAGTCCGAAACACAGCTGTTCATCCTACAGTTAATAACTGTTAAATTTTATAATTGTTAGGCAATGACATGGTGATGAATTTTTAGTTTTAAACAAATTATTATTTTTAATTATTACTGATCAAGACTTTGTCTAACTTTCTCTCTGGTGGTGTCGCCTCAACTCGTTCTTAGGATTTGCAATGCTTTTAACTTTTAAAGCCGAAGTTTATAAAGAAATGGAAAGCAAAATTTCAAATGTGTGGACACATTTCACTGTGAAAGATGGAGTTTCGAATCGGGTGTCATGCTCTCTGCATAAGTTGAAAAGAGATCTCATTTAAGTCAGCTATTACGATTTTAAAGGCATCTCAGAAACAAGCATAGCACCATAAAATTAATGTGTTGAAAAGCGAAAGTGATTTTTTGACTTAGACTTTTTATGTTTAAAAAGAGAGTTTAGATAAATTATATAATAATTAACCTGTTTTTTTGACAACCTACTTTTACTTGCCAAGTGGTTATCCCGGTATGCGTTTTCTAAGTGTTTATAATATTTAAATGGGTAACTCCGTGTTACATAACGTGATTCAAAATTACGTGGTGATGTCTTCGGATTTTTTCCTTCGGGATGGATCAAGGACCGTCGCCAATGGCCCGTTGTGTTGCTCCAGTGCAACGTGTTAATTACCTACCTACCTTATTGCATAAAGCTATACTTAGAAGTCTTCCAAGTGATCATCGGGTCCTGAATTTTGTTGATTTAAAAATAACAATAAAAAAATTAATACTTTTGTTTGCGAATTTGTTTTGTCCTAGGCACCTCATATCTCTTTGGTAAACCGTACTTCAGATTCGGGACATTATTAGCTACCATTGAGAACCCAAAGAGAATTTAAACGTTTCGATTTACAAGAACTTTTTAAAATTTACGGATATATTCTAATTTTCTTTACTTAAGCACTGCTTGTTTGGACAGACTTGCCCCTTGCGTCATAAAAAAAATCAATCAATCGATTAACAATTTGAACTCCAAATTATTTTATCTTTCATTTTCTTGTCAAAACGCCTGAGACTTCGGTACACCAACCACATAGCAACAACACGTTTGGGATTCATTTTCCATACAACTTGAGATGAGTAGTCACGAGCTTTTAACAAACGACTGCACTTACTACACAGAAAAAATCGTAGTGTGTGCAAGCACGTAATAAAATAAACACACGATAAAATATCGTTCGATATTTTTCCGAACGATCGAAAATCGATGTGTGTGCAACTAGCCTAAGTCCCAGTGCACACATCCGATTTTTAAAGGTACGGCGCCGCTGCGTTGCCGTAGTCAACTATGCACACACAACCGTGAAATGACGTCTATATACATTTAACCGCCAGTTGCGATAGATGTCTATCGAAGGAAACGTGTTTGTTTCGCTTACTTGGAGTACAAAAAATATATTTTGAAACAAAATAGACGTTACTGGATACATCCATCTATTGATTTAAGACTTACAAGAGGTAGATTTTATACATCTTTTGGGATTTACGAGAAGTCCAGATAAGTTTTTTAACTACTTCCGAATGAGTGTTCGATCATTTGACAAGCTTGCGGGAAAAATTACTGACAAGATTATGTCTCAAAATACCTGGATGAGACTTTCCATACCTCCATTGGAAGCAGAACACTCGATAAACACCAACCCACGTTCCTCTTTTCTTTGTTCGGCCATGATAGTTTTCTACAGCGATATTCCATATTTCACACAGGATACCTTTTTACTTCGCAAATAAACAGTTCTAGATCCCAATCATCAAAATTTACCGCCATTACTATAAAAATATTAATAATTTATGTAAAATAATCCTCCGAATTTACTTTAAAAATAACGGATGTGTGCACTTCTCAATTGTAACAATGTACTGAAAGACCGGAGAAGCGTGCGCGGCTACCGTAATGCGACGTGGGGAACTACGGCACAAATTGCACGCAAGGTGGACGTACGTCGCCGCAAAGTCACCGGAGGTATGTGTGCACTACACTATCTGATATCCTGTATCTCAGACTGCATTTACGGTGCCGCAGTGGCACCGTACGTTTAAAAATCGGATGTGTGCACCGGGCCTAATCTTCAAAACAACGCTGCTGGTTGGTAGTCAACTGTGTCTGGGTACTACTCAAATATTTTATAAGCTAAAACAGGACCGTAGCGTTATATTTCATGTAATAAATCTTTTATGTTGACCAAATACCAAGACTTCTGAAAATTGATGGAGTGATTCTCCTGCTTGATGGAACTTGCGACCATCCAATAAACTATCCATTACCCACTTCCACAGCAATCTGGAATCCCATTAATCTTCAGAAATATCGAAGACAACTGCATGACCTCGTGTCAGCAATTTTGGAATATGATTAGACTCATTTTAAACTGTATCTTTACTGAATGTAAGCTAATTTGATTCAGAAAAGAAAAATAAGTTCTATTATTTATTGAAACCATAATATTTAATCCTAGTTAAAATACTCTGGGTACAACAGATATGGATTGAAATTTGATCAGTGGAGTGATAAGATTTCTATTGAGTAAGCTTAGTCGACTGTTGAGAAGAGAAATGGCTTCTTCCATTACGCATGAGCGTTGGATTGAGCCAACAATTTTTTTGCTCTCTCATTGGTGACTGCCGGCTGAGTGCTGGCTGATGTTTTGTTTCTTTCTTACTGTTTCAGCTGTGAGTGGGAAAATTTTCCTATTGAAGTAAGTTGAGCCACAAATTAGGATGAGAAATGGCTTCTTAAATTACATATGAGCGTGGGATTAAGTGAACACTTTATTACTCTCTAATTAGTGACTCATTACTTTTTGATTGGTGACTTCCGGTTGCGTGCTGGTTGATGTCACAATTTTGTAACTAAGATCTAGAAGTATAGGTCTTGTGGACTTAGGAATCGACTTGATCCGATTGGCTATCGAAGCGCAAACTTGTGTGTTTTTCATAACTCTTGTCAATTACTTCTTATTAGGATGCTTTCACCCAATACTACGTTACAGCTCTTCAAACCTTGTGATTGGGAGAAATCACTCAAAGATGCTCCGTCTGTTTCATTAGAGGAAGTCAGATAGCTGAATTTACGTCGCACTGCAGCAATACAACAGGCTATTGGCGACTGCTCGGAATCAGTAGAGAAGGGAAAGATCAGCGATAGATAGCACCTTTTAATTTTCAACCACTGTCAGATGTCAAGGTCAACAACTAAGATGGCACCCCACTCTCCGAACTCTCAGATTTCGCCAAAGGGAGGGCATTTGTAGCCACGACAGATTTAACGTGCACTAATCCACACGTACACGACGGTTTTGGTTAGATAGACTTTTGAACTCGTAATCTTCCGGTTACAAATCGTCACTCTACCAACTGTTAATTGTCACTCTACTCAAACCACGGCCCCTGTTTCATTAGAAGATCGATGGTAGTAATTATTTGATGACGCTATAAAATGCAATTGCCTATATAAAAGAGGTGAATAAGAATATAATCAGCTATGAGTGCTAAATGCTTCCCATTGAAAAAAGTTCCTAGCTTTGAACCGGTGAGGAATGGCTCTTTTAAAATTAAATTTAATACGAGCGTGGGATTCAGTCAAAAATTTATTGCTCTCTTATTTGTGACTATCGGCTGTTGTTGACCGGCGGAAGTCAAAATGTTGTAATCATCGACCTTGTAATCAAATAGACGAAGCATGCAGTTGAAATCGCTGTCGTAAGACCTCAGAAGTGTAGGTCAAATGGGCTTGGGAATCGACTTGGATCGGGGCCATCGTGAAGAAACGGGCCAGGACCTGCTGCGCTGCAATCGCTTTGACGTCACGATAGTGAGGCTATCGTTCCCGTTCGTTAACGCAGACATGCATGCTTTAGAAAACGCTCGAAACCTACAAATTTTTATCTTTCTTCGGATTTTAAAGTGATAATTGATTCAGACCGTTCCTGAACGGTATACTGGGTGCACATAGTAAAAAAAAAGAAAAGGTGGAGGCATCATCTCTTCGGATTTCACGGTATATGAGTGATATTTTTATGGTGATTCATTAGGTTCTTTTCATTGTTAAAGTAGTAAGTATAAATGATACGGAAAAGATCACATGCCATCGAGATAAGAGTTTGAATAGAGAAAGAACATTTTCAAGAGGAAATTTCCCCAAGTCCATCCCACCGAACAGTGATTAGGGGCACGCAAGTACCGGATGATTTTAATTTTTTCAATCTAAAATGGAAGGTATAAGATCGTTTCGCTTTAAAGTCCTAAGATTCCTACTGTGTTAATGGTGGAATTAATTTACTTCCACACAGGTTCAAAGTTGTTACTCATTAGTAACAAATAGACTGTAAAGGAGAATTCGATCTAAAAGCTAAACTAATGATATATACATGATAATAATAATGATAATACATTTGAAAATCAAGTATAAACCATTATATTCATAGATTTAGTCTAACTTGAGCTAAATCGTGCTTTATCAGCACCGAAAAAAATACTAGGAACCTCAAATGATTTATCCCCACACATATGTTGTAATTATCCCGTTGATTATCCAAACCTACTTCCCCCATTACTTTAAGTACATGTTCATCCCCTTATATAAACCCTGGTTTGTCATAGCTGGAGTCTGTTCTCATCTAGTTCAGTTTCACTGACAATTGTCTCGCAATTATTCGTTTATTTTTTAACAGTTCGAATTTTTTGATAATTTCTCGCTGGTTAAAAGGTAAACTTCAATTTAATATATTTCATACTACCATTTAAGTAGTTTGTAAGACCAGACCGATAGCTTAGAGGCTTGCTTTGGACAATATTGTCAAATGATTGGGAGCGATAACAATGTTCCCAAACGCCAAGTGTTAGAACGTATACTGAAATTTTAAGTCTGATAAAGCTACAATAAAAAAAAACAGTGGTAGCTTCCAAATAAAAGACTTTGATTTTAGGGTTCAGCTGTAGAAACTCTAATTGACATACCAGATATGTTTGAGGAAATCATTTACATCTGTAATAACGCCTGTTCTATTTCTAGTGTTCTGCCTGTTCTAGTGGATATATCGGTTAAGTTGCCAAAAAAGTGCAACATGAACTGAATTGTGAGATGTTCTGTTCGATCTTGTCAATTGAAAAAGAACTAACTTATGAATGTTCGGAAGAGTTTATTCACCAATATTTAAAATTAAGAGATGGAGTGACCTTAAATGGCCTAAGAAAATTACGGTACAACTGATTGTTTAATCTTATCAGACTTTTAATGAATTAATTATTGAGCAATATGAAGAAGACTATCACACAAATCTCTCAAAAGATTGTTAGTTGAACTAACTCTACTTAAATAGGTACCTTCAATGAAATATATGTAGAGTTCCACATCTGTAAAATGCCACAATAATTGTATCGTTACATTAAAATATTACTTCAGAGAGGAAATTATATGAAAGGAGATGTTAATTGTTGCGAAAGAAAATTTAAAAATTGCTTACAAAGTAAAAATAGAATTTGTAGGCGTATTTTCTTTAGTTAAAATATTTTCATAGGAAAAGAATTATATTTTGACAGGCTACCACCTTTATATACTGAAAATTTCATTCGCCTCAGACAAACACAATTTTGTTAAACGCGTTTTAAATCTGAAAGAAATTTCAGAGCACTATTTTATTTACAGAGAAAGACCCTAGGGTTTAATAAGTGAACATCCATATCAATAAATATCAATAAAAAGTGAAGGTAGAAATGGGAGTTTTAACTATTATAAAAGATTACTTACAAATAATATTACAAGAATGGATTCGTTTCTTTTTTATATACATAATAGAACTACAGTTTATTACTATTTTTTAAGCTGTCAAGTTATCAAAAATATATTTGTTTAATTACGTAATTTATCATTAAAATAAGTATTACATAAATCAAGACAATGAATACTATTAAATAGGAAAGGGATCGAAAATATTTTTGCTACATTTATTTCAATTTGAGTTTTAAAAGAAAGAGGAAAAATTGTCTCACTGGTTGTCACATAAGCATGGCCATTGAAGTCTTTTAAAAATTGCTCTATAATTACTGAATGACTTCTTTAAAACTGCTTCTATTCGTTCCAAAATTCTGCACACTTATTTGTAAAGATCAAATCTCTAATGTAAGACAAATATTCAACATTTTAACGAATTATATGGTACTGGGACCTCTTAAGGAAAATTGCTCCAAACGCTTTATGTTAATCCCGGAAATACAAAGGAACGAATATTTTCATGTGTGAAAATTAATGCGAAATTAAAATAACAAAAAGATTGAGCTGTGTTGTTTTAAATCTTGGAAAAAATGGGTTGACGGATTTGCTTATATCGAGATTTTAATATGTATTTCCGTCTGATCACGGACTTTGCTTGCTAATTCTCTCCAATTCTCCCCACTTTCGTGACGTCACAGAAGCTGCACTCAGACCCGTTCCTTCACGATGGCCCCGCTTGGACCGAGTCGCTATCGAAGCACAAAGATATGCTTTTTTTCACTCGAGAGTCACTCCTCATTAGGTTTCGTGCTTTAACCCGATACCACGTGACAGAGCTTCAGACATCGCGATCAGGAGAGAAATCGCATGAAGGTTGCGCTCGCATGCTCCGTCTATTTCATTAGAAGATGGATGATTGTAATTATTCGACGCCTCTATAAAAATGAAATTTTCTGTGTAAAATATGGTGATCAGCTGTGAATGCTAAATACCTTCTATTGAAATAAGCCTATCCATGAATTTCGATGAGAAATGGCGATTACGTAGGAGCGTGTAATGAAGACAACCTTTTGTTTCTCCCTTATTATTTTATTTCCCTCAAGCCGCAGTATTTTAGTAATTAGTTTATGCGTGCCAAGAGATGATAAAGCTTAAAAATTGCTGCTCTATTCAATAACGCTGATTAGCCTTACAAAACCTCAATATCTGCCCAATTACCTAGCTTTTCTGTCATAGAAATAAAATTAAAAAATTATCAAAAATAAGTATCATATTTTCTATATCAGTAACATTTTATTTAAATTTTTAGTACCATTAATAATAATTTTACTGTATTTAGCCTTCGGAGAGAAGCTATTTTATTCAAATAAAGACTCTAATGTCAGATAATTTAACATAGAAAAATAAATAACTTAGCAGATATAATATCAAAGACTTTTGCCTAGAGACTTATTTAATATGCCTGTATTTTTATATTTTTAGGAAAATTGATACATTCTCCCCATTGAAAGGAAAGGAAAATGAGAACACAACTTATTCTAATACTTTGTATTAGAAACTATAAATTGTTTACATTTTAATAAACTGTTACTTTTCACAAATGTGTGGGCCAACCTTTTTACTCAAATTGAAACAAATGTAATGCTTTTACGTTTATTAAATACTCACGAAAAAAAGGACTGTTAATAAAAATATATGCCAAAACAAGTCTAATTTAGTGATTGCAAAAGAAAGTTCAATAAAATTGAATAGGCCCAATATACATATTTTTGTAATTTCTTGGAATATGTAGAGTGTAATTTTATTGATAATTGAAAAGTGCAACAACAAAAGGAACCAGAATAAATGGGTTTTGACTTTCTTTCAAAGAATCGCTCGTCAGAATTCCGTCAGGTGGAACTTGTGAATAGAAACTATTTCCCCCATGGAGAGAAGGTCGACATTACGATTGCTGAAAAACACAAATAACGTCACTAAAGCCTTTCAAAACTTTTAAAAGCTTGTGTTATTAGTTATTATTGTTAAGTGTTCTGTGAAAAGGTTGAGAAAATTTATAAGTGCATTGAAATTAAATCTCAAATGGCTGCCATTTAAACTTCCTAAGTGAATTCTTATTCAGATAAATGCATCGCGCTCGATATGAAAGAAAAAATGATGAAAGGGAAGCGTCAAATTATCTCCCCATGGAATTTTGGAACTTTACACTTTTACATTTTTTTTTACACTTCTGGAATAATACACTTTTAAAAATAAATTATGGTTTTCAAATATTATGTAGCAAAGTCTTCATATATCAGTCTCTTTATGCTTTATTTTCTTATCAATGGGGGAAATTTTGTGTATACAATTAAAACTTTTATGTTCACATTTAGTTTTCAAATAAACTACCTTTCAAAATAAGTGGATTTCGAAGACAATACGTGTCTATTATTAAAATTTATTTGTCTTTATAATAACACATAGCTGGAAATGAATAAAAGTTTTCAGTAATGCTTAGAAATCTTTTTAAAAATCGGGAATATATAGTTTGGGAAAGAATATTTTTAACATTTGAAATATTTATCAACAAAACAAAAGTATTTATCGTAAGTAATTAAAAACAAAGATTTTAATATTATTAGCCTATAATAAAAGCTAAAGGCACTTGATTTGTAGTTCAAATTTTTTTGAGGGTACTGCAGAAATCAAATCTAACTCTATCCTCTCGTTTGATGTTTCTCTTCAAAGACAGAAGCGTCATTAAAACCTGGTTCCATTTTCTAATTATTCGTATCATCAATAAAATACACAGAAAGACCTGGTTGCGTGTAATAATGGCACATAGCTGGAAATGAATAAGATTTTTCAATAATTCTTGGAATTTTTTTAAAAATCATAAGTCGATAGTTTGGGAAAGAATATTTTTAACTTTTCTGATATTTATCAACAAAATGAAAGGAATTTATCTATAATTAGTTAAAACCTAAGATTTTAGGATTCTTAATACATGATAAAAACTGAGGCACTTGACTTGTAGTTAAGTTGTGCCGCAGAAATGAAATCTAACTTTATCCCTAGTTTGGCGTTTCTCTTCAAAGACAGAAGTGTTATCAACCCTCCTGGGGGTTGTCTAGTCATTCATGAGCATCTAGTCATTCATGAGAATCTAGTCATTCATTAGATTCAGTCAAAACTGACCAGACCTTGATGGACGAGATATTTCTTCATTAGAAGAAAACTGATCAGATCTTGTTCCCGTCATCACAAAAAAATGGGCAATATCTTGATGACGAGGTATTTCGTCATTTGCAAAATTGGTCAGATCTTGATGGACGAGATAGCTCGTTGAAATCAGTTGGAGGGCTGAGACCTGGTTCGATTCCGTCTTATAATCGTCCCCATCATCTTCAATAAATACACACGCATGCAAAATAACTGGTTGTGTGTAATAATGGAACATAATTGGAAATTAAAAAGGCTTTTCAGTAATGCTTAGATTTTTTTAAATTATGAATTTGTGGGAAAGAATGTTTTTAAATTTTGTAATATTGATCAACAAATCAGAAAGTATTTATCCATAATTAGTTAAAAGCCTAAGAATATAGGAACATTAACCTATAGTCAAAGCTAAAGGTACTTTTGTAGTTTAAGTTGTGTTTGAGACTACCGCAGAAAAATCGAATCTAACTTTATCCCCTCGTTTGGCTCGTAATCAGATTTTCTTTTTTCAAATATCATATAAGTTCTTCCAGGAGTTATCTGTACTTACGCAACTTTTCTTTCTTATGCGTGTGACTCGTTTTTTTCCCCCTGAAAAGCAGCGCTAGAGGTAATCACCTTACAGCCTGATTTTTTCTCTCGTTGCCTGTTTCTTGAAGACCAAAGTTTAGGAAAAACTTTTAATGACTTCTGAAAACAGCACCGAGAGCTAGCTTCATGGAAGAAATCTATACGATAGCTGAGTAACTCCAGCTAAACGCAATTATCTACCTAGTTTCTTAATATAGTTTTGGAAATTGCGCTGATAGCTATACTTCACAATTTTTTGAGAGTAAAGCCTTAAGGGGGACAATAGATTTTAAATTCACCAAAATTGATAAAAAAATTCAAATTTAAAATTTTTTATATTAAGTGATTGTAATCAATTGATATCAAACTTTATAGGTAATAGAACATTTTTCAATTATTTTATTAATGTCTGTAAGTTCTAAATTTCATGTTACTTTTCGAAGATCCGATTAATCAGTCATAATGAACAGCTATTCGTGCACCTTAATTTTAAATTTAGCGGCATATATGCGTGTTAATTTTAATTGTTTTAATCTCTGTAAATTCCCAAAAGGCGTTAATTCAATCAATAGAAGGGTGTCCATTGTATGAACTAGATGTCTTAACTCCAGAAAGTTCTTCTTTAAAATACTATCTTATTTAAAAGATTTCAAATAAACATGGGAATCACAAGACATCACGAGGTACCCTAGTAATCTATCCGCTTTTCCGTTTTACCCTAATTTCTTTTTGAGAAACTCTTTTAGCATTCACATATTTCATGGCTGACCTAACTGTTTTTATTCATACCATCTTGAATTTTCGCCTTTTATGTCATTTAAACAGCATAATTTCATGTTTCAAATTAACATTCACGTCCACGAATTTTGAACTCTACATTCACTTTTTCTATATTGATGAGATAGTTTCATTCTACTTACCTTTTTCATGCTTTTGAAATGTTTATTTTATTTCAATGTTTTTATCATGCTCTTGATGTTAGTCTGGTGGTTATATATTTTAAATATATTTTTATAGAATCTTATTTTGTCATGCGATTGAAGCAAACTATCCATTTTTGGATCTAAAACAATCAAATAAGATATTTGTAACAAATTATTAAATTTAGGAGCTGCGGTGGACTTGTTGGTAGAATAGCGGATTAGCAACTGGAGGGTTTCGAGTTCGAAACTCGATCCAACCAGAAATCGTCGCGTTTGTGGGGGCTGGTGCATGTTAAACCTGTCGGGGTCTCAAATGTCTTTACGTTGGCGTGATGTGGAATTCAGAAAGTGGGGTGCCAGGTCTAGTGTTAACCTCGTCATCCAACAGTGTTTCAAAATTACAAGGTGTCCTCGGGTCTTTCCCTTCGGGATCGATCCCTGACAGACGCCAATAGCCCGCTGTGTTCCTCCAGTGCGAAGTAAATTCAACAACCTATCATATAAAATTATCTTGACCTATTGTTAAAAGAGTAATTTTTGTATCTTTGTAGTACTTTGAAATCCGATACTCATGGCAGCTAGATTTCGATAATTTATATTAGTATCAAAGAGAAAACTTTTGCTCAAATAAAAATTGACCTTGACTAGATGATGGAACTTTTTATATGCACTTGTTTACGATACATAGAAAAGCATAAAATGCATTGAAAAGTTACCGCTATTACAATCTAATAGTATTTACAGTTATTTATACATCATTTAGCTAAAATAATTAACTACAAAGAAACAACAATAGGTTATTTCTTTTCAATTGCACATTAGTACTGCATAGTTTCTTGATAGTTTTTCAGACTTTGAAGTACAATATATGTATACTACTCAGATATCGCAAACTTTGTTAATTCAGTATCTTGTGCTCAATCGTAATAGTTTGATTTGTTCTATGATCTCATAGAAAGTTATAGTTTTAAAATCGTAGGTCTGTAAGATGCTAATGCTGAGATTTTGCATCACAAATAAATTATATCTTCGGCGTCTGTACTGTAAAGTACTAAAATATTGTTTCAAAACAAACTTTTCTACCAATTTGGTTGGTTGGTTTCGATGTTTTATGGCGCCAGGGCCATATTTGCCCATTCTGCGCCAGACACAAGACATACAATATCAAATAATAGACAAACACACACAATGAACGTTTTATTGACACATAAGAGAGAAATATACCCAGGGAGGAATGAATATGATAGGGATCGAACCTACGCCGCCTTCAACTCACAGGTTGCTAGTGCAGTGGACATACCCACTGAGCCACGACGGCCGCTCTACCAATTAGGGAGTCAAGGAGTTGGGGTTTATGGCGCAATGGACCATATTTGGCCATGTTGTGCCAGAAATAGACTGACAATATCAAGTAATTCTTTACATTTACTGAAGAATGTTGCAAGCACAGAAAAATTGGTTGTTGAAACGCTTTTAACAATTAGTTCTCTTAAAAATAGAGGAACTGAGATTTTTTTTGCCTATGTGCGTGGACACTGTGGAATTTACGGGAATGAAAAAGCTGATTTTTTAGCCAAAGACGCTTTGAATTTAGCAATTGATGTAAATTGTAACATTCCTAAGTGTTACTTGAAAGGCTCATATTATGAAAAGCTTGTTGCTAAGTGGAACGAAGAGTATGTCTCGTCTGAGAAAGCTGGCCACACCAAAAATTTTTTTCCTACTATTAAGCATAGATTGAACTCAGAATTATTTTTCTTCACAAACTTCCAAATTACACAATTTTTATCTGGCCATGGAAATTTTGCTAAATATCTATATAGGTTTCATCTTCGGACTAATGATTTGTGCGAGTGTTTTAAAAAGCAGCCACAAGATGTAGAGCATTTGCTTTTTAGTTGTCCTGCATTTAAAACTTCAAGAATGTGCCTAAAAATGATTTGAGAAAATTAGGTAAAACATAGCCAGTGAAACTCAATGTTTTTGTAAAATCTAATCTGCTTTTCTACTCATTTGTCAAGTTCATAAAATCTTGTAATTTCAGTTAAATTGTTTTCCACTGTTTTTTGTTAAATCAACTTACTTCTGTAAGCCCCGTGTTGTACTTCTGTGGTGCACGGGGAGTTTGCTTTTGTTCAATAAAAAAAATATCAAGTAATGGATATACACACAGAAAGAAAGTTTTATTGACACAGAAGAACGAAATACACCCAGGAAGGAATCGAACATGCGGCGCCTACAACTTTGCTAGCGCAGTGGGCATACCCACTGAGCCATGAAGACCCCTAGGAAGTCAAGAAAATATATATCACTCGAGTTTCATATGCAGTTTATAAAGATATAAGAACAACTACTCAGAAAAGTTGAAATGGAAAAGATGTTGAAACTTGTCTTTCACGATTTCAAAATCTTCTAAACACTTGAATACAATAAAACTTCATTTCCAATTTGAGTTTAAAAATTCTTATTCTGCAGGTTTGAGCAAAAAAAATTTAAAGTAGCGTAGGTGCCACAATATATTTTTCTCTCTCTCCTCGTACTTTCGATTAGCAGGTGGCTTGATGAATAGATGCAAAATAAACATCTGTAGCATGGTTTCACTATCCAGTGGGGATTCAGAAGAAAGAAGTTGACGACTTTGTAACCAAATTTGAAAATCTATCAGAAAATTTGATGCACTTCCTGTCGAAGGATAGAAAAAGCGTGTCTCTAAAGAAAATACATTATATGTGGGCGATTTTTATAAGAAATCATTTAAACATCGCCCGAGGAGGGTATGCTTTGCCAAATAACCATCTTTTGAAAACGCAAAATGTCTCTTTTAAGAGATATCTTTGAATTTCTAAGACGGTAGAAGACGTGTCGCAAAAAAGATACACTTCCAACGATCTAGAACGTGATGAATATTTTATCTTTAAAAAGGTTTCTGATGCGAAAAGGTTTTTAAAGCAGTGCATTTAAGATAGTTTTATATTACCTGAAAAATATTTTCTTTAAAAGATATTTATGAAGACATTCATCATGTAGATACATAAGTACGACAAAGATATCCATGAAAAAATATCTACTGTTTCCACTTGTGGATATCGCTGTAGAATCGGTTAGGTTGGGAAAGATGTTTTCGGAAATAGTTTTATGAGTTAAAAATTTAACGGAAGGCGTAAGTTTATGTTTCATATTCCCATTCAAGATTGGAATAAAAGCGTTTTATTTTCAAGATACCAAACACTTGGAGAACGGTTTTCTTTATCAGCTTAGAAAATTAATGTTTAGGCGTGTGCTATTTGTGGTAGTGTAAAGAAATTCATTTATATAAAAACGAAATCTCGTTTTTAAGACATGAAGACATTAAAGATAAAATTATTGGAAATGTATCATAGCAATCTGAATCGCGAATAATATCATGTTATGTTTTTATGTCTACATAACGAAATGTTTTCAAAAGGATTTTCTCGACACACAGTTATACAAATGATATTTTAAATCTTTTTTCCCTCCCATTCGTTTCATATCAATATTTATAAAATATCAATACATTACCTTTATCAATATTTTAATGTTCCATGTTCCCTTCAGATTCTTTTTATATCAATATTTATAAAATATAAATCGGTAACCTTTTTCAACGTTTTAAACATGTATGACTCAATTCGTATGGTCTTGATAGGAATTTATTTTATACCCTTGTATAGATTTCATAATGCAAAATTGATTAATATGCTCAACATGCGATTGGGGAATAATTAAAAAGAGAATTCATTGCCTTTACTCGTGTTTAAAAATATTTTGACTCTTGATTTACGATTCAACACAATTCAAAATAATGCCTAGTTAATGATGACTATTCTAAAAAAAATTCAGCATTTATTATTTCCGGATTGAAACTCAATCAATTTCAATGACTAAAAGAACCCTCATCAAAGTAAATAAGTGATAGCACGGTATGTTGTACGTTATTGTAAAAACTGTTTTATATGTAAAAATTAGCAGACTTGTTCGTAGCATCTGCACTAAACTTTCTCATTCACTTGTTAAAAGGCGATATTCAATCTTTTTTGGCCTCTAAACCGATTTTCGTGTTGGCTCATATTTTCTTTTCTGCACTAATTTCTGTTTTCCAGATTTCACATTGCCATCAGACAGCTGAAGAATTTTATAAGAGAACGACTATAGTTCTTCTGTGAAGTTCTATCAGTATCATGCAGATCGTAGCTAAAATGAAGCATATTTAATCTAAGCGTTATATCTAAGAAAGAACTTACTATTTACATGAACTTAACCTTACGCTTAACTTTCCAGTCAAAGTAAAACAACTCAAATTAAATATGACTGCTCAGTGAATCAAGATCCTCTCACAGAATTTTACAGGGTTTTTGCCTATACGTATTTATTCAATTATCAGATTCGTATAAATAAGTTATGATAATAAGGATATACGATAAATTTCGGTAACAAGAAAAGTTTAGATTTGTTTTTATTCAATTTTTGAATTCAGTTGCCACATAGTTCTCTGATACTGTAGGGAAAGGTTCTTATAGCGAAATAAACTTTGTTTCATGCATTAATTGTTATTCCCCGATGAAGCCTTAATTTATTTCCAGTTCTTGAGCACTTCATTGTCTTAATTCCTATGAAGAACTCATTTCTATTATAAGAGTTAAACTAAGCATAACGTGGCTTAATTCATTATCCCGGAAAAGTCAATTAAAACAAACAGATCACTTATAAAGTTTTTACCCATCGTTTGTACTTTGTTCGGAAAAACAAATGAAGCCTTAACGTATTTTTATTTTCATTTATTGTTTTCATATGGCCATTTTTATATCTGTTGAAGAGACGTATTTTGTTAGATAATGAGATTAGCTTCAATGATATAGTGATTTGAATAGCGGAAAAGATTGAAAAGACCGCATACAAAGTATACATTAATTGAATTTGAATAAATAGGACTAAAATCCTAAGCATTTTAAGTTATCCAAGATTTTAAAATAAGCTGAAAGACTAACAATAAAATGCTGTCACAGTGAGAAAATTTTACTTTTTATGAGCTTTAGTAACCAATAAAAATTCTCTTGTTAAGTCAATTAGGCATTATACTCTTACAATACTCTCCTTTAAGAGTAAAAAAAGAAAAGTTTTTGTACTTTTATAAGTATTTAATGAAGAATTTGATCGCTCATTTTGCTTGCTTTTCTAATTGGATTTTCTAAAATAATTGCTATCAACTTCTTTTCATCCTCTAATAAAGTGAACTTTTGTTTCCAGTAGAAAAATTCGCTGATATATTTAGCTGAATTACTTTAACATGTAATATGATTTACTAACGAACACAAGTTAGTTTTTCATACTCTATCCTATAATACTTTTGTAAAAAACCTTCGATGTTGTCATTTTTGAGTTATGGATAGTGTTTGAGGTTAATCTAATTCTGAATCATTGAAAATATCCATAACGACTTCATCTCCAGAATACGTAATATTTTCACTATCACAACATGGAGTTTCTTGTGAACATTCATCACTTCGTATTTCCTTCAATCAAAAAATAGCAGAGTTAAATTAAAAATTGAACTAAAAGTTAAGAATTATTTGAAATAAGGAAACCTTTTCTTACAAACCATTTTAACTAATACTCACATGATAATATCTAAAAAATAGGTTGCAGTTAGGAAAAGTTTGAATATATTTAAATTATTAATATATTAAAAGTGTTAGATGATGAAGGATTCTTCTATAATTTCTCAGACCTTGATGAAGTTGCAACTCTTAATTTTCAAATTAAAGCTTTGTTCAGTAAACACTAAAATGCTTCCCCAAATAAGATAATAGCTATGAAATAAGTCTTTCGAACATTAGCAGAAAACCATAAAAAGTATAAAAATACTGAATGCCTATGACTATCTATGAAAAGGACAGATAAATATGTTAACGTGTTACACTAGTGACCGCATAAAGACCTTATTGTGGAAGATGTTTGAGCATCATGTATAGTAAATTATGTATATGCAGTAATGTTATGTAAGTTAATTAATTTATGTGAACATATCTTGTAATTAACGAATAAACGAGATAGGAAAGCATAATGCTTATCTGCAATATGTAATAGAATTATTGAGCCAAAATTACGAATTTCAGAGAGGAATCTTTACGTAAGAAAGGATTATATTATGGTCTCCTTAAACGAATTTCATTGTTATTATTTTTTTATTGAACAAAAGTAAACTCCCAGTGTACCACACAGTACAGCACGCGGCTTACAGAAGAAAAGCAGATTAGATTTAACAAACACATTGAGTATAAATGGCCATGTTTTACTTAATTTTCTCACATCACTTTGTAGGTACATTCTTGAATTTTAAAATGTAGGACAACTAAAAAGCAAATGCTCCACATCTTGTGGCTGCTTTTTAGAACACTCGCACATATCATTAGACCGAAGATGAAACCTATATAGATATTTAGCAAACTTTCCATGGCCAGATATAAATTGTGTAATTTTTGAAGTTTGCGAAGAAAAATAATTCAATCTATGCTTAATTGTAAGAAAATTTTTTTGGTGTGGCCAGCTTTCTCAGACGAGACAAACTCTTCGTTCTGCCTTAACAACAAGCTTGTCATAATATGAGTCTTACAAGTAACACTAAGGAATGTTACAATTTACAGCAATTGCTAAATTCAAAGCTTCTTTGGCTAATCAATCAGCTCTTTCATTCCGTAAATTCCACAGTGTCCACACAAATAGGCACAGAAAATCTCAATTCCTCTATTTTTAAGAGAACTAGTTGTTAAAAGCGTTTCAACAACTAATTTGTCTGTGCTTGCAACATTCTTCAGTAAATGTAAAGAGGAAACAGAATCGCTACAAATAAGGTACTTTGAACAAAAATTTCCATTTTCTTTAAACCACTTAACTGTGAGATTAATGCAAAGCAATTCCGCTTGAAAGATAGTGCATTCATTCCGAATACGATGTTTATAAAAGCCGCATTCAAAGTTGTCTTCAAATAAAACAAAACAAGGCCACCATTGTTCATCGAACTACCGTCCGTAAAACAGACTTTCTGAAAAACCTTCTCCACATTTTTCTCGTACTTAATTAGATGAATTGGTTTTAAAACAGCCGGATGAGGGATGCCACAGAGATTCAATTTTCCGTAACACAGTCCATCGAAAAATCATTTAAAATCAAAGCATACAATTCATTTTTGCACTCAATTTCCAAGTCTAAAGGTGGAACTAGAGCTATAGCAAAGGTTGCTTCATAACTTAAAGTTCTACAACCTCTGACAAGACACAGAAGGATTCTCCGTTGAATCTTCCTCAACCTGTGTCTGTTGGTCCTAGTCTTCAAAGCCTGTCCCCAGATCCGAGATGCATAAGGTATGAAAGGCACAATACCTTGTTTATACATAACTTTTAAAACCTCATAGCCTACTCCAAATGTATTTTTGGCAATACGATACAGGCCAGTAAGGAATTTTTCGCATTTATTGGAAACATATTCAATATGCTTTTTCCATTTGAGTTTTCTGTCCAAGAAAACACCAATGCACTTAAATTGGTCGACAAATTCAAGAGTCGAACCCTCAAAGATCAAAGGTGAAATATCATCTTCATACAATTTTCTACCGACAATCATAGCTTTACTCTTGTAAGGGCTGAATTCAAGTTTGTGAAGGTTTGACCACTGGGAAATAAAGTTTAGCGCAGATTGTGTGTGCTCTCAAGATGATGTTCTGAAGAAGCTTTCCTTGAAAAATCAGCAGAATATCATCAGCAAATGCAATTTTGAAACAGTCAGAAAGACGAATTTAAAGATAGTTTATAATTATATTCCACAGACTAGGTCCAGAAACAGAGCCCTGAGGACAACCTCTCTCTAAAGAACAATTTTTGCCTTCCGATCCGATAAAAAGTTCTGCAGTTCTTTCATTCAGAAAACTTCCAAGAAGGTTATATAAATTTTTCGGAATACCAGTATCTTTTAAGATTTTAAAAATAGAAGGACACCATGCATTATCAAAGGCACCCTTTATATCAAGAAATATGAGCACACTTGTCAGCCTCTTCTTCCCATGCTGCTGGATGTCAACAATCAAAGCAGAGCGTCTTCAGTAGGCTTTTGAGGAGTAAAACCGAATTGGGCATCACTGAAGAAATTATCTTTCTTCTTCAAAAACCAGTTAATTATGTTAATAGACAATGCTTCAAGGCATTTTCCAATGTATACAATAAACTAATGCATCTAACATGATCAAAGTGAGGAATCCTTAAATTTAATGTCTTAGGGATCGAAACAACATGCTCCTTCTTCCATGGAGCAGAAAAGACACCCAAATTTAAACACAGATTGAAAAGCTTGAGTAAAAAGTCAGGAAAAATACCATGGAATTGTTGAATTATTTCATTAGGCAGCGAATCCGGTCCAGGAGTTTTATTTCTTTTAAGTTTTTTAATGATGGACTCTATTTCAGAGGTAGTAAAAGGACAATCTTCAGCAGACGAATATGGTCTATACAATACAGAACGCATAATTCTGCGAACATTATCATCGTCACTTTCATTATCAGCTGGAAAACACTTTGTCATCACAACAGAAATAGTTTCAAAGTCGAGGTAGCAACCCCATTTGGAAGTTTAATTATAAAAATCTCTACTTTCTTCATGAAATTGATTTTAACACCGTACTTATACATATTCTTCCAAACATTGTGGACATTTATAGTTGAAAGAAATTGTCTCCAAGAGTTGAGTTTGGCATCTGACAATTTTACCTGATATTTGTGTTGCAAATCCATATACTTAGCTTTACAGATTTCTTTCACAGTAACATTTTGTTCCCTTTGATATCTGCGTCTTGCAGCATTCACATGTTTTATCATACATTCAATTTCTATGGACCACCAGGGTTGGTGAAAATAGAAATGGTTACCTCTTGGTTACCTTTTTTTTATTTGGGATAAATGCTGTGGCAATTTGAAAAAGTACAGAAGTAAAATTAGTAACTATCCTTTACAAAGTGAATTTATCGGAACATTCTCCAAAAAAGAGATATATATCATGCAGTTCTCTGATACATAAGTCAGAAAATAAAGACCAATTTGCTCTATTAAAATTAAGAGAACATGAAGGATGAAACATATTTGGAATAGACATATATCAAATTCAGAAGTAATCATTTTGTGGTCCGAGAGAGAATTCTCCTCAGAGATATCCCAATTCTGAACATACCGGAGAAGTCCCAAGCTACAAAAAGTAATATCAATGTAACTAGAACCCTGTGTTGAGCTGAATGTAGGATCACGATCTTCATTAATAACAAACATCTGATTTGCACTTAAGGAATCGTAAATCTTCGTACCTCTACTGTCAGAAATAGGGTTATGCCAAATTTCTGACTTGGTATTTGAATTCATTCCACACAAAAACTAACTTGGCTTCTTGGAAAATTAAATATTTGACACTTTCGATAAATCCATATTAATATTGGTTTTGGGTTTGAAATAGTCTGAATAAGTAGTTAAATTCATATCACCAAGTTTAAGATCAAGAACAACTTTATAATCGGTGTTATTTATATCCAGGAAAGAGGAGAAACAATCACCACGAATAATGATAGCAGCCTTAACAAGTTCTGCTCGACCATCTTAATAATATACTTGATATACTTTTAGATAACTAGGAAGAGTTCCCCTGTAGCAGTGCGATTATTGAATTAATGCATTGAAGATATCATTCGCCTCCATGTGAAGAATAAGTTGCTGGGTAGCATTTTTGGATTTGTGCAAATTGATTTGAACACACTTAAACGCAACTGATTCATCAAACCTACCCATAAAATATTTTTGAAGAGGTTTGTTTTATTATAAAGGTATGACTAGGACAGCATGCTGGTTCTTCACAATTATCTGTATAGAATATATTGTTTTCTCCACATGGGTTTTAACTTTTTTGAACGGATATACTGATGGCCTCCAGTTTTACTATATACCTAGTTTTCATACTGTTCGCGCCTTGGCGACTCAAGTTTCTTGGCGTCATCGCCTGTGTCATCGCCTGTGCGCAGCAGCATTCTTTGTCTTTTTGTTAAATCTTTCAATTCGCACACACACATTTGAATATTCCCATTACAGTCGGAACTTTTGCGTTCGCCAGCTCAGTGATAACAAGTTAGTGTATTCCTACACTCAGAAGCTCTGTAATTATATCCCAGACATGAAAAACATGTATTTAGCACAATAAAGTCCTCAACCTTACGTGCATTCCACATATTTTTCATTGAATTCTTTATAATATATTTACGCATAGCAGGATGCACTTCAATCATCACACTTCTCTCATATTGAAATTGCTTCAAAGTGAAACGAACTTAGCTTCCTTCCAAAACTCATCTGAAACAATGATTTCAGGATTTTCATCAGCAATAATCTCTAAAAGTTCTTCATTTTTTTCATCATTTGGAATATTTTTTACTATAAGTGTTTGGTTTCTACTCTTTGGAAGTGAAGGTTTAAGAATAGTTGAATCCTATTATATAGAATTTCATTATTGGATAAAGTAACCAACTCAGACTTTTAATAAGTATCGCAAATTTTGCTTCAATAAAATCGTTTAAGAAATGCTAGTCATGTTTATAATTACTGTGTAAGATTGAAATAATACATCACTATGAAAAGTTTTGGATATAACTAGCATTAATTGCTGTTAGCTTAATTTGTGAAACCCTTTTCTATGTGATTATTTGTGCTCCAACTTGTGATCTTCCACCTTATGTTCTGTAAATAGAGCCCTAAAATTCTTAAACGTTACTATATTCTGATTTATATGAATGAAAATATTTGTTCAATACTCAATCCGAGATGAACAATATGACTTTGCAAATCATTTTAGATTTTTTGAGTGTCTCATTCGAGATCTATAGAACTGTTAAAAATATTTTCATTCTTCACAATTATCTGTATAGAATATATTGTTTTCTCCACATGGGTTTTAACTTTTTTGAACGGATATACTGATGGCCTCCAGTTTTACTATATACCTAGTTTTCATACTGTTCGCGCCTTGGCGACTCAAGTTTCTTGGCGTCATCGCCTGTGTTTGGCGAGCGCCAATTGGCTCGGAACTGAGCAGTTAAAAAGAGGGAGCCAAAGTTGGCAGTAAGAACTTCTCAAGCGGTAGATAGGCTACTGCTACTTTTTTGATGCGATTAGGAAATCGCAAGCGTTCCTTTTGGAACCATATTGTCGATCTTGTTAAGTTTGAATAAATTGTTAAGTTAAAATACAGTCCACTTCTTGCTTCTTTGGTGGGCCTCGACATTTGGTCCGACCAGGCCGGAGAACGAAATTAAGCATCTATGGATAGGCTAAACAAGATCAAAACTGCCTTGAAAGGCAAAATAACTCGATTGGAAACCTATATTAAATCCTTTGAAGAAGCTCCAGAATCTAGGGTGGAACTTTCTATAAAATTAGAACTTACAAAGGATATTAAGAAGAAAATCGAAGAACTGCAACTGCGATCTTTTGATTTGCCACCCAGTGAGGACTTCCCTGATGTTGAAGAAGATATTCAACTCATGGATGATCGCCTTGAAAAGATTGAGGTAAGGCTTTCATATCTACTTTCTAAGTTGAAAACGCAACAAAATATTGATTCCTCGACAGTTGATTCGAGTCGAAATGACTGGAAGTCGAGTGTGAAACTGCCAGAAATCCCACTTCCCATATTCTCGGGAAAATATGAGGACTGGAGCATTTTCAAAAGTCAATTTGAAAATGTAATTTCTAATAACGTTCAATTAACAGACGATCAAAAACTGTTCGAGCTTCGTTAAAAGGCGATTGTAAGAACATCGAAACGACAGATGACACTTTTGGATCATTATTTAAAGCTCTGGAAGATAGATATCAAAATAAAAGGGCAATTGTCGATACTCATGTACAAGCCATAATCAATTGCGAAAAACTGCAACATGAGTCCTCAAAAGACTTGCGTAATCTGATAGATTGTGTAAATAAGAATTTACGAGCGCTGAAACTTTTAGATTTCGACCGAAGTAGTTTGTCAGATATTTTGCTGATAAATATCATTTGTCAGAAATTAGATCGTGAAACTAGGAAACAATTTGAACTGTCATTAACAACGAAAGAAGTACCAGAATTAGACGCGCTTTTAAACTTCCTAGAAAAACGAAGTCTCGTGATTGAAAATATAAGTAGAAACATGTTCTCAAAACCAGCAAATTTCAGAAATCCGCTTTCTTCTAACAAGGCTAAAAGCTTAATTATAAAAGATGAAAATTTAAAATGTATTTTATGCAAAGGTCAGCATATGTTAGGCAGGTGTTTGGCATTCAGAGAGTTAAATGTACAAAAAAGATACGAGGTTGTGCGAACTAATAAACTTTGTCTAAATTGTTTGAATAAATCGCACTTGGCGCAGCAATGTAAATCAAAATATTCATGTTCTGACTGTAAAAGGAAACACCACTCGCTCCTCCACCGTGAGCTTCAGATTTCTTCCCCTATGCCTTCCCCAAAAAAGGAAATAGGCGAGACGAGAAACGAATGTTTACGAGATTCGATTTCGTTCAAAGTTGATGACTCAGCTGAGAATGAGAATTCGGCGCCTTCTCAATCACAACCTGTTCAGAGTCTTACTAATGTTATAGAGAAAAAATGTAAAACGCTATTAAGTACTGTAATTATTTTTGTGAAGGATGCACAAGGCATTCGCAGAAAATGCAGGGCAATTTTGGACAACGGTAGCCAAGTAAATTTAGTAACTGCTGATTACGCAAATGCTTTGGGATTAAAGAAGGATAAAATTTATGTACCCGTGTCAGGAATTAATGGGTCAGTCCACACAATTAAACATAAAATTCAAGGGACAATATCAAATAGCAAGGAGACATTTAAGGAAAACCTTGAATTTCTGATCGTTCCGAAAATTACAGATTTAACCCCTTCTTCTAATTTAGATATTTCGGGAATAAATTTACCGTTTGTGGAGTTAGCAGATCCAGAATTTTATAAATCAAGCAAAATCAACATGCTGATAGGTGTTGAACTCTTTTTTGAAATCATAAGGGCTAGAAGAGAGAGGATTAGCGATGAAATTTCGCTTCAGGAATCTGTGTTTGGGTACATAGTGTCTGGTACTTTACCTAGCATTCAATCCGTGCATTGTTTCTTCGCCAGAAATAATGACGTTTTAGAAAACACAATTCGCCGTTTTTGGGAAATAGAGGCAATCGAAGAATCTCCAGTTGTAAAAAATGAAGAAGAGTTGATGTGCGAAGATCATTTTGTAAAAACTCATTTCAGAAACAAAACGGGCAGATATGTGGTTGAGATGCAGTTTAAGGAAGACCCTATATGTTTAGGTGTCTCCAGACACACAGCCATGAGTCAATTGAACACCCTTTGGAAGCGTCAGCTCCGGAATACTAATCTGTCATCGCTTTATAAGGATTTTTTTGAAAGAATATGAAGAATTGGACCATATGGAGGAAGTTAAAGAAGAGCTTGAACCCAAACTCGCCTATTATATACCGCATCATGCTGTTTATCGCCCAGATAAAAGTACCACAAAATTAAGAGTGGTCTTTAACGCCTCATCTGTGTCTTCAACTGGGAAATCATTAAATTCTTTGCAAATGAACGGAGGTATAATACAAGAGGACTTGGTTTCGATTTTAATACGATTTGGGAAACATCAAATCGCCTTTACATCTGACATTAAAAAGATGTATAGAATGATAGAAATTAATCCAGACCAAAGGGACCTGCAAAGAATCCTTTGGAAAAATGGGGCAGATGATCTAGTTAAAACCTACAGATTAAAAACGGTTACTTATGGAACAGTTAGTGCACCATTTCTTGCCACTAGGACATTGAAACAACTAATTTTAGATGAAGAAAAACGTTTTCCCTTGGCTGCATCAGCATCTCTAACAGACTTTTACGTTGATGATATTTTGTCAGGAGCTGATGATATATCTTCTGCTCTTGAACTTCAAACTCAGTTAATCGGAATGTTGCAGTCAGGTGGTATGCAGCTTCACAAGTGGTGCTCTAACGATAGGATTCTTCTGCAGCAAGTACCATATGAGGATCAAGATTATCATTTTGACAAGTCAGAAAGGGACACAATTAAGACATTAGGATTGAGCTGGGACCCCAAAAATGATCAGTTCCGTTTTTCTGTGTCTGAGTCAACCAGCACCATGACGAAGTACACCAAACGCCTTGTCCTGTCAGAAATCGCAAGAATCTTTGACCCACTTGGATTACTGGGTCCAGTAATTATAAGGGCGAAGATATTCATGCAAGGACTTTGGTTGCTGGCTGTGGACTGGGACCAAGAACTTCCTAAGAAGGAATCTGAAGAATGGAGAAAATTTGCTTCAAAGTTACGAGCAATTGAAGACGTTAGAATCGGTCGATGTGTCCTACCGGAGATAGTTAGTCAGTTAGAACTTCATGGATTCTCGGATTCATCTAAAGATGCGTATGGTGCAGTTGTCTATTTGAAATGCACAACTTCATCGGGTCAAATTGTGATTAACCTTGTGACTAGTAAATCAAGAGTAGCACCTATTAAAACCATCACTATTCCGCGTTTGGAGCTGTGTGCTGCAGAATTGCTGTCCAGGCTTATAACCAAGGTGATGAAATCTATAAAACTAGATGTTCAAGGAGTCTACTTGTGGTCTGATTCCACCATCGTTTTGGCATGGATCCGAACTTCCCCGCATTTGTTAAAGACCTTTGTTGCTAACAGAGTAACAAGAATCCAACAGCTGACTACGGATTTCCTGTGGCAACATGTGAAGTCGGAAGACAACCCAGCTGATCTGGTGTCAAGAGGTCTGAGCCCTGAAAAGATAGCCGACTGTCAACTTTGGTGGTGTGGTCCTGAATTTCTTCATGCAGAGATTCCCAATTCCAGAGAAAGTGCGTGCCCTCCTGATGATGATGACTACTTGATGGAACTAAAGGAAGGAAACCTCGCAACATTGACTTTCACCATTAATATTGACTTTGTGGACAGCATTCTTGGAATTACTAATAATTTTCTAAGACTGAAACGAATTGTTAGTTTTATTTTCAGATTCGTCAATAATTGCAGAAACCTCCTGCTAAGGTCTGAGGGACCATTAACATCAAGGGAATTAGAAACGGCAGAAATTTACCTGGTAAAACAAGTTCAGGTAAGGGAATTCAGTAGAGAAATTTCGAATTTGACGAAAAAGTTGCCTGTGCCTCCAAATAGTAAGTTAAAGTTTATGAATCCCTTTTTGGACACAAATTCTTTGCTAAGAGTTGGAGGTCGCATTTCTAATTCTAACTTAAGCTTTAATGAAAAACATCCAATAATTTTGCCTGGTAATAGTAAATTAACTCTAATTATATTTGAGTACTTTCATAAAACTACTTTACATTCTGGACCACAAACCCTTTTGCATACTATTCGGCAGAGGTTTTGGCCACTTTGCGGTAGGAATATAGCTAGAAAAGTATATCATTCTTGTATTAAATGTTTTAGGCAAAGACCAAGGATTTCAGAACAATTAATGAGTAACCTTCCAGCAGAAAGAGTGAATCAAACTTCACCTTTTAACGTTTCAGGTGTTGACTTTTGTGGTCCTTTTCAAATTAAGGTTTCTAACCAACGGAGGGGAACACTTAGAAAAATTTATGTTGCCATATTTATTTGTTTTGTTACGAAGGCAATACACATCGAGATTGTTAGTGATTTAACATCTCAGGCTTTTATAGCATGCCTCAAAAGATTCTTTGCTAGAAGAGGAAAGAGTTCCACGATTTACACGGATAACGCTACAAATTTCGTGGGAGCTGCTGCAGAATTGAAAAAGCTATTTAAAATTGTTTCTAATCCTGATAAACTAATAGCTAATTATTTTTCTTCAGAACAAATTACGTGGAAATTTATTCCTCCTAGATCTCCTAACTTTGGAGGACTATGGGAGTCGGGCGTAAAGTCATTTAAATATTATTTGAGACGTACGGTTGGGACTGCAAATTTAACATACGAAGAATTTCTCACAGTTACGAACCAAATCGAAGGAATATTAAATTCCAGACCCATCTCTCCCATGTCCTCTGACATTAGCGATTATGAAGCTTTAACACCCGGTCACTTTTTGATTGGGCGTCCCATAAATGCGATTCCTGAGCCTGAATTATTACATCTTGCTGATAACAGATTGTCTCGCTGGCAATTAACTGCTAAATTTGTTCAGATTATTTGGAAAAGATGGCAGCGAGACTATTTAACTAATCTTCAGCAAAGAACAAAGTGGTTAGTGGAAAAACATAATGTTCAGGTGGGAGAACTCGTGTTAATAAAAGAGGATAACATTCCTCCTGGCAAATGGCTCATGGGTTGCATAGAGAACACTCTCTTTGGTTCTGATGGTAAGGTCAGAGTAGTGTTGATTAAAACTCATAATGGAATTATAAAAAGATCTATTTCCAGTATTTGTGTTTTACCCATGATAAAATGAATGTTTAAAATATGTACGGATATATGTTTAATTATAATCGTTTTTTTTATTAATGTGTTTCAATTGGATCTGATCGATCTTATATTAATGTGATTGTGTTAAGTATTTCTTATTTTGCTATTGATTTCAATTGTGTTATTTAATTGTTTTACTAATTGCAAAATTGTGTTTATAAGTGTATAAGGTGCAAGTTTTGTTACTAAGAATTGATGTTACTATTCTGAAATGTTCTATTTCAACGCCGGCCGGGGATGTTCGCGCCTTGGCGACTCAAGTTTCTTGGCGTCATCGCCTGTGTTTGGCGAGCGCCAATTGGCTCGGAACTGAGCAGTTAAAAAGAGGGAGCCAAAGTTGGCAGTAAGAACTTCTCAAGCGGTAGATAGGCTACTGCTGCTTTTTTGATGCGATTAGGAAATCGCAAGCGTTCCTTTTGGAACCATATTGTCGATCTTGTTAAATTTGAATAAATTGTTAAGTTAAAATACAGTCCACTTCTTGCTTCTTTGGTGGGCCTCGACACATACTATCGTAAAAATACTATCAAAACATTTCCTCTAATCCAAATATAGTGTGATAAAGGTGTACATGCATTGTGGAGAGCTAAAGGTAAAATTTTCATTTATTCATTGCCGAAATTATTTACAAATTATTAAAATTGTCAATATCATTAAGAAAAATCTGTTGTACAATAGTTTATGTTCAATAGAACTCTAAACAGTGATAATTAAGCATCCAGTCCAACAACAATTATTGTGGTTGTTTGACCCCTCCCAATTTCTTATAGGTGCAGTGACGTAAATCCCTCGTATTTTGAATTGGATCATTCGACGTAATGGCGCAAATCTTTCTATTATCTATTGATCGTGTGACGTCATGATAACATATAGCAATATATAAGCTATCCTATGTGTGATGAATTTTAAAACTACCTATCAATTTTAGATGAATAATTATTTTGAGAGAATCATGTTTAAATTACTTTCAGAGTTTTTTGGTGTAAAACTATCTTGAGAAATATGCACTATCTACTATAATTTCTGAAAACATCTAAGAACTTTTGGACATAATGCCCTCTTAATTTTTATTGTCCTTTAACATGTAATACTGTCTATATTAGAATTTTCTTCTATACCTCACTGATATCTAATATCCTTATAAATTAATTATCAGTATAACTGAACAAGCAGGTGTGCTGCATAGGGTTAAGTTTAAATTAACTTTATGAATGTTTATTTCTGGAAAGTTTTTGACTTATGAGAAATAAATTTCAGTAACTATTATATTATTTTGGTATTATTTGCTTTTATGTTACTTATATTGGTAGAGTATCTAGTATTTTTAAACAGAAATTAAACTGAATTAATATACATTCTATTTGGCAAATTGTTTCATTTATAAGTGGGGAAAAGTCTTAGAACAGTAAGCACATAGATATAAACAGTTTATTGAGAGAGAAGTATTTATGATACAGTGAAGCAATTTATATATATAAAATAGGATGTGTGTGTGTATGTGTGTATATATGTATATTTTCTATACAAATCTACACCGTTTGACCAATCCACACCAAATTTGGTACACTTATAATTTAGAACACTGCGGTCAGCATAGGCTAACTCTTAACCCCCGTTCTATTGGCCTTAGGGGGGGCTAAAAACTATTCGAAATCGCAATAGAAATAACATTGAGCATAAATTGATAGCTTTAGGCAGCGATGGTTGCTTTACCAGTGTTGATCGAAAAACAATTTTTTCCGAAACAAATTAAATTACAATATTTATGTTTGAACTGACTTTTTAGTTCTTCCTATAATGTAAATAAATAATAGATATTTTATTGATGAAGGGAAAGAATATTTTAAAATATTTATGTTTGGAAGGAAATTCAATTAAAGGTTTTCAGGAGTTCAAGGATTATTTTCAAGGAAAGTTGGTGTATATTTCGACCAACTTTCCTTAAATAATTTATTGAATACGTAATTATTTGTAGAATTCTGTTTCACAAGATTTTTAGGTAAGGCGTGTAACTTATTTTGAAATGTCCGGAATAGATACATGTGAATCCTCCGTTGAAAGCAGTGATTTTCTTTCTTAAAAATTCCGTAAAATCGACCTTCTGCTTTTTGAAAATTTTTTATTTATTCAGTTTAATTTGTCTACACCGATTACATTTATTTCTAACCCAAGCACCGTTATTCCGAAAAGCACAAACGAAAAATTCATTGATCATAAAAGCGTAATTTTGCTACTCGGTATCTGGCAGGACCAGAACTAATGTTTACTTTTTCTATAAAACTTTGTAGAACTTTATAGAAAGTTGGGGAAACGGAAACTTCCTTGAACTCATGATGGAGAACATTCCAGCACCCACTCGATTCTTAGCTGGTCGTATTTAAAGGAAGCTAACTCGGTAAGTCTTCCAGTTTATCATCTTTCACTGAATCTGGCAGTTTTATTTCGCTCTTTTAGTTGATTGTATAAGTGTTTCCTACTTTATTCGACAGTGATAGTGTACATTTTGGATTTATATTTCCAAACTGATGTAAGTACTACATAATTTTAAATTTGTTTTTTCGTTAATTTAGCTTTTTATTGTATTCTATAATAGATTTTATTGCTCAGTGACAGTGTTCCTTTGCATAATTTTTTAAATAACTTTAATGGGGGATCAGAATTAATGCTTTTTTTCACGACAGAATAAAAGTTTATTTTTTAGTATGATTTAGAATTCTGTGTTTGAGTATTTTGATTGACAGTTTTAAGTAAGGCATTCATATTTTTTATTTGTGTTAAAAATTTGAAATTCCTAAACTGATGTAAGTACTTCGCAATTTTTAATTTGTTTTACCATTCAGTTTATATTAGCTTTTTATTTTTGTTTTATTCTCTAATAGATTTCATTGCTCAGTGAGAGTGTGCCTTTTGTTTATTTTATGAAATAACATTTCTTTGTATTCTTTTACATATTTGGTGAAGCAATGCCTCCAAGGAAGCGGAAGGCGATTGGCCAAATGCAGTCAACGGCTAAGATGATGAAAGATGAGCGTAGTCAAGAAACTTCCGAGGAGAGGAATAGAAGACTTGCGATTGCGAGAGGGCTACAACATCTAGAGCAACAGAGACGGCACAGCAGCGCGAGGCCCGACTACAGGATATGAAAGAGAGCTACTACATCTTGAGCAACAGAGACGGCACAGTAGCGTGAGGCCCGACTTCAGGATAAGAGGGATAGAGCTACTACATCTAGAGCAACAGAGACGGCACAGCAGAGGAAGGCCCGACTACAGAATAAGATAGATAGAGCCAAACCATCACGGTCTGCGCACCATTTTAGCTTAGCATTGGAAGGATTCCACTACGATTCACATAAAGACTACTCGCTGCATGCAAGTTTTACCATCGGGAAAATGGAAATGGTTTGTAGTTACTGTCAAGACAAAAGTTTAAATCAGAGTCTACTGGTGTTTGCTGTAAAAATGGAAAAGTTAAACTCTGCCAACTGGAACCACCACCACAAGAACTATTGACTTACATATCAGGAGATACATCAGAGTCGAAGCATTTTCTTAGTAACATCAGAAAATACAACTCATGTTTCCAAATGACATCATTCGGCGCCACATCAGTTGTTGGACTGCTCGGATTTCCGTCGAAATTCAAGGTTGCAACGGCAGATTTACCATAGAGCGGGATCGTTTGCTTCCGCTGCCAGATCAACCACCAAAATTTCTACAATTATATTTTATTCAAAACGAACGAATGGAAACTGATCAGAGGTGCGCCTACATCTCGGGAACAAGACGCCAGATTGTGTTAAACGTACAGAGGATGTTTCATAAGCACAATAATCTTATTAAAACGTTTGAAACAGCATTGGAACGTATGCCAACAGATGAATATAAAGTAGTCATAAGTGCAGACCGGAGACCAGCAGGCGAACTCGAGCGGCGCTTTAACTCTCTTCAAGCAGATGAAGTCGCGGTGGTTATATCAGGCGATGAGTTTCATCAAAGGGATATCGTTATTCAACGACGAGGTGAATCTTTGCAGCGCATTTCGGAATCACATCGATCTTATGATGCTCTGCGGTACCCAGTAATATTCCCCCATGGTGAAGATGGATATCATTTTATTCTGAGGCAGATCAACCAAAGAACAGGTGAAACAAACAGCAAGAAAATTTCAGCGATGGATTTCTATGCGTACAGATTAATGGTTCGAGATATTGAGCAGAACCACGTATTGAACTGCAGGCAATTGTTTCATCAGTTCATCGTCGATATGTACGCAAAATCGAGAGTGAGCGTCTCCTTTACATCATCAAAATCAACGTAAACCGAGAGTTGACGAATATATTCACCTGAGAGATGCTGTGGCAAATGACGGGAACGTTGAAAACCTCGGTGCCTTAGTCATACTACCAGCTACATTTACAGGCAGTTCCAGATACATGCACGGATGCACGCAAGATGCTATGACGTACGTGAGGACGTAAGGGAGACCAAACTTATTTATCACCTTCACCTGCAATCCGACTTGGACGGAGATCAAGGAGTTTCTTTCCAAAGGTCAATTACCCAGTGTGCGCCACGACTTGATTGCGAGAGTATTTAAACAGAAGCAGTTGAAACTGCACTCTGCGCATCTTTCGTTTTTTAGAATTCTGCATTTTTTCGTCGGAATTTCGTTTCTGTTTGTCTTTATGTTTTAATCTTTTACATATTGCAATATATACGGGAATTAAATGTATATATTTGCGTCCGAAGTATATTCTAGAAGCAATGAAAAAGTTAAAACGTATTTACCGTACAACTTAAATTATTGCATTTTTCCGTGAAAGAAAAGTGATTATTCTAATTCACTTTTCAAGCAACATTTAACCATTTCAACCCGAGCAAAGCCGTGTAATTCAGCTAGTTTTTCATAAAGCCACATGATATAGCATCCGCACTGTGACAAGTTACAAAAGCGTCTGGATTATGCGCATGCGCATAAGGCGGTCACACCTGAGCTGGCACTCCACTCACCAAACTTCCACGTAGGTTCGGAGTGGACATTGAGATGTCCATACAGTCTATGTAAATAGTGCATTGTACATATAATTACATAAATAAATAATTTATGAAAAATTGCGTCCATCTCTGCTTTTACCACAGTAATATCTAGTGAATTGCTCAACCAGATTTTTTACAATATCAGTATCAATATTTTCAGTTGACGAAAAATTTAAATTTTATTACCACTTTTAAGAGATTCCTTTATCAAATGATGTCGTATAATTGTTGTGTACGGTTGACAGTGTGGATTTTCCAACAAAAAGCGCCAGAGTAAACTGAAGATACTCCAGGGTTAGAGCCTTATGTAAGATATATCAAGAGGAAAAGTAACAAAAGAAAAGTAGAAGAAACATAATAAAATAAGTCTAGAAAAAGCGGACCAAATCAAGTGGACACGATGATAAAGATGCTACTCACTTTTATTCTTCTCTTATAGCTATATTCTTGTTTGACGAGCAAAAAAACAGCTGCATAATTCGTGTAGGAGCACGACGTTAATGATGATAAGGTCATTCTCACAAGCGGATTCTCTTCAGTGGGGAAAAACATTTTCTGATATAAGTACTACCGTTTTCTGTCCATGTATAAAAACATGATGTGTTTATTTTATATCACGAAGGGCTCACAGCATCTTCCGATAGATTGAACTTTTAATTAACTCTTTTAAATTTCACACAACTAAGAAAATAAGTTCTTGCGCATCACTTGTAATAAACGCAAGATAAAACACAAGTTATCATCATTGTTTACAATGTCACCAGTCTGAATTGAAGTTCTGAAATTGGCTCAAGTTTTAGTTTAAAATTCTTACTTAATGAGGTGTATTTTGAACAGAAAATCCAACCGAAGTATCTTATCAAATAACTGCAAGAATGATTGCTAGTTATTGCTAGAAAAGAGTACTATGTTACATAGCGGCACAGTATTTGTGATTCTGAATGCGAATTATTTTGGAAGATTAAAGTTGCTGTTTGTTAGAGTGGTTGAATTAATTTAAAGCATTTATGTATCGAAAACGCAACCAACTTTCTCATCTTGTTGTAGAGACATTATTTGACATGCAAATCCCTAAACATTACAAAAGACATGTTAGCATTTCTCTTATTCAATTGCTCTATTCGTTGTCATTAAACATTTAGAGCGCTTTTAGACAAATGCATCCAAGTGATTTGGGAATACTGGGATTTGAAGTAAGATTTTAGTAATTCTGCATATTTGCATTTACCCACCAGAGATTTAGTTTATGATTGCTATGGAGGTTATTAAGAAATAGAATTGATATCGATATCAAAATTCTAGAAAAGCATGGAATTTCTGAGTGGAAAAATACATCTTGTGAGATTGGGGCTAATCTCCTGAACAAAGTGAAGCAACTAGTATGAAGATTTTCCAAATACTATATATGCACAATAGGAAACACGTTCCAGAGCAGGAACAAAACCGCCATCTTCATTTAGATTGAGAGGAAAGCCTCTTATAACATTGTATATATTACGATCCAAAAAATAGCTCCTGAAAATGTTTCATTGAATGTAAGCAAAATCTTTATTAATAGGGTTAACTGAACAAAAAATCGTAGATCAGAATATTTAAAACATCTAATCTCACCATATCGTTAGAAACAATTATAAATACTAATCTTGAAGCTCAATTTTCTCAAATTTTCATATTTGTCTTAGTAAGAAAGTCAGAAAAGGAATAAAACTTTACATGTTTCTATATATTTAAAACATAAAACTAGTAACTTATAACGCAAGTTTGCAATACTTTCATCTCTTCCGTTATTAAAATAGTACGTGTTTACTAAGAATTTAGTAGCTCAAAAATATTTCCACGAAAAATTTTATTTCAACAATTTTTGGTTTTCTCTCCGTATCAGACAAAGTATTAAAATACAAAACATATTTATTTGACATAAGTCGCTAAACTTTTGCAAAATAACATCTTTGTTTTTCTGTTCTTTCAAAACTTGGCGTCAGGACTTTTATTCCCTTTTCTCCTGGGTCACGATGATATTTCACGGCTAAGTGATGTGGTCACGTCTCAAGTACGACTATTTCCTGTTAAGAAATATCTAATGTTATTCGTCCTGCGTGCCGGGGAACGTATAGCAGGAAGTTGAAGGCGAATTTCCTGAAAGTAGGAGAAAGTATCTTTACAGGTTCCGACACCATTTCTTCTCTTTATGTAATGCATGGATCTCGGACATTCTGTTAAGTATGCTAATGTTTTCATTTCAAGGAAACAGTTTGAGTGACTTTATTTCATAGCTCTTTTACAGTTACAAATGAAGGGCTCATCTCAAATATGCTCTATATTCACTTTACCAACAATACTATGTGAAAGCAGTTCTGTTTGAAGAAGTTTGTTTTTATGCTTGAAAGTTATGAATATTATCCTCATATTTATAAAAAGGTACCTGTGTCCAAAAAAATAAGAACCTCGAAATTTATACAATTGCATAAATTAACTCTCCTGGTAATTGCCTCGACGATGTATCTTGCCAAAAGCAAAACTGACCAGTTCTCTACCTTGTTATAAAAAATTGGCGATATCTTGATGACGAGATAACTCGTCATTAGCAAAATTGGCCAGATCTTGGCAAGATATCTCGTCGAAACCATCAGAAGGGTTAAACATTGAGCTCTCCTGTCTATGCATGCACAATGAATCTGCAAATATGATAATTTGCCTTTCATACCCTGTATGTTTCAAATGTTTACCATCATTTCTCATTTGTGTTCCAATTTTCATTAACAGTAGTGTAGATTTAGAAGTGCCTCTGCATGAGACTAACTACACGACCAATAACACTCCAAATAACAACTTTCATCCTTTTTAATCGCTGTCATAAAATCCAGAAAGCGACCTCTTTCCAATAGAGTAGGGAAAATGTAAGATTTGGTTGAAATATTTCAAATTGGTAGGTTAAGCCACACTAAATCGTCTTGTTAACAAGTAGGCTCTGCATCTGAGCTCTTTAATGTGTACTTGATGTATGGACCGTTAGGTATCTATGGTGAAGAAAAATATATTTAATAGGAGCATTTTCTTATGAAGAAAGTTTTCTTTCTGTTAATTTCATTATGAAATCATGCATCTTGAGTTGAGTGGTGCTGCTTTAAACCTTGTGTTAGAGATGGCGTTTGTATTATTTTATTGATAGGCACTGTTGGGAATATCCTTATATCAGACCATGAGAGACTTTTCTGTCAAGGCAAATGTAGGTAGCAGTAGCGTTTCTGCGTTGGAACGTGTTCCCTGTACATATATTCCGAACGTGACATCACTTGTCTTGTTTTCCGAATACGATTTCAGTACTTCGCCAATCGAAATTTCAAAGTATGATTTCCGATTATATATGATAGTTGATTGGTCAACGTCAAACAGATGATTAAATCAATTACATTAAACACCAAACACTGCCAAAGCGGCGATAAACTACTTTTTAAGGTAATTCCCATATGTATCATGTGAGAGCATTTTTGTCAAATTTTCTGTCTGGTTTCTTTATCTACACTGAAAGTACTTCTCATTGAAGAATATTTCATCGAAAAGTCAAGCTGAAAAGATTACTCTTGCTTAGAATCCAGTGAAACTGCTAAAAGAAACCACTTTGAATATAATTTCTGGTGAACACATAAATCGAATATTCTTATATCAATTGAAAGAATGACATTTTTCACATCCTGCCTTTTCCAATATAAAGCTCCTCTTACAAAAGAGATAGCAGATATTTCATGTTTTAAAAAGTGAAATATCGTATTATTCCAGCAGTCTGTTAGGCAATGACAATTAAATTTCAATAAACCAATATGCTTATTTAAGTAGTAATTTTCCAATATTGTCCAAATAATCCAATTGAAGCAACTTGAACGAATACAATAAGCTCAATCAACATGGCGAAACTATCCGTTCTTAACTTTACTTTAAATGATTAGAAACTATCAATTAAACCTGAGTGCTAATGACTTTTTATTGATAGTGCACTTATATTTGAGATAAAAGGATTTGGATGTGTAAGAATTTCTTTTGAAATTCTTTACGTCGTCCACATTTAAAATATCCTTTCAAGAATTACTCAAATATTTATTCTGGTTTCAAATATTTAAATCTAACTAAGGACTGTTTTGAATTGGCTGTTTTTGGTTTGATTCTGTTATAAGAGATGAAAGTAACGTCAATAAATAAATTAATTTTTACAAATTATATTTTTCTTTTATTGAAGGTAACGAATAGGATAGAAACGTTTCAATTATACATAAAGGAATCTAAATATAGAACTACATGAAGTCCAATATATTTTCTAGTGTAATTTCAAATCCCCATTACTCAGTTATATATACTGATAAATTACATTTTGAAAATATCTCACTTTTAAAAGCAACTTTATTAGATAAGTAAAGTGCTAATAAAATTAAATAAAATATAAGTATTTAAAGTGATCATCTTGGAAATATTAATGACATTCCAGATTATGCCCTTAAAATGTATACAGCTGGCAGCAAGCTTGATTCAGGTAAGACGGGCAGTGGTATTTATATATAAAAGTAATAGACGGTAACAGAGTAACTTAAATTTAGAAATGTTCATCATAGTTCAGTGAATAATGATGCACATTTCTAGTTTGATCAGAACTTTTGACTATCAGAGTGGCTTTGAGATGCACTGTATCCTCAGGAAAGGAGTATATATAGATTATGATGGTTAAAGCTCAATATCGCACCTTAAATCCTGCCCTTAAATTATAGATAGAACTAGTTGAGGTATTATTCTACTCTTATCAGAATTGAGACACACCGGCTCTATTTGCTTGCAATGGATATCATCTCACGTTGGTTTACTTGGTAATGAGATTTGCTGTCAAAGGAGGGTTGCGAGCAGACCAGACCAGGAAATAGCGATCTCAATGTCTCGAAAATTTGACTCCTAGATATAAATCAAAAGACCGCAAAACATTATCTGTCCATCCCCACGTTATTGGTATCTCACAAAGCGCCCTGGACTACCATTACATTTTAAAGGTTCAAGACTATACTTGATTACTCTGACAAGACTTAGAAGCGAGCACACAAGATGCATGACTTTTGTGAGATAAATTAAGAACTTTATAATTTGTTCCTACTCCACAACCTCAGAAATTCCTACCCGTAATTTGGATTGTAACGATGTCTCTGTTGTACTGTTCTTGGATAAACAAAAGTTACTATTTGATGTTCAAACAAAAGTGTTTTAAGTATTGTATTCTTATTTTACTACAAATAGAAGAAATTCATTGTTAAAAGAAAAAGAAAATATCGAAAGAAATTAATTTTTAGGGGTGAGTAATAAATAAAATATTTCTAATATTATATACTATTCAGCTTCGTAATTTTAATTTGTTATTTTGATAGATATAGTTAGTAGATAGGCAAGATATTTTAGTATACACAGATCTTTACAGCTTGATATCTGATAATTTATTAGTGCTACTTATATGAGTGTTTAAAAAAACTATGGAATATTCTAAGAAAAAAAATACGCTTTAAGAGAAACATTTAAATTAACTTTCAAACATATAAATAATTTTAAATTTAAGTTCTGAAAGTAGAATTTGTTCATGTAATTAGTTCCTAAATGTAAAAGTGTGATAAATATTTTAAATTAGCTATTCATGACGCATGCAATTAATACACATTGCAATCAATTTAATTTTCTTACAAATATAAATATCATATTTGGATTTTAAACCTCCAAGAAGATTAGAAAACCTTCTTAATCCTCCTGGTGGTTTATTGTCACGTCGAAAACTGTCATGTAGTGGCCAGTCTTTGAATCAGAAATCTGTTCCAAACAGTCACCAGTTTTAGGCAAGGGACAATTTGTTTTTCCTACTTGGATTTTCATTTCCTCTTGAAGTAATAGAGCAGTTTTGTCTATACGAGATATCTCGTCAGCAAAAATGACCAGATATTGTACGAAATATCACGTCGAAACTACTTAGAGGTTTAAAATCCAAATATGATATTTATATTTGTAAGAAAATTAAATTGATTGTACTGTGTACTAATTGCATGCGTCATTAATAGCTAATTTGAAATATTTATATCGTAAAAAGGTTAATGACATACAATTACTAGGTGTTTTAAAGTAATACAGATGTCGAGCGTAAGATGTTGGCAACACTTCTGTCATGCCCTTCTGTGAAGCAAAAGCCTCAATATCACATCCTCAGCTATGAAACAGATGCTTTTCTATGTTTAATTTCACCTCAGTTTATTTCCCCATGTGAATTTAAAGTTCCAGAGTTATAAAGTAAGAGTATTAAAATTTAATTCGCAATGAAACAAACTTTAATAACGCTTTCGGTATCTCCTATAGCCAAAGAACCTACCCCAAAAGTTCCTCTATTCACATAAGAGCTAGTTTGTTCTCAGGACTGACTGGAATAAGAAAGCAAGCAAGCAAAGGCTAAGTGTGCATTAGCCATGTCCACGAACAAAGGATCTCATCGAATTACTCTTAGGAGCCTTAAGCACACGAACCCCGAAATTCCGGATCATCAGGCCCAGATGCTTTCTCCTGGATTGATGAAGAGGTAAAATGGAGTGCGGGGTCTCTCAGGAAATCGCTTGAGTAAAGTGCGGGGAATCGAAGTGAAGGGATGAATATCTGGTGGGAGATAAAATGATGCCAAGCCAAAGAGTCGCAAACGATTGCAATCAAAATTTACCGACGCTCAGTTAAATAAGTGAGTGCTTAACGGATGATACCGTTTGGGAAATACTGATAAAGCTATTTTTACCTCCTGAGTTAAACGCGAGAGTCTGTTAAGGCAGAAAAATTATCGCTGTTATGTTGAGCCGGTGTTGTTTGAATTTTGCTGAATGTTTTAGTAACCGTGGTCATTAGCAATAAATAATCCGTTCGCGATTTCGGTTTTGAATAATTAGCAAATGCTGGAAAGTGTTAATGGCACGGCAACGCTTAGCGTTTGGTAATATGAGTAAGGATATTGCTGATTACTCTTTTAACTCTGAATCTAATTCCTTGTAAAAGGTATGTTAATGCAAGTAAAACATCTGTATAAATAGAAATGAAGTGTTTTTACATTGAATATTTTCGTCCCATTTCAAGTTATTTGTCCGTTTCGGACCATTTTAATGCAAAATCAATGGTTTCCGCGTTTCGTGTCTGTGCGTATGTATGTGTTCTCAGTACAAATAAACAACTGGATAGATGTTTTTGAAATTTTGCATACTGTGAGTACTTACAGTAACTTAGTGATTGAATTTCACTGCGCCAGTCTGTCTGACTTATCCTTCTGTACCTGTTTTTGTGTTTTCATGTTTGTGTATCACATAAAATTAAACATATTATCATAGAAATGCTATATCTTATTAAAACATTTTGTTATTGAATACAATATTTAACAATCCTTAATCAGAATTTTTATACAAATTTCACACTAAAACTGCTGACTACACCTAACCATTTCAGGGGTCGTTGTTTGATGAAGAATGGAAAACACTTCAACTTTCGTATAAAATGTTATATCACACCAGAAAAACAAAAATGCACACTCAAATACGAAAAAGATCATTCGATTAATTTTTTTTTAGAATTCTAAAGTATTTTTATCCTGCACGAGCGCACGCCAGAGTTTATACAGCGTTGTTTTGACGCTAACTGTAGTCTCGTTTTACCAGTCTTTTTGTATTTAATTTAGGAAAAGTGCAGGTGCTATATACATCAATGTCGTTGAAAGTACGTCGCCCCACTTCTCACGATACTTGAATCAACATTAAACTAGCGGTGTTCCATAAGCTGAGATATAAATTGAACATTGCGATTGCGGTTGAAATATATACGTTTGTTCTGTTATTGAATATATAATGGAATAATAGAGAAAAACAACGGAATGGTATTGTCACCTTCTATACGTTGTAACACTACCTTTTGGAATATTTTGTATTATTACCTATTATGTTTTACAATTTTATTCTATTGTTTATATTTCGAATTTACTTTATCATTAATATTGCATTACAAACTGAAAGTAATGCTTCTCAATATTTTACTGTTAACAGTTCAGTTTTTAGTTCAAATAGAAGAAAGCAACTTCATGTAATAAATGTCGTACGTTATTCTAAAACTAAACATATTTGACAGTGAAACAAATTTAAATACAAATTTAATTTAAATAAAAATGAATGTGCAGTTAAGTGGAAAAACCTTCTTTATAAAATATGTTTAAGAGATAAATAACTTTAATAATTCATTTCGAATCTATAGCACTTCATTTTCGTTCTTGTACTACCTTTTAGAAAGAACGATCTTTAATGACTTATTCACTCACAATTAATTTCAAGAAAAATTCCAGTTCCGTCTTTTAATCAAAATAAATCTCAGTATCTATTACATATAACAGATTATTACCTTAAAATGTTCCTGCAAAAGAACATATACAAAATATCCAATTCTGCAGAGTCCAAATTTATTCACACATAATGAATTAAACATCTTATTATGAATGAATAAACACATCTAATGCTATTCATAGCAGAATACTACCTAAAAATTTCTGCAAAAGAACATGGACAAAATATCCCATCCTACAGAATCTTTGAATACCTTGAAATGCTCCCACATACAGGTACATAAATAAAAGTTCTGTAAATAAAGATTTCTACAAGCAAAACAGTACATAAAAGCAAATAGGTTATTCACACGTGATTAATTCAAAAATAATTAAATGCAAAGACAAGTTAAAGAGGTACGTCGTGTAACGAAAGAAATATCTATCAGCACCTAATGCTATAACATATCATAGCAGAATATTACCTTTAAAAGTTCCTGCAAAAGAACGTGTACAAAATATCCCATTCTATAGAGTCCTACTTTAAAATGCTCTCACATACAGGCACATAAATAAAAGTTCTATAAAGAGAGATGTCTAGAAGTAAAACAAGATATAGAAGCAAATAGGTAACCTTTGTCTACTTCAGGAAATGTTGTTTAAGGCTAGTAAAAAACGAATCTGACAGCACCCGTGATTTTTTGATAAATAACATCACAGTAGTAATGCACTTTATTTTTCTGCGCCCTCAGACCCATACATATAAGTTGTCAACGTGCTAGTCAGTATGCCAGCTCGACACAAAAAGTTCACAACCATAAAATCAGCACTATTTTTTCCACTATAGATAGCATTCGGATTCCATCTGCTTTTAAAATGGTAAGCGTTCCTGCTTCAGAAAAGGAGGAAGTGTTCACTCTTTCGATTACCGATATTAATGGTAAAATGTGTGGTATTGTATATTGAAGCGATGCATTTTAAGGTGTTGCTTAGAAAATACATAGAAAGTTTTGATATTTAGGAGAATAAATATAGATTAGAAAGCTCTTTATATCGTGCCAGATCCTAGCAATACGAATTTATGGAAATATTCGTTCTATAAATATCTATATTTGTGAAAGAAATTCGAGATAGTTTTTGTTTTGGCTTACAAATAGAATTGCATCTAAAAGCCATTTATGATTTATTTTATTTCTGGACTTATAAATTTTTCTATTTTCAAAAACTGAGAAACAGATTTTTGAACTTGCAGAAACGCTATTCCACTGCAGTTTTTTATATTGGTACACATTAGTTCCGCACTTGATGTTCCTTATTTCCTGTTTATCAATAATTTAAAATAATCCACCGTCAGTAGTAGTTTCCTTTAGAATCTATAATTTAAAAAGCTACCATTTGTAAATAACACACAGGAACTTACATAGCCAATGAATTTGAATTTTATATTTAGAACGAATGTGAAAAGCTTGGCTTTGTAGAAAGTAAAGTCTAGGCTGATAATTTTATATTTTGTTTTCATATTGAAAGCAACGCATTGAAATTCCGGACTAAATGGAACTGCAGAAAATGCCACGAGCAATACTCTTGGAACCCATATTTCTGAAGCAGATGTGGTTGGAGAATAAATAGTCTGATGAGTTCCTGGAACGACTCAAATCTTGAGTCCAACGGAAATTCCTTTTAATGCTGACGGCATGATTCATTTGAAAAGATATTTACGAAACGGGAAACTCGGATTATATTTCCGGTTTTATATATATCCATTCCATTTATAGTTGCAACTAGCTCCAGCTAATCACATTCATTTATCTCTAGTTTAGGAATTATGGAGAAAAACAGTATCATATGATTCTTACTCTCAGAGACTGTCAATGGTTTTTGGTCATAATATTGTTTATCTCAGTGTTTCTCAAAGTGGGCTCTGAAGGAATCTTGGGGGCAATGCTGGACCCAGGGGGCATTGGGATAGACAGGGAGGCGTTGGGATAAACAGAAAGAGCTTTGAGGAGAAAGAGTGGGCAAAAAGAGCTAAAAATTGTCACGTAAAAATGGTTTAAGCTAACACCTATCCACTTGACCATACACACTCACAACAGTAATATATTGTCATTGATTCTTTAACCATCCTGGTGGTTGTCTCGACGAGACATCTAGTCATTAAATGAAAACTGACCAGATCTTGATATCATGATCATTAAAAAATCGGTCATCTTGAAGGCGAGATATCTCGTCATTAAAACAAAAGGTCAGATCTTGATGGACGAGATGTCTCATCAAAACCAGTTGGAAGGTTAAACTAAAAAGAGACTAGTAGCTGAACCAGTATTCTTTTCCTGAGCTGAACGAGACTATTATCAGTTGATTTCAAGTGTGTATTATGCTCTCATCTTTGAATGTGCCCCGTTCAAAAGTAGAAGCGTTTTGGTTTTTTAAGGCAAGAGAGCAATCGTTCTGTTGATCCTTTTAAGATGTGTACTGTTTTGTTTCTTGTTTGTTCATAAATGTTGTACCCGTCCTGCAATTTTATTTTACTTTTAGCTGGTTTTATAAGTTGCTATATACTGCAAATTGTTCACTGAAGATTGAATGATGCTGTTGACGAAAATAGAGCACTGATAGATAAATTTGTTACACAACACCAGATTCATTCTCTGCATTAGTGATTATTTTTAATTTTACTGATTTGATTGATAATTATTTCCAATAATAGTGAGCAATCTCAGTTGTTTGTGGGCAATTTATTTTTCGTTATTTCATTTTAATAAATATATAATTTTAGTTCCAACTTGTTTTTATTTTCAAACAAGCTTTCTGAAATTTTAAAATTGCACACAGCTACATAAATATTTTAGTGAAACTCAAAAATTAGTCACAGCTACACTTACAGTTTATTATTAGTTGAGATACAATTTTCCAGGGGGAGGGGTGACAGAAAAAATTGTCTTTGAAAAAGGAGCATTGAGCCAAAAGAGTTTGAGAAACTATAGTTTATCATATTAATGTCAAATCTATCGATCATCCTGGATTGAAAAAATAGGTGAAGAGCGTACAAATATATCACATTAAATGTGTAACAATAAAATTGTTTAACAATTAATTATCAAGAATGAATCATTTTCATGTAAAAAATACAGGGAACCAAAGTCATTGAAAAATCTTGCAATATAGAGGTATTTTTCAAAACATCATTGGTTTGATAAAGGAACCTCGAGTTACAACTAGTTTTTACATTGGAATTTTGTTATAAATAAATAGTTGATATCAAGATCTTAAAAAAATCCTTTTTACAATACAGAGTAACTTGTAAGATACCCGCGCCTTTTTAAAGTAATCTTCACTACCTCTCAACTAGTTCTTATATTAATATTTATATCATAAATGTATAGAAGGTATCAAGATAATTGAAAAATCTTACTACAATATAAAGGATTTGCGACACTTCCGAAAAAAATTACAACATGAAGGTTTATTTTTAGATATCTGTTCCTAATTAAAAAGAGATCAGGGGCAACTTTATATAAAACACATGTTTGTGAAGCCCTTAATCAACTTGGATATGTGTTGCATAACATATTTTCTTAGGATACTAGAATGAAAATTGAACTTCAAGAATAATAGCGTCAGAGTTTCTAATTTTAATCAAACCTATAAGTCGGCTGTCCAATAAAATCTTACACTAAAAGGCTCTAAATCGTGAAGTTAGTGTCTCATATTATCAAAATTTCAAACCTGAATCCTTAAGTAGTTATCCATTATCTGCAATAATATAATCCACATAAAAGTAAATACGAGAAATTTCAAACCTCATTAAAATTTAGTAGTGTGACATTTAAATACTGAAGATGTGTTAAAAGAAGTTTTTTGGGAAATTGACTTATTAACGGCAGAGAGGAGCTGAAATAAGTGGGAAAGTGAAAAGAGTAAAACTTTTAAGATTTAAGTGAAATGTACAGTTACGATTAAAGAAAATGGCTATAATCCTATTACGTTGAATCTCAAATTTAAAAGGCTGACTTTGTTTTTGAATTTCTAAAATTTCACTTTTTTATATTCAAGACAAAATCAATTTTAATCAGGGGCATATGGAAAATAATTAAAAACTGAAGTTGCTTTCTAAAACTCTAAAAAGAGTAACAGCGGAAAAACTAGGTTCTCGAAAAGCATTTTATTCAATTATTAAGGTGACACTCGAAATGAATTGCTGCTTAATATTATAAAGAATTTAATTATATTTTTTTATTTAACAGTAAACATCACTTACAATACATACTATAAAAAGAGTTCGAATAACTTAAGATGCTGCACTTTTTCCTTAAAATGTATATTCAGTTAATACACTTCTACGATTCAAACTAAAATGCATATTACACGCTTTTAACACCCATATATAAATTCATAAGAGAAAGCAATAAAATAGTTCAAATAATAAACAAGGGATAACTTCCAAATGTACTAGAAATTCAAGCTAAAATTCAAAGTACGATAAAAGCAAAATAAACAATTTATAAATAACTAATACATCTTCAATTGTAATTTAATGTTTATGAACTTGGCGATCTTTATTCTAGTTTTACATGTTAAAAATGAAATGACACACACACACACATCTAAATACATCTACTACATTACAAGAATAGTAAAGGTTAAGGTTTATTGAATTTAATTTAGTCATATCTTTTAATTTTATTTTCAAGTTAAAAGAATTTCAAAATGTCAAATATTTTAACTATTAAAATCTATAAAATTGTTGGTTATAAAAAGAAAACACTTTTAAGAAACAAATTTATCTTTGAAAAAAAGATTTGATTACCTGAAATTTAATACCTTTGTGAATATATGTAAACATTAACACTCAAGGCTCATTGCCACCATGACGTAACGCGATCTAATAGAAGTTGCATCATAACATCACGTGATCCAAAACAAAATGGAAGGACATGTCACTGTGCCTATAAGAAATTGAGAGGATCTAACTACCACAATAATTGATTATGGTATAAGTAGGATCCTATATCAGTATAATAACAGATCACATCTTTCAGCTAGGTCCGTTCAGCAGTGGTTTCTGTCAACATGATTAAGTGATCTAATTGAAAATAGAAGTACTTACACCGTGACGCTACGTAATTCAATACAAAATAGAAAGACTCGCATCACATTGCCCATAAGAAATTGGGAAGGGTCAAACAACCATTGACTATGGGATGAGTGGACTTCCTGGAATTCGTCAAAGCATTGGATGCTGCACGACATCCAAAATGTCGAGCAGCATCCTCCCATATCGTCCCTGGAACATAACAGTCGGAATCAACTACAACCCAGCATCCAAAATCCAGAGTCGATGAGTACCACTCTCCTAAAAACACCATATAAATTCACATTTGACCCCTCAAAATACATATCCATAACATTGTTACTGTGCAATCAATTATAAATAATAAGGACTATTTTTGAACTAATGCTTCAATGATCACTGTTTAGAGTTCTATTGAACATAAATTGTCACACAAGAGATTTTTCACAATGGTATTAATAAATATAGTAATGTGTACATAATTTTTCAACTAGTATATAAAGTTTCACATTAAAATGCTAATAACGACTGTAGAAATCTGTGAGTTGTAGGTGGCACAGGTTCAATTCCTCCCTTGGTGTATTTCTCACTTATGTTTTATAAAACTTTCCGTGTGTATATGTCCATTACTTGATGTTGTCTGTCTTATGTTTGGAGCAGCATGGTCAAATATGGCCCTTGCGCCATAAAACCCAACTGAACGAACCATAATGTCCGCACTCTTCTATGACACTCATCATGCCGAATGAGTAGGCAAACATAGCAGGAATAAATTGAGCATCCCAGGAAATGAAACTGCGTGAGTTTTCCGAGAGAAATGCGACTTTCTTAAAAATATTCATATTATATTTATCGAACTTAAGATACGTGAAATTCCAGATGTTCGTGCCGCAGTCGATGAATTTTATGCGCGGAATTTTTTTCTCATTCCCAATACTTCGGCGAGATTTCGTTCATTTAATCCTGGCTTATATATGCAGTGGTGGAAAAACATGCATTATGTATTTTTGGGTTCCCATGTGACTTTTGAAAAAGAAGTCTTTGCCTTCTGCTGAGGCAAAAAAATATTTAAATTGTTGATTTTATTTCCGTCTGGAGATTTAGTCAACTCCCAGTAAGCTTCATAGCGAACGTAAAAACGTAAGAAATTAAACAAGATTTAGTTTTTCAGATTACGTCAGACCACAGCGAAAAGAGAGGGAATCATATATTCTCTGAACATGTTCTACGTTTCAATTTGTAGACTGCATTAGAGATGCTTACGTTAAAATCACGTACTAGTTACATGTTGCTAAAATGAAAGTATACGATTGAGAAAAGTCAATTTTTAGTCTGAGATGAAGAGAACGCATATTTATCTATTTTCAAGCTAGGTTTATGAATTATTAATGTGCAAGAGAAGTGGAATGCTTTTAGAACTAGAAAAGTTTTATAAATATGTTTGGAGTTTGTAAATTATGACTTGTTATGTTTATGGCAACATAGTATAGCTTTCTATATTTACTTATATACATTATAATTCAAATGTTTGTTCAGTTAAAAGGAAGTTGCATAAGACTTGTAATATAATCCACGTGTACATCCATTAAGTTAGAATCAATTGAGTACTTAGAATACTTGGTAATGATAATGGTAATTAATTAACATCGCACTGTAGCAACACAACGGGCTATTAGCGACGGTCCGGGATCAATCTCCAAGGGAAGATCTGAGGACAACACCATGTAATTTTGAACTACGGTCAGATGACGAGGTCAATACCTGTGATGGCACTCCACTCTCCAAACTTCCACGCCAAAGTGAAGACATTTGAGGCCACGAGAGATTTAACAGTAACCAGCCTCCGTGTACACGACGGTCTTTGGTTGGACTTAGTTTCAAACTCGCAACCTTTCGATTACAATCTGTTAATCTCACAACCGGACTACCGCAGCCCTCTTTGAAATATGTGTGTGAATGAGTTAAGTACAGCAAAATATACTTTGAGAGTGTTCTAAAATTGACCGTTCTTTCAATGACTTTAATTGGATAGTCATTTATATGAATTGGAATATCATGGTGTTAATTGACCCATCAATACAAAATTTATAGCACTTTTATATAATTTAGGATAGATTCGGTTAAATAGTAATATAGATTGTGAAATCTCAAACTAATTAGTGAAAGTTGGATCCCTGAACAAAGGCTGCAAAATATTTCATTTCTATATTAATTATCCTCATATTAAGGCACTGAAAACGACTAATCCGAAAATTATGTTTGAAACCATTATACAAGACAAAAGGTAAATGATGCCATAATTTGACACTCTAGTTGCGTATTTTAGCACTGTAAAAGCGCGTAAATAAAATTTGAAATTCTGCTATAATTTTGAGAGAACTGGATTATGAAACTATTTACTTAACATAAAACTTCTGAATAGGATTAATTTATTAAGTAAAATGAATATACCACCTATTTGTAGAGAAATAAGAATTTCGTTGACAGTAAAACAAAAATAAAATCTATCAAATATTTATTAAATTAATTCATAGACACCCTTCACATATTATTTCTATAACCGAACCAGTTCATTGATTAGTACTTTCACTTAAATATTATATATAGTCATCAGATTTTCTACCTTTAAAAGAATAAATGGACTCTGAAAGAACCGAAGTATTGGAAAATGGTATAAAGTAATAAACAGAAATCGTAGACGTAAAGGTACCAACATTTAAAAAATTGTTTCTGTACATATCAAAACTGTTCCATGCACAATTTATCTCATGAAAAATGAATTGTATAATTTGAGGTAGGAAAATTCTTATCCGGAGTATCTATTATTCAAGCAGGAAACTTATAAAAGACTTGCAGATATTCTTATGATAAACAAGCAGGAACAGTTGATTGATGATGAACGATGAATGCATTGAGTGCAAACTGAGAAGTGAGAATATGATAATGGACTAAATTACCAGTTTATTCTCCGCATACTGTCGGCGAATAGTCATTTCCCTTTTATATCGTATAGCTTGTGCTTTAACCCAAGGATTCCTATTACTAGCTATTTGAGAAATAGCTGTTGTTATCGTCGGGTTGAGGTTTGACCAGCCCGTCCACACACTAAAAAAACGTTCAAGTGAGATAAATAAGTTCTAGTGAATAGATTGATCTCAGACAAGGACATACGGCCCTCAAACTACTTTTATCAGGCCTGCAGACAAGATACGGCCCACCAGACAAGCCTACCAGGCCAGCAGACCAGATACACGGACCTCGTAATATTTTTATTGGGCCCGCAGACCAGATACTGACCTCAAAATATTTTTATTATGCCCACAGACCAAAACCCGCCCTTCGAATAGGTTTTCTCAGTCCGATGGCAAATACGGCTATCCGAATAGATTTACACGGCGCGCAGATCATATACAGCATCTAGAAGGTACAGAAAAAGAAAGCCTAGAGCCATAAATGCTGTTGATGACCGATATTTTCAGTTAATGGCACGATTGAAAAGCTCTAGACTAACCTAAAGCTTAGATCTGATTTTACTGCCTGTACTGGAAAGCTGATATCAGTTCACAGAAGTCTTCATAAAGCGCTTAAGAAGTTGGCAAAACATGGTTAATCCTGATGCATTTTGTAGAATGATTTCAGACTTGTTTTCATCTGGAGAGAATCGGGAACTTGTTGTCATACCAGTAACATCAACGAATGAGATTTTTATGGTGGAGGCATTTTGTGTTTGGGGTGGCATCTCCTTAGTTGGACGCATTGACTTCTATGTACTGCCAAGTTGTAACCTTGATTCACAAAGATATAGAGACCATAACCTTGATCTAATTGTATTTCTTCATCCTGAAAGATGATAATGCTCGCCCTCACAGAGGAACAGTACCTTTAGGATGAGACCATTATACGTATCGAACGGTCAGCTAAATCACTTGCATCAATCCGATTGAACATATCTGGGATTCTCAACCCTTCAAACTTGTGAGGGGTTTTCCACTGTTTTTGTCATCGCTGCCTCCTGAGTTAATCAATACCATACTGAGCATGAGTATTGCGGTCGATCCTGCATATCTCTTTGACTACACTCTTTACTGAAGCTGCTTACACATTCAACTCTAGTATACTTTTTCACAAGTTTCCGTGTAGTCGAATTTTCCGATAATAAATAAATCGTGTACACTAATCTATAACTTGTTATTTACCTCGTGTTTACACCAAATATCCTGAAATTCCAATAATTAATGTTTTAATTATCATGACTTTCTTAAATTTTCCTCAATTTATGGAAACCATTGCATTGTAAATTTGAATCTATGAAATGATTTAAATCTAATGGTATATAAATCGACAATTCTTCTGAAGGAACAAGTAAAATCATTAAACTCTCAAGCAGTGGTGGTCCCGGTATTCATTTAAAGAAGAAATGATTTGAAAGTACTCGAGTAAATCAGGAGGAAAAATAAAATTTTAATCTTGTGAGAACTCGGCATGTGACATGGATGGGAAACAAAAAAAATCCCACTTATTTCTTTAAAATGGTTAATAGCCTTACGTTTCAGAGAGAGGTAGAATCTGTGCTACGAAATAAAGAGATGAAATCTGAATGATCTGAGGCATATCTTCAAAAAATAAACATTCTAAGATTCCGGAAATGGATTTTCTGGAGGAAAACGGTCCTCGCCCATCTCCCCACAACTCGTCTGGTGCTCAGATTCCGCTCGCCGCTCCCCATGTCAATCACACAAAAGGAAATGTGAAGCTGGAGGGCCTTTCGAGAAAGAAAGGAATGAAAAAACCCTTTCTCGAAGATTCCACGCATTCTTCTTTGCCTAACTGTACTTCCCTATGAATAAAAGTTTTGCTGAACGCTCAATTTTGGGGGATAGTGGTTGCGAAAACATAGGTATTTCTGCAAACACTCCTAGAAAGTAATGGGCATTATTAATATTTAAAGAGTCGAATTTTATGGCATGAAATGCTTTCAAGAAAACCCTTCATCTAAGTCCCAATGTTAAGGGCATGAATTTCTACATTTTACTAGTATAGGTAAAATAGATTAACCGGAATTTAAAATCGTGTTGTTACATTTTCAAATCTTACTTATCTCTCAATTTGTTTTCTTAAGAATCAAAAAGGTGAAATTGTCTTAGTTGAACGGCAAACTTAGAATTGTTAGAAGGAATAAAAATAAGAGTTAAGATATTTATAATAGAGGGAAAAGTTATATGTGTATGGATAACGATATGTATGGACAACATTACTCGGAATACATATTTGTATTACATGAAGGGCCCATCATCTAACCTGGAACTAGGGCCTGTCATGTGACTTTTTACTGGGGCCTACAGTGTAAAAGTAGGGGGTTTGAAATCATTTATACCCTTTTCTATCTTTTTTCTAATGCATAGTGTCTGTATTCAAGGTGTTTTCTTTGGGGAGGGTGTTCGTTTTTGCAAACTTACGACTGTTGTACTTTTCTTGAATGTACCTTGGTTTTACAGTTGATGTTGCATTCAAATATATGAAAATTTCTGCCTATAATATTCCATGTCTGTAAAAACTGCCTCCAGTGTTGCATTTATGATGCACTACCCTGTTTTCTACCTTTAATGCAACTTTATGTTCACAGCGTATATGCTGAGGGTATCCTGATACCCCTTTTTTCTGTGGATTATTCTTGTCCTCGAGCTAAAACCATTAATTTCTGAAGTCACGAAAAGGTTATATGCAACAGATTTTATTTTGATTCTGTTAATATTTTCCACGCCTGTTCACACTAATTCAAAACGCTTAAGATTTCTCCTTACAAGAAACTGGTTTTGTGAAAATATACCCTGATTGTTGATTAGAGTTATGGAGCAATATCCAATAATGTACCAACTGCGCCAAAAGCATGGTCAAATAAAATCCAATAGATAGAATAAAAATTTAAATAACCAAACCAACATTAAAAGTTGTAAAAACATGTAGTTAAATATGATTGGAAAACCATATTAAAAGCAATAAGTCTCTGTAAAAAATAAGAATTCAAAAGATAACTATGCGTTACTTTACAAAATAGGCAATTTTACTCTCATGCCTTTAATATAATCTGCATAATGATTTGATGACATTCAATCAAGATTGATTGAAGAACTATTTTTTTCTATCTGTACCCCTCTAGTGCCTAATGACCATCTTTTATCAGTGAGATAAATATCTCATTTTCATGCTTTTACTAAATTGGAATCCAAGACATGCTATTATAAAACTGCTGATGTGTTACATAATGATAATTATTAACATTCGAAACATTCAAACATATTCCGTTCAAATGACCAAGTCGTTAGAATTGATAGGTCTCTCCGAAATTAGTAGCATAACCATCAGTGTTGATGTTGACATAACCTATCCTGTATTAAACACAGGCATTGACTGTTTGCCAGAAGAATAATAAAAGCCTTAAAGACAGTATTGAGATTTTTTTGTTGGGCTCTTTTAGAGTAAACTATTTTTTTAAATTTAATGCCTGAGTGTTCTGTTTTAATAATAGACCGTTTGGAAAATATGAAAGATGTTCTTAAGAAAGCAAATATGTTTTGTGGAATCTGGTTTTTTAATAGAGGATTGGAATAATTCAGAAAGTTAGAGATAGAACTACAAAAAGTTAAAACTTCGAAATCTGCCAAGTCTCAAAATATACAAACTTCAATTTGTTCTCAAATGGGTTAGATAGTTAATTAACGTCACGCTGGAGCAAAACAACGGGCTATTGGCGACGGTCCGGTATCAATCCGGAAGGGAAATATCCAAGGACAATGCCTCGTAATTTCGAACCAAGGTCCGATGACGAGGTCAACATCTGAGCTGGCACCGCACTCTCCAAACTTCCACACCACGACAAAGTGAGGACATTTGAGGCCATGAAAGATTTACCGTGCGCCAACCCCGAGTACACGACGGTCTTTAGCTGGACCGAGTGTCGAACTCGCAACCCTCCGGTTGCTAATCCGTTGCTCTTCGAATTGGCTTAGCGAGGCCTTGATCTAAAATGGAAATGTAATATAACTTATTTACTTTTCAATTCTCAGTTTCTAAATAGGGAAGAACTTGTGAATGTTTTTAGTTGGGTTACTTCATACACACACATATCCAAAAATTAAGGATACTGCGATTTAAAATGAATCCTGTGTCAAGTACCTACTTAGAAGTACTTAAAATAAGAAATGAATGTTTCACAAGCTTTGTAGAATAAAAAACACCCACTGCATCGTGGTGCTACAGGGAATTAAAGAAATGAAAAAAGTTTAAGTGGATACGTTGGAGGTTATAGTTATTCCGAAAAAAAAAACGTTTTATGCCGTGTAAAAACCAACCTAATAGGGAATAGTTGGCTAGGCCTCTGACCCTAATGCAGGCCTCACAACATATAGATATAATTTCCACAAAGCTGTGCATGAGTTCCTGTGAAAGGAGTCCCATTCACTCACTAGGACACGGCTTTCTCTTGTAAGGCCTTGGTGGCGTGTAGACTGCAATGCGACGTCCGAAATCATTCCAAACATGCTCTATTGGATTGAGATCAGGTGAACTTGCTTGATGCAAATTCAGAACTATTCCTAATTTTTAGATGTTTGTTTATTTTCAACACACGTATTTATCACTCAACGTAATATTTATGTTTATGTCATGTAAATGTTTATGCTGTAATTTATAAAATAAATCTATTCTTATTTTTAAATGCGAATGCATTATATTTGTGCTGGTATGTAGTTTAATTAATTTCACACTGGAGCAATTCAAGCATTATATCTGGGGGAACATTAAAACTTTAATGGGAGTTTATTTTGTACTGGGACGTTACGTTAACAAGAATTTTACTTCTATTTATTTAAAGCAGTGAATTACCAAAGTAATGTTCTATATTTATGTATTTAATATGACTAAATCTTATTCTACACGTGGTTATAATCGAAAGGTATTCAGACAAATTATACTGCTTAACAGCAACAGTCAATGCAGTATTGCTTCCCTCAAGTGTCACATCCTATATTTAAGCTAATGAGAGATGTAGAAATAGTTTTGGAATAACAACTAAGGAAACCTTAAAACATCTTAACATGCTCAGAATTATCTTAGAATCAACTAAAGGACAATACGAGTCTTGAATCCTTCCCCAAGTGCCAAAGAGAAATAAGATCTTCCGCATCTTCAAATTTTATGTGAACCTAAATCGCTCATATACGAGGCTGTTTTATTGATTCCGTCAAATACTTTCAGAGTTGCCCAATAAAGCTCACTAAAGGGATAAATATAGGGTTACTTCAGAGTTTGAACTCGTTTATTTTTGTCACTCGTTATGTATTTTTCACAATGTGATAAAGAGGCGATGTATTCAGATCCATATGTATCATTTTATTATAACTAAAAGAAGCATTCTCGATGGTGCTTGAAGAGTTGGTAGAGAAAATCCATTGCGGAGTAAAGGCTTCTAACACGGTGTATCGAACACCATCAATTTTAACTCTCTGAGCATCACGAGATTTCCGAGTCGTGTAGTATTGCTTTTACCTCACAACAGACACATTGGATAAATAACCACATCTATTGGTTGAATGAATCCATGGACTCTTTCAACCTTTAGAGAGATTCTATTGGTTTTTCCTAGAATATAATTTGGAACGATTCTGTGGTTTCTCTCCTTGGAATATAATCATTTAGGAAGATGTTATTGGTCCAATCCTTAGAATAGAATCATTTGGAAAGTTTCTATTGGTCCTTTCCTCAGAATAGAGAATCATTTCGAAAGATTTTAGTGGCCAAAAAGATTAAAACTCGTTAAAAGTGGCACAGGGAAGATTGAAGGTTGCAAGGTGGAATTATATGTGTGAACTATATATGTTCAGAGGGTTAAATAAAGAATTACAAATTCGCAAGGGTGATGGTGTTAATTCTCGTAAAATTAATTTTTGGCATGACAGTGCCATAACACCAGAATATTCAAAAGTTGGAAGGACATTTTACCCTCACTCTCTTAAGTTTGTAGTTTTCACATGCAATAAAACACTTTGGAAACGGATCTTTGTATTCTGTATGACCAGTTTTCCATTGTAAATGTTTCGAGCGAATGATATTTTAAGTAAAACGTTTTGTTATTTAGATCGATCGGCCTGCTATTCATCCGTTCAGAATATCCAACTTATATACTTCAAAGATCTTCATTCGTCAAATCCCAAAATCTGAATCAGTAGAAACGTAATTTGTATTTCTTTCCTAGTTAGAAAATATTACCATTGTTTTACCTATAAGTTTAAAAAGTCTTTTAGTACTACTGAAAAACAACAATTTCTCTTATAGCATTTTCAAAACACTGTTTTTGTGAAATGTTAACTTCAAATAAACTAGTATTTGTTTAATATTTGTCTAGTATAAAATGTCACATTTCACCTTTGATATAGCCATAGCAAAATTTTTGTTCAAGTGATTTACACTTTGACAATCTATAGGATAAAACGAAAAATTTAGTTTAGGCGAAAAAATACAAGCAACCGATTTGAAATCATAAATCAAAATCTATGACAGGATAAATTTCACATGAACCCATACTCTCGAATGTATACGTGTCCAAAATAGGGAAGTTTCTAAATAAGAAACAAGAAATCCTTTTTCGAAGAAAGGCCCTAGACATGAAAAGGCAAACTTTGATGGAAAATTAATGTTTGCGTCAAAAACGTATTCTTTTGTTTAATTTTCTCCTATAGTATGGCAAAAGTTGTAGGTTTAAGAATTTTTTATTGTCGTCCTGTGTGTTTTCCTTTTGTTAGATATGGTGAAACTTAAAAATTGTAGTTGCCCAATCGACTGAAGTCTTAAAAGTCATGCTCAGTCAAATTTTAAAATTGCTTTTGTTTAAAAAAGCACGATGAAGTTTCAGCATCATGAGGAGTAAATACTCTGTATTTATGATTTCCTTATGAAAACGTTGACCACTTCTATAATGCTTTTAAAAAGAAGGCGATTGTGTGTTTTTGAGGAAAATATCAGTTTAAGCTAGATCGGCCTAAATTCTTCATTTCAGTTCTTGCTCTTTTTCTTATTCATGATAGAATGTGGAATTCTTTTGCTTGACAAATACAACTAACCAAACTCCTGAATAGTAGAACACTTGGATATGCCACTATCTTTCCATATAATAAATTCGAAATCAACTGAGCAATAATCATACCACACTTTCCTTAACGAAAATCCTCGTCATCTGACCGTGGTTCAAAATTATGAGGTGTTGTCCTGGGATCTTTACCATCGGAATGGATCCCGGACCGTCACCAATAGCCCATTGTGTTGCTCCAGTGTGACGTTACCTACTACCTACTTACCTAACTACCTACTAACCTTAAAGAAACCAATCAAAAAAGTGTCCGCTTTTCAATTGAAAATGAGATTTCTGAGATAGTTAAGTCGAAATTTTTTTGTCATTTCCGGCCATTCTAAATTTTAGCTCTAAAAACACCAAACCACCCTTTCTGTGTACCTAGTGCCGCCACTACCTTAGATTAATTAAAAGTACACGTATGAAAGTAAAGCACATAATTAGTGCATTAAAATATCAGTTATAAGTACGCAAGTGACACCTTCGGAATGCCACGTCCAATCGGAAAATGGACAAAACATTTCTAGGTTGGTATTCGACGAGGAATCGCATGATATGACTACTGTCAAGTCGATTCTAACCACCCTGTATAGTTCTGACGGCATCTGTCTTAAGATTGATGGTTACGTATTGGATTACTGGGCTAACAGAAGTTCTTTCAAACCTCCTTACTATCCTCTTACTCCTTGTACATGACGGCCTTTGGTTGTCCGAGTTTCGTACTCGCAACCCTCCGGTTGCTAATCCGTTGCTCTTCCAACTGGGCTGCCACGTCCTTTTATAATGAAGGAATCCCCTACTGTTAGCAGATTTATATATATATATATATATATATATATATATATATATATATATATATATATATATATATATATATATATATATATATATATATATATATATATATATATATATATATAAATCTGCCAAGGAGCACACTCAAAATCTGTCAGGGCCTCAAATATCCTCACTTTGGCGTGATGTGAAAGTTTCGAGAGTAGTGTGTCAGCTAAGGTGTTGACCTCGTCATCTGATCTCGATTCAAATGACGTGGAGTTGACCTAGAATCTTTCCCTTCGGGATTGATCCCGGATCGTCACCAACAGCCCGTTGTGTTGCTCCTATGCGGCGTTAATTAATCACCTACTTACTTTCATTATAAACTAATAACATGCCAAGCAAATTGTGTGAACCTTGTTCAACACAATTTGATCATATGTATTCGACAAATGCACTGGCATTCAAAACAACCATCTAATGTTACGAGATATCTCGTCCAAGATCTGTTCAATTTTGATAATGGCGAGATATCTCGTCGAGACAAAACTACCCTATTACTCCAAGGGAATGAAATCCAAGTAGGAACAACAAATTGCCCTTGTCAAGAACTGGTCACAGTTCAGAACAGTTTTTGCACCAAAGGCTGGGCACTGCAGGGCAATTTTTGAAGTGAAGGTTAACCACCAGGAGGGTTAAGGAACAGTAAGGTATTCAACAATACTGTCAGCATTGCAGTGAAATGCAGTGAAAGAATGAAGTGAAGAAATTTTGCAGTGAAATGACGTGGATAGGGGAAATGATACAAAAGGTTCTTTGAGAGTCATCGAATTGATGAGTTAAACAAAATGATAACAATAACAGAAGCAAACAGTAAACATGTTTTTGAACTGACATTGTACAGGGTGCTATGAGACAGAAAGGTTAACTGAAAACTTAAAAAAGGGAAAGAGGCGGTTGTAGGCTGTATGACCACCTCGATCTCTGACACAGGCTTTGAACCTCGTTTGCATACAGAGAATGAGGGTGCGGATGAATTCCTGTGGTCGCAAATCCCATACCAATGTTAGAACCTCTGACGTAACGATTCCAAAAAATGAACATACACCAGCTTTCTACTGAATATCCTCGGTTATGAATCATTCCATGTGAAAACACCCGTTTTGAGAAAAGATTGTTGCACCATAGTCACGGATTTTTTTTCAAATTTTTATCATAGATAGACATGGAAGTGAAACCCATAGATATCAATTATTCAAATATTTTGTGCAATATTAGCTGTGATAAGGGAATTTAAAAATTGGTCAATTTTGCAAAATGGCGGCCATCTTGGATTTACCACGCTGTCTATAAATGACCCTAACTTGTGAACTATTAGTTCAAATTCAGTAATTTTGGTACCAAATGGTATCCATTTATTTCAAGAGTGTATATAAACCACAAAAACAACGAAAATTTTACATCTTAGTGGATTTTTTTATGCAAAGTGAAAAATCACTTTTAAAAACAGTCGACATTAAAGGGCCAAAAAAACGAACCCTTTTATTTTTTCTGAAACTTTGTGGAAGTATTAACTAACATACGTATGTACTTGAATCTGACAAAAATTCAGAGAGGTAAAATTCTTCATTTCTGAATAAAAGGTATTCTAATGATAGCATATGAATTTCAAAACGGTGGTCATCTACAGTGCAAAACTAACCATAACTTAAACAAATATGGTCAAATTTTAATTTTTATGAAGTACTAATTCCAAACAGGCTCACATTAAATGTAAAAATATCAATAGAACCTCAAATTACAGTCCTATGCATTTTTAAATTTATTTTATCCCATGGTGTCTTTGAAAAAGTATGTTTAGTACCATTGAAGGAAAATTGTTTTTATTAATTTAAATTATTTAATAAAATACTTTACAAAATTTTATGTGTTTTATAATATTTAATTACAATATTTCTGTCAAAAAATTTACATTTATGCTTTGGAACCACTTTTGTTAGTAAAATTATCATATTTTCAATATTGCATTTTATCATTGCTAATTTTCTTGATAAGCTCATTGCTTTATGTATGCATCACTTTTTTTCGCAAAATATCAATGCCATTATTAAGAAAAAGGATGAATTGAGTCAATACTTCTATCCCAATGGCAGATTTTTCTGAAAATTATACCTGCATTATACAAGATGCTATTCAAAACATTCATTCAAATAACAAGCAGGCTTAAGGATATTTTTTGCCATAAAATCATGGTGTTAAAGCTGAGTGGTACTTTTTCGCCTCTTGTCATGGAACAGGAGTTTGTGATGATATTGGTGCAACCATAAAGTGTATGGATACTTTAAGAAGCCTTAAGCGTCCGTGCAAGGATGCAATATTAAATACTTTTGGACAACTTTGCAAGAGTTCATTAAAAAATATATACTTTTTCGTATTAAAATTTTAATTTATAATAATCAATTAGCAGATAGGTACGCAATGGCAAATACAATGACAGGATCAAGAACTAATCACTGTTTCGCGCAAATAAAAAAGTCCGATATAAGTTTTCAAGTTTCTCAACAACATTTGTTACTACCATGAGATTGAAGAAAATCATCAAATTACTAACATTCCAAAATGAACAATATCTTGTATGTTTGTATGGAATTAATTGGTGGATAAGGAGAGATTTGGGATTATTGTGAGGAATATGATTACAAAATTATGTTCATGCTTCATCATGGACCAAGTGCATCCTATATACACTGCTGGCCACCCAAATTGCAACACCAAGAAAGACAAGAGATATCACAACAAAATTTATTTTGTAGATAACATGTTGACCAAGTATCAAATGATTAAATTTATAGACTTCTGTGAAGTGTGGTTCCTGCCAAAATCAGTAGCCAGAGTAGCCGCCATTGTTGGAGATCACCGCTGCCACACGCCTCGGCATTGATTCAAAGAGACTTTGGATGTGTTCTTGGGGTACAGCAGACCAAGCAGCTTCCACACGTTGCCAAAGTTGATCTGGTGTGGCAGCTGGGGATGTATTCTGGGTCAATCGTTGAGCAACCATGGACCACATGTTTTCTATCGGCGAAAGATCCGGAGAGCGAGCTGGCCAGGGAAGCAATTCAATCTGGCGATTGACGAAGAACCCTTGGACAATGCGTGCCACGTGTGGTCGCGCATTATCCTGTTGAAATATGGCTGTGGGCAAGCCCTGAAGGTAAGGAAGGACAACTGGCTCCAACACCTCGGAGATGTAGCGCTGGCTGTTTAAAGTACCGGCAATGCGTACTAGAGGAGTGCGAGAGTGATATCCAATACCGCCCCATACCGTAATACCCGGTGCAGGACCAGTGTGGCGGTGCATAACGCAGCTGTTCAGCATCCTCTCTCCACGGTGTCTCCAGACTCGAATCCGACCATCGTGGTGTTGCAGACAGAAGCATGACTCGTCAGTAAAGACAATTTCATTCCATTCTGCCGTCCACATCCTTCTTTCATCGCACCATTGGCGGCGGAAACGTCTGTGGTTCTGCGTCAAGGGTAGACGAAGCAATGGACGTCTTGCGGACAGACCACTCTGCTGTAAACGGCGTCGAATGGTACGCGCAGACACTGGATGATGCGGTACAGATTGAATGTGCTGTGCTATGGTTCGTGATGTGGCTGAGCGATCCGTCACTGCCATACGCACAATATGCCTGTCATCACGTGAAGTGGTGCACTGAGGTGGATGCGATCGAACACGTCGGTCCGTCGTACCCTCCTGCATCCAACGATCACATATCCGCATTACAGTTGTTTGGTTTCGTCCAACACGACTACCGATTTCCCTGAAAGATAATCCACAATCTCGGTAGGCCACTATCCTTCCTCTGTCGAACTCGGATACTTGATCAAAAGATGATCGCTGTTTTCTACGAGGCATAATTGATCGTTTTTTTGAAAAAACCACAAGAAAAACACAATTGCCGTACTTGAAATCGTCGAAATCTCCAAGCCTTAAATAGCGCTTTGAAGTGGCGCCACAGGCGCGCGTGACGTGCGTCTGCGCTGAAATTCTAATCATTTGCATATCTCACCTCCGCTAATGCATGTTGTAAATTTCATATTATTTGCATGCTTCCTTCAGGGTGTTGCATTTACGGTGGCCAGCAGTGTATATATGGTCAGAGCTTTTAGACGCATGTTGAATTCCTAATGAAATAATGGAAAATCCTACCTTTTCCCATAACTACAACTGGACGAATATATAATGCTCCTGGTGAAAATCAATTGAACTATTGTTACAAGACTACAAGACAAATTGAATCATACTATAATTATGCTCTTAACTTTACCATTAATATTACGTGGTGGCCTTTTTTATTTGTGCTTAATATTTGTCTTTTAAAAATTTCTCGATAATGCTATCAATGTATTGTTCACATATTTCTTCGATCTTTAAAGACTTATATGTTTTAAAAAGTCGTCAGTGCCCAGAAATTATTTTAATTTTATTTTATAAATGGTAAGTAAAGTACATTGTGCTCACATTTTCTACAAAATTTCTGAGAAAATATTAGATTAGTTAAAATATTTCAGTAATGTCAACTGTAATATACACTCATGTCCAAATTTATCTTTACATACCCAAAAATAATGATATTCCATGAAATATCCAATCGATGTAATCTATTTTTGCAGGGAATGTGTAAAAGACAAGCCCAATTAGCATTATCCAATCAAAAGTGATCAAACGGTTTCTGATATACAAATCAAGGCGTTACGTCACTCGACGGTGAATCAAGCGCTTTGCGCAAAGTGAATATCTGAGTGAATTTCTGCACTACAGCGTTTGATTTCAGTGTGTAAGGACTCAAAACGGTTTGTTATGGCTCCGAAGTATCATTTGGAATAATCTGCGAAGTGGCGAATTATCGGCCGTTTAGAAGCAGGGCAGACAATCATGGAAGCAGCGAGATGTGTGAATATTTCAAGACAGTCTCTACGCTATGGAAACAATTTCAGAACTCTGGAACTGTTGTAAGGAGACCTGGACAAGGTCGTAAACGAATAACAACTGCTTCTCAAGATCAATATCTGGCAATAACTGGTAGACATCCGCCGTAATCGATTGACCAGCTCTCATAAAGCAGTAGTGGAAAACACCTGCGCTAGATCACCAAACAGACACCATTAGATTTTTTGGTGAATATTCGGTTTCGAAGTGTGTTTTGGTACTTCATCTTTATCCAACCATTGTGTCGAATGCTTGCGATTGTCGAAAAGAATTCATTTTTCATCACACGTAACAATACGGTGTAAAAATGGTTCACTTTTATATCGCGACAGCAAAGAAAGGCAAGCTTCCAAACGATTTTTCGGACGCTCGTTTAACCCATCTATCCAGCTTCTTAACCTTACTGATTTGTTCAAATGGTTTAATACTGTTGGAATATTAGCGTCAAACCTTGCTGCTAATTCACACGTAGTTTGAGATGTATCCGCCTCCACTCCAGCTTTCAGCTCATCATTATCCACCTTGCTCTCAGGTCGCCCACGTGATTCATTTTGAAGATCAAAATAGCCAGATCTGTACTTCTCAAACCATCGACGTACTGCGTTCATTTGCCACATCCTTGCCAAACACTTCGTTGACACTTTGAGATGTCTGCGCTGCATTAGTTCCACGACGGAACTCATATTCGAAAATAACGCGAATTCTTGACTTATCCATGGTTTACAAGATTTAATCTGCAAAAGGCGATTCGTCAGATAATCACAAACCAAAACATGCGTTTGAAAGGCTGATGACTTACCTCCACAATAAAACAATTCCAAAGAACTTACAAAGTGAAATATCAGAGATATTGGGTATCAAACTTGGTACTTGAGATAATCGGACATTTATACTTAATGACTTATAATATATTTTGGTCTAATATAAGTACTTTTGTATTTATAATTAAGTTAAGAAACTGAGAAATATATAAATTTCCTTGTGTAATTTTGATACAACGTACCCTAAGCTTAATGTAAATATATTTAGCAAAAGTATTGTAACTGAATATTATAAACAATAACATTCTGAAAAGTATTTTTTAAAAATAATTTAAATGAATAAAAACAATTTTTCTTCCATGGTACTTAATATACTTTTCCAAAGACACCATATGATAAAATAAATTAAAAAATACGAGTACATAAGACCTGTAATTTGATGTTCTATTGATACTTTTACATTTAATATGAGCCTGCTTTGAATTATTACTTTATAACAACTGAAATTTGAGCATAGTTTTTTAAGCTATGGTCATTTTTGCACTGTAGATGCCACCATTTTGAAACACATATGCTATCATTAGACTTTCTTTTATTCAGAAACTAAGAATTTTACTTCTCTTAACTTTCGTCAAATTCAAGTATATATGTTAGTTAATACTTCAGCAGTTTCAGAAAAAATAAGAGGGTTCATTTTTTCTATAGCCCTTTAAATTTGGCTGCTTTAAAAGTGATTTTTTTTCACTTTACATGTAAAAAGAACCACTAAAATATACAATTTCTATTGCTTTTGTGGCTTATATACACTCTTGAAATAAATGGCTACCATTTGGTTTCAAAATTACTAAATTTGAACTATTAGTTCTCAAGTTAGGGTCATTTATAGAGTGGAAAATCCAAGATGGCCGTCATTTTGTAAAATTGACCAATTTTTAAATTTCCGTACCTCAGCTAATGCTGAACAAAATATTTAAATAATTGATATCTATGGGTTTCATGCCATGTCTATCTGTGGTAAAAATTCGAAAAGAATCAATGGCTATTGTGCAACATTCACCAGGTGTCCCCATATGGAATGACTCTTATGCAAACCGCCACAAGCTGTATCGTTTCATTTTGAGGTTGTGACCTTTAAAAATAATGATGTTCCTTAGGTTTTGCATGCTAGTGTATGAAAAATAAAAAAAAAATTGGAAAATACAATGATGACATTATTTTAATAGAGAAAACTAAAGCACCTAACAAAAGCATTTCTTCACGCCAATGCACGTATTGAGGTGAAAGAAATTGATTGGCAAATTGTCTGTTGAAGAAATGAAGAAATGGTTAAATTATGTTTATGGTATACAAAACATTGTTTTGTAAACCAAAATGACGTTTTTGCAAAATGCAACTTTAATATGAATACTCAAATTCGGTTATACAGTTATTTTATGACAGATAAATATGTTTTGTATGTGTAATTTAACCACAAGTTGTCTTGTTATATTTTTGAGAGCGTTCCCGAAGGGCAACCACCCGGAAACTGAGTACAATCACATTTCAAAGCAAACCAAACTCTTATATACTTCACTCTCCACTAAACCACCAGACATTCAAAGACCTCCAACTCATAAAACTATTTCTTCTGCTGAGGTTTGTGACAGCAGGAACCAGATTGCAATTCTTCTGTATCAAATGTCTTTTCTTTAGAAATATTTTCTTTCCCACCAATCACCGAGATCGGTTGGAAAGTCGAGTCTGTCGACCGTCGGGATGGTGAACGATAAAAACAGCTTGGAGTTGTTTCGTTTAGTTGGAAGAACTGAATGACAGTCTTCAGCATTCATACGACACGTATTCACTTCTATCGCATTTGATTTTGCCAATAGTTTCAACTTCCGATGCAGAATTGGAGCCTTTCATGCTCTCCGGTCGCTGCTGCTTTGCCATGCGTGGGAGGGAGATCAAGTTTCAAGTTCTTTTCTGCCAAATCTATAGAAAGGGCAACAAAAAACATTTTTTGTACGGGGTTTGAAACATTTCGAAATGTATCTCATATCCCATTGTTTAGTTTGTGAAAGGTTTGAAAATTCATCCTCTGCGTAGTTTATCGCATGTGATTAACCTTAGAAGTGGTTTCGAAGAGATATCTAGTCCATCAAGATATAACCAGTTTTGCTAAGGAAGGGATATCTCGTCATCAAGATAATACCGACTCGTCATCATCAAAAGATGATGACGAATCGGCATTATCTTTTCAAGATCAAGATCTGATCAGCTTTCTTCTAATGACGAGATGTCTTGTCCTACAAGATCTAATAAGTTTTGCTAATGACGAGATACATCGTCAAGACAACCACTAGAAGTGTTAATTTACATTTCAAGGTTGTATAAATAAAATTATATCTAAATCATAAATTTAAAAAACCCAACCTTAAATAGTCCTAGCTGGCTAAAATAGTCGTTATTTATGAGAGGAATTTTCAGTGTAATCAGGCAAAACAGACGGAATGCAAAGTTTTACTCGGCTATCCAAATGTTCTCACATGATACACATCGGGCGTGCCTTCAAATGCAGTTTATCATCATTTTGACGAGGTGTGCTATTTGGTCAATTTTCTGACTAAATTATGTGAATTGAAAAGAATGAAGTAATTTTGAAGTTGGCAATTGAAAGATATTCGAGTATCGTAAAATCCAATACAAAAATTCAGAATATCACATTTAAATCCCAATAAAAACATAGCAAGTGACAACATAATACAGAACACATATCATTTCTTCTATAAATTTTCGAAGCAATCGTCTATTTTGTGGAAGATTGCACCATCCTGTGAGGGGACCCCGGAACACAACTGTTGGTTCATCAACATTTAACATCTACCCAATAACAAGGAGATACTAATTAGTTTGATTTGTCTCTACGGGGATATTTTTGCTACAAGATGGCTAATTAAACCAGGAGATGCTCCACATAAAGACATGAATGAAGAAGTACTGAGTTTAACGTCCAAAGATATTTTTGGAGACTACCGTTAAGAAATCTCACAATCATGCTAGTTAAAGAAATTCAAGAACTAATGATTTAAGATAGAACATGCTTTATAATCAAAAGTTGAATGCAATGGCACTGAAACATATTCTGTCCACATAAACAGTTATCTATTAGCATTTACGCATATTATGTTTGTACAATACAACTGTAATTAATACTCCTACTAAATAACCTGCATTAACTCGTATAATTAATCCCCCTAGAAAATTAGCGCTATTAAGACCGTACACTAAGTGATGATGCGCTTCGTGATTTCTCTAAGAGCATTTCGAAACCATTCATTAAAATCGTGAGCTGAATCATTGATGGTCACAACACAGAAAATTAATTTAAATCACTAGTGACACTTCTGTGCAATCTCCGCACAAGTGATCATTTCATTCAGGCACAATGGACCCTCATACTAAGTATCAGATCTCGAGATACCAGGACTTCCCTCGTAAAACGTGATTTAGATAAGTCAGTAAATTAATAGGCATCTTTGGAATTGTGATTCTCCATTATTCGACTGTGTTTGGATGACTTCCATGCACAGAGGCGGTTGAGTGCTTCTAGGGAATGGTATGTCGCGTCTCTTATACCAAAGAGATAGTTGATTATGGTATGCTGAAGCCGAATCTTCGTAGAAGTGTTATGTAAGGTGCTTGCATGGAATATTTTCTGCATTGGTTAGGTTTTAGAATATTAAACATGAACTCTAGGATTAGCCAAATTATTGTTTATATACTTACATTGCTGGGGAATTTCAATAAATAATTGTGAACATAATTAGTGAAGAATGGAAAGTTGGTTTGGTCTTATGGCGCAAGGGCCCTATTTGGGCAAGCTGAGCTGAAGAATAGAAAGAAAAAATTGTTTTTTTTTACCAAAATAACAGTTTAACAAAAAACAATTATAAAAATCAATATTCCGCTTAAGGTTTTAAATTTTAACATCAGGTTTTTAGAATTATACTTTAAAACACACAGTAGTTATTCCATTCATATGATTATATTCCACTGGATTTCCATGATGCGCGCAGCAGACAGTTGAACAAATGGGTCACCACCTTTTGGAGATCACCGTCTTTTGATGGTTCCTGTTCTGGCTACAGGAAGAACACCAACTCATCTGATGGCTAGCAGCATCAATTTTTCGATGTTATTTCAGTGTGTTATCAACTGTGTCATAAGCATTAAGAATTCTTCAACGGAAATTGTGCAAAACCTCAACTGTCTGCAGTTTCATTTTGTATCATCAGTAAATCCTTTCCGTTTCTTGCCACATTTTTGGATGGAAAGTATAAAATTTCCATGATGTGAGATCGGGTTAACAGAGTAGATGGGAGTAACCTCCATTTTCAAACTGATGGACCCTCAAGCCTTGCTGTCATGAATACTGCGGAAAAGGATCCACTTTAAATGTTAAATATGTTTCTTTGCATGCCCTCATGCAATGTAAACACCTAAATCATTTATTTCGCATTCCCCAAACAAATCAGACACATAAGAAAAATATCAATAGTCCAGCGGCGATGTTCGTCGATTTCTTTCCAAACTCTTTCAAAAATTCTTATCACTTTAACTTTAAAAAATGTTTGACTTATATGTCACTTGACTTTCAATTTCTTTAACTGAGGAAATTAGTAGTTAGTCTTGTAATTGTAGTTGGTGTCATGTTTCAAAGGTGGACTTGTCGCTCTTTCTTTTCCTTTTACTAGGAATCCAATAGAGAATGGAGAATTCAAAGCTTTTGTTTGATGACAAAACGTGATCTGAAAGGCGATAATGAATAATTTATCACTTCAACTAGACTCCGAAAAACTCCTTTCCAATTAGATTAATGCTAATGACAATCTCAACTCTGACTACAAAGGATTTTTTGTTCCGCAATTAAGAATTGTTCTTTTACATGCGTCTATTGTCATGTCTTTTAAATATTCCCCATTTGAAACGTCTGCTTCACATTATAAGCTTCACATTATGTATTGATAATTGAGTGTTAAATTCTAATCTCCAAAATGATTAGTATGTTGTGATAAAATTGAATATATTTTCAATTGAATGGAATATATCTATTATACCATTTTTTGTTATTTTTATTTGGTGAGTAAGGAAAAATCTTGCTTCTGTAAGTTTTTATTTCTGTAACCTTTTATTTGTCACTAATTTCCATGATTACAAAAAAGAATTACCTTTTCTGCTTACTTCATTATTATCTAGCAAAAAGCTAAAAAACATAAAATTACTTTTCTAGAAAAAATGGATTGAAACATACATTTTATATCTTACGACTACGAATAATTGGTGAAAATTATTCCAATCAAAGTATGATACGTATAAGGGTGCACTGTATAAATTATTTTCTGACACGCTTAATTTGCGCACGGCTAACTTGTTTGCGCAAGATACAAGTTTTGGGAAGTATTTTGGTCAATGTCATCAAAATGGTCCGATGAAATTCAGTTCTTTTCTTTACTTGCAAAATCTTTACTAATTATTTTTACAACATGAAAGCGTTGCTATAAATATTCGATACACTGCAGTGAAAAGTCTCTTTTCCCCATGTTTTAAAAATATTTCTTTTAAATTTTAAGCTAGTCAGTTGACATTTAAGTCAATTTCAAGGTTCTTTAAGATAGATAAAATAGTGAAAAGAATTTGTGTGAATTTTTATCCAAATAATTTATTGTATATTAAATCAAACTAGAGTTATCTTGTGTGTAATGCTGATATTTCAGGTTCAATAAAATCTAAATAACTTTTACAATCTACACTGTCAAAATAATCAAAACACCCTGAAGCCAGTGTTCGATCGGAATGAAACATTGTACGTGTGATTTATATGAAAAAATAAAGCAAATATGTATCACAGTATCAAATTTAGAGGATTTTTGTTATTAGAATAGTATCAGAAGGGTTATAAATTATAAGATATATATAACCCTCTCTGGCAGATGGCTCTCTCTGGCTTGGCATGGAATTAAATGTAGTCCATAAGCTATCCTGTGGCAGACTATGCCAAACATTCTGAAGCTCTGTTAAAGATCCCTTTTATTTCGGTGGTGGTGCAATTGACGGCGTAGCATATCTCAGACATGCTCAATGGGACAGATCTAGTTATATGGCCAATGAAGGGTTTCACCAACAATTACTCTCTGGAAGTGGTATAAGGTAGTTTGCCAACACATCTATATGTCCAGCAAATCTTACAAACTGTTACTTTGGCAGCCTGAAGCCAGGAATAGGAGTTTATGCCGGAGGTTAATCCTCGAATCCTTGTCGTAGACAGGCACCTTACTTGGTTTCTGATAGGCCATGGCCCTTTTATGGCTTACCTACACAGATTTCATATCAAACCGACAGATTCGTGTACATGCGGGGAGGTAGGGGACGCGGACCACTATCTCTTCGACTGTCAGTACACTAAGGCGCACCACATAACAAGACCAACTTCCGAAAATAAACAAAAGTGGTGTGCCAACATCCTGAACGATAAGATCTCAAAATATAAAATCAGGATGTGTGTGCTGGCGGCCGGAGGGGTGGCCGCGGACGCCCTCCCCTAAGTTTAAAAATCTCAAAAATCTTGAATTGTATATGGTTCTTCCCCCTGACACTCTACCCTGTTTCCCTCGGTAATTAGTGAGTCAAGGACTAGGTCCGGCTCAATTTTAAACTTCAATATTTAGATCCTATGATTTTACTTTTCTTAAAATTTTTAGAAATTTGGGGTTTTGAGTCTTTTGGTGTTTTTTGGTTCTCTGGATTAACGGGTCTTGGACTAATAACGATTTTTGAATATGCTCCAGTTTTATAATTGTAATTTATATTAGTTTGTCTTAAAATATAGTAATTATTAAATATCATATCATATAATTGTAAATCTCATTGTAAAATATCATATCATAAATAATCTCTTCTTTGTTCTTATATTGGCGCCTCATATGGGCCATCCTCTTATATACTACTATTGTACCACCTATTTGCAGCGCCTACTATAAACTGCCCACTGGCAGTAATATAAGCTGCAGGTAATGAATTAAAAAAAAAAATTCTTTAAATGTTATAAATCTGTGGGTAAGTTGCAGGTGCTACAGGATGGCCTATATGGCGCCGATATCGTCCTTGTAAACCGGCAGTGTGCCGGTCGATACTTAGTTAATGTTTTTGGACCCTGTTGGTCCTTTTTCTATGGGCCGCGGTGGCCCGGTTGGAAGAGTAACGGACTAGCAACCGAAGGGTTGCGAGTTCGAATCCAGCCAAAACACCGTCGTGTACAAAGGGGGCTGGTGCACGTTAAATCTGTCGTGGCCCCAAACGTCCTCACGTTGGCGTGGTGTGGAAGTTTGGAGAGTGGGGTGCCAGCTCAGGTGTTGCCTCGTCATCTGACCGTGGTTCAAAATTACGTGGTGTTGTCCTCGGATCTTTCCCTCTGGGATTGATCCCGGACCGTCACCAATAGCCCGTTGTGTTGCTCCAGTGTGACGTTAATTGAAAATACCAAATACCAAAATACCTTTTTCTATGTATATTTTTAAAGAAAAAAATAATAAATGGTGGTGCCCTGGACTTCGGTGCGGACGCGCCGGAGTCTGGGTGTACCCTCTCTGTGTGTGTGTGGGGGGGCTGGTTTTTCCGGCGTGCCCCTTTTGTGCCCATGGTTAAAGTCCTCCCCCTCCTCCCATATAAAAACTCAAAACTTATCGGTGAGTTGGGAGGAGGAGGGTCTAGAAGAAGTAGAAGAAGAAACTGTTACTTCGCCTTTCATGTCACGTGTCTAAGTAGATTGCACAACAACGACTGGTCACACATGACTAACCTTTCCCAGGAGTCCCTCCACAGTATTCACACTCTTCCTTGTCCAGCGAGATCCTCAGATGTCTCCCATTGAGCATGTCTGGGATATGCTAGACCGTCAAGTGCCCAATCCACAGAATATAAGAGATCTGGTGCAGCAACTTCACAATATGCTTGGCAAAATTTGCTACAGGATAGTATAAGGACTGGATACTATTACCTGCCTCTCCATATTTTGGCATGTATTGCCGCTAGAGGGGGCTTTGCAACTTACTAATTAACGATCTTTCTAACGTAATTCTACAATAATAAAGAGTCTTGTACATTTGATATTGTGATCATTTTCATGTACATCATATACGCCAAATTTCCTTCCGATGGAATGCTGGCTTCGGGGTGTTCCAATTTTTTTCTACAGAGTGCATTTATTAATTATTTAGTGCTGATTTATGAGATGTGTTATTGTGAAAACATTTATAAAATATTTTTTTACTTCAAACTAATGAATTTGTTTTTAGTTGAAATAACATTAAATGGATATACAATAGATAAAATTATAGCATTTTATGAACCAGATAATAATAGTACAATGGCTTCTGGACGTAAAGACGTCGTTAAGATTTAAGATGATATTAAAATAAAAAAAACCAAGCTTTTCATTTAATGTCCTCACTAAAGGAAATGGTTGAGAAATTCAAACTGACAAATCTGTCAGAGGTTGGAAAGATAAAGTTTTTTGAATTACGCCCAAAGCCTGTTCTTTTGAACAACAAGGTTCCTCATAATATTTGCTTATGTATTTAACTTTAGAACTTTATATGCGCAGTAAATACACTCCACTTCCATAATAAAAATGTTTCCGCTTACCCCCGTCCATTCCTAGAAAAATTATTGTGCACTCCTTCCTACAGAAGTTGCTGTCTAAACCAATGAGCCATTTGCAAACATGCGCAAGGTTACAAAAAGTTGTAGCCAGGAACCGAAGACGTCGGTTTAGCATGGTATTTTTGCATATATATGCAGAAAACTAACTTCAAAAGATAGAAGGCTCTGATCCATGCTTGAATTTGAATAAACTTATTTCGGATCTCATTCCACAATTTAGAACATTGTTACTTTAAGCGCCAGAAAGCTAAGCCATGTCAATCTATGCATGATCTTGTAATTCTGAAATTTTTTTGAAGAATTTGTGTATGACGGAAGTAAACTTTTCTGAAAACTATACTTGTACCTTTCGGGAACAGATACAAAGTGAACATTGGAAACAGAAACAAGCGATTTTGTTTATAGCTGCTATATATTATTTGGGCTCCATTCATCCTGTAGTAATAGCATCAGATTGTTTGGATCGTTGCAAAGAAGTTACTGTTACATACATGACTTATTTATTGCAAAATATTCTCCCGCGTACAAAGTACAGAAATTTGGTATGATGGTCCCTATGACCAATTTAAAAAACATATGTATAGCAGTCTCTCTCAACGCACTGCTGGGCCAAAAAATGAAGTACCCATTACATGGAACTATTTTGCAACATCACATAGAAACGGTGCAGTGGATGGAATTAGAGGCAATGTGAAACGACAAGTTTTCAATCAAGTAAAAAAAAGAAAGTAGTAAGTAATTCTGTAGAAGCTTAGTAAGTAATGAAAGGGAAGTTGCTGAAAAGGCAGTGAAAACAATTATTCTTGAAATTACAAGCAAAGAAATTGCTTAGAGAATTTAAAGTCTTCAAAAACATCATTTGATACAAATTACCTCCAATAATAGGAATAAAAGATTTCACTGCTTTAAAATATCAAATAGGATTAAAAACTCATTATTAATTATAATTATTAATTAATCAGTTCTCCAAACTTCAAATGTAACGTGAGTTACCATTAAGATTATAATTTATTTATTTATTTAGTATACAATTTTATTTTTTTCAAGAGTTAGCAACATGACTTAGTACTATTAGTTAAGCATCCTAATAACATTTTCTCATTAGCTTCTCTCGGGAGAAAAGAGAAATTGCCATTTTTAAATTCTAAAACATAGACGTCCGTTTTGTTGTAACGTGAGTCAAGTCTGTGATGTTGCCACTGCGGTAATTTAATTCAAATTTAAGTTTGAAATTATGCCATGGATGCTTTTAAGAATATACAAATGAATCTGCAAATCAATTTTTGTTTAATAATCTTAATCCTCTATTATTTACATTAAATTTACCATTAAAAATTCATGTCTGATTGTAACGAGAGTCACATGGAATTGCCCTTAAGAATTATTTACATCTTAAAGAATGTACAATAGAATTCTGTTTTACGAGTGGAGTAAAATAGAGTGATTCTGTTTAAGAACTAATACTACATATTATGTGAAAGTTTGTTCCAGTTAAAGAATATTTTATTTCGAGTAATAAAATTTCGATATATGGTTTTTCGAAAAACTCAAGTTTCCACATCGAATTAAACATATATATTTGACCGAATTCAGTATCTTTTTAATTAGCACAAGAGATTTAACATATTTTTAGATAGCACTCCTTATCTTATTTTTACTTTTATATATAATACCAATTTTTATAAAAAGAATAAGAATACAGTGCTTAAAACTGATATAAAAACACTCATTACTCAACAAAGATCTAATTAATAACGAGAAGGTAGGATTAAAATTATACACATTAAATGTTTTTTTTTAAATCTTAAGTGAACCTGCAATAATTTCATTTAAGTAGTAATATTTCTTAAGCATTACGTGAAAATTAGGTGGATAAAATTTTTTTTATGCCTGTAATTATGTGATTGTACGAAGATACTTCATTAATACCAACGATAAGTTATAATTTTAAGCTTCTTACTCGGGATTTTTATTGAAACAATAAAACCTATATTCCGATAATCATTTAAAAAACAGCTTGTCGGAAACATTCATTAGTATATGCATAGTGTTTTTTAATTTAAATATTTTTTTATAAGCAGACAACTCATGAATTTTTTAACTTGAAAGGTTTGGAAGCTTAACTTATATTCTCGAAGTATATTGTTAAAAATATAGCAATGATAAACCAGGGACTGATAAGAGTTCGCTAATTAAATCCTCATTAATCCCTAGTACTTTGAAAAACTTCTATTTGCTTTTAATTAAAGCGAAATATCCGTTCGCAGCTTATTTTTCAGTTGAGATTTTCTGCTATAATGATTTAATTTTTCCGTTCGTTATGAGCAATTAAAACCATCGTTGTGAGTAAAATGGTATAAGCTATATGAATATTGAACTGGAAATCAGCATTTGTGACACAAAAGCATGATGAACAACTGTTAGTTATCTCTACTTGATTAATGCAATTTAAATCTAAGGAATTTGATTTATATTATATAAATGTTATACAACTTTCAAAAAGGGTTAAATAATTTAGTTTTCAATATAACTCTCATATAGTCGTATAGACATGGTTAATAATTTAAGATGAATTTTTATATAATGATTTCAAATTTATATACATGTTATTCAATTTCTCAATAACATTAAGGAAAATATCTTGTGTAACAATTTGTGTTCAATAGAACTCTAAACAATAATCATTCTATCATTCATTCAAACAACAGTCCATATTAAATGTACTTATTTGCACAATTGGTATATCATGAAGGTGGATATGTTTTGTGTGGGGTCAAAGGTGAATTGATGGGATGTTTTTAAGAGAGTGGTACTCATCGACTTTGGCCTTTAGCATTTGGGAGCTGGGTGTAGTTGATTTCGGCCACTTTGTTCCTGAGTTGATTCTACTGATGAGTATCTGCATTACAAATAATAAACTCTCGGAGTTCATAAAATCGGTCCCTGTTCCCCCGAGAAATTCCAAACCTCTCCAGCTGCCTGCTCCACCCCCAAATGAAACCTAGCTTTATAATGACTGTTCTGACTAATGCAAGCAAGTTCACTCCCATAGTCAATTAGTGTAGCTGTTTGACCCTTCTCAATTTTTTATGGAGAAAGTGACGAAAGTTCTTCTATTTTGTATTGGATCACGTGATGTCATGATGTAAACCCTTCTTTTTCTATTAGATCACTTTATCATGGTGACAGAAATCATTGCTGAACGGACCTTCCTGAAAGACATGATGTATTATGCTTATAGACGCATGGTCCCTTTCCTTAGTGCTAGAGCAATGTTGGTACCACAGAATTGTCTAGAACGACGTAAAAGTTCGCAGTTTCATTCCTTATATCAGTTCTAGGAACCAACAGTTCAAATACATGCCTAATACATAACTAATCACGCTAATACTATCAAACTTCACAGATTTTATAATACACAACAGCTATTGTTTACAAGGCGTTTGCTACGACCATCAACAACTACAGAGGTGAAACGAAGTGAAATGTGATTTGACAATGCATAAAGTTTGATCCTACGCCCAATTGTAATGAGCTTTGCATCAGCTAGACATTGCTGTGGACAATTTTAGGAGTTATCAGTGTTTCAATGCAGCCGTTCGAACAGAAAAATTAAACTAGTGTAGCTTCGTAAAAATCATACTACTACAAACACTGACAAATGTGAGCTCTTGAAATAAATGCTTTGATAATGGTAGCAGTACATAAATAACTGGAAGATCTTACCATAAGCTTCAAAGCTCTTTGATCCTTTTCCGCCAGTTTTAGTAGTTTTCCCGACCGTGTGTTTATTGTTGTGACATCTTTATGCTTCCATTTAGTAGGTACATCCTACACTGTTGACTTAGAATGCTGTAATTTAGCTGCAATTATACACACAGTTAGATTACTCAAATGGTATCCTTGGAACCTTCTCTGGAAGTCCGTTAACAGCATGTTCACTGAATTTGTTTATCAAAGCCTCCTTTATTGAGGCCCGTTTTCTAAATTTGCTTTTCTCATACCCATATAATACCGATCACGTGACCCGAAATTGCGTTTTTCCTATGACAATCAGGTGGGTATTGACTTTTTCAACTTTGTATCTCTCTTCATTCATATTTATATTAACTTAATTGCTTCCATAAATAGACCTTTGTCATTCAAAGTTACTTTTCTAGTTTATATATCTGAAAAGTTTTTAAGTTAAATAAGTAAATTAATATTATAAAAAGAATATACTTTAAATGAATAGGTTGATTGATAAAATATTTATAATTAAAGAACAATTGATAAGCTAGTATTATTTAATTGTGATTAGTAATAAAATGATTTAAGATAACATTTTGTGGGACAAAAAGGTCCGTTGGACTCGAATTTCAAAATACACGCTTTTGAGTATTCATTTTAATCCTCGGGAACATTTACACATTATTTACAATTCAAGTGATATAAAGAATGTTTCAATATTTTCAAAGTGATTCGATTTGAAGTACATAAAATTCATAATTTTCAACTAAAATTAAATTTTTCCGATAACAGGATTCTAAGTATAATTTGAACAATAACGCGCTATTTATTTTTCCTACTTCGTTTCTACTTCCTTTGTGATTGACTTGTTAAAGTTTGTTTTATCTGCAAGACAGGTGTGTTCAACCTGCGCGGACTGTGCGGACAACCTGCAGGTGTGTCCAACCTGCGGACCTGGACAGCTAGTAATGTGATCCCACAAGATCGTAAACTTTTAATATTATTATGTGAATTTTAGCTACATTTTTCAAGACTCGAAGCCCTATCCTCCAAGAGTAACATATCCCATACTTCACAATCTCACCTTATTTGTCATCGCCTTTTGCCAGTAAGTACATTTTCAAGAATGAAGTACATGAAGAGTAAGAAATCCTTAAATAATTTTCACAGTTCTTGCATTTTTTCACCTTTTTTTAGGGGCCTGATTGTCTGTCACCCTTCTGTGCTTCTTTGGAACGTGAATTGGTCTTCTAATTATATCAATTACATTAATATCAAAACTTTTTTACTTTTCTTACATCCTATTACCCAAGTACTTCACGATACTTATCTTTCACTTTTTCTTTTCAATGCTTTTGGTCAACAAACTATAAACTATTTTTTTAATTATGTTGTGGAGGTTTTCTGAAACTCAGTAAGTATTGTGTATATGATACACATTGTAATAATAATAGCATAATATCAAAATTTTCTGACAAGCATTTATAGGATTCACTACTAATTGCAATCACTTCCATAGAACCAGAAATTGATGTATTAGTTTCACAAAAACAAGTTTATCTTTCTACAAGTTTTATATTTATGTAGCCTTCTTTTTTTAACCCTTTATGGCGTTCACAAGCATTTATACGTTTCACTTCTCTCCGTGACTTCTAATAGGTTTCACCTTCTTTACCAATAGAATGTGTCCTTGGATTCTTTCAAACAATAGATGTGGTCATTTAGTCATTATCTGTGTTGTGGGGTAAAAGCAAAACCGCACTACTAGGAAATCTCGTGAAGTTCAGAAGGTATAGTAAAAATATTAAAAAAATAAAGAGAATTTTGTTACTTATATATGTATATATATATATATATATATATATATACATTAATTATATTATATTTTATATGCAGACCACACACACAGCAATTTCTCTTCATTCAATAAGGCGCAGTCTTGCCTAAAGGTTGAGAACATCCATGCTGTCAAGTTCATTCACATATTAAGTGCCATTATTGAAACATACTTATAAATTCAATGATTAATAAAATGTACTACAAAAGAACTAAGAGCTAATGTGTGCATTCAACTTTAAAAATTCGAATAATGTTTAATCGGAAGAGTGCTCTCAAAACTAAGCAAAGGAAAAAATGTTAGACTCAACTAACACAGTTTTAGAACCTGGCACAATAACCTCTAAAATAAAGCTATCGTATCTTGAATAAACTCTTTAAAATTATCTTACAGAAGTTAATGTCAGAAGTTACGATCCAGAAGAAATTTAAAAATCTTAAGACCAGTCAGAGAACATACTCTTTATATCCCAGATAAGTCTGAGATCTAATGTACGCGGTAACCAACTGACATTTTTTAATTTTCTAAACATTGCTAAATAATTAATTTCCTCATAAAGCCATAGACGCAGAATGGGACCGGCACAAAGTATTTTATGAACAATTTTGTCTACAATCATCTATACGGATACGATTGAAAAATATGCGAGATATAAATCCATTGATCTGTAAAGATATAGATTATATTGTTAACTAAAGTTTCGTTGTTCCTGATTCGAATTACAGAAGCGTTTATATAAATACTCATCAAGTTCTCCGAGAAGTATACGTTTCAATTGATTTTCTTTACATCGCATACTTTATACATATTTTTGAGTGCTTGCTACCCTTTCTTATTCCTACGTTAAAAAAATTCAATCGGTTCAGGGTTTTAGGTAAAAAAGTTAAGATATTGCTGTTACATATATTACTTTTTGGATGAGGCTTTTAAGCGTCTGATTCGATAACAGCATGGATTAGTAACTTGGATTATTGTACCATAGTTGCACAGAAATATCATATTGTTATTCATAGTAACTAAAAAGTGTTCCAAAACTCAAACATAAATTTTTAGTACTTTTGCCAGAATAACTTTCCACTCTGTCCTTACTCTTACATAAATACTGTATTGTTTAACTCACTCATCCCATATTCAATCATTGTGGCTGTGTAAACCCTCCCAATTCCTTATGTTCACATTTATGTCGTTCCATTAGGTACTGGTTATTGTTTTTATGAGTTGTCCTTGCATTTTCAACTCGCCACGTTATGATGACACGATTCGCAAATCTTGGGAAGAGTTTAAGAAAAGATTTTTTCTTCACGATCCTTAATTTTCTCACTTTATGAAACTTGTATATGAATATGTATATATTGTATTAAAAATTTAAAATAAAGAGAATGGAATTTTTCTTGCTTTTAAGTGCAGAGGGGACAAAATTTTAAGCCACTGATCCACCAGGGCATTTGGGGGTTCATTGCAATAGATAGAACGAGGGGTTAATTATTTGCATAAAAAATACAAAAATGGTGTATTTAATGCTGTAATTATTTTATTAGATAACATTTGCTATATGCTTTTCCTAAATGCTGTGTAAGTTTAATTTGCTAAAAATCTGGAAACCTTACATTTTCTGTGTTCTGCAAAAAAAAAAAAAAATGTTTGTTTTACTGCTAGTAAGGACAGTAAGAAAAACAACGGAGAAGCTCAAATTACACTCTTAGTAACTTAATTAGTAAATCAGCTTCCTTTATTTTAAATGAGAGAAAACGAAGTTCTTCAATTTCCAAAGGGTTATGGCTAACTTTACTTGTTCCCCGTTTCTTTCTGAGCGTGTTGACATTTCGACTTTAACCATTGAAGGGCACTGTGCTAAAGAAGCTTTTACAAAAAAAACTTTGAGGGAAGACTTACCATGTTAAATGAACGTATTTTGCACGTAAGTTTTTCAGTTTTGAGGGATGAGGATCTTTTATGTTTCTCCTGCCATCTAGAGCCTTCCAGACATCAGAATATCAAATGAGATAATATTTATATACTTTGGGTGATGTCTACTTGTCTACTCGTGGTGCTCCCTGTTCTCGTTAGATGATTGACTACTTTGTTGTATTTGTGGCAGCCCAACTTCCCAAGCAAAGTTAAAAATTATAGAATATACTATTTACCTTTCTGTGAAGTCGAGACCTGTCCTAAACAATGTTGCATTTTTTATCGATTCTCAGGCAGCAATAATAGCTTTTACCAGCCTGCCAAAATTAATTTGATTTTGTTCATGATGTAGAGAAAGTATGAGTCACTTTGGGAAGGTCAAGAAAAGAGTTGCCTTGCAGTGGATCTCAAGTCAATTGGGTATGTATGGCAGTGAGCAAGCTGACTAGCGATTTGTCTAAGTCTAGAGCAAAGAGTTGACCTAACCTAAATCCCCTTTGCCTCTACGTTACATCAAGAGGCTTATATGCTCAAGCTCGAGATGTATAGACTATTAGGATAGGATAACTAAAGAAATATACTTTAAATATATAAAAATGTTTACAGGAAAGAACTGGAATTTATTGAGAAATAAATTTTATTTGTCCAGAACTGTTAGAGTCACTTGCTTTCAACTTTTTACCAAACTACCTACAAAGATACTTACATCTTATAAAAGGAGAAGCAAAATCAATTATTTTTCCTCTTTGCGAACTGGACCACTTGAAGGGATTGCCTAAAATTTCTGACAGTATAACTGAAAATACTGTACATAGTTTTTTAAAACATATTTTATCACCTTAGACCTCTATTGAATTGCTCGTCGACTGATTGCCGAGAGGCTTGAAACAGATGTCGGAGGATACAAAATGTACTTTAGAGGTCTTGATATACTTTTGAATGGAACAGTTAGCTATATCTAGCACTAATCATTTCAAAGTGGTGATTCATTTTAAGGTTCACTTACCACCCTACTTGTAAAGTTTAATCTTTCTTCGTTGATTAGCCATGCAAGTAGAGCTCTCATAAGTATGAAAAGTTATTCCCGGATTTATATCCTGTTTCAGTGGTATTTAGTCAAGTAAAAATACTTCAGAAGATTCAAAGTGGGAAAGAATTTTCATATAAAATAATTTAGTTAAGATAAAAATACAGTGAATGGAATAAAACAAATTTTAATTGTATGTTAACACTTTATAATCCATAAGTCTATTAAACGTTGAGTAATTAGAAAATTTGCTAAGGAATATAATTTTAAGCATTATTAACAATGAACTAATCATATATTTACTTCTTGATTTGATACTACCTTTATTGTTGCTGTCTTGATAGATTAAAAAGGTTGAGGATTGAGTTTTTAAAATTATTTGTAAACAAATAAAAAAATTATTAAACATTTTGAATAACTATACATACGCCTATTAACTACTAAAATTTTGTAAAAATGTTTTCTAATGTATCTTCCTTTGTATTAAGTCAAAAAACGCTCGAGAAACTATCAAGTGCATTTTTTTTTAAATTGTAGAATTTTAAAAATGTACCCGATTTTTTAGAAATTCAACTTCAATTCCGAGTAAATTAATTTCGAAATGCTCTGATTGCTTTGTTTTATGATTTAATGGCTAGTGAAAAATTTAAGCGGTAAAAATGCTTTTTATTGACAAGAACATTATAGCTTATTTTTAAAAGGAGTTTATAGTTTTTATTTGATATTTTTATCCATCTGCTAATTAGTTTGATAACTGTAAGACTTAAGAATACATAAAAACAAATTTAGAAGCTCCCTCAACACAAAAAATGCTGTTTAGTTTCTTCAATATTTTAGAGGAGAGAATGAAAGGTAGTGCAACTTTGTCTACCAAAGAGTACATCGTGATGGAAATGTTATACATTACTACATATACTACTGTATTCTAATTTAATTTTTGTAGTTGTGGTTAAGTTCACCACCATTTAACTATACAGCGAAAAGCATTAAAAATAAAATATTTTACTGTAGAGTGAAAGTCATCTATATCAGATAGGTAGATAGGTAGTTGAATTTACATCGTACTGCAGCAACACAATGGGCTATTGCAACGATCTGGGATCAATCCCGAAGGGAAAGATTCCAGGACAAAACCTCGTAATTTTGAACCACAATCAGATAACGAGGTCATCACCTGAACTGGCATCCCTCTCCAAACTTCCACATCACACCGAAGTGAAGACATTTGAGGTGCTTGAGACATGTGTGACAACAGATTTACTGTGCACCAGCATCCATGCAAACTTTGGTTGAATGGAGTTTCGAACTCGCAACCCTCCGATTGCTAATCCGTGACTCTACCAACTGGAGTACAGTGCTCCACCTATATCAGATAAGAATAAAAACTATATGGGGAAGGGGAACAGATATGTAACTTCCTTGGTGGTTTAGTCTATGCATATCAATATATTAGGTATATTAAAGCTACTAAGGTATATGGGCATTGAAACATATGGTGTCCCACATGCTTCTAAGAAAACTAAAAGTATCAAAGTTTGTTATGTTTATTACACATAAAACATATCCATGGTAAGTGATGGTCTCACCCATAAAGTTTGTGCAACACAATATTTTTAGCATAATGCTGCTCATAGCGTTAATGGTTATGCTCATATTCGTCATAAAAATTTTCATTTAAACTATATGCAATTATTTTAAGTGTATGAATAAAATTAATGCTAATACGAACAGATTTCAAAATACACGGATACAGCTTATTCAATGTAGGATTAATCCTTTCCTTCTTAGAAAATTTAAGGAATCAATTCTGCTCAGAAATAGCTGTTAAGTGCTAAATATATGCTAGAAAACATTTGTAAGCTTTGAAGTAGGATTTCCGTTTCTCCGTCTCCGAATTAAAAAGCATGTCTGAATATGGTTCAAAGAGAATAATGAAGGAAACCTTTTAGGCATCCGAAGTAAATGTTCTGAGATAACGCTGTTTCGAGTTTTCCGATTTTCAGATTATATGCAAATTTCAATTTACAGTTCAATCTAAAGTTGATACTTTGGGGCAGCATCTATCGATAAATCTCAAGAACACGCTATCTGTCCATTGCCAAATTTGCGACTGAAATTTTAGTGACCAATTTGGCGATCTTAATTTCATACAAAGATGTAAAACTGATACGTCTTATAACACCGCTTATCACATCTACATAAAAGCCAAACTTGCGATGAAGTAGGTCACTTTTGATCCTCCCAATCATGGGTTAAAGTTAAATCAAATGTTTAAATACTTTCATGAGAAATTGCTTGAGCGCAATAGGTAAATATTAAATCATGACATAGATTTAAGAAACGATAATGCAAGCGATAATGTTTATGATAAAATTGTAGAAAATGCAAGCTATATTTACACAGAAGCATAGTGAAAACTCATGCGATAGTACATTAAATTATTAATATGTTCGTAACTTTTCTATATTTAGCAACACCAGGAATATAAGTTTTTACTTCCATTTAGAATTATTAATTGATATATAATTTTGAACTGTTTAATTTAGTTACTGAGATCTGTTTTACCGAGTTTTTGTGAGATTATTACTGAGACTGCAGATGAATTTTTAAGTTGTGAGATTTATTAGTTGACTAGCAAAATTGCCCGATCTCACTCGGGTTGAATCGGTTAACTATATATTGAAAGTGACCAGAACATAATCACTTTCCTCTTTCATAGAAAAATGCCATGTGAGTAAAATAATTTTTTAACACCTTTTCGACATTATTATAATTGCTACAACCTACTTTGGACAAATTCTATACATGCAAATCCATCTAATACATTTCATATATATCGCACCCCTGCTAAAGGTACAAGTTGGCGAAAGGTGAGACATTAAGGTAACTGCTACAAAAGATGATTTTGAGGGAGGATTAGGAATGCCCTTTCTTAAGTTCTATTCCTGTAAAATTGCTCAACTCAATTAGTAAAAATGACGAATCTCTACTGTGGATACTCTCTCACATAATTTATCTGGCAATATTTTTTTATTTGTGGCACTCTTTTTGAATTTCTCTACCATTAAGAAAAATATGACAAATTAAGTTTTTAAGATATTTATCACTAAGTTTGTTTTAAAAGGGAGTACCTTTTTCTTGAAAATTCCGTATTGTGGCACTCGCAATAATAAAAGAACTGTTTTAAAATTTAATGTCTTGAGTAGTGATAAAGCAAAGGAAACCTATTACCATTTTTTAAAGTGGTAAATCAATTTGTCAGCGTTTCTTCTAAAGAAAATCATTGTTTTATACTAACTTAAATATAGCTTCAGTTCGTAAAATAAGTCAGCTTGGCCATCTGTCAGTATGACTAAGAATTTGTAATATTTAAAAAGTCCCGGTTCGGATGTTTGTAACATTAACATTGTTTCACTATTCGCAAAATTCCACTTAAAATTTGCTTTATTCTAACTTACATGCCACTTTAAACAGAATACTTTACTGTGGTGTTGCGTGTGATGAAAAGGAATTGCAATTTATTAAAATAATAAATATTTAAAACAGAAAAGAAAGAAAAGTTAACGGGAAAAAGTTCTAAAGATATAAATTCGTGATTCTTTTTCATCTCTTGATCTCGCACAGTTGCCACAACTTACAACTGAAAATTAGACAGAATTCAAAAATACTAAGGGCCGCGGTGGCCCGGTTGGAAGAGCAACGGACTTGCAACCGAAGGGTTGCGAGTTCGAATCCAGCCAAACACCGTCGTGTACAAAGGGGGCTGGTGCACGTTAAATCTGTCGTGGCCTCAAATGTCCTCACGTTGGTGTGGTGTGGAAGTTTGGAGAGTGGGGTGCCAGCTCAGGTGTTGCCTCGTCATCTGACCGTGGTTCAAAATTACGTGGTGTTGTCCTCGGATCTTTCCCTTTGGGATTGATCCCGGACCGTCACCAATAGCCCGTTGTGTTGCTCCAGTGTGACGTTAATTAAAAATACCAAAATACCAAATACCAAAAATACTAAATTAATTCAGAAAAACAATATATCACTGCACGTGGCAAACGAACACGAGTTTCCGCTTTGTTGCAAAATATCGTCTGTTCCAAATGTTCGGAAATAGTTTATATTTTTGCAAAGAAAATAAATACGGCTCAAAATAAAAAAGCATTTGAATTTAAATTCTGCGAAAAGAGTTTTTTAAAAAGTAATTGATTTTTCAGCACTACTGGTAAAACAATTTAAATAATGCAATGATCAATATGCATTCCAGCTTCTCCAATACTACCAAATTATGGTTGATTTAAGTAGTGTTACTCAGATGTTTTAATGTGAAACTTGCCTAAATATGTGAGCAAAGAATTTTTATGCAATGCATTCACTAAAATAAAATGTTATATATCAAATATAAAACATTAAATTAAAATAAATTGAATAAACTTTATATGATACTTCTACAAACACACAAACACAAAATCGAACATAGAAACGGAAAGGCGGACAGAAAGACTTACGCAACCAAATTCAGTCACTAAATGTAAGAACTCACATTATGCAAAGTTTCATGAAAATATAGTCAAAACCCTTTGGACGTAGCACGGGCACACACACATAGACAGACACCAAAACGCGCAAGTGACGGATTTTGCATCAGAATGGTCAAAACGGGTTGAAAACTTGAAATGGGTTGAAAATATCCAATATAGAAACAAACACTCCATTCTTATTTACATGGATTTACTATTCTGAGTATTTCGAGATGTAAGTATTCGTGAACAATACAGCATATCAAGGGCCCTATTTCAATGCACACTAATTTTTTACGATTTTTCCAATAAAGATAATCAGCACTTGAATATCAATAAGTGATTTCAAGCGCCCATTGTTTTTTATATCTCAAAGGGCTTTCCATCTAGTGTATTATATTCGTGTAAAATAAATTTTGCTTTCTATCGGTGTAAAGCACGTAAATTCAAAGAAATATTTTGAAAAACAGAATTTCTAGTCCCTAGCCACCCGTAATCATTCAAATTTTATAACTGTCGAACAACATTTTTAAAAATTAAATTTTTAAAAATAAATACTTCAAATAGTGTTATACATTGTTTCAATCGTCAAATGCAGCTATATTACAAAAGAATTTCATTTCATTTTAGTTAAGGATAAATATATTGAACTACTCTGATAAACAAAGATGAACTACAATTAGTAACTTGTTAAAAAAGTATAGCAATCAGGATATTTCCAATTCCACATTTTGGAAAGTCGAGAATAGAGGGTAGAAGGCTATGCATTTAACAGTAACTCGAGGGCTGTTAAAAATAGCTTTCGGCGAAGTTGATAAAAAGTCAAGTACTAAGAACATAAATATAATGCATGCTCCAATGGTTACGGATTTTTTCTGAGCTGAAAAACCCTCAAAATATTTCAAGTTTCTCTTAATACTCGTAAATCATTTTTATCGTTAACCGCTAGGAATGTTTTACTTGCGGTACTATCTTATACCAGTAAATATAGATCAGGTAGTTCCAAATAGTAGATAGTAGTTCCAAATTAATATCCCAAGCGTTTAACATCGTCCCGATGGTGAAATTCTTTATTAAATTCTGCTTCTTTCGCTTTATTTCCATTAGTTTTTATACGGATCACTTTCATAATTTATACGTATACGTTTATTCTCCGCAGGATGTGGATATAAAGTTAAAGGAGTATAGATACATTCCAAATGCTTCAAAGCAGTTTGAAGTTTATGTATCTAGTTGGCTTTGACTGACATTTTTTCGGAGACAATCAATGCTTATTTATTTTTATGATGATGCAAAATGCATTGTCAAATTGTAGTCTGCTTAAAATGTATCAAATACAATCAAAATACCTATTTTTTGTTATCTAAAAATTAATAGTTTTTAAACAGCTGTAATGTACAATTCTGTTTGTCAGTTATTGAGTTTCTGCTCTTAGACGACGATATGTGTCTGATAGAGAGATGAACTATCTATAGATAATGTAATATCTACGAATACATATCATTTGTTAGATACTGACGCAGTTTGTCTGTTTTTGGACCTTGTGCCATAAAATATAAAATCCTACCCATTTGTTAAATCAACAATGAGTCCATACCAACAATGAGTCCATACAACATAAATCAAGGAACCAAAGGAATGAGAACATGTCCAATTCTATGATACGATTTTTTAGAACTCTTTACCCTGTTGTATGATTATTCAAACTATTACAGTGGATAAAAAAGTTTCCGTATGGAAACAAAAACTGCGTATAAGTTATTATAATTTCTAAACAAATCTCACCAAAGATTCAGAAACTGCACAAGAAACTTGTTTCATACTACAGAATGTGTTATCAACAAAAATTCCTTAATTTAATTAAAACTTTGAGAGAAACATAGCAAAATGAAAGGCAAAAAAAGTTTCCGTACGAAAAATGAAAATTGATTAGAACGCACAGTCCTGCTGTCCCACATTCAATTATTATAACTATCGATTGAAAAATAATTATAGTGTAAGTAAACATTTCAAATATTTTTATACTAGTGGATCGTCCAATGGGAATTCCGAAAGCTATTCGCTTGTTGGTGATAAAGTTGAGAAATGACTGTTTATCAATGAGGAAAATATTGGCGAAATCGCAAACAAATCTAAATCTACGGTGAAAATCACTGACAGATATAATTAGGTAGAAACTGGAAAATTGGAACCGATCCGGAAAACCTCAGAAATTGAGCCATATACACCGGGAACATTCTGCGAAAAGTCCGCAATAATCCATGAATTAGTGCACCACAACTTGCATCCTTGTTGAAAACTCTGATAACAATCTTGAAATATAACCTCAGACTGTAAGAAAAGTAATAAAAAAGATGGCTCCAACGGGCATGTTGTATTTAAGAAGCCATTCATTAGAAAACTTCAAAGAAAGAGTCTTGAGTTTTCAAAAAATCATGTAAGACCTTAACTTTTTGGGATTCTGTACTTTCAGGGATGAATCAAAATTTTGTCTCTATGGTTCAGATGGACGAGATATGGCATAAAGAAAACCAAAACATCAAATGCAAACAAAAAACTTATGTAGAACTGTAACACACGGCATAGGAAACGTAAAGGTAAGGATTTGTATGAGTTCTTCTGGTGGCGTATAATTTATGTTTTGTTGAAGGTAACATGGACAGCTATGTGTACCTAGACATTTTGAAACAAAATGTCCTTGCTTGTGCTATGAAACTGTCCCTTGGAAGACCATTTATTTTCCAACAGGAGACAACGATTCAAAACACACTGCAACGTTCTGTAAAGAATGATTCCTAACCATATGTCGCAACCACTTCGCACGCTACCAGTTTCCTGATTTAAACCCCATGGAACACTTACGGGAAGAAATTGGTCGTGAACTAAAAAATTATGATACTAGCATTTGCCACATTTTTGTGTTTTTGTGAATTATGGGTTAAATTATATTTTCTATTGTATTTTTAAAAATAATAATTTTTAAAAATACGATACAATAGAAACTTTTTATGCAATTATGTTCATTTGTTTTTCCATTTCATTTCTTCAATATTTATATTTTGCAAATAATAAAGCAATTTATTTCAAATGGTAAGTGCGTACGAAAACTTTTTACTCACTGTATGTAATTAAGATAGCCTTTATTGAGGACTAGCATAATTAAACCGTTACTCGGGTTGAATTGGTTAAGTAATTTCCGCTTTCGTTAATATAAATTGTAATTCCTATTCATCACATGGAGCAACTATCACACTCTAATAAAGGTACACAATTGTTAAATACCCAATTTCATAAATGTAAATAAATGTCATATTTAACATTTTACATTTTTGTACAATTTAAATTTTTAGTAAGAAAGGAAAGTCTCTAGAGTGCCAATGTTACCCAGAATGCATAGAATAGTTCAGAGTATGCATATAAATACATTGTATGTCATTCACAAACAAAGGCGTTTCCAAAAATTATCATGCAATGAATAAAAATGTTTTTCAAACTAATTAAACCATCATTATTTACTTTTATTACAGTTATGAACGAAAAAGATCAAATTAAAAATCCAGAAGTACATCTTAAAACAGATTTTAAAAAAGTTTCGAACGAAAAGTAATGAATGTATCTGTATGTCCACTACAAAATAGATTCTTGGAATATAACGGACACAAATTTAAAAAAGCAAAAGATTAAAAAAATACCAAGGTTGCCGTATTAGCTACCAGTACTATTTTAAAAGGTTTTGTTCTGTGTATTTTATTTATAATGTTTTATTCTCTTTATCGTCTGTCCCAAGTATTCAGTTTTTTTTATATTTCGTAAAGAAAAAATAAGCCTCAAAATAAAGTATTCTAATTTATATTCCGTAAAAATAGTTTTTGGAAAAATAATTGATTTTTCACCAGCACTGGTAAAACAATCCAAGTAATTGCATGCTCATTATACTTTCCAGCTACTCCAAAACTACAAAATTGTGGTTGATTTAAGTATAGTTACTCAGATGTTTTAGCTTGAAACTTGTCTAAATATGTAACGAAAGGAATGGGAAATAACGTATTCACTAAACTAAAATACGATAAATTGTATGTGATACTTGTGCAAACGCACAAACAGAAATCAGACATAGAATGGAAGACAAAAACAGGCTAACTCAACAAAGTCAGTCACTAAATGAATGTAAGTACTCACAGTATACAAAGTTTCATGACAATATAATCAACCGTTTGAACGTGGAACGGGCACACACACATACAGACAGACGCCAAACGCACAAGAGACGGATTTTGCATAAGAAGGGCCAAAAACGGATAGAAAACGTGAAATGGATAGAAAATATACAATGTTCAAACCCATTCTTACTTATATAGATAACTAGCTGAATTACCCGGCGTTGCTCGGGTTGAAATTGTTAAATGTTGCTTGAAAAGTGAATTGGAATAATCACTTTTCTTTCACAGAAAAATGCATTTAAGTTGTACGGAAAATACGTTTTAACTTTTTCATAACTTCTACAATATACTTCGGACGCAAATATATACATTTAATTCCTGAATATATTGCAATATGTAAAAGATTAAGACATAAATACAAGCAGAAACGAAATTCCGACGAAAAAATGCAAAATTCTAAAAACGAAAGATGCGTAGTGTCGAATTTCGACTGCCTGAGTGTATTCTGAAATGGAGCGAAAAATCGTCTTTATCGATATTTGAAAAATATTGATAATGATTTATGAAATTGAGTAATGCTCAAATATGACTGCAACATTTCGCTGTGTTAACTCAAATAGACAAACACGGAATTCTAAATCAAATTTATAAAATAATAAAACATTAATTCTGGTTTGCCAAATCTAAAATAACAAAATTACGCTTTTTTGATTAATGAGTTGAAGTTTTACGTGTTTCATTACAAAATGTAAATTATGAATAATGAAATATTTTAAATATCCTTTTTTTATCAATCAAATATTCTTGTAAAAATATAAAATTCATATAGAAATAAAATAATAAACTTTAATTCAATAATGCACATTACACCTGTCAAATAAAGTAGGAAATACTTATACAATCAACTAAAAGTTAGATTTAGTAATGCTCAAACATGACCGCAACATAGTTTTGCCCGGGTATTTATCCCAATTTTCTATTGGACCGGAAAATGAATGAAATCAATGTATAGTGTAAAATCAAAGTAATTATATTAACAGGTTTTTAAAAGTATAAGTACAGTACAGATAAAATGGTATCCATCTTCACCATGGGAGAATATCACTGGGTACTGCAGAGCATCATAAGATCGATGTGTTTCCGAAATGCGCTTCAATGATTCACCGAATCGTTGAATAATGATATCCCGTTGATGAAACTCATCGCTTGATATAACCACCGCGACTTCATCTGCTTGAGGAGAGTTAAAGCGCCGCTCGTGTTCGCCTTCTGGTCTTCGGTCTGCTCTTATGACTACTTTATATTCATCTGTTGGCATACGTTCCAATGCTGTTTCAAACATTTTAATAAGATTATTGTGCTCATGAAACATCCTCTGTAAGTTTAACACAATCTGACGTCTTGTTCCCGAGTGTAGGCGCACCTCTGATCAGTTTCCATTTGTTCGTTTTGAATAAAATATAGTTGTAGAAATTTTGATGGTTGATCTGGCAGCGGAAGCAATAACCCCGCTCTATGGTAAATCTGCCCTTGCACCATGAATGTCAACGGAAATCCGGGTTGTCCAATAACTGATGTGGCGCCGAATGATATCATTTGGAAATATGTGTTGTATTTTCTGATGTTATTAAGAAAATGCTTCGACTCTGACGTATCTCCTGAAAGTTCTTGTGGTGGTGGTTCCAGTTGGCAGAGTTCAACTTTTCCATTTTTGCAGCAAATACCAGTAGACTCTGATTTAAACTTTTTGGCTTGACAGCTACAAACCATTTCCATTTTCCCGATGGTAACACTTGCATGCAGCGAGTAGTCTTTATGTGAATCGTAGTGGAATCCTTCCAATGCTAAGCTAACATGGTGCGCAGTCCGTGATCGTTTGGCTCTATCTCTCTTATCCTGTAGTCGGGCCTGACTCTGCTGTGCCGTTTCTGTTTCTCTAAAGGTAGTAGCTCTATCTCTCTTATCCTGAAGTCGGGCCTCACGCTGCTGTGCCGTCTCTGTTGCTCTAAATGTAGTAACTCTCTCTCGCAATCGCAAGTCTTCTATTTCTCTCCTCGGAAGTTTCTTGACTACGCTTATCTTTCATCATCTTAGCCGTTGCCTGCACTTGGCCGATCGCCTTCCGCTTCCTTGGAGGCATTGCTACAGCAAAGAAATCTGTAAAAGAATAAAATAGCTATTTCATAAATTAAGCAAAAGGCACACTCTCACAGAGCAATGAAATCTATTATAAAATTCAATAAAAAGCTAAAATTAACGAAAAACAAATTTAAAATTATGAAGTACTTACATCCGTTTCGAAATGTAAATCCAAAATGTACACTATCACTGTCAAATAAAGTAGAAAACAGTTATACAATCAACTAAAAGAGCGAAATAAAACTGCCAGATTCACTGAAAGATGATAAACTGGAAGACTTACCGAGTTAGCTTCCTTTAAATACGACCAGATAAGAATCGAGTGGGTGTTGGAATGTTTTCCATCATGAGTCCAAGGACGTTTCCGTTTCCCCAACTTTCTAGAAAGTTCTACAAAGTTTTATAAAAAAAAAGTAAACATTAATTCTGGTGCTGCCAGATACCGAGTAGCAAAATTACGCTTTTATGATCAATGAGTTTTTCGTTTGTGCTTTTCGGAATAACGGTGCTTGGGTTAGAAATAAATGTAATCGGTGTAGATAAATTAAACTGAATAGATAAACATTTTTCAAAAAGCAGAAGGTCGAATTTACAGAATTTTTAAGAAAGAAAATCAGTGCTTTCAACGGAGGATTCGCATGTATCTATTCCGGACATTTTAAAATAAGTTACTCGCCTTACCTAAAAAGCCTTATGAAACAAAATTCTACAAATCATTACGAATTCAATAAATTATTTGAAGAAAATTGGTCGAAATGTACACCAACTTTCCTTGAAAATCATCCTTGAACTCCTGAAAACCTTTCCTTGAATTTCCTTGCAAAAATAAATATTTTAAAATATTCTTTCTTCATCAATAAAATATCTATAATTTATTTATATCATGAGAAGAACTAAAAAGTCAGTTCAAACATAAATATTGTAATTTAATTTGTTTCGGAAAAAATTGTTTTTCCATCAACACTGGTAAAGCAACCTTAGCTGCCTAAAGCAATCAATATATGCTCAATGTTATTTCTATGGCGATTTCGAATAGTTTTTAGTCCCCTAGGGCCAATAGAATGGGGGTTAAGAGCGGGGGTTCCTGGCCTTAAGCTATATTAATTTGGTGAGCTATTCCACAAGCGCTAGGACCAGTAAGTGTCCCTTTATCGTCAAACACCGCAGTTGTAATTTGTATTATTGCTTCTTGCACTGCTTTCCTTTCTCTACAACCCTAACTGCTGGTTATCCTATTTCTTCAAACTTCTTAAACTTAGCTTTCAATGTAACATCTGACGCAGGACCTGTAATCATTATGAAGCTTTCTAAATTCCCGGAGACGCTCGGGCATTTCATTGTTTAAGGAACTTAATAAGTAACTTAATAAGTAACTTAATAAGTAACTTATTAAGTCCTTATTGTTTAAGGACTTAATAAGTAACGCACGCTTCGGCAAGGTAGGGCGCCATATTGAGCACAACTCATTTCCCATATACTTTTTAGGTGGAATTAGTGGCATTTCTGTCACGAAAACAGTCGAAACTTTCCATAATCCATTTTATCTGCGTTTAATGTAAATGTTCGTCTGTTTTCGACTTAAACAGCGCCAAATTTCCCCGTATCGTTGACTTTTGGCACTAAATTTTCTATCGCGGTATACATCTCCCCATATCTTCAAAAGTCACAACACCAAATTTGACTCCATTCCTTTTATACGATTTAGCTACAGATTCCATCAAAGAATGAAGGTTATTTTAAGGCCACCCCGTATATTGGAGGAAATAGAGATGATAGAGCTGGAAACAATTATGTTGTCTTAGAAATAAGCAATACACAATAAACTGAAGATTTCATACCGCCACAATTCATCGTTAGAAAGTCTTTGTTACTTCAAACCAAGACATGCCTGTGTTTCTTCAGAGATTTCGTAGCGTCGACCTTTTAGAGCTTTGTTGCACGGGTCGTGACAGATTTCGATTGATTCGTGTGATTAAAATTTTGTCGCTTCTTGTATAACGTTCTATATCAAATTTTACTTCTATGGCTATAACGCAACGATGTAGAGAACTGAAAATAGTTGTGTTGATCAAGAAATTTCAGACAAAATAGGCTATACAAATTTCATGACATCAGAGCTCATCGTTGGATTGCTTTTGCAGCTTCAGACAGTATATTTTATTTATATATAAGATATGGTGAAGATTTATGAATTTTAAACTCAGAAAACAGATTGCACCACTCCGTAGGTCTTGGGCCCGATATCACGATACCATCGGCCCTCATGTGAAAGCGCAGTTATAATCCAAAAGACTTTTGGGACGACACTGGTTCAATCAACAAGATTTTCACGTCAACCACTAAATTTCATCTAAAACTGTCAAGTACTTCCAACTCACCATCTATCCCTGCGCAGCAATACTTAAGTGTCGGAAATGAGTGTTCCGCGAAAAGCGCTATCCTGTGCGGCTTTCACGAGAATAGATTACGCGTCAGCCTTTGAAGAATAGGCGAGAGATTGCACTGCTCTGCTGTGGATGAGATTCTGAGGGATTTATGGCTGCAACCTGCAACCGATAAGACTCGTTGACAGACACTCGAACTCCTGATAAATTGTTAACGTGTAGGAGGGAAATGAAACAAGGATTTAAAGTCACAAAAAATTCGTAGGTTGTGAGGAGGACACAAACAATAATTTTGACATGAATACTGGGGCCTGATTTCAGATTGTGGAATGAATGACGCAGACATAAGAAGTTTGAACGGTTATATATTGTGAATATTTAACAAATAATTTACAGTTTGAACGATTAAAGGGCAGTTTGATATTAATATTGAAGGATAATTTTATTGATTAAAGGTCTGTGATTGGTAGCATAGTTCGGTAGCTATCGAATGACACCACTTACGCAGTCTTCACGCCACGTAATCCGAAGTTACACTGGCCCAAAGCTCGCCCGGCACCATAGAATTTCGACATATTGCCGAACACCCTCCTCGCGCCCAGTATGCCTGCGCACTCTATCCGAAGGACCTGTCAGATACAGACATCCTTTGTCTATACAATGCTATACAGAGGCTGTTCGGACACTTTTTGAACGAATTTAATGGACTGAAGCTCAATTTTTTACATGAAATTTTTGTGTTTAAAATGTTCCATTTTACAGCCCTTATTGTTAACTATCTTTCTACGTCTTAATTTCCATGATAATAATGACTTTTGTAGTATCGACAGTGGTATTTTGTCCAATTCTTGTTCCACAGTTTTACAGTCCTTGACTGGTTTTCGGTCGACGTTTCGATAATGCCCTTTCTATAAGTCCAAAAGCACAAAAGTCCATGGGTGAAACATCTGGAGATTTAGCATTAATAGTAAAGGGTATTGACTTGATACCAGTTTCTTGTTCCATTTTTTCCAAGAATTTAATAGTCGATTTAGATGTGAGGTTGCTTGCTTTACCTTGATGCAGTTCTATTGATTGTTGGCACTGTGGGTTAAGATATGATATTTCTTTTTTTAATATTGGGATAAAATATGGCCTTGATAATATGTGGGAGCTGATTTTTACATTTTTCCCCTCTTTTACTTTTAATTTTCCATTATATGCAAAACCGGCAACAATCATAAATCTCTTAAAGAAAGTTCTCACGTTCACTTTGCTACAGTTCTTTGACTTGGCGGATTTTCTTTTAAAATTAAAGATCTTACCTTACAAATATTCTCAGAATTTTTTCCTTTTTTTGGATACTTTTTTGGAAGTATTTTTCCACTTTTACGTTTTTTCCTTTCTCATTAATAATATTACTTATCGTACCTTTAGATATCGAAAAACCATGACTTTTACAGCGTTTTTGAATAATTGAATAAGCATATTTCTCTTCGGAAAGAGGAAACATAACCTTCCATCCATTGCTTATTTAAAAGCGCCATTTTGAAAGTAAACAAAACTCTGAGTTAGCAAACGATAAGTTATACTTTAACTATTTAACTGCTGTGAAAATAAAATTCTTTCGTAGGGCATGCACTTTTTTACATCTCATCAAAATCGTTCAAAAAATGTCCCAACAGCCTCTGTATTTGTCTTCTGGATGTTTCTTCTTGTTCTGAAATAAGATAAAACTGTATAAAGCTTTTCTGTAAAATTCGACTTTTCTTGAATGTCCTCAGTACTGTTACGATTTTAAAGACAGATTTACGTCAAAATTTTTAATATAAGGGTAATATTGAAGGTATCTCTACATATTTCACTAACGTACGTGATACAGAAATCGACATTGTTTGTTGTCAAATGGCACCAACGGATAAAAACAACATAAAATCGACCGCTATGGGTTTCATTCACCAATTCTGATACCACTAAGTTTAAATATCCATGATTACAGCCATGGATCTGAAATTATCCATGATTATCCATTATCCATGATTATTATCCATGATTATCCATTATCCATGATTACAGCCATGGATAATATTGCTAAGTCTCTATAAGGTGTCGAATTTAAGTCGCCCTGGTGCAACAGAACAGCCAATTTGCGAAGGTCTTCTGAGACTCATAACATCCCACCACTCGAATGACATTCTTCAGCATTATGATAACAGAAAGCAATAGGAAATGTGGTGGATAGAAATCAGCATAGGGAAAAATTTGAGCGTAAACTGGTTTAACATCACAAAACGACGAATTGCCTTCGACAAGGGAATGGGATGAAATTGGAGAGACGTTTAGAATCTAATGGTAGTAACATGACTGGGACCAGCTTTGTGTCATACATTTTATTGGAAATAAGAATAAACACCAGTAAAAGTAAAAGAAACGCTGTTACATAGTTTGGATTTTTTCATTTAGATGTGCGAAGTCCAATTATGTGAATATGGATTGAAATGTATTAAAATAATATATGAAATGTGGGCAACGACATTTCGCAAACGCAGATACTAGTTCCAAATATTTCTCACTGGCAATCAAACTAGACAATAAGTATTCTGAACAAATATGTAAAACTTCCGTTTAAAAGTTTAACAAATTTTAGAGTTACGGCAACAAGGAGGACACGTAATTCGTATACCAGAATGCTATCACAGAGATAACTTAAAATGTATGTCCATAAGTATATATTTAATGAAACTGGTTATATTTATGAATATAAAAACCTGACTAAAGTGTTTTATGACAGAACATGGTTACGTTGATAAATTTCATGTTGTATATTGATTATTAAATGGGGCCTTATTCATCTTGTATTAAATATACGTATTAAATTTATATTTTTTATTTCTATTTAAATTTAAAGTTCTCATAATCGTATCAAAGCAACTGACACTGAGTTAAACTTCTCTAACTTAACATATAATATAGTCTCTGCTATTTAACCTTGGTTTGACAACATACACGCTTTCAAATAGATCCATACCACATCCATCATAAGTCCTTGTGAATATTCCTTCATTAAGTACTATAGCGGAATAATAGTAATACTACTGTCGGTAGGGAGGTGAAAGGATCAATTGTTGCGAGAGCATGATTATTGTGGTGGCTCCAAATATATGGCATGCTGGAGGGTGAAGCCTAATTAGATGCATGCATTTGGTATATCATCCATGTTAATATGCAAATCCCATCTATCCGATGAGTGCAGCTCACGTAGACTTCTAAGCTCGCAAGAGATCATAAAAGTCAAAGTACTTAAGCTAAATAATTAAAAATAAATTAATCATGTTTAGTTTAATAGAAATACGATGAACATTTTAAAGTGTATTAACACAGAAAAGTCATAGATAGTGTTAATCTTCTGAGTGTCACGAGATTTCTGAATAGGGTAGTGTTGTTTTGATCTCGCAACACATTGACTTTTTACCATCTAAGTGGTTTCGACCAGATGTCTCGTCCATCAAAATCTGATAAATTTTGCTTATGACGAGGTCATCAAGATATTGCCTATTTTTGATCATGACGAAATCAAGATCTGGTCAATTTTCTTTTAAAGACTGTGATCGTGTTTCCATCTAATGACGAAATAAAAAGTCCAACATCAGGTAAGTTTTGCTAATGATTAGATACCTCATCAAGACAACTACCAGGATGGTTAATGACTAATCACATCTATTGGTTGAAAACATGCTAGGAAAGAATTTAATAGTATAGAACAGAGATGCAGACAAGACTGCATGTTGGAGAACGGATATATGGGTGTGTTTGTGAAGCCCTCATAGGGTTAACAGAAAAAAATACACAGTGTCATATTATTAAAATGCAAAGTTCTGATAACTCAACGAGAATTTCTTATTCCTTCGTCCTACTTCGACTAACAAACATCTCTAGGCACACAAACAATGCTAATTATAAATTCCACTTATGCTTGCTCAATATTGACTTAGCCGACGAAATTCATAACTGTTGTTCACCTTTTTTAGTTAATCCATTCCTCTTTGTGTGGTGTATAAATAAGAAAAATAGCAATCTTCACTGAATTATAAATGAAGCGAATGCAAACTGTTGAATAATATATTGGAGTTGTGTGCTTGTGTAATTGTACTATCCGACTGTTTTTGAATGCAGCATTATGAATAAAATAGAATTCAAAATATTTGCATTTGTATCATGCGCCTATAGGTAACGTTGGAAACGAGTCATCAACCTGGGAGCGTAGGTAGCTGATAAGAAATTCATAAGCATTTTTTCAATGTTGTTTGATAACAGATTTCTGAGAAATAGCAGTAAACGAATATGTTAAAATTCTATGGTGATGGCAAAAACCGAAGTGAATTTCTTGTCTTTCACTTCCTGGAAACAGAATCTAAGTTAATACGTTTATCAGTACTTCTTGAGAGATGCATCAGTGGAATGCAAATTTGTGGTTCGTGAATAATTTATGTAAGACATGTTTTTACTTTAGCTTTTATCGTAGGAAGCAGGAAGATTTAGTTTTACGTGAGAATTCTGCTTAATTATTATTTTATTAAACAGGACCGACTTCTCTTAGAATATTTTTTTATTAAACGTCTTATGAGACAGCGATAATATTTTATTTAAGACAATGTTAATTTTATGTTTGATACTTAATCATTTATGATACTATCATTTGAAGTCTGAGAAATAACTGCATAAACAATCTTTTTTTCCATAATGGTAACACTAAAATTGAAAAAAGGACAGCATGAATGCTTGTCGGATGTTGAATACTGTTTTAAAAATGAAGCACCAAATCATAATTTTTACTTATTTTTTTACAGAGAATAAAGCTGAAATAACTTATGAATTATTGAAAAAGAATACATTTCTGTTGCGTTTTTCATAGAATATTGGATAGACCATATTTTGTTAAGGCTAATTTAAAGCGATTTTAAGCATAAAAAATGCATACTATATCGAAATATTTCTACGAAAATACACTCATGTCCAAATTTATCTTTACATACCCAAAAATAATGATATTCCATGAAATATCCAATAGACGTAATCCATTTTTGCAGGGAATGTGTGGAAGACAAGCCTAATTAGCATTATCCAATCAAAAGCGATCAAACGGTTTCTGATATGCAAATCAAGGCGTTACGTCATCCGACGGTGAATCAAGCGCTTTGCGCAAAGTGAATATCTGATTGAATTTCTGCAATACAGCGTTTGATATCAGTGTGTAAGGACTCAAAACGGTTTGTTATGATTCCGAAGTATCCTTTGGAAGAATCTGTGAAGTGGCGAATTATCGGCCGTTTAGAATCAGGACATACAATCATGGAAGCAGCGAGATGTGGGAATATTTCAAGATAGACAGTATCTACGCTATGGATACAATTTTAGAACTCTGGAACTGTTCTAAGGAAGCCTGGACAAGGTCGAAAGAAAATAACAACTGCTTCTCAAGATCGATATCTGCCAATAACTGCCCGTCGTAACAGGAAGTCTACTGCTCGGCAGTTAAGTTCAGAGGTTGTAACCGCCACTGGAATTATTGTATCACGGTAAACTCTATACAGAAGGCTTAACGAAAAAGGCCTTTATGCTATAAAGTCAAGGCTATGTGTTTCACTGTCTTCACAACAAAAGAGGGATCGCTTTAATTGGTGCAAAGAACATCAGAACCGGAGTGAACACCAATGGACACATGTTCTCTTTACTGATGAGTCGAGGTTTAGTTTAACATCTGATTCTAAACGTGTTTACATCTGGAGGGAGTTAGGAACGCGAAATCTTCCTTCGAACATTATGGAACGTGACCGTTTCGATAGTGCAGATGGGGAGGAATAATGATCGATGGACGTACGCCCCTACACGTTTTCAACAGCGGATCTGTGACCGGCCAGAGATATCGGGATGAGGTCTTAGAACCTTATGTAAGACTTTTCCGAGGTGCATATGGATCTGACTTTTTATTTATGGACGATAATACTCGTCCACATCGAGCAAACCTCGTTGACGAATTCCTTGAAAGTGAAGCCATTGAGCGAATACCGTGGCCAGCAAAATCTCCTGATATGAACCCGATAGAGTACTTATGGGACTACCTTTGAAAAGCAGTTGCACGGAGACATCCTCCTCCTAGAGATAAAAATGCCCTGAAAACCGCATTGCTGGAGGAGTGGAACTTAATTCCCCAAACTGTGGTTAACTACATTATTGACAGCATTAAAACACGTTGCGATATGTGTGTACACGTCAGGGGTGATCACATTCCATATTAAATTCATAAGCCTTAATTTTTTTCTGAGTTATTCTTTCTTTTCTGAACTCACCTTGTCACATATTATTGCCATTTTTATTGTTTCATGCTACAGTTTTATATCATATGCAGTGCTCTCAAATTTTTTCCTTTGTATTTATGTGTTATGATGTTATGTATCATTTCGCACAAATTCATAGTTATAGTTCACAGTTTCTGAGAAATCCGTGATTTTATGCATGTAAAGATAATTTTGGACATGAGTGTAGTTTCATGATATAAGTTCTGCTGAAAATTTAAACTAACCATTATCAAATCAAACATTGCATCAAACATTGCAGGTGACGCTTCTGTTAAATTCCTGATGGCTCTCACCTTACCTCTCACGCACTTTCATGAATGGATCACGATGAACAATTGAATTGGCAATACGGTGCTAATCACTTCTAACAACTTTAAACCGTGTGGTAACATACACTACTTCCACGCCTAGCACAGTTTCCACTCTACCTCATTTCAACAAACTGCCGACTGCACTCACACTCAGTTTATAATGGCAACACAAGACAGTTAAATAATCGAAATCACCCAAAATTTTATGATCACACGTACGGATGTACAGCAGTGAAATTAATACAGATCTCATTGTCTCACTAGTTGTAGCATACATCGAATTCAACCATTCTAAATTTGGGAAGGGGAATAACGGGGTTACCTTAGCCACCACTACAAAAAGTAACCTACAATATACTAGTAGTATACAGGGTGTCCCAAAAAGGTTGTTCCGCAATTTATCTTTTTACCATTTGGAGATAGGTAGGCATGTAAATTGCAAAAGTGCACCAAATAAGGTAAGTAATTAAGATATGTGAATAAAATTATCACGTGATAACAGTTTAAGCGGATACAGTTTTTAATTTTTATACAACCCCTCTAGATAAAAATCCGAGATAGCAGAAATAATCCTTACCTGCATCCCTATCGTTAGCAAAAAACTGCATTTCTGTAGGTTGAACAGTAACGGAGGCATAAGGACACAAAAAAGTTGACTTATACCGCTTGTGCACAGCTGTTCAAGCAGTCAGATTAGGGACCGCATACAGCACTTTTTTTCGGTCAGAAAGTGCAACATTGTGCAAAGTAATGTAGTATTGCAACTGCAGATGAAAATCGCAATGCATAATAGTAGACAATGTAATCTTTAATAGAAATATTGTAGAAAAAATGGTTTAAATAAAAATAAAAGGAAATTTTTCCATCTGCAGCAATGCAGAACTTAACTCTTCATTCTTGGCCATGGGTCAGTTTCCGTTCTAGATCAGATACGGCCCCCATAAAATAGAAACTCTTGTATCTCCGTTACTATTCAACCTACAGAAATATGGTTTCTTACTAACGATAGGGATACAGGTAAGGAACAATTTTGCTATCTCAGATTTTTATCTAGAGGGGTGGTATACAAATTAAAAACTGTATCCGCTTAAATTGTTATCACGTGATAATTTTATTCACATATCTTAATTACTTACCTTATTTGGTGCACTTTTGCAATTTACATTATCTACTTATCTCCAAATGGTAAAAAGATAAATCGCGTAACAACCTTTTTGGGACACCCTGTATATTAGGGTGGGTCACCGTTGTATGGAGAAATTTTTTTTCTGATTTCTATCCGGCACAGAAAGAAATGATGCCAAATGATCTTTTTAGCTCACATATAAAATTTGATTAGAATGGGATATCATCTTCTGCCTCCGGATTGATTTTAAAGAACACATATTTTGATAAAAAAAACCTTCTTTTTGATGAATTGTTACAGCAAGGTTAAAAAAGTTTAAAAATGTGTGTCTATAAAACAAATTGAAATTGTACGAGTAACATTTATTTATTACAAGAAAAAGTTTACAAAAAGGACGTTTATAATAATATTTCACATAGCGCGAAAATCCTTCTTGCTATCGAATTTCGGCATGGCTTTTCGAGACTATTTGTTTTGATGAAGCCTTCTCTCTCAGATTTTTTGCACAATGTGGCTGAAGCTTCTGTCAAAGTCTTGGCTGCCCTTTCAACGGCTTGTGTGTGACATGGCAGGCGTAGTAAAGACAGTTCTGCTTTTTGGGCGACAAACAGTTGGATGCTGCGTCAGGTATGGATTTAAATATTGGTGGATCAGCTATATTCTCCTGCCAGTTAATGAGATCGGTGTAAGATGATGCATCAAATTTTACAGTAGGAAGTTAAAACAGGCGGAGTCTATTTTCCTGAACGCTTTTGACTTTCAAAATGCGACGGGCTGCCAGTTCACTGATGTGCGGTGCAGAGTATGTCAGCATTGAGATCAATAAATTTTCAGGGTGTACGAAGTAACTGTTTCTTTGAAATGCGTGATCGATTTTGGCTTTCAGTTCTGTGGACAAATATCTAGTTGCAGCGATGAGTTTGAACAGGTGCCATGCTCCATCTGTACAGGAAGGGTGAATTTTGATAGCAAATCAGGTTGGAGCGTAAACCTTGACGACATACGTTGCAAGAATTAGTAAGTTTTCAGAAGGAGATTCCATCGAAACGTACAAACGTAGAATTCGATTTGCACGAGTTAGTCATCGGGCATGAGACATTTTGCCAGGCGATTTGTTTATTAAATCCTTAGGAAATATGCCTGTTGAAACCGCTGAGACTATTCTGTACAAATATGTTGGTCTGTTCAAGGTATCTCTCTACCCTGTCTCTAACTCTGTTACCCGAATACGGTGAGACCGAACAATGGACCTTTTTCACACATTTCTAGATCTTTATCGATTCTCCCTGAAAATGTCTTGGGTCCCGATGTCCTGCCATCAATATGTAGAAACAAGTGTTGTAAGGGCAATTCGTTCATATACGGTATGCAGATACTCCACTGTAATGGTTTATCTAACCTTTTTTCAAGCAGACGTATGACACCTCCATATTTACCAACGTTCACGTTAGTTCCATCACACCCAACTGCCACCTAAGACTCCATAGATATTTATGATTCCAGGAAGAAATCGGTGATTGCTTCTTCTATGCATTCAGATGTTACAAAAGCTGGTGCAATATAACCCAACTTCGCCTCTGATTCCATTATCAATGAAATATGCTCTTCAAGAATACTCTGTCTATACATTATTCCGTCCTTTTCTAATATAATTTAAGTTTTATCTTTCCGTCATTCGAAGTATAAAGGCAGGTATTTGTTGTCTTCTTCCGCGGCCAATTTTCGTGCTATCTTGCGTTTCCGGCGAAGTTTAATTCTATCAATAATTTCCGAAGTGGAAGTGTGAAGAACTGCTGAAGCAATAGCTGCCCCAGCCCTGTCTGATACTCCGTATCTATCATACGTTCTTGAAAGTAAAGCGTAGTCTACTGTACTGTTTGTAGCGGTAGGCTTATCGACAGGAGCCGCCGACGTTGAGGCTTGTGACTGGCTGGAATACATCATCACTGTCCGATAGATTCAGACGAAGTCGACACATTAAGCTTCTCTGCTTTCTTTTTGAGGCTGAAATCGTAATTTTTGCCTTAGCATTTTCCTTTTCAAAAGTGTTCGTTATTTTATTCGTTGTAACAATATCTACGATTCCTATCACCATTCTTCTAGTGGTTCGATGGTCGATTATGAAACTTTTCTCTCTGACAGATAATTTTTTTATGTCTGAGACAAATGCACTCATCGATGTTCTTACACTTGCAGGATGAAATGTCAAACAATACTTTACTGGTACGGCCGAAACTCTTCTAATTCCTTTATTTTAGGATGAGATTTTAAAATATTTTTGCATTTCAGATGATACGCCTTCAACATCGCTTTCACTCGTTTATGTTGGACAGTAGGAATGGAAGCTCTTGACCATATTTCTTCAATTTTTTGCAAGACAATATCCTCTATTTCCTTATACGTGGGTTCTTTATTAGTTAAATTATCACGTTTTATCTTATGCTAGTTCCACTCATAGAACTTCATAACATCTTCGTAGGTTGGTAACATATTGCATATAATATCACTTGAATCACCAAACAACGGACATTTCCACTCTGAACAAGCACGATCTACAAAAAAATATGGTGCAAACGAGCCCAACACAACCTCGCCTTATTGTAGCCGGAGCTATACCGGAAACGTGGGCGGGGCGCGCGCACGCGTAGGGTGTTCCTCGATTCTCCCCCACTCGACCCCCCACCCCTCACATCTGCAATCATGACGAACTGTCCATGTATGAAGAAAGTACCGTTTATTGGTTGGAACCTTAACTGGAACTTACCTCGAAAAAAAATCGAAACTTTGATATCAATCTGGAGGCAGTTAGACTTATCAGAATGTCGTAATATTTCACACACGTTATTTTGAGACCATTTAACACCTTTTTATAGCTGTGCCCCTTAAAAAGGAGAAAAAAATTAAAATGACCCACCCTAGTATATATAGCAGTTTAACCTATCTCAATTATGAGTACTTTTTGGTTGACAAAGGACTGTCTATCACGAGTCTTGCATGAACTTCTATTTTACATTTTCACGCTTCTATCTCCATTTAATTAATTGCATTAATCCAGAAAATTGCAATATTTTTCAAGCATCTTGAAACATTGCTTTCTAATTTATTGAATTCAAATGAATTCGTTTAGATATTCTAAATTTCATGGAAAAGAAAATATTGCAGGTACATTCAACCATAAAAATGCAAGTATAAAATTGGAATTTATCATAAGCTACTAGGCTTCATTATCAAAAACAAATTAATCATATATCTGCTTCAAATGCATCCTTTGTGCTCAAACTCGTATAATAAGATACGAAGTTCTAGATATTAAAAAATCACTATAGTATTATCTTGTTAAAATAAACATTCTTCATTGGAAATTTTCGTGGAACAAGGTAATTGAATTATTTATTTAATTCAAACAATTAATTTTCCAACGCGAATGAAAATTACATTTCCCTATGAGATACAAAAAAGTAATATCTTTATTATCATAATAATAACATTTTTAAAAGTCTATTTGTGATTAGAAATAGCTATTCCTATTGGAGTACGTTATGCTAATTTATATCGTGTTTCGCGACAGACGAATATTAATGATTTTTCACGTACGTGTTATACTTCAAAAGCTAGAATTTTTTATATTACAAATTTGATATTCATGTACTAAAGCTAGTTATGAGAATTAATCTACTTTATAAGAGTAGAAATCAAATCTGACAAAAATAAAAAAATATAATTGAATATTGAATTTCGTCTAAAGCACAATTAAAATAGAAAGGAAGGAAATAAAGTGTGAATGTATTTTTGATTAGAGGTATTTTCAAAACACAAGGAATGTAAACTTGTATATAGTTCCTTAATTCAGCAACAATTCGACTGAAGAATTCAGTTAAACAAGTCAGCTAAAAAATTGTACCCATGATGGGAAACTATGCAATTACTCAAAATATAATAAGCAGTAAGTTAATCCTACAAGAGCAGATGATTATGGTTGGTGCGTTGAGTCTTCGTCTTGCAGTCTTTAATTAATAGTGCTCTTAACCCTTTGGCCAAGATATATATATATATCTATACACCTCTTGGCATCTCATATATATACCTCTCATATATTCCAGCTCTTTAATTCACTTACAATTCATTGCTGAAACATGCTGAATATATCAATTTACCCAGTAATATGAAAAAATAATCACATTTTCAAAAGAGCAATATGTATATATATATATATATATATATATATAGACCATCACCACAAATCAAAAAGGAGAAACCAAATAAAAACAAAAACAAAATGCAAATAATAACAAGAACAAAAATGGAGCAAAATAACAACAATAATATTGACCCTTTAGATGAACAGCGCTGAAAGCCGCAGAGAACAAATAAAGGGAAATAATAAGTAAAACTACCCTAAGAATAGAATAGATTTCCCCGAGAAACAAGATGAAATAAAATATGTGATTTGTTTAGTGTGAGGTTGTTTAAGTGACAACCTGGCCTTGCTCCCCTTGAAAAAGTAGGCAGGCTCACTTAACATTTACATATTTTATTTCATCTTGTTTCTCGGGGAAATCTATTCTATTCTTAGGGTAGTTTTACTTATTATATATATATATATATGTATATATATATATATATATATATATATATATATATATATATATATATATATATATATATATATTAATTTATATATTAAATTTTCGATAAAAATTAAATGTTAAATTTTCGAGAGTTAAATTCTCTGTGGGTTTACCAACTCCGCTAGCAACCTACGAGTTGGCGCAGGTGTGATTCCTCACTGAGCGTATTCCTCTTTTCTGTGTCAGCAAAGCTCTCCTTGCGTTTGTGAGTTAATTCACTTGATGTTCGGTAAAATATTGCCCATATGCCATAAACCCAAAACCAATTATTCAAACTGTAGATTTAGATAAACACAAAGTGACATTAAATATAAGGATGCATACCTGTTTCTATTCTGATCTAACTTTTATACAAAATTTTATTAATATATTAGATGCTTTAGAAAAATTATCTCTGTCGGTTGGTTGGTTTTTATGGCTCTAAGGACATTGTGACCTAGCTACAACAAACAAGGGAGACAACGTCAAGTAATGGGCATATACACACAAGGAACGTTTTACACAGAAGTGAGAAACACACTCAGATTGAAATCGAACCTGTGCCGCCTGCACCTCCCCAGTTGCTAGCGTAGTGGGCAAACGCACTGAGTCACTGTGGCTCAACTCTTAGGAGTCTTAGGAGAGAGAAAGTCTAACACTTCCCATTCAATTCAATCAAATAGAATATTTTATTCGAATTGGCTTGTTTATTATCTGATTTGAATTTTCATAAGAACAAAAAATGTAAACGACAAACAGAATATCTGAGGATGATAAGCGAGTCCCAAAATTTCCTTCTTAAGCTATCATAGATCATTCTTCCCATTGGGACATAGATGTGTGTAAGACAGAAATAATAGATTCATTAGGAAAGATTAACCTGATTTTTGCTTCGCGCTAAATACACGTATTTATTTGCTTCTTGTGTGGATTGGAGTGAATATATAAAGTATTCATTGGGATAGTCTCTTGGATTCATTTGGATTTTAAAAATGAGGATCTATCTGCGTTTTTATCGAATCAGAGAGTAAAAATCATTTAGTATGTAATTGAATATTTTTAATCTTATGAGTCTAGTTTTTTTATTTTAATTTAAATTCAGAAAGTTTTATTGCAGTGAAATTGAAATAACACTATAAGGTAGTAGCAGATAAGCGTATAACATATGAGCTAAAGTTTTTTAATTATTTATGGGATTTTTTCCTTGGGATTGATCCCGGACCGTCGCCAATAGCCCATTGCGTTGCTCCAGTGCGACGTTAATTAAAATACCTATCTACCTACCTTCATTATTAATTTCTATTGATGATCCTATAAATCAGTTTATAATGCATCCGAAAGTCAATACATACATTGAATACTTAAAATGAAATAAAGTTGATCAAACATAAAAAAGTAGCATTTTACATGTTGCTAATTCTTATTTGCAATAAAGTGCACAACAAAATCTGCACTCCTCATACATGACCCTAGAGTTATCTTTGAACTTCAGTTTCAATTGCAACCGATTAACCAAGGTTATTCGGTATTTTTTGACGATGAAACATTTTCACGTTTGTTCACATGTTATTTTTGTGCTGATTGGCTATCTTCCAGATTTCCCATAGCCTTCTGTAATCAGGCTGCTGAAGAATTTTTGCTGCTGAATACAACTTGCAGAATAATTTCGAGCTCGTTCGTGTTGGTTTACCTACATTGTTCATCTCCGTAGCTCTAATAAAGTATATTTAAACTAGCGTGCCCGTGCGAGAATTCTCGCATGAATAATTCCACCCACAACCCCTCCCATCCTTTGTAAGGGTGAAAGATGTAAGCGAATTTTTATATCCAAAATATCAAAAAAGTTTATTCAATCGCTATTCACAACACTTCCTCCTTGAGATCACTGTTAGCGTTGTTCCAGCCAATTGTGTAAAGCACGTAATTCTTCCGCCAAAAGGCCTAATAACGTTTTCTTCACTCTCTAAAATTCACAAAAACTATTAAGTTGTATATTTTCAATAATTTTTTTTTCAAATCTTAACCTCGCGTGGAACATGTGTCGTTTAATATCCTTATATCACCAAATTACATATACATAAATTATTGATATTATGGAAAGAAATGAAAAACCAGTTCAATACATAAATAAGTAATTCATCCGAGTAATACGATGGTAAAACAATTTAATTGGAAACGTTGTTTTTCCATCAATACTGTTAAAACAAACTGAGTTGAGTAAAGCAATCGTTTTACACTCAAAGTTATTCCTATTTGGATTTCGAATTGTTTTTATCCCCCCTCTGCACACCTTGGAGAAATAGAACGGTTTCGTCAGTGCTCCGGGAAATTCTCTTTCTTTTGATACCTCACTTGTTAAGATTCATCTCGTGTAAGAGACGTAAACGGGATCTATACTACAGAAATAATATAGATGATGATTAAGCAGTAAAATTAGTTTTTGAATCCCGTACCGGTTGGTTTTACATTGTTTACACCCATGTGTTGCCATTAGCCAATATATAATAATATCAATTTCTGTGCCACGTAAGTTAGCTTTAAAGTACGTTATCGTACGTCCTATAAATGGATACAGTGAAATCCATTTGGAGATGTTATATTTAATATTTTATAAATAAACAGAGATTCAATTCAAAATTTATTCGTTTAGCATTAAGAAACACCTCACAAATTATAAAAAATCAGGTTTTTAAACAACTTAGAAAAAGGAACTTGATGGTCGGAAAGTTTTACTGCAGTAAAATTGTAATGACTCTAAAACTATAGAGTATGGTTAAAATAATAAGTTGTATTAAGGGATGCTGTGAATCCATTTGTAGAGATTATATTTCATAAATAATCAAAAACAAGCATCAATTCAACATTTATTTAGCATTAAAAAATGCCGATTACGTTTCAAAAATCAGGCCTTTAAATAACACGCAAAAATGAACTTGATATCAGGGAATGACTTGATGTTTCTCATAAAATAAATATTAAAAAAATTCTTGACTTAGAAAGTTAACTATTCTTTTAACAAACAAAATTCACAAATGTCGGGCCTCAAATCAGGCAAAATTGTAGAAATTATAACTATTTAATTTATTTACGAGAACAAAGCCTCATTAGTCAAGCTCAGTAAATAAAAGGCAGTGAACATACATCAAATCTAGTAATTAGTGATTGTGCTTTACTTGTTTAGTTGTACAGCAAAAAGGAAAGTCAATTAAAATGCATTTTCTAATACATTGCGTAAATCGTGTTAGAAAATTATAAAAGAACCAAAACTCAACGCGTTACTTTTTAGTTTTTTATGTTCCATTGTTACTATGTTTCATTTTACAGGCTCGTAAATTAGTAATTGTACAAGAAAAAGATATCGCATGCAAAAAAGAATTGTAAATGAAAAATGTGTACTGATTACAAAAATGACATAATGAATTCTAAAAGAAATTCAATGCCCGTTTGCGAGCCATTTATCTCTTTTTCTAAATCAATATTAATGAATATCGTGTGTCTGGGTTTATACACGACAAGACTGATTGCTCCAAAAAAGAAATCCGAAGAAAACTAACTCCAAAGAAATGAACGAAAAAAACCACTTATATCCACATTTATCGTCTCAGATTCTGCATCAGACAAAAGGGCTAATGAAGAACTAATGTAATAATGAACGGGTGTTCGAAACACCAGAGGAAAAACTAACCTCCTTATCGAAGCGATTACACTTGGTGCATTAAATAAATTATGGTTTGCCATCCACTTGCAAAATATCAATTAGAGAGCTATTTTTCCCGAGTTTTTCAGGTGTTAGAACAATCCAATTTTATTGTATGTGATTAAGAAGATAGAATTGTGTGTGTGAGCTGCTAAAATATGCTGTTTGTAAATTAAATACATTCATAATCCAGTTAGAATTTAAAAAGCGTGCATTAATAGCACTATTAAAATCGTATTGTTTATCAGTTTATGAAGTATACACTTACTTTTTATTTTATAGAGAAATATTGCTTTATTGTATTTTGGACTTCCAAAAGATTAATAGAAAACTCAGTAAAGGACTCCATGTACTTTATGACAGCTTATTGATTATTATTTTAAATTGCCGATTTCTTGCCGTGTGATAAAAAACACAAGTGAGAGATTTGTTGTGCTGAAGAAATTCTTTAACCTCTGAGAGATTCACACGCAAAAATCCGGTAATCTTCAGTCTTCTTTGCATGACTTCTTACCAGTTTTGATCTTCACCAATAATATCGTTCCTAGGATTTTTTTAACCAATAGATATGGTTATACATGTGTCGTGGGGGAAAAGCGATAGTACACTATTCTGAAATCTCGTGACGCTCAGTGTCAAACAAGTATTAGTAACCTAGTATAAAAGCATTACTATTCAGCGCAAACACTATGTATTTTAAATTCCCTTGTAAATTACGAATTAATTATATCTGGATTTTGTTATCATGTTGTCATCATATCGTGACGAGTCGAAAATTGAAGGACAATTCGTAAAAGTAATAAACCAATACCATATGGAAAGACTTACCTTATTGTGAACATAATGAATTTGGAGAGGTCAAGCAGCCACAGTGATTGAATATGGGACGAGTGTACTTTTTGATATTGGACAGAGCATTGGGTATGAAGCTGGATTTTATGTGGGGTGAAACAACCAGCACAATTTTAGAGATATCCCAGCGTCCAATACCAGAGACCAATTGGTGAGTACCACTCTCTTGAACTTCCGATCTATTCATATTTGGTCCCTCACTATTACTATCAATATCCATGGAACTCCTACGATACTAATGCAATACATAATATGAACTATTTACAGATTTAAGAGCTTTTTGGACCATAGTGTAGAACTCACTTAAACTACATTTGCGTGCGACACCTTTTCTTCAATGTAACGGTAGTTTTACTGTATATGTGTATAATTGACAATGAATGAATAAATTTAACTTTTGACAGCTCACATAAGCCTGTCACACATGTTTATTAAGAACTGTTTCTAATCCACAGTGTGTTTGATCACTTTCACAAACCTCCGCAACAACTGCACGTATACATAAATTAATTATAAAGTATAAATTATTGATTATTACATACAAATAGCTTAATTTTATTTCCACAATAGTTTAACATCATTGGTAACTTACACTTTTTCGCTCTGCTTTTATATGCCTTAAAGAGTTTTTTTAATGAAAACAATATCGAATGTAAAAGAAATATGAAAGACTGTCGTAAACATCAAATTAACTTATATAAGCTTATAGACTAGACCTTAGGAGACACTTTATCTTTACCCTTTAAAAGTTTATAACCTAAACATAGTAAGTTAAGTATATAGCTTTATCATCTTTACTCGACATAGTAAACATAGGGGTATTTGATTTTTATGTTAAAAATAGACTCATAAACATATCCTAAAGGTTTGAGAAGTGTCTAGGAATCTCCTCACTTACAAAATTTTATTTTCAAAGTCTATTATCTGGTGTATGAGAGGTCACTGGTCTCGCAGTCTTTAAGCGGTACTTACCAGGACAGAATCGATATCTAATCAACTTTAGAGAAAAGTCATCAAGACAATCGAGCAATGAAAAGGATATCAGTGGAGAATGACACATTTGTCCCAGAAACTTTATGATACAATCCGATGCTATCATAAAATTAGTTTTTTCGACTGTAAGTTAAAAAAAGGCAGTTGAGTTAAGATGGTGGGGATAATTTTTTGGGTTTCACTTGCATAAAAGTGTGCTAGAAATCCTCATCAACAATGCAACTATCAATAACCACATGCCCAGAGCATATGAATATTTGTTTTTTTTACCTTGTAGTTTAGAAGTTATTTAAAATATATATTCATACCAGCGGTTAATGATGATCAAATATTGTGTATGATGTATGATATATGCATACGAGTCTGATGCTCCAATACTATTTTACTTCAAAACTTTATGAACCCTTTGAGATTTCCGTGTAGTGTAGTATTGCTCTTAACGCTACAACACACATGACACATAATTGCACTGATTGGTTGAAAAAATCCTAGGAAAGATTCTATTGGTCAAGTAGATCAAAAATGGTTAAAAATCATGCAGGAAAGACTAGTTTGCTAAACAGTCATATGCGTGTAAGCACATCAGAGTGTTAAGAAGTTAACCGTGTTTTTTCAGAACTTCGATGAATGATAAAAGAAACATTGAAAAAACAGTAATAGTTTACAATTATATTTTCAAGCGATGGAGAAGCAGTGTAAAGATAAGAATATCTTTATAAATTTCTTTGGAGCAAATTTCAATGTTTTGCGAAATAACGTTAGGCTCTGTTTTGCTACTATTTTAAATATTTCTTTGGATGAATACCCTCTAGGAATATCTAATCTACGAGCCTAGTTAACCTAATCAGAGGTACGCATATAGTCTGCGGATATTTCAAACCTATCAGGAGGGCTATATCTAGACGTCTGGCCTGGAAAACCTTTCCGGAAAGCCATATATATGGCCAGCGGGCAGGAAAAACAATTTAGGAGGGTCGAATTCTAGATAAATACTTTGAAGGGTCGTATCTGATAAAAAAAATATCTGAAGGGCCATATCTGGTTTGTGAACAGGGTAAATATGTTCGGAGGTCCGTATCTGGTCTGCGGGCCTGTTCGCTACATTTTACGTATGTTACGCTTGCGATAAACCTAACCCAGACGAGAACAACGGCTATTTCTCATACAGCTAAAAACTCTTTAATTTCTCTTTTATGTAATAAATTCAATTTCTAAGTTAGCTATTAAACAACGTGGTGTATATAAATTATATGATATATTAAACCATAAGCAGTATGTCAACTTTCTTGAGGTAGACGAGAGATGAATAGTTTTTCGAAAGTATCCACCTTAGAAACTATCAAAGAATTTAAATTTATGTAAAGGTATAAATTTCCTGCAATGCATTGTTGGGTATTGTCAAAAAATAAAATGGGAAAATATCTCTGTACCTTGATAGAAAAATGGCTGATGCCCACTTTGAAAACTTTTAAAAACACCTAATTTAGTACTTTTTATTTCTTTAAATCTTAGTATATCGCACAAAAAAAATACTTTCCAATGTTTTGATTTTTTCATGAATGTTGACAGGAGGACATTTCCGTTTTATTACAACTTTCGTTACTTTGTGGACAAAACTCAAAATCAGCAAATTTGGACACTTGCTCTTTTTCTCCCACGATACAGATATACTGAATCGGATATTATAGAAGTTAAAAGAACTTTTGATTCGTGGAAAGAACAAATATTCTAGATTTACAAGGTTCTAATAGAATTAGGATATTCTTCAAAACTGAATATATGATCAAAGAATTTTCATCAGCGAAGAAAAATCGAAAAATTATTATACAAACACGGAAACTTCAAGAACTCGTAAGAATAATCCGTAGTCTTTCTCGATAAGCCACAATTCTTCCTGTTGTCAAACTCAGAAACATACTCCTACGACTGCCGTTTTTTTCGATAAATTTTTTAAAAGAACAACAAGAAAAAACAATTCCAAACAGGCTTTCTGTTCTCCGTTTTTATACTGTTTACAGGGGGCATTAGTGGGATATATGATATCCATATGCGCTGTAGTGCTAAGCATTTGCATATTTGGATTTTACGTACGCTCCTTCCATGACTTAAGCATCGTGTGATTTTGAAGGCTATTGGATGCTTTCTTCATGTTATTGCGTTTCTGATGGCCAACAGTGAATCAATTTGAAGTAGAATTTTATTTTTCCTTAAAATAGATTGTCATCGGGGAATTTATAAAAAGGAAACCATTCAAACAATTAAAGCCATGGTTTAGTATATTGCAAGCCTACAAAGGACCTAAGATTTGCTTTTAACTGTGCGATTCCTTACAAGTGATTAGCTTTTGAGGAAGCGCACAAGTTTTAAGAAACATTCAATTCGTTTAGATCTTTTCAGTCACCTTCAGACCAGACATTCTTACAGACATCAATTTTTCATCTGCTAAACTCAAATGTTTAAAAGCGAAGAAATACCAAATTACACTAATTTACTTAACATACTATGAAGCTTGCAGCAGCCCGTTTCCAAAATTAAAAAAAATTCATTAATATTTTTAAAGTAGATTGGCCATATAGGGGAAAAATGGGGTGTCATGAATGACAGTTGGTCCTATTACTGAGCAGCAACTGTCTAGATAACTTTCGTTTCCTGAAAAGTTTTAACAAGCAAAATTTAATTTACCTTATTTCCCACTTAGCATTTCTTTTAAGTCATTTCTTAAACATTTTTTAAAGAAATAAATTAAATTAATAAGTTAAGCGTTAGTATGCTACAATTTAATTAAAGTATACTATAATGACACTTATTATTCAAACAAGTAGCGTTAAAATTTTGCTAATATTTTATTCATTTGTAAGTATACTATAATGGTACGTAGTAATCAAACAAGTAGCAAACGCCCAGTGCAAAGCTGCTTTGTAAAATTGATTTCTTATTATTTCTATTTGGTAACGATGATGGATGATGCATGTTTAGTTTTACAAGTTTTAGTTTAGAAACAACACTTGATTTATGCATCGATTTTGGTTTAAGAAATGTTTTCGTTTTGAAAAATAGAAGATGGCTTTTCTTTTGTATGTTTTGATTCAGCAACAATACAAATGATTTATCTTTCGGTTTTTCCTCAGGTCTTCGATTTATTGATTTTCTGTGTGCCTGCTTTGAATGTATAAAATGATAATTTGGGAAAACATTCAAAAATTCTTCTTTCAGAGTTGAAACTGGCATCAAGCACATTTATTAAAAATACATAAATTCACCGTCAAAAATAAAAGGCAATATACCAGTTTTATATAATTTCTCCATTCTTGTACCAAGAACTTTTCACTTCAGTTATCTTTGCTGAGTGAAGGGAGGCTGAATATAGGGCTTAAAAGTTTGTAAAACACATAATTTATTTTGAGAGAGTGTCTTTTAAATCTAGTAATAATAATCATAACTAATTAAGGAATAAGATAATAATTTTAGGAAAACTATTTTAAGAATTAAAATTTAATTTGGAATCTCAAAGTTAGTTTAGAGTGTCACAGTTAACGTAAAATCCAGTTAATAATGGGAACATATTTGCAATTAATTGGTCATATAACAAAATGGCTAAACAAGAAAGGAAATTCAACCATATGCCTTTAAAATAATGCCAATAAAATAACTATCGTAATAACAGTAAGTTGTGAGTATTATTACTAGATTTAAAAGGAGCTTAAGGGTTACACAATTATACACGATGCATCACAATCACATGGAGCAAGATGGTTTGGTTTGTCACTATACGGTCACCTATATGATGGCTTATTAGATTGGAACCTACGGCTTAGAATATGGCCCCGAATGTGTGGCTTTATTTCATGCGTTGCACGATGCAAACTGGCAATTATATCTCATTTTAACAGTTTAACCTTTTAATTTGGTCAAAATAGTGTTATTTTTGGAATATCTATGCTTACTGTCAACCTTACCCTGATTTATGAACTGATACTTCCTGTTAGAGTAGAACGCCTTGGATGGCAGCAACGCTCTGTTTTATAGCTCTATGTATATTTTTTATGTACTCTATGTATATTTAGCTTCACTGTGACGTAAATATTTGTGTTATATTATAATAAACTGTTTGTCTGTCTGATGTCCTCTGTTTACCTCCACTTAAGCATTATTACAATTCTAGAATATAGTTATATGGATTAATCATTACGCAACTTCCAAATTTACCAATTTAGGATAATAAATGTAATTCAACCATTTAAAGTAGAGTTCAGCAGTCACACAGAATGCATTTTTAGTATTTTAGTTCGTAAAATTGTTGAGGGTGTCAATGCAGAACTATTATCAGTAGTAATCACCTGTTGTAGTCTCTGGGCTTAGGTGTCATTGGTCACTGCTGCGGGGTGTCATGGTCGATGCTACTGGGTCTCAGGAGGCGGCCGATTCAAACTTCGGTTTCCTGAAGGAGCACGCTCATGACAGATCCACAAGTAAAAATATTTAAGAGATAAAGCTTCAGCAGTAAAAAGATCTATCCGTTAGCATTATTAATTACAATTCTTCTCTCCTGTAGACCCTACCCCATTGAAACCCATCTTCGAAACAAATGCTCTGGCCGATACCATCAAGTACACTCATCCCACAGTCAATAATTCTGGAGTTTTGACCCATCCTATTTTCTTGTAGACACAGGGAGGCCAGTGTGCACAAGGTATATCACAAGGATTATTACAGGAATTGCCATGTAGAGACAGATTTATTTCCAGATCTTTATTGGGGGAAGATATCTAAAAATTTACTCAGAGCAAGTGCTATAATCTACCAAAATAGCTCTTACTACCCCTTGTCAAAATAAATGTAATCTTGTGCATCGATGTAGAAATAAACTAAACCACTTCGGGAAGGTCATAAAAAAATTACCTTAAAATGGATCCTGAGTTACTGTGGTACATATGACAATGAACAAGTTGACTAATTGGCTAAGACTAGAGCACAGTTAACCAAACCTAAATCCTCTCTACCTCTACTTAACATCAAGATGCTTATATGGTCATATATAAGGACATATATTTTCAATCTATAAAGAGATGTCTTCAGGAAGGAATTGAAATGTCTTATTGAGAAATAAAGCTCGGATCCCAGTCCCTTGCCCAGAGTTGTTGGAGTCGCTTTCTACTTCTTTCCGCACACGACTACTTATAAAGATACTTACTTCGTCTTTGCGAACTGGGCGAAATGTTTGAACACCACCTCAAGGACTAAAATTCCTGACAATACATTTGCAAACACTAGATGTGTTTTGAACGCATTTTATCACTTCAGACCTCTATTCGGCTGCTGGTCGAACGGCCGGAGAAGGGCATAAGATAAAAATAATCTTCCAAATAAATAATTTTCCTGTGGTGTAAATAATTAACCAAGATTAAAATGTTAATTTAAATGAATTAGTGCATTAACTTATATTCACTATATATATCCGTTAGTTTAGGTGATTTGTAATGAATTTTCATTTGAGCAATGTCTGGATTAGTACAGTGCATTTGACAAAAAGTAATCCTTCGAAGATAATTCCCTTCGAAAGACGTTGCGAAACGTTTCAGACATTCGTTGGGAAATCTGACACCTGCTGTCTCAGAACAAACACATGTTTCGCAAGAGATTTAATTATCAAATGACGATCAAAGCATTAAGGTCAAAGAAAGCTTCACAAAAATAAACTTACGATTGAAAAGAATGGAATTTTTCTACCTATTTTTTCCATGTCTCAACATTTTCATACAATTCATCTAAGTCTTTGTTATTAAAATTTTAATTAAAGTAAGGAAACATTTGCTTTTTTATAAAGTGCAAGAAGTTTTAATTAAATTTTAAGAATCTTTTAACATTTAATAACTTTTACATGAAATTTGCATTAATGCATAGATATTTCATACAATCCATATTTATTTTTAATTAATTGATTCGTAACATAATTATGTTTATAAATTACTACTCAAAGCTGCAATAAAGTTGAGTTTATGCGGCTATAAAATCTATTTTCTTAATTTAACAAAAAAAAATTTCGTTCTAAGATGCTATAATAAGCTTTATTTTATAAAAATGCTTTGTAAAACTAGAGACATATAGTCGGTAAAAACTATCCGCATATTGTTTCTGATATCTGTAAATTTAAAATATCTATAGTTGACATGAGAGCTGTAGCTATAATTGAGGTACTTAGAAGCATAATGGTCAAGTTAGAAAGTTCTCTCATAAAAAAGCCATTAAAATTTTATGCATTTGTTTATTTTTCGCAATTTTGACATTATATTGCTTTTGAATTATGCGTTTTACCTAAATAATGACTGCAGCTTTTAATAAATATTGTCAACCTACTGAACGACAAGAGATTTCCGAGTAATGGAATATCATTAGTGCCACACAACACACATAATGACTAAATAACCACATCGGTTTCTTGAAAGAATCCTACGAAAAATTCTTGCGGCCAAAAAGAACGACATTGGTTAAAATTCATGCACGGAAGACTGCGGATATGTGCGTATGAATTCTTCATAGGGTTAATGCGTAACTTAATTATTACAATCAAATTAGTTTCACTAATGTTGCTTTTGAGTTAACCCTCCTGGTAGTTGTCCAGAACAGGTGTCTCGACATTATCAAAACTGACCACACCTTGATGGACAAGATTTCTAGCCATTAGAAGAAAAATTATCAGATATTGATCTCGTCATCAGAAAAAAATAGACAATATCTTGATGACAAGATATCTCATAATTAATAAAATTGATTAGATTTAGATAGACAAGTTATCTAATAAAAAGAAATGTTATACAAAATCGAGATATTAATACTTTCAGATCACAATATTTTCATAAAATTAAAACGATATAGATAATTATACCTCTTAATCATTTAAGAGAGCATCCATAGCTTACACCATTTGTTGAAATTTTCCACATTTCTACAAAATTGATGGTGAGCTGGAGGAATTTGTGTGTATTTTAGGTTGGTTGGTATTGGGATTTTATGGCGCAAGGGCCATGTTTGGCCATGCTGGCGTGTATTTTAGGAGAAGCAATATATTCCTTTACAGAGAGATTGGTGTCACGTGGATATTCGTAGCTTTGTCTGTTCAACATTCTTCAGAAATCCGGGTGTTTTCTTTCTTAGGTTCACTTTGACGCCGATTTTGATATATCCTAAAGTGGATTAATCGAAACAAATGCCCATCAGCTGATTTCTATCTCCGAGATATGATTTTGGGGTATGTGCACTCTATTGAATTTTATTGTTTTCTTTTAAAAGAGCTTAGCCCCAAATATGGCCCTTGCGCCATAAAACCCGAAAACAACCAACCATTTAAAAGAAAAATTTTACTATCCAATGCCTGACCACTGATCTCTTCGGCCTTCAGTATTACAAAAGGCGAACTGACGGCAACTTGTGAAGGAATACCCAGAGGGAGAACCGCCGTTTCTCCTAACTGGCACAATCAACGACATCCAAATGCTTACAAACCGTGATCGAACCTCAAATCTACTAGTTGGCAGACGAACGCTATGACCACTATACCAGTTGGACGGCTTGAAAATAAAAGTGACATATTTAATTTTTTTAATGGGAGTTCAAATCATGTTTGAGCTGAGATAGTTTAGGGTTTAACCCACCAAGTGTTTTCAACGAGATATCTTGTCTACCAAGATCTGACCAATTTTGCCAATGACGAGATACCTCATCAAGACAACCACCAGGACGGTTAATGAAACAATTGTGTGTGGAGTGTGACAAGGAGTAAAGGCTTAAGAATGAAATGTAAAATTTCATAGGTACATTACTAGGAAAACTTTCACAGGGTTTCAAAGATATTATCTCTGTTGTAGCGAATATAATTTTTTTTCTATTATTTGACTGTACTTCTGTATAATATTTGCCCACTAAACGTTGATATCAGCATCACTTAGTGTTTTTAAATGCCATTTAGAAGTGAGAGGACAGTTTATAAAGTAACTTGCTGAGCCAATTTCATCTCATCAACTACTACTTGGTTTAATATAGAATCTATTAGGATAATATGTGAAAGGGATGCTTTTCGTAGAACATTGATACTCTATGGTGTTTTTTTAAACAGAAAAACTGTCTTTCTTTTTCTGAATCCTCTCATTCTGTTTGTCATTCTTCAGCAATTTGCTGTGATATCAAGTTCACTGAAAGGCAAATCTTCATTTAGGGGATATAAAAGTACTGTAAAAGGTTTTATTTCTTACTAGTAGAATTACTCGGCGTTACTCTGGTTGAATTGGTTAAGTAACTTTTGCTTTTGTTAATAAATTGAAATTCCTATTCATAACATGTAACTACCACGCTCTAATAAATGTACACAATTTCACAAATGTAAATAAAGGTCATATTTAACATTTTGCATTTTTGTAGGTTTTAAATTTTTAGTAAGAAAAGTCTCTAGAATGTGACAGTATTACCCAGAATGCAGAATGCAGAAACATTTTAAAAAGCTTCGAGCAAAAAGTAATGAATGTATCTGATTTTTCACTACAAATAGATTCTTGAATTCTTCACTACAAAATAGATTAAACAAATACCAAGGTTGCCCCCCATATTAGCTATCCTATTTTAAAAAAGGTCTGCACATTTTATTTGTTTTATTATCTTTATCGTCTGTTCTAAATATTTAGTGTTTTATCTTTCATAAAGAAAAAAATAGGCTCAAAATAAATAAAGATTAGAATTTAAATTTGGTAAAAATAGTTTTGGGAAATAATCGATATTCTATCAGCACTGGTAAAACAATCCAAGTAATTGCAATGCTCAATACACCTTCCAGCTAATCCAAAACTACCAATGGTTAATTTAACTGTAGTTACTCATATGTTTTATTCTGAAGCTTGTCTAAATATATAAGCAAAGGAATGTAAAATAACGTATTCGCTAAATTAAAATATTGTGTATCAAATAAGAACATTATGTCTGGGATATAATTATAGAGCCTCTGAGTGTAGGAATACACTAACTTGCTATCACTGCGCTGGCGAACATAAAAGTTACGACTGTAATAAGAATATTCAAGTGTGTGTAAATTATAGATTTAACAAAAAGACAAAGAATGCTGCTGCGCACGTCGACGTGAATCACAAGCCTTTTACAGCATGCTGCCCTAGTCATACCTTTATGATGAAACAAACCTCTTCAAAAATATCTTATGGGTAGGCTTGATAAACCAATTGCGTTTAAGTGTGTTCAAATCAATTTGCATAAATACAAAAATGCTCCCCACCAACTTATTCTTCACATGGAGGCGAATATCTTCATTGCAATAATTCAAGAACCGCACTGCTACAGGGGAGCTCTTCCTGGTTATCCAAAAGAATATAAAGCTTACTATGATGGTGGAGCAGAACTTGTTAAGGCTGCTATCATTATTCGTGGTGACTGTTTCGCCTCTTTCCTGGATATAAATAACACCGATTATAAAGTTGCTCTTGATCTTAAAATTGGTGATATGAATTTGACTACCTGTTCAGAATATTTCGAACCCAAACACAATATTGATATGGATTTATCGAAAGTCTCAAACATTTTATTTTCCAAGAAGCGAAGTCATTTTTTGTGTGGAATAGATTTAAATAGCAAGTCAGAAATTTGGCATAACCCTATTTCTGACGTAGAGGTGCGAAGATTTGTGATTTCTTAAGTGCAGATCAGATGTTTGTTATTAATGAAGAGATCGTGGTCCTTCATTCAGCTCGACACAGGTTTCTAGTTACATTGATATTACTTTTTGTAGCTTGGGACTTCTCCGGTATGTTCAGAATTGGTATATCTCTGAGAAGGATTCTCTCTCGGACCACAAAATGATTACTTTTGAATTTGATATTTCTATTCCAAATATGTTTCATTCTTTGTGTTCTTTAATTTTAATAGAGCAAATTGGTCTTTATTTGCTGACTTATGTTTCAGTGAACTGCATGATTTACATCTCCTTCTTGGAGAGTGTTCCGATCAATTCACTTTGGAAAGGATAGTTACCAATTCTGTACTTCTGTACTTTTTCAAATTACCACAGCATCTATCCCAAATAAAAAAAAAGGTAACCACGAGAGTTCCCTGGTGGTCCATGGAAATTGAAAGTATGAGAAAACATGTGAATGCTGCAAGAAGTAGATATCAAGGGTAACAAAATGTTATTGCGAAAGAAACCTGTAAAGCTAAGTATATGGATTTGCAAGACAAATATAAGGTAAAATTGTCAGATGCCAAGCTGAACTCTTGGAGAGAATTTCTTTCAACTATAAATATCCACAATGTTTGGAAGAATATATATAATTACGGTGTTAAAATCAACTTCCTGAAGAAAGTAGAGATTCCTGGAATTAAACTTCCAAATGGGGCTGCTTCCTCGTCTTTGATTGAAACTATTTCTGCTGTGATGACAAAGTGTTTTCCAGCTGATAATCAAAGTGACGATGACAATGTGCACAGAACTATGCGTTCTGAATTGCCAAGACCATATTCGTCTGCTGAAGATTGTCCTTTTACTACCTCTGCAATAGAGTCCATGATTAAAAAACCTAAAAGAAATACAACTCCTAGACCGGATTCGCTGCCTAATGAAATAATTCAACAATTCCATGGTATTTTTCCTGACTTTTTACTCAAGCTTTTCAATCTGTGTTTAAATTTGGGTGTCTTTCCTGCTCCATGGAAGAAGGCGCGTGTTGTTTTGATCCCTAAGACATCGAATTTAAGGATTCCTCACCTTGATCATGTCAGATGCATTAGTTTATTGTCTACATTGGGGAAATGCCTTGAAGTACTGTTTATTAACAGAATTAATTGGTTTTTGAAGAAGAAAGATAATTTCTTCAGTGATGCCCAATTTTGTTTTACTCCTTAAAAATCTACCGAAGACGCTCTGCTTCGATTGTTGACATCCTGCAGCATGGGAAGAGTAGGCTAATAGTGTGCTGTTTTAGAACCAATTCATCTTATTAAGTACGAGAAAAATTGGAGAAGCTTTTTTAGAAAGTCTCTTTTACGGATGTTAGTAAGATGAACAACAATGTTGGCTTGTTTTATTTGAAGATAACTTTGAATGCGGCTTTTATAAACATCGTATCCAGAATGAGTGCACTATATTTCAAACGGAATTGCTTTGTATTAATCTCGCAGTTAAGTGGTTTAAAGAACATGGAATTTTTTGTTAAGTACCTTATTTGTAGCGATTCTCTTTCATCTTTGCATTTACTAAAGAATGTTGCAAGCACAGAAAAATTAGTTGTTGAAACGCTTTTAACATCTAGTTCTTTTAAAAATAAAGGAATTGAGATTTTTTTGCCTATGTGCGTGGACACTGTGGAATTTGCGGGAATGAAAGAGCTGATTTTTTAGCCAAAGACGCTTTGAATTTAGCAATTGATGTAAATTGTAACATTCTTAAGTATTACTTGAAAGGCTCATATTATGATAAGCTTGTTGCTAAGTGGAACGAAGAGTATGTCTCGTCTGAGAAAGCTGGCCACACCAAAAAAATTTCATACCATTAAGCCTAGATTGAACTGAGAATTATTTTTCCTCACAAACTTCAAAATTACACAATTTATATCTGGCTATGGAAAGTTTGCTAAATATCTATATAGGTTTCATCTTCGGCCTAATGATATGTGCGAGTGTTCTGAAAAGCAGCCACAAGATGTGGAGCATTTGTTTTTTAGTTGTCCTACATTTGAAAATTCAAGAATGTGCCTATAAATCGATTTGAGAAAATTAGGTAAAACATGGCCCGTGAAACTCAATATTTTTGTTAAATCTAATCTGCTTTCCTACTCATGTGTCAAGTTCATAAAATGCTGTAATTTTAATTAATTTGTTTTCCACTGTATCTTTGTTAAGTCAATTTACTTCTGTAAAAACAGTGTTGTACTTCCTGTGGTTCATGGGGAGTTTGCTTTCGTTCAATAAAAAAAATATGAACATTGCATTAAAATATATTGAACAAATTTTATTTCATACTTATACAAACACACAAATACAAAATACAACATAGAACAGGAATACTGACGGACAGACTTACGCAATCAAGTTCAGTCACTAAATGAATGTAAGTTCTCACAGTATGCAAAATTTCATGAAAATATATGCAACAGTTTGGACGTAGCATGGACACACACATACAGACATACAGATGGACAAACAGACACTAAACATGCAAGAGACGGATTTTGCATAAGAAGGGCCCAAAACGGTTAGAAAACTTTAAATGTGTCGAAAATATTCAATGCACAAACAAACACTCCATTATTATTGACACTTACAGATTCCTGATGAGGCAGCTACAAGGAAAACCCTGAGTGGATAGTTTCAGTATTTCCACTCTACTTATCTTTTTGCTGTAGTTTTTTCCATTGTATCAGCATTCAGAAAACATCTTGATTCATTTGTACTAGCATGAACCTATTAGTTAGCCTTATTGAGTAAATAACGCTATACCAGTCATCAGGTCATGTCATCCTCTATTTCCTTCTCAAATGTGAAGTCACTATGTTTAGGTAGATGGGTATGATCCGATACTGTAAACGTATGGTTGATAACGTAAACAGAAGACTCTTGAGATAGCTTCATAAGTGTCAAAGACAGTTTGATGTTTCGGTTATGACCAATACCGAATTTTAAATAGTTCTGTTCCTTTATATTAGGTCATTAAGTATGAAATGTCCGATTTCGAACTGAAAGTTTGGTTTGTTATATCTCAAGCAAGAAGCAGTATAATTAATCAAAGTATGTGCTTAAACTATTGATACAGTTTTACCATCTTAACGGTAGCTTGTTAATGCCAGCAGCGAAGAAGCCTGGAGAGCAGTGGTGATAAAATAGCGAAAGGCGTTTTCTACAGCTTGTTGGGAATTTAATATTTTTATTATTTTTACATCTTTATCCAACCATTGTGACGAACGTTTGCGATTGTCGAAAGGAATCCATTTTTCATCACACGTAACAATACGGTGTAAAAATGGTACGCCTTTATGTCGCGACAGCAAAGAAAGGCAAGCTTCGAAACGATTTCTCTTCTGACGCTCGTTTAACCCATCTATCCAGCTTCTTAACTTCACTGATTTGTTTCAAATGATTTAATACTGTTGGAATAGTAACGTCAAACTCTGCTGCTAATTCAAACGTAGTTTGAGATGTATCCGCCTCCACTGCAGCTTTCAGCTCATCATTATCCACCTCGCTCTCTGCTCGCCCACCTGGTTCATTTTGAAGATACAAAATCACCAGATCGGAACTTCTCAAACCGTCGACGTACTGTGCGTTCATTAGCCACATCCTTGCCAAACACTTAATTGACACTTTGAGATGTCTGCGCTGCATTAGTTCCAAGATGGAACGCGAATTTTTGACTTATCCATGGTTTACAAAATTTAATCTGCAAAAGGCTATTCGATTATCACAAATCAAAATGTGCGTCTGAAAGGCTGATTACGTACCTTCAAATAAAAAACAAAGAACTGTCAAAGTGAGCTTAATGTAATGAGCTTAATGCAATGAACTGTAATGACGCCCTCATCCACCAACACTTCATTTTTTCGAAGTTGTCTTGGTGTTCTTGTGTTTAAATTCCTGGATACCTTTTTGTTTTGGGACATATATATATATATATATATATATATATATTCTTCTTTATTGGTTCTTGTAAGTGTTTCCTCACATGAGAAAAAATGTTTGCTCTCACCATGAAGCTTAATTTCATCTAGAACATTAATATATAACCGATTATTTGCTATATCGTGAATACCTAAATTATAACAGCACATGATATTCTTATAATAGAGGTCCAATAGGCATTTAATTTAAGAAATGGTAAGTTATTTTATTAAGTTTAAGCTTGTTTTTAAGTTACCAAATATTAAGTTAAATTATAACTTTTCTGAGTGTTGAGTCACTTTCATCGAGAGAAACTTAATCTAAATACTTGCCACCTTCATCGCTATTCAAACGAAATTCATTCTTTCGAATTTTCACCGTGGATGTGTTGAGATCGTATTCGAAAAACAATTCAAATGACTTCATTTTCGGAATACGTATAAGAAACAAGCTCCACAGAAACTGAAACATTACTAACACCTGTATTAAGGTTGACAGAAAAAGTCCTTTATAGAATGCACACGATTATTCATTCTTTCCGACGAAGAAATCGCTATAAAAGCTATATAAATAGGGATATCACAGATTATACTCTTAGGTATTGATATTACTCTTCATCCCTAAGGTTAAACATGTAGACCATTGGATTCGTCTATAGAAATCCTACTAAGAATTTCAAAATTCAAAATTCTCCATCTTATGCATAAGGGGAAAATCTGTTTGTCTGAAGCCCGAAAAACTTTCAAGCGCTTAACTCTGGAGTCATGAAATTGTCACATCTTATTTTGTCTAGAACTTCTAGGATAAAGGAATATTTCAGAAGGAGATTCCTTTTCTAGGAAAATTGCAGCAATAGAGTTTATCCTACATATAAACTTTGCCCACGTACTTGTATCGCAAGTAAAATTGCTTCCTTTGGCAGATGCGCATCTCGTCTCAATAAAACAAGAATAGAAAAAAGAGTTGCAAACGAAAAAGGAGGATCGAATTCCGGCTCATTTCCTTCCTTCCTAAATGTCGCCCAACCATTACGTGTAAATTGGAAAAACATCCCACCCCTGTGACATGGAAAGGGAGTAATCGATGGCTTCGAAACGCTTGATGCAACGACTATTAGAATAATCATTAAGGACACAGATGTTATCCGCGACGTATGATAATTTCCTTATCTTTCAAAGGAGACAAATGATGGAAAAAGAGGTCATATTGAAAGAGAATCCGACTCGCCTCCAATTTAATATCAAAGGAACTGAAGGCTAGAGGAGGAATATTTTCAGTGTATGTAAGGGCTGAAAGAGTTGATTGCTAATTTGTGGGATATCGGTTTAAAAAATAGTTTCCTTCTTTTGAATTCGAAAGAGGAGAGTCGAGATGGGATTTTTTGTGTTTTTGTGATTATTGAGTCGAAGGACATTTTAAAAATGAAGTTCTCTTTCGATGTCTGTGGGGATGAAGAATTAATTAGATGCTCTGCTGACGTACCATAGAAAAAGTTATGAAAATGCTTGAGTTAAAGTATAATGGAAAACGTCTTTTTATTTCAAAATGAAAAGTAAAAATAATCGTTGAAGCATGTTGGAATGAAAAGTAACAGTGCACAATGACATATTTTAAGACTTTCTATTACTTTTGCTGTTTTATTTCATTTTAAATCGCTTTGATAGAAACCTTTTCTGACGTTTTTTCTCAATTTTTCTTGGACCCAATTATGTATAGATTTATTTTCATTGTTTATTATCTTTCAAAGGAGACAAATGATGGAAAAAGTCATATTGAAAGAGAATCCCACTCGTTTCCAATTTAATATCAAAGGTGGTAAAGGTAATTAATTAATGTTTCACTGGAGCAACATAATGTAATATTAAAGGAACTGACGACTACTGGAGTAATATTTTCAGTGCATGTACGGGCTGGAAGAAATGATTGCTAATTTGTGGTAGAATGGTTTAAAAAAATAATTTGCATCATTTGAATTCGAAAGAGGGTAGTCTAGTTGGGATATTTTGTGTAGTCATCCTTGTGATTATTGAATTGAAGGACATTTAAATTTTCTAAATTTTTTGATTATCATAATTGTGTTCTGACGTTTTTCTCTAGAAATGTTTCTCAGTCCCAACTATAAATGTATTTATTTTCATTATTGAAGAAGTCAAAATAAGATAATTTGTCTGCTGTTTTTAGTAGTGGAATTTCGAATGATCGGAAGTTACATCATAAATATTTCAAAGGAGATAGATGATTGTAAAAAGGGTCATATTAAAAGATAATTTAACTCACCTCCAACATAATATCAAAGAAACTGACAACTAGAGAAAAATTTCCAGTGTATGTAAGGGCTAAAAGAGATATATAATTTGTGGAATATCGGCTTCGAAAAAGTTTTAAAATTTTGGTTACTACTTTAACGTCTCAAAAATTTCTGTGTCTTATTTTAATCTCAATTTGAATATTGAAACTAGATATATACAAATTAGGAGAGAGATTTAAAATAATTCTTAATCAATTCACTACAGAAAGTTAAGGTTTGAAATAAAGAAATCTTCTGATTCAGACAGGAAAAGGATAAGTGATAAGAATAGTGTAAATATGATTTGTGGATATCGTACGAAGTAATTTCCCTCTTATTTGAGAGTACAGTAAACTGAAGACAATGTGTAAATTTCTCGAAAATGATATTTTGATGGAATAATGGTCTATGTAGTATTAAACATCGATTCCTACAGTTAATTGCCAAGGAAACTACTAAATGGTGTTGTGGAGCAGGATCTAATATCGCGAAATCGCGCTCTGCAGTGAGGAATAATCATCTATGAAGCGGCCCACCACTGTCAGACTCTTAACTGTTAATAGAGCAGACATAACATTTCGCTTGTTGTGTTTTGATCTATGATACTTTCCTTTGCATTATTTCTTTATCGAAATGGAAGGAAAGGAAACGGCGAAGAAGTCTTCTTTTTGAGATTCCAATCTCCTTAACAAATTTATAAAATGGTGAATGGAATTAGGGTCCATGAGCAGGGCTGCCACAGGGGAGTAGAAAGCGACTTTTTGCTACTATTTTCCAACCTTAGCATCTACGGGTAACTTTGGAAGCAGAATCGTTTCTAAAACTCCTATTTTCACAATTTTGGCTTCTCTTTAAATTCACCAAAGGTCATTGAAAATTTAGTCCCGATTTTAAGTAATAGCGGATGGTGAAAAGATTTTTTCTTTAGGGAGAAAATTATCCCTGAAATATCCCCGGCCTGGTCACACCTGAGCCGGCACCCCACTCTCCAAACTTCCATACCAACGTGATTACATTTGAGGCCACGACAGATTTAACGTGCACTAGCCTCCTTTGTAAATGACAGCCCTTTGCTAGATTTGAACTCATAACCCTCCTGTTGCTAATCGGTTGCTAATCTGTTACTCTTCCACACGATCTACTGAGGCCCTTTGAAACGCTCAAATATGAACGCAACTTTCGCTGTCTTAACGCAAACACGGAATTCTAAATCAAATTTATAAAATAATGCATTAATTCTGGAGTTGTCGGATACCAAATAACAAAATTACACTTTTATGATCAATGAGTTTTTCTTTTTGGCCTTTCGTGTTCCATTACAAAATGAAAGTCATGTAAAGTTAAATATTTTAAACATTCTTTTCTCATCAATCAAGTATTCATAAATTATATTTATATTATGGGAAGAAATAAAAAAATTGGTTTTAACTTAAATATTGGAATTTAATTTGTTTTAGAAAAAATTGTTTTTTGAGCAATACAGTTCAAACAATTTTATTGGAAAAAATTGTTTTTTTTTTTAGCAATACAAGTTAAAATAATTTTATTGGAAATTTTTTCCATCAATACTGATCAAACAGAGTGGTATTTCACAATAGTTGAAACCCAATGTTCCTATGGGGATTTCGAATTGTTTTTAACTCCCTTTGCACACCTAGGACAAACAGAAAGAGGGTTAATATGAAGCCTACGTTACCCTCACAGTTCTAAAGTACAAGTGCATTAAATTTAGCGTGGATTGGTCAAACGGTGTAGATTTGTATAGAGAACATACAGGCGCCAACTCTGCTTTATATACTACTAGCAGTACCCTCATGGCGCTGCCCGTGACATCATTCTTGTTATGTTCTCACTGATACTGAAAATATTAAAAACAAAAACAATAATTTTAAGAATGAGTCCCACCACCACCCGACATGACACGGGCATGTCGCCTCATTCCTTCCACCTCACTGATCCTTCCTTAGAGAGCTTCATGATACACTATGTTGAATGTTCTTCCATTTGGAGCTAGGATGTAAAGATTCTCGGCTTTTTCAACTCTTGAAGAACCCACATACAGTTAACCGTGGGAGAAACACGGTTCAATGAGATCGAGTCCTACAACTTTCAGCGATTGTCCTTGTGCCATGTTGATGCTCATAGCGAAACTTAAAACAACAGGGAACTGAAGGCGTTTAAATTCCGAAGATCCGAAGGGATGATTGGGATCCTACCAATGAATACGTCTTCGCCTGCGGCATGTCCAGTCATGATGGTGGCTTCAATAATATTCGGCATCAGTTTCTTGATAGAGAATCTTGTTCCATTGCAGAATGAAGATGGATGCAGATTTCTGAGAAGCATAATCGGTGCCCCAATCTTCAGCTCTAATATGTGCGAGGGTACTCCAGATGGCTCCAATGTGTTCAGAAACTCTGTTGTATAGTTCACAGACTAATCTGTGTCACATGTATTGTCGATGGATTTGTAAATTTGAACCCTACCGGCAATTCTTATAGGTACAAGTTGCTTATGGATGACATTGACATTTTCGTTTCTTATGCAAGAATTGCAATTTGGCAGTCATGCGTGATCAGTAAAGTGCTGCGCCACATTTGGAAACACCGCCTCTTTCAGCTCTCGTTGAGATTTCACAATCCTTCCAATGCTTTGCATTGGTATACATCCATCTTGATTATACGAAGTAACGGCACCATTTCTTAGTTGAAGTAGGTTATCTGCAAATTGCTGGGCAGAGGGATCACCGTTGACATGAACTCGCATGTTTGTTGATACTCCAAATGTATGAATGCCATTCCAAATGTAAGATGATTTTAAGCAGGCTTGCATTCCATCCGCCCTGGTTCCACGGGGAATAACCGGAAGTGTCTATCGAAAGTCGCCTGCCAACACCATAGAAACGCCTCCCATTCTGTCATTGCCATGTCTGATGTCTTTCAACGTAACATCAAGTGCTTCGAATGCGGCTTTGTGGGACATAGTACATTCATCCCATAAAATGAGCTTGAAATCTTGTAGAATCTTTACCTTTCGTGAATTTCTTGAAATGTTACATGTAGGAGTCTCCGCGTTTGCCAGATTTAAGGGTAACTTGAAAACCAAGTGAGCTGTCTCCCTCCTCTCAATAGAGTTGTGGCAATGCCTGATGAAGCAAATGCTAGGGCAATCTCGTTTCTCTGTCGCACTTTAGCCAAAAGATTGATGAGAAAAGTCTTCTATGTACCGCCAGGAGCATCCAAGAAGAATATGTCACCGCGCCTATTAAAACTGCTCTTATAATATTGTCATTGCTTCTTTTGATCTTGGACCATTTTTGGCTCATTCTCCTCTATGTATGTTGCGAGTACATTCGCTTCATAGTTTATTTTCATATGTTCTTTACTCGGTAAGACTGAAGCGCAGTTTCGTTTGTGTTGTGGTAGTCCAAAGCTTTTTAGGTCCGATCCACGCAGCAATATAATCTTATCCTCAATGTAGATTGAAGCTATGTTCAAGATTTAATCACTGTATTTCAGATCCATATTCTGCTGCTGTACGCGTGCTTGGTGCAGTATGTCTTCAGACAGGTTCTCCTTGTGGTTCATCCATAACTGATCGGGAGAAGACATCGAGCATGTTTGCAGCATAACAGCAAACAGATTACGTAAAACCTTTGGCAATCAAGATGCAGCTGCTACTTCCAATGCTTTGTTCCAGTGTTCATCATTCTCCAGAAGTCCTCTAAGCTGGCAAGCCTCTTTGTAAGTTCCGCAGACCCTTCCTTCGTATGTTCTCAAATCTATAAACGATATAGGGCCTCGTACTTCATGCAGCAAGAGTCTCAGGTGAAAGCATTTGAAGTTGGTCGGATAAAATATTAATTAAAAATTTCTAGAACAAATTTTAAAATTCGGGCCTCGAGGGCCATTCAGTCACATTTAGGACTATTTGTGTGCCAAATTTCATGGCTGTAAGTGCTATAGATTCATCTGGACACCTCAGAAAGATCCACAAACACTTCCTTTTATAATAGTAGAGACTAGCAGAATTACCCGGCGTTGCTCGGGTTGAAGTGGTTAAATATTAATTGAAAAGTGATCAGAATAATCACTTCTATTTCATAGAGAAATGTAAGCATCATTTAAGTGTACAAAAAATAATTTTTTAATATGGTTTTAACATTTTGATAGCTTCTACAATTTACTTCGGAAGCAAATATGTATACATGATATATCCATCCATACAATCCCTTTCATATTCATCGCACTCTTGCTGTAAGACAAACTACAAAAGTTTTTATAAGATGATTACTACAGAAGTCGATTTTGAGTTTTGAAGTGATTACGAAAATCCCAGTACGTTCGTTTTCATTAAAAAATTTTCGACGCAGTTTTGCACTTAGTTTTCCTGTGAATGTTTTACTTGTGGCATACTTGTACCTGGTATGCGATGTTTTCGAATTTCATCATCAATATGAGAAGATGGTAAATTAAATTATTATGACATTCGTCATTAATTTATTTTAAAGCAAACACATTTTTTTCTTGAAAATTCCATTCAGCGGCATGTGGAATAACGGTAGGCAGATAGGTAGGTATTTAATTAACATCGCACTGGAACAACACAACGGGCTATTGGCGACGGTCCGGGATCATCATGTCCCGAAGTGAAAGATCCGAGGACAATACCACGTTGAACAGCGGAGCTTCAATTAAAGATAAATGTCATAGGTGTAGACAAAGTAAACCCAATCGATTACAATTTTTTAAAAAGCAGAAGGGCGATTTTACAGTGTTTTTTAAAAAGAAAATCACTGCTTTCAACGAATGTTTCACATGTATCTAAGTTGAATACGAGCAGTTTCAATTTGTAGAGTAATCAACCTCGACTTTGTCACTTACGACAAAAAATTTCAATTTTTCAAAATTCCTTACTCTGACATTATTCCAAGATCAACAAAGTCTTATTTAAAGTCTTCCTTAATCCAACAGACATTCAGTTTTAAATCGAATCCTTATGGTACTTTTTTAAATTCAGAGATTCAGTTTCTAAATAGAAACCATGAACCTATTTAGAATGATAGATGTAGTTACTTGACTGTGGAGTACAGCTTTCAATAACACCCATGAAACATCAGACTGAGAAAACATATTTAAGTTATTTCCTGAATTTGGTTGAATTTTCGTATCTCTTATATTTATTGGAAATGTTCTCTCCTTTTCCTGAATCGCATGTGGCATCTTGAATCACTCACATTAGAGTTTATAATAAATTACCTAATCAATCAGCATAAAAATTAGTCAAATAAGATGAAAATACATCGGCATCAATAATATTTTGCATTCGAGAATCACATCCCATTACGTTTCTGAAAGCTGTACTAAAGGAAAAGTCCATCTTTAAGTATTCAAACTTTTTCTGAATTTCCTTTCTTACTACTCAGAAACGTTGGAATGTATTTTGAAAGGAAGACGATTATTAAAATCATTTGATTGCTCTGGATATACTCTGTAGAAGTTAAGAATTCAAACCGATATTTTAACAGACAGAGATATATAAAGGGTTGACCCGGAACTTGTTTTATTTTTCGATAACAAATTTCTGTAAAGAAATTTTTTGTGTGTTTACTGTATTCGACGCTTATATAATGCGAGCTCTTATTTCACAGTTTAAACATCATTTAAACATTTTGAATCTAACGATGGTGATATTTTCAAAAGTAATAACTGTAGAACTAAGGCAATTGTGATACAAAATCTTGCGTAATGATTGCTTTTAAGATAGAAATTGTTTTTTAGTTTTAGGTACAAAAATCGAAAGTGTGTTTTGTGATACAACTTTTTTAAATTCTAATTTATTTCCGTGCCCAAATTTTTCCTTAATGATTTCAGTTACGTTAGTAAACATCATTATTCATATAATGAGGTAGACGCATCAATTATGAAACGAAAGTGATTTTTCTCTTTAAAATGTAAACGATGAGTGCTTTTGGAAATAATACTAAACCAGTTTTAAAAATGAAATAGCAGACTTTTTTACATATCATCGGTTATTACAAAACATAAAACACATAAAGCTACAGAAATATAAAGCATTTTTAGCTAAGAAAGAAAGCAAATTCAATGTTGTTCGAGGTAATTGCCCGATGCTTTGTTTATCCCTAAAAGTGAATCGCTTCTTCAGTATATTATGCTCTCTCCTAAGCATGGATTGTCGTGGTGTGCAAGTTTGGAGAGTGGGATGCCGGATCAGGTGTTGATCACGCCATCTGACTGGTTCAAAATTACGAGGTTTGTTACCCCATCTTTCCCTTCGGGGTTGATCCCGGACAGTCGCAAATAGCCGTTGTGTTGCTCGTTAATTCAACTACCCCTTAATCATGGAAATGTTTCAATGCTTGTATGGGGTTGTACGCTGGCTAATGAGGTTAGAAATTTACTTTCTATAATTTAAATCATGAAGAAGTGGAGTATTTAAATCTATTAAATAACAATTAATTGAAACTGACACTAGAAACTCTGAAAAACTGAAAATTTGGATATAAAGTCAAATGTTTGTCCCTTGAGGAAATTTACTCAGAAAGAGAAGAGATACAGAGCACAAAAATAGTTAATTACAATTTTCTGTACCAGCTCAAAGAGAAAATAGGCTTGAAAATGTGTGGTCCTAGCAGGAAAAGGTGGTTAAAAATCACGTTATTCAAAGCGCAGAACGTAAGAACGATTCGGTTAAAGAAACGGGTAAAAATACGCCTAAGAACAACAAAAATGCTTTTTTAATTCCCTTCGGCTTAGAAGTTGTTCTACATGCAAACATTATAAGCAAGAAAAATTTATTTTGCGTCTTCATTGTTTTTCTGGACGAAATTTGCAGTTTATACACAATTTGGGATCTGCAAGTTTGTAAATACACTGCTGGCCACCGTAAATGCAACACCTTGAAGGAAGCATGCAAATAATATGAAATTTACAACATGCATTAGCGGAGGTGAGATATGCAAATGATTAGAATTTCAGCGCAGACGCACATCACGCGCGCCTGTGGCGCCACTTCAAAGCGCTATTTAAGGCTTGGAGATTTCGACGATTTCAAGTACGGCAATTGTGTTTTTCTTGTGGTTTTTTCAAAAAAACGATCAATTATGCCTCGTAGAAAACAGCGATCATCTTTTGATCAAGTATCCGAGTTCGACAGAGGAAGGATAGTGGCCTACCGAGATTGTGGATTATCTTTCAGGGAAATCGGTAGTCGTGTTGGACGAAACCAAACAACTGTAATGCGGATATGTGATCGTTGGATGCAGGAGGGTACGACGGACCGACGTGTTCGATCGCATCCACCTCAGTGCACCACTTCACGTGATGACAGGCATATTGTGCGTATGGCAGTGACGGATTGCTCAGCCACATCACGAACCATAGCACAGCACATTCAGTCTGTACCGCATCATCCAGTGTCTGCGCGTACCATTCGACGCCGTTTACAGCAGAGTGGTCTGTCCGCAAGACGTCCATTGCTTCGTCTACCCTTGACGCAGAACCACAGACGTTTCCGCCGCCAATGGTGCGATGAAAGAAGGATGTGGACGGCAGAATGGAATGAAATTGTCTTTACTGACGAGTCACGCTTCTGTCTGCAACACCACGATGGTCGGATTCGAGTCTGGAGACACCGTGGAGAGAGGATGCTGAACAGCTGCGTTATGCACCGCCACACTGGTCCTGCACCGGGTATTATGGTATGGGGCGGTATTGGATATCACTCTCGCACTCCTCTAGTACGCATTGCCGGTACTTTAAACAGCCAGCGCTACATCTCCGAGGTGTTGGAGCCAGTTGTCCTTCCTTACCTTCAGGGCTTGCCCACAGCCATATTTCAACAGGATAATGCGCGACCACACGTGGCACGCATTGTCCAAGGGTTCTTCGTCAATCGCCAGATTGAATTGCTTCCCTGGCCAGCTCGCTCTCCGGATCTTTCGCCGATAGAAAACATGTGGTCCATGGTTGCTCAACGATTGACCCAGAATACATCCCCAGCTGCCACACCAGATCAACTTTGGCAACGTGTGGAAGCTGCTTGGTCTGCTGTACCCCAAGAACACATCCAAAGTCTCTTTGAATCAATTCTGAGGCGTGTGGCAGCGGTGATCTCCAACAATGGCGGCTACTCTGGCTACTGATTTTGGCAGGAACCACACTTCACAGAAGTCTATAAATTTAATCATTTGATACTTGGTCAACATGTTATCTACAAAATAAATTTTGTTGTGATATCTCTTGTCTTTCTTGGTGTTGCAATTTGGGTGGCCAGCAGTGTATTTGACATTAAAATTTACTTTGAAAATTATTATAGCGAATTCCGAATTTTTTTAGCCTAATTTATTTTTAAATGTATACTTAACCATTTCTATAAAAATTAAGTTCTCATTATTATTTATTTCAGAGTTTTTGCTTGCAATGATGTTATCATGGTGTATACTCAAAGTTTGGGAGTCACCGTATATGTTTTCACATAGTTTCAATAAGGATTTTTATGCACTAGTGCTAAAATTAGAAAACATTAGAGATATGTGATTTCCAAATATTATTTTCCTTTTAATGTGTTTCACTGATTAAAAATCCTTGTATAGGTAGTGATGGTGCTTATTAATTTTTGAACGCCTGAGTACATTGCAAGTATTTCAAATTTTTTTCAAAACTTTCACTACTTATAGCAACTAATATATCATTTATATTTAGATTAAAAAAAGCTTTATAATGGCATGTCCGATATGTAGAGGTATAAGGCAAACTCTTCCCCGTGATGCACCAGGATAACACAGCGTAGTTCACAAATCCGCCTTTTTAGTGTCGTAATGAGTAATGCTCAATTGCCCGGAGTGTAGAAAAAGTAGATACTTTATATAGTTATACAGGGTGCTCAAAAGTTTGCAAAACCTTTAAAAACTCATAAAAAATAACAAGTGATGATAAAAAGTACGGTTCCCACGAAAGGTATTAGAAGGAACTCGGATGTTTTTTAGAAGCAAACAATTTTAGTTAGAAAAGATCATCCATAGAGGGCGTTGATAACTCCAAAAGAATGAATAGGACAACTGTGCATTCCATCGATTTATTATAGAAAGAATTGTTCAAAATGACCTCCAGCACATCGTATAACACAACTAAGGTGACCACCAACACCCATGGCAGCTGAGTGCAGCATGTCGGGATGGACCGCAGGCAGCAAGCTGAATGGCATCTTTGAGTTACTCAATGTGAAAGGGTAGGGATGGTACACAAGTGACTTCCACAGCTAGAAATCCACCGGAGTCAAGTCAGCTAATAGCGGAGGCCACGCGATCTTGCAACCTCAACTAAGCTTTGTCTTCACCGAAGGTATCTGAAAGGATGTATTGGAAAAGTGGGATGATGAGCCATCCTGCATGAAACTTACTGTAAGCAACACACCGCTTTCGTGTAATGCGGGCACGACTTTCTCACGCTAAAGTGCGAGATTACAATGAGCAGTCACTGTGCACATTTTCCAGCCAGATATTGGACAAAGCTCTTCAAAGAAAGGACCGCCAATGAAAGAGGAGGGGAAGCCAAACCATACTGTAACATAGGGGGAATGCAGTGGCTGTGTCGCGTATCAACCCTCATATGCGAGTTTTCTGTGCGTAGACATCCATATGCAGTGCAAAGAGGGTTTCATCCGTACAGAGCACGTTAAACAACCATTGCGGTTATCATTTCATTTTTACCGGAACAAACTTAGAGGATGATTCCATCTGAGCTGCATCTGCTGGTAATAACTGATGCAGTAACTGCAGTTTGCACGGACACATATGCAATATCCCTTGAAGGATGCGTCGAACCGATGACTCAGGCATGCCCAATAACTTTCCAGCTTAGCGAACAGTGCTACTCCTCGTGGACGATTCCGCTATTATATCGTCCATGACGGTTTCTACGGCAGTGATGCGCCCCTTCTCAACGAAATTCTCCCACTTCGTGGCCGGTCCTCCAAATGGGTCATTTCTTTGAAACTTCTGACAAACTTTTAGTATTCGAGCATATAAGATGGGTTCTTTTCTCGTCTTGAATCCCAAGTGCATCCAGGTCTTTTATTGCAAGCCTGATTTGCATACAAGTGCGGAATATCTTGTATATTAGCACCCTCTATCGGTGACTTTCTCAACTAGAAATTTTTTCTACTAAATAAAATCCGACATCCATTTAATCCTTTTCGTGCAAACCTCGCTCCTCTATCGTCATCTGCTCCTTTTTTATATGAATTTTTAAAGGTTTTACGAACTGGCGAAAGCCTGTGTACTGTTAAAATAGGAGTTAATATTTTGTAACCTAACTTTTAGTCAGTAACAAGTAGGCAGTTAATTAGGATTGTTACATCAGGAAAAGAAATATATTTGAATTATGTTTATTGCAGTATTAAACAATAAAGATGTAATACTTATAAAGCTAAAATTTTAAAAATAAGTTTCGTAATATATAGTCATAAAAGAAGAGCAACCCCTCTTAATTCGAGTAATTTTAGCAGTACAGCGAATTAAAAGATAGCATTCTACAGGGAATAACGTCTTGTATAAATTCATATGCTTAAAATTTGCATAAGGGGGCGTCTTCATATCAAATTGAGCATCAACATCTTAATTTCCAGTATAGCAACCCAATAGCGCAACAAAATTTCGAATATATCATAATTTAGCTTAGATACCAAGTTTCAATTCATTCGGTAAAACCGTTAGGAATTATGAATACAGAAAGATTGGAGCTCCTAATGTTAAATGAGTTTCCCAGACTTTTATGGATATCTTCATAAATAATTTTCCTCTAGATTTGATATTTTGAAGCATATTGCTATGGAGGTATCGAAACAAAATATACATACTGTTTTAGTTTTTAAATAATTTTTCGTTTGCAATATTAATTATTAAATAAACAATCGAAAAAATTGTGAATGGGAACATAGATATATTTTGACAGAAACCGATTCAGAAAGACTTTTAATATGACCATACAGCTCTTCATAAGCCATTTCAGCTTTTCCTCCGAATAGTTTCTGCACTACACTTAAATTTTCGTCACTATGGTAATTTTAGGTGGTATTCAAAAGTTGAAAAATTATGACACACTTGAAGAATGCGTAAAATTTTGCAAAATGTTTGGGAACATCATTTATGTAATCTAACTGACATTGACTTTTGCCTGTCGTGTGGTACAATTGAACAACGATCAATCTAATAGTAGAGATGGGCAAAACTATGCCTGTACTATAAGTCTTAATGGCTATTTCTAACTTGCGATTACAGTTATTATGAAAAGCTTAGTTAATAGTTACTAAAATAGCAAATAGTGAATAAGTTTAACTGTTATCGTCAACTGTTAAAAACAGAAATTGACTGTAAAAACAAACAGTGAATATTGATTATCTATTCTTTCCAAATTTCTCTTCCAAGATTTGATCAGTTTTTCTAATGGAGGTACATCATTAGACATCGTCGAGACAGCCACCAGGAGGTTTAAGGTTCTTTGTAATATTTTATTTAGTTAAGCAACAAATGAACAGTTCCCGATTAACTAAAAATAAACTCGATCTACTAATAGCGACTTTCAATGTGGAGATGGTACCTGAAATGGACAATGGCTTGAACATTGAATATCACCGGATATAACGATAGTAAATTCATGAAATTTCATACTTAGACTAATTTGACGATGTAGAATCTGATTAAAGCATCAAAACATGATGTTGCAATTGGAAATTTTGTTGTTTATGCAAAATTTGATATGAATACTGCTCTTATACAATGTTTTTCATTTGAATTTGTAGAGGACGTTATTGCCTATTGAATGATACCTTTGAGTTGCTCTACTAGGAATCGTGTTGGAAAAAGAGGGTGCCTTTTTTTGCAACTGTACATGATGGAACTTGATATTTTATGCTTTTGTTATCAGGTTGTTTCAAAAATTACTATAGTGCAAATGATTTTTTCATAAAGACATTTTTCGTGAAAGTCTTTGTTTCGTGCTTTGTTTGCATGATTTAATTTTAGTTGCAATATACTACGCACAAAAATTTCTTTGTGTTTAAAATTAAAATGTTGTTTTGTCGGGAAAAGGTGAGCAAGTTCGCCTTTATAGTTCATCATAAATTTAAATAACCGAAAATAAATTAAAACATTTTAAAATATTTCATACAGAATTTAGATCCATTATTCCTCAGCTGCAGCCCTCAAGTCATGATGGTAAGTTGTTATGATTCCTTTAGTATGTTGTAATGTCTAAGACAACTGACTCAGAAATGGTTGGTAGGTAGTTAACTTAATTCTCACTGGAACAACACAATGGACTATTGTCGAAGGTCCGGGAGAGATCCGAGGACAACGTCTCATAATTTTGAACTACGGTCAGACGACGAAAACAACACATGAACTGGCACACCACTCTCCAAGACTCAGAAATGGACAGGACAACACATCTTTGCTACTTCTATATTGTCAAGATATATACAGGATTTATAACAATGTAAAGACTAATATAGTAAAAACTAAAAGTATAATTTTTATAAAGAAGATTACAAATTGCAAAGATTTTAAGATTTTACTTGTTAATTTATTGCATAGAAATTTTTATCACTGGTTTTATGAACTATTCTGCTATTTTCCAAGATTGAAAATACTGTAATATGCATTATAAATAATCCGAACTTACTTGTTGCATTTTGTGTAGTTAAAAATAGTTCGATTCCTTCACACATACAATCGCAAGCTATACACCACATTTATTATCCACTAAAATCAGTTCATCCATTTAGATCCTTATTTATTGAGATACATGTTATTAATAGATAACTAGCTGTTTTTCAAATAATCAGGTATCTAATATTTCTTATCCCTTTTTTCCGTTTGCTGTTCAACAAATTTGATACACCATCGAAATTGATTACCTTGATAGTAACCTTTTGTTATAATTCATCTATTGTCTTAAATACAGCAGCTGTATATAAACTACCTCATTATTTCCCCATTTTTTTGCAATATGTAGTTGAAAATTCTATTCTAACCTGTCTTTAATAACGGAATCGATGTTCGCCCGAGGGAAAAGAATTTTTGGCGTTATTATGTGCTAGGGCTTTATGACATATAGGAGTAATTTGCTTTTTAAGGAATTCGGGTTACTTAGTTCGACATTCACCTCTTGCTCCAGAGATTACAAAAGGTTTGATAAAAAGGCATTTTTTGACTGCCAGGTGATTCTTATTTGAATGAGGAGTTCCGCTAAATTAAATGCTGTGTATAATTAGTTTTCCACTCTTCTTTTCTTGTTTTATCAGTGAATTTGAAGATAGTAGGAAAAAATGTGACCTAGGTGTTTCTAAACTAGTCTAACATAAGCAGTAGTATTTGAAAGTTCTGAATTTTCTGTCTTGCATCAATCTATGGGTGGGGAGAGAAGATTTTCGTCTTAGATCAATTTAAAATTTATTATAATTTTTTATAAACTTTTGTTCAACGTTTTAAATTCCTTGGAACTAATTAATTTCTACGATACCCCAAAGTTTATGAAAATAAACTTCCAATGGAGTTTGGAGGCAAAATAGAAAATATATCAATGGAATCATTTTTAATCCGGGTTAAGGCATGTATGTATGTCCGTAAGGATTGAACGTGCGTCCTCTATAACGGGTTATGCCTGAATGTGATATGTATGAGAGGTGTATAGCGAGTCCATCCCCTGGTGCACTAGGGTAAAGTAAAGTGGTTCGCGAATCCAACCTTGTAGTTCCATAATGAGTAATGTCGATTGACCGGTCATTAGAAAAAGTAGAAAACTTTGACTCCAATGCTATCATCAATTATTGATTATCAATTATTGACAAATAATTGATCAATAATTGAATCAATGAATTAATCATCATTAAATGATTCATAATCCAACTCATAAAATTGATACACGCGTCTCTACTATGGGTTAATCGATCTATCTATATAAAATAGGATGTATGTAAGTATGTATATTTTCTATACAAATCTACACCGTTTGACCAATCCACACCAAATTTGGTACACTTATACTTTAGAACACTGCGGTCAGCATAGGCTAATTCTTAACCCCCGTTCTATTGGCACTAGGGGCCTAAAAACTATTCGAAATCGCCATAGAAATAACAAAGATTGATTGCTTTAGGCAGCTATGGTTGCTTTACCAGTGTTGATCGAAAAGCAATTTTTTTCCGAAACAAATTAAATTACAATATTTATGTTTGAACTGACTTTTTAGTTCTTCCCATGATGTAAATAAATTATAGATATTTTATTGAAGAAGAAAGAATATTTTAAATTATTTATTTTTGAAAGGAAAACCAAGGAAAGGTTTTCAGGAGTTCAAGGATTATTTTCAAGGAAAGTTGGTGTATATTTCGACCAACTTTCCTTAAATAATTTATTGAATAAGTAATGATTTGAGGAATTCTGTTTCATAAGGATTTTTAGGTAAGGCGTGTAACTTATTTTAAAATTTCCGGAATAGATACATGTGAATCCTCCGTTGAAAGCAGTGATTTTCTTTCTGAAAAATTCTGTAAAATCGACCTTCTGCTTTTTGAAAAAATTTTATCTATTCAGTTTAATTTGTCTACACCGATTACATTTATTTCTAACCCAAGCACCGTTATTCCGAAAAGCACAAACGAAAAACTCATTGATCATAAAAGTGTAACTTTGCTACTCGGTATCTGGCAGCACCAGAATTAATGTTTACTTTTTTTATAAAACTTTGTAGAACTTTATAGAAAGTTGGGGAAACGGAAACTTCCTTGGACTCATGGTGGAGAACATTCCAGCATCCACTCGATTCTTAGCTGGTCGTATTTAAAGGAAGCTAACTCGGTAAGTCTTCCAGTTTATCATCTTTCAGTGAATCTGGCAGTTTTATTTCGCTCTTTTAGTTGATTGTATAAGTGTTTCCTACTTTATTCGACAGTGATAGTGTACATTTTGGATTAATATTTCTAAACTGATGTAAGTACTACATAATTTTAGTTTTTTCGTTAATTTTAGTTTTTTATTTTATTCTTTAATAGATTTCATTGCTCAGTGAGAGTGTGCCTTTTGCTTAATTTTTTAAAAAAGGTTTAAGGGGATCAGTATTAATGCTTTTTTTACACCAGAATAAAAGTTTATTTTTTAGTATGATTTAGAATTCTGTGTTTGAATATTTTGATTGACAGCTTTTAAGTAAGGCATTAATATTTTTTATTTGTGTTAAAAATTTGATATTCCTAAACTGATGTAAGTACTTCGCAATTTTAAATTTGTTTTACCATTCAGTTTATATTAGCTTTTTATATTTATTTTATTCTATAATAGATTTCATTGCTCAGTGAGAGTGTGCCTTTTGCTTATTTTATGAAATAGCATTTCTTTGTATTCTTTTACAGATTTCTTTGCTGTAGCAATGCCTCCAAGGAAGCGGAAGGCGATCGGCCAAGTGCAGTCAACGGCTAAGATGATGAAAGATGAGCGTAGTCAAGAAACTTCCGAGGAGAGGAATAGAAGACTTGCGATTGCGAGAGAGATAGCTACTACATTTAGAGCAACAGAGATGGCACAGCAGCGCGAGGTCCGACTACAGGATAAGAGAGATAGAGTCAAACGATCACGGACTGCTCACCATTTTAGCTTAGCATTGGAAGGATTCCACTACGATTCACATAAAGACTACTCGCTGCATGCAAGTGTTACCATCGGGAAAATGGAAATGGTTTGTAGTTACTGTCAAGCCAAAAAGTTGAATTCAGAGTCTACTGGTATTTGCTGTAAAAATGGAAAAGTTAAACTCTGCCAACTGGAACCACCACAAGAACTTTTGACTTACACATCAGGAGATAAGTCAGAGTCGAAGCATTTTCTTTCTAACATCAGAAAATACAACTCATGTTTCCAAATGACATCATTCGGCGCCACATGAGTTGTTGGACAGCCCGGATTTCGGTAGACATTCAAGGTGCAAGGGCAGATTTACGATAGAGCGGGATCGTTGCTTCCGCTGCCAGATCAATCACCAAAATTTTTACAACTATATTTTATTCAAAACGAATAAATGGAAACTGACCAGAGGTGCGCCTACATGTCGGGAAAAAGACGTCAGATTGTGTTAAACTTATAGAGGATGTTTCATGAGACATTAATCGTATTAAAACGTTTGAAAAAGCATTGGAACGAATGCCAACAGATGAATATAAAGTTATCATAAGAGCAGACCGAACACCAGCTGGCGAACACGAGCGGCACTTTAACTCTCCTCGAGCAGATGAATTCGCGGTGGTTATATCAGGAGATGAGTTTCATCAACGGGATATCGTTATTCAACGACGAGGTGAATCATTGCTGCGCATTTCAGAAACACATCGATCTTATGATGCTCTGCAGTACCCAGTGATATTCCCCCATGGTGAAGATGGATATGATTTTAATCTGAGGCAGATCAACCCAAGAACAGGTGAAACAACCAGCAACTTTCAGCTATGGATTTCTATGCGTACAGATAAATGGTTCGATATACTGAGCAGAACCACGTATTGAACTGCAGGCAATTGTTTCATCAGTTCATCGTCGATATGTACGCAAAAGTCGAGAGTGAGCGTCTCCTTTTCATTCGTCTAAATCAACGTAAACTGAAAGTTGATATATTCACCTGAGAGATGCTGTATCAAATGACGGGAACGTTGAAAACATCGGTGCCTTAGTCGAACTACCAGCTACATTTACAGGCAGTCCCAGACACATGCACGAATACACGCAAGATGCTGTGACGTACGTGAGGACGTACGGAAGACCAGACTTATTTATCACCTTCACCTGCAATCCGACTTGGACGGAGATGAAGGAGGTTCTTTCCAAAGGTCAATTACCCAGTGAGCGCCACGACTTGATTGCGAGAGTATTTAAACAGAAGCAGTTGAAACTGCACTTTGCGCATCTTTCGTTTTTTAGAATTCTTCATTTTTTCGTCGGAATTTCGTTTCTGTTTGTTTTTATGTCTTAATATTTTACATATTGCAATATATTCAGGAATTAAATGTATATATTTGCGTCCGAAATATATTGCAGAGGCTATGAAATAGTTAAAACATATTTTCCGTACAACTTAAATGATTGCATTTTTGTGTGAAAGAAAAGTGCTTATTCTAATTCACTTTTCAAGCAATATTTAACCATTTCAACCCGAGCAACGCCGGGTAATTCAGCTAGTAATTTATAATACATTCATTGGATGTCATATTCTGGTATTATGCATTCACACATTAAGTATTATGCTTAGTTATAATCTACAATGTAATTTTGTAATATATTAAAATCTCTGAGCAACTTTTTAAAATTAAAATGTCTACTCTTTGAAACAGAAACACTAGTTTACAGTCATAATACAGTTAAAAATTCAGTAATTGTGATAAATGTGTACAGAATCTTTAATGCTAGAATGACATGGAGAGATAACGCATATCAATTTTTATGCTTTGTATACGTATAATTCCCACTCAGTGAACAGAAAGCACTTTGTATTTTACAATTTTATTGAAACAGATATTTAATGGTAGATATTTTCTTAACTTACGCAAACAATTTGCACAGTTCTGGTAACCAATACGTTGATTTCACATTTGTTTTTAAAATACTTTATTTTTAAATTTACTTGTGTGTTACTGTAATTAATTTTAAGAAAGCACATTTTCCAAGAGTGAATTATCTTACTCAACCAGATTAAAATTATAATTATAGCTGTCAGCATTGTCTAAAAATATTTCACCGACCAAAATTGCTTTCTAAGCACATTTCTCTACGGCGATGGTTAATTGAATTTTCCTACAAAATAATTGACTTTTCGTATTCACTATATTGTCTTGAATGTAGAGCCGTATAATACACAATGTTTACATTGAAAACAAATATACATGTAATTAACAGTACGTCTATTGAATATGTTTTTCTTAACATAATCCTTTTCTAATTAGGTGCCTGGGGGTGTCCTATCAAACTGTTTCTAGGACATGGATTGATTTATATATTTATTTTATATTGATCTTCAGTTCTAGATAACTTTAATTAAAGACTGTATTTAGTTTTTAATGGATAACGATGCTAATAAAAAAAGACATCACAATTTTTCACTCTTTTCAATTGAATAAATATAGCAAGTTTGAATTTTGCGTTTCCCTTCTGATTTCTAATTCCTTGTGTTTATACTTTATCTTAAATATTTTAGTTAGTCGGTAGTTGACAAATCTTTACGATTTGTTTTGAATTTGAAAAATAGAAATATCTGTGATCTCATGTTAAGATGCTAGTAAAGATGATGTATCAAAATAAATATAATTAGAACCATGGATATGCATTTCTTTTAAAAAATGAACGCAACAACTTTCAGCTGTCTCAAGAAGAAGGAATAAATTAAGAATAAGGAAAGGTAGAAACGTTAATTTCGAAAATGTAACATTCTGATTTAAATTTAAGTGAATCTGATAATTAATAAGAATTATTTTAAAAACATGTTACACACAACACGTAAAAGTTGAATAGAACATTTGAAAACGTTGTTTAGTCTCAATTTAGTAAGAAAGTTTCAAATGACTTAGGGCAGAAATGTTGGTAATGACCATTTGATGCCGTTCAGTGGATAAATAATATTTTATTAGTTTTTAAGGATTGACACTGAAATGTTACTTTATATACCTTAAGGTGCTTTAGTAAATAAACCAAACAGTTTAAAGTATGTTATGAAGAATAAAGGTGTGTTTTCTCAGAATTCGACCGCATATAATGTAGAGCTTATAATGAAAAGAAATAACGATGTGTCCAATTTACGAAGGCTCTAAGACATTCTTTAAATTCAAAATAATTATGACATTTTTCAAAAGACAAAAATACGCTTCAAACTATTAACATATGCATAAATTATGAGAGTAAAAAGAACATTCCAAAGTTTCTCTTATTAAAGTCATGGAATAATTCAATAATCTGAAGTATTATGAGCATCTCAGCATAAACTATAGCTACTAATCATTCAAAATAGGTGCATTTAGATAACATCAACTCTATTCCAAACGTAATCTACGCAATAAAATAAAAATATTTGCAAATTTTCTCATTCTTAAGTAAAAAAAGCGAATTCTATCGTCATTTTTTCGTAGGTATGCACTGTTAAATCATCTACTTTGTAAAAACTAAAATGTTATGATGGAGGAATTGTCCAGAAGATAGCGTACAAGAAATGACACAAGCTCTGATATTCACTCAATTTCATCTACTATTCCCTAAAATGTTCAAGTAATCATTTGCCTATTTCATCTCATCATTCTCATACTCGAAATATTGCAATTGCTTTTGAATATTCTAGACTTTCTATTTTGTTTTCAATTTCAATATCCATCTTGAAGACAATTTCCAATTCGCGGTTTTAGATATGGCTCAATAATCTCGTTGGAGCAGACATGGAATATAGTGAAAATACCTTATGACTTTTCGAATTGTGCTGATAGCTTCATTCCTTTCTACATTAAAGTACAGATTTAGTTCAAATCCCAGTGAAATGGAAAATTTCTCGTTTTATTTAGCAATGCAGACAGATCCCAGCGGAACCATTTAAATTTCAATATACTAGAATCCATTTTCTGTGAATCCCCGGTTTCTATGATAACGTGAATTTTTAGTATTTACTTTCAGGTTCATTCTTGATTGAGTTTTGCGAAGGAATAGAGGATTTTTAGACAGTGTCGAATGCGAATAAAGGAGATCTTTTGAGGAAAATATCTTTTAATTTTAGCAAATTCACAACTATTGATATTCGTTTGTGCAATGGACGGCATAAAATCGTTGTGTTGGAGGTTAACGAAAGTCATCTGGTCATGGTAATTGCCTTGGCTGTCTCGAATTGAATTCCATTGTGGTTGTATTTTCATCCTCTATTTAAATTATGTTGCAATAGCCCGTTGTGTTGCTGCAGTACGATGTAAATTCAACAATCAACCTACCTTAAATAATGTTGCTATCACTTACGTACTGTTATTTCCATCTATATGATTGTGGTAGATGGTATTCTTTTCTGTTTCAGTTTCATTAATACCAGCTTATGTCTTGAAGTATCGATTGACTTTTAAAAAGTTGAAAGCATGTTGTTGAATGTTATCGGTTTGTAAAAAATGACATGTCGACTACATGCAGTCACGTGAATGCTCTGTGAAACATTGAGTGAGTTGGCCAATTTGTCATTTCATCGCCTCGTTTGGCGATATAACATCTTATGACAGGGTAGGTACTTGAATGTGCATTTATATAGAATGATGACAAAATGGTGAAATCGCCAGTCTATAACTATGTGTCCCGGGCCAATCAGATGATGAATCAATGGATGGGCGTCTTCTACAGTCCCGTCGACCCATCAGATGATGAACGTTCGTTTCCATCCGACATATGAAAGGGTCACATTGCTGCTAGTTTGATCACATGATGCTGATTCATGATAAACAGCTCATTCTACTTTTATATTTCCTCTATGGTTTGCTATAGGAGCTTTCTTGGTGTTGACGTCATGACTGTACCATCCATTTGACAAAATGTAAGGAGCAATTAACGTAAGCATCGTTGTCAAATAAGACATTCTTGGAAAGTGAAGCGTTGAACATTGGAATTTCCGTTGAATTCTTCATAAACAATGAAAAGTTTCACAAAAAGTTTCCTTTTCATAATAATTTTAAACATTTGCATTTCTTTTCCATGTTTCAAGTAAAATTTCTTGGTTTCATTCAAAGCTGCACTCTCAATAGGGTAACTCTATCAATTTTATCTAAGCAGTTTTACGTAGTTTTCAATCAAAACTAAATATCTGAATTGATAAGAGTTCTTTATGGTGAAGCAAATGCTCTACGAAATAATAACTCGTGTTCGTCACCACGTGCAGTAATGTTATTTTGTGACTTTTTTCACTAAGAATTAATTTAGCATTTTAAATTTTTTTTCAATATTTAGGTGTATGTCATAACTTTGCGAGATAAAGAGGTAAAAAAAATCACGTATAAATATCTTTCGAAAATTAGATTTAATAAATATTTATTTTTTCAATAAATTGTAATCCCTATTAAACACACGCAACAACAAACTCACAAAGGATTCGATTTAAAACCATGCAAGTTAGAGATAACCAAATTTTTAATGCAACTTTGACAATATTGAAAGAACATTAATGGTAGTAAAAATTCGAAATTAGACTTTTGAAGCATTAAAAATTCTTTGTTGTAGTGAAAAAGGTCAAGTTTTCCTACTTTACGAGTTGAATCATCATTTAAACAGCTTATACATGTTAAAAGTTTGTTGGGAACAGTGATTTTCCTTAGAAAACAAAAATGCTACAAAATGGACCTATTGTGCAACTCTCTGAGAAGGCAGTTGAGTCACGTGGTTTTGAACGAGTCTATTAATTAAATTAGGGGAATGCTGGTAAGTTAAACAAATCCTTTCCACAATTGGCGTCCTTATCACAGATTCTGTTCTAAGTTTATCGTTCGGTGCCGAAAGCAATACCATTGATAAAATCTGAGGGAAAATATTAACGAAGATCACCTTTGAAGGTTTTGTATGTGACAGCCTTCTTCTAAAGCTCTTTCAAGCCTATTCCGAGATCAACTGACCCAAGGTGGACAGCTTTTTTTGATAGATACGCTATTCCAATTTTCGAAAAGTGGTAATCGGTTACCTTTGCTTTGTATGCACTGAATATATTCAATTTTAGAACAAGTTCTTTGACCATTACACGTGCCACTAAATGGAATTTTCAATAGAAAATTTATTCGCCTTAACAAAAAAGTCATGAATATTTTATAAAATTAGTTTGTCATTTTTTTCCTTAAAGATGATGCAATTCAAAAAGGCCACATGCCTGGTGCAAGACACAAGCAAAATATTATTGGTAGTAAAACTATGAGTGCTAGATTATTCGCCGCAGATTCGCCGTTTTTACGATTTGAGTTACGGCAATTTTACAGGAAACGAACTTGCAAACTCAAAATCGATTTTTGTAGTAGTCACCTTAACCATTCACCATTCAACATATCACCATTCGTAAGTTTGTCTTATAACATAGGTCAGATGTATGTGAAATACTTTTTGAATGGATTTGCATGTGTACGGTTAAAAAAATGCGAAATTAATTCCGAGTGAAAAAAGTAATAATTATACTGCACTTGGTTCAACGAACACGAGTTTTTGTTTTCTTAGTCACTTGCTACGCCTTAAAGCACTTTTATCATTTCTGACATTCAGTTTTGAATAGAAACAATGTACCTGTTTAGAGTGAGAATGATGGTGTTACTGGCCTATTGAGTGCAGCTTTGAATAAAACAAGTAATTTTATTTGAAACATGTAAAACATATGGCCCAAAATAGTTAAAGTATTAGAGTTTAAATTCCTTGAAAATAGCTTTTGGGAAAATAATTGCTTTTCCTTATTTACTGTAAAATAATTCAAGTAATCGCAATTTCTAAATTTACATTCAATCTTTTCCAAAATGCACAAATTAAGGTCAATTTAGGTATGGGTATTCAGCTATTTTAGCATGAAACGCCATGCAAAGAAAAATTAAATAATGTATTAAACAGACAGAAAACGGGAAGAAGACTGAGCTGAAGCATTGTAGCTTATTCACTAAATGACTGTAAGTACTCATATAAGGCAAGGTTTTATGAAAATATACCTAACCGTTTGGTCTTAGTGTAGGCACACATATACAGATAAACAAACAGACAACAAATGCGGAAACTAGATTTTGCATTAGAATGACCCAAAATGAATAAATAACTTGAAATGGCGCAAACATATTCAATGTACAAAGAAATACTCCATTTTTATTTCCATTTCTCCATTTATTTAAATCAATTTTTGTTTATATAAATGTTATTATTGTCAAGGCTGAATCGTTTCCCCTCCCCACCTACCACCGAAAGGCGATGGACCTCTTTACCAGCCGGCGGCGGAGAGTCTTCAGTTTTCTAGTTCGCCTTTCCCCATTCGTCTTAGAACACTCAATCATATTCGCATTCCGAGAGCGATCATCTAATTGGTTGGAGCTCCATGCGTTCTCGTCACTATGTTCTGATTGGTTGGAGTTACGTGCGTTCTGGTCGCGATGGAAACGCTCAAAGCAGAGCGGGAAAATAATTCATGCTAACTGGAGAACATCGGAATTTTAGTATGTAGTTTGCAGCGATAGGGAAATGGCGCAAGACCTGTGTGGCTGATCGTGCATCTTAAGAACGGGAGACCTTAGTGGCTCCATATTAATCCTCTGTGGATAAAAGTTTGCAGCGAGAGTGAAATGGCACAAGACCTGTGGGGCTGATCGTGCATCTTAAGAACGGGAGACCTTAGTGGCTCCATATTAATCCTCTGTGGATAAAAGTTGCTACTTTATCTGAATGTGGACTCCTCCTGAACATCAATGTTAAATATTTTCGTAATAAATGTTTTGTGTTAGCAAAAAGTAGAACTCTTCCTGTCAATCAACTGTTCCTGTTCTATCCCATTCCTGACATTATCTATATGCTTGTACTTACCTTCATTTTAAGTTGCAAATATTTTATCGAAAAACATGAAACATTAGTCTGAAGATATCTATAATATAAAGCATCAAATTTATTTTGTAAGTTAATGCACACAGTCAGATTTAGTGGTTTATTTGAGATTTCACTAATTTGCTCGTTGGTAATAAATTTTCAACTTTTAAAATGTATTCATGTTTAAAAACTGCCATTAAAAACATAACTCTCGTGAGCAAATTTATTTGAATAAAAAATTCATTAGATTCGTGTTTCGTATGTATCATTATGCTGACACACGTGAGTAAGAATGTTTCAAAAATTCAATTTAAGTATTTCTTTTGTCTTTTGAAATACTATATTACGGAGTGGGATTTTTAGGTTACAAGTTATTTGTTAAAATTTGTTTGATCTTTATGCATTAAGCAGTGTTACACTGACTTCAGAAAATGATTGTTACTCTTCAATAGGAGAGAGATGCACTTTCCAAAAAGAAACTCACAACTTTGTGAACATCGAAACGCCACTGAATAGGTACTGTATCTTCGATTATTGATGAAAGCTAATGGGCATCTTTATAAAGATCGACCTGAAACATCTTTCCTTTTTTCATCGCTATCTTTTTCTAGCCCACAGTTTCCCAATTATTTTGGATTAACGTCCCTTTTCAAAGACAATTTTTTACGGCGACCCTTCTGGAAAACTTTATGTTAACAAAGAACGAATTAAAAGTGTAGGTGCGTCTATAACTTTTTCATTTCACCACAATGTTTATGTAGTTCTGTGGATAATTTTTAGAATTTCAAAGCTAGTTTGGAAATAACACAACTTGTAACTGAAATTATAAGGCTATTAATTAAAATAAAATATAAATTGGGCACATAAAAAATTAAACATACTAAATTGCTCCTTATTATTAGTTATTAATAGTAATTATCAAATCATCAAAATTTCATACCAGATGAAGCATGCTTAACCTCCAGTCAATTATTTGCAACCGATTCCTATTTTTAGTTAAGAGAATCAATGACAATGCACCACTGTAGTGAATGTGTCTGTAGGGTTAAGTGGATACGGGTTTACTTAAAACATTTTGAGGTGACAATCTTTTAGCATTCTTATTGCCCACTGTCGCGTTTCAACTCCCTCTGTTTACCCTGTGTCTAGCATTGCCCCTCAAGATTCTTCAGAAACTTTTGCCAGAACAGCATTGTAGTTCAATATCAGAACACACTTGTGTTTTGGTGAGCACTACCGTGTTAATTCCATTGCTACTACGATTCTGAAACTTCTGTACTTGGGTTTTGAGACTGATTGGAAAAGAAAGGTATACGATTAAAATAATGTTCTAGAGTGGCCGACAATTATACAAAGGTAACCTGGGAAACACCAAAATACTGTTAAGGTATATACTATAAGGTTAAATATCCCGATGTGAATAAAAAATTCCACACAATATTTGCAAGCATAATATTGAATGAACGTGTGGTTGGGTAATAGAAATTGACATTTCCTAGATTGTTATACCTGCTAATGCAGTGACAGGTTTAGTGTAACGCGCCACTTAGTTTTAGGTTTATTTAACAAAAAGCCGCTATCAACGATCGATAACATTCTCGGCACCTCGGCCATCAGTCGACGACAGGCCCAATACAGGTCTGAAGTGACAGAATACATTTTGAAAACACAGTATTTGCAACTGTATTAATTAAAGATCAAATTAAGGCAATCCTTGAGGAGATCTTCAGTCATTTCATAGAGTTCGCAGAGGACAGATAGTTGATCTCACACCTGCAATATGATGTAAGTATATTTGTAGATAGTCATATCCGGTAAGAACACGTCTGTGTAGACGAGCATTATTATTTTAGCAATCTTATTATCATTTTATTTTTGGATCGACCAATAAGTATTTGGTATTTTTAATTAACATCACACTGGAGCAACACAACGGGCTATTGGTGACGGTCTGGGATCAATCAAAGATCCGAGGACAACACCACGTAATTTTGAACCACGGTCAGATGACGAGGCAGCACCTGAGCTGGCACCCCACTCTCCAAACTTCCACACCACGCCAACGTGAGGACATTTGAGGCCACAACAGATTTAACGTGCACCAGCCCCTTTGTACATGACGGTGTTTGGCTGTATTCGAACTCGTAACCCTCCGGTTGCTGATCCGTTACTCTTCCAACCGGGCCACTGTCAACCCTTGAAACAATAAGATATTTAAGTATGGGATATTACCAAGGATTTGTAAATTATTTAAATCGTGTTCAACATGAACACGGATATTAAGAAAGAAACTATTTTCATTTGGATACAATGTGAAGTACAAAACCATCAAAATAAAATACATGAATCAAATAATTGAAGATGTACACTGAACCGCGGCTGTCCCTAGAAAAGGTTTTCATTTGTTGAATGAAAATATCTGACTTGTAAGATAGCCTTAATGCATGTGATTGACATAATAAGAAAGGCAAAAATAAGGATACTTACTCTAGTTCAAAGTAGGTAAAAATGACTTTGTGTGAATAACATCTTGTAAAAAGAGCTCGGGTAAATTCCCTTAGCTTACTCTTAATTTTTAATCTGATTCACTTAGTTTACATTAGACAGTATAGGTCATAAATAAAGTAATATGCATAGTATTAAGTTCAAGCAAATATCAAATGTGTACAAATTTATGACCGTGCGTGAAATGTTTTACTTAATCTGATGCAAGTTTTAAATTAAACATAGTCACGCTTGATGTCCAATAATTTAAATTTTCTTATTTCTTGATGTCTGCGTTAAACTTAACTAACATTATTTTAACATTGTTTTCAATAAGCAATCATTCAATTTCTAAAGCTTGGAACCCAATCCAAAATTCCAATGTACATTTATGTAGGAGGTTTTTCGTCTACAAATTAAATACCTACTATTTATAGCTAACTCTTTTAAGTTTCAGAGCTGTAAACATTTAAAATTAATTAACAATTGTTAAATAATCTATTAGAGCAATGTTGAAACAATAATCTAGAAACTGGATTTGATACTAATCTTTTTTGTTGCTTAATATCTACATTTATCTTTTATAGTTTGAAAAATACTACGAAAGTGAGAAAACTGCATGCGCAACTAAAGCTCTTTCGCTCAAAAACAGATTTTCCGTAAAAATAGTTTAAAAGAATAAAATATAGAAAACTGTTTTGTACGTTCATAAAGGTACCACGGAAGTTACGAACAATTAAAAACAGTTGCAAGCCTCTATTAGAGGTAGGATGTGGTCAAACTACAGCTTTAGTCAAACATAAAAGCTCTTCGAAAGCAACTGTAAAGACAAAGTTAGCTCGTTTTACCTATCCCTTTCTAGATGCATCGAATTTCAGTTCATTCTCTTGAGATTGATTAAAATTAATTCAAAAAATTAGTTTTATTCGATTCACCGAAAATACAGTTTACTGTACCTTGTGTTTCTAATGTAACTATTTATTTATGTGAAAAAGCATTTTAATACATCTGTATTTGGTATTAAACTGTTTGTTTTAAAATGTATTGTTTTTTGTGTTACAAATGAATAAAACACATAAAACAATAAATTTTAATGCAATTAGACATGGCCCCCTTGCATATCAACAAATAAAATTCCAACACCCAGTGGTAGCACTGAAAACCATTTACAAGATATCAGGTATACTGCTAGCCACTGCAGTTATGATCCGCTCCTTAAGTTGATTAATGATGCTAACATTTATTTTACCACTGCTCTACTTTTACAAAAATCTAGTAGTGTGATGTCAGGTGACCTTGAAGAATAAAAGTTGAACTTTGCCCTATCGCCTTCCTGGAGAAGTTTCAATCAAGTAAGTAGTCATGGATACTTGTTGGAAAATGGGGACTCCCCATCTTGGAACAAAAGTGTCAATAATTCCTTGAGACACAAGTTGAAGTAAAACAAAGATCTGGAAAATACATAAGTAAATGTCCCAATTTATTGTCTACTCAGCAAAGAAAAAGAGGATATACTCTTTGCTATTTGCCATGCCCAATCAAATATTAACTTTTAGAGAATCTCTTACCCACTCCAAAATTGCAAGTGGATGTCTTCGGCCCAAATTAAGTAATCACGCTATTATTAAACCTAGAAGACGAGCTTCAACTATTGAGGTTGTGACGAATTAATCCAAACTTTTTTTGGACATTAAAAAATAACATTTATTTTTACACAGAAAAAACATGGGTTGACAATGGACGCGCGAAACAAAATGCTTAATTTCATATTAAAGTTTACGAATTGCTACGAAGACGTCTCAACTTGACGGAGTCCGTGAGCTAACTGTTTCTCATTCTCTTCACATGCGCAAGCGCAGTAGAGACTCTTAACTGGAAACTTCCGGGTCTGCAGCCCGCCATCCTCGACTCTTAGGCGCTAAGATGTCACAAGGTTCTTTCTTTCATGCTCAGAATGATTCATAAACCTTAACAAAATAAATTACCATTCGTTGTTTTACTGGATTATGGTTACTTCAGAAACAACCTGTATTAGAAGTGCAAAGTTTTTGTTCAATGTAACAATGAATTAAGTATAGTTACATGTATTTACAATTCTATGCGCACATATTCAAAAAATCCTTAAGAAACATCTTACATCCATTTTAAACCAATACCATTCGTTTTATAAGGCACCAGAAACACAACTTCAAAAGTTAGTGATTACTACAATGTTTGCACAGAGTGAACAATTCTGTTCTAATGAAAAATCTTAGGAAATACTTTCTGTTTGAAATTATTATGTAATATTTTCACCTTTTTTTAAGCAATTTATGAAGCATGAGTACACCCAAATTACTTTTCTGAAAATAAATTCACGCTTTTTGTCGTGCACATGACTAGAATTCGTAAACACTACATGGCAATAGAATCTATAGAAAATATACAGGCTAGAGTAAAGTTTAAAAATGTCTAGAAAGAGTGGCATGCCGATAGAATATTATTCTGTATGCGAACGTGAGCTTTTTCAAAAATGAAAATAAACTGGAGTGCTTTTTGGACATATTCAAGCAAAGAACAGGAAAACAAAGTTAGAGAGAAAATTCTAGTCCCATGCATGTATATATGCAATACAAAACAAAACCGATTGCATACCATACTAATATATCTATGCATTAAAAATTATTGCTCAAAAATTGAAGGTTTTAGTTCAAAGCATCAAACTCCTTAAGTTTAATTTCTAACATTCGTTTGTTAAACAAAAAAAAAGGCATCTACATCATCATGGTAACACATTTTGTATATTTCTGTGATGTTATAAACTTCAATGAACAATCATATTTGCTGCATATGGTCATCCTACTTAATATACCTTTTTGTAAGGTTTAAAATGTTACCAATATATCCATTATATGAATCAGCTCTCATTTAACTCAAATGAAAATATTTTTAAAAGCACGGAACACTTTAAACGAAGTAGCAGATAACTAATTATTGGTACTATATTAGATATGAAAGATAAGGTGAAAATGTCAAGCAATGCAATTTAGTTTGGATGATTGAAAGTTTAGCTGCAGAGCTGTTCAAAATATAATTTAAAAATTCAATCATGGTATTTATATCAAACTAATCAGGACATTCAAGTCTCATAAACATCGCTGTCAGCTTAGTAAATTTTTAATGAAATTTAACTCCAACCTTTCATATAATCACTCCATATTATTTCAACAAATAATCTTTTGCCAGTTAAAAATAGCAAGATAAAATTATTTCCGATAATGCTTGTGATGAAAACCGATGTTTGTAAGCATAATATTTTGTGAAATTTTTAGATGTTGGAAATATGCTATAATTACAAAATGGATATTTAAAATTAATTGCGCAATTTGATCTGAAGAATCCCACAGGGAATAAACTCTGTATAGTAACCTTGTATTCTTGAGTAATTTCAATTTCTATTTTTAGCACCATTAGCTGTTTTCTATAATCAGTAAATGTAATAAAAATAGGTGTGTACGACATATTCAGTATCTAAATCATAAATATTCCATGAATGGAAGTGACAAATTTATCTCTTTCAACAATTATTAAAGATCACAAAAGAATTGCATTAGGTTGCAGGTTACTGCTCGAGATAAATAACTTGCAATAAGGAATATTTTTAAAGATATTGATTGCTTATATAGGTAAGAAGGTATATATGGTGCATTTTCAAGAAAAGCGTTTCCTGTGACTTCCGGAAACAAAATATCCAATAACTTTTTCTTCAATTCAAAAGTTGCATCATTTTACTATCGAAATATGTACGTAATGTTTGTGTGTTTGTTAAGAGATAGAATAACAGTTTTAAATTCTTTTGAAAAAGACATGGCATTGCACAATCTCTACCTTAAGGTTGGTGGTAAGATGGCACACTTGTGAAAATCTCCACTATTGTGATAACGACCTCCTTTTCTTATATTTATTACAATTATAAGGAGCACTACAATTTACACATGATATACAATTGCAGTTTCTTTAGTAGAGCTATAATCTTCCTAAGTGCATCTGTTAGTGCACTGCACATGAATTTTCATGCATTTGTGGTTCATCTTGGCTTCCTAATAGTTTTCTGATCGAAGCCCAATTCTATTTTGTTTTTGTAATTTTTTATACATAATCGTCATTTTTCATTTTCCTCACACACGACATCTTGATAACAAAGAAAAACTAGTATACTCTTAGTGTACACTCAAGATTTTAAGTACCACATAGTCAAAAATCTACAAGTGTGAAGTCCGGAGACCTCGGGGGGTACAATTTCACAAATCGACTAATTAGTTGTTCTTGACCAAACTTAATGATCAAAATTCACAGGAGATGATATCTGTGGGGGTGCTCCATCTTGCATGGATGTGATCATGTTTAGAAGATTTTGTGCAGGCAGACATGGAACCTAATCTTTAGAAGCATTTTCAGGTAACGTTGCCCATTTACTCTGTCAGGTCCTCCGTCCCCTTGATTATAATAATTTCATCATAAACTGTAGAGCACCCTATAGATGAAAATTTCAATTAAATTTTTTTCTAATAAAAAAAACTCCGACACCTCGACAAACCTTTTGTTATAAACCGCACTTTAAGATGCCAATATTAGTTGATTGTATGTGATTCTTTGAAAAGTATATACATTTATGGAATACCCTGTACATTTGTTTTTTTTGCATAAGAAGAGAATTTATAGAACATGTCTATAATCAATGACAAAAGTTGTGGATTAGATTGATTTTTGTTTGTTGTGATTAGTTGTGGATAAGATTTGTTTTTTGCATAAGAGAATTTATAGAACATGTCTATAATCAATGACAAAAGTTGTGGATTAGATAACAACACGGCGCAATTTTAACTACGAATTCTTCTGAAGCAAATAATACAGAAAAAGTATTCATATGATTGCAAGTACGCTATCCGAGTAATAGCAATGTGTCATCTCTCCAAGTGAGCCATCAGTTCCTCACTTACCTACAAATGTGTGTTAGAAACTATTTTTTTTCTCCTGCAAGATTTCTTGCTACATCAACAAATTTAAACACTTAATCAATAATTTGATGGAAATTCTGAGAAACGTTTTTTGCTTATGGAAGTTCAGCAACTAAAATCTCTTATACTAATTTAAGGTCGATATAAGTGCTAGATGTATTAAAATGTCGATGATTAAACTTTGGTATGAATTGTGAAAGGAACTTTATACAGAATATAAAGTATTAATGTAGATAATTTTATTTAATTTGAATTGAGAAAATTTTTCTGAATTTGATTAAATCTCCAATTTCTGTATTCATTTAAATTTGAATCAATATATGTATGATATCAATCAATTTATACAACATAATGCAAAGTTGGTCTCTGTGATCTATACGCCGCTAATCTACACCACTATACTGTTTGACCAATCCACATCACATTCGGTACACTTGTTCTTTTCAACTCTGCTGGTAACAGGCTACATATTAACCCCCTTCTATTTGTCATAGGTGTGCAGAGAGAGCTAATTAGAAATCTTTGTAGAAATAGCATTAAGTATTATTACGATTGTGGTACGCAACAGATTGTTTTACCAGTAGTGCTGGAAAAAATTTTTTTCCAAACAATTATATCTGAAGAATTTAAATTCTAATACTTACGTTTGAACTTAAAAATGTTTTTTCTCCAAAATATTAATAATTTATTTGACTAATGATGAAGTAATTAGAAACATTTCATTTTGCATATCTTGCATTTTGTAAGGAAGAGTCTAGTATATGAAAAGCGCAAGCGAAAAACCCGTTTATAATAAAAGTATAATTTTACTTATTGGTATCTGGCAACGTCAAAGTTAATATCACATTTTCTAATTTTATAATGAACCAGCTGAATTACCGGTGTTGCTCAGGATGAATTGTTTGCAATTCATTGTATTATTACTCAATGTTACTCCTATGGGGATTTCAAATTGTTTTCAGCCCCCTCTACTGACCCAGGGAAAATATAAAGGGGTGTAATATCAAAATTATGTTTCCCGCAGATTCTAAAGAATGAATGAATTTCAATGAATGAAATTTGGTGTTAATTGGTCTGACAAGTGACCGTAAAAATTCTCAATGTTATTCCTATGGGGACTTCGAATTGTTTTTAGCCCCCTCTGCAGACTGATGACAAATTGAACGGGCTTAATAAAAATCCTGTTTCCCCAGGTTCCTGAAGAATGAATGTGCCAAATTTTGTGTGAATTGTTATGACAGTGATCGTAAAGTTACTGAATTTTAGTCCTATAGGTATTTCGAGCCTATTTTTAGCCTCCTTTATAGACAGAGGACAAATTGAAAGGGGTTAATATACATTCTGTTTCCCCTAATTTCTAAAGAATGAATATGCCAAATTTGGTGTGAATTGGTCTGAGAGTTATCTTAAAAATACTCAATGCTATTCCGATAGAAATTTCGGATTGTTTTTAGCCACCTGTGCAGATCCAGGACGAATCGAACGTGGTTAATTTATAGCCTATGTTACCCTCAGGATGCTAAAGAATGAGTGTACCAAATTTTGAATGAAGTGGTCTAACAGTGATCGTAAAAGAACTCCTATGGGTAATTTGAGTTGTTGTTAGACCCTCTGCAGCCTCAGGAGAAATAGAACAGTGGTTAATATGTAGCCTACATTACCCGTAGGGTTCTGAAGAATAAGTGAGCCAAATTTTATGTGGATTTCACAAATGGTGAAGATTTGCATAGACAAAAGTGACAGACGCCAACTCTGCTTTAGACTAGCAGAATTATCCGGCGTTGCTCGGGTTGAATTGGTTAAATGTCGATTGAAAAGTGATCAAACTATTCACTTGTATTTCATAGAAAAATGCAAGCAAGATTTAAGAGTACAGAAAATATTTCTTAACATCATTTTAACTTTTTCATAGCTTCTACAATTTCCTTCGGACTCAAATATGCATTCATGCATTCATATCCATCCATATAATCCATTTCATATTCGTCGTACTCTTGCTGTAAGACAAACTACAAAAGTTTATTCTAAGATGATTTCTTCAGAAGTCGATTTTGAATTTTGGAGTGATTACGAATGCCAATTAAGTACATTTTCAGTAAAAATGGGGAACATTCAGTCTTGCACTCAGTTATCTAATCGATATTTATTATTTGTGGTACAATTGCACCATGGATTTGATCTTTTCCGAATTACATTATCATTGTGAGAGGATGGCAAATTAAACTGCTACGGCATTCGCGGTTAATTTATTTTGAAGCACGCATTTTTTTCTTGAAAATTCTATTCAGCCACACGTGAAATAACAGAGCTTGTTTTTAAAACAAATGTCATCAGTGTAGACAAATCAAAATCAATCGATTGCACTTTTTACAAAATCACTGCTTTCAATGAATGTTTCACAGATACCTAAGTTTTATACGAACAGTTTCAACTTCAAGTAAGCAACCTCTACCTTCTGCTACTTAAGACAAAAATTTCTATCTTTCAACAGTCCTAGTTTACATACTTCCTTACTATGATATTATTCGAAGATCAGTAAAGTCTTATTTAAAATTCGCTTTCCTCTAACAGAAAAATTTAGTTATAAATCGAATCCTTAAGGTACTTTTTTCAATTGAGACTCAACTTCTGTATGGAAACCATGTACCTGTTTAGAATGATAGATATAGTTACTTGACTATGGGGTACAGCTTTCAATAGTACCCATGAAACATGAAAAATTAACGTAAATTAAATTGATTTTAATCGTCTTGTAATGAAAATATTTCAAAATTTAGATATATCTTCGAAATACAACGTATGGCTACCCGTTTTGATTTAACGTAACATATCTTATTTTATAATAATTTTATTTTACCTTTACCAGTCATTTTAAAAAAGAAGTTATACACCTTACTTCAAAAGGTTTCCATTTATTTTTTATGAAACAGAATTCTACAAAAAATAACGTATTCAACCAAAGACTTAAGAAAGGTTCGTCGAAATATACATATACCACCAAGAAATTACCCATGTCTAGTGGTATTAGGCAGAAAATAATAATAATTCATTACAATTTAACTCCTAAATAATAAATCTGTAATATGGAAAGTTATGGAACACTTAAGTACGAACAGAAACAAAATTCTGGTCATTGAAAAATGTAGAATTCTGAAAAACGAAAGATCTGAGCATGTGTCCACAGCCGATCTTAATACAAGGCCTGCGCGCTGATTCAAAATGGCGGCAGCTGAAGGGGGTTGTTTATCCAGTCCTTGCGGAAGCTTAGTCAAAACAAACGTTTTTTTTTTCATGTAACACTGCTTTTCTAATCGTGCTTACGAATTAGCGTACTTTTCTTTGCTTGAAATATTTGACACGATTTATATATTGCTACTTATCCTTTATTTTCATGTTTGAACATGCAGATAAGCTAATTTTAATATTTAAATGCCACTTTTTTGGTGCTAGTTCAATTTTATACAATTTTTATTTCATTTTTCTGAATAAGAAAACTTGCAATTATATGCACTCTTTAAAAAATTAAAAGTTAAATAAGGTGCTAACTTTGCTTATATATATATCTGAACTCAAGTTATACATTTTAAAAACGTTATTCTAAGGAAACTTTAATGTAAGCTTTTATTTAGTATGCAAGGGTGTCTCATGCCAGAATTTTTTTTGTTACACAAAATAGACACAAAATAAAACGCAATACTTAATATGTGAAAAACGTAAAAATAATTTTTATCACTCATTTTCCTAAAACATTTGTATTAAACAAGCTTTAGAAAACTTTTAAAATCCTTAAATTATCAGGTCAACCAATAATAATCATTATAACACTGACAACTCATGAGACAATTATAGCAAATTTATTGATCAGAACATATATAGGTAATACAACACTCACAATGAATAATGCAATTATATACACTCTTTAAAAAATTAAAAGTTAAATAAGGTGCTAACTTTGCTTATATATATGTCTGAACTCAAGTTATCCATTTTAAAAACGTTATTCTAAGGAAACTTTAATGTAAGCTTTTATTTAGTATGCAAGGGTGTCTCATGCCAGAATTTTTTTTGTTACACAAAATAGACACAAGATAAAACGCAATACTTAATGTGCAAAAAACGTAAAAATAATTTTTATCACTCATTTTCCTAAAACCTTCGTATTAAACAAGCTTTAGAAAACTTTTAAAATCCTTAAATTATCAGGTCAACCAATAATAATCATTTTCCTAAAACATTTGTATTAAACAAGCTTTAGAAAACTTTTAAAATCCTTAAATTATCAGGTCAACCAATAATAATCATTATAACACTGACAACTCATGAGACAATTATAACAAATTTATTGATCAGAACATATATAGATAATACAACACTCACAATGAATAAATACCAGTAAACCCATGCGAAACTTTCACATTACCAACAATGTGTTTTAATGTAAACTGAGTATGTCAGAAGTGGGTAAAAAAATCCTATCCACTGATACCTTATTCAATGCTGTAGGCTTTGTATTAGTTGAGAAAAAGGGATGTTGACAACAGAAATAATATATAGGATAGATATAAATACTCGTATCCAAAATTTAAGCATGATTGAATGTTATTTTAATAGGAAAAGTAGATATTTTGCTGATTCTTTCTGCCACTTTACTTTTGAAAAATCTCTATGCAGAAAATTAAAGAGCTTCAAACACTTGATATACATAATATACACTGAAGAGCAATTGAATTAGTGATAGCTGGCATTATGCAAATTTGGAACTGTGCGCAGGCCTGGAAGCGGCTTACAAATGACGTAAGCAGCTGTTTGACAAGATGTGTGCTACTCACGGTATTAGTAATAGTCAAAGCAGTATGGGTAAGAGTGCGGATCTAAGCGCATTTGATCGTGGGCAAATAGTCGGGGTCCGACGAATTTGTCACTCCATCTCGGAAGTAGTGCAGACACTCTTCCGAGACAGATAATTGTCGGTAGAGACTAAACCTTTCCTCCAAAGGATCCGTTTGGAATTTTCCCAATAAAACATATTTTACATCCAATTTCTGCAATGCAAATGAGGTCAAACCATAAAGACCATTGCAAGTCTGTATAATGGCTTCAAATGTTCTTTTTGTTAAACCTTGATACACATGTCCCCTTGAAAGCAATTCCCACTTTTCTAACCAGGTTGAAATATCCTGTAAATAATTCAACTGTTCTCGACTTACAGAGGTAATTTTTTTTAAATCTTCATTTCGAAATCTGATATCTTTATTTGGAGATTTAACATTAACAATATTCCACCACCTAAGGATTATTTCAAGGAATTTAGCAGTTCCTTCAGTAGCAATACCACCTAACTCACAAAGGGCATTAATATTTTCATAATTAAAAATTTTACACACAAGGTTTACTTTTTGTCGTTCAATATTAGACGGGAATAAGACTTTATGATTTAATTTATATCCAAGTTTTAGCACCTTCTCCCCTTCTTCTCGATACATGGTTCTCAAGTGATTAAAATCAGCTTCTCTAATATCAAAGTTTTTTATGTCTGGATAAATAAAAATAAGACCTTTTTGGTTTAGCCAATTATTTCGAATGTTTTTAAAAATATGCAGTGTCGTACAGCAAAAAGAGCGGGAAGTCCTGACATGCAGGATTATATACTGAATTAAAACCATATGGATGCAATTTAAATTTAGTAAATATAGATTTGTTTACCTGATTATTGTCAGCAATAATGCTGATTGGTTTAACACCTAAATTATATAACTCGCATAAAATGGTTTTTATTGTTGTATATAAAAAGTCCCCAGAATTAATACTGACTGGAAAAATTGCAATTGCATCTTTATAGTTACAAATGCAGAAGTTAAAGAAAACACCTGTGCTGTTTTAGCAAGGGTATCTGATTGTGTTATACAAGATCCAACTAATTTGCCACCCTTAAATGTCAACTCAGGGGAGATATAGATTTCATCCATTAATAAATTTATGTACTTTTCAATTGGGCTTAGTTTGATTAATCGCTTTTCCAGATACTTATTTCGAACATTAAACATTCCATAACAAGCATTTAGCTTGGCAGCCATTTTTCTCAAGTTACTTGGATGGGGAAGAATTAACAACTTGGTTTTTCTAATTGCACGATAGCAAGTAGGTGAAATTAAGTACATTTTAAAAGATAATTGCAAAAGGTTGGAAGAATATCTGTATCTCTCTTTGGATAAATTTAAAAGTTGCAATTGCTCAATTATAATATTTAAAATTGATAACTTTTCAGCACTTAATTTGGAACCATAGTCATTAAGTAAGCATATAGCTTTTGCTAATTTATCATATTCAATATTCACAATAAATCTATTTCTGATTTTTCATTAATATGCTTAAAATGTATATTAATTTCTTCGACATCCAATTGTTCAGTTTTATAAAATACTTTAAATGATAGATCTGAAAATACTTTAAAACTAACTATAATTAAATGTAAAAGAGAATTGCTTATCTTTAAGACAGTGATATAGTCCTTATTTGAAGTAAAAGTCCAATTTTCTCTTCTTGTGATAAACAATACTTTACATAATCTTCAACTTCAGCACTGCATTTCAATCGCGAAGCTTCAAGTTCATCTTCCTATGTTGATACACTTTTTTCTAGAACTGCTTGAAGAATATCGTCCTCTTTCTCATCTCGAGATTTCTGTTTCTTTGCCAGTTGTATATTTAAATGTGGTGTTGCTTCATTAATGATATATGGGAATGCCTCGGGTACCAAACAAGGTTTAGTAAGTGGAATTAGGTGAATTCTGCCATCCTTAACTTTCCATTTATCTTCAGTTACTAGAAAAATGTTTTATACACACACGTGAATTTTTGGTGTGCACAAAATTCTCTCGATGGATCCGGTTGATCCATAACTTGCGCATATTTTCATTTGTCGGAAATCTGAAGCATGTAATGTAAGGTAGCTTGTAGTTGGATTTGCATCCGGGCACGCTGCATTTGAAAGGCATTCTATGAACCTAAAATCATTGAAAACAATATGTTCATACATTTGAGAAGATGCGTAGGATAAGAAAAAATCATACAATCAAACTCAATACGAACACAGCTAAAACGAGCAATCTATATATTAAATCTAGATATGCATCTAACTACATTAAGAGTTTCATATATTTTACAAGCTGCAAAGGAATGATCTTAGCTAATACGAGGGAAATTGTTGACCGTAGTACGAATTTCCATACATCTATAGCTACATTATACCTGGCACAAGGGCCATACAGTGCCAGACACAAGACACAATATCAAGTAATAGACACACACAATGGAAGTTTTTTTAACTGGACATTTATTTAAAGTTAGGAAAATTAAATTCACATAGGGAAGACTGAAAATTTCATTTATTAAATGTTAGAACATGAAGTTTATCACTAAAAAATTATGGAAGCTAAGAATTACAATTTGTTCTACGATTTTTGTTCCTTTCACGGATTTTGCCAGTAACGGCTATTATGATAAATTTTTACTTTTAGCTTCTCGATTTAATCGCGTTACAATGTAGAATTGTTAAATATTATATTACTAATCATTATATAGAACACTATACTATAAAAAAATACCCCATACTATAAAATGACCCATAAAAAATTATATGATACCACAAGTCGATATACCGAATTTTAGCCCAATAATCCACAGCAAAAACTTTAATCCAAAATTAATATTATATTTATGAATAGCTTACTTACCAAAGAGGAAGATTTCCTGAGCTATTTAATCCACCGTATTTGCACAAAAGGTTCCTTGATTTAAAATCATACGAGACCTTAAACAGCACAGCTACCTATGTAAAGAAGTCTTCGGAATTCCACGGAAAGCATCCGCCTGAAGTTGATCACGTGACCCTGTTTCCGGTATAGAGCGCGCAGGCCAGTATTAAGATCGGCTGTGATGTGTCAAATTTTGACGTCATGAAAATATTCTGAAATGGAGAAATTCAAAAAGACGCTTCAAAAGTATTGATCGACAATAATGAATTATTTACAAAAAGAACACAAATTTACAAAACCCAGAAATGCTCAAATCTGTCCGCAACAATTCTTTATTAACCCAAATACACAAACACGGAATTCTAAATAAAATTTATAAAATAAAACACTTATTTAGTTTTGAGATACCGAATAGAAAATTACACTTTTATGATCAATGAGTTTTTTGTTTTGGCTTTTCTTATTCCATTACGAAATGCAAGTTGTGTAAAATAAAGTATTTTAACTATCCATTTTTCATCATTCAAATATTCCTAAATTATTTGTATTGTGGAATGAAATAAAAAAATCAGATACATAATTTGAATTTTAAATTGTTTAAATACACTGCTGGCCACCCAAATTGCAACACCAAGAAAGACAAGAGATATCACAACAAAATTTATTTTGTAGATAACATGTTGACCAAGTATCAAATGATTAAATTTATAGACTTCTGTGAAGTGTGGTTCCTGCCAAAATCAGTAGCCAGAGTAGCCGCCATTGTTGGAGATCACCGCTGCCACACGCCTCGGCATTGATTCAAAGAGACTTTGGATGTGTTCTTGGGGTACAGCAGACCAAGCAGCTTCCACACGTTGCCAAAGTTGATCTGGTGTGGCAGCTGGGGATGTATTCTGGGTCAATCGTTGAGCAACCATGGACCACATGTTTTCTATCGGCGAAAGATCCGGAGAGCGAGCTGGACAGGGAAGCAATTCAATCTGGCGATTGACGAAGAACCCTTGGACAATGCGTGCTACGTGTGGTCGCGCATTATCCTGTTGCCCTGAAGGTAAGGAAGGACAACTGGCTCCAACACCTCGGAGATGTAGCGCTGGCTGTTTAAAGTACCGGCAATGCGTACTAGAGGAGTGCGAGAGTGATATCCAATACCGCCCCATACCATAATACCCGGTGCAGGACCAGTGTGGCGGTGCATAACGCAGCTGTTCAGCATCCTCTCTCCACGGTGTCTCCAGACTCGAATCCGACCATCGTGGTGTTGCAGACAGAAGCGTGACTCGTCAGTAAAGACAATTTCATTCCATTCTGCCGTCCACATCCTTCTTTCATCGCACCATTGGCGGCGGAAACGTCTGTGGTTCTGCGTCAAGGGTAGACGAAGCAATGGACGTCTTGCGGACAGACCACTCTGCTGTAAACGGCGTCGAATGGTACGCGCAGACACTGGATGATGCGGTACAGACTGAATGTGCTGTGCTATGGTTCGTGATGTGGCTGAGCGATCCGTCACTGCCATACGCACAATATGCCTGTCATCACGTGAAGTGGTGCACTGAGGTGGATGCGATCGAACACGTCGGTCCGTCGTACCCTCCTGCATCCAACGATCACATATCCGCATTACAGTTGTTTGGTTTCGTCCAACACGACTACCGATTTCCCTGAAAGATAATCCACAATCTCGGTAGGCCACTATCCTTCCTCTGTCGAACTCGGATACTTGATCAAAAGATGATCGCTGTTTTCTACGAGGCATAATTGATCGTTTTTTTGAAAAAACCACAAGAAAAACACAATTGCCGTACTTGAAATCGTCGAAATCTCCAAGCCTTAAATAGCGCTTTGAAGTGGCGCCACAGGCGCGCGTGATGTGCGTCTGCGCTGAAATTCTAATCATTTGTATATCTCACCTCCGCTAATGCATGTTGTAAATTTCATATTATTTGCATGCTTCCTTCAGGGTGTTGCATTTACGGTGGCCAGCAGTGTATAACGCTTCGGAAAAAATTGTTTTTCGAGCAATACTGGTAAAACAATTTTATTTGAAAATTTGATTTTCGTTCAATACTGGTAAAACAAATTGAGTTGCTTAACGCCATCTTTTTACGCTCAATGTTTTTCCTATGGCAATTTCGAATTGATTTAGTACCCTCTGCACACCTAGGTTAAAGAGAACGGGGTTAATATGTAGCTTGAGTTACTCGCAGGGTTCCAAAGTATAAATATACCAAATTTGGTGTAGATTGGTCAAACGGTGTAGATTTGTATAGAGAACATATATACATACATACACATCCATTTTTATGTATATAGATGTCATCAGTGTAGAGAAAACAAGCTCAATCGAGTATAATTTTTACAAAATCACTGCTTTCAACGAATGTTTCATAGGCAACTAAGTTGCATACGAACAATGTCAACTTCAAGTAAGCAACCTCGAACTTCTGTCATTTCATACAAAACTTTCTATTTTTCAACAGTCCTAATTTAAATAATTCCAAACTGTGATATTATTCCAAGATCAGTGAAGTCTTATTTAAAATTCGCTTTACTCGAACAGAAATTCAGTTTTAAATCGAATTCTTATGGTACTTTTTTCAATAGAGATTCAATTTCTCTATTGAAACCATACCTATTTGGAATGATAGATGTAGTTATTTGACTATGGAATACAGCTTTCACTAATACCCATGAAATATGAAAAACAAATTTAAATTTAATTGATTTTAATCGTCTTATGAGAATCTCTCAAAATTTAAGCTTTGAACTACAACGTATGTCTACCCGTTTTGATTTAACGTAACCTATCTTATTTTAGAATAATTTTATTTTAACTTTACCGGTAATTTTAAAACAAGAAGTTACACACCTTATTTAAAAAGTTGTCCATTTATTTTTATGAAATATAATTCTACAAACCATAACTTATTTACCAATCTCAAGGAAAGTTGGTCGAAATATACATATACCACCAAGAAATTACCAATGCCTAGTGATATTTTGCAGAAAATAAAATAATTTCTTAAAATTTCACTGCTAAATAATATATCTGTAATATGATAAGCACTGGAACACACGTAAATACAACCAGAAATGAAATTCTGGTCATTGAAAAATGTAGAATTCTGAAAAACGAAAGATATGAGCAAGCGTGTCAAATTTCTATTTCCTACATATATTTTGAAAGAACAATTCGAAAAAAGAACTTTGAACAATATTGATAAAGACAAGAAGGGGGAGTGCAGATAAATCTAGCTCCTCGTCTGATCGCAACGCTCATGGCACGTTTTTTAGCGCACATTTTATGTCGCCAAGGAAAGAAATCTTAAAAATCTTTTTTTAAAACGGAAAGTAATAAGCTTTAGCGGTAAATAATTAACGGGGAAAAACACAAATACTCCTGTCGAGGTTACCATAAAAACGGAAATAACCCTAATAAAGATGGGTTACCTTCACCTGCCATTACTCGCTACTAAAAGTGCCCCAAGAGCGTTACCACCATACGAGGCGCTAGATACATTTGTACCCAATAATGACTTATTTTCAAAAAGAACACATATTTATAATACTTGGAAATGCTCAAATATGACCGCAACATCTCGCTGTCAACTCAAATGCACAAAAACAGAATTCTAAATCAAATTAAAAAGTAAACATTAATTCTGGCATTGTCAGACACCGAGTAGTAAAATTACGTTTTTATGAGAGTTTTTCGTTTGGACTTTTCGTGTTCCAGTACAAAATGTAAGTTAGGTAAAATTAAATACTTTAAATGTTCCTTTTTCATCAAGCAAATATTCATAAATTATTTATATCATGGAAAGGAATAAAAAGTCAGTTCAAACATAAATGTTGAAAGAACTGGTGTTAATATGTAGCCTACGTTACCCGCAGGCTTCTAAAGTATAAGTGTACCAAGCTTGGTGTGGATTGGTCAAATGGTGATTTGTATAGATAACAGACATACGCCATCTCTGCTCTCTATATAGATGTTTATTAGGTTATGAGCTGTGGCTCATAACCTATTGGTTAAAAAAATCTTAAGAAATATTCTATTGGTCAATGTCAAAACTCGTTAGAAATTGGGTTAGAAGTCATGAAGGGAAGACTGGAAGATGCAGCTGATATATGAGCTTGAACACCTCAGAGGGTTAAGGACAAAATAATTCTAATTATGTTTTAGTGGAATAAAAAAGTCAGCCTCTATAAAAATGTATTGAAATATGTAGTAGGTAGGGGTAGTAGTACAGGGTGATTCTGTTGAAAAGTAAAAATTATTGCTTAATTCTATTGCCTCTTTAATACTCTTGATCAGTAAACTTTTGTACCAATTAACGTAACAATAAAACATTTTATAAACGATAAGATACCATCGACCCCACCCTTTATTTTTTCAAAATACATGACCACTTAAGTCAGGAAACGATTTGTTTTGTCCCATCATTCTAAAGAGGGAAGAGTATGTAGCCACCATACTGCAATCTATTGAAACTCATCCTCTGACTGGAAGATTTGTGGCCTACGTCGGTAAATATTCTTCTTTCTTGCTTTTTTTATTGTGATGAGTAAACACTTTGAATAAGATCCCCTTTCCTTCATTGTGGTGTGCCCAGCACTTTGGAAACAATCCTTCCCTTTGAAAATCCCCTTCGATTTATTGTGGTGTGGTCAGGACTTTTAAAAATATCCCCTTCGTTTATTGTTGTGTGTTCGGGACTTCGAAATATTTTCGGAATCTTTTCTATTGAGGTGTGCTCGATGACTTTTATTGTGGTGTGCCGAAAACTTTTCTTGTAGTGTGCCGAAAAACCTTTATTCTGGTGTGCTCGTGCCCAGGAACTTTTGTTCTGGTGTGCCCAGTACATTTTATTGTAGTGTTCTTGGGACTGAAATATTTTCGGATAGTTTTTATCGTGGTGTGCTCGATGACTTTTATTGTGGTGTGCCCAGAAACTTTTATTCTGTTGTGCCAGAGCTTTTTACTGTAGTGTGCCAGGGACTTTGAAATATTTTCAATCTCTTTTATTGTGGTGTGCTCGATGACTTTTATTGTGGTGTGATCGATGACTTTTATTGTGGTGTGCTCGATGACTTTTATTGTGGTATGCCCAAGAACTTTTATTGTGGTACCCAGACTTTTATTGTGGTGTGCCCAGAACAAACGATATTGTTATCTCCGCAAATAATCCCCGAGGAGCAGTCAGAAACTGCAAAATATACCAGACAATTTATTATCTATTTGAGGAAACCGGGCTAAATAGGATGACTATGTCAAAATCCCTACACTGAAAAGTAAACATGCCCTGTTTTTCTCCAAAACTAAGTTGTAAAGGTCTCTATCATGTGTCTAATTTCTACTGCCCTTTCCCCAGGTCTTTCATTATCTGTCCCATAAAGTTTGACACTTGCGAATTTCTTTTCGTGGCGTATCAATAGTTTTGTTGTTGCCAGATTACCCGAGGTAAGTGCTTTTCGTCAGATGCTTTCTTGATGTCTGTTATAAGGTCAGTTTGGTTTGAGGATTTATTTTTATATAGAACATTTTTTAAGGAAAGTCTATTTGAAATGAGTTTTCGTTTGTAATTACTTTTCTATTTCGTAGAAAATTGCCAAATCATTTAAGTATATATAAAATAATTTTTTAACATCTTTTCTACATTTTTATAATTTCTGGAACTTACTTTGGATACAAATCCTATGCATGCATATTCATCCATGTAATACATTTCACATATATCACACCCCTGCTAAAGGAGCAAACTGACGAAAGGTGACAAACACTAAGGTTACTACGAAAGACCATTTTGAGGGAGGATTAGGAATTACCTTTCTTAAGTTCTTCTCCTGTAATATTACTCAACTCAATTAGTAAAAATGTCGAATGTACGGTGGATACTCTCGCACTCATCGTTTACTTACCAATATTTTTTGACTTGTGACACTCTTACACCAGGCATGCGACATTTTCGAATTTCGTCATCATTAAGGGAAAGATGACAAATTAATTTGATAAGATATTTATCACTAAGTTTGTTATTAAAGAAAATCCATTTTTTTCTTGAAAATTCCCTTTTGTGGCACGTGCAATAAAAAAAGAGCTTGTTTTAAAATTGAATGTCTTCAGTACAGCAAAGCAAAGTCAACCTATTATCACTTTTTATGGTAAATCGATTTGATAGGGTTTTTGATGTGAATACGTCTTTAAAATCGGTATAGAGTTCATCTGCAGAAACTTGCGCGTCACGAAAAGTTTTGATATCTCAAAGCCTTATAACTCCAGGGGTAATCAGTCTATGGGGATAAATGACCTACCATCGTGTAGAGGAAGGTGGGCCGCGTCGATCAGGTCGATCACTAATCCACTCCCCTCTGACCTTTGTACCGCGTGATGAGGGAATGAGTCCCATTTCGGGCTTACTCTGGCCTGTTTAACCGCTGTAATTTCAGTTCTAATCGACGGGTCGTGGCAAGTACGTGCTTAAATTGTAGAGAAGAGAACGACGAGTTCTAAAATTTCATTAGACTAATTGACAGTTTAAACCGTTTGTGTGAAAATTGTATGCAGTGGAAATTGACGATTTCTCGAAGATTTCACTATTAAGCCAAAATATCACTCTAAATTTCGATTGCGGCATAAAAAGTGTAACCGGGTTGAAAGGGCAGTTCAAGATGAACAAAATGATATCAAGAAGTCTAAACTTATGAAAAGTGCTAAGAGATCTAGAGCTTACCGAAGAAGCAAGAAGGAGCAGGCGAGTTTACGCGGCGACGTCGCTGGAGCATCTAACGGGCTGCCACAGGCTGAGCCTATGAACATTGATAATGACGCCTTGCCTGCTGTTAACCCAGTTACCAGTAAAGAAGACAATCCAGCAGTTCGGAGTAAAGCCATGTAGAACCACTGGAACCTACCAGGTATTCGGCCCAAAAGTATTCACGAACCAAACCTTATGGTAGAGTGGGGACTGTGCCTACCCGCTTTTTCTAAAGAAAATACTTGTTTTCAACGAACTTTCTTTACTTAATTTACATATAGATTCAATTCGTAAAATAAGCCACCTTGACCTTCTGTCACTATGACAAAAAAATTGTAGTACTCGTATTTCAAAAGTCCTAGTAAGGACTTTTTTACCATAAACCATTCTCTCAATAATAGCAAAATTCTACTTAAAATTTGCTTTATTCTAACTTACATTCCGCTCTAAATCGAATACTTGTGTTGTGTGCGAGGAAAAGGAAATGCAATTTATTAAAATAATAAGTATTTAATACCGAAGTTATCACAATCAAAAGTCAGATCAAGATTTGAACTCGCAACCCTCAGGTTGCTTATCCGTGATTCAACCAACTGGGCTAGCCTGGCCTTTTCACATCTATAAGATAATTTAATATTTATTTACTGTAAACGAGTAATTTATCGTGGAAGTTTTTAAATATTTTTATTTAACTTCAAAACCATAATAGAGGATAAAATGTGACGCACATTGTCGAGTCGTGCCTTTTATATAGTAGGATAAGTAAATATCAAAATGCATTTGAGGAAAATGCTTTTCACAATTAGTTGAAAACTTTCGTCTTACAATTTCATAATTTAATGCTGCGCCCCATGTAGAGGATATGAAATTTCTGTAACAACCCTCACTATTGCATGCCTATTGAGAAAACTAACATTTTAAGATGTATTTCTCTAGAGCTTGGAGAAAAGAAATATACTTGATGGAAATGACGCAATTCATTATCTAATTTCTAAAGAGTTCCAGCACAAATTATTCAATTGTATCCATGCATTATGCATGGAGAGTAAACGTGGAATGTAAAACTGTTGACGACAGTCTGACAAATGGTACGTCAAGCTCTGCATTGTTTACGAGCATTCGTTCATGTCTTCCTTAAACGTCCTTATGTCTTGGTACTTCTTTAAGTTAAGAGAAAACATAATTTTCAAATGCTGCTGAATTAGCATGAACTCACAATTCGCGGTGAAAAGGGAAGAAGAATGATACTTCAACGTCACACTTGAAACAATGGTCCACCATGTGCGAGATGTTTAACATTTTTCATTGTATCTTAGGAACGAACTAGAGCTCGTAGAAGGCTATTGTTGTCACTTAACTCTCGCATTAAGTTTACGAAGCGTATGTGGAGAATAAATAATACAAGTGGTATAATCCCCAATTAAATATATATTTCCTTATATCTTAGACTTATAAAGGAGACTATATAAAGGAGGCAGAGCTCATGGTGTACTTGAACGGCAGTCTATTGGACGTCTAGTATTTACTAGACCAGATATTTTCAATCGGTGTGTCGCAAGAATGAATGGTACTAGTGTACCTTACGGATGGTGAAACGGCTTATACTGTGTAAGATTAAATTAATTTCAACGTTTTGGTTTTGAGTTTCTTACTAATTTCAAGTAATACCCGTATTTTTAATAACCTCGTAAATAATTTTTAGTATAATTTTTTATTACGAAGTATAATAGATAAATTGCTTCGAAAATATTTTTTAAAAGCCACATTAGAGCAAACGGGTATGTAATTACTATTATTATTGCTTTGTAAATCCATAAAAAATGTATCTATTTTCTGACAAAAAGTCAGATGGGCAAAAAATATGTACTTTTGGGGGTGCCGTAAAATTTTAGTAATTAGTTTGTGAGTGATGAGAGGAAAACGATTGAAAATCTCTGTACTAGACTAATTCAGTTAGCAACGATTTATTCTGTACACCTTTAAGAAGTTTCATTTAAAGGAATAAAATATTCATGAAATTAAATGCAGTATACACTATCGTGAATTTTCAAAACAGGAATATATAATAATTCATAAAATTTGAACTGCATGAAAATCGAATCTTCAAAACAACGGGGAGATGAAATAAGAGGATGTTAAGAAATAAAAAATCACATATAAGGTGAATAGGACAATGAAGTTATTATTGACAGTAACAAGGAAAATAATTTTGAATTTCATAATAAAGTTTATAGGGAGGAACAGGGACAGAACTTGTGAAAGCTGGAAGCGCGTGATCAGTGATGCATTAGCTCATAGATGAACCAAAAAGGTAAAGCAGAACCTCCGGCGATTTTTAACATCGTTCGGAATGAATGACACCCCATTGTCCAAATGCCAGAGACTAAACTCAGTGAGTTCTACTCGTCATCAACTCACCTTTGACATCTACGACACATATCCACAAACATAACATTCTTACTGTGTAATAAATGATATGTAACGGACTGTTATAGGACTAGATACTTGAATGATCACTGCTTAAGAATTCTATGGAATATAAATTGTTTTACAAGAAATTTTCCTTATTATAGTTGAGAAATTTAAAAATGAGTACATAAATTTGAAATGAGTAAATAAAATTTCACTTCTAAATATTCACAACGCCTGTATGCTTCTATGAGAGTACTAACACATAGTTCTGTATTGTGTACTTGATACCTTTTAACTAGTGCTTACTAGTGCCATGTTATTATTTTAATATTTGCGGGTGTATTAATTCGATTTTTCAATATTGTAATGAAAAAGCGGAATATTTGTCATCTAACGGAAGGTATATTCATCATACACTAAAATTAAAGTCTTATTAAATAAATTATCCTCCCGAAAGTTTCTTTGCATTATTCATTTCTTGGATCAAAGAGGAAAGGAATTAACTTGATTAAGCAATTAATTATCCGTAAAATTGAGTCACACTGAATAAGAAAAACAGCAAAGGGTCGATAAGTATAATGACTCCAGACTGAGCTGATAAATATTCATCAGCCTTCATGGAAAGAAATATTTGTTTTAAAGGTTCTGGTATATTAAAAAAAGTCGCAGATCTGAAAACTGTTTGCCCTAGGTATTACAAATTCGCAAGGCTCGTGGGATAAGCCGAATATAAAAACTCAGTTTAAATCAATCTAAGCATTTGTAGAAGTACAATTAAGGTGAATTTTGCCCCATCCCAACAAAAGTTAATTTTCAGTACATATATATATATATATATATATATATATATATATATATATATATATATGTATATATATATATATATATGTATATATATATATATATATATATATATATATATCAGTGTAACCCTTTCTCCATCGTGAAATGATTTTTGGTAGAGAAAGTTACACGGTCTTTCACACATCAGGCTAAGTTGGGGACTCGGACATGAATATGAATAAAATAGACTTCAGTTTGGCAGAGGAATTGTTGCAAACTGCCTTTTTAATGGTACTTTTGTCGTATAAGGAATGCTTAGATTCGTTCTTTGTTGTTTCATGTCTTATTTTTACGAACAATTTTGAAGAAAATGAAAATGTTAAGATAGTTTGTGTTCTTTTAAAGGGCAACTTTTGTAATGTTTTGGGTCACAAAATCACCTTATTAGGCATTTTTCTACCAAGTTTTATGTAATCGAGTCCTAATAATTATTATATCCATTCACAATGCAAAAAGTTTTCCAAAACACGATTAACATAAGGTTATATAAAAGTCTAGAAGTTATAAAGGAAAGCTATCTATATAAAAATTTTCTCATATCACTTAACTGCACGATACATTTAAAAATCCCATTGACATACGAGCATACGTATTAAGCATCATGTAACCCTTAGAATCTTTTAGGAGTCCCAAGTCAAACCTGTATCAAAGAGTATTTCTAAGATCTCTTGGGAACATCAGACCTCATTACGTGATTTTTTTTCTGTAAGTAAATACCTTCTATGCTATAAGAAGATGTATGTTCTGAGAAAAGCTAACAGAAGTTACTCCAGACTATGACGTAAGTCTTGTAAAGTATTCAGTTCATCCCTTTTGGAGGTCAACTTAAAAAAAAGGATTTGGGAACATTAATCCTTTGGGAACCAGAACGAGATAATAGGAAGTTTTTCAGAGCTACATTATCCGAAGAACAGAGTTCAGTTTAAAATACATTTAATGATTTATCTGGAAGCATTATTAACTTCTATATCAATGACGTTTTATTGAAATAAATTTCAGAGCTTTTAGAATTTTTTTGAAAATTGTAGATACATTTTAAAAGAAATTTGTGCTCCAAATGCTTCCAATTATATCAATTATGAAATCCACTCCGGATTTGGAATCTCTAAAACAATCAACTCAAATCTGTTATTATCTAGTATTATTCAAAATGTCTTTTGTTCTCAACTTACAATCTGTGATACCAGTTTAATTGAAGGAAAGCAATCTCATCAAATTTTGTGATGGCTCATGATTTAAAACGATCTTTCAAGAGATGTTTTATAAAAAATTAAGTCATAATGACATTGTTTTACTCTTATAAATTATGCTCATATCACATTATACAAAACAAAAACATGATAAATTTCTATAGTGTTGATATTTCTGAAGTGTTCAAGGAATTGTGAATAATAATACATCTTATTCATTATTAATAGCAACTTCTTCACAAAGCTGTGGAAAAATTGGTAAATATTAAAAAATATTTAAGCATTGCGCTTGTCCAAGAAATTGACTACGAAGATTATAAAATTATCTGTTTTTTTAAAGTAATTCCAACCTCAAACACAATACTTCCGCTAACTTAAACAATATTTCACTTGAATTTTATGATGCAGCATCGTGCAATTTAAAAGTGCATTTCTAGCTAAGAGAAATTTCTCAACAAAAAATAATCCTTGATCTATTAGTCACCATTTATTAAATTATCTATTAGCTCGGTTAAACATTATCTTAAAAGTAACTCATTCATTGCGTTCCTAAGTGCTGTAATTCAATAAAATCGTGATTAGATCTAGGCGTATTTTTTTTACGTAAAAGAAATAAACTGTGCAATAATTAAATGTTTGAGATGGCACAAATATTATCAATTGGCTAAAAGTTAGGATTATATTAAACCTTGTAGCAGCAACTTTTATGAAGGTTTATCATAATAACTTTTGTAATTTTTCAAAGAGTTTAATTGATTTAATTTCAAATTTAACTATTTGAGGAATAGCTGTTGTCCTCTTTGGGGTCAGGTAGCGTTCACACTAAACCATACGCGTAAGATATAGTAATAGCGAATGCGTTTACCTCAGGCCCACATATCAGATAGGGCCCTATATGTTTAACTATAGATGTGAAATATAGGTGGACTTTGCATTGCTATTGACAGGAGCTTAATAGAGTGTTACTAATATGTTGACTAGTAGTCAACTGCCTTCTCTGAAAATTGACTTGGTTGGCCGATTTGGCTTCTTATAGAATCGCCTAGTGATGTAAAATCTTTTGACAGAGTTGTTTAAGAATACGCATTTCTATAGAGCGGCGACAAAAGTGGTGAAATCGCCGAAGTCTACTACTCTGACGAGAGGGCCAATCAGATGACGAATCAATGAATGGGAGTTTTCGATCGTCCCGCGGACAAATCAGATGATGAATGTTGGGTTGCACCAGGCAGACATAAGTAATCTAAGGGTCACGTTTCTACTAGTTTTGGTGACATGATCCTGGGCACTTAAAAATGTGACTATTGCTCACTCTACTTTTATATTTTCCCTATGGATTTAACCAATACGCAGAACATACACGCCTCTCCTGAAAGGTTTAACCGGTCCTGAGGCCAAATACGGCCCTGTGAATAGGTTTAACTAGCCCACGCATACGACCCTATGGATAGGTTTAACCGGTCCGCAGACCATACACAGACCTCAGAATAGATTTCACCAGCCTGCAGTCAAGATACGACCCTCTTGACAGGTTTGACCGGGTCGCAGACTGGATATGGACCTGTACTATCAATAATCTAAAGGTAGAATTGGTTTGCGGTTGTTGGTGAGTTGCATTTAAATACTCCTAGAGTATGCTAATTCATAAGAAAAATAAAAAAGTGTTAAATCGAAAGGTGTACTTATTTTTGAAATAGCTACGCTGAAATTTGGCGAGCAGTGTTACTTGATTCATCGTTGGCTTAGAGAAAAACTCATTCCATGACATTCTTTCGGAGACATTAAATGTTTATTTTCTTGGTGATAAATACAGTCACATTTTAATATTTTTGAAAGATATATAATACTATCAAAATGCTTATAATTTTATTGGATGACCTAAAATTCATATTTAATGTTTAAACAGATGCACAGTAAAAAATAATGTTTGTCAGTTTATGAGTTTCTTTTCTAAGCTTACGATATTTTTTTTGGGTGCAAGAAAGGCATCATGCAGAAATCTATGGCTGGTTAAATACAAATTTGTCAAACTATCTAAAACAATTCAAACTATAATATAAATATTTAATATTTTATATCTCAAGCATAAATAGAAAAAAGCGCTGGTTTTTAATGGATTCTATTTCAATAGTAAAAATATTACAGGATTGAAAGATAACATATTTCTAAAGGATAAAATAAATATATAAATAGGTTTCATCTTGTTTCCTTTTATAAGCGAAGACATTTCTTCAGATCCCATTTCAAACATTTTTACGTAGATCATACTGTTGTTTCCTTAGTACAAAAATTGAAAAATCCAAAGGAATAAAATATTTTTCTGAGAATAATATTTTTGAAAAAAATATTTTGAAACTTTTTCTGGATTTACAAGAAATAAAAATATTTCAGAACTAATCCTCTCGCAACTGCAAAATCTAATAACTTATTTTATAAATCAATCACGATAATTGATAGCAAAAGGTTTAAATGAGTTTTGCATTTAAAAAATAGCTTTTGTTTCTGAAGTTTAGGAGATTTAGAAGTTAAACAGGAGTACCAGATCATAATTACAGAATTTAATTCTTTCTGTTCACAGTATTTAATGTTTAGTTTTAATTATCGTGCAGTACTTAATACAAGATTAAAAATAATATTTATTGTACTTCAGAATGAAAGGAGTAAATTAGTTAGTTTATGTTATTCATTTCTAAAAAAAATATTTTTCTTTACTTATTAACATTTTTAATAAGTAAAGATAAATAACATTTTTACTTTCAACACAATCAGTTTAACCACAGTTCTCATTACTTTTTACCTGATGAGAGGCGAGTTAAAACCCCAGGGACTTTTAAATCATAGCTAAATCAAATTCAAACAGAATTACAATGAAAAGCGACATAGTAAAAACTTATTGAAAGCACCGCAACAAAGTTTTCCTCCTATAAATTACCGCTCTACTGGTGTTATGTATGAAGCGTATATACGCTCTTCCATTTCAAGAATAGTATAATTATTCATTATTTACAAAATCATCAAAGTTCTGAAAAATTAACTACAGTTCTCCAAGTAGTAGGGAGAAAAGATTTCAGGGAGTCAAGATTTCATTATTTACTCCATTACTTACAAAATTATCGAAATTCTTGAAAATCAACATCTCTCTGTAACTACGAAGTAAAGATTGAAGAGTTTTCATTTAGTCTCATATACCTTCCCTTATAGGGGCGCTTTGTATTCAATTGCAATGTGTTAATACAAGATATAAATAATGCTATAATAACTTCGATTTATTATCAAAACCAATATTTTTGGTTTATGATGTTTAAACACTATTTGGTTACAAATATGCTTACTAAACTTGTTTAAAAATCCCTTAAGTTTACATCAGTTATAAATCCCCATATCGACAAATTTTTAAACTCGTATCTCATAACTGGTCTACAATTTGGTATCTAGATTTTTATTGAGCCAGAAAAATTTTGATTTCAAACTCATGTGATTTTGATAGTAAAACGAGGATATATCTGTATTTTTTAGATACCCCTAAATTAAAATAATTTAATGGCAAAGTATAGGAACTCAACTTTTTGCAATACAGTCAAACTTTCTATATTTATCAATGTGTTTTTCATTTGGCTAAATAGAGAATTAGAAATCAGACACATGATGTGAAATATGATGCACTATATCATTTTATTGATGATTGCTTAATCCTGAAAGTATTATACTGTTAGTAAATAATTAATCCTACAAAATATTTCAGGGGGGATATCTTACTGAACTGCACAAACCACTCTAATCAATAAAAGTCCTTTAAGAAACAATAGGTTAAACAAATTATTCAATGTTTTGAGGAATACCAGATTTTCTTTACAACTGAAAAAATTCTAATAGGAAGTGAACTCTTATTGGAGAGTAGAGGGCACATTTTCATTTTATTTTGTATTTTCTTTTATTGATTTAATCGAAATCGTAACACATGCAATCATCGACCTTCTAATGCATTGTTTTCCAAAGTGGGCTTTGAAGGAATCTTGGGGACAGTCCCCAAGGAATATAGGAAGGGGACGTTGAGGAACAAGGTTGAACAATAAGAAGATGCTAAAAAACTTTGTTGGCCAAAATGTTTTAAGCAAACGCTTATCCTCTTCCTCTTAACCATACAGACACATTCACTACAGTGATGCAATGTAGAAATTATGTGTTGTAAAATGCAAGTTACAACTGATCGGTCTAAAAACAAAACAATAGGACGTAGCAAGCAACTGTGGGCATGAGTGTATGTATATGTGATTTTTCGATTTAAATTTGTGATTAAATTTTCATCAGCCTGTCTAGTTGAACGTGGATTTACTGCAACAAGACTTTTAACTAAAAAAGGAACCGCCAGCAAACAGTTGACCGTGGAGATTTAAGGTTGCTGCTGACGAGAATAGAGCCATGAAGATCTGACTAAGTTTGCTAATAACTACTTATCTTGTTAGCAAGATATTACCGATTTTTTATGCCGACGAGATCAAGATCTGGTCGGTTTTCTTCTATTGTGGAGATTCCTCGTCCATCAACATCTGGTCAGTTTTGCAAATAATTAGTTACCTCGTTGAGACAACCACAAGGAAGGGTAAAGGATAATTTTTCCAAATTCCTTTATGTAAAATTCAGAGAAGGAATCTTTGTTCCTCAGATAAGGAAACTTCGGAATGATTCTATTTTTCTAGAAAAGCTGAATAGCAAGGAATTCGCCACATGGCAATCATTAATATCTTTGGTCAAAGGGATTCTGGGGAACCACAAAGTGAAAACTATCAACAACTCATTCAAGACCTCAAAATCTCTAAATACCTTGGATGACGAATCTCTTTAAAAATACATATCCTCGATTCTCATCTGGATTTCGTTCCTGACAGAGTAAGAGCAATTAACCGTGGACAAGGAAAATGTTCCTCCAAGATGTCTGAACTGTGGAGGAAAGGTATCGAGGCAAGTGGGATCCCTCAATGATGAGTAATTACTGTTCGGTTTTCAGGGCAACACGACGTACAAGAGAAATATTAACTACTTGTATAGTAAGGCGAGTATAAATGTATAAATTTAATTATGAAATTCTGTATTGGAACAAGTTTACTTTTTTTGCTGCCTCATACAGTAATTTGTGAACATTGTATTTATAAATTTTAGCACTAAAATTTTATAAGTATCAAAAAAGAAAAATAAATTGTATAATGAATTACAATTGGGAAATCAGTTTTAACTTGGAATTCAGTAAAACATGACCTTTTCTTTCACATCCAAGACATGTAAATATTGCATTGTAAAATACATAATTTGAAACAGCTATTGTTAATACACAAAGAAATGTACGTAATGGAAGTTTTTTAGTTATATCTGAATTCAGAACCCCAAAATTGGAAAAACCTTCTTTCGCCCATGGTTTGGTATTGGTATTGGTATTGATATTGGTATTTTCAATTAACGTCACACTGGAGCAACACAACGGGCTATTGGTGACGGTCCGGGATCAATCCCAGAGGGAAAGATCCGAGGACAACACCACGTAATTTTGAACCACGGTCAGATGACGACGCCCATGGTTTGGAGAAAGGTTTAAAATTATTGGCCAGTGTCTAGAGATGGGATTTTAATCAGATACCAATTTAAATAACAGTGTAATTCTATTATAAGAACAGTTAGCATCTGTTATCGAAAATATTAAGTTTCTGATAAATGTTATACAATGATACAATCTAAATTGAATTAAATTTTAAATTAAAACATTAAAATTTAGCAAAATACTTTACAAAAATAAAAGGACGAAATTACTAGTGCTTTTTAAATTAACAGTTAATTTAAACTATTAATAAATATTAAAATTAACCACTAATGTCGATTTCTAACAACTATTAACCGTTAAATTGAGTTAATAACCATTAGCATCAGTTGCTAACTGATAACAAATTGCTATTAACAACTAATAATAACTGTTGTCACCAGGTTAACAATAACAGTTAACACAATTACCTTAAAATAATAGTTTTGACCATCAATATTATTATCTTGGAAAATTGACACGAGCCTCGAGAAATATGATCTTAAGAAAGCGAAGTATCTTACATTTTATTGACAATTGAGAATGAATTTTAGAAACAAAGTAGACCCGAAGTTATATTACTATTGTCAAAGCAGAATATAGAATCTACTCTGCTATTACTATTGTCATATCAATTTAAATGCGTTGTATCTTATATGATTGCAATTATGCAACTGATAAGATTAAAATTTTAATTGCAATATATCCATTGCCTTTCACATTTAGTAGATTTCAAAAACATTTCTTGCAATTTTTCTAATCCTTTTCATTTTGCATGTTCATTGGAAAATACATCACACGGCGGTTTCCATTCAGCTGTAGATTTAATTGTCAGAAATGTTTCAGTTTTTGTTAATGTTACGGTGTTTTATGCACCGTATGGTAAGTCAATGGTAAAATCGTGTCGGATTAAAGGATAGTGGCAATCACCTGCATGACCTACTGGAACTGATGATGGTAATCTTAAGCGGGGTTCCAGGATCAGACAATCTCCGCTCTTTTTAGGGCACTAGAGGAACATTTCTTATAGCATCTACAACCTCCACTAGAAAAAGATCTTACTCCCAAGAACGAGATATTCCAATTTTCGTCTTTACGAAGCTCTTCCCCGAGTCAACCCCTAGCGTAATTGTTGAGTAATGATACAGGCGACCCACTTAGTAAGAAGTGAGAACAATCGTTCTACAAGAGCTAAGCAAGGGAAACAATCTTTCTGACTCGGAGCCTAATCATTTTCCTTCCCACCCTATTAGAGTTCTGGAGAAGAGTGAAGCTACAGAGGATTTTTGTTTTACCCAGTTTCAATTATTCAGTACCCAATTCCAATTATTTCAATATTCGAAATTATTTTATTATTCGTTATCACTATTTGGATGCACATTAGAATAATTTATGACCTATTATCTAACCATAAAGAACAGCAATTTTTAATGCCTTGACCAATGCCATCAACTCCACTCAGCCCATGGTCGGTCATTCTAGGTTTTTTGACCCCTCTCGTTTGTCTAGTTCGTCAAGTTGGTACCACTACGTGGCAGATTCTACGATTGAATTTTTTATTCAGAGAACTGAGTACAGGAAAACTTAAAAATTCGGTATTTACGCTTCGGAAACGGTGTTAGTTACCAGTCTTCAAAATCGGTATCTACAGACACTTCAATTGCAGATTTCCTTTAAGATCATCATACTAAATAAAATAATCCTTGTATCTAGATATTTTATGTAACTATGTATTGAAGTACATTTAGGCATTTCAAAACAGGATTCAATTATAATATATTTCAGGTACCGTTGTTTAGAAGCCACTTAAATCCCAGTTTTCAGAAAATAATTTAGTCTGTCACCTGAGTACTAAATTCAGTGTAGTATAATTCTAGAAAGGATGAGTATTTCAAGAACTTTTAAAAATTACTTTCTAAGACCATCAGACAAACTGAAATAATCCTTGCATTTCTTTTATTTCGATGCTCTGCTGAATCTGTGTTGGGTTTTATCGATTGAAGACAGAGTTTTATACTTTAAAAATAAATTTTATTACGTAGCCAAGTCTTATGGTTTAAAAACATAATTTCAGAAAACAACAAGAAGTCTGATCAGCACATGATCCCCAATTTTCTTCACTTTTATACATTTAAAGATTTACATATTCTTCAAATTTATGTGCCCCACACGGCACTATAATTGGAGGTTTGAGACCGATTCCAACATGCGGCCCCATCGGTTGTAAAACCTCAGCAGATGTATTACAATTCAATATATATATTTATATAAATCTAACAAAATATTTTTCTAATAATATTTTTAAATTTATTTAACAATAAAGGCTTTGTTAAAAAGTCAGCCAAATTATTTTCCGATGAAATATAATTTACGTTAAATAGTTCATCTTTTATTAATTTACGAATAAATTTGTACTTGATATCAATATGTTTAGTTTTCTGATTTTCCTGACTATTTTTTGAAAAATAGATAGCAGATTGATTATCACAATATACTTGGGGTCTTATGTGATCACACAAACTTAATTCATTTATAATTCTACTAAACCAAATAACTTCTTTAGTGCAATCGGTTAGTGCAATAAATTCAGATTCCATTGAGCTAAGAGCTATGCACTTTTGTTTAGAAGATTTCCATGATATTGGGATGTTACCCAAATAAATTAAATAGCCACTGCTTGAATGTCTGTTTGTGAGACCACATCCCCAATTTGCATCAGAAAAAGCAATCAAATTTGAACTTTCTACATTGGAAAGATTAATTTTAAAATCCTTTGTAAGAAAAACATAGTTCATAATATCAACAACGTAAGACCAGTGTTTGTAAGTATAACCATTACAAAACTGAGACATTATATTAACAGCAAATGCAATATCTGGTCTGGATCTATCTGACAAAAACGATAAACATCCTATTAAGGAACGATAGGGAAATTTCCTTATTAAATCATTTTCAATTATTTCTTCCTCTTTAACCTTATCAGGTAAGTTACAACCAATTTTAAAAGGTAAATTCACAAAACTTTTAGGAAGATCTTTGAATTTTGACATTAATTTTTCAATGTAGGTAATTTGATGTAAATAAATCGAATTTTCAATTTCTTGAAAGTTTACGCCTAACAAATATTTAGTTTTACCTAGGACTGTAAGATCCAATTTTTTGTCCAATAATTCGATTACTTCATTTATCAAATGTTCCTTTTTGAAAACAAAACCATATCATCTACATAAACAATTAAAATTACATCTTTAAATTTGTAGACACAGTTACACCAATTTAACTGAGAAAATCCTAATTTAGTTAAAATACCGTCTAATTCCAAATTCCATTCTCTACCACTTTGATGCAGACCATATATAGCCTTTTCCAATAGACATACTTTGTTTTCGGATCCTTTCAGCACAAATCCTTTTGGCTGTTTCATGTATATAGTATCCTTAAGGTGTCCATATAAATATGCACTTTTCACGTCAACTTGACAGTGATACCAACCCAACATAGAAATCAATAGTACAAACAATAATCTAACAATAGAAAAATTCACAACTGGTGAAAAAATATCTTTAAAATCAATGCCGGGTTTTTGCTTAAAACCTTGAGCAACGAGACGAGCTTTATACCTTTTAGGTATATTGTTTTCGTCCATTTTTATGCTGTACACCCACTTACTTCCAATTATGGTTGTATTTGGGGGGGTGTCCACTAATTTCCATACTTGCCTATCCTTCATTATCTGAATTTCTTCATTCATGGCAGTATTCCATTTAATTTTATACTTACTTGTTTGCGTATCTTCATAACTTTTAGGGATTTCGACATTGTAACACTGATCATACATGTCGTACAGCTGCTGCTCTAAAAAATTAGATTCATCACTAGAAGTAGATGGCACATTAGAAATATCCACATTAGGATGTTCAGTTTCTGGCTTAAAATTGAAATTTACAGGATCAAACCTAATCTTATTTTTAGTACAGTACTTTTTAATATCATTTAAAGATCTCATTCTCAAATTTTCAGGAGAATAATAGTATACATCTATTCTATTGCTTTTATTTCTAGGTTTTTCGATTCTTCGCCAATTTGAAATGTTAAGACTTTTTAAGTCCTCAGTTTTAACTAAATCTTTAGAATCTAAAACTTGAGTTTCACTTTCCGATTTTACTTTTATATTTTCATTTGATTGATAAATAGGAATATTAGAATTAAGATCGAAAGAAACGTACTCAAAGTTTTTACCAAATAGTACATCAACAGCTTTCTTACTTTCGTCGATATGAACATGGACTGTTTCAACTATTCTCTTCTCGTTTGGTACATATATTCTGTAACCTTTAGTTTTCAAACCATATCCTGTCAAAATACCAAGTTTAGCTCTGGGTTGTAATTTATTTCTCTGTATTTTAGGAATATGAACATATGCCAAAGAGCCAAAAATTCTAAAATGTTTTACTGATGGTTTGAAACCAGTCCATATTTCGTTAGGAGATATACCCTCAGTTAATTTGTGTTCGCATCTATTTTTAGTGTGAATAAATGCTAAAAGTGCTTCTGACCAAAATTGTGGTTGTAAACCACTGTCTTGAAGCATAGCTCTGACACAATCCATGGCTGTTCTATTGAACCTTTCTGCAATGCCATTTTGTTCAGGGGTATAAGTTGAAGTTCTTTCGATTTTTATTCCTAGATCATTTAAAAACTTTTTAAATTCTTTGTGACAAAATTCTAAACCATTGTCAGTTCGGACACATTTTAACTTAACATTTAGCTGTCTTTCAGCTTTAACCAAGTATTTTTTAAAGTAATCAAAAACTTCATTCTTATTTCGAATAATATAAATAGTTACTTTACGTGAAAAATCATCAATAATAGATAAAAAGTATTTGTTTCCACCTAGAGAGTTAACTGGAGCAGGACCCCACAAATCCATATGGATCCTTTCCAAAACATTTTTAGTTTTCCTTTCGTACATATAGTTTCTTTTTAAGGATATTCTAGTGGATTTAGCAATAGCACAAATCTTACAATTTTTATCTATATTCTTACAATTAAGTTTTTCAATTCCTTTTACACAATTAATTTTACTCATATTTTCAATTAAGGGCATGTTAACATGACAAAACCTACGGTGGGCTTTTTCTAGATCTAAACCAGTTACATATGTATAATTTTTAATCTTGGGATAACCTTTTAAGATATACAATTTTCCAATTCTGGGAACAGTAAACAAATATTTATTATAACTATTATAAATAATCATTTTGTTATTTCCCCATTTAATTTGGTTTCCCACAAGGTCAATACGAGCACCACTAATTAAATTTCTTCTCATATTAGGCGAGTATAAAACATCTTTCAAAGTTAAATCAAAATTTCGGTTTCTATCTAAAACTGTAAATTGAATATCACCCATACCTAATACTTCCGATGTGCTGTCCTTGTCTCCGACTAGGATCTTCTGTGGTGGTAGTTTTCTGAATGTCGTAAACATATCACGTTCTTTACAGAAGTGAGCAGTTGCAGCTGAATCAATGAGAAATTCCCTCGGTCTTTCATTTGAAAAATTTGAAACTGCATAGGCACGTTGAAGATCAGTTTTTGGATTGTCCTCCATATAAAATAATTCACCACCAGGTTTCTGCCGATTGCTTTTCTTGAAGCACTTCGATTCGTAATGTCCCGACTTTTTGCAGTAGTTGCAGAATGGTCGCGGCCCCATACGACAAACTGTCGACTTTCTTGGGCTTGAAGGAATTAATTCAGGGTCCAGTACGCATCTGCTGTGATCAGGAGTAGACGCCCGTGTCTCCTTGTATCTAGATGACTTGTTTCTTGTAGCATAAGCATCGGCCACGATACTTAATTTTGTGCCTTCGTCTTTCCGCTTCAGCTCGATTCGGCTGGATTCTGTTATTAAATGTTTAGACAAATTGTCTAGCGTGAACTCGTTGTCATCCATCCTGTATAGCAATTGTACCAGATTATCGTATTCGTGAGGCAAATGTCTTATTAGTTGAAAGCAAACTAAGAGGTCTGGGATTTCGAATCCACCTTCTTTTATCTGTAACAGCTTCTCATGCACTCGTTTGCAGAAGAGTCCAATGGATTCGTCCTCCGGCTGGTAGCGGATTGAAAAGAACTCGTCCACAAGGCCTGCCAATCGTGCTCTAGATGCTGGTTCAAAGTTGGTCTTTAATATATCCCAGGCTTCCTTACCATCCTCAGTAGATGAAATTAAGACTTGATATTTTCTGTCTATGCCCTGGTAGATAGTTGTGTATGTCCTCTGTTTCCTATAACGATAGTCTCTTTTTTCTTGTTCTGGAGCATCTTCCAATAATAGAGGTTCCGTTTTAGTGATAAATTCCCAGCAGTTCCGGTCCATTAGCAATATCTTCATGTCCGTCTTCCACGTGGCATAGTTGAAATCCGATAACTTCGGGAAGGAAAACATGGACATTTCTTGAATACCCATCATACTGGATACCGGTAGTGGCAGAATTCAGGTTCAGCTTAAGGTCTGAGGCCCATAACCAATTGTTGGGTTTTATCGATTGAAGACAGAGTTTTATACATTAAAAATAAATTTTATTACGTAGCCAAGTCTTATGGTTTAAAAACATAATTTCAGAAAACAACAAGAAGTCTGATCAGCACATGATCCCCAATTTTCTTCACTTTTATACATTTAAAGATTTACATATTCTTCAAATTTATGTGCCCCACACGGCACTATAATTGGAGGTTTGAGACCGATTCCAACAATCTGATCCAGGCCTCATTTCTGAAGATCGCGCGATTTTACTTTAAAATATTCCTTACGTTCACTTTAATTCAACGCCTATGCGAGTCTGATTCAAACACACTGATGTTGGTACAGTCATTAGATTAGTGATTTAACACCCTTGAGACTATCCTTCTGAAGAACGTAATCCAATTTGGCCTTTGACGGTCAAATTCGGCTTATTGCGAGGAAACTCCTTTCAAGATCACACGAATTTGTGTATTTACTCAATTGTATGATACTGACTATTGGCATGCTCTCTTGTTAAGAGAAAGGGGATGTGTATTTGGGGAATTAAACTTAGAATGAGTCACTCATGTCAAATCGATAGATTCATCTAGTTCAAAGGTATTTGTGTTTGGATAATTTTATATTTTTGTCAACAGAAAACAGCCAATAAATTTATATTCTTTCATTGGATTATTGATTTCAATGTACAGTTGAAAGGAAAAAGAATCAAACCACCTCTCTTTATTAGTATATCGTTCCTAATAGAGAAGCCCTCAGGAGCACATCTTCTTTAGGTGTGTATGGGCATCACAAACCCTAGTTATCCGATTGATCTGTATTCTCTTTCGTTTTACCCTGGCCTACCCTTCTACTTTTGCTTCTTTTCCTACCTCGTTGTGTTTGGCGTAGTTTGGCCAAATATGGCCCTTGCGCCATGAGACCCCAAACCAATCAACAACCATCCTAGAAGAGAAAATTTAGAGGTACTATTCAATGTGGAATAGTGTCTTCTAAAAATTAATTTGCACAAAGTTTGCTTCGTACTAATTTTTTTGTGTACCAGCTTAATACACTGCAGTGCAAAACTTAAGCAACGATGTAATTTTTAACCAGACAGCCATGAAATTGTAAAAAAGGGACTTGTTGCGTTCAGTACAATGAACACCCAATTCAGTAGAAAGGTGATTTGTATGCAAATATCAGGAACAAGACGTCATAGATGACGTGAGGGCACGCAAAACGCGTGCAGTCAGCGCGCGCAGTGCAAGACTATACTAAAGAGAATGACGAAAGGCGCTATTAAAGGCATTCGCTGCAAGTTCAAGCGAGTTCGTACGTGCAATATGGCTACAAGAAACCATCTGGACGACTTTACACGTGGTAGAATGATCGGCAAGCTCGAGGAGGGGAGTAGTATGACGAGTATAGCCCAAGAGTTTAGAATCGACAAAAGTATCGTTTCACGAGCTTGGAAAGCCTTCCAAACAACTGGTACAGCTGTAAGAAAGGTTGGTGGTGGTCGGCCAAGAAAAACAACGCCAATGGATGACCGATATATCGTCCTGCAGGCGAAAAGAGATAGATACCAGTCAGCGGGCAACCTGGCTCAGCAGCTGCGTGCGGCAACGGGACGATAAGTGTCGTGGTTTACTGTGGCCAGACGCCTTCATAAAGGCGGCTTATTCGGCCGCCGTACTGAACGCTGCATCCTATTGACAGCTGCCCATCGGCGCCGCCGTTTGGATTGGTGTAAGGAACACAAAGACTGGATATCTCATCAATGGAGTCACGTTAAGGCAAAAAAAATGTTGCTTAAGTTTTGCACAGCAGTGTACATTAAATATACAATTTCAATTATTCGTCTCATTTTAACGAGAGGTATTAAGTGAGATAGGAAAATGGAAATATCATTGGATTCATCTTTGCCTAAAAACAATGCAACTTAAAGGATTCAATCAAAATGAACAATTGAAAATTGTTACACGGAAATAATTAATTTGTTTTGTATATATCACGAGATGATGCAAAGACCATAAAACTATTTTGCTATACAAATATTAAATATATGTTCTCAAACTCAATCATTTTATTTTACGTGACACTTTCCATGTCATTCAGTAATCTTTCACAAAACAAAACAACCTAGCAAAGATTCTGTAATAAATTGAAATAAGTGTACAAGAATACGAATTCTAGTATACGCGGTTTTTTACGTAATGGCATCATTTTGTTATGAACAATCATGCAAAATATTTTGATTTAATTATTTCTATATATTGTTTACTTAATTATTGACTTTGTTTATGGAATATGGTATGGGTCAAATGACTTCCTATGGATTCCTTACACATATGGGCTCTTTCAGTGACATTTTTCAAAATGTTTGAGCAGATTTCCAGAGGGATTTCTTCGATTTTTTCCTGAATGTTTTGCTTAAGCTATTGAATCGTTGTCGTAGTGTTAGCCTAGAATCCTTCCTGTTGGTAGTCCTATAGACGATAGATCCAGCGAGGTCAAATCAAGGGATCTAGGGGGACAATCGCCCAGATTCAGACATTATTCGGTCAGGAAATGCGTCATTCAGAATTCGCATATTGCACTAGCTGTATGGCATGGTACTTCATCTTGTTACAACCACATTTAATGTAAACCTATTATCAATTAATTTCAAATCAAAAGAAATTTTGCAACATCACACAATATCGTTCACGATTGATTGACAGTAACCGTATTTTCATAAGCATCCTCGAAAAAAATATCTAATCATGGCTTCAATCCAAATTGCACGCGAAATCGTTGCTCTACGAGCATCAATAGGTATTTAATGAACTAGTCTTGGATTTTCTGATCCCAATAACTGCTGTTCTGTTTGTTTATATATCCACTGATTTCGAAATGAAGTCCAAAGAAATTGAGCCGATCAAGTGGTCGAAAGAGCCAGTATTTGCATCACAACCAGAGGGGGTTATTTGATCAATGTCATTTATCGAATCGTCATTTTCTTAAGATTCGATATAATATATACAAAAAATTAGTAAAAAAGTGTCATTTAAAAGTTAATTACAAAAAATGGCGTTCTTACATAAAACACACCCTCTACATATAAATGAATTTTGAAAACTTCTATTTCATTAACATATATTTAATTTAATTCTGTTAAAATGATCTTTTAGAGATTAGACATAAAAACATATATGATGACTGTTCCTAATTTTTGGTGCAGCGACTCCCCCCTCCTTAAGAACTTAAGTAATAAAAACTGAATCAGGGGATGATCTCTTTTCTACTTATCGGATTGCTTCAGCTCTTCAAATGGGATCTGGAGTTGTAAACATTAAAACACTACGTGCCCTCTACTGGTCTATATAAGAGAGACAGTAATTTCTTCTAGGAAATTATTATGAAACTAAGTAACAGAGACATCAGTTATAAAAAATAATTCAAAAACTGTCCATAAAATCTTTTTCTCTATCCACTTGAAAATGCTTCGGTGTAAATCTATTTTCGTCTTTTTTCAACAGTTAGTTCATGTTTCAAATTTTATTATTACATTCCAGTAATCACCGTTCCTTTCCATTGCAAAATAACATTTTGACACAACATCTAATACCATTGAACTTAATCAAATCAATCTCTTCTAGAATATTCTTCATTTACAGCTGAAATCCCGAGAGTGATCCTAATATGGCGAAAACGCGTATCCATGCCTTCTGATACTAGAACCCCAAGTAAATAAGTCTCATACAAGTAAGGAATATATTAGGGATTTTCCATTTTTTCTAATGTACGTTGCTCGATAGCACACTCATTACCAAAAGTTAAGCACGAAGCGGTAAAATGCGAAAAAATCGAAAAGCACATCCTTGACACGAAATGCGGCAGAAAAATAGCAAATATGTTTATGCATGAAACAAAACAAAGAATTACATACAAAGATGAAACAATATTGAATTTTCATAAATTATAAGATGAAGTCATATTGGAGTCATTAACAAAATGGGTGTTTAAATCCAAAACCGAAATTAATAGGATATGTGACCACCCCTCATCCTAATACAGAGTTTACAGTGTGTGACCAGCTTTCCATGAGGTAGGTGATCAACCAACCCAGAGTCAAGTAATCGCCATTCCTCCTCTAGAGCAGTTTGCAACTCTGAGAGTGACTGGGGGTGGGAAACGTGCAGACACAGAACGGCCGAGGGCATCCCAAAGATTTTCAATGGGATTAAGGTCGGGCGAGTACGCCGGTCAATCCATACGCGCAATTCCCTCACTCTCCAGGTAGTCGTCGACGATGTTGGCTCAATGGGGACGCGCATTATCATCCATTAAAACGAAAGCAGGACCAACTGCTGTAGCGTACAATCTCACAGTGGGTTCTAGGACTTCATCCCGATACCGTACAGCCGTCACAGATCCCCGTCTATAGATATGCAGGTCGGTGCGATATCCCAACGAAATCCCTGCCCACACCATGATGCTTCCACCTCGGAATGCGTGATGCTCGATAATGTTCTGGGGCCGATTGCGTGTGCCTTGTTCTCTCCAGACCCTTACACGCTTGTCATCTGGCTCCAGGGCAAATCTCGACTCATCTGTGAACATATCGTTGGCCCAATCAGACACAATTCAATTCACATGTTGCCGACACCACTTTAATCGTGCCCTTCTGGATTGGACGGATAGAGGAACACAAACTCGTGGTAACCGGGCGTACAGTCCATTAATGTGTAGCCTTCGGCGAACAGTAGTGGCAGATATCGTCTTACCAATGGACGCTGCAACCATAGATGTCACACGTGTGGAGGTCGCTCTTCGATTCCGCTTGGCTAAAACAGCACTATATCGATCTTCCGCGGGGGTCGTAACCCTTGGGCGACTCGTCACAGGTCTTCGTACAACTGTTTGGCTTGTTTGGAATTGTTTCCATAATCGCAAAATGACGGAATGATGAACGCCGAAGAAAAGAGCAACATCTGTGATTGACTGTCCTGCTTCAAAGCGTCCCACAGAACGCCAGCTCTCACTATCTGCCATTCGTCTTCTGGAAGCCATAGAAACACGTCTGTCTTGAAAACTAATCGTACGAAAGTTTTAAACACTTTTTTATCAGCACTTACATAAAACTCCTCTAATCCTTCACAATGCTGGCTTCTTATACGACTGCCTTTTTTGCATATTTCTTGACACGAAACCATGATTGACTGTTACAGAACATATTTGCATATTTCCATCTACCTCTGCAGCGAAATGCAGCCTCTCAAATTCAGATTGACTTCCAGAAATTAACATTTTCCTCTCCGTGCTTAACTTTTGGCAGTGAGTGTATTAAGATTTTCCATTTTCTCTAAAATGATGAACCTGCTCGATTTTATTAAGATTTTTAATTTTCGCTAAAATGTTCCTCATAATTGCCAATTGCATGTTTTAGAATATTTGTCTGAAAGTGTAGATATTTGTGTGTAGGTACTAGGTCGTTATTAGAATTAAATCAATTTTCTATAAGTTGAGTTACATAGTAGCTCAAATTATAGAATATATATCTAACACATATTTTACTTAGCACTTAATAAACTACAGATATTTTACTTAACACTCAATTTAGATAATACCTTAATATACCATACATGACATAGAACTGTTTTCTATTTCAGCTAGTTATATTACATGGATGTTATATTTCATTGCATTTTTTTTTCTTTTATAAGTGATTACAGTGTATATGATTTTCGAGTAACACATCCTAATATTGTTTTTTTTATGTGCTTTTTCATTTACACCATACACATATTTCCCATTACTTAGACAATTTGGGGTGCATCATTGTTATCATCAAGGTCATCATTGTTTCATCATTCACTAGAGAAATAACATGATATAAGGTTTAAAAACCTTGATATAAGGTTTAAAAACCTTATATCCATGTTCTTTCTCTAGTGAACCATTATGCTAGCATAATTTATCTAAAAGAACTACTGTAACCCTTCTTGAAAGTAGGTTCGTGCTTAAATGTGATAAATATAGTTTTAGTCTAGCTATGCGTAATTCCTTTTGCTGATGACCTGATTTAGGGAATATTACTTCGAGGAAATGATAAGTTTGCTTACTTTTTCAAATTGTTTTGGAATAGTCTTTTATTTGATTGGTAAATAAAAATGAATTGATAGGGAAAATGCATGCAGAGGAGGAAGCTCCAAAAAGGATGGGTGGAAGCTCAGAGTTATGGCTCAGTGATTTTGTCCGATGCGCTAGCAACCTGCAATTTGTACGTGTGGCAGGTTCGATTAATGTCGGGTTCAATTCCTCTATAGTTGTGTATTTTTCTCTGTATCTGTAAAAGCCTTCCATTCGTGTATATCCATTAATTTTACATTGTTTGGTACAGCTCTGCCAAATAATAGGGTCCTTCAGCCCTAAAACTTAGGCAAACCCAACCAACCATGGAAAGCTCGGAAGTAAATGAAAAATTGATCCATGCACTTTGTAAAATAATGATTATATACGCAAATAGATTTTTTATACTATTTGTGTATGTAAGCAAAAATTGAGTTTTATTAACTTTGTTTTTACACTGCTATACTCTTTAAAGCCTACGAATTGGGTACAATTACGACAAACATCCGACAATCGTACTGGAACACCATGCAATTCACAAGCTGGATTTTGTTGACAAAAATGATATTTCTGATATAAAAGTGGGCAGATGTTATTGTTTCTATGACAGGTGAAAGGAACAACATTGTGATCATCAGTATCTGAATAAAAAGAAACACAAATAAGACGAAACGTTATCTGTGGTAATGACGCAAGGATATACTTTCCGAAGATCATTATATACCCAACTAAACCTGAATTATTCCTTGGGTTACACCAGATGGGTCTGTCTTATGTCTGCATACGCTTTTACCTACCCAACAGTAGGTTGCTATTCCATGAATTGCCGAGACAGTATGAGCAACAGAAAAGCTGTCTAATCTTCTTCAGCTTATGTCAGTTTCAGAAAACGTTTTTGGCTCAACGCCCCTTTTTAAAGACAAATTTCCCTTCTGGAAAAATATCTCAACTAATAGTAAATTACCATTATATCTGCATCTATTATTTTGAATTTAATCGAAATATTTGTGTAGCTGTGTGTGCAATTTTATAATTTAAAAACGCTAATTTAGAAATAAAACAACTAGTTCTAAAATTATAAAATTATCGAATTAAATAGTCTTCCCTTGATCAAGAAGCATAGATATACTTGATAGAATGGATGAATGATACTTAAGTTTCTCAGATGAAAATAAATCCATGACAAGGAAAAATCTAATACCTTAAAACACAGATCCAGAATCGTATGATAGGATGAAAAATACTTTATTTTTTGAATAATGTCACTTTGATCGTCTGCTACTTTGTACTTCAATTCTTAAATTAATAGTTACCATCTATGGCTTCTTGAGAAGGATTTTCAGTGTAAATAAACAGATAAGATGGTATGCGAAGATTTTATTTCCAGTCCAAGAGCCCTAGCATTATGCAGTCGAGGGTAGCTTTAAATTGCCATTTTGTGTTTAGTTTAAATAGTATATACCAATCAACTATGATATATCAATTCGGAGTTTATTCTTTTGAATATTTATTGTCGGAGTGCTGATATCGCATTCGAAAAACAAGTCAACTGACATTACCTTTCAAATACGAGTTTATTCCAACTGACATTACTTTCCAATACGAGAATATTGTTTCTATGGCGATACAGGAAACACGTATAGCCATAGAAACAATACGACCACCAACATTTAGTTTGACAGAGAAAATGCCTTTCATATAAACTTTTAAACTTTTTATACATTTTGTTACAGCTGAAAACAAGAATTCCCTCCACAATATTTATGTGATAGAATTTCTTGTGCAAGTCTGGTAAAACGAACGCGAGAAGTTTTCATACTGTAACAGATGTTCTCATGTTTGGTGTTTTAGAATGCTAAATAGTAGCTATCCTTGTAGATTAACACCATGACGCGTTTAGCTTAATTTCTTTAGTGTAAATAATGTTAACATTTTATATTTTTTAATAAACATTGATTTGCACAACTGCACAACAATAGTTTTATTAATTTTGGAATTCAGTCCTGAAAACCAGAATGACAAATGCTTATACCAATATGATCGTTTTTGTCTTGCAACGAAGTTTTTCGATTTAACAAATGTTAGAAATATCCTTTTAAGATTAGCTCTTTTATAGTATAAGTAGTGTAATAGACCGAAAAATTTATATGGGCGGTTGCAGGTATTTGATGCTTGTCGAATATATGTGATTTTGATTTTTTGGATGAAAAAAGGGACATGAGCGGTTTTCTGTGCTTCAAAATTGATGTCCTTGTCATTGGCCGAAATAGCGTCGTTTATATCGGCGATCACTTTGGAGTATTCAAAGGAAGTGCAGACGCTTTACCAGAAAAGCGTTGCATCATAATTTTCTTATGTTCTCTAATATGGTCATTTAAAAAATCTGTCAAATTCGGATCAGTTTCAGAAAATAGAGAACATTTAGTGGTATCCAATATTTGTATTGCAGGTTTTAAAATTCCGTCGTAAAATGCACTGTATAAGTTTATTTATTTTTATGGTGCAAGTGCCATATTTCTCCAAGCTGTGCCGAATACAAGACAAGCAACATAAAGTAATGGACATGCACACACGGGAAGTCTTATTGATACAAGAGAGAGAGAGATACACCCAGGGTAAGTTACAGGAATTGAACCTGCGCTTCCTGCAACTCGCAGGTATATTCCTGATAGGAACTAGGTTTTATTTTGTAAATAATGAACACCTCTTGTAAGCTATGAGTGCATTTTCTGTCAAGTTAAATAGATGGCGGTAGTCTACAGCGGTTACTGTTTCCTGTACGTATTCTGAAAGTGACATCAGTTGGCTTGTTTTTCAATTACGGTTTCAGCACTTCGCCAATAAAAATTTCTAAGAATAAATTCCGAATTGAAATATGATGGTTGATTGGTCAACACTAATTAAATTAATCGCCAAAGTTGGCAAAGTGGTGATAAACAATAGTTCAAGGTAATCCCGATGTGTATCATGCATGAGAATTTGGACAGAAGGAGTAAAATCTGTGCAAACATACCTGACTGTCTGGTTTGCTTGTTTCTACTGAAAATCCTTTTCATGGTGTATAATGTGTGTACAGTGTGTAATTCTCATAGTCTATACAAGTAGATTTCCAATTCCGAAACAGATATGTGGATGAGCTTAAATATTTGTTATTTGATTGTTGTAAATAGATAACAAATATTTAACTTAGGAAAGGGTAAATATCATCATAAGTAATAGTAAATGTTTCTGTTTAAAATACATCCTCTTAAGAAACTTATATTGACCTAACGGGAATATATTCTTGAAACTGTATTTATCAAAGAAAAGGGGACATTTTCATTGGAAAAATGCTTTTGCAAGAAATTTCAATTTTTAAAGGCACGTTTAAATTTTTAACAGTGTTTTAGATAAGTAGGTAGGTATTTAATAAACGTCGCACTGGAGCAACATACCAGGCTATTGGCGATCTTCCGGGATCAACCCCTGAAGAGAAAGATTCGAAGACAACACCACGTAATTTTGAACCACGGTCAGATGACGAGTGTTTTATATAGGATATAATAACAAAAAATTTTAAATGTTTGACTAGGAACACAGTCCTCTGGGGTACATAAGCAAAAGTGATTATTCCTATTTTAAATATGATTAATCTACTAACGCTATTAGACCATCAAATAATTTTTAAGTTGTTAATAAGAGGCAACAATGAAATCACATTTTTTGTTGTATTGCCGACCACTAATATCTTGATGAATCGACACTACGAATTATCAAAAAAGGGCAAAACGGCGATAATTTGTTAATGATCCAAGGTGGGTGAGTCGCCATTGCTCTGAACAAAAAATAATCACAAATATCCATGCTCTTACAAATCAGGAACCGAACCCGGACCTACTGGATGACAGACAAATGCCACAACAAGTGTACCATGTACGCGGCAATGGAATTGCTCTATATTACATCTTTTAATAAATGATTAAGAATTTCATTGTATATCGGTTGATTGTTCTTATCCATAGTTCTATAGCTTTATGTATAAATTAAGTTGATTAAAATTAGAAGCAGAAGTATAAATAACAGTTGGTAAAAATCAACATTATTGGATACTGAATCGATAAATTTGTGAACTTTATACATGCATTTTTTAAGAATTCTCATCATTTAATGATCTTGAGATTTTGTATTGAGCACTATATGAAAATCGAGAAAAGCATAAACGCTTAGCGGACCGAGTTTTCAAGAAGAAAAGAAAGCAAGAACATTTTACAACAAACCATTGTGCTCACGAGAGGAAAAAAAGCAAGAACACACTTTACAACACATCATTTAGCACAGGAAACTAAGAAGTTGTGAAAAGAAATGAAGGAAATCAACACAATAAGCTGAATTAAGAATTATTAATGGCAAACGTGACCAAGAAAAGCTACATTTAAAACAAACAAATACATACATATAGAGAAAGCATCACACGACAGTTCGAACTAAAGACAGGAAAATGTTAAAAAACTGTCAAATGCGAAACTCCCTCATAAATATTAAAAGAACTATTAATTTTGAAATGTGCGCCACTTAGGAAAATGAGTGTAGAAGTTTCAACTCCCAAATTACAAGTTTCACTGTTTTGACAATTTCCAAAATACAAATCATTTCCGCTTGAGTTCCTTGCAGTGCAAATATAATTTATTTAAGAATGTTGATTCTTATGGTTCAAGTCATGGAAGTTTGTTATTGGAAGACTTATTTGTTTAAAACGTTTCGAACGAATCCAAGTCTTCATGCTGTCGAATACAATACAGAATAAAACAAATGAACTTTTACGTACTATTAAAAAATTGTCACCGAAGTCAGTCAAAAGTTAATCATTCTTTACTAGATACGATGCAAATTATGGTTACATTTTGTTTGGTTATGGAATTTATTCCTAGAAAACATAATAACTATTCATTGAAAACATTTTTGTCTTGAAGCATATATCTGATGAACTTTGTTTATCATATTGTAGATAGTCATTCCATATGGAATGAATAAGAATAAGGAAAAGGATGATCACATAGTAAATCATTTTTATGGAATTTGGTACAGTTGTGCAATTGCTTAAATTTGAATGTTTGAAGTTCTATCTCTACAATCCCATTCAAAATTCTAAGCGATAATATTTTTAATGGGCAACTTGAATAGTTCTGAATTCAGTACTTCCATGCTTCCTCAGCAATTCACTTGTGTATTCAAAAACAGATTTCTAAAGATAAAAAAGAAGTCCTAAACCCGATTATTCCATAGAAATCTTAAACGGATAAATAAAAAACATTAAAAAAAGAGGAATCTAAATGATTTGAACTCTCGATAGAAATTAGTAGACACACAAAAATAATTTACAGAGACAGTTATTTCATATTGCAAGAGGTAAAGCCAATACACATGTACTACGTACTATATACTAATTTGTGTTAAGGAAATGTTACTTGAATATACCGTAAGCGCAGCATGTTGTGAATCATCCTTTATCTTTTTTAAAGCCTGTGAAACGAAGCTTGTAAAAAGTTATTAATTTGTTGTCTTGGACGTGGAAAATAGGATTGTAATTTTAGAATAAAGGGTAGTTTAATTGAGTTGCATGTGTATTTAATTGAGTTGCATTACAGTAGTGGAAAACATTCTTACAGAAAATACTGTTTCGTACACATATTTCTAAAAGAAACTACAAGTGGCGTTTAGCCACACAAGTCAGAAAAAGAACAAATTTTGGAAATTATTTTACATTTCAAGTTCCAATAAATAAATTCTCTTAATCTGTACATAGCGTAGAAAGCAGACGGTTAGGGCTCAAGTAATTAAAAAAAATTTTAATGGATAATAGTTTAGAAACTGTATTTAACATGTAGTTACTCAATTTGTAAATTTCATAAAATAAAGAGAATACATTTTTCAGATGTTCACTTGGGATGATTATTTTATCCGTGGATTCTAATGATTATTTCTGTCTGTAGTAAGTGAGAAAGAAATTAATTTAGTGCTGAAGAGTAGTTTTACTCTAAATTTGAACAAGAATACTATTTTTCTTTAATTTTAAGAACACTAAGCCCTTTTAAAAGCACATTTTAAAAATGAATGAAAATTTTAAAATATTTACGAATCGTTTTCTTAAATTTTAGAAAGCACAGAAAATCTCCTATCATCAAAACTCACAAAACAAAAAGATGCAAAATTATGTTTGGCAAATAAATGTATTAAACTCACTGGAATTTATTTAAAAAATTTTTTGTATAGCATAGTTTTGTATGTAGCTGTAGAATGTATGTTCATATTCTGAAAATTCATGTATAAACCCTTATATGTACTTTGAGTTTAAGTTAATGGATAAGATGCTGATGTATACGATATATCTTATGCAGAAAAAAGTTATAGGATATTAAAAAAGTGCTTTAAATTCAGTATTATCTCAGGAGTTTTAATGGTACTTTATTCTGAAAGCATTGATTTAAAAGGATGAATGATTTCTCCTTTCTTGATGCTAAGTCTCAGTTATTTTTAAAGAGAACAAGTTGGGATAATTCTTGGAATCGATACTTAATTATAATAGTTATTAATTTCATAAACTAACATCTTCATAAAATTTGAGTTTATCAAACATACTTCCACTAAAAATAGTCTCTGAATTCAAATACAACCTTCTTCGTTATGAATTGTATTTGACGATGATGCACAGATAATTAAAATAAAGTGTATGGACACCCGAAAATTTGTGTCACTGGATCAGAGAACGTATTTGCTAAAAGGTGACCCCATAATGATCATACGCACCACCTCTTGACAGATAACTGAAGTAACACAGAGCAAAACTCTAATTAAATTATATTATTTTAAGGCAAACAACCAATGCTTTAAACTACATGCCATGAGTAAGAAAGAAGCAATTTTAAATTAAAGATTGCTGAACTTTAAAGGTCACCTTTTATTTCCTTTACTTTTAAAACAACTCAGGAAAATTATCAAACGACAATTTTCCCATTTTAGTAGGCAAAAAAAGTTAAATGAATGAAACTTCTGACATAAATGATACTTTACAGAAAGAAATCTGTTTTGTTTTACGCTTGTAAAAAAATACAAGATTGCTTTTTGAGTTCTAATCCTACGAAATTAAAATAAAATAATAAATTTGTTTCATATTCTATGCATATTGTAAGAGTTTCAAATGGAAACAGCCGTTTGCCAAATTAATACCAAATACCACATGGGACGTGAAATGCATGGAACAAGAAAAAACGGGGTTTCAAAAAGTAATTTCAGAGAAAAGTTCTCCGACGCCATCTAATCGGCTTTTACTGTAAACTGCAAAAACTGGTGCAATTTCCACTCTACTTAGAAATATTCCAACAAAAATCTGTTGAAGGTGATAATAAAAGTTGCAAGACATATAAGGCATTTTGAAGTGTGTATTATCTTACATAACGTGAATATATTTAATATTCCTCCATATCTAAAACAGTATTTAAAAATATATATAATTTTATTTTCAAGTGCTGTTTCTTTAACAAGGAATGAATATACAATTATCAAATTGAATTAAGTTGTTCGCTAAAAAATCTCTGTAAATAAAAGTGAACAGCATCCTTCTCATTGTAGAGATGCTAGTAATTTGAAATTTGAAGCAAATTCAGAAAATTTCAAAATGTCTTAATTTTAGCAAATTTAGTAATGATGTTTATTAAATTTTATTCCGACTTTTCTCAAGGGATGATTTCTGAAGAATGTGATGATATGAAAAATTCAAATTTTATTCAAGACTTAATGAAGTACAGGATATCACAGAAAGACCACATTTAGTGCTGAGAAAATCTCTACATTAGTGTGATCTTCAACTTTTAATACGTAATTCTCAAACCTAACCTTTCGAATCTGTTCACAACTACATAAGGTCTACTTAAAAACTGATTTTCATAAAATCTCTGATATTAGTCCCAATTGCTTTGGTACTACGGTCGAATGAAAAACTGATTTTCATTAAAATCTATGATAACGACAACAACTGGTTTGGTACGATGATTGATCTACTTAAAAAATTGAGTTTCATCAAAACTGTCAAGTCAGCTACAATTGATTTGGTACTGTGGTCTAATTGAGGACGCATTTTCCATAAAATGTATGACATCAGCCTCAGCTCTCTCTCCCTCTGGTTTCGTTCTGCGGTCCACTGCATAACTGATTTTCATCAAAATCTGTGATATCATCCCCAACCGGTTTGTTCCCTTTTGTTTTTGTTGAATTTCTTTATTGTGCCTGTGTGTGTTGTGAAATTTTTACTTTATGTTTTGTTGTCAGAGTTAGGGAAATTGTCTCAGAGTGGAGAGAACGCGACGCCGAACTTCCGGTGTTAGGGTGACATCTTTAATGATGTATTTTCGTGACAGACCCCTGAAGAGGAGAGAAAGGGACAGCAGAAGGATTTCTGAGGCAGAGAGTCAGCTATTGGGGTCTAGTTGCAGCAACACTAAGATGATTCCTTTAAAGTGCGGTGCTGATGCTGAAGGGGTGAAGATGAGACGTGTGGAACCCCGATGCTGAAGTAATGATGAGACGGGGATAGCGAACGAAGCCATCCAAGTCGCCTACAATTTCGATTTGATCTGAGCAGAACAATGTACATCATACTCAACTATACGTCAACAACCTATTCTTCGTCGCCTTGATCTATATCCTTGTATCTTCATGGTAGAGTTAATTCTCCCGAATAGACCTATTTCTAAATTTACTGAAGTCATATGTATATTAATAACTACGTATTTCGATTTAAAACTAATAAATTGCATATTTAATCTGGGAAATGGATTACTCCGTTAAAACCTAAACAAAGGGAACACAATGCCATAGAAATTTTAACATGAGTTCTTTCAATGAACAAAGTTCCTAAATCAGTGCAATATGCATATATCAGTGCAGTTTTCAAATGCATTTTCAATGACATGACAGAAATATATTTTCTTTTTTTTCATCAGCAGGCGTAAGAAAATGGAATGATAAGAAGCTTTCATAATACAGATTATTTTTCTAAGTCAAATTATGACTCTCATAAGTCCAGAAACCTAAATTTATTAGGAAAAGGTCACTGCAATATTTTCCTATATCACGGTTCAGTAAATTTTCTCATACCAAAGCAGAAAAATTCCTTTTTCCCTCTGAGAATTAGATTTCAACATTGTAACTTGTGGAATATATTGGATGGTATATTTTAAGCCATGCCATTCAAAATGTATTGAGTAGTAACTGCAAACCAATCTTCTTTCAGAGGTGATAACTGAATAAAACACCCAACAATCAAAATTTCAAGATAACATTTAAAAGAAAAGTAAATTCATTTCTTAGAATTAATTAAAAAAGTTACGGATAATAAGCTTTATGTGCTCCAAAGTATTTATTTGAAACTATATAGTTACCAAGAAATAAAAATTGTAAAGTATTAAACTTCAGAACTCTCAACTAAAATTTCAAAGTATAAATAATCTATGTAAAACAGAGAATGGTGACTTATATTTAAGCCGTCCCATTAAATGTCTGATAACCCTACTTCTGAAAACTTATCTAGCTTCTAGCTACACGTGTCGATTAAAAAGAATGAAAACATGCAATAGGAGGAAATGTTACCTAACATACAAGTATTTACGCTTGTTTAATAAACTACACTTACAGCATTGAAATAAAAAAGAGAATCATAATGTTTATAAATTTAAATTGCAAAACTAATTTGAGTGTCCTTAATATTAAGAAAATCAAATTATTTAGATTCCTTGATTCAGTTTCCAGAACAGTATAAATGTTAAATGCTCTAATTATCAAAAAAATTTCACCCGTAACGGTTGTCGTCTTAAGGCACCATAAGCAGAATCAATGTTGCATGGGCAGAATTCTTAGTAAAAAACAAATTAAGAGTAATGAAGCCCAAATGCGTGGAAGAAAATGCATTTATGATCCTTATGTTTACTTTCTTTTTTTTTCTAGCTGAAGTAGTAAACTCACTTCGGCAGACAAGAATTACTTTCCGGGAAACTTAACTCTCTTTAGTATGTACTAAAACAGACTGGAACGAGTTCTTCTAGTAGACATTTTGGTCATAGGATCTAATTGACTTTATCTATTCTGAAAATGGGTTTAACCATATCCAAATCACATCCTACTTCGGCAGTTCATTGTTTCGTAGCATGATTGTTTTCCAATCAGTTAATTGGTAATGTATTACTATTACTCCAAATGATCATGTTTAAAGAGTACCCCCTGACATGCTAGTCAAGAGGCGGTATAAAGGTTAATGGAAACGTTTAGTTTGTGAAGTCTTATTGACTTCCTCCTTTTCTGAAAATGAGTTCATCCATAACCAAATCACATTGTACTTGGGTAGTGTTTTTTTAAGCTGATGGTTTTTCAATCAAATATTTGGTAAGGATTTAATGTTACTCAAAATAATAATGTTTAAAGAGTGTTCTGATGTGCTAGTCAAGAGGGGGTTTTAGGGTTAACGAAAACCTTTTGGTTTTAGAGTCTAATTCACTTCATCTTTACTGAAAATTAGTTCCACACCATCCATTTCAAAAACACACCTTACTTCGATAGTTCTTTGTCTATAGACTGATAGGTTTTCAATCAGTTAATTAGAAATGAATTAATATTACTCCAAATAATCACCAAAGTCAAATTGACTTAATCTTTTCTGAATATGGGTTCCGTATCAGTCATATCAAAATGACACCTTACTTTGGAGTTCTTCGTTTTATACACTGATTGTTTTACAATCAATTAATTGATAACAAGCTAATATTATTTCAAATAATTATATTTAAAGAGTGATATGACGTTATAGTCAAGAAGGCAGCTTCGGAGTTAACTTATTGGCATGATCATGATCGTATAAAAACATCTGATAGGAAAAATAGTTAACAACCTAAATCAACTTGCTGAGTAATTATACTGTTAAATCAGATAAATTTTATCTAGTACTAGCTGAATTACCCGGTGTTTCTCGGGTTGAAATGGTTAAATGTTTCTTGAAAAGTGAACTAGAATAATCACTTTTCTTTCACAGAAAAATGCAATCATTTAAGTTGTACGGAAAATACGGTTTAACTTTTTCATAGCTCCTACACTATACTTCGGACGCAAATATATACATTTAATTCCTGAATATATTGCAATATGTAGAAGATTAAGACATAAAGATAAACAGAAACGAAATTCCGACGAAAAAATGCAGAATTCTAAAAAACGAAAGATGCGCAAAGTGTAGTTTCAACTGCTTCCGTTTAAATACTCTCGCAATCAAGCCGTAGCGCTCACTGGGTAATTGACAATTGGTAAGAACATCCTTGATCTCCGTCCAAGTCGGATTGCAGGTGAAGGTGATAAATAAGTCTGCTCTCCCGTACGTCCTTACGTACGTCATAGCATCTTGCGTGTATTCGTGCATATGTCTGGGACTGCCTGTAAATGTAGCTGGTAGTATGACTAAGGCACCGAGGTTTTCAACGTTCCCGTCATTTGCCACAGCATCTCTCAGGTGAATATATTCGTCAACTCTCAGTTTACGTTGATTTAGACGAATGTAAAGGAAGATGCTCACTCTCGACTTTTGCGTACATATCGACGATAAACTGATGAAACAATTGCCTGCAGTTCCATACGTGGTACTGCTCAGTATCTCGAACCATTAATCTGTACGCATAGAAATCCATCGCAGAAACTTTCTGGCTCGTTGTTTCACTTGTTCTTGGGTTGATCTGCCTCATATTAAAATGATATCCATCTTCACCTTGGGGGAATATCACTGGGTACTGCAGAGCATCATAAGATCGAGTTGTTGGATGTTTCCGAAATGCGCTGCAATGATGCACCAAGTCGTTGAATAACGATATCCCGTTGATGGAACTCATCGCCTGATATAACCACCGCGACTTCATCTGCTTGAGGAGAGTTAAAGCACCGCTCATGTTCACCTGCTGGTCTTCGGTCTGCTCATATGACTACTTTATATTCATGTGTTGGCATACGTTCCAATGCTATTTCAAACGTTTTAATAAGATTATTCTGCTCATGAAACATCCTCTGTAAGTTTAACACAATCTGACGTCTTGTTCCCGAGATGTAGGCGTGCCTCTGATCAGTTTTCATTTGTTCGTTTTGAATAAAATATAATTGTAGAAATTTTGGTGGTTGATCTTGCAGCGGAAGAAACGATCCCGCTCTATGGTAAATATGCCCTTGCACCTTGAATGTTGACGGAAATCCGGGCTGTCCAACAACTGATGTGGCGCCGAATGATGTCATTTGGAAGCATGAGTTGTATTTTCTGATGTTACTAAGAAAATGCTTCGACTCTGACGTATCTCCTGATGTGTAAGTCAAAAGTTTTTGTGGTGGTGGTTCCAGTTGGCAGAGTTTAACTTTTCCATTTTTACAGCAAATACCAGGAGACTCTGATTCAAACTTTTTGGCTTGACAGTAACTACAAACCATTTCCATTTTCCCGATGGTAACACTTGCATGCAGCGAGTAGTCTTTATGTGAATCGTAGTGGAATCCTTCCAATACTAAGCTAAAATGGTGCGCAGTCCATGATCGTTTGGCTCTATCTCTCTTATCCTGTAGTCGGGCCTTCCGCTGCTGTACCGTCTCTGTTTCTCTAAAGGTTGTAGCTCTATCTCTCTTATCCTGAAGACGGGCCTCACACTGCTGTTCGGTCTCTGTTGCTCTAAATGTAGTAGCTCTCTCTCTCTCTCAATCGCAAGTCTTCTATTCCTCTCCTCGGAAGTTTCTTAACTAAGCTTATCTTTCATCATCTTAGCCGTTGACTGCACTTGGCCGATCGCCTTCCGCTTCCAAGGAGGCATTGCTACAGCAAAGAAATCTGTAAAAGAATACAAAAAAGCTATTTCATAAATTAAGCAAAAGGCACACTCTCACTAAGCAATGAAATCTATTATAGATTACAATAGTAACTAAATTAACGAAAAAACAGATTTAAAATTATGAAGTACTTGCATCAGTTTAGAAATATAAATCCAAAATGTACACTATCACTGTCAAATAATGTAGGACACACCTATACCATGAACTAAGAGAGCGAAATAAAACTGCCAGATTCGCTGAAAGATGATAAACTGGAAGACTTACCGAGTTAGCTTCCTTTAAATACGACCAGCTAAGAATCGAATGGGTGCTGGAATGTTCTCCATCATGAGTCCAAGGAAGTTTCCGTTTCCAACTCTCTAGAAAGTTCTACAAAATTTTATAAAAAAAGTAAACATTAATTCTGGTGCTGCCAGATCCCGAGTAGCAAAATTGCGCTTTTATGATCAATGAGTTTTTCGTTTGTGCTTTTCGGAATAACGGTGCTTGGGTTAGAAATAAATGTAATCGGTGTAGACGGAGGATTCAACGGAGGATTCACATGTATCTATTCCGGACATTTAAAATAAGTTACACGTCTTACCTAAAAAGTTTATGAAACAGAATTCTACAAATCATTACATTACGTATTCAATAAATTATTTAAGGAAAGTTGGTCGAAATGTACACCAACTTTCCTTGAAAATAATCCTTGAACTGAAAACCTTTCCTTGAATTTCCATGCAAAAATAAATATTTAAAATATTCTTTCTTCATCAATAAACTATCTATAATTTATTTACATCATGGAAGAACGAAAAAGTCAGTTCAAACATAAATATTGTAATTCAATTCGTTGTTTAAAAAAAATTGTTTTTCGATCAACAGTGGTGAAGCAACTATAGCAGCCTAAAGCAATCAATCTATGCTCAATGTTATTTCTATGGCGATTTCGAATATTTTTTAGCCCCAATAGGGGCTAAAAACTATTAGCATTTAGGGCCAATAGAACGGGGGTTAAAAGTTAGCCTATGCTGACCGCAGTGTTCTAAGGTATAAGTGTACCAAATTTGGTGTGGATTGGTCAAACGGTGTAGATATGTATTGAAAATATACATATATACATACATACAGACACACACATCCTATTTTATATATATAGATTTGTTAAGAATTAATAAAAACTTGTTTATTGACTGTTATATACTTATTGTGATTGCTAATTACACTAGTCTACAAATTGAAAAATAATTTTCATAACAGAAACCACAATAATTGGATTTTATGCGTTTGACGACGCTGAATCTGGAAATGAAGTCAGTTTTTCTTCATCACGTATCACGTTTTTGTTATACAACCTTGAGTAATTGCTAGAAAAGTATAAAATTTGCGAAGTGACTAAGTTTATCAATATATGAAATTATACAAAATGTTAAATAAATTTGCAATACTCATAATTTATTTAGCTCATTATATGGAAAAATCTTGTAGAATATAACTATAAGAGATAAAATGTACCTACAATATGTTATAACTGGAGTTGGAGAACACAAATTATTTCTTCCTTCTGTGTACGGTAAGGTCCTCTCTTTGGGGAAACCAACAGTAGTCACTTATCATTGATTCATCCCATCTACCTTGGTAACGCTGCTCAATTTGCAATATGTCCTGGTGGAAGCGTTCTCCCTGCTTTTACTCACTGCACCCAAATTTGGTGGAAAAAAGTCCAGATAAGAATGCAAAAAATGAATTTTTAATGACATCCGGCAGCCTAAATTTGTATAGTTCAGCAAAAGATTTTGTACTAAAAGATCCCAATTGTGTGCTTTTTATTGCCAAAACCATGGACTAGATCCTTAAATGACTTCCATGCTGCTAGCTCTACATTATTCAACTTGCTGTCAAAATTTTCATTACTGAGTAGTCTTCTAATCTGAAGTCCAACGAATGTACCTTCTTTTAATTTGACTTCACTTAACCTTGGAAACACTTGGCTTAAATATTGAAATCCTTGTTGTTCTTTATTCAGTGCTTTCACAAAATTCTTCATCAACCCCAATTTGATATGTAAAGATGGCAAAATTACATGCTGAGGGTTGACTAATGGAACATACTTAATATTTTTTCCCCCAGGAGTGAAGTTGTCTCTTTTGGGCCAGTCTTTAACCACATAATGTTCACTTGTTGCACGACTGTCCCACAAACATAAGAAGCAGCAGTATTTTGTAAAGCCACCTTGAAGGCCTAGAAGACCGATAACTTTTAGGTCGCCACAGATACGCCATAAATTAGCATCGTAATTCACTGCTTTTAAAATCAATGACATACTTTCATATGTCTCTTTCATTCCAACAGCATGCGCTATTGGTATGGAGGGATGCTTGTTTGCATTATGCAGTACTACTGCCTTTAAGCTGGTTTTGGACGAGTCTATGAATAACCGCCAATCATCAGTTTTATAAGGAATACTCAGAGCAGACATCAAACCCTGTATATTGCAGCAGGAACACAGCAGATCTGTCTTAGTGAAATATTGCATTAATTCTTTATTTCTGTTTCTGAAATATGAAACTTTGGTATCATTATGCAATAAATTCCACTCCTTTAAGCGTGAACCTAGAACTTCTGCTTGTTGTTTTGATAAATTCAAGTCGCGAACCAAATCGTTCAGTTCCACTTGTGAAAAGAGATGTTGTTCACTATTTGATTTTTCTGGTATGAAATCAACGTCTTTTGAAGCTTGTGCCACCGCAGTATTTTCAGAACAGTCCTCTTCTGAATCAGAAATTTCCTGTCACGAAGCTGGGGCTGTAGGAATAGGTAAACCATCTCCATGAGCAACTGGTCTCATAGCCGATGGAACATTTGGGTACACAATATTACTTTTATTTTTTGCAGAGAAACCACTGACACTTGTTAAACAGAAGTAGCAGTCGTCATAATGATTTTTCGGTTCACGCCAAATCATAGGTATAGCAAAAGGCCCAAATTCCCTTTTAACCACTGCGTGATCTCCACATAACACCTAATACACGTTAGATGCGGCGCCCACAATTTATCCTGATCTCCGAGTGGACAACTGAAATAATGTATATAAGCAGTTTTCATCAATTTTGACTCATTATTTATTGGTTCCGGGTGGATGACTCTTTGTTTTTAAGATAGCAGATCGTTTTTATTATGTGCCAAAAATGACATAATAGGGATCTTTAAAGTTATATAAATAAAAAATGTGACGTGATAGAAAATTTTTGATTACATTTTCTGTTTCAGCATTAAAAATACTTTATAAAACACTCATTGACTTATCTGTTACCAAAATCGTGTAGACCAGTGTTATTAGATTATCATTAGCTAGTGTTTGATAAGTATCAGATACTTGTTATCTAGTGTTTGTTAAGTAGTAGACTAGCAGGACGACCCATATTCGCTCGACAAAGAAGGGCTGGGTGATAAACATGCTGTGTATAAATTGTTTATACTTTGCTCTGTTGTTTTTAAAGATTGCAGTATTGAGACAAAACCATCTGATTAATAATACAAGATGTATCAGAGACAAATTAAGAATCAATATCAAAACAAAGACGAATTATCAGTTTCAATTGTTTGCATTATAGTAAGAACTTTTGAATCAAAATTATATTATTTTCTATAAGTAACACACAAAACACACTTAACGTAATCAATAATTATTGACAAATTATCCACCCAATACTGCTCTAATATATAACGGTTACGATGGAATTCTTCAGGAACTCTTGGTAGCTATTCGGCTTCGGTGTCGAAGGCCTCCGTGTGGTCTGGTAACCGCCACTGCATTCTTCATATTTGAGTTCCCTAGAAGTTATATTCGGGTTAACTTCCATGGTGTTCAACACTTCTTTACATAACATTACGATGTAATGCAACATTAGTGTTACGTGGGTTCTCTGGTGGTAGAAGCACTTTCAAACTGATTCGCCTTGCGCCTCAGGAAAAGGCAACATACAGCATTCTATGAGTGAAGAGACTGATATCCGTAGGTCGAAGCCAACGAAATCAAGGTTTGGCCTTGGGCTTTGTGCACGGTCATAGCGAAGGGCTTATAGGAAATAGATGTCGTTGCATTGTACATCCATGGTAATCTTTCTGTGATTCCTGGAATGTGCAATTCTCGGTCAGATTCTTCTTCAGTGATGTTCTTCGCCTTGATGGTGTTGTTGCAAATCTCGGTCACAATCAGCCTTGTTCAATGGCATAGTCCTTCTGAGACATGCAAGGTTCGTTCTCCAGTTTCAGATCATGCGGTAGAAAATAATCAATGCCAGTGGAGACGATGAATTCCGGTGGGGTTCGTTCTCCAGTTTCAGATCATGAGGTAGAAAATAATCAATGCAAATTGAGACGATGAATTCCGGTGGGGATTGGAGAGTTTCTTCTGGATGGACTTTGAACCGAATCGTAGCCAAGGCAGACTTTCTAGTCACGAGGCTCAATTATCTCGGCGTTGATCTGACGTCTTTATTCAATGGCGCGAGTATAGTCCGGTCATTCATTCCTTCATAGCTTGTATTGGTGAACAATTTACGAACACTTCGATGAGGTCGCCATTAGAAAGTATGCCTTCTAGTAGTTCAATTTCGTCCATGGTATTCATTTGAAAATCTCTGTTCCCAAGTTAAAGAAGACATTTTCGAATTATTTTTTTTCTGGGTCGACACGCATACTTTATCGAAAATAATTCAAGTGTTGTCAGAGATTGCTTCTGATTGATAGGTCTAGCAGTTTACTTCGCTGACTGGGATACGAAATTGACGATGGGGATTTGCCAATGACGCGTAGACAACGAGTTCCCTGATTCACCATTCGCTTAATTTTCCAACTCATTTGAAGTGTTCGGGCATCAGTTAATAGTAGTGGTAAGAGACTTTTCTTCCCGGTTTCCATTTAAGCGACATTTTTCTTTTCTTTCAGCCCACAGTAGTATTAGAAGTAGGCTTTTAATGTTAAACCTTTCTGTCCGACGTCTGCCAAATCTTCTTGTGCTTGGTCAATGTCGCGATTGAGTAATGACTAGGCAGATGTCCAAGCTTGCAGAACGTAGCTCATCTTCTGGATCTCATTGCTGAATATTGCCAGCATGCTTCATGATACATCGAACTTCAACGTAAGTGTCCATTTGTTTGTTAATAAGTCTTCTTTGATATTCAAGTATCTTGATGGATTTATAGATGAACATGTAAAGATATGTCACCTCAAGGATACTGTCAACGTACTAGACGTTGAGATGGCACTTGAATATAAGTAATGCAAGGAACCAAGTAACGGTTATTTCTTATTACTCGGCGATCATTGATGTCCTTTCGATAGAAGACATGTCCATCCGAAAATGAATTTGAAAGACTTGTGGAAGTCGAATTGGCACTTTACGCATTCACTTTTGTTGACCATGCACGTGACATCTGGTTCAGGTCTCCTCACGGATTATGAATAATCTAATTTAGCTCCAGTTCTTGAAACTCGGGATCGTCATTATCGGAAATTCGAGTTGAAATCAGGTCGTCGAGTTATGGTATACTTATATTATCATCAGGAATCATGACCAGCAATAGATTCATTCGATTTATGTCCGATTCTTTATTGATATAATCGAATTTAAGGTTGGCTGTTCTAACTTTGAGGTCACAGTAAAATCGGTTTTGAGTTAGCTGCTCTAACTCCATCTTTGGAGGCAATACATGACATCTTCAATTTCTGGTCAATCAGAATTGCAGGTCATATTAGTGAAGAATTCTGGCGATCCAAGACGGCGAACAGTAGCCATTGCTTCTTCGAAATGTATCGCTTTGAGCAATGGAATGATGATGGTATACTTATCTTCTCACCAATAACAAAATTCTACACAGCGAGTTCGTTGATAAAGCGGGTAACTCCGGTGTAATGATAGGGTAGAATCTTCTTTTGATTAGTCTTGATCCATTGGATGTAATCGCATTCTTCTTGAATATAAACATCGACGAGGTATTGCTGAAAAAGTCGACCACCAAAATGCAAAGCGCTGAAGTTGATTTGACACAGGATCCATTACAGCTGTTTCCTGTTGAAGGTTCTTCGTCAGTTTGGGTCGAAAAAGATTCGGTATTGAGACAATTCAAGTCTCTTAAAAGCACTGACTGCTGGTATAAGGTGTAAGCAGAGTCAAATCTACGGAATAGCTGAGCGTTCATTTTGGGTAAAACAGAGGGTAGGTAAAGGGCTTCACGCGTTTGTCGGTATTCCTCGAAGTGGCGAAGTGGCGATCTTTTTGCCAAGCTGATACACCACCATTTCGTTGTCTGGAAAGCTTTGATAGGCGTTAAGCGTGAGGACGGCAGATACATATTGGATAAATGAGCGTTAAATCTTCTGTAGGCACGTTCTGGCACTGTGAACAAGAGCCATACATGCGGAGTAGTGATTCCTTCTACAGCGGCATGCTGAGTGAAGGTTTCTTCTACTTCTCACATTATCACGAAGGCTTGTCGAAATCGATCTAAGATAAAATAATTTGCTCCAACAATTGAATAAGAGCTAGGTGATGCCATGGTTTAGAGGTTGTTCAGGTGTCACTAGGGAACACCGTCATATGAATCCAGGAAAAAACATCTGGTCATATTGCAATAGTTTAAATTTACTTTCAGTGTTCTGAGTTTGATGGGCTGCCATGCTCATTTTGCAGTAAACATGTCCACCGGCGATCGACCGCCGGAGAGATCGTAAGGAGAAAGGTTGTCATATCAAAAGCTAGTATGGCGATCAATGTGGATGGTTTTCTCCTCGCCAACTCGTAATAATTTTTGTAGCTTTCGACACCGAACGATAAACTTAGTGACGAACGCACTAAGAGATCTCAATCGTATCACAACAAACAGTTAGTATCGTTTATAATGTGCCATGGTCTCTCCATTTACTATTTGTATAGATTTTTGATAAAGCAAATCCCCATTTGCTCTTGTGGTGACGTAGGTAACACAAATAACTACCTCTTCAACTGTATCCACACCAAGAAATATCACATCTCTAACCCAACATATGATACCTTTGCTAATTGGCTTGAAAATGTTATAAAAATAAACATTCAATATGAGTCTAGGTACGGCTGGGGAGAGGGGAGATCGAAGATAGATACTTCTATACATAGATTTACATGCAATCCATTTGATTTCTCCGCTTTCCTTGAAAACACCCAAAATGGTATGATGAGATGTGAGGTGAAGAAGAAAAATAAATTTAGAACCAGGTAGGTAGTTGCATTTGAGTCGCACTGAAGCATTGCAAGGTACTATTGGCTAAGTTCAAAGATAAATCTCGAAGGGAAAGATCCCAGGAAAACAACTCGTAATCACGGTCAGATGGCAAGATCAACACCTGAGATGGCGCTCCACTCTCCAAATTACCACAAGCAAATTAAGGCCACGATAAATATAACGTATATAACGTACAGTTCCTAAATACGCAACGGTCCTTTGTTTAATGGAATTTCGAGCTCGCAACCCACCGAATGGTAATCCGCGATTCTATGAATTGTGCTAACGTGATCTAAACTTAAAACCAGAATCCATGCTAAGGACGCCAATTGTGGAAGCGCTTTGTTTACGTTCCAACTTATCACTTGATTTACAGAAAATACGCATTCCAAACCGTTTGACTAGACTACCAACTCGCCATATACTCGGTCTGGTAGTTATATTAGCGTCGTACTGGAGCAACGCATGGGGATATTGACAAGAGTCTTGGATCAACACCTTGTAATTAGGAACCAGATGACGAAGTCAACACCTGAGATGGCAACCCGCTCTCCAAATTTCCACACCACGCCAGCGTGAGACATTCGAGATCTCGACCGATATAACGTGCACCAGCCCCCACGTACACGACGGTCTTTGGTTGAATTGAGTTTCGAACTCGCAATCCTTTAGTTGCTAATCCGTTACTCTTCTAACCTGGCTACCGCGACCCAAATTAGAACCAGAATCTGCTCTAAAGAGACAAATTGTGCACGTGCTTTGTGTATTTTCCAACCTATCACCTAATTTCTTAAAAAGACGCATTCAAGACCATGTGACTTGACTACCAACTCGCCATATACTCGGACTAATGTTTGTTAAGTATTAAATTTGTTACATAAACATTGAAAAGTAAAAATCTCGAAAAGACCAAACTCTTGCCTTTTTTGGCATACATGGTTCTCTGTATATGGAAAGTATTTTGTCTTTACCGAATTCTCAATTCACAATGTAAGAGTACGAATGTTTACATAATGATCTTGAGGAATTTCATTGTAATACGATCCCAAACACATTTTTTGTAGATTGACAGTCCTAGTGTTTAAAAGTTTGCTAGTGAGTCACAGATTTGACATAAATTTCAACGATTCAGAAAATATCGACTCACTACTGAAAGTTCTTAATTTATTAAAAATAATAATTTATTCAAATTTTGAAAAGAAGGATAAGCGAGTTTTAACCGTTTAAAAATTTACTGTTAACGTCAATTTTTTTTACAGAATTATAACTATTAAATTCATTCGGAGACTGTTAGTTTTAGTTTTTAACTATTAACTAAGTTATTAGTATAAACAGGTAACTAATCTGTTACTATTAACAGTTAATAGTAAGTATCTCACGTTAACAATAATCATTAAGACTGCTATCGTAACATATAAGTTTGCCCATTGATTATTAGAGTTCACCTGTACCAAGCATAACTGGTAAAAGGCAATACATTTGAGTTACATGTATATTTCCAAACATTTTTCAAAAATTTAAACTTTCCTCAAGTTTGTCATACTTTTTTTTCAACTTTTGGTTGCCCCTAAATGAGCTGTAGTGACGAAAATTTAAGTGTAGCAAAAAACCTATCTGAAGAAATGAGCTAAAATTTTGCCATGGTCTTAATAAAATTCCTTCCAAATCGATTTCTATCAAAATATATAAATGTTCCAATTCATAATTATTTCAAATATTCATTTAATAATTAATATTTTGTAATAAAAATTATTTAAAAAATAAAACATTAGGTGGATTTTGTTTGGGTTTTTAAAGGTAACGTCGTACGAATTATCAGCGTATAGGAATATTATTTCGGAAGATATCAATTAAAGTCTGGAAAACTAATTTAATATTAGGAGCTTTAAAATTTCTACAATCATAACTCCAAAATGGCTTGACCGAATGACATGAAATTCGGTATCTGAATTTAAATTTTGATAGAGATTCGAAATTGTATGTCAAACGAGGAGGTTTTTAATGGAAGTTATAAAATTGGTGCTCAATTTAATAGGAAGATGCTCCCTTACGCAAATTTCATGGCTGTAATTTAAAGAAGCAATTTCCTGTCGAAAACCATCTTTGAAATTGCTCTACTCTTAAAATTGCTCGAATAAAGAGGAGTGGCTCGTTTTTCCTCTGACTCTACATAGCAATGAAAGATGAGTGGAACTTGTGTGGATGATTGTGTTTCAGGTTTCTGAGCAGACATACCTTTTACTCACAGGATTCTTTTATTTAGAGAGTACTTTATGTGAATCGCAAGTGTTCTTCCTTTAGCTATTAGTCATATTTTAGTTGGTTGTCCAATTTGTAATAATCATCGCAATTAATTTTTCAATAAATCCATCTTAAATCTATAAGATTTGGTACGGGAAAATCCATATCCAAACTTTTTTTTAATTTTTAGGTAGGATTAAATTTTTAAATTCGATATAGTGTTTTTATGTTTCATGTCTTTTGTAGTGCATCATCGTTTAATCTACTTATGTCATCAAGTCATTTAACTTTGTAAGTATTTTATCAATTTTTTTGGGTCGTATTCTGTCTTGCGTTAGGCACAGTTTATCCGTTTTGGGATTCGCCATCTGACTGTGGTTCAAAGTTACGTGTCCTCGGATCTTTCCCTCGTGGAATGATCCCGGACCGTCGCCAATAGCCTCTTGTGATGCTCCAGTGTGATATTAATTAATTACCAATACCATTACTACCGTTTTTGGATATGCGCCATAAATCCCAAACCCACCAATCAGATTTCCGTGTTGTATTTTTAATCTTTCCAACCTTATTTAATTTTTAGTAAGAGTTAAAACGGTAGAGTTACAGATTTGTGAGAAATGTAATATCTTTCGTTATCTGAAAACTGTAATTGACATATTTTAAACCTATACAGGGTGAGTCTAAATTGTTTTTACAAAATAAGAGGGGTGATAGTACCCATCCAGACGAGCAATAATAACCATGGAACATAGGGTCGCATTCCACTCTGAGAAGCAGAAAAGAGTAAAATTAGAATTTCAACATGAACTTACAACAGTGTTGGGAAAGCGAATGAACGATACCAAAAGTTGCACAATCTGATTTATTGATCAGAGAAAAACTCACAGCAAGTGCTCAAAGTGGCGGCCACGCGTTTCGTTGCACAGTTCACACTTGCGAAGGAATGACTGGCGCACCCTCTCGAAGATTCCTGGTGTTGTGTTAATTTTGTCTGCGGCAACACCGATTCTCGCTACGAGATCTTCAGCCGAGTCCACAAGCGTCTGGTACTCTAAAAATTTCATGTGCCCCCAGAAGAAAAAGTCCAGTGGGTTGAGGTCCGGTGAGCGAGGAGGTCAAGTCACAGGTCCGCCACGTCCGATAAATCGTGCGGGATATGTGGCATTCAAGAAGTGCTACGTAGGCAGGTACAAAACGGACGTTAGAGGTTCATGCTCGACGCGTTTCGACTTTACTCTTTTCTGCTTCTCAGAGTGGAATGCGACCCTATGTTCCATGGTAATTATTGCTCGTCTGGATGGGTACTATCACCCCTCTTATTTTGTAAAAACAATTTAAACTCACCCTGTTTTCAATTCTCCAATAAATATTTATTTTCCAATCAATATATTTTTAGATCGAACAGTTTTAGATTTATAAGATAAAAATATTTTTTACGCAATTTCAAAAAAGGACTAAAATAAAAGTGATTCATTTATAAAATTGAAACGAAAACACATTTAACAACTTAACATTTCTTTGATCTTTTTCTATGCAATGTAATTTTTTATGGCGAAACACAAACAGATGTGCTAATTTTGTACGAAGTATGTTTGCTCATTTAATTAAATATCTGTTTCATAAAGAGCCTTATCTTTAAAATAATGCTTCAAAGAAGTGCCGCTAATAAGTTTTTTCTCGTCCTGTTATCCAATAATCTGAGAAATGCGATCAATATAAAACTGGAATGTTTTTTTAAGTTAGACTATCTTTGAAGAAGGTATTTTTTACAATGTCATTGTTCTTAGTAATTAAAATATTGCCTCTTAAGATTATAGCTTATTTTTTCTTTACTTTCAGAAAAAATGTTGGCATTATAGTACTGACCAAAAAAAAACACTTTTAAATATTTCACGTTCTTGGCCTTGCAGTTTTTATTCTAAAGTTGAAAAATAAGGCGTTTAAGCTACTCATTAGGAAACATTTAAAAAATCTATTTAGTACAATTTTCTTTTAACGAAACATTACTTTGTTTAAGTCAAAAATAAGCACTTTTGTGGTAGAATTGCTCTTGAGTTTTTTACCAATATTAAAAAAAACCAAGGTGGTGCAACAATTAACCATTTGTCCTTGAAGATTAGCAACGTTCCTATGAAGATCAATCTTTGTAATGTTAAGTGAAATAATTCTGGCTTCTGTTTAATTTCTCTATTTGCTGCTAATAGTTAACATTAACACAAGAAATATTAAAATAGTCCTACAAAAATATTTCCTAACATTTATTATGGTAAACAGGTTAATATTTTAATTAACGTCACACTGGAGCAACACAACGGGCTATTGCCGACGGTCCAGGATCAATCCCAAAGGGAAAAATCAAGGACACTACGTAATTTTGAATCACGGTTAGATGAAGAGGCAACACCTGAGCTGGCAACCCATTCTCCAAACTTCCACACCAGGCCAACATGAGGACATTTGTGCCCACGACAGATTTAACGTGCACCAGCTCCCCTTGTACCCAATGGTCTTAGGTTGGATTTGAACTCGCAACCCTCCGGTTGCTAATACGTTACTCCTCCAACCGGGCTAACGTTTACTATACTGACAGTCAAATAATTTAGCAATTATAATCAGAATTGATACTAAGGATATAAACCTTATTTTCTAACATCTGTTTAATTAATTAATCTGATATACGTTTTCCCTTTTAAAATAACATTTTTTTAAAAGTATAGATGATTTTCAATAATTTAAAATTTTCTTAAAATGCATTCCCCTTTAGATGTTTTAAAATGAACAACTTGATGATATATAACGTACTCTTGAGTGTTCTGACATAAATTTGCTTAGAAAAATTCTTTCGATCGAGTGAAATTTATATCCATAACGTTATTCTGTAAGTTATATTCAGTCTTACACTGAATTATTTATACTGAATTTTACAAAATGCTTCCTCTAGTGCTTAAAAATTCTAAAGGAGTATATTTATGAAATAATTTTCACTTTATGGGAATATTTCACTGCAGAAGTTATATTTATGAAATAATTTTCACTTTATGGGAATATTTCACTGCAGAAGCTTCGCCAATCTAACAAAACTGCAGTATAAGTTTATAATCCAGACATGAATATGCAGTTTTCGTTGGGCGTTGTCTACTAATTTACGAAGCTTATGAAAAACTGTTTCATTATGCAATACCACGCATCATTTTACAACAAAGCAAAGTGCAGCAACCTTTTTGTATTCTAATGGGATTTATCCAGGCTCTCTTATTTCCCATTTGTATCCTTCAAAACTTCCTTTTTAATTTAATAACTCTTTGTTAATAACTAATTACAGGCTGTGTACTTCAAACTTAGAATTAACTGTCAAAATGAATGTCAGTTAGATTCTTTTAAAACTCAGCATGGCATGTAACAATTAGCTGTAATGTTTTTCTTCCGGAAGTGAAAGTTTAAGTATATGATACACCATACTCTTAGTATTCTAGTTTATTTAAAGGAAGTTCTGTATAAGCGGATACTGGATACGTGAATTTCTTTTAGAGTTTTTAAGGAAACTTATTTTGGAGAAACTGTTAATTTAACTGTTAAACTTAAAATTACGTGAATCAATTTGTAATTATTAGTTTTAATTAATAAAACTCGTTCTTATCATGAAAACTAGTATACACGATGTTTATCCTTATTATTGGATTCAATAAATTACTTTAAAACTATTATCCTTATCGATTGACACATTTTCCAGTGAAAGACATTTGTATTTGAAAAATAAAAATAAATAAAATGTATTTATGAACTACAACAAATTATGCACAATCATTTAAACATTTGGGAGTGATTGTAAACCCAAGGAGACCATTTTGTGGAAAAATGGTGAAATGAAAAATATAATAAAACTATTTTACCTCAAGGAAATATCGATATCAATCGTGTCTTCAAATTCTTCAAATTTTATAAACTTCTCCAAGCGCTTTTAATAGTAACTTCCATTTTCTTCCAAGTTTAATAATTTAACCTCGATACTTTTGTAAACATATCAACGAAAATACATTTGCAAGCATTGACGAAAATGGATGGTAGTAAATTTGGCTTTGTTTTGTAATCAATTTATAAAATTTTATGGGACGGCTGATAGTCTCTGAACTAGTTTATGAGGTAAGTTTTATGTAGATCCATAATGTTTTGTTACCCGACAGTTAATTATATCTACGCTTACTAGGTGATAACGTATAATTTATGACGGAATTGGTCAGAACCAACCATATTAATGTAATGGCTTATACCATATTAATTATATGGCAATGTACAGAAATAACACAAAATAATTTGATATAGAAAGTTGCAAAAAAGGACCGGGAATTTTGGTTAGAGTAGTTTTGTAATTTTACGCATTATTTTAAGTGTATTTTGAAGTAAAAGCGTTTCTCTTTGTTTTCCATTTATTTTATTTTTTATTTAGTAACATTTAAGCTATTAATTTTACTTTTTAAACATAAAAAGCTTTTACCATTTACTATTTTTGACTGTTTTTAGGATCAGCGGGAGAGCTCAAATTTGAAATATAAATCATTTTATTTTTGTTCTTTTATTTCTTGCAGAACAATCGAAAATATTTTTATTCTAGTGCATTAAAACAAAAATTATTCAAATTTTAATCAACTCTCTTTACTTTCACAATTCATATGACACCGACGCCCAAAATAACCCTATTAATGAAATTACTTTAATACAAAAATTCGTTTCAAAGCTATGCGAAAATGACACTGATTTAAAGAAGAAAATACTTAATGCACGTGGGAACCGTACGCTTACTAAAACATTAAATACTTTACTTTATTACTTTACATAATATTTAATTTAGAAATGTGCCTTCAGTTACCATGAACCTGTCTCTAAAGAGCATTTATTTAATCGAAAACCGACTGCTTTGCATGCCGAAGGAAAAAAGACTTCGATGTTCTTTTAAATCTACATTTCCAAGTAATGTTCTCTAGATTTCTTGTGTTTAAATATCTTCAGTTAAAAATAAATTATTTTATGTAGATATGAAGTTGAATATACGTCGCACTGGGAAAACACCATGTATTATTGGCGACGGTCAGGGATCAATCCCGAAGGTGAAGATCGAGGACAATACCTAGTAATGTTGAACCACTGTCAGATGACGAGGTCAACACCTGAGCTGCCACTCTCTAAACTTCTACACCATGCAAAATTTGTGAGGACATTTGAGGCAACTACCGATATAACGTGAACCAGTTTCATATGGTAATATATTTAGCACAATGTTACAGTATAAAAAAGGGAAATAAATAATTACTATTACACTTTTATTCTTCTTGTCAAGACATATTTGTCTGTAATTTTTTTTCATTCTGATGACATGTTTGAACTTAATTCAAAATTGTTATTGGATATAATGTGTACCTAACTCTGGTATAAAAATAAGTTAACTGCACATGCAGTGGCACCACCTTATACTTCTAAACCTTTTTTACTTTTTTGACAATAGAACCTTTCCTGGAATTTGTTTAACCATAAGACTCGTATATTATATCTTTTTGAGGGTAGGTTGGTAGATGAGTTAACATCGTACTGGAGCAACACAACGGGCTATTGGAGACGGTCGGGGATCAATCCCTAAACGAAAGATCCAAGAACAACTCATTTTAATGTCGGTCAGACAACTAGATCATCACCTGAGCTGGCTCCCCACTCTCCAAACTTCCACATTTCTGGAACTTGGGGACATTTAAGGCCACGGCAGATTTAATGTACACCATCCCCCGTGCACGACGGTGTTTGTATCGAGTTTCGAACTTGCAACCCTCCGGTTGTTAATCCACAACTATACCAACTGACTACAAAGACCCTATATGATTCTATGAATTCGAAATAACTTTTTTAAATTATTAAAGCCCCGAACAAGTGGATAATTAAACAGTAATTTATTTCCAAACATATTTTTTAAAGTGCCTTTTTCAAACCAGCACTTCTAATACGTGTGTGTTAGGTTCATACTAATACAAATATGTTCATATATATATATATATATATATATATATATATATATTTGATATTATAAATTATAAAGATATATATATATATATATAATATCTTTTTCAATAAATGATGAAGCTTTACCTCTAAGAAAATGCGCTAACATGTTCCTCTGCAATACTTTTGTAGTACGCCTTCAGAGATATATCAAATTAGTAATGGAAAAAAAATACCTCTTACATAAACCTGTAACTCAATAATAATGTGACATTAATTATTTCTCTTTCAACGACAGTATATGAAAGAGGGCGATGCATAGGTTTTCGAAACTTCAAAGGGACTTGCTGTAAACACACTTTTATCCTCATTTACAAGTTCATCTCAATTAGAATTAATTAAGTTTGCAATTTTGTCAAGGACAAAAGTATCAAATCCAAGTTAGTTTTGATCAGATAAATAATTAGTGAGTAATTGTTAAAGGAATATAACTTTTATCTATTTTTCGTGCCTTAAGTTTCGAAGCAGAGCATAACAAGGAGTTCAAAGTAAGTTTTAATTAGTGCAACTATTGTTACATCAAACATCAGTATGATAAAAGTATAAACTATTGTTCTATAGAAGAGTAGTTCCATTACTTATACTTATATTATGATAATATATTTACATATATGCATATAACAGGCAAATACACTGCTCAAAACAATTAAACAACAAAGGATATTGTAAATAAAGGGAAAGGATATTAAACAATTAACATTAAAGGATATTGTAAGTCTTATATAAAATAACGGTATAAGCGAAATTTTTTTGCAGAAAATGGAAGAAGAGAGGTCACAAATGCAAATTTTTCTCATTTTCAAACTTTGGAGTATACAAATTTTGAGTTTGACGTCAAAAACGACACTTTAGCGGCAGAGAATGAAATTTGGCTTTCAACTTAATGAAAGACAAAGCGGAAAAGAATGATCGACATTCAGTAAGTAGGTTGTATCGATGAGTGCGATGTCTCAAAGAAGTCATTTAACCGATTCAGAAGCTTGGAGAGTTGTTGGTTGGTTAGAGGGGGCCAAACACAAGCCGAAGTAGCAGAAGCCACTGGAGTTTCACAAAGTGTGATTTCCAGGATCTGGAACCGTTTCTTCGAGACTGGAAACGCAGGCCGAAGACCAGGAAAAGGTCGTAGACGTGGAACAACGCCCAATGAAGATCGATATTTAACGCTAACGGCTCGGAGACACCGAAATATGAATGTCACTCTTCTTCAACAACACCTTCGCTCGGCTACTGCCACCACAGTTTCGACTCAAACTGTCTGAAACCGGCTCCACGCTGTAGGTCCGTATGATCGCCGACCAATGGTATGTGTTACGTTAACAGCAAGGCACCGTCGCGCCAGCAGGGAGTGGGCAACAGAGCATGTGAACTGGAGGAGAAATGAATGGCGCAATATTCTTTTCTCTGACGAGTCCCGTTTTCCTGTTCATCCTGATAATAGGCGTATTTTCATCTGGAGGGAACGTGGCACTAGAAACAATCCTGCGTTCGTGCACGGAAGTGTCAGATTTGGCGCTGGGGAGGGTGATGGTCTATGCTGGCATCTCCATTGATGGGCGCACCGATCTCCACATCATTCGAAATGGAGCTCTGACCGGTCGACGATATAGGGATGAGATCCTCAGACCTTTATTGTAGTCCCTTACGCTGCAGCAATTGGAGATGACTTCACGTTAATGGACGACAATTGCAGGCCACATCGTGCTAACTTGGTCGATGATTTCCAAGGAAGATTTTCCAAGGAAGGATGATTTTTCGAGGAAGGAATCAGACGAATGGAATGGCCAGCGTGTTCTCCGGACATGAACCCAATAGAGCATGTTTGGGACAATCTAGGCAGACGAGTTGCTGGCCGCCTACCACCCCCACAAACTCTCCAAGAACTGGAAAGAGCTCTTCTGGAGGAGTGGGAGAGAATACCCCAGCTCCTCATTAATAGCCTTATTGACTCCATGCCTCAAAGGCGTTCAACGTTGCTGGCCGTCCGGGGAAACCATACCCCCTATTAAAAATTATTTCTTTCAAGGAAACACCTTTTTTATTCGTTTTTTCTCATATGCACGAATTGTTTTTCCTTTCGTACCCAAATGCTCAATAAAATGCATTTTTTTCTGCCAAACATGTGTAATTTTTTTCTCATATAGCCTACCACGTCTGTCGATCATGTATCAATCATCTAAACAATTCCCCAGCCGCAAGATCCACTCACAACCTCAATATCTTTTAATTGTTTTGAGCAATGTATATTTATTTACATATTAAACGTGGATAAGTGACAGCATATTAAATGAGCAATATTCTATAAAGATAATGAATAATCTAGAAATAGCCTTACACACAGATAAAATCACTTATAATAAACAACTCAAAAAGCTAAAAACTACCCTCGAAAATAATGATCTTCCCAATAGTTTTCTAGAAATGTTTTTTCTATAATTTATTTTATTTTCTGATATTCACTATCTCCTTTCCAAACTGTTAATTTCCTTTTTGTGTTTTTTGTTTTGTCTTTTTTTCTTCCGCCAGAGGGTGTTACAATTTCCTATATCTATAGTTTCTTCAAATTTCCCTTATAATTTATCCCTATTTCAAAAATAAAGATTAATATAAAAATGTTTTCTCTCTTCTTTTTTCTTGTTAATAATCATTCATCTCGTGTATGCATTTTTTTGGGTACAAGAAAAGTTATAATCTAGCCTTACTTTATTTCCTTTCAGAATTGGGAGAAATAATTTATCTGATTGACAATATTTTTCCCAATACTGTTTGACCCGGAGTTGGATGCAACAATGTAGGGGCATCATTTACAACTATAAACTATATACATATATACATATGTACAACTATAAACTATATACATATATATATATATATATATATATATATATATATATATATATATATATATATATATATATATATATATATATATATATATATATATATATATATATAATTCAAAATTACAAACCAAAACATATATATATATATATATATATAATTTTTCTCTCCACCATTTTTGTTACCCCTTCTGTATATCTAAACACATTAAAATGAAAATATCTGAGGCGCTCGAGTACAAATCCTTATTTCCGGTCGTCGTCTCTTGGAACCCCTGGTCATAAATCGAACACTAGTGCTTCTTTTCTATTGATCATGAACTATACATTTACAGTGCATGATTGCATAAGCACTCGATGTCTTAGAAAAACACAAAATTCCCGCCGAAACTCTGGCAATTGTGAAGTCGCTCGGGGGATCAAATCCAGTGGTAGCAGGAAACTCTTAATTATGATCTCGAAGTCATTCCTAACTAGCACTAGATGTAAATTTAGCTGCCATAACTATGGGACTTTCGAGATAAGGTCTGTTAAATGTGAAGATGAAAGGCTTATGTTTTTCCTTTTCACATTAACAGATTACCTTTTAATACACCTTCGGTTTCTTGTTGCGCAAATCAAATGTCAAGTGAGTACACCAATGAAATTATATCTCCCTTCATTCAGTATTCTTTAATTTATTACTTAGTGCATTTAATTCTTTATCGCCATGAAAAAATTGAACTAATGACATGATAGTTAGAAATGATTTTAAATCATGCATATCCAGACCTACTAAATGTATAGGTGAAATGTAATACAATTCGTTTTTTGAAAACACGCTGTGCTTTAACAGAACGTGAAGCTAACAATTGGACTTTCATTTCAAAAGGTATCATAAGCTGTGTTAACAAATGTAACTGTGAAATAACTACATAGGTACTTTAATAGAATACGCCAGAGGAGAACCTAATTTATTAAACAGATGCCTACGCAGTTTTAAATGATAGCTTTAGTTTAATTAAAATTATTTTAAGTGCTGTATCACTGAAAAGCACTAAGAGTTTTATTAAGGGTTTTAAAATGAGAAACAACTTAATTTCATTTATTTTAATAAAGGTTGATCAATCAGATTAATAAAAATGGTTCCCCCAAATTACAGAAGTATCTTTAAGACAATGATATCTATCTTATTTCACCTAAACCATATATTTCTTTTGTTCTATATTATATTCTCGATACATTTTACTCCTGTGAATTTGTATTCATGTTTTTAATACGCTGTTTTTATTATGTGGACTATTAATTCGACTTGTCTATAATTTCGGTAGGAAGATATACATCTTTTATTAAAGTGCTATTACGAAGATATCTATTGTAAAAATAGATTCAATTATTTAAAAAAATGTCGTGTATGTATAAAGCAGATTCTGACATCAGTCAATTATTAAAGAAATAACGGATAATGTGTGAAAGAAAACTTAAACTTTCACACTATTATGGATGTAATTGAATTTTACAGTAGTAAAATAAAGTTGTATTACCTATAAACATTTCTGCATTTCGTCTGTTTTCAGTGACTGGAAATTCATTTTTTCATCCTACATCAGACTTTTCGTCAGAAGTCTCACTCTGACAGCTCAATATAGTCTACGAACCGAAATAATAAAATATGTAACTCTATATGTACACACACAATCTTATTCACTGCGATGTCAGTAAGATCAGGACGACAATTGACATGGGCTCTTGTCCTGTCTGAAAGACCACAGGGAGGGTAAGTTGGACAGCTTAACAAACTATTCGGTATAGATGATTTTGTATGTAGTCGTGTCCTGTGAGAACACGAAAACAGGCTGTTGCTATAGCTCTCGGTAGATCCTCTGGCAGCTAAGACCTAAGCAAGAAGCTTCAGTCTTTCTTTTTAGTTATAACTTTATAATTATTAAATCGAGAATGTTTGATTTTTGTATTTATAATCCTTTTTACTGTATGAATGGTATTCAATGAGAGGACATGTTTGGAATAATTCAGAATGCCATCCGACAATTTGCTGCCATGAACACCACAGTGACTAGGGATCCACTGTAGTGTGATATGTCAGCCACTGATTATACATTTCCTAGTAAAATAATCAGCCAAACCTTCTGCATTGAACTGGAGAAAAGTAAAACAATGACTAGATTTTTATTCTAGTCCAAAGATAGGTGCTGTTAGAGTTCACTATTCACCACGTCTCTTCCAATGTAACTAATTTTTATACAAACAATTTTCAAGGCGAAAAAGTAAATTGTAACTTTACTTTCTCGTATATGCTTAAATCAATAAACCATGCAATTATCAAAGAAACGCACTGCATTAACGTCTATATCATAATCGACTCTTTAGACTAAAAAGAATCTTACCAAAATTTATGCAATCTTCCTTTATATTCCAAAGCTATATTAGTTCTTTCTTTTCTCTCACTATAACTTACGAAACGCCTGATAAATATATAACTGAAGCGTACACATAATACAACACTTTAAAAGTTTGTGTGTGATAGCTAAAGAATGTAACTTCAGGTCATGCTTTACCTTAATGGTCTATAAAGAAAACGATTTATGCTTCCCCTTAGAGCTATCATAGCTGAGCCTCAAACTGCTTTAAAAACTGAAAAGATCCTTTCACTTTCAGACCACTTTTGTTTCTTCTCTACTCAACCGACAGGAAAAGACTTCCATAGTGCTTTCCGTATTTCTGAATAAAAGCCAGACGTATATTTAAGCAGAGTTGGGATTTGCCATTAACCCTTATCTTTATGTAATGGCTTAGTTTCTAACATAAGATTTATAACGACCCAGGTTAGAACGGTGCTGAGCACCACAAAGTCGGTCGAAAATACAGTAGAAATTTATAGAAAAACCTATTTTGTTGAATAAAGGTTTTTATAGGCTGATACTCAGGTATAAAAACTTATTTAAGACGGATAGATGCATTACTCTATTTTTTATGTGTTAGTTCGGTCGAGACTCCTATTGGGTGTAGATTGAAGCTGACTGAGGAAATACTTAAATTGCTGTACAAAACACAAAAGTTACACAAAAAGATGCATTAATACGGACTACCCACCAATTATTTAAAGTTAACAAATATATCGGACGCTTATAATCTAGGGTAGAAATTCATAAAGAATATACACTGTGCTCACAAAAATCACCGGATATCTGGATTAGGAACAAAACATAGCATTTATTTTGGGTTCTGAATTTCTGAATGAAAAAAAATTAAATCATCCTACTACATAAAAGGTAAACTTGCAACTATATATTATATCACTTTTTTTACTCTGTCGTGGTTATAGTTACATAAATATTTAAATACATTCTCGAGAAGCTGAGCACCCACAGTAAATAAATATTAAATCATGACATATATGTAAGGAAACAGATAATGCAAGCGGGCGCAAGATACTATTTATGATAAAATAGTAGAAAACGTAAGCAAAATTTATACAGAAACTTAGTGTGAACTGTAATAAAAATCAAATCCTGACATAGATATAAGGACACGAGTAAAACAGGTTTTACACTCATGTCCAAAAGTTAAGCATAATTGCTGTTTATGTGAGATAATTGCCTTTTATTTCAGAAAATCTATATCGGAATAGAAGGAAACACGGTATGCGGGTGTAATAGGGTTGTAGAAGAAGAAAACAATGCAAGACAAGGATAATTATGACTTTTATTATCCAAAGAAAAGGGTTGAAAGAAAAAGATTCACAATACAAGTGTCAACTTTAGTGAAACAAAATGATTAAAATAATGGGATTCTGAAGTTTAATACGGTGTGTGGTAACATCTGGTAGCCACGCATGCTGCACTACCATTTCGCATACTTTCGATGAGGGTATGGATGAGTTGTGCTCAAATAGTTCCAAGTCTCAAGGAGAGCAATTTTCAATTCCGGAACGGAGCTTGGTGGGTGGTGAGGGTTACAAAGTGTCTCCTGAGCACATCCCACATATGCTCTATAGTATTCGGATCAGGAGAGTTGGCAGGCCACTGCATGTGGTGAATATCTTCACTTTGAAGGAAGGCGTCGACCAGGGCGGCACGGTGAGGAGGCGCGTTATCATACATGAATATGAAACCAGGACCGACAGAACCTCGAAACAGACGAACGATAGGTTCAAGGACTTCGTATCTGTATCTTTGATGGGTAACGGACCCCGTGTCGAAGATGTGGAGGTCTGTTCGGCGGTCCAGCATAATGCCTGCCCAGATCATGACCCCCCTGAAGGAAATCGATGTCTTTCCGTGATCTGTTTCCCGGGTGAAAAGGCTTTCCACATTCTATCCAGATCGTGGTACGACGAGAATCAGTTTGCAGACTAAATCTGAATCGTCATTGAACATGACATTGCCCTCTGTAGTCGACTCCACTGCCGATGTTCTAAACTCCAATGTAAACGCGCGCGTTTCTGTGCAGACGTCAGGGGGATGCAAAATGCTGGTCGTCTGGAATAGAGACCAACGTGTCTGAGTTTCTTGTAAACAGTTTGTCTTGAAACTATGACTCCTGTGGCGACTGTCCGGGTTGAACCCAGTTGTCTGACAAAACTTTTCTCTGACGTCACGCAGTTATCGCCAAATATCGGTCTTGCCGAGCGGTTGTTACCCTTGGCCGACCTGGTACTGGTCGCCGCGTAACATCTCCAGTGGTTTTAAACCTCTGTCATAGTCTGCAGATCACACAATGAGGCACATTCAGAATTCGAGACGCTTCGGTTTGGAATCGACCGGATTCCAGCATTCCAATAATTCGTCCCTTCCCAAAGATATCCAGTTGGCATCTTTGAGACATCTTTCGTCCTTATTGATTGTTAACAATGCTCCGCACCACAGCAATTGCGAAATTTCTGTCTAAACTGGTCATATCGCTCGTGGCCATTTTATGCTCGTTCCGACGTGCGCAGGTGCTTTGCGCATGTCGAAGTCAACTGAACTGTTTTGCATATGCACTATGTTTTACCTTGTCCCATGATTCTCCACAAGTGATTTTAAACCATTGTATCCATATTTACTCCGATTTTTTCGCATTTTATGAATTATGCTTCACTTATGGACATGAGTGTATACGAAAACTTAGTACTTGCTATAGCCCATAATCAAATTAGTATTAAACATACAATTTTCTATACTTGGGAATTATAGTAATACGTTTATTTTTGGTTCCATTTATAATTATTACTTGAGATGTACTTTGGAGCTGTGAGGTTAATTGAGATTTTTTAAATATTTTTTGGAACATTATTGCTGAGAGATTTTCAGTTGTGAGATTTTCTGCCTTATAATTCTGAGTATTTTGAATTGTCAATATTCATGAACAATGAAGCATATTCAAGAGTATGCTTCAATGCGAAGTCTTAATTCATGATTACTCCGCAAAAAATAATAAAACCAATTGAATAGCAATAAGTGATTCTTACTGCTATTCTTAATTCTTTGCTATTCTTATTCTTATCGCTTATTCTATTATTTAATCTATTCTTATCTCAAAGTGATTTACAGTAAGTTTTGATACACTTTATTTAGTTCTATTAAAGAAGCTTAACACATAGAGAGATAAGCAATTTGTAAGAAAAGGGACAGCTCGAATATAAATACATTTACAAAAAATATCTACAATTTAGTGCTTCTAAAATTTATTCGATACCTCAACTCGACAAAAATAAAGTTATCTAGCCGAAGGGTTCATGATTTTTTTACTCTCATACATCGATCTTCTAATGCAAAGCATGTATCGTCGGATACCTTTACATTGGTGGCCTAGGTGAATTTTGTTACCTGAGGGGATTATACAACTTGTGAAATACTTCCAGTGGAATTTCGGAATTAATATCCTGTTTCAACCGCTCTCTAGAAATGGTGTTTTGAATTATAGTATCGCTTTTGAAACATTGTATTTTATAAAATATTCCACATGTTAAAATTTATAACGTGAAAACATAATGATGTAACTTTCTCTAAAGAGCTCTAAAATAAGACACATTTACAAATGAGAACAATAAATTTACAGAATTAAATTTCTTACTCTTCCATGAATATTTAAGAATAACAGAAATATTTACGTCTTTTTCAGAGAGTAAATTCCAAAATTTAGATCAATTGAAGTGGTTTGCAAACTTGAATTAAGGATAATACATAGCTTATTTCACTGTTTTTCTACCGGAGTTTGCTTCATTCCTTTCATTACATTTTTCGATTGCCTCACTGAACATTACTTGCTGCATATATATGTTAATTTTGGTGTACTACTAATGGAAGACAATAAGGTAACATAATTGAAAAAAAAATGGATGGTAAAATATTCAAATTATTTTACTAACCTTTGAAAAGATAAAATTGCCCACTCTTCCTCCATAGTTCGATGTGAATGTCTTCCTTTTCAATTCAATGAGGCTCACTTTACTCGGGCATGTTCAGAAGATGAGAAAAATAATAAGCAATTGAAACTAATCTTATAAGTTAGCTATAAATCCGGTGATCTCAGGCTGCTAGACAAGATGTGATCGTCCAACCATGTCTGCATGGTCAATTCACTTGTTGGGTTACTTATCATTCAAATAAGTTCTGACGTACCTTTAGCTATGGGGTGCAGCCAATTAAGAAAGCACTTGAAATTTTTCCTATTACAATTATACTCCCTAACCAGTCAAATGTAGGTAGGTTATTGAATTAACGTCACACTGAAGTAGTGAAATGGGCTATTGGGCTGACGGTCTGGGATCAATATCGAAGGGAATGATCTGAGTCCTCATACCTCAACCACGGTCAAATGGCGAGGTCAATATCTGAGTTAGTACTTCACTCTCCAAATTTACATACTACGCCAACGTCGAGCCCGCCAGAGAAACTTCCTTTTATTAATAACATTACCTAGTCAAGTTAATTTGTTTACGGATGTTGATTGAGTAAGGTGGAATTCTACATGAATATATAATTACTTGTGGCTTGTCAAAATCACAAAGATCATTATGACTCACCCTGTATATGAAATGCTGTAAAAGTATAAGCCAATTAAGAAATGCGAAATCCTTTGAATTCTGAGGTTGGACTGTTTATAAAACATTAGACAATTATCTTGCACAAACCAGATCTGAAGTTAATGGTACCTTATGTGCAAAGTCTTATCCACAAACCCATTTTGATTTTGGTTCTCGTGGATAATTTAATTCATTTCTTGTGGAAGCATCATGTATTGATTATTGGAAATAATTTCATTTGTTAACCTTTTGAGCGTTACGTGATTTCCGAGTAGTATAATATTGCTTTTTCCCCACAACATACATAATGATTAAAGAATTACCTACATTATTTTACCGAATCCTGGGAAAGATTCTTTTGGTTAAGAAGGTCCAAACTAATTAAGCGTCATGCAGGGAAAACTGCAGGTTGCAGAATGGATTAAAAATGTATTGATTAAATTAATTTCTTTTTGCCTTTCATGTATTTGCGTTGTCTTACTACTCTTTTAACATGATGCTTGATAACACTTTAAAAATTTCATCCCAACCCTGATTCTTAAATTCTAAGTTAGTATTCGCTCCCTTTCTCAATGAGAATAAGTAATTTCATCCGAATATTAAAATACTGTATCAGTGGCTGTAAATAATTTTCTTGCAGTTTTATTATGTTTCATTTAGATCTTGAAGAAGATTCTGATTAAAATTTTAAACAATCTATTGCAGAACACGTAAAAAGATGTTACATAGATAGTTAAACCTGGATGAAGTAGTCTTGTAATTCTTAAATTCTAAGTTACGATTCACTCTCTCTTTTCAATGTAAACAACACTGATCTGATTTAATCCCCTCTTAAAACGTCCTTCCCATATAAAACAACCGAACAACTTACATTGTACTCAACTCATCGATATTTATTCTTTTACGATCGATAAAACTTCGCAATCTGGACTCGCTTTAAAATACTTCCGAGTCAGCTTATTTATTCCTCTTGAATAAAAGATGATCGAAATACCACTAAACCCTGTTCCGATGGCAATCGATTTCGGTCATAACATAAAATAGAACTTCTATACATCTATATATCAGCCACAGAAGATAATGCGAACCATTTCTAATAAAAAATGTGAATGAAGCTATATATTTAAGAGGAAAATTATGCATCAGTCTTTAGAGTTCAATGTTGAATCAAACTGAAGTGAAAATAAAGCGGACATTTCCTGTGGACCTTTCAAAAAGGAATTTTATTTTTCTGTAGCATATCATTGTCTCGCAGCAAAATATTTATATTGTTCCTATTTTATTGATAGATGATTCTTTGTTTAATACCCCAGTGTGTTTGAAAGGGATTTAAATGCTTTTGCTCGCTTCCTTTTTATGGTTAATATTACATTATAAAATCCCACAATGTACTTTTACAATGAATGTATTTGGATACGTCATCGGTATGCGTTGATGTGATGTACAATTTTTAAATTAATAAACTTTACAATAAAAGTATTCCGTTATCGTTCTTTCAGGGAAAATTTATTCTGTTTAAATTTTTGTTGTGAGATTCAATGCGCTTTACCAATAACCAAAGTATTATTAGAAAAGGGAAATAAAATGCAAATGTTCATCCTCATCAGCAAATTTTCTCTCTTCAGAAATTTTGTCTGTAATCTTGTATGAAAAGAGATAATGTTACTATATTAGATTCGTACTTTTGTAGCTTATTTTAATTCCCTCTTTGCTTTTCATTTGTAAAATTGTGTTACGTAATAATATCTGAAATTCGTGGACGATATCATTAGGGAATAAATGAAAACGGTTAACAATACCAAAGTACAAATTTTCGAAAATAAAGCAGTGATAGAAGTTAAACAATCTCTTTTTGACAACTCTATCAACATAAAAATGTATTATACATTAGCAGTTTAATAAAAAAGGAAGTTGTGACTATTAAAGAAGGAAGGAGCTATTTACATATCAAGTAAAGAATGAGGGATTTAAGCAGATGTCGGGGGAAAGCTCATTCATTCGTTTCCTGCTCGATGAAAAATAACCAATTTTACTACAAAAATATGAGAAAACCATAACTAAAAATGTATTGCATCAAATTTCTTCTTTCAAACACTTATGACATAAATCATGTGATGGAATTTGTATAGATTGTATTTGTAAAATCTATTAATGACATAATAGATTTTTCCATCTTATAGTAATAAATAGTGATGCCATATAAACACATTGCTAACTTCACCATGAATACCGTATTCAGCAAACACAAGATAGTAAATTGAAAATGCACTACAGACAGAAGAAATAGTAGTCAACTATAGACAAAGTAAGCCTCTTAAATCACGCCTTCTTAACAAGCCCTGTGAAGAAGTTTGGGAAATTGTGTTAATCGTTTTTATATGGACAAAAAATGTTATCTTAAGAAAGCATTGAGTTCACTCTAGCTGTAAGACGAAGATGAAAAGACTTTGCTCCGACAGATTAAAGTATTTAAATACTCTAAGCGGTGATTGAGCTTATATCTAACTATGGTGTGAGAAAGTAACATGAACATGCCTCTTCAAGTTGATATAATCTATATAAATAAGAATGTAGTGTTTGTTTGTACACTGAGTATTTTCAACCCATTTCAAGTTTTCCATCCGTTTTGGACCCTTCTGATGCAAAATCCGTCTCCTGCGCGTTTGGTGTTTGTCTGTCCATCCGTCTGTCTGTCTGTCCATCTGTCTGTCTGTCTGTCCATATGTCTGTCTGTATGTGTGTGCCCATGCTACGTCCAAACGGTTGAATATATTTTCATGGAACTTTGCATACTGTACGTTCTACATTTATTTAGGGACTGAACTTGGTTGCGTAAGTCTGTCTGTCCTTCTTCCGGTTCTATGTTCCCTTTTGTGTCTGTGTGTTTGTATACGTATCACATAAGATGTTTTCAAAACATTTTAATGCAAGGTCCTACATTTAATAAATCATGTTTAAGTGTAGTGAATACATTTGAAAATGCTTTACTTATGTATTTGAGCAACTTTTATGCTAAAAGATCTGAGTAACTCTACTTAAGTCAACCATAATTTGGTAGTTTTGGAGAAACTGGAATGCGTAATGAGCATTGCAATTACTTAAATTTCTTTACCAGTACCGTACCGCTCAAAAATGAATTGCTTTTTAAAGTTTTGCTGAATTTATTTTTGCAGAATTTAAATTCAAGTACGTTTTTTATTTTGATCCTTACTTACTTTCTTTGCAAAGTATAATCTGCTTCCGAACATTTGGGACAAACGATATTTTGCAACAAAACGGAAACTCGTGTTCGTTTGCCACGTGCAGTGATACTTTTTTTTGTTTCGAATTAATTTCATATTTTTAAATTCTATCTAATTTTATTTGTAAGTTGTGTCAACTGTGCGAGTTCAAGAGATAAAAAATAATCATGAATTTATATCTTTAGAACTTTTTACCGCCAACATTTATTTTGTTTTAATTCTCTGTTTCTGTTTTAAACAGTTTTTATTTTAATAAATTTAATTCCTTTTCATCACACGTAGCACCACCGCAAAGTATTCTGGTTAAAGTAGCATGTAAGTTAGAATGAAGTAATTTTAAGTGGATTTTTGCCATTATTAAAAGAACGTTAATGTCAAAAATATCCGAAGTAGGACTTTTGAAATATTATAAATTCTTTGTCATAGCAACAGATGGCCAAGGTGGCTTATTTTACGAATCGAAGCTATATTTAAGCAACTTATGTAAGGAAAGTTTGTTTAAAAGAATGATTTTCTTTAGAAAAACGTTGTCAAATTGATTTACCATTTAAAAAAATGGTAATAGGTTACCTTTGTTTCATCTCTTTTGAAAATATTAAATTTTAAAAGAAGTTCTTTTATTATTGCACTTGCCACGAAACGGAATTATCAAGAAAAATGTATGCTCTTTTAAAACAAACTTAGTGATAAATATCTTATCCAATTAGTCATCTTTCCCTTAATGGTAGCGAAATTCGAAAAGAGTGCCACAAAAAAAAATATTGGCAGGTAAATTATGTGAGAGAGTATCCGCAAGTAGATTCGTGTTTTTTACGAATTGAGTTGAGCAATTTTACAGGAACAGAACTTTAGAAAGGGAATTCCTAATCCTCCATCAAAATCGTCTTTTGTAGCAGTTTCCCTAGTGTCTCACCTTTCTACAATTTGTACCTTTAGCAGGGGTGCAATACATATGAAATGTATTGCATGGATGGATTTGCATGTATAGAATTTGTGTCAAAAGTAGATTGCAGAAATTATAAAAATGTCGAAAAGGTGTTAAAAAATTATTTTACTCATGCTTAAATGATTTGGCATTTTTCTATGAGAGAGGAAAGTGATTATTTTCACTTTCAATACATAGTTAACAAATGCAGCCCGAGTGAGGCCGGGCAATTTTGCTAGTTTATAATAAATAAGTAGTAGCACTGTTTTCTGAATACATTCAAGCATTAGAAAAAATAATTCAGTATTGTACCTAATTTTTCTATTGAAGGTTATGATTGGTTGAAATACACATTCTTCGTAAGGGTATCAAGTCTATTAAAACGGGTCGGTTCGAAGATTAACGGATTAGCAAATGGAGGATTGCGAGTTCGAATCCAATCGAAGAGAGAGTCGTGTACACGGGGGCTGGTGAACATTAAATCTGTCGTGGAATCAAATGTCCTCACTTTGGCATGGTGCAGAAGTTTAGAGAGTGGGGTTCCAGGTAAGGTGTGACCTCGTCATCTGATCGTAGTTTAATATTACTTGGTGTTGTCCTGTGATCTTTCTCTTTGGGTTTGATCCCGGACCCTCGCCAATAGCCGATTGTGTTGCTCTAGTGCGACGTTAATTGAATACCTATCTACCTACCTGTCGAAACAAAGAAGAATGAAGCAGGAAAAATTAATAAAATTAAGAAACGTTGGTAATTTACAATTACAAAAAGAAGTTGAAATTTATAAAATTAAAATATAAAAATCATGGACATCTGCTTATTGAATAGATTTAGTAGTTTTTATTACAGGTTTTTACTTGATATTATGGAAATTAGATATTAGATTTTACTTGTACTGAATTATAACGAAAGTTAAACACTGCAACAGCTGAGGAACGAAAAACTGAGTGTCGTTAATTACTCAAGCACCTGGCCCAAATATTTCGTACAAATTTGTGGGTTTCTTAGTTGCATTTATTATTTTTATAACACTCTATTGATCAATTTATGCAATTTCATTAATTTTATATTCTAATTTCGTATACATAATTGCATTGTTTTGCTATCGTTGTTCGTATTTATTGAAAATATACCCTAAACATGTTCGTAAACAGTATACTTTGCTTAGAATTGCATAAACTAGAATTTTTTAGTACAAATGAGATAAAAAAAAACATTCAATAAAAAACTTGTAAGAAGAGTTAGAATGTCACTACCAAGAAAAAGTTTGAATATGCTTAGATTCAATCAACTGAAGTCGAATTTAATAATTAATTTTAAGAAATTCATTAACATAGGTATGCTAGAATTTTTTTTATGTGGCACATTGCTGTTTTTAAGGTGACTCAAGTGACTCATCCTTGACTTTCTGCATTTCAATTTTTGTAATAGTATGTTGCAACATGTACCATATTTTTGACACCCACAACTACATTTACATATTCATTTTTTAGCATAACGCGTTTCACGACAGTAAATATTTTAGATAACCTTAATAAGTTACCTGTGGAACCTGCATTATTCTCAAAATTTTTAGGAAAGGATGAGTTCAAGCGCAATAATCGCTTCTAAATAATCATCTTTTATACATTCTTCATAAATAAAGTTCGACATTATATATTAACTTCAACCAGAAATTTTGACTAAAAGTTTTCTTGTGTCTTACAAAAGAATCGCCTTATAACGACCCTCTATTTGAATACTCGCTGAGTTTTATTGACCAATTGAAAAGGCCTCAGCAGTTCTGTCAGCCCTAACGCTATTTAACGTCCGTAAAAAAGTAAAAATTGCACAGCTACCTATAGCTAACGATGTCTCTTGATATATTGTGGCTATTTAGGTTTCGTTGAATCAATGAGGTTCCTTAGGCACGATTTGGCTGTTTTCAGGTCTCTTTATGTATAAATTACGTATTTGGACTTAAAACTTTTTCTTTTGGTCTTTCTTTTGGAAACTTTCGACTTTGAAAGTCAAGAAAATGGCAGTGAATAGTGTCATGGTATCAACCATGCAGAATATGGCTTCTTTGAATACTCCAGACAGATTTTATATCCGAAACAAATAAATCAAGAAAATCTAGAAAGTATATTCTGCTAATATATACTATCTCCTGCTTTGTTTCGTTTCTACAATGCCTCACATTAAATTGAATTTTTTTTCAATCTTCGGTGTAAGTTAATTTATTCATTTAAAACTTTTACTGCACTATATTTCCTACTTTATTTGAAACTGTTATCCTCTAATGCTAATTTATTAAACGACGGAGTGTTTTCATTTCGAGATCACAAAAATTTATAATGTGTAAAAATCGGCATTCCATTTACCACTTACCCCAAAACCTCAGAAGAGAAATGTTCAATGTAACGATAATTTGATATAGAATCTCTGGAGTGAAGGACGTTCTTTGTAACTGTATAATATAAACTGAGTGTTTCTAAGAAGCAGATCTCAGATAGCAAAACAATGAGTACAGAGCGACTTACTGAACTCAACTATTGAAATTGAGGGACGATAATTTCGTCGATTTTGTTAATGTTAGGATTATGTTTTTATCAGAAAAGGGAAATCTAACATTATGATTTTTTAGGCATCCATAATGTGAATATGTAACCTGGAGACATTATCTCTGACCAATGAAATGGGTAGAACTGATTGCATCCAACTATGCGACGATGTCATGGAACCTTAATCGAGTTTAAAGTCTTAGCTTTAAGCAATATCGCGTGAAATGTATATTGATGCCCTATTTAGGCAGATTTCCTCTGCTAGTTGCTTTACGGAAGAGTAAATCGATTGTACGGAACCGTTAGTCGTGTCTGTGTGGTGAGGAAACTTTACTAAATCAAGAACATGTCTCAAAGCGGAATCCTAAACGGTGCAATTAAGCTAAGGTCAATAGGAACATGGAACCGGTGCTAACTATATTTTAATACTCCTGTGATTGAAACACTTTAAATAATCTTTTAGTAGGAAATATATATTTGAATTATCTAGGAAATGTGCATGAAAATTTCATTTAAATGAAACATTTTGCAACTAAATATTGATACTGCTGTTAAGGTGAATTTAAGAATAAAAAATACCCCGATTAATTGAAACAATGTATTCTAAGGCAGTTGAAGTTGTTTATAACGGACCATTTTCTTAAAATATTCATTAGTAATATTATTACTGCACATTAGCCCAAACAATTTTCCTTAGATTTTCCAGTTCCAGAAGACGTGATTGATGTCTTGAACAGCAGAATTGTTACAATTACAGAATAGTGAATCGATGAGGTGGAAACGATGAAAGCACTGATTTATTCTGACATGACCGAAGAATGTTTGTGCGAGTTTGTAACATTGTTTAAAGTTATGTCTCCACGCTGGTGAAGTTTGGAGAGTGGGGTGCAAGCTCAGGTGTTAACCTTGTAATCTGACCGTGGTTCAAAACCTAATTGATCCCGAACCGTCACCAATAGCCCCTTGTGATGCTCCAGTGTAACATAAATTCAACTACCTACTTGCCCCCTGCCTGTAGTTTCAGAATTTTTATTCCGGTTCATTAGCGCAAGGATATAGGTGATCGTCCCGGATAGGAGTAGTGAACTGGAAGTACCTGCATAAATAGCCTTCAGTTTGTCCCTTGCGATGCTGACTGCCGTAGACGTCAGCGGTTGGCATTCGGAAATAAAGTTTCTTCCGTCAACAGCATAACACAAAATGTTAATTAGTTTTCAGCTCAAATGTTCCAAAATATTTAAAACGAAGAGCTATTTTAGTATTTATTGACAATTAGTAGTACAGATTGACCAATATAGTTAGATTTATTTTGTAGATTTATTAATTGGCTCAGATCCTATAGATATTCCGAAATATAGGTTTAATCATAAAAATCTTATCACATTAAACATTGATAGCTTTAAGATCATTTCATCATTTTAAGGTACATAGATCAATTCAGTATAATTTTAGATGGAAAAATAGAAAATGAAAACAGTGAAATACATTTGAAAATGAATTTTACGTACGAATTGAGACTGGCAGCTGTAATGCTTGCAGATTAAAATTTTCGATTATGCTTCTGCTTGTTCACCAAATTACATACATTCAAACAAATTTTTTTCGTTTCCCCCAATAATTATACACGCAAATTTTGAAATCACCTGAAAAATATTATTTCCAGACAGAAGTTTTCATGATGAACCCAAATTCGTAAAATCACACAATATGAAAATTATGCGATAATCAAGAATGCAATATCTCCAAATTTCGTTATTTTGCGTTTTCGGTTGCTACATGCTACATATATAAGTATCTGAAATCTTTTTTAATGTGCGACCCACGTATCCAACACTTGAATGCAAAAGAAAATAGCATGAGTGCTCAACTAACATTCAGTCAATAAACTTGTTTTGTCACTCGACGATTATTTTTTGCTACACAAGGGCAAATTAGACCATTGATGAGTTTGGAGAATCACTTTCTTGACTAGCATAGAAAAATAGTCTTCAGAATACTGAATAATAAACTTAATATTTACACATAAAAAAATGAGTTCATTCGTGATTTTTTTCAATAAAATGTGGGATAGGCGCGTTCTTTAATCACTGCAAAAAAATGTCCGTGATTAAAGAAGGGGTTGACAACTTTTTTAAATGCTTGAAGGAGTCCTAAGAATTAGTTTCACTGCAAGAACACTTCAAATTTCAATAGGTAAGTTCCCAGATCAAAGAAAGGCATGATTGAAATAATATACTTTTGCCCACTCACAATGTATCCCATATTGCAAACAAGAAAACAGTCCATGGTATGCATTTGCCCCATCATGTGGGGAAGTGAGACGCCGAGAAATAGAAATTGGAAAGGAATAGATCAATTGATAATTATTTTTAAAATTGTATCAAAAGTAAATTTAGAAAAATAATGTATACATATTAGTAAAGAGTCTGGTAGTGTGGTAGAAATTTGAAGTTTTTTAAAATTACTGGAACAGAGTAGAGTAGTAATTGGTTCAATATGAACTCCAGAAGATTTGAGTTCGCACTTGTCTCACCTTACCCTATATTAGGAGTCGCCGTGGTTCAGTGGTTTTACCCACTGCGCTAGCAATCTGCAAACTGTGGGCAGAGCAGATTTGATGCCTCTCTGCGTATACTTCTGTATTCTGGGTCAGTAAACTTTTCGTACGTGTGTATGTCCAGTTATTAGACGGTGTTTGGCACAGCCCCTGGCGAAATATAACCATTGCTCCATGAAACTCATCCAACCACCCTATATCGTTTTATATTTTAACCATTATTTAATGCTATTTATAAATTATTTATTAAAGTAGAGATACAGGACTATTTTGGACAGGTATCAGTAGAGAAGTACCAATTTTATAGGAATAGAGAGAAAATTCAAGGATAAGAAAGCCATCAGAAATGTCGCAATAATATCTTTCCTCCGAACTATGCATTCCGAGAAACGTAGCATTTTCTCCAAGACCCGCAAGTGTTTCAATTTATCTTGAACGCGATTTAAAGTTACATACTCCTGGAAAGGAAAATAAATCACGGGACTATGAACGAGGGTTGAGGAGAAAAGATATATATGCTATCATAAAACATGATATTTTTCATCTGAACCATCATGCAGGAACGGTTTCTCTTTTCTTGATTTCTGGCATTTTCAAAGATTTCGTGAAGCTGCGTTTCGTCGTTTTTCCTCGGAAGAGGATTTGTTGATACATTTTAGATCTTAGGATAATGTTTGGTTAGACCAAAACTTTTAGATTTGTATTTGCACGAAATAAAATTATTATTCAAACGTAGAGAAAATGTGTTTGAGGAAATTCATCTTGTTATTGTTCCATGTTTAGTCAGGTAAAATGTTAAGCTATCATTGATAAAAATGGAGAGATATTGGGAAATAGGAGATTGAAAGTTTAGGAACGTAAATTGCATATTTAGTTTACATGTATTCTGATTTTGAAACATTAAATTTAGTAAAATTTTTTCTGAATCAAAATTTCGATTTTTTTAAATTATAATTATAATTTAACTTTTGCATGATTGTTTTACAAACCAAAGTATTTTAAGATTTCTTTCTTTAACCTCTGAGCATCACCAGATTTTTCAAGTAATGCAGTATTGTTTTTACTCCACGGCATACATAGTGACTAAATAACCACACCATTGGTTGGAAGAATCTATTGTTTGGACAAATTCTATTGTCAAGGTCAAAAGTGGTTAGAAATCATACAGGGAAGACTACGTGTTACCAAAAGGGCGCAAACGCGTGAACCCATTAGGAGGAATCCCTAATATTTTAGATGTTAACACGCAGAAACAGTTCAGAAACGGTTTTAAAAAATAAAATTAATTCATAGTAAATGGTAAAACTTTGAAAAAGCTGATGAACAAAACTATAGCACAGGTAACTAGGGTTTCGAAAATTATGTTTATTTGAGGTTAAAATTAATTAGCTTAAATCAATAGAAACTGTTTAGGCATGCTGAAAATTAGTGGATTCAGTCAACGCGTAATATTAAGATATTCGGAACTCATTGCCTGAGAGAAATCAATTCTTACGGCAATTTTTACTACATATGGAACTTTCAATATTTAGGGTGAATCAACTAGATTTTGTCATTAGATTAAAATGTGTATATGTGTTCGTGTAAAGTGTTCTAAGAAATATTATTACACACGCGTGCAAAATTTAAGAAAAATCATTATTTTTAGAGGTTAAAAGCTCAAAATTAAGCGAAACAGTCTGTGGCGTTTTGCATAACCGAGGCTATTCAGTAAAAAGCTAGTGCATCAAGGTTCGAAGTGGTCATACAGCCTCCTCCTCTGTTTTTAAAAGTTTTCCCGGTTACCCACCTGTCTCATGGAACACTTTGTAGAGCCACCACTTCAATTCAAAGCCATTTTTTACTGTTCTCTTCTATTCTTGTTATAGTTTTATTTTTACTCATCGGTTCTATAACTCTGAAAGTACCGTTTGCATCATTTTCTCACAACCAGGTCATTTCACTGCAAATTAGCAGCTGAAACCCTTACTGTTCTTTAAGTTTAGCACACCAACGTAATCATACAGAAAAAAATTAAATGTCAATTTTTTATTTCCATCATTCATTCTCAGATTCCTTTTAAGTTTTTTTTCTCAGTTTTCTCTGTAAGCATTATAAAATGAAACAAATTAGAATTAAAAATGAAAAGTTAGATGTTGAATTGTAAACGAAATGAATTAAGGAAATAATTGAAAAAGAAAATATATACGCAGCAAACCACTAAACAGAATGACAAGCAATTAAAGTCATTTATAAAGCTCCGGGAAAAGAAATTTTGAAAGAACAAAAATTGGAACTAAACCAAAAACATAAATTAAAATTCTAAAATAAAAGAATTCCCCAAATATACCATATAAATTACTTTTATCATGGATTAATGCGAATAATTTCAAACGCATTACTCGTACCAATTTAAAAAATTCTTTACTTTTACTTATTTATTTACAAATGCCAGGCGTTTGACAGCTAAGCCATCAACCTTTTTGCTTCCCAATTTTTGAACAACACAATTAAAACTATCAAATGCAGTATGCATGTCTAATGTAATTTCTATTAATTGTTTTTTTTCGTTCTCTGGTTACTTTTTGCTTCAAGGGGAATAATTAGACGCACAAGAAACAACAGACATAAGAAAATAAACGATTAACGGAACTTTATTTGAAGATTTTTATCATCAGTAGAAGAGATTAGTTACAAATAATTAAATATAATACAGCTGCAAGTCAAATATTAGAACAATTCATTTCATTCATAATTTTAATATTTTTTTGCTTCATTTTAGAGAATTATATTGGGAAAAGGCAAACGACATTTTTTTATGCTTATAAATTTTTATCTAAAGACGTTTTTAAAAATTAGATTTTTTTTGTTCTTATGAAAACTACATTTTGAAATGAAATATTTTTTATTATTCACACACGATATTAGAATACACTGAAGAGGTAAGATTCGACATACCAGAGTATTTTAGAATTTTTCTGATTGGTTCCGAAAGATGCATAAGTTAAGAATTAAGTTAGCTGCTCTGGTACTGCTTTCTCATGAAACATTATTTACGTGTGGTTTTATTTATGTCCAGCATAGTATGACTGACATGTCGGGATCTACGAAACTTCGTCTTATTGATTTGCATAAACTAAGCCGTAATCAACAATTCACTGCCAGTAAGTACTTAAAATGTTCTCAAACAAGCGTCAGTAGAGAATTGCTAAATGTGTGTTTTGAATATCGTAAAGTGATAACTCATGTTTCACGAATGTAACAAGGAGCATTTGACAAAGAATAGGTGAAAAGTTGCGTGACATTTGTGGCCAGAGTAGCGATATAAACCTGACCACAGAAAGCACTGGGAATCTATGTGTCCTGCACAAAGAAGATAAATTCTGAAATCTATCAAGAAATTCTTGAATATTTTATGGTGCCAGAGTTCGAAGATTGCGGATTATTTATTTCAACACGATTTAATTTCCTATTCTACTTCAAACTCAACGGCGAACTGGCTCAACCAGCGCCAAATCAACATACTTCCGTGGACGGCAAACTCGCCGGATTTAAATACAATTGAGAATTTATGAGGAATAATCATGAATAGACTGAGAAATTGCGCCAACAGAAAGGAACTGGTATCCAGTATAAAATTCATATAGAGCTGTCTGGCCCTAAAAGACAGTGAGCCGCCTGTAATAAAATCGATTGCGTGCTGTTATTAAAGCTAGAGGCGATGCTACTAAATACTAAAGAATTATTATTTTCTGAATTTTGGACCAATATTTGTATTTACCACGGAATATTTTAATATTTGGAACTAGGTACAATTTCGATTAATTTTTTGATTTTCTTCAAAGGTCAACAGTCATTTTGATATTTATTGTACATTTTCATAACTTCTCTGATTAAATATTCTGAAAACTATAGATTTTAAACAACACTAAGGTTTTAGATTATGGAGAGTTTTGTTTAACTTTTACATAAAAAAATTTGATTTTTAAAGTTGACTTTTTCGAATATTCTAATATTTTGATTTGGAGCTGTACATGCATGTGATGTTAAAAGAATAAATAAGTAATTATATATATATACCAAATTTGTTGGAATTTGTGTAAAATAAAAAAAATATATAAATGCGAAATGAAAAGAAAACTAAAGCCATTCAGAGAAAAATAACCAAAATTCAAAATATAAGAAAGACAAAAGAATAAATTAACGAAAAAGATATTCTACCTGACCCTAATTTTTGGACAATATTTGTATAAATAAGGTAATCTAATCTATTCATTGCCGGGTAATCAAACTTTTTGAATCTAGAACAAGAAAATGTAAACTATTATTTATCACGTATTTTAAAGGGGTCATAATACCTGAAAAAGAAGAGAGAAATGAAAAGAAATAAATTGTACTTAAAGGTTTTTACGGCTCCCTTTCTAACTCTGCCTCAGCGTAATGGCTGCTTTAAAACAGAAAAACAAGCAACGCAATACACGATTATGTCTTCCTAATATGAAAAGCTTGTTTACTCTAACAAGTAAAACATAAAGATACTTATCATTTATGAACCGAATTCAGAAATTAAAAATTCTTTTTTTTCTCGAAAAACAGGAAGAAAAGCAGTAAAAAAATCCCTCTTCCGTAGAGAACTCCATTCGTGGCAATCCCAAGAGCAAACAGAAAAGTCTCCTACGGATACTTAAAAGATTCATCTGGCGGCTGCAGGAACTCCGTTGATTATGTGCAGAAATGGAGCCTTATACTGCTTTCCTGGTCTAAGCAGATGTTCCGCATTTGCCGATGACTGCCCGCTTTAAGTGCCGGGAAAGTGGTCGTAACGGCGCATGCATGGTGGCACTTCCTGTCCTCAGAGAGCTTTACTGACCCTCGTTTACAGACATCGAGGATGTTTTTCGGAAGTGAAAGTTGTCTGTTAGCATAAAGACTTTCATGAAGTTTTGCTTTTAGGGATGTGTTTGGATGTCGTGTTTTTTTGTTTTGTTACAACTGTATTAAAGTGCTATTTGAATTTTGAAAGGATAATTTATTTTACATTATTTTTTCTATAAAATTAAATCATTGGATGACGAAATCAACGCTCTCGGTTAAGGACTATCTTGATTTGTTGAAGTTTTGGCAATTTTTGGTGTCAATAACCGTCCTCAGAGAGCTTTATTGACTCTCGTTTACAGACATCGAGACTGTTTTTCGGAAGAGAAGGTTGTCTGTTAACATAAAGAGTTTCATGAAGTCTTGCTTTTTGAACTTTGCCTTTGAAGTTTTGCTTTTTTTATATTTGGATGTCGTGTTTGTCTTTTAGTTTTGTTTAATAGCTTTAAAAAGCTATTGAATATTGAGAGGATCATTTATTATACAATATTTTCTATGAAATTACTCTTCTAAATCAATGAAGGACAAAAGGAACGCTCGCGGTTAAAGACTATCTTGATTTGTTAACGTTTTGACAATGTGTGACGTTAATTTCTTCCAGCATAATATGCTTGTGTTGGCACATCCCTTCATCAAAGAGCTTTACTGATCCTCATTTACCGACATCGAAACTGTTTTTCTGGAATGAAAGTTTTCTGTTAGCATTGAGTTGCATAAAGTTTTGTGTTTTGGTATGTTTGAAGTGCTTGTCTTTTTGTTTTACTTTGAAATTGCTAAAAGTGTTCCTCGAATATTGGGAGGATAATTTATTAATTCAGTATTTTCTATGAAATTAATCTTCCAAACAAATCACTGGTGGAAAAAGATAATGTTTCCAGTCAAGAACTAGCTTGATTTGTTGACGTTTTAACGATGCTTGGCGTAAATTTCCTCCATCATTACATGCCTGATGGCACTTCCCGTACTAAGAGAGCTTTACTGATCCTTTTTTACGGACATTGAGATTGTTTTTCGTAAGTGAAGGTTAGCATACTTTCATGAATTTGCGTGCTTTGGGGTGTATCTAAACGCTATGTTTGTCTTTTTGTTTTGCTTTAATTGCGTTAAAAATGTGGCTTGAATATTGGGAGGAACGTTTATTTTTCATTATTTAGCATGAAATTTTTTCTTTCAAACAAACCACCAGAGGATGAAAGCAAGGCTTCAGGTTAAGACTTAATATGTTGACCTTTCGGCGATGTTTGACTAATATCTTTCGGCAATATATTATTTTACGGGGAGGGGATGGTGCATGTTGAATTTGTTTTGGCTACAACTTTTCTCAGGTTGATATGGTGTGGAAGTTTAGAGTGTGGGGTGACAGTTTAAATGTTGATCTCGTCACCTGATCGTGGCTAAAAATTTCATGATGTTATCCTCGGATCCTTCGGGATTGATCCGGATCGTCGGCAATAGTCTGTTGTGTTGCTTCAGTGCGAATTAAATTCAACTTCCTACCTGCCACGTGGAAAAGTTAGAGCATGTTATGAACATATTTTCAGTTAAATGAAAACGAATGCTAAATAAATTGTATAAGTTTATACAGTTTATAAGCAATTGTTGAAATCAAGTTTGGAAAATAAGCAAATAACATCTTTTTCGGTATAAAACAGAATGATGGTTTTAATATAATACACTTGTACCGTCCTCATTTAGCTTTACAAAACAAACCCGATGGGTTGGTTGGTTCGGGTTTTATAATGCCAGGGCTACATTGTACCAAGCAGCACCAAACGCAAGACACACCCCGACAAGTAATGGACATACACCCCAAGAAAAGTTTTTCTGACACTAAAGAGGGTATTACACCAGGGGTAAGTTACAGGAATCAAATCCCATTGAAATTAAGTGGATTCGTCGATTGTGTTTAAACGTAGAACAACGTATGCCCTGTTTTGTGTGTATAAAGGTCGGGAATAAAATAAACAGTGGATGTTGGTAATATTTATTTACTTCATTGCAATTGTTTGAAATTGTAGTTTTTCTCAATTCACATTATTAGTCCATTGTGCTAATATTGATTACGTACCAAAGTAAATATTTAATCACTTTTAGTTCAGAAGTATTGAAGATAAAAGCAGAAGTATATGCAGGATGTCCCAAAAAGGTTGTTCTGCAATTTATCTTTTTACCATTTGGAGATAGGTAGGCAAGGTAAATTGCAAAAGTGCACCAAATAAGGTAGGTAATTAAGATATGTGAATAAAATTATCACGTGATAACAATTTAAGCGGATACAGTTTTTAATTTCTATACAACCCCTCTAAATAAAAATCCGAGATAGCAAAAATGTTCCTTACCTGTATCCCTATCGTTAGTAAAAAACCATATTTCTGTAGGTCGAACAGTAACGGAGATACAAGAGTTTCCATTTTAAGGGGGCCGTATCTAATTTAGATCGATGGCCAAAAATGAAGAGCGAAGTTCTGCATTGCTGCAGATGGAAAACATTTTGAACATGCGTTGTAAATTTCCTTTTATTTTTATTTAAACCATTTTTTCTACAATATTTTTATTGAAGATTACATTGTCTACTATGATTCGGTGCGATTTTCATCTGCAGTTGCAATACTACATTACTTGGCACAATGTTGCACTTTCTGACCGAAAAAAAATGCTTTTTAGCATTGTGTATACGGTCCCTAATCTGAATGCTTGAACAGCTGTGCGCAAGCGGTATAAGTCAACTTTTTTGCGTCATTATACCTCCGTTACTGTTCAACCAACAGAAATGCAGTTTTCTGCTAACGATAGGGATGCAGGTAAGGAACATTTTTGCTATCTCGGATTTTTATCTAGAGGGGTTGTATAAAAATTAAAAACTTAATCCGCTTAAATTGTTATCACGTGATAATTTTATTCACATATCTTAATTACCTACCTTATTTGGTGCACTTTTGCAATTTACCTTGCCTACTTATCTTCAAATGGTGAAAAGATAAATTGCGGAACAACCTTTTTGGGACATCCTGTATAGAACAAAGCACAAAAACGACTATCCACTTCTACTCGTTGTCACAAACCGCCATTGATCCACAGGTCTCACCACTTATAATTGCAACTTAATGTCTTCTTTGCTCTAAAAAAGGATACAGTTGCTACGCCCCAATAACTCCTGAGTTATTGTGAGTTGAAATCGATCACACAGTTCTGTCACTTTCACCGCTAATCTGTGTCGCACCACAAGACGTAGCTCTACGTCAAAATCCCCCTCTAATATACATGCGAAGAGTTAAACATCAAAGAGAAAATTAATCTGAAATTAAAAATCTCACGGTGTTGTTGGCTTCGTCAGGTTATTCTGCGCAATAGATATTTGTCTGTCTACATATCTTGCGTGTTTGTTGTTTTTTAATGGTGAGAATGACCCTAAGTTACTCAAGAAAAGTAATAATTTTCAGAAATTTTAAATTCAGTTAAAATTAATGACAATATTATACTGGTCACGAATCAGGTAGGTACAGTATGTATTTTTAATTAACGTCACACTGGAGCAACACAACGGGCTATTTGGTGACGGTCCGGAATCAATCCCAAAGGGAAAGACCGAGGACAACACCACGTAATTTGAACCAGGGTCAGATGATGGTCATGAATTATAATTATTATTAAAATAAATGAAAAATCGTGAATACCATTTTAAAGTAAGATAAAGAAATATCGCAATGCACTTTCCCTTAAAAAATGACGTGACCCAAAAAAGTAAGTTTTAAAAAATAGCTAAAATAAGATTCAAATCCTTAAATATTCACTGCTTTTCAAAAGTTAAGCACGCGATGTAAATTCTGAGCTTTGAAAAGCGTGAAACTCAATGTGGTTGTAGAAGGTAATATGCAAATATCATATGATGTGCCCAATCAGAATTTACTCTCAGAAATATGCAAATTAGTAATTGGTTAAAGACGATGCCTTTGAGTTGATGAGTTGAAATGTTAAATAGAAAATTTTTGAAAGACTATTCTGGTTGTTTGTGAATTAGATAAAGTCAATTATGGCTCAAAGAAGACGACCGGAAGCTCCTCAACGCTGGCGTGCTGTGAGGCTGCTTGAAGCAGGACAGTCAGTTATTTTCTTTGGTGTTGACCACTCTGCGATTTCTCTTCTATGGAACCGATCTCAAATGAGTGGGTCGGTTGTAAACAGACTTGTTCCTGGTTGTCCAAGGCTTACCACACACTCTGATGATAAGCATATAGTTACAATGGCTTAGCACAATCAATGAGAATAGTTGCCAACTCTAAGAGCAATGGTTACTACAACAATTGGAAGGTCAATATCTGTCACTATCGTGCCTCGAAAGCTGCATATGGAATGAATGTATGTCTGGATGCCACAAAGCCAGGAGGGCACGGTTGAAGTGGTGTCGTGAGCATGTGAATAGGAAAGCAGCGGAATGGTCCTATATACTGTTCAAGGATGAGTCGGTTTGCCATGGTTTTCGATAATATGCGTGTGAGAATTTGGAGAGAACAAGCCCAGTAATATCATTGAACACCACGCCTTTAGTGCAACCAATGCAATGTTGTGGACTGGATTTTCTCTGAGCTATCGGACCGACCTGTACGTCTACGCAGAAGGTATTGTGACGGTTGAAAGGTATCAGGTTCAAGTCCTTGACTCCATTGTTAGACTACGCGACAGCAGTTGTTCCAGCATTTCATCTTATGGACGATAACGGTAGTTATTGCCCTCTGGGCACTTGATCGCTTAATCGAGGGTGTCGAACTTCTGAGGAGGTTTGTATGAAAGTCAGGGATGGTCACATTCCATATTAAGATACGTTTTGTTTGTTTGTACAGCCTACAATTTTTTGAATGTACGAAACGTGTTATACATATATGAATCATTGAAAATATACCTAATTAAATTTTGTCTACTATAATTTTTTAGTCATGAATCTATAACCAAATTGCCTACCTTCAAATGAAATTTTGACTCAATGAATAACGTTTTCAGTTATGTCGAATTTACTGTTGCGTGCATTTGGAAATCAGTGTATAAACAGGAAAATAACGGATAGCATTGTTTTCCGGTTTATTCTTCAAAGAAACTGTCAAACGTATTCTTCAGGTAAACTTTGAAAGTGATATATCTATAAACTGAATTACGCTTAAGGCTAAACTTGAACACGAATTTCAATCTTTCTTTCATTGAATTTACTTAGCAGAGAGAAGGCTATAGAGTTTTTCGTTAATTGCAAGGTCAGTTTGGCAACACATTTCTTCGTTTTTAATTAAAAATTGTTAGTGAAAAGTTATGAAAAACTTGTTCGTAAGTTGCACAGAACTTAAAATATGAATTGAGGTTGCTCAAAAATTGTTTTTCATACTTCCGCATGTTTTAGGGCTTGAATACTATTAAAAATATATCGTCGACTTACAAGTGAAACACATTAAGTCAAGAAACGTAATTCTGAGTAAATAGGGGGAGATACTCTACTTCCTAAGCATACTAAATGTATTTCTCATGTAGAAATCTAACTTTCACGCAAAAAAAAATTGCGAGCTTCATCAGTCTAAAGATCATATGAAGGTACGTTTCGTTTGTTTTCACAACTTACAAATTATTTTTGAATGTACGAAATGCGTTGTACATATACAAATAATTAAAAATATAACTAAATATATTTTGTTTACTACAATTTTTTAATCATGAATCTTTAACCAAATTGCCTACCTTCATTTGAAGTTTTTACTCAATTACTGTGTAGCAGTTTTCAGTTATTCAAATTTACTGTCTCGTGCATACCTTTGGGTGAGCAATGTACATTAACTTCTGAATTTAAAATTTGTAGAATTCGTTAATAGTGTTATAAATCTAGGAAATACTTACTGATTTTATTTACATGGTTCACTCGAGTTTAATGGAATAACTTGTTACTTGAAAAATAAAAATAAATACATTCTAAGGTGTGGAGGAGATGCATCATAGGATAATTACTTTTCAATTACTTATATATTCTTTGTGGCTAAGGTTGTGATTTAAAGGGCGGTTCATTTTGAAATTGATTTTTATTTATTTTCTCACAAAAATACACAAATCAAAACACTTTTCTGAACAAATAAACTCGAAAGTAATAATTTTACTCACTTTTCTCTCAAAGTTTCAAGTATAATTTTCTTCTTTGAGCTTTATATATATAAGGATGATAATAACGTAATATACCTTCTCCATTTGGATTAAACTCCTGTGAACCTAACTTCTTGGAGAATAGAAATGGATTTTAGGGGACAATAAGATTGTTCGTCTAATCCATATAGTTTGATCCGTTTTATTTTCATCTGTCCCTTTCTTATAAACACAATTGTTCTTTACAATACTGTCTATTGGTGAGGAAAATCCTATCTAATACTCTTTCATGAAGCCTACCTTATCATGTTGAAGAACCTTACGTGTCTCGCTGATCCTTCAGGCTACACCATCCTTGCTTTACGTTCTAGTAGATTTACTGAGGTGATGGAAGAGAAAAAGCCTTACAAAGAAATCGCTAAAGTGATACTTTTATTTTTCAATGTTTTTTATCCCTACACCAAAATAAAATAATTAATCACTATTTCAAATGAATTTGTTGATAAATAACAATATACATATATGTGAATGTGTTGAATTAGTTCGTTTATTTGCAGGTATTCTTGCAGCATAGAGATAAGTCCCAGAAATACATCTTCTATAATAAGAAAATTAAAACAAAATATTGAAGAGGATCAAAATAATTTTTGATTGTTTGAATGAGTACTTGATACTTAAAAATTTAAGATATCATGTCCTCTTGAAAAGATTAGAACCCATTGTAATTTTGGAAGTTTCAATACTTAAAAATTGCTCATCTGGAAAAACTTCAAGAATGTATTATCTTTATTTTACCTGAAAGTATTTAAATTGAAGTTGCGTCTTTTTACAATGCAAAATAGGCAAAATGTTATGTTTGTTTCATTTTTCATTCTTTATAAAAGACAAAACATTTCTTTTGAAGGTTTCATTCCACTTCATACTTTATTCAGCTTCCGAGACCCTATGAAAATTTGCACATGAAATGTCAAAGGCGTTGTTCCCGTTAGGCAATTTCAGGATGTTTTTCGATTAAGAATAAAGATCTAGCTACTATTGATGCAAAAATTAATTATCTTAAATGCCCTAAGAATCACAACATTCAATAAAGATTGAAATGCATAAATTAATCAAATTCATAGAAAATTACACTTAACGTAAGATTATCTAGTTATAATTTGGAATGCATATAAAATTACGTTTGCCTAGATTGAAAGAAAGTCGAAGACTATCCGAAGTCATGGTGAAATACAAGTCAAGTGTGCTACCGGGATACAAACATTAAGATAATATGTTCCTTTAAAATTTGACATTAAGTTTTTATAACGCTATTAAAAATACTTAAGACAGGTAATTGTAATAATCCAATATTGCGAAAAGATTTTTAGAAAGCAGTTCTTTGATGAATAACTATTTTAAACCAGAAAAAATTTAGGGATAGTACAGAAGAAACACTTTCCTTACATTTTATTTAGTTTCATGCAATTTTACCATTGTATTATTATGATATTTTAATGAAAGTAAAATTTACGCAGAATCACACCATGAAAATATTTTTCACAATCGCTTAACACATTAATTTTGATCATCAATACCCATGAGAAACAACTTTCCACAAATGCGATGAAAATACTTCTGACTAGATAAACATCTGAAATAATAAAAAAGTAGCCAATCAAAAAAATTAAATGGAATATTACATAAAAGTGTGACAAGACAACAAAGACAAATCAATAAATGAGGCAGTAGAACTCTTTAGACTTAGAATTGAACATTATAGTCTGGCAGCACACCCGAAGAGAATTGAGAAAATATTCTTCCAGGTAATTAATTTCCGGTAAACAATTTGCAGAACTTCCAATCCCAGTATGGTTGAGAATAACCTCCTAGTCAGCCCGGACCCGATTTCCTCACAACAGGGCCCGAACCTCTCCAAGCTCTATTAGGATGCTAGATATAAAATGATGAGTTGAGTCTCTACATGTGCCAGAACAATTTATTGTTAACATGTGGAAGTTCGATAATCAGGCTTTTTAATTATGTTTGGTATGAGTAATTATTTATTTTATATTCTTATTTATTTTATATATTTGCTATAAATCATCTGTAACATTTTTTAAACATATGGACGATGAATAATCAGGATTTTTAATGATGCTAATAATGAATAAAATTATTTATTTTATTTTCTTATTTATTTTATATAATTACCATGACACACGTCAACAGCAACATATTGTTAACGTATGGGAGATTGATAATCAGTCTCTTTAATGATGCTTAGCATGAATCAAATTATCTATTTTATATTCTATTTTATTTTATATATTTGCCCTACCTTAGCAACATATTGTTAACATATGGAATGTTGATAATCAGACTTTTCAATAAGGTTTATTACGAATCAAAATATTCATTTTATGTTATGTTTGAATCGTAAAGTGATATACATCAAAGTGTAAGTGAAAACCCAAGCACGCTTTTTCAGAATAGATATTTATAGTTTTGTCTCGAGAACAAAAAGGGCCGTGCAAACTTCTGTTTCAGAATTGAATCCCGAAAAAATTTTATGCAATGTAAAAAGAATCCTTAAAGAGATGTTTCCGAACGAAACTATTTTCTTAAAACCTCATACGGAATGTAAATTATTTTCCAAGAAACACTCGGGAGTTCCTATTCCGCATTTTTATACTTTTCCGAAGAGTCCTTTGCATATTTTGCTTACCGAAAGATCCGCAAAACAAAACCGGAATAGGATGAGGAGAAAACATTGCAAGAGGGAAATTCCTATCTTTGAATGCACCATCACGTTTTAAAATACTTTCATCTCCGTCAGAGAGAAAAACATAAAAACGCTTATTTGACAGCTTTCACAAAAGGAAACCTAAGAAATAAAGGAAGAAAAAATAAGCTGCTTCTTTTTTAGATATAAAATTGTGTACCTTGCATTAAATTATCAGAAAAAAACATATTGCTGCAGCGAAGTTTGGTGTTCAAAATCAATCTAAAAATTTAACAGAAAGGATTTGGTTATAAAATGTTGTATTTTGTATCGGTTGGCTGGGTTTAGTGCAATATTAAGAATAGAACACAAATTATACCACTCTACATTGTACGAAAGATTATATATGAATAAATATTGTAATAGAATGGCGTCAGAATAGAAGTCAGTGATTGAAGGAATAAAAACACTGAACTCGACAAAAAGTATTAATAAAAAAATAGGTATCATTTAGGAACGTAGTAAAAGTGATGGGGAATTGTTTATTAATTCGATTAGAATTTACGGAGAAAATTGAAGGATTACTTTTATCTATATTATTTACATTTCATAATTATGTAAAAATACTCGATAAATTCAACTCAAGTTTTAAATGTGCAATGTTGAAAAATCAATGATAATTGAGGTGTGAATAATAACCCTCAAAATATCGATAGTGCTAATAATAAAATAACTGGACGAGATTACTCTATATAACCTGAATCTATAAATAATATATAATAAAGGTTGAATTTAATCAAATGATCAATATAAAGAGGAGGAAAATATATTTTCTTCAAAAAATTTTTCTCTTTCGAACATTGCACAATGTTTGAATCCCCTTAAGCTGGTATGATGTGTCCGTCCTGGATAACAAAAAAATGGAACTGGAAATAGCAGAGTTTTACATTATCAAGTATACATTTCATCAGAGAAAATGTGAGATATTTGTGACTAGTACGTTGTGAATAGCCTGATACACTAGGTTGAAAACTCGCTATATTGGGCGATGTATTTTTAAACTTTCAATTGATCACGTTAGATGTGAGGTGCTTCTACAGTGGTTAATCCTCTGAGAGTCACAAGTTTTCAGAGTAGTGCAATGTTGCTTTTACTCCACGACACACATAATGACTAAATAACCACCTCAATTGATGTAAAGAATCTCGGGAAAGATTCCATCGGTCAAGAAGATCAAAACTTGTAGAAGTCACACAGAGAAGACTTCAATTTAGAAAAGAGATGGATGAGTGTGAACCCTTCAGAGGGATCAGTAAGACTTTCTAGCCAATTACTGGTGATACGACTAAAATCATCCATGAGCTCCACAAGCTGCTTGCACAGAAAAAAGAATAACTAATTGACTGAATCTAGTTGTAAATTTTAGCCCTGTTATAGAATACATACGCAGCTTCTACTCGCATAAAATCTTAAAATATCTTTGTTTTTTTCAATGTAAGACGATGATTTTTAACTTTCAATGTGGTTTCCCCAAGATACCTTGTCCAACGCGATCTGGACAATTTTGTTAAAGACGAGGTACCTGTATAGATAAAAAACTGCCCTATTTTGCTAAGGTCGAGCCCACTGAGAGATAACCTGCAAGTTTCACTGCGAGACTTGTCCTTTCACCCTCTTTCGAAGTGATCACAAAGATTGCCCGCTTAATGAGTTTCACGAGTGCCCAGTTCAAGATGCCCTTTCCCCGAGCAGCTGATTGACAGGTGACTTTCGTTTGATTGAGCAGGCATGACAATTGTTTCGAAAAGCCTTTAGAAATAGCTTTGCTGTGACCACTCACGCTTATGAGCATTTTCCCACGTGTTTTGACAATAACGTTTCCCTGAAAATCTCAAAATAAAGCACACAAAGAATGATATTTCTCCTAGATTTCCAAAAACCTCCCTATAGACAAGCACCTTTCAACCAATTGAACAGATCAACAAGCGTTCTTCAAGTGACTTTCTTGAAATACGAATCTCAACAATTGTAAATTTACAACTTAACAAAGAAAACCTCAAATATTCCTAAGGATAAAGGGTCTGCCCTCCGCTCCGAGCCTGAGGCATGGATGGAAGAAAAGTCATTATGGAACTTTGAAGCAGGTGCAGAAAGACGGAATGAGTTTGTGATTTACTATCATCTGTGATTTGTTAACTCCAAGGGGAAATGAATATTTAAATAGGAGAAACAACTTGTTCCTTCCACAGAAATGGTGCCAATTTGGAACAGGTATTACAAATGTATCAAATGCTGGTCACTACAGGGCAGTTTTCGACGCAAAGATAAACCGCCAGTAGGGTTAAGACGCTTTGAACTCAAATAAGTTTTTCTTTTTGATTCGTTTTCTTTCTATCTGTCAGATACACCACTCTTCTTTGTATAAGTTTGAGAAATTTTATTTGATAAGTGAATAGTTATACTATTAAAATTAAAAAAAATCAGTCTCTATGTGGCTTGAGAACATTTTATATTTATTTTAATTCTTCATCGATTTCTTAGCATTTGCTAAGATAAAGAGCTTACGTTATCTTACAGATAAACGGTGCCCATTCGTGTCACATTTTGACATTACATTGATTAAAACAAAAGCGAAACTTATCAATAATCGTACAATTTTATTCGTAACGTCAAGGTTTGTCGGGTTTCATGGCTCAATGGCAATATTTGGCCAGGCTGCGCCAATCACAAGGCAGACAACGTCAAGTAATGGACATACACGAACAAGTAAAATTTTACTAACACAGAAGAGAGAAATGCACACAGTAATATATAGGAATCGAACCTTCTTCGCCTACGACTCATAGGTTGCTAGCACAATGGGCAAAATCCACCGAGCCAGGCAGTTACATCTAGGTAAATATACTACGGGATCACTAGTCTTTCATGACGATAGAACGAGGCTAGAGGTAGTGTCCACAAAGTATGACAGGAATGCCAACCAATCCTTTGGAATCTATAAACAGCTGTCTGTGTTGATATTAGAACATCCTTGTAGACTTCAGAGAATGTCCGATGTTATATGCACTAGGGTTGCAACGGTTAGACGTTGGATGCCCCAAATGACGCGTTTTGGCTCAAATCTATTATATACTCTGCCTCTTGTAGTACGGATTACGTAATTCAAACCAAATAGGCTTTAAATTTCCGTTTACAAGAACATATAAGATACGTGTGAGTACTTGCAACAACCGTTGAGGACATTTTTTCAAAAATTTTCTGCTCGTATTTATTCGGGCTAAATTTCATTATTTTTTGAATTTTAACAACTTTCATTAGTCGTTTTATGATTTTTTTACCTGATAAAAAACTCATTTTGACATTCATCAGAGTACCTCGTTCGACTATTCAAGCATTATTCTCTAAATATGACAGTTTTCTCATAATTCAATTTTTTCTACCATTATGCAAGGAGTGATAGTACATTTTTACCTACCCTATACAAAAATTGGTTGTAATATATATGTAAATAGTTTATACATTAAGATAATTTTAAAACAATCTACATCAAAATGCTACTGCAAAATGCTCGCAGCAATATTTTATGTTATAGGCATAAGTACACTGAAATGTATACTTCATTGTAAAGTGTTGTCGTCAGATCAATCTTCAGATTCAGACTTTCTCAGATTTTTCTTGCCATTAGAACGATAATTTCACTACCGAACTTAGTTTAATAAAACGTAAGGTATCTTCAATGTTTTTTTATGTTATGTGGCAAAGATATATTAAAGATAATCAATGCAATAACGTATTTCCTGTTTTGATATGCAGTTATATAACTTTTACCCAACTAAATTTAATTCTAAAAAGTTAAACAATTTCCGTTTTGTTATTTAAAAGACAAGTAAAATAAACCATACCATATTTTCTTACAACTGTGTTAAACTTTTCTGTCATTATCCATTAAAAAATTTTATAAAGCCAGCTTGAATGTTTTTAAACTGTATTCAAGAAAATCACAAAATGTTATTTATTTGTATATGTGGAACTCGATACGTTAAAATAGTATGTCTTCAGTTCAGGGAGTTATCTAGTCATTACAAAACAAAAGTTTCAGAATGTTTGTCATAGCTGACTATAATATTTTCGAAACTTGTAAACAAAAAAAAACTGAATTCTTTAAAAGACTACACTCTTAATTCTATGTACAATATTTTTCTTCATAACTGAACGGATGACAACAAACAGTACATAGAAATACTCAACTCAGTGTAAACAAGTGACTTGTTTCACTTTAAATCTCACCCCTCAATTAATGTTTTGCAGAAATTATCACCACTTTACTGCAACAGGTTGCTTTTATTATATTTTTATTCTGACGATTAAGAAAAGAATATAAGTTTACATTTCTTGAATGAATCAGATAATTGTTATGGAATCCAATTACAGTGCCCTCATTTCTTATATTGCTTCAGAGAATAATTTCCTGAGAAGCCAATTACACTTTCTTTGGTTGTCTTACTATATCCAATATAAGGTAACATCTGTTAAGCAGCTATATAATGAAATGGTTACTCCTCCTGATCACAAATATATTTTTTAAATAAAACATTGGAGTAATGGTGTAGAGACAGCTTGCATTTGTCATTCTAAATGTTACATGTCATTACTAACTTCCCTTTTCATAAAATAAAAATGGATGAACATTTATTTCCATACATAATCGTATGAAATTTTAGAAGTAATATGAGCTGTTAAAGATTGTATTGTGAAGGTTAGTAGGTATTTTAATTATCGTCGCGCTGAAGCAACACAGCGGGCTATTGGCGACGGTCCGTTATCAAACCCACAGAATTGCATTGTGAAAGCCTTTAGGTTCTACAAAAGACTTACCAAACTTACAACATTAAATTTTGTCAAGTTGAAATGCAACTAGCTTAAAGTTTTTAATTAGGTGTTTGATCAATTTTGTTTCAGTATAAAGGAAAAAAAATTGAAAATTACTTAACAGAAATTTTATTCAACACTATATTTCTTTGCCGTTTGAAGATTACGTTTGAAATCTATATTCGTATTACATGTGATTTTAAAAAGCAGAAACTTTGTTAAGCAGCTTAAAAATTAGTTCTGTAGTTGTGTTAAATACTGTGAAACGGAATAATACAGTATGAAATTTCGAATCTTTCCTTTCGGGATTGATCCCGGGACGTCATCAATAGCCCGTTAAAACAGTGTTGCTCCAGTGTGACGTTAATTAACTACCTTACAGTATGAAATTTAAGTTAGCCCAAAGTTTAGCAATTAAATACATTTAATATAAATTATTTATTTTTTAAAAGTACTCAAAGTTGCACTATTTTTAATAGTAACGTTTTTCACTGCCTCAAACATATATACTCGAAGGATTTTATATATAACAAGAGAAAGAGAACAGTGTTTCTTGGATGAAGATTAACATATTGGCTTTAGGCATCAGTATAGTAAGCACTGTCATTTGTTGCCAAATGTCACGTATCACTTCCAGACGATCACGTAACGTTTGAAAAACTACGATTGCCTCGTTTCTGAAGGATAGAAATGGGATTTCTTTTTCTACCTCTATTTATCCTACAAGACGTATATTGTTTGAATTTTCACAATCGATTGCTTTAGAGGGTTGGTTGCTTGGACGTTTTCTGGTAATTACTCCTGCGGAAAAAAATAGGGACAGACTATATATTGCAAATTCACCTAAAAAGAATATCCTCCGCTGTCAATTCAAATAACAATAATCGACGATAATGAAGACGAATATTAAAGGAGGTGAAAGGTAAAGGTTTCAAAGTTATATCGTAATACCCTGACATTTAACTACCAATAAATAAATTAAACATGATGTGATTTATTTGTGAAGCAGTTTTTTAACATATTTTCATTCCAAAAAAGCCTCATACTAATTTTAATTTGCGTGACATTCATGGCTTTCAGAAAAACATTACGTGTAAATAAGTGTTTAGAAAAATTGTCGTAATGAAGCCTTAGTTTTTCTAATTACTCTTTCGCTTGTGTGGATTTCTTCAAAATTGAAAATTCATATTTATAGTGGAACTGCTTCTTTCATAAATACTGTTTTATAATCCAGTGCATCAAATGTTTAAATATTCTAGTGTACTGAAATTAATTTCACATTTAAGTAACCAGCTTCTTTGAAACTGAATTAAATAAAGCAAAGAAATTTAGGGTTAGTAATTCCAAAAAGTAAGTACACAACACTTAACTTAAATACTTAAAACCTTATCAAAAATGTATTACTTTGAATTTTATCATAATTCCACCTCGATCTATAAATATCAATCATAGCTAGCCGAGTCCAAGTTTTGGTAATTAATATTTTATGTAATCCGAATTTGGGTTTATTTGACAAACTACGGGTCATGTTTTCTGCACAAATTATAAACATTAAACTACATTTATTAAATTACCTTATTCAAGAATAAATTAGTGATTATATAACTTTTTATGTAGGAATTCATATTGTTTTTACAATCTTATTCGCATAAAATGTACATATAAATTAGCTTGCTTCCATCCTTGTGAACTGATTTCAACCAATAGATGTGACTATTTTAGTAGAGAATATACTCGATAGGGTAAATTCCTTTGCTTACATTGCATAACAAACCACTTATTATATGTGAAGTAGGAACATTAACCCTCTGAAGGTTCATAAGCATACATTCGTTCTGCAACCTGCAGTCTTGCTTACATGACTTCCAATCAGTTTTGACCTTCTTGATCAAAGGAATCTTTCTTATGATTCTCTTTCAACCAATAGATGTGACTATTTAGTTATTATGTTGTTGGGAGTTAAAAGCAATGCTATACTTCCCCGAAATTCCGTGACTCTCAGAAGATTAAACTAAACAATCTCCATTTCAGTAGTCTAAATTCTTGAGCAAATTTATTTAGTGAAACATTTTATATGCTTTATATAATTATTTAAAAAATTTAAGTTCATGAACTTTAACATAATAAATTTCCATCAACTTGTTAATATTTCAGCATATAAAATTTTGATTTTAGAAGGTAAGTAGTTGAATTTACACAACTGGCAATAGACGACGGTCCGGGGTCAATCTCGAAAAGAAAGATTTTAGGACAACACCTGGTAGTTCTGTACTACTGCCAGATGAGGAGGTCAAAACACCTGAGCTCTTAGATTTTAGGAATCATTTCTCAAAATGTTCTCTGAGGGACTATCTATATTAAAATTAAACCTACATGAGTTGAGAATTTATGCTTCCAGAAAATTTTGTTAAAATTTGAAAACATTCTATTATATTCAAAACTTCATTTTATGTAATTCATTTGAGATATATAAACAGGCAAATGCAATAATAACAGGTCTGACATTTTTGGTAGAGATCTACTTCCACACCAGATATTACTTCACAGTTATCAAACTTAAGGTTTCGGAGAAAAAATAAAACTAGTTTAAGACCAATGTAAAATAACAATTAAGTTTGCAGTAGTCAAGTTCAAGTTTCCAGAAGTTATTTTTCTTCTTTAAAACTCTCTTGTTCCTTCTGAGATGATTGATCAGAAAAGCAGTATCCATAAAATAAAAGTGCAGTTCTTCTCAAACTATTGCATGTAAATTGAGTGTTTGAAGGTGTAATTCCGCTTCTTTTAAGTGCGGTACATGAATAGTTAGACTAGTCGGCGCCATCAAAGTAGGACAAACTTTTGCATAAGGCATTCTGTCATCCAGACAAAGCCGTCAAAAACAATGAAAATGTCTGGGAGGACGGAAAATAATAAACTGTTGGATTTTCGTAAAAGGGCTCCTAAAAACTTTTGAAATTTTTCATTTTTTTTCATACTACTGCCACCATGCTTTGTCATTTGCGATATTTAAAGATCAAAATATTTAATTTATCTTAGTACTATTTTTATTGTTTGTTTGCGTTATGGTAATTAATTTCGTTAATAACCATGGCATGCATTTGTGATCGAATTAGTCAAGAGTATCATGTTTCTGATAGAGGCAATTGGAGTCCATATTGATTAATACAAAACAATACGGTTTCAGCGCAATGTTCGTATTTAGAAAATTAGTTCCCCATGTTTTTAATGAATAAAAATAAACATGAATAGATAATATTCTCGGCTTATAAGTCGAACATACTTGGTGAAAAAGTTCTGAGAAGACATAAGGAGGAGAGAAATTCTACACCCGAAGCTTTACACTCAAAGTGTGTTTTGCAATAAGAAATCAAATCTTCACGCGAAGAAAAAAATAACTCTGAGTCTGACCTCACCAGTGTGAATCACCACTGATCTAAAAAAGCTAATAAGTTCATCTTGAAAGTTTCGATTTAGTGTGTTTCACTTGTGTCAACGATGTGTAAGATTATATATTAAATAACTACAAAGGTACATTTCTCAGGTGATACACCCATATCTATTATTATATGATCTGCAATTTTTATGATCGAGGTATGCTTATACGTTCATTTGTATAGAAAATGGATAAAATTATTTACATTGGAGATTGAATTTTCTATTTTTCCTTCATTTCGTGCAATCTAATGAAATATTAATTACATATTATTAAGAGTTTTTAGAAATAAATTTTCATTTTACTAATTACAGAGAACTGCACATATTTCACATGAATGAAGTTTGGTAACTGAATAGCCAATTCAATATGACCATTAACCTTTTTAGTTAGCCTTATACCGCTAACGTAATATGGCTGAAAAACGGGAATTATTGCTAGCCATTTGGTGCTCGATAGAGGTAAAATGTTTTAAAAACGCCACTCTAAGGATTTTGACTGTGGGAGGATTGTGAACTTATAAGCCGATGCATCGACCTTAAGGAATAATAAATCATCTAACATAGCATCTACCGTCTAATGAAGTAGATGGATCTTGAGGCGGAGTCGATGTTGTTAGATCGCGGAAGGGTTGGTCAGAAGGGATTGGGAATTAACTTAGGCCGATTGGCTATCGAAGTGCAAACTATTGTTTTAATAATTCTCGATAAAATCATTAACCAGTCAATAATTGTTCGTTTATTATAATTCGTGCTTTCTCCCAATACCACGAGACAGATCTTCAAACCGAGTGATTGGGGAGATAATATGAAGCTGCGTGCACGTACTCTGTCTATTTCATTAGAAGGTTGAGAGAATAGACCAATTATCTGGAAATAAACAAACTATTTCCTTGTAGAATATCCATTGAAAAGTGAACTACTATACAGAAAAGGGTTTGGTTGCAATATGTTAGATCGCCAACCAATATTGGATAGGTAAACGGGTATATTAGACGGGTATGCCGGGCATGTTAGATCATCCAGCCGTATTGAATAGACAAACAAGCGTGGAAATATATGACACGGATACTCTGTCATATACGTATATATACACTGGTGTGCAAAACTTAAGCAACAACGTAGTTTTTAAGCACAGCCATGGAATTGTAGAAAAGGGCTTGTTGCGATCAATACAATGAACACCCAATTCAGTAGAAAGATGATTCATATGCAAATATCAGGAACAGGACGTTACAGGTGACGTGAGGGCACTCAAAACGCGTGCAGTTAGAGCGCGCAGTGCAAGACTACAAGAAAAAGCAGGACGAAAGGCGCTATTAAAGGCATTCGCTGCAAGTTCAAGTGATTTCGTACGTGTAATATGGCTAGAAAAAACCATCTGGACGACTTTACACGTGGTAGAATGATCGGCAAGCTTGAGGAGGGGAGTAGTGTGACGAGTGTAGACCAAGAGTTAGGAATCGACAAAAGTGTCGTTTCACGATCTTGGAAAGCCTTCCAAACCACAAGTACAGCTGTAAGAAAGGTTGGCGGTGATCGGCCAAGAAAAACAACGCCAATGGATGACCGATATATCGTCCTGCAGGCAAAAAGAGATCGATACCAGTCAGTGGGCAACCTGGCTTAGCAGCTGCGTACGGCAACGGGATGACAAGTGTCGCGGTTTACTGTGGCCAGACGTCTTCATAAAGGTGGCCTATTCGCCCGCCGTACTGAACGCTGCATTCCATTGACCGCTGCCCATCTGCGCCGCCGTTTGGATTGGTGCAAGGAACACAAAGACTGGACATCTCATCAATGGAGTCACGTCCTCTTTACAGATGAGAGTCGTTTCAGTGTCACAAGCGATTCTCAACGTCAGTTGATATGGAGAGAGGTAGGGACACGGTTTTATCCCACATCAGGGAAAGAGACCGTTGCTGTGGTCCTGGCGTGCTCGTCTGGGGAGGCATCATGATGAACGGGTGGACTGAGCTCCAAATTTTCGACAGAGGTACTGTTACTGGAGATCGCTATTGTCAGCAAGAGATCCTCCCCACGTACGTCTGTTCCGAGGTGCGATTGGTGCAGACTTCGTTTTTATGGACGATAACGCCAGGCCACATCGGACTCTTGCTGTTGAGGAGCTGCTAGAAAGTGAAGATATCACTAGAATGGATTGGCCAGCGTACTCCCCTGATTTAAATCCCATAGAACATGTGTGGGATGTTTTGGAGAGACGCCTTTCGGCACGATTATATCCGTCGTAGAACACCCAACAACTGAAACAAGTGCTAATTGAGGAATGAATCAACAACTGTTGGATAATCTAGTGTTGAGTATGGAGAGACGGTGCCAAGCAACCATTGCAGTTAATGGAGGTCATATCCCTTACTAAGGGGCATCTGTTTGTTGTTCCCCCTCTTGAGCAGACAATCATTTGTACCAACGCTACTCTTTCGATAAAGCCTTTTTTGTTTATTCCATACTGTATGCGTTCTATTCAATTTTGCGCTAGTATGCTTTCTTCATCCGTTAAGTACAAAATACTGTCTCTGTATTCTGAATTACATCTCTCCCAAGTGATTTCTTGAGGAGTTACGGCAAAAAAAACAGTCGTTGCTTAAGTTTTGCACAGCAGTGTATATATATGTATATATGACAGGATCCGTGTCATTGTTGGGGCCACCATGTCTCAGTGGATTTGGCCATTGCACTAGCCATCTGTAAACTGTAGGCGGCACATATTAGGCTCCTATACTTACCCTGGGTGTATTTCTCTCTTCTGTGAATCTTTCCTTGTATTTGTATGCGTCCATTTACTTGATGAAAAAACATTTCTTGACTAATATTTTAATTTTAAAACGTATTTAGCAATCATATCGACTTCTGTTGTATAACTCTTGAAGCTCAGCGTTTGACGACGATTTGATGAACGATAAGCAATCTTTGTGGGAATGAATTTCCGACTGGCAAGGAACTGTCCGTCATGATGATGAGATATGTTTTAAGAATTTTTATTGAAGTCGAATATTTAAGGTTAAATATTTTTACAGAAATAGTCTAAGCTTCTTAAAAATCTGTTAATACTGCACAAATGTTGTGAATTGGTGGTTTCGTGATCATTCCCAGGACACCAAGGGTGTGTGAACTTGACGTATTTTATATTTTAACTAAATACTTCCTTGTTGATGTTCATGGTATGATACTAGTGGGTTGTCGTGGCACTTTCGATTTTTAAATAAAAGCTCATGGGAATTAATTTTACCAGCTCATAGCAGAAAATTTCTTAACTAATAAACCAAAGGAAAACCTATTTTTCTTTCGTTGACTAACAAAGGTGCAGCATATAGTAAAGAAATTGTATGTTTTTCTATTTTAAAGTAAAAGGCCTAGTTGGTAAAGTTTTTATTATTAAAAGGTATTTGTATTCATTGTAACTAACTTTCAAAACCTTGAAACTAACTGCTTCAAATATCAACCTAAATTATCTTGAAGGTTACTGATTTGACTTCACACTGTCCTTCATAGGATCATAAAATACTCTTTTGTCGTTTACTTGCTCAAGTTGAATAATAAATATCTGAAAATATTAATTACGATTTGGATGATTATTGGATATTTCGTGTATCTGTGTTCTACAATATAAATTTCAACCACCCAGAGATAAAATCGACAAGGATCGAATTGAATAGCTCTTTATGGAAATATTTTCTTATATCAACCCAATATTTCGGTACATCAGCCCAGTTCAGTGAATTAACATTTTTAACTCATAAAAACAAATTTGGAAACATTTCCCCCTACTATTATTTCCTTAACTCGAGAGAAATTGTCATTTCACTGAAAGCGTAAAATATTCAACCTAATCTGCAAAACGTCCCAAGGCAATTTAGGACGAAAAAAGTTCTGATCGATATTCCAAAAAAAGTCGACAGTATTACGTCTCTAAATTTCTTTTTTGGTCAGCAACTGGACATAAAGAAAGATCAAAGTTAAACACTTTTTTCCGCCTTGAGGGTAAAATAACAACCTGTCAAAATATATGTGCCCAGAGAGCATAACTGTTCAGCATTGATAACTGTTCAGAGGACAAGAAAAATGTATGAAAAGCCGTTATTGGAAAAATATCTTTGCCTTTCACCCACAAAATCATTTAGAAGTTGAAGTCCGAGAAAGAAAATATATTATTCTCCTACTGCGTAAAAAGTTATATCGGGTTAAAAATAAAAGCACGGATATATTTCTTGAATTCTTTTCCTTTAATTTCATTTCTTGTTAAAAATTTATGAGTGAAAAGGAAGGGAATTTCCGTTGCAGTAAGCTTTTATCTTTGGAATGAATTTTATATGAAAAGGCTTTTTGAACAGTCTCTTAAACTTCGCTTTCTAAAATTATTTTAGAAATTCTATTTAAAAAAAGTTCATATTTTCCAAAAGTAAACTTCGAAGTGTTATTGAATTTGTGATGATTCTTTTTGCTGTAAATAACATCTATTTGAAGCTTCGATTTGCTTTATTTTACACTCGTATTTTATATTTTCATAAAGCCTATTGTAATTTCTTGTGAAGTGAGTATTAGAATGGTTTCATAAATGCTTACTAAGTACGGAAGTTTAACAAATTATATTCTTATACATTATACTAGTGAATTTCAACCTTTTTCATCTCATGGAACATAACATAATTATTAAAATTCTGCGGTTCACCAAAAATATATATTGTTTGCCATTCTTACAAAAAAGGGTATAATTTTGATTAATTTGCAATAAAATAATAGTGATTTCCTACACTATTTGCTCCAAAGTGGCTTTTAAACAATCATTCTAAAACAATTTATCTATAACTATCAGAATTACCCGATCTTACTCAGGTTCAATAGGTTAACTGTGTATTGAAAAAGTTACAGAATAATCATTTTTCTCTTTGCTTTCTGAAAAATGTCAACTTCATTTAAGTCTATGGAAAACAATTTTTAACACCTTTTGGTCCTTTTTATAATTTATATAGTTTAATTTGGACTCAAATCTTATTCATGTATATCCATTCATATAGTATATTTCATATGCACCGCATCCCTGTTGCATAAGAAACTACGAAAGGTGACTCTAAGTAATTACTACAAAAGACGATTTTGAATGTCCTTCCTTACTTTCGTTTTCTGTAAAATTACCGTAACTTAATTCATAAAGACGAATCTACGGCAAATATCTTAGCACTCATAGTTTTCCAAACAATGTTCTTTGGTTTGTGGCACTATTGCACTAGGCATGTGGCATTTTCAAAATTCCATCATCTTGAAGAGAATAATCACAAATTAATTTGCTAAGAGAGAAAAAGTGTCTTTCAAACATTCCAGACTTGCTGTATAAGAAAAGGTCAGGATTCCATGATATTCAGTTCGTGTAGGTGATAATCTTTAGTGTGAAAACACCATTTTACTGCCTAAAATAGTACTTTATGGCACGGACATTTTTACTATGACTATTTTAATAATATACCTTTTACTGTGAATATTTCAATAAAATGATTCATTCTACTATGAATGTTCCAATAACATGATGCTTTTTACTATGAAGGTTTTGATAATATGATACCTTTTACTATGAATGTTTTAATAATTGATACGTTTACAAAGAGTTTTTAATGATATAACTTTTCCTGTGAATGTTTTAATATGATGCATTTTACTATAAATGCTTTTGTAAAATGATACCTTTTACTGTGACTGCTTTAATATTACGATACCTTCTTTGGGAACTGAGTTGCTATCAACCATGGCAGTATTATTTTATCCTCTAACTTACATTTAACAAATTCGTCAATCATTTGGTTTACATTTCATTGAAAATGTAGTTAATAACAACGTAAAAAGAGTACAAATTAAGTATAAAGGAAAGTAATGTAATTTAATCCTTTATATATTAGACGTATTTTATTGTTCTCAGATTCTGTGATCATTCGCAAGCACGTGAAGTCTAGCAGCGTAAGAACACACTTGTTAGTTCGCCACGTGACACATACATATCATTCACGTATAATTTTCTTCACCAAGTATTTGAATGTTCAGAAATTCACACTTGAAAAATAACTTTCCTCTCCTGCGTATGCTAATGACAGATTCATTTCTCCTTCTACAGAGAAACATTATATGCATAAAAGTAATTTCATCTCTGAATAACTTTCCTCGGGAAATAAATAATTGTGTAAAAGTCTCATTAGTTCTTTTTCAAATTGTATACATGCCTAATAGCACATATATTTAGAATTTATTTTAACTGCCTATCACATTTTATATCATTCACATGAACATCTTAACCTTTACGATACGGCGGCCAAATTTCGTTAACGCCTCGTAGAATGGCATATTTTGCTTAACTTCCTTCCCCCTATAGAATTTGGGCGAGAGAGCCTTGATTGACTTTTACGACTGACCACCTAGCGCGCTTTTCTTTCATAGTGTTGTCCCAATACCGCTCAATGGAAATTGGGGGAATGGTTTGAAAAATCTCTCGGGTCCCACTTTTTATCTTTCCCATAGAGTTCACACAATGATAGACAGGGGACGCATCGAACAAAAGGAAGGACCCTCTTAAAGGCCAGTTGCTGTTAGCGACTGGCCTTTAAGAGGGTCGCTGGGGGAAATGACAAGGTACGCCATCAGTACCAAGCCGCTCTAGGAAGGAAAATTCTCACGGTACAACTGTTGTACCTGCCGTATTCTAAATGTTAACCTTCTGAGGGGCTTTCAGACATATATCCACAAAAAGCAGTAAATGTGAGCAATAAAATTGTGAAAATTCTAGAAAATAACAGCAGAATGTCCAAATATTAGATCTGTCAAATTATACCTGTCGGTTGTAAATATAATAGAGAATACATACAAAATTTTTCTCAGAATTTCATAAAAGTATAAAGTAATTCTATGTAAGAATTACGTTTTTTAAACAACATTTTAAAATCAAATTGGAATAAAACGTTCTGAAATCAGTTTAATTATTTTAGTTACTAAACAATATAGGTAAACATCAAGTTTGGCAAATTTCTTGGCGGTAGAAATCTGTTTAGCAGGTGTAATGTGTTTAAAATTATAATTTTCTTATACTCACCTAAAAATAATTAACATATATCACTAGATGGAATAACAAATGATTGACGCAATATAAATTGTTGCGTATGCTAATCCAAAATTTCAGGGGAATTAATGAATTTTTCCTATTATTTTTAATTCTTATACCTTTTATATTTGATGTAATATTATTTGAAAAATCATGAGTCATATACTCCCTACTCAGGTTTTTCTCAATTTTATTAATTTAACTTGATTTTATGGCTATTGGGTTTATGAATTTTGTGTTGATACTAAATCACAAAAAATACTTTATTTGTTTAATATCATTGTCAATTAAAAATGTACATTAAAAAATTAAATTCAGATCAAATGGTAATCAAGGAAACATGATATACTTACCCTTTTCAACATATAGTTATACATAAACTTCAGACGCAAATACATGCAAATATCAATGCCCTTAAGAAGTCGAAATAATTTTAGAACTTGAACTTGCTCTCTATATCCAAAGAGCAAAACAGAAGTATGTCTCATAAAATAGAAGACAATCGTAAAAGTAAAATATTTCTTACAACACGAGGCAAATTGTATCCTTACAAAGAGCATTCTTTGATACGATTAAATTCATTTTACTTGAACAGAAACAAGTAGTCAAGAAAATAATAACTTTGACGATACAATCTTTTGAAAACATGCAACTGTAAAACTCTGTCGTCTTAGCACAAGTATACAAACTCAATTTAAAATAACAATCCTAAAACGCGCTTGTAAACAAAACCCTCTTTCTAGACAATCCATAAATAAGCTATTTAGATGAATCTGTGAGTTGCATTTTGAATTTCAAGAAACGGTAACGTTAGTGTATGAAAGAATCTTGAACATTATGATAGCAATTGGTGTTGCTAAAACTCCTGCATGGAGTTACAAAATGGTTTATTAGATTGAATTTTTGAAAGAAATTGAACCCTTCCTCTCTTTTCATTGAATTTACATAACAACGAAGCACGAAAATATATTTTGGTTTTATTGAGGCAATGAATAACTTTTGGAAATATTTAAATTGTTGTTTTTCTCCCTGTTATTAGATTATATTTACTTCATGTAAAGGAGAATAGACTAACTCCCTTTATTTTTTAATTAATGCTGACGAAAGGAGATTTTCAATTGGGCTGTATAGAATTAAGTTAATTAAGTATTTCACAGTGGGGAAGCTATGTTTAGGTCCAATCTTTTGGTTTAAAAGCATAAATAAATAACTGTGGCTGAGGTAAATATAACCCATTATGGTCATTATCAAATTGCACTAAAAGAGACATATTCAACTTGACTTTTAAGGCTTGGCAATTTTCTTTCAATCCGATAAGAAAATCTGAAAATATTTGGCTTCCTACTTGCAATAGCTTTTCTATTAAATTTGAAAAATTGGGAAAGTTTTATTCTAGACTTACTAAGTCTCCCGTATCAATTTAGTCCTAAAGAACTAAGCGAGGGCTCATTTTTAAATAAATATTCTATCCTTTATCTAATGGTATGTAATTTGACCTTAATATTTTCTTATATGTAGCTGTGAAACAAAATCGTTGCTTTTTAAAAATCAGAGAGGATCGGGTTGTGGACTGTGTCGCTTTGACATGGAATGACCTTTATTTCTTACACTGCTTGAATTCAAGGTAATGTATTTCATAATGACGCTTCAGGCAAACTTCCACATATCCTAGAGTGGATTAATCAAAACAAGGGCCCATCTGTGGATTTCGATCACCTGAATGACCCTTTACGCTGTGCAGTATCTATTAACTATTGATGTTTACTTTTAAAAGAAAAGTGACCATAGTTTAATTAATCTATTGAAGAGGTAAGTAAAATCATAATTTGCAAGTTTAGATAGTTTGAAGTTTAATGAAACTGAACTGTGGGTGTTATAATTTTCCTGAGAGAAGATTTAGGAATATGTAAAATTGCTTAGACACACTATGAGGAAGACAAGTTTTACATTGTTTCACAGGTATTATCTATGTTGTAGCGAAGTGAATTTCAGGTTTTTATTTTTTGTCACTGTGATTTCTTGTTTCTTGTAATATATTTGCACTTATTATTTTCAAACGTACAATTAATTGAACTTATCGTGTTTCGTATTATCTTCTCATGAACTTGATACGATTAGAATGTTGTGGAGCAGAGAAATCTTAACTTGGATCCTCTCAAACACTTTCTGGATACAGAAACGCTGAAAAAAGATTTTGCTGTGCAACGCCTACATACATTTACGGAACATATTATGGTACAAGCTATTTTGCGAATTGAACTTAACTTCAGAAACTACGTATGCACTGTAGTTGTAAACAATATTTTTTTCGAAGTTATCAATGAATGAATTTATCAGATAATTACTCTGCATACATTCTCTTTAAACATAATGAAAAAGTTTTTAAATTGGCTTCAGATACTTCATAACAGTAAATAGTTATTTGAATGGCAGGGTTATGAAGTTTATTAGAGCCAAAAATAAAGTACACATAAGATATACTGATACAACGATTAAAGAAATAGTACTACAGAAAGTCTATAAACTTAAATTTACATGCTTAATGAAAGATGATACAATTATTACAATTATGTCACATCATTACCAGTTATAGAGATTAAAATATTATACCTACATTTTTTTCAATAAATGTCATACTTCTTATATTTGTTGAGAAACATGTGGGGGTTGCAATATTAGTAATATACAATCTGTATAGAACTTACTCCTGAAACTGTGTAAGCAACATTGTTGCAAGCAATATATGCTATCAAAATTATCAGCACATTTATCAAAAAGCTATAATAAATATATTTTCGCATTCGACATAATATAAAAGTTCTTTTTGAAATTTTGAAAAAGGTTTTTATAATTGATTAACTATTTCAATAATAGTAAATAATGATATTAATAGCATAATTATTTATAATGGCAGGGTTACAAATACTACTGGAAACAAAAAGACAATAAAATAACATATAATAATACTGATTAACACAACAAAGGCTACAGAAACAGTCTATAAACCCACAACGACAGCTACAATTTTGGATCCAATACCTGTTTTTCAAGAAGCAAGTTTTATATGCTCTCAAACAGGGCCCATATTACAATATTTCAGATACAGTCAATATCTGATAAGTATGAATTCACAAAATATATCATCTTAGATAATCTGAAAACTTCTTGAAAAAATAACCAACTCTTTCAATAAGTGAGAATGATACATCGTAGAAAATATCACCCTCTGTCACAGATTTCTGCAATTAATCTCTGTTTTTTTTTAAAAAACAACCATGTTTCTTTATATTTTTTATCAAATCTACGTGTCAAAATCAAAGAAAGGGTGGAGACGGGAAATTGGGAACAGGATAACTTATCTAGCGCTCCCTTTGAGTCCATGGCCTTAGGGAAGTACCCACGTACCATTTACGGGATAAAAGATCTAACGCCTTTGAAAGGAGTCACCATGTGAAAAGCAATGGAAGCTTTCATTTCTCATTTTTCCTTTTTGATCTCGTACTAAATAACGGGTTTACGGGCGTCATAGTTATTTACACAAGAGCCAGGAAATTGATTTCCGTTAATTAAGGTTAAGTTTAGTTAGAGTATAGAGCATAGGAATGCTGTCCGTTTATAGGAAGAAGCAAAACGGACAGGGTAATCATTTCCGAAACTCGTTTCCGTAATGATACCGTTGTAATGATAAAACGGAAGCTGTTTCTGTCTGCATTTGTATTGTTTCTCTTTCCAGCTATGATTGTTATAGTCTCTATTGAGAAACTTTACGAGACCATCGATTAGTTCTATAAATGAAAAGGAAGGCTCATTCCTCTTGGTGTAGTATAATTGAATTATTATTAAGGGTGACATTATTCTTAGAAACGGAAATTTGTAAACCTGCGGTACATGAAAAGTAGTTAATTGAGTTTCAATTCCAAGAAACAAGGACAACTCTTATCTCTGTTTATTTACGTATAGCAGTGTAAAACGAATATATAACTCGCAAGAAAATACGAATAAAAAATGTTATCAACAGATCCGTTCTTAAAAATTTCACCAACATCTTATGTCATAATTTTTTTCTTATCAACTATCTGTTAATGAATAACTAGTTGAAAAGGGGAAATACATTCATTTAACAAAATCAAAACATTGTTTAATACCACCATTAGGCTCAAATCCCTCTCATGGATTCAAAATAGGCATACTAATCTTTGATATCCGGTATATCCAGGAAAACTTTTTGTCATAATGACCTACTAGCTTGGTGAATAGTTAAAAAGGAATCTTTATTTACCTATCGTAAATTATATACACATTATTAAATTATCAATAACATTAAGAAAAGTATCTTATGCAACAGTTTATGTTCGATAGAACTATAAACAGTGTTAATTGATGGACTCAGTCCAACAACAGTTCACGCTATGTGCCATTAATTGCGCAGTAGGCTTATCATGGAGGTGGATATTGTGGTCAAAGGTGAAGTTCTAGTAAGTTTTTAGGAGAGTGGGTACTCACCGACTTTGGTCTCTGGTATTTGGGAGCTAGGGTGAATATATTTATAGCTGAGATGTTCCAGGGGTCGATGCTACGCGTAGCGGGAAATGCTGCTTTAACTTTTTGGTTCATCAATGAGCATATCTATCACGTCCTGGAATTCACAAAATATGTCCCCCTTTCCTCGAAAAATTCCAAGTCTCTCCTCTTGACGGTTCCACCCCCAATAAAATCCAGCTTCACAATCAATGCTCTGACCAGTGCCAACCAGCCGTCCCATAATCAATCATAGTGGTTGTTTGATCCCTCCTAATTTCTTATAGGCGCAGTGATGTAAGTCCTTCTATTTTTCTATTTTCTATTAGATCACGTGACGTCATGTGGTATGGTACATATCTTCAATCTTTCTTTGAAACTCGGTTACAGAATAGCGCTTACACATGGTATGATCATCATCCCTAATTGTAACCGAGAAGTGCAGTGGGCTGTGGGGAGAAAGAGTGCAGGGAGGGAGAGGTCTTCCTATTAGAGCTCGACATGGTGGACGTGCTATCCCCTGCTTTACATCATGTTATCTTTTATTATTGTTTTATGAATTGCGCGTATTTGTCCAATGATGTCCACGTCTACTCTAAATTCTACTCTAAATTGATGAATGTGAGTCATTAAAAAGTTCTTTTTAATCTGACTCCATTCATCGCCACAGAAAACTACAACGATGGTCTCTAACTATGCAGAATTACGGTTTACAACTCTTGCTTAGACTCAAATTCCACACGTAGATGCACTGTCTAGTTAATTCGACTCTCAGGAAATGCATTAACGGAAGGGGAGAATTAGCTAGAACTACATTAGAGCAAATTTATTCTTCACAACTATGACCAACTTAAAACTTTTGTGATGCGAAAGAAAATGTTTGGAAACCTTGATGAGTGCTTTATTGATATTTGCTCTTTTATGGTTATTTATTGATTTTTTTGCATGCTTGAGTTCATTTTGACACATGGCCTCAATGTCCAAGGTCTGCGTTCATTTTCGGAAGGGTGGAGACTTCCTATTAGAACTCGTGGCAGGGTGGACGTATTGTCCACTGCTCTGCGTCAGTTTATATTTTCTTTCTGTTTTATGAATATTGTACTGTGATGTCCTAGTTTAGTGTACGTAAATTAATATACGTCATTAAAAACTCTATTTTTAATCTGACACTATGCAACGTATCATCGAACCAAAACAATTCAACACACTTTAAGACTATTTGACATTTTAGATCATTAAAAAATGCAATTAAGATCTAGTTTGCTGGACATCTGTTCCATTATAGCCAGATTTGCATGGACTTGGGTTTCTTATTGTTAATAAGTGATTCTTTTATGAAAAGTATTAGCCATAAACATTTGTATTAAATATACATTATATTCTCAACATAATACCAATTATTCAATTTTAGTACACATAATTAGTCTTCAATTCTAAAGAAAAAGGAAATGTAACGAATAATAAAAGTGCATTGATATTGCTACATATTCCCAAACGAATGTTTCGCAAACAAAATGCACAGTGCAAAATAATATACAAATTTCAAATTTTAAACTGGCACAAATAATTACTTAACATGGAGAGACGTGTGGTACGTATCATATTCCTGTATCTACACAATCAAATATGGCAGGATAATGATATACTGTAAAATATGTCATGTGGAGAGAATCCTCAGCCTTTAATACGTCAGTAGTATTAGTGATGAAGCTTATGCCAAATTGTCTAGAGTGAAGGTTCGGGTTTGTTTCTGTGGATAGATAGCACATGTTAAATATGTCCTTTGTTTATATGGTGTGATTGATTGGTTTATATATACCACATAGATATAACTTTCGTTTATTAAAGTAGCTACATTGCAAAATAGGACATTAAATGTGCTTATTTATTTCTCTGCTTTTTAACCCTCCTGTTTATTGTCTCGATGAGATATACTGACCATATTTGGAAGGACGAGATATGTCGTCATTAGAAAGAACGAGACGATCATGATCTCGTCATTATAACAAAAAGAGCAATATCTCCATGATTCGACATTCAATTGGCAATCATGATTACGAGATATCATGTCATTAGCAAAATTGATCAGATCTTGAGGGACGAGATATCTCTTCAAAACCACTTGGAGGGTTAACCGAACGATCCCCTTGCGGATTGTAGGGATTTTTATGAAATGTATTTTAGATTTTTATAAGTATGTAATTAATCAAACTAAACATTTTAAGAAAACTTCCGGTAAATCTATTTCCGATTTTTATAAAATAAGTTTATTAATAAAATTAAAAAATTTAGACAACTTCCATGAATTATGTTTTAGAGTTTTGTAAAATAAGTCTATTAATCTGTATCTTCGTTGGAAAAAATCCAATCTGCAAATTCGCTGATTTCGACGTGTGCCTACACATCATTTCAAGGTAATGAAAGTTATAGAAAAATTATAGTGCTCTCCTGTCAATACGTTATGAAAGAATCAAAATATTGGAAATTATTTTTAGTATGCTGTATTAAAACTGTAAAAAAATTCAATCTGCAAATTCGGTGATTTCGATGTGTGCCTACACATCATTTCAAGGTAATGAAAGTTATAGAAAAATGCCAGTGCTCTCCTGTCAATACGTTATGAAGGAATCAAAATATTGGAAATTATTTTTAGTATGCTCTTTAAAACTAAAAAAAATCCAATCTGCAAATTCGCTGATTTCGACGTGTGCCTACACATCATTTCAAGGTAATGAAAGTTATAGAAAAATGCCAGTGCTCTCCTGTCAATACGTTATGAAGGAATCAAAATATTGGAAATTATTTTTAGTATGCTGTATTAAAACTGTAAAAAAATCCAATCTGCAAATTCGCTGATTTCGACGTGTGCCTACACATCATTTCAGGGTAATGAAAGTTATAGAAAAATTACAGTGCTCTCCTGTCAATACGTTATGAAGGAATCAAAACATTGGAAATTATTTTTAGTATGCTGTATTAAAACTGAAAATTACTCTATCAGGTATTATCAAACACTTGCAAAATGGACTTTTCTACCAAAGTACAGAATTAAATTAAACATTTTAAGAAAACTCTCATTAAATGTATTTTATATTTTTACAATTAAGAATAAAGCGTAAGAATTAAAGTGTTTTATCTTTGAAATTTATATTAAAGAATTCGTTTAGTAATAGAGTGTAACACTTCCGAATTCTGAGCCACAACTTTCCGAAAAGAGCTTTACCCCATGAAAAGAGGAATTATTGAGTATATTAGTTTCTTTAATCCACTTTCTTGGAGAGAAGACCATAAAACTCCAGTATACAAGTTCCCAAACCTTGCAAGAGATAACCATGAGTCTTGTTAATCGGATTAAAGAAGTGTGAACTCTTTCTAAACTCTGGAAATAATATGCTTCTGGCTCAGAATTGAGAGAAAACAAATATTTGGGACGAGTGTGATCCATATTTCTGTGCCATGATACGAGCAATACATCATAAGAATGTTACTTGATAATCAAAATAAGCTGCGTTATGACATTTAAGCCTAGAGTTGAGATAGAGAACAGTGTTGGGTTTGGTTTGTATGACAGAAGGGCCATATTTGGTCAAACTGCATAAAACAACGTAAAGTAAATAGACATTCACGCATTCGGAAAGTTTATCTGACCCAGATGAAAGGAATGCATACAGGGAAAACCGAACCTGCACCGCCTACAACTCGCAGGTTGCTAGCGCAGTGGATGAACACACTGTGACGATTAGGAAAAGTTTAATCTCACTAATGATTGGAAACTAATTACTAGAAAATAAATTAATACTAATGAGTAACGATTGATTTGTATTAGTTCTTTCAAGTTATCTAATGATTGATTGGTTTTAGTTCTTTCAAGTTAACTAATGATTGATTGGTTTTAGTCCTTTCAAGTTAACTAATGATTGATTTAGTTTTAAACAAATAATCATGAAAAATTAGTTTTGAAATTGTGCCTCCATTCAAGTTTCTGAATCCAGTAAAAATACTATGTAACTGTGTGAAGAATTCAAACCAAATACCTACCTAATCCCATGTTGAAGAGAAAAATTGGGAAGAAATGTTTTACTATTATTTAATAATTTATATTTTACAGTGTAGCAAAATTGAAACAACATAACAGAAAGGGCAAATTACAAAAATGAATCAATAAATCATCAAAAATATGTTGGTTAAATTATCTTGCTTCATAGTTATTAAATTCTTGAAGAATCGATTCGCGATTCGAGAAAACCATGCAAATTGAAAGTAAAACGTATGGCTAAAGTAATTTGTATGCCTATACCATAGTAATTTAGTTAACGTGTTCGGGACTAAAACTAATGAATGATTAGTTATTTTGATTTGGTTACGATAAGGACTGATTTTTAAATCACGATTAACTTCAGTCGTGATTGAAATTAATCAATCGATTGAAAAAAATAATTGATTGCCCCAACACTGGGACAGGCTGTTAATGTTAAATTTAGGATGAGAGTACTTTTAAATTGATAAAAGGAAACATTACATTTTCTGCAACTGAGAGAGTTCTAGATTGTTTCATGAAATTTTAATTTCCTTACATATCTTCGAAATTTCGTTTTATTATGATAGTCATTCTTTTAACCTTCTGAAGTTTTAACACGCATAAATCCTTTCAGCAACCTGCAGTCTTAATTGCATTTCTAACCAGTGTTGACAGTCGTGACAGGTAGAATCTTTCCAGGACTCTTTCACCCAATAAATGGGGTTATTTAGTCTTTAAGTGTATTGTGGGATAAAAGCATTACTACACTAATCAGAAATCGCGTGACGCTCAGAAGGTTAATGTCCAATATAAACCAAGTGATAAGAAGATCAATGAGAATTCGAAAATTGTTGTATTTAATCATACTGCTTATATTAATGCTTTATAAAGCAAGAATGCTGAACTGGCAAAGCCTTTTATTAACAATCTCGATGTTGCATGTCAAATGCTTCCGTTCTTATGTATTTGTAGAAGTTGATTTTACTTTCCTTCCAGAGTAGTGTTAAATCAATTTCTATTAGCTTTTTAACTATCAATCGTCCTACATATTAATAGGTCGAAATGATAATTCAACAAACTACTAACACAAATTTAGCAAATGAAGTAAATTACATTACAGGGAGAATTGTAATAGTGGAATACAGGCGTTATAAATAGTTTAAGGTTAAACTTTATTTACTCATTGCAAATCGTTATGAAATTTCTCTATAACATTAAGGAAAACATCTTGTTTTAAAATTTACATTCAAGTGAACTCTAAACAGCGATCACTCAAGTATTAAGTCCTACAACTGTCCATATTACGTATCATTGATTGCACAGCAGGAAAGTCGTGGAAGTAGATATGTGTTGCAAAGGAGTCAAGGAGACGAATTGATGTGAAGTTTATAGGAGAATAGTATCCACCGATGTTTGGTCTCTGACATTTGGGCGCTGGGGTGTAGTTGATTCCGGGTCCTAGAAATGAAGATGCAGAATTCGGGAGGTACGGATTTAACTTTTTGGTTCATCGATGAGCTCGTGCATCACAGATTATGCACTGCGTTCCATGATTTGTCCTTTTTCCATATAAATTCCAAGTCTCTCCTCTTGCCTGCTATACCATCAATAAAACCCTGCTTCATAATCAATTCTCTGACCAATCCCAGGGAGTCCACCCATCTCATTGGTTGTTTGACCCCTTCCAATTTCTTATATGCACAGTGACGTAAGTCCTTCTTTTATTGTATTGGATCACTTGACATCATAAAGTAAGTATTTCTATAATCTATTAGATCATATGACGTCACGGTGACAGGAATAGGTGATAGGGACTGAATAGGAATATTGAATTTGCTGGTAGGTATTTTAATTAAAGTTGCACTGGAGCAACACAACGGGCTATCGGCGACGGTCCGGAATCAAACCGGAAGGGAAAGATTCGAGGACAACACCACGCAATTTTGAACCACGGTCAGATGACGAGGTCACACCTGAGTTGGCACCCAACTCTCCAAACTTCCACACCACGCCAACGTGAGAACATTGAATAGGAAAATTAATAATATGCGAGAAATTTATATTTTAAAATTATCTTATAACCTGTTTTAGGTTTGGAAACATGCTAAAAGCTTTACAGACAGAGTAGAAGAAATAAATACACCCAGGGTGGATTTGAACCTGCGGCGCCTACAATTCACAGGTCACATGTAAATTCCTGATTACAAAATGAACTGTGATATTTTAGAAATAACTTTTATATTTAAATAACTAATTTAATAATCTTTAAATTGAATTAAACAAGCAATCAGGTACGTAATTCAACTTCCTTATTACGCATGGGGCCTGGGGTTGGATATACCTCAAGTTAACGTTCGTATTCCAATTTGAGGTGAACCTTCCGCAAGGGGTTATGTTATTCTCTCAAAACGTTGAGACAAGCTTTCTCAAACGAAGTCTTGAAATAGAACTGGATTGCAAAAAATATTTTGATTCATTTTAGAAACATTTCTTAGTTTTTGTACTGCTGCGATAAGAAGACATTCTTTTGCATTTGATCTTCACGAATTTATGAAAAGATAAAAAATGTTATCGAATCGCCTTTGAACAAGAGAATGAAATGCAATTGAGAAGATTCTTAAAAGCTATGTTGTAACATGATTGAGGTGTGAACTTTTTACCATCCACTTCAAGGGGAATAAAAATTTATACTAGTAAAAGTACATTTGCAAAATCTAAAAAAAATGTCATTTTATATTTTGGACTAGTTTCATTTCATTTAGACGTATGAAATGCAATATCGATAATTATATTCCTTACAAATGGATTTAAATAAGATGTGAAATATGTGTAACGACAATGCCATTTACCAGCAACTAATAAACTTTAAAACACAAGGGCTAAACACGTATCTGCCAGTAAGAAATGTAATCTATAATAAAAAAATTAAAATGCAATATAATCTATCATGCAATCTACAATAACAATGCATCTAAAATGGATCAAAATGCTTTCCACAATCCGATTTAGTTTCAGGACTTCATTCGAGAACCCTTGTCTCAAAATTTTGTGTGAATTACTCAAAGAGAGTATACCAGTATTTTGGGGAATTTCAGTAAACACACATGCATATTAAACATTTTATTTAATAATGCTGTTGTGCGTTAATAAACTGAGCAGAAAAAATGTTTAATTACGTACTTACAGTTTTGTAAAAACGCCTAGAACAATTTCCTATATAAAACTCGTAAAACATTCGATATAAGCTATGACCGCAAGAAAGTTACATATTTAGACCTCAATAACCCTTAAACTTTCTATTCTTAGATACTTTTGATATCAATGTCAAATATCTTACTCAGACGGAAAAGTTGCTGTGTCAACAAACTGCCAAAGGGTTTGATACTAATCTGTTTGTCAGCGATTTATGGGTATGAACAGCAGAAGTGTAGAATGGAAAGATAGCCGGTCAAGGGACTAAATAGGAAAGAATTTATACCCAAACTTTCTAGTTTCCTTTCTTTTACTTGAAACTCTTTTTTATACTCCTAATTTAAAAGAAATTTAATGTTATCTAAATTTTGTTTTACAAGTTTTATATTCTGTTAACTTGATTCTTTCCACTCTGGCGGTTCAGTTATTAAAATTTTCAATTCAGCTGCAATAACACTCTGTGTTCAAATTGTGGAATGAACACTGATGTTCATAGTGGTTTGCAATCTATTTCTCTAGTTATAGATTTCGTTTATCAGTCTTGTAGTATAATATTACCATAGAATAAGAAATCAAAAACTTAAATTTCCCTCATGTTTTATTTTAAAACTACATTGATGCTTAAGTAGTTTATGGCTTGCAATGCACAAAAGTTAGTTATTCTGAAGGTAATAGATAAGATTAATCCTAAAGAGGTAATAAGCTATTTTTAAATACAAAAATGCAACTAAAATTTTAAACTATCTCTTCAATATTAGTTTCATGATGAACTACTTTTACAGGTTTCAGTAAAGAATTTTTAACTGCTCAAGTCTATTTTTTGGTGATATCATTTATCTTTAAAAAATAATATTGAAAAATAAGCTACTAAAGTTGTGTTTTTTTTATTAACGTGCAGCTTTTGTAGAACACGAATAAAAATTGTTCCATTCTGTTGGCAGTATTCGAATTGCTAGTGTGGGTAATACAAAGTTTCTTTAGAATATTTACTAAACAAGCTCAAGAAAAAATTCGTACATAGCCAATAATATCAATGTTATTTTAAGATTTCAATAATTAAAAAAAATGTAATGCTTTTTATGTAAAAATAATTGAAAAGATACTTTTAGGTTATCTGTTTTAAATTAAACCTCCAGAAAAAAAAGCATTGACACGCGAAAATAAATGGATCTAAGAGATAGATTATATGTACAGATATAGCATGCTTGGTAAACTGAATAACAAAGTAATTGTAAAAATTTTCAGTTGTAAAACATTTTTACAATTATTTTGTCGTTCAAACGATCGTAATAAACATGATTTAGTAAAACTACATAGTAGTTCTTTCATAAACGGGAGGAATGTAGAAATAATCAATATAGTTTAAAATGCTTGAATTGGAATCATTTAGACACACTTACCAGCAGTAGGAATTTCTATATACTTGAGTAATACAGAATTCAAACGGTTCATGTCACAGAATCACATATTTTATGAAATCCTAAAATTCTGAATTACATGAGAATATATTATTCAATACCACAGAAGTTCAAGTGACACCACTACTGTTTAATTTGTTAAACATAAACTGGTCATTAAATTAAACTAAAATAGCCTGAATCAATAGAAAATAAATTGTGCCATTTATTATCTCGAAACTAGAAATGTTACATGAACCATTTATCTCTGTTTATGAAATACTTCTTTAAATATTCGCCACTTCTTTTTTTGCGTTGTTTTAAGATAGTTTTAAGTGCAATTCCTCTCATAGAGAAGCCTGTTAAACAATCATCATTGGCTGGCTGTGAGGACCAAGTTCATTTCGTAAGATAAGAGTAGAAAGTTGTTCCCTTAAGGTAACATATGCCAACTGTTACTCAAATGTGAACACGAATTGTGAATACGAAAAGTAAACTAATTCTGAATAGTGAAATCATTGAAATTGGGTACTTGCGTCTATTTCTCTGTCTCTAAAGGCTAGATGAATAATCCTATGGCAGATTTGTGTGAGCACATAATTGAAAACTGATGAATTTAATAACAATCATTGAGGTGACAATACACCATGAGACATCAACTTAAGGTTCATATGGACGATAAAGTTGTTGGGCGGAGGGTTGACAAAAACCCGACCGACCTGCTTGGATTTGAATTGGAACTTTTAGCGTCCTAGTAAAAATGACCCCGAAGTGTCACCCTACTCCATGAAACCCCCAAGGGGTGGAGAAAAGTTTCGATTCTTAGTCGGAAAGTTTCGTTCTGCTTTCATTGTGCTTATAGATTGGTTCTCTCTATCATTACTCAACAGCAGTATTGAAGATAGGAATACATTTTGACAGTTCTTTTGTTACATAAAAAGCAGTGGATTTCTTTTATTCGTAAAAAGTATTGATCTTCGCAAGTATAATTTAATAGTGTAAACATAAACTTATCAATTACAAATTTATGATTTGAAGACTTTGGGCATGAGGTGAGTGATCATTCTACTATATGTATATCCAGACGAAGTACGTCTGGTTTTCAGGAAGAGCCTATCAAAGAACAAGCCTTTGCAACATTATATTCCTTAACATGTTGCTGACAGTATAATCGGATAAATATTTTTTTAATTTTCCGATCATCTAAATAAAAGGTATTAAATATAGATCAATTAAATTATTTCGCATTACTTCCCCACCAAGTTACTTTGCGTAATTTTAGAAAATTTCTTTTAATGTACAGAATTCCTCAAAATTTAAACAAATCTTATTTCAATACAAACTTTACGATATATGCACATTAATTTTACCTTCTAAATTAATTTCTTTCTGTTTCTCTTTCATAATTTTCCTCCAAGTATCCATTTGATAATTTACTACGCCATCATTTGTAACGAATGTGATACTTGGCAGACCTCAAGTTAAATTCATTTTTTAAAGTACGAATTTCAAACCAGTCATTCCGCATTTGTTTCGATATAAATCCAGTTTAGTTCAAACATCTGGAAAATTGTGTTTATTTTCCATAGACAGATTGCATTCGCCAGCGAATCAAGTGATGTTTGAGATAGTTCTTGCCAAATAGCAAACACAAATAAGGTTTTTCTCGCCACGTAATAGCATATAGATATATACTCTCCTCTTGTAATAAAAAGTACTAATACTTATCGCTTCCATTCTTATAATAAATTTAAAATCCCCATTCTATCAAGGTACACAGGGTTTATTTTTGTATTTATAAACATATACACACAATACCAAATATGAGAGGAAACATTTACTATTTTCAAAGACAATTTCCATCAGACCATGTTTTATAAAACGTTTGACGCTTTCTCTATTCTTTTGTTTTTGCCTAGACGGTGTATCTTATGAATCTTTGAATTGTCTATCTCCCTTGTGTCTCCGCAGTTTGTAAAAATACATTGTGATGAATTGTTATCAAATGTTCACCGCAAAGGAAAATATATATTTTGTTATGAAATCTAGCTTGATAAGAGTTCCAAATGCCCCCATGTAATGGGATTATTTGTTTTATGCAAAAATCTACTTATGCAAAAATCTATATAGCTAGTATTTATTAACTTTTAGGATGAATATTGTGGGCATAGATTTCTTTTTCAGTTTTGCTCCAGCGATTTTACCACTGTATGTTTACTCGTTATACTTTTCTGATATTTTTAATCTGTACGTTTCTCATGATATCGGTATGGTGTCCTTTTTAAAGATTCTTTGGCTTCTTGATCAGCATCTACATCTTCATAAATTTAATATGATTTTAACCCCAAAGATATTAGATTTTCCATCAGAAATATCTATTATGGGTCCTTTTATTTCTTTAAGAAGGTCTTGATCAATGATGGTTGCTTCAATCGTTTGTAAGGCTGACATAGGATTGTATAATTTTTAATCAGAGTATATAAATATTGGGCTGGATTCAAAGCATTTCTAGTCCCAACGTTCTACTTGATAAATTGTGGTATATTCCGAAATTCGATATTAGTCAAAAAGAAATTCACGAGTTTAGGAATAAATCAAATGAACAAGACTCTAGAGTTGTTTTCAATCATCATTTAAAAACGTCAAGACTTTTTCTTATAGGGAGGTTCTTAATCCATGGTACTGAAATTCGTTGAGTAGGAAAATGTTCAAAGTTCGATTCTTTTCTAATTTCTTCTGGGTTTATTTCTTTTTTCCCCTGTTTAGGTGATTTTTAAATAGAAATGTCTTGTAATGTGTGCGCTTTTTCACACACAAATATATTTTTAGATAGCGTTTTCACCCTCTTCCATAAGCTCTAGTATAAAACCTTGTCATGACATGGATGTTTCTATTGATTTGAAATCCTCTAAGTTGTAATTCGGCTTAGCGATCATGTAGCGTATAAAACGAGTTGGTTGGTTTTCCGGGTTTTATGGTGCTAATGCAATATATGGCAAAGCTGTGTACGTCAAGTAGTAGACATACACACAGAAGTAAAGTTTTACTGACACAGAACAGAGAAATACACTCAGGGTAAGTTACAGTAGTCGAACATGCACCGCTTACAACTCACACGTTGATAGCGTAGTGGGCAAACCCACTGACCCAAGTGCCCCCTAATACTGATACGGATACTGTCTTAGTGGAAATAGTCACCTGTATTAGAAAACAATACGAAATATTACAGACCGCAAACCAAAATAAAAAGTTCATTTAGCCTACTTACCTAGTATCACTACAACTCAAAGTGTCCTCTAGAAGTACGAGGAGTGTTCAAATGAAAAGGTACGAAAACAGTAAAAACCAAAAAACGAAAACAGTAAAAACCAAACCGATTGAAATTTGAATATGCCGCTTTGGGATAACGTAGTGAGACATCTAAGGAAGCGAATGCACGAGTACCGGCGTGGTTGTGCGCATGCGCGGGCGCGGGCGCCCGCACATGACGCAGAAGAGAAGCATGCAGTTGTGTGTTCCGTCCAATTGACGCGGCAGTGCGTGTGAGGACATCATGGCGTTCACATTGCAAAATTCGACGATTGAGGAGCAGCGAGGTGTTATCAGATTTCTGATTGCGGAAGGTGTTAAACCGGTAGGTGAGACACTCCGTAGCCTACGCATGTCCATCAAGAGCAAACGGCCTGGGCTGCTCACGGAGGGAGGGATCCTGCTCCACGATGACGCGCGTCCACACGTCTCCAGGGTCACACAAAGTGTACTGGCCAAGTTCAAGAGGGAGCAGCTTGAGCATCCCCCCTGCAGCCCGGACATATCGCCCTACAACTTCCATCTGTTTTCTCCGCTAAAAAACATCTCAAAGGGAAGCGCTTCAACTCGGACGACGAACTGAAGGACACAGTGGAGGACTGGCTCTTGTCACAGCCACAGGAATTCTGGGAACAGGGAATCCTTCGGCTCGTGAAACAGTAGGATAGTTGTGCTCAGTCCTCTGGTGATTACTTTTGAATAAAGACTTCAATTATACCCACAGTGTCGTTTCGTACCTTTTCATTTGAACACCCCTAGTACTTATACGTGTTTCGCACGGATCTATTTATTCCACTCCACTACTAATCATAGCAACAACATCTAGGACCCTCGAACTTAAACTGTTTATACCTAAGTTGTTACGATAAGACTCTTTCTAGTCACTGCTTTTTCCACCCTTCCTCCAATTTCCGATACCGCGATATCGAGCTTTCCAGGCTCAAAATATGTGCACTTCCTATAGAGTTACGTGACACAGACAGGGCTGGCGATGGAGAGGGAAGAGGAAAGAAGCAGTAAAAAAAAACTGTAGAAAGCTTTTTCGTCGCCTAACAAATGACGCAGTGATGCGATAAAAATGAGTCGGGCAACCTTCTTTTCCGGTGGATAATATCGTAAACGAAAATACCTGGCAGAAAGCTAAGGTCCCTCTGGTTTTATCTCTCGAATTCTTTGCGGTCCCCACTCGATTCAAATCAGATTTAAGTTTTTGTATTTGGGGGTATCTTCGACTTTTTGTTGGATTTGTGATTTCTTTTTTCATTTAGTCTTGGAAATTTGAATTTAGTTCAAGTATGTTCGGTGTTTGATGCGAATGAAGTGCTTGGAAAGTTCAAAAGGAAATGCAGATTCATTATATTATGATGAGGATAATAGTTTTACGTTTTCCAGACTATCTGCTGCATTAAAGTCTTTGGTGGGTATATTAATATGCTTTATGATAAATTTTAAAGTGCATAGGTCTACAGCTAACAATAGTTAACAATCATGCCTGGTGTTACCATTAACCCTTCTTGTGGTTGCCTCGACGATATATCGTTATTAGCAAAACTGACCAGGTATCTTGTCATGAAAAAACTGACCATATCTTGATCTGGTTAACATAAAAAAATCGGCATAACTCGTCATCCTCAAAATTGGTCCGATCTTGATGTACAAGAACCGCTAAGAGCCTTTTTGACCACTAGGAGGGTTAATTTCCCTAAAAGATATGCAATGCATAATATTCTCCTTATTGAATTTATAAACGTTGTTTGTAAAGTTTTGTCTTTTGAATTTTAATTTTGTTGAAGTGCTTTTGTGCTTTATATAACTGGTGTGCTGTAAAGGTTCAAAAGAAAATGTAACACCACAGATTATGCTGAAAACAGAAGTCCAAGGGTGGATCAGAACAAGTCTGTATTGTACTGTAGACAGTAGATATTTTGAAGTTAAAAGGATAGAAACTTTTATAGACGCGTATTTGTCATGAACGGTCGTCCTCAGAGAAACCAATGGTATGTAGCCTTTTCGACGGAAATTGGGCCAGTTTGGCTTTAATGCTTGACACAAATTGAACCCCAAAATGTTTTACAAATTTCTACTACTGAAAAGTATTGTTTTTAATCAGTTTAAATCTGCTCATGTGAAAAAACCATTGACTGGGGTGATTTCAGGTGGTGTCTTCCAGAACTGATAAAACAAAAGAATTCGGAAACTTCACCCAAGACCCGGTCTCTTCACTAAGATATTTTTGAATTTAAAAACAATTAATAGATATGTTCATCTGAGGTGGACAAACAAACTTCTTTCACTACTAGAAATTGTTTTGGAGAAATTCGATTTTTTTCGGCCTCCACCCTATGATTCACAATCTTTTAACTCCGAGGTACCCTAGTGATCTGTCCTTCCTTACTCTATCCTCCCCGACCTTTCACATTATACTTTTTTCCTACTTGATGTCTGTCTAATGTTTGATGCAGTTTTACCAAATATGGTCCTTGCGCCATGGCAAAAAAACGGCCAGAGTTCAATTTTCCGGATAATAATGTGTTTAAATTAAAATTTCTCTTATAAGTATCGATGTATCTGGATGCGTTGTGTTCGAGATATCAGGTCAAAACCACTTGAGGGTTAATTTGTATATTGCTATATTAAGTAAAGAAAGGATACCATGACTATCCTTATAATAATTAATCACCCAGTTTAGTGGTCTCCATCGTGTTTTTTTTCTTACTCACACAAAATTGCTACTGGGAATTCCTGAGATTGGAGTGTACATTATGATGAGTCTCGTGAGGGTACATTATAAGGTACAATTGGTGTTATATCTAACCAAACATTCGTCGGTACTTCTAGCAGACAATTATTTGGGAGCTGTGTTTATGTTGTTGTTATGAAGTGCCAGCGATAGGAGGCTAGGGTGTAGATAATTTTGATTGCGTTCTCTTTGCAATTGCTATGTCTTATTGCTAGGTTCAGCCATCCTAGGGTTGGTGTTGAAGTGGGCAACACAGGTGGTGTGAGCTTGTCAGAGTACATTATGAGGCATAGTACATTGGTGTTTCCTCTAGACCACACGGACATTTCTTTGTCTGTGATAATCTGGATCTGTGGAGATAGATGGAAACATGCCTTGATCCATTACGGTCTGGGCTAAACTTCTTTCAGCAGAAACCTTTAGTGTTTAGGTTTTATGGCGCAAGGGCCATATTTTTCATTTGCCCAAGCTGAGCTTAAGAACGTCAAATAAATAGACATACACATAAGGAAAGTTTTAGATACACAGAAGAACCCAGACAAAGACCCACCCATTTATGAATTGTGCCTTCGTCGCTTACAAATCGAAGGTTGCTAACGCAGTGGGTAAATCAAAATGCCACGGCGACTCCTGAAGAAAAGTTTGGAATGATATAGTAAATTGAATGCGTGTCATCTCTGTGTTCCATTCTACCTGCAACAATGGGAGGGTTTGTTCTCTAATAAGCCTCTTGAAATTGAAGGCTGGTAGGGATATTTTGGTTGCTCTCTGTGTTGCACTCTGTTTATTTACAAAATAACCGCATTTTGAAAAGTCTATTGATACTAGCAAAACGGACACTTTTAAAAATATTATCAGCGATTTCAACATTAAAAATCAATGTGGTTAAGTTGAGATACATCTAAATGTTAACTAATTACAATCCATATAAATTATAATTCCAATAACTTAATCCAATTAATTAAGACGATTTCATTGATTGATTGAGTTTTGTAGCACAAAGGCCATATTTGGTCAAGCTGCGCCAAACAATGTCAAGTTAATTGACATACACCCAAGAAAATATTTACTGACACAGAAGAGAGGAATACACTCTGGAAGAAATAGAATCATAAGGTAACTTAATTAAATTAAATGGTCGGGATCAATGTAAATTAATTTTCTCTCCAAACAAGACAGAACACATTTAAATTCTACTTAAGAAATACTTTGAGTTCAAATGATTTGTAGAATAGAAGTCGAACGCAAAGTGTAATTTCCTATTTGTCAACAGGTATAATAAATGAAGATTGAGAACTGTCGAGAAAAATGAAATTCATGAAAGGCTCATGTATTACCGAATTCTTTCTTTGTTATTAATGGGTTGCAAGGAGAAATGAAGTCATCCTTTGAACGAACAATGTGCTACAGGAACTGGTGATGGATAAAGTATCATGAACACATTATTCAAATGAATTTATATTAACTTAATCCAAGTAAAAAATGTATAACGAATTAACTCATCACTCATAAGGATTCTTAGGGATGTATGCAAAAGAGAAAGCATGATTTCATTTTTAACTACCGCATATTTATTTCTTGTACAGGTCTCGAAATCCTTTTCTAACTCATTTCCGTGAAGAATAAAAGCAATTGAAATATCATGTACTATATTCATTCATGAAATTAGTTCGTGTTTCATATCGTAATATGTCTTAATGAAATATAAAATTTATTTCGAGATATTTTATTGTGTATGAAAAATATGTAATTGTAACATACAAGCAGTTGACAATAAAATAAGCTATGCTAAAAATAAATCTATTTTAAATCATAAATAATCCTCATTCTCTCTTAAAGATTTATAGCATTATGGTACCCCCATAATATTTAGTCTCAGTTAAAGTTCTGTTGTTCTACAAGGTTATATCAAAAAGTAAGGTGAATTTGTCTCTAAAACTCAGAGTTTTTTGTGTAGCTAATTAATTTTTTTTCTATGTTGCAAGTACCAAGGTGATAGAAGTGTGACGGCTTGTAGAAACTTCTACGTCAACCCGTCTGGTGCTTAGAACAAATCAAAGATGGCGCATCGACTTGAGCATTACTCCAAGGAGGAGGTGCGCGGTGTCATTCGTTTTTTATGGGCCAAGGGGAAAAACATGTGATATTCATCGAGAATTGTTGGAAGTCTATGGAGAGAGTGTTTGTCGCAGAAACAAGTGTACGTCTGGTGTAACGACACGAATGTGGCTGTCGTCGATGCCATGATTCGTGAAGACAGAAGAGTGAGGTTGCATGATATTGCAAATGCATTGAATAGCTCATAGGGTTCAGTGAGCAGTATCGAAGTGGGAAATTCTTGACCATCCTCCGTATAACCCTGATTTACCCCTTCGGATTAGCATTTGTTTGGCCCCCTGAATAAACACCTCCGTGGGCAGCGTTTCCATACACTGGAAGAGGCACAACAGGCTACACTTACCTGGTTAGGGAACCTGGAGCAAGATTTCTTTGAAAAGGGCATGGATGATTTGGTGCCACGTTGGAAAAAATGTTTAGACCACTATGGTTCCTTTGTCGAATGATAGTGTGATACGATTTGTCAAACATAATAAATTTTCATATATTTATCTCTGCACGTTTTTCTGTCAATCAAAAATTCATCTTACTTTTTGATACTTCCTTGTATTAAGGTGTAGAAATATCTGCCGATATTTTCATTTAGATTATGTAATTTTAACATTTTTTAAGACTTCCCTACTGTTAAAATGGTGGATTGCACTGGGTATACAACTTGTATTTGTGCTTATATCTGTACATATGTTTCCTTGTGTCTAAATTACACTTCTCTGAAGATTGTAAGGAAATTTAATTTGTATGTGGTATCCATCCTACATTTTTATCAGAAATTGTTGAGAAAACCTGAAATAGTTTTCGAAATACATGGGAGAATATCTAATAAGACTTTCTTGTTTTCACTCAAATAAGCTATTAAGTCATAACATCATTCGATCACTCTACTACATTTTAAAACTCTTAATTGTTATGCAAGAACATGTATTTTTAATGTTGAACTACTTGAAAGTTATCACTTTTATGCTATAACACCGTTATTATAATCTTCTTTAATGCTCTGAACAGTCGAACTTCTTTTACAGTGCAATGTTTATCAACTATACAGTATACAGAGGGACCAAACTTATTCCTGGCTATTACAATGCTCATCACTCTAAAATTGTGCATATATTTCCTGTGGTTGAAATCCATGCTCAGAAATTATCTTTTTATGACTTTTAGGCAATTTGAAAGAAATAAAATTAAAATTCTTCCTGAATTGAACTTCTTGCATTGTATATGGTTCACTACCGTGAAAATAATCATCACAAGATCTAAATGTACTATCTGTTTATGTTTTATATCGCAATGTAATATGTTCTGATTGCGAAGAAACAGTCCGGGATGAAACACTGCCACGTGGACAACAATCACCTAGGTAGAGGCGAGAATATAAATTAAGTTCCTATTTGCAGACGCAAACATTTCATGAATTTAAATAACCATAATTCCCAGATGCGTCAACAAATCGCTAAAACATGTTCCAATTGACATATCAAGTTTCGACAGTACATCAGCAAATCGAAATTTGACCAAATGCCTTCGAATTCCATATATGTATAACTATTTTTGGAAACGATACTCAGTTCTAACTCATTAGAAATATTTGCAACCAGAACAAATACGCCTGGTAACTTTCAGGGATTTACATACTAACTTACAAAAGACTCTCATAAAGTTCAGTCTTCGTTTCTTTTGCAGTAATATAATTAAATTGGAGCAACAATTTATAAAGTGTACAACCTTCCGTACAGAAAGTTTCGAAAGTCGTATTAAAGTATTGAAGAATAGAAAAGTCAATTTAAAATTAAGCGGATTAGACTGACATCAAATAAAGAGCTTAAGGGGTTCCACAGTATCGTCAGCGTTGCTTCAGTATGCTCGTTATTCGAGTTTTGGGTTTGCAATGCCTGTATGTTCTCTGGGCAGTTTATTCCAATTCGAGTTGGAAAGAATAACATTTTTCTAGATCTGCTGTGACGAGTCATCAGATTCACAAGATCAATCAGCAAAATAAAGTGCACAATTCATGTGAATTATGTGTCAGGCAGATATTTTTTGTTTAATAGTCGGATGAGAGAGAGAAATTTGGAGACTTATAAATACTTTGAATTGTTTTATAATGGTTTTTATTTTAATTTTTCTATTTTTCGGGAATTTCTATTTAAACTATCTATCTTCATAAGAACAACAACCATTCATTGCTACAAAGAATCGAGGAGATAAATCAATTTGATCAAGAACATTTTATTGAAAAAATTAATTACAACATACGTTAAAAAAGTTCTTAAATTTACTTTTACGATAGCAGCATTTTAGGAATGAAATTACCAAGTAAAAATAAATATTAAATTATGAAGTTGAGCTACCGAAATAATGTTTTAACTTTTATTAATATAATTTTAAAAAATTGTAAGAAATAGTGACAGTTTCATGATCTAAAAAGGGGGAGTTATGATAAAAAGAGAAATACAGGAAGTAAAGGCGAATATGCAAACAGCAGTTTCTTTAAAAGATTCTGACAAATTGTATTTAAATTCAAAGAAAAGTAATGGGAAATGTTTGACTTGAGGAATTAAGAAAAACTCTGTTATTGGAATTTGAAATTAAAATGTGCATAACAAATTATCACAATGGATGAAAAGAATGCTTTTTGAAAAGAATGCGTTTTGAAAAGAAAAATTTTAATTACCAAATAAAAATACGAAGGAACATGGAAAACATTCTTGTAATCGTTAAAAAATAGAATTAATGGAGGTAATTTATTACATGGAAAATTCACCTAGACCACAAATCATGAAACTCGTTTTTATGTATTTGAATTAATTCTCTTCATCTTCTAGATTTAGATATCAAATGTACTTTTTTATTTAAGGTTCATCATTAGATTTCTTATTGTACAATAAAAACATGCGTGATTACCGTTTTTTTCTGAATTCATTAATTACAGAGGAATAGTGGAAAGGTTATGACGCGTAGTCTGAGTTAAAAAATAATGCTAAAAAAATTTCAAAGGATAAAAATTTGCTTGTTAATTAATACAAAAATTAGTAGATTTCAATGCTTTTGGCTTTCAAGCAAATTGGCTGGTGTGCATATATGCGATTTAATATCAAATATTCAATTTTTAATTAAGATCCAATTCATATGTATCGCTTAGTTTATTAACGAAAATATGGCAATTTCGTTAATTTACTGCTAACAGAATCACCCAACTATATTGGGGTTGTATTGCTTAGCTGTAGATTGAAAAAGTGACCAGAATAATTACTTTTCTCTTTCTTAGAAAAAGGACATCATTTAAGTCTGAAGAAAATAACTTTTTTACTGCTTTTCGATATTTTTACAATTTCCACAACTTGCATTGGACACAAATAGAATGCATTCCCCATATCCATCCATATAAAATATTTCACATACATCGCTCCTTTTGCCTAAAAATTGCCGTTACTCAATTCGTAAAAATGACAAATCTAGGGCAAATACTCTAGCATTTACTTTTCTAACAATATTTTTGACTTATGGCACTTTTGCATCAGGCACACGATATTTTCGAATTTCACAATATTTAATGGATGGATGACAAGTTAATTTGATTAGATATTCATGACTAATTTTTTTAGGCGAATACATTTTTTCTTGAAAATTAAATTCGATTTAATAGCATATGAAATAACAAAAAACTTGTTTTAGAATTGAATGTCTTCAGTGCAGGTGAAGGAAAGGTAACCGAATACCATTTTTCCAAAATAGTAGATGGATGTGATTGCGTGTTTTTATTTTTGGGAAAAGCAAATTACTGTTTTCAACAAACTCCAACGTATATAAGTTGCTTAAATATAGCTTCAACTAGTAAAGTAATCAACCCTGATCTTCTGTCTCTACACTAGAGAATTTTTAATATTTAAGTGTCCCCTAATCCGAATTTTTTTCTAACATTAGTATTCTTATATTATCTTCAATGTCCCATTTAAAATTTGATTTACTCTATCTTTCATGTAGTTTCAAATAGGATTCTTTGTGCTATTGTTGTAGCGTGTAATGAATAGGAATTAAAATTCATTAAAAAATATTTATTAAATTTACAATCATATAAAACAGAACAAAGTAAAACTAAAGTCGGCGGGAAAAAAGTTCCGAAGATATTAATAATTAGTTCAAAAAATTTTGTGCTGTTTTACTTATTTTTATAAAAAGGAATTCTACAAACACGTGTGTTAAACCAAGGGCATCTGAGGAAAATCATCAGTCGTCAGTTGTCAAAGATGCCATTTAGAAATGAATATCCGTAGTTTGCAATATTGAACGTAAAATAACAAATTTGTCTACCAAGCTGTAAAGCAAAATTGTACATTTTATTATCTTTATATCATCTGTCCTAAATATTCGGAAATTATTTATATTTTGAAAAGAATAAGTATAAGTAAGAAAATAAGTAAAGTATTAGAATTGAAATTCCGTGATATGTTTAGAAAAATATTTTTTTTCTCGGCAATACTGGTAAAACAATCTGAGTTATCGCAATACTCAATATTCATCCCAGTTTTTCTCCCAAACTGCCAATTTAAGATTGATTAAATTACAGTTATTCAATTGTTTTATAATGAAACTTGCCACACACACAAAGGAAATTAATATATTTTAAATATCTTTTACAAAATGTGTAAAATTTCTCAAAAGTTCTATTCTTTCTATGTAGGCACACTCATACAGACACCAAGTATGGGAACTACTGATTTTGCATTAAAATGACTCAAAACGGATAAATAACGAAATGAATATAAAATATTCAGTGCACAAACACTCCATTTTTCATAGATAATTATCCTTTGACGTAATTTATTATTATTTTTTATTTCAAAACTTCTAAAGTTGTTTTTAGTTGTATAAAATTGCTATTTTGTATACCATTGCTTGTAATGTAACTCTTTCGTTTGTATATTTATAGATCAGAAGGAATTTTACTCTGTTGTACTCTATTCTTCTTCTTAACCTGTATGCATGACTAAAATCAGTAAGCAAGTGAGGAGTTTCAATAACATCACTGGGGCAATAACTTTCGTTCTTGATAAATGGAAGTAATAATATTAATATTTTAAGTAACGCATAGCACTTTATGGTAATAATAATAATCTCTTTTCATACTTTCGGGAATAAATTTTTATTTTTCTGTAGGAGGAAAATTCTTGTTATCTGTTAGCTATTTTCAGCTTTATGCATGGTTTAAAGACCCAATAAGCTCCTAAAGTTCAGTGCAATCACAAGGAAAGTTATGCCCCATAAATCATCAGATGTTCTATTATGGATAATATTACCGTCGTTAACAAAGTACAATTTAATATGAACAATACAATGATGTATTTTTTAACTTTAATATATATATATATATATATATATATATATATATAGAGAGAGAGAGAGAGAGAGAGAATAGAAGAAATTATTGTGTTTTATTTTACTATTCATTTCTCTGTATAATAAGTACACTGATGTGCAATGAGCAAGGGACACTACTGTTTTTAGATATTACAGCTTCAAAATTAATCGAAACAGCCTGTGGCGATTTATATAACCGATGAAGTTCAGTAGAAAGTTGGTGCACATTCAAATTTTGGAAAATTGTCGTCAGAGGCTCTAACAAGGAATCGATTCACTGTACGAACTTATACCCAAAGTCATTCTCAGTATTCAAGCGTAGTGTAAAGCCTACATCAATGTTGGAGATGGGCACACAACCTATAAAGGATCGCCTCCTCTCTTTACTTAAGTTTTCAGTTACCCTTCTGTCCTATGATACCCAGGGCAGTGTCACGACTTCAATTAAAACACGTTTTGACTGTTCGCTTCTGTTATTGTTAACTCGGTAACTCTCGACGTATTTTTTGAACATTTTCCCAAATCCAGGTGACTTCATTACAAAGTACCAGCTGAAAAGCTTACAGTTCCTAAAATTGTACACGCCAATGTGTGTGACTTAAAAGTTCAATAGACTTTCAACTCTCCATATGGTTTAGACGAGATATCTCATCCATTAATATCTGGCCAATTTTTCTAATGATGAGATATCTCATCAAGACGACCAACATGAGAGCTAATATAAAGAAAACTAAAAATATTTATACATTAACAATTTAAAATACTCTTATTTTTACGAGCTGCTTTCTATTTTAGTAAAATGTATGTATGAAATTGGATAAATTATTGTGTTTCTTTTTTTATTATTTCCAAGTAGTTGAATATGATACGTAAAAGTTCAATAATATTTTAAATTCAGGTTAAATTTATACAGCAGTAAGGAATTTGTTTTATTCTCTAATGTACACTTTGTTTCAAGAAATCGAATTCCCTTATATAAAAGCCATTACTAAAACTAGTTAACACTAGAAAGTCCATTGGAGTCATTTCGACACAGGATAGCATTTGTAACTTTTTCCCTTTCGGTTTCTTTCTTTTTTTATTTTCTGTCAGATTTTGACAATTTCTTGTGACTATAAATAATTTTACTCGAAAACCACACAGTCGAATTCCTTCTTAGGAAGTCATTTAAGAAAATTCTAAACTTTAATTTATTAAGAATATTCATGGACATTTTCGACACGTTACAGATTTCCCGGCATAAATAACTTCTGTCTGACGAAAAATGGTCATAGAAGTAGTAAACAAAGTAGATTTTCAACCGCACTTTATTTAATAGTGCATCTTTATTCATTTATTTGACCTTGAATACATTGGCAATCTCTCCCCTTTTAAAGGCGAGAATGACTCAAACTTACTCGCATGTCTCTGTCTAAGTTTGTGCACCATTTGCAATTATCAAATATTCCAATTATAACCTTACATTCACAGACGATTTTTGATCCTATCAGACAAAAACGATGACTCATCAGAAACGTCCAAGTTCAAAAGAAGTTGCAACTGAAGAACTATCGGAAAATGAATCTGATGATTGTGAGCTCTCCTGTTCAGCTGTTAGATTACTATAAAGAAACCGGATTACATGAAAATAAATCAGAAAAACCTGAATAATGTGCCTCAGAGATGATGCTGACATTAATCATAATAGTTTGGATTTATATAATTCGGGTTGGTATAAAATGGAAAATGTCTTATACGGGACTGATCGATTTGATGCTAGAAAGATTTTTCGTGAAATAGACATTTTACTAATTTTGTCACGCAAAACGTCAATGAGTCCGTCATGAGCTTAGAGACAATGAGTAAAAGCATAAAAATTATAAATCAGACTCGGAATCGAAAATTTATTGCTGGAAATTTGAAATTAAAAATTAAATTTATATGCAAGCAGCTCAAAAATGAAATGTGTTGTTCAACCAAGTAAATGATGCTTGGAAACTGCCAAACAAATTGCTTATTATTGTATAAATTTTAAATATGGTACGTATACAATTTAAATTTGATGAATGAATGTTCAAATCTTAATAAATATTATGTTGCTAAAATAATACATTTTCCTTTATTTTCTAAACTGTATTGCTTTATTTTAAGAGTTTAGCAATCGATTTGTTGAATCTTTTTGTAACTTAAGAACACATAAACTTACAAAAATATTGTAAAATAAGCTTGAAGTTTAACTAAATTGAAAGACAATTGCGATGCCATTTAGATTTTGTTACTATTTTGCGAAATTTATTCACTGGTGCGGAAACGTCACTTTCGGACGTTTTAGGATACATTTTAGAGTGAGAGCCATTACTGTGAATTGCAATTAAACAGATATCCAGGTACTTAATAAATCTTTTTGAGAGCGTCGAGCTATTTTTCACTAGATTCTATCAAATGTGAATAAAATCAATATCAAGATGATAATTGAAATTTCGATTTATCGCAAGTAATTAAGGAACTCGGCTCACCGTGAAATAATCATTATTCAGCTTTTCTGCCATCAATATGCCTAGTTCTTTCACTGAATATCAACCCCGTTTTGATGTAACGATTTTGGGGTTCCGTTAAATTCCGAAAACTTCTCCAAATTCTAGACAGTCAATTTATGGTATCAAATGAGACTGTGTCCTCTAGTCCTGATATAAATTTATTGTTACAGAGAACTATTGATCTTGCCCAGAATTTATAATGAGATGAAGATCTTGTTTAACTAATTAACCCTTCAGTTGATGTGGTAGAAATGTGTCATAAGTAGGCATGGTGTAAACATGAATAAACAATCACTTTGCTTCTCATTAGAACTCGAAACAAATACTGAAGAATTAAAATAGAAATATAAAGTACTCACCCACACAGAGACTGATTTATTATGTTTTAATCATTCAATCATAAATTATCCATGAAAATTTTAGATTTTACAGTTTCATTATTATCATATATTCACACCATTAAAAACTATTTTACTTCCGCATGTACATCAGGGAGATAAGGTTCATCAACTCATTGCTAATATTTTTATATCACGATTGGATAGGTAAATGGACACTATGTACTAATAGATGCAAAGAAAAACTGACATGCGCTGGAACGACAGCTATCTAATCTCTGAAAAGTCCGAAGTTTCTGAAGATATATGGATGGATTTTCAACCTAAAATATTCAGTAATTCTTGCTTAATGCGGAAGTGTTATCTCGCGGGTACGGACAATCCTACTGAAAGGCTAATGTCTGAACCGAATCAAAACCTAGAGTGCGTTTCTTAATTCTAGGTATTTTTAGATATTACTTTTGTTAAGTTTAAAGAGAATCTTCATATAAATTTTCCTTAATGAATCTGTGTGAAAAGTTTCTCACAAGGTTAAATTAAAAACGTTCAAGTTTGATTTATGGTAATGTATTTTTAGTGTTTATACACTACACAAATTAAATATTTTAATTATTCAAAACTATTTCTAATTCATTTAAAACCGCATAGAGAACAAATTATTCTTGGTTTTCTGATGATATTCTACTGGAGTATTTGTCACCTTCCATAATCAAACTTTTCTGACAGATTCTGCAAATAATTCAAAAATGGCTGGAGCCTGGTTGACCAATGCATTTAAATTGAAGGAATAAGTTTTTTTAATATGATGGAGACGAATATATGTACACGTGATTTTCAGTTCCCTTACTTTTCCATTTATATTTTCTAATTGTTTATGTTTACTAAATAGGGTGATGTGTTTTATTATAAATAACCGATTAACAACTTGTAAGAAATATATCATTTTATTAAACTTCGTAACACTCACTGCCAAAAGTTAAGCACGAAGCGCTAAAATGCGAAAAAATCGAGAAGTAGAGCTTTGATTGACACGAAATGCGGCAGAAAAATAGCAAATATGTTTATGCATGAAACAAAACAAAGAATTACATACAAAGATGAAAGCAATATTGAATTTTCATGAATTATAAGATGAAGTCATATTGGAGTCATTAACAAAATGATGTTTAAATCCAAAACAAACAAGCAAAACCGACATTAATAGGGTACGTGACCACCCCTCATCCTCATACAAAGTTTACAACATGTGACCATGCTTTTCATGAGGTGATCAACCACCCCAGAGTCAAGTAATCGCCATTCCTCTTGTAGAGCAGTTTGCAACAATGTGAGAGTGACTGGGGTGGGAAACGTGCAGACACAGCACGGCCGAGGGCATCCCAAAGATTTTCAATGGGATTAAGGTTGGGCGAATACGCCGGCCAATCCATACGCGCAATCCCCTCACTCTCCAGATAGTCGTCGACGATGTTGGCTCGATGGGGACGCGCATTATCATCCATTAAAACGAAAGCAGGACCAACTGCTGCAGCGTACAATCTCACAGTGGGTTCTAGGACTTCATCCCGATACCGGACAGCAGTCACAGAACTCCCTCTATAGATATGCAGGTCGGTGTGATATCCCAACGAAATCCCTGCCCACACCATGATGCTTCCACCTCGGAATGCGTGTTGCTCGATGATATTCTGGGGCCGATTGCGTGTGCCTTGTTCTCTCCAGACCCTTACACGTTTGTCATCTGGCTCCAGGGCAAATCTCGACTCATCCGTGAACATAACGTTAACCCAATCAGACACAGTCTAATTCACATGTTGCCGACACCACTTCAATCGTGCCCCTCTGGATTGGATGGATAGAGGAACACAAACTCGTGGTACACGTGCGTACAGTCCATTCATGTGTAGCCTTCGGCGAACAGTAGTGGCAGATATCTTCTTACCAATGGACGCTGCAACCATAGATGTCATACGCGTGGAGGTCGCTCTTCGATTGCGCTTGGCCAAAACAGCCATACATCGATCTTCCGCGGGGGTCGTAGCCCTTGGGCGACTCTCCACAGGTCTTCGGACAACTGTTTGGCTTGTTTGGAATTGTTTCCATAATCGTGAAATGACGGAATGATGAACGCCGAAGAAAAGAACAACATCTGTGATTCATTGCCCTGCTTCAAAGCGTCCCACAGAACGCCATCGCTCACTATATGCCATTCGTCTTTTGGAAGTCATAGAAACACGTCTGTCTTGAAAACTAATCGTACGAAAGTTCTTAAACACTTTTTATCAGCTATTACATGAAACTCTTCTAACCCTTCACAATGCTGACTTTTTATACGACTGCCTTTTTTGCATATTTCTCGCCACGAAACCGTGATTGGCTGTAACTGAACATATTTGCATACCTCCATCTAACTCTGCAGCGAAATGCAGCCTCTCGAATTCAGATTGGCTTCCGGAAATTAACATTTTCCTCTCCGTGTTTAACTTTTGGCAGTGAGTGTATAATTAATGTCATGCATGCAAATAAAGTGCAATTTATAATCTTAGATACTAGTGCCACAATTAATTATTTATGTTTAGTAAGTTATATGTTTAGATTATACATTAATACCCACTAAAATATGTGATAATATGTAATTTTTATGTGAACTTTATATACAGTGGAAGTGTAGAATTACTAATAAATGAAAATAAGTTACCTCTGAAATCAGGTATAAAAGTAATTTAAAGACATCTTTAAATAGTTAAAAATCCATGAGAAAAAGATGGAATTAAGAAGAATAAGTATCTTTATCATCGATATAAAAGAAAAAGTGATAAAATTAGTATTGATGGGAAATGGCTATATGTGACAATAATTGTTATCGTGAATACAAAGATCCTCATATGAAATAATCAGGGTACTTAGATAAACAACCATGCAGGTGCACATCTTTGATGAGTACATTAAAAAGTAATTTAAATGTCAATATTAGAAGTAATAAACTAAAGTGTAAGATTTAACTTATAAGATTTTGTTGTATAATGTAATCGCCCATAGAAGTCTGTATCTTTCTTTGTGCTGCTAGAGCTGAGTTACTCTTTGCAGGCAGCATGTGTGAATGTTCTACAGCTTTCTTGGACGTCCGTCCATTTTAATGAATCTTATTGTTTGTGCTGCAATCCTATCCTATCTGTATATATATGTGTTGTGTTTTCAATAAACTAGCCTGTTCCCTTTTGCGATCCATATGGCCTGTGTCATTCCTTTCCTCTGAAGGAATCGTATTTAACAGATTTCATTTTCGTTAAAGTTTTTTTATCCTACGTCTATCTCCGGCCTCTCTGCCATCAGTTGACGAGCAGCCATAGGGAGTTCTGAAGTCATAAAACATGTGTGTGTTTTAAAAGCACTATCTACAATATTTTCTATCGTATTGTCAAGAATTTTAGGGCAGTCTTTGAAGTGGTCCCCGATCATTTCTTCCAGTTCGCAAAGAGGACAGATAGCTGATCCAATACGATGCAATACGCTACTCCAATACGATGTAAGTGTTTTTGTAGGTAGTTATGTCTGGTAAGAAGTCGAAAGCAAGCGACTGGGGCAACAGCTATGGGCAATGAACGTGGGATACGAGCTTTTTTTCGCAATAAAACATCCCAGTCCTTTCCTGTCAACAGTTTTTCGTATATTGAAAATCTACTAGTTCTTTACACAAGCATATGGATATCTTGGTGTTGCGTAGATGCAAAGGGGATTTTAGTCGAGGCAACTGTGTGTGTGTGTGTACCTCAACATAAATAATAAAGTCACAACCTCTTTAAAGTAACTATAAATATACTTGAGGAAGGGAATTACTCCTTGAAAAATGTTTTCAACTCTCCTGTATTGCAAATATAGGTATCACAAAACCAAATAAATTAAAAGATAACTAACTGTAATATGTATGAACCTTTAGACGGATATTTGTATACTAATCAAAACAAACAAAAACGTTTACTATATTGCGTTTGCATAAACGCATTTTGTTTTGTTTTTGAATACTTTCAATCTAACTTTGTCTTCTCAAATGTATACAAATATTTCACAATGTTAACAGCTGCTATATGAAAGATGAAAGCATGGATTTCGATCTCTCTCCACTACACTTTACATATAGATATTCAATATGGAAGGTTCAACCAGGACAGTTAGTGTAATATCTGAAACCCAATTCATTTCTTTAAGTTACAAAATGCATTGAAATTCTCTTCCTTACAGTATTTGAGTATTTTTACCAAAGAAACAAAAACTGGATTTACTATACTATTTTTTTCGATTGTACTTCCCAGAAATTTCGGAGACAAAGACTAATTTATTTCCCGTTCCTTTTGCATTGTTCTAAAACTAGACACGTGCAATTTAAGAAACTTGAGAACATTTTTGGAATTGATGATTCTGTGCAGTTACTTCGAAGCTGCTCATTATTGGAAATGTGATCAAGCGTTGTTTTTCTTGATTTATTAACTATACGTTTTTTAAGAGAATACTTGACGCACTTTTGTTGTTAACTGTACTTAAAAAACACTTTGCATATTTTTTTCTGAATCGTTAAATTTTCTTAAGTCGCGATCTAAAACTGCTGTGTGAAAAAGTCGACTAAGTCACTTTTAATTACTTTGACAAGTTTATGTTCTACCTTTCCATTGTAAAAAATCATTTGTATTATTCTCCACAAAATAAATCTAATTTGTCATGAAATAAATTAAAGCAGTGTTAGAAAATACTTTCTTCAATTCAATACATTTTTATTACGGAAGTTCCGTTTGTTGGTTTTGGGGTCTTATGACGTAAGGGCCATGTTTGCCAGAAACAATACAGTATAAAGCAATTGACACAAGACATACAACATCAAGTAACTGACACACACACAGTGAAAGCTTTACTGACACAGAAGAGAAAAATACATCCAGGGAGGAATGCATCTGGCAGGAATCGAACCTGCGCTGCGTACAACTCGAGGGTTGCTAGCGTAGTGGGCATACAAACTAAGCGACGACGGCTCCTACAAAAACTCGGAGCTTTTAGCTCAGATTTCATGGTATCTACTTTACGTTCTAAAAACAATGGTTCTCTTAAAAGGAAAAAAATTATACTTTGCGTCGAAGACACAAACCGTAGTTTTGAAGTTAATACTTGGGCCTGATGTTGGATTGAGGAATGAATGAAGACATGGGAAGTTTGAACGATTGTTTATTGTGTGAATATTCAACTATTGATTTACAGTTGGAACTATTAAAGTGCAGTTTGATATTAATATTGCAGGATCATTTATTGAGTTTGTGATTGTAGCTTTCGAATGACAACACTTACTCAGTCCTCATTCCAAGCAATTCAAAGTTACACTGGCACAAATTTCGCCCAGCAGCGTGGAATTTCGATATATTGCTGACCTCCTGCCTGCTCTCAGTGCGCCTGGGCATTCGGTCCGAAGGTCATGTTAGGTTCAGAGATCCTTTGTATGCATGATGCTATATTTATCTTCTGGATGTTTCTTCATGTTCTGAAATCAAAAGCAAAACAATACTAACGCTTTTTTTTGTAACGCTCGACTTTTCATGCATGCTCGATACTGTTCCGCTTTTAAAGACATATTCATGTCAAAACACAAATCATGATCTGTCCCCCTCCACATTCTTGGTTGTCGTTATATTTTAAAGGACTGCCAGATTGCTCTGGCAAGAATTAGAAGACGGCACATAAGATATAAAACTTTTGTTAGAAATAAGAACTTTCCAACCTGCCCATTCTCCCCCAATCTCAGCAATTCCTCCCCTTACTTTGGATTGTATCAGTGTCGCGGTGAGACAGCTTCTGGATGAACAGCAGTTGCTCGCTGTGAGACATAAAAACATGGTCTTTCCGACTTAGTCTGGGTTTCACCTTGGCGTAGGGGATTAGTAACAACAAAAGGCAAGGATCATCGAATCAAAACTAGAGAAAACAGTAATGGTCGAGAGAGGGAAACACAATCTTGTCCCCAAAAGCTGTCTTAAAACGTTCTCGATACAGAAAAATAAGATGTGTTAGAATGTCTTTTCTTCGGTCAAACAAGCAAACCATCTTCCAAAATCGACCAGATGAAATCTATATACATACACTTGAGTAACAATGTGACCCAATCTGACCCTGGCTTCAAAAGTGGGAACTGGAAGAGACCCTCTTAAGCATATAAAACAACTGAGCTTTTTAAAAAAATTTAAAAGGTGACGACTTGAACCCGTGTTACTCAAGGATTCACACCACTTTCGTCCAAAATTAAATTTTATAGTGATTGTAAGATGATTCTTGTATTTAGCCCAAGTTTAACAGTTGAATTTTATTATGATTGTAATAGACGATGCAACTAGAACTAGAGCAAAAGTTACATATTAACATAATACATAGAAATAGCAGCATAAAAAGGGATGTCTTTCGTGATCGATTACAGAATTCAATATACGATTCATTGTCTTTCAGGTAACTATCGAATGCTTTCTAAAAACTAAATTACTTCTTGTATTGCATTATTTTCACACTTTTCAAATTAAACAATTCAGGGGACAGTGGACTTTCAAAACAAACTTTTGCAGTTACTATCCGATTGTTATAAAATTTATTTGCATTGACTGACTGTCTTATACTAAAATACCTATTTATAAAGTTTGGTCTATAAATAGTAAATTTTGAGGTAGTTATTGCATAAAAATTTTGATAAATTTGCAAACATGAATATATCTTATTGTAACGAGTGAACTACGAGAGCAGCGCCAGCTGGCGGAGCTACAAACCTCAGAACTGTTGCCGAACTAAAAGTGAGAACGAAAACAGTGTCACGCCGGCTGCGATCATAAACACTCCTGTAACCTTTTCCCCCGATATATTTCAAATGTTTGTGTCTGTACTTGTGTATGTAATTTTATGTCGTTATTAAACTATTGTAAATGGTTAGAGCTACTCCAGGTTCATTCCATTACAAGTTTGGAGCCCCAAACGTGGGGTCATGGTTTTAGTGTTCTGCAGCGGCTTCGAACTCAAAATTTTAGGAATCCTCATTCCAGGTGTATCCTATTGAATATAGGTGGAAAACCCCTTCCACGGATCATCCTTATGCTCATATCCCCTTTTGAATTAAAACTCTTGAAGTTGCTACTAGAAACCCAGAATGTTACCCAGTCCTCAACAACTCAGGTTCTGTAAACTGAGCAACTCAGGTGGGAATTAAAAAGGATTATTCCCCAATATGATCCTAAAGACAACGACATGGTGTTGTTCCTGAACTTGTTTGATCGTCAACTGAAGTTTTTAAGGGTTCCTGAAGCAACTTGGGTCCTATATTTAATTGGATCACTCCCATCTGGGGTAGGAAAGTTTATCGCCAGGGAACCTGATGAATATCAAGATTACCAAAAGGTGAAAGGCATGCTTCTTAGAAGATACAAGCTCACAGCTGTATCTTCTAAGCACATGATGAATTCAGGCAACTGTTTTCTCTACATCGCAGGTGTCCAACACGTACATGGCGTGATTTCTATTTTGAACTGACCAGTTAGTTTGAAAGTTGGCTCTCAGAGTTGAAAATCGATGATTTTGACAAATTGGCATAACTCATCATAGCTGACCACATACAGAAAAGAGTATCTCAAGATATCAGAGATTATTTCATCTATAATTGGACAGATCTAAATTAACCCATAGATCTAGCAGATAAATTTGACACTTATGACTGTCTCAGAAACAATCAAAAGATAAGGTCATCCCCTCCAATTCAGAAGAATACCTACAATACCAGATATGCAATTCTCAAGCCTGTACCGTTTAAGAAGAAAAATCAAGCAAACAGAACCAGTCGAATAAAATCTGGTGACAATAAGGAGCGACAACCACTCACTTGTTATGGTTGTGGCAATCTCGGATTCATTAAAGCCAAATGTCCAGTTTGCAATCCTTCCAAGAAATCTACCTCAGCTAGTTTTGAGAAGATTCAAATTGATAGACCAGCCATGGTCTAATGAAGTTCCAGTTATGAATATTACGATAAATACAATATTTGGCAGACAGTGGAGCAGTTTGTGCAGACAGTGGAGCAAGTCATTCTATCACTGGCGAAAGATTGTACCATATATATCAAGATGAAGAGATAATATTCGAGAAGTTCTTTCGCACAGTAACCCTCGTTGATGGAAGTCAGAGAAGGAAGTTCACACTGCCTGTGTAAATTATATGTCTAGAAGGACGTTCCTTCCAATTAACACTTTTTGCCCTCCCAGAGGCTAAGCGAATCCGTCCCGTCCTAGGAGCAGATTTTCTGAAGAAAGCAGGTGTTGTTCTGAATCTTCGTGACCATATCTGGTCCTACACCGATAAGCCAAATGAACGTTTCCCATTCGTTGCGAGTGCTCAAGTCCAATCTTGTGATATTAAAGAAAGTGATAGACCAGAAAATCCATGCCTTCTTCGTCTCGATGAAGTTGGACATTTAACAGAAGATCAGCGCAGAAGATTAAATACACCGCTAACTCACTATGAAACTAACTCCGGTCCTGGGAGAACCAACACCTTACATCGAACACAGGATCGATACAGGTGATACTCCTCCAGTTGCTACTGCTCCATACCGGTTATCTCCTGCGAGAAAAGAAATTTTGAAGAAAGAGATTGATGCACTTTTCTCATCGGGAGTAATAGATGAGTGTGACTCTCCCTACGCAGCATGTGTGGTCTTAATACCCAAGCCGAATGGTGATATCCCCCTTTGTATCGATTTCAGAAAATTGAACTCAGTAACTAAGTCTGATCCATACCCTCTTCTGCGTATGGATGAAGCAAACTGCCTTTATGTCTACCACAGACTCAAAGTCAGGATATCATCAAGTCAAGATGTATCCTCCTGATAAAGACAAGACAGCCTTTGTTCGTCAGTTTGGAGTTTTTCGATTTACTCGAATGCCATTTAGATTAAAAACAGCCCCTACCACATTCCAAAGACTCATGGACATGTTACGAAATGGACTAAAAGTCAAATCTCTAACCTCCTTACAATATGTTAATTAATTTTCCATGTATTTCAATATTTTAATTCACCTAATGGTTTGTGTACATATAAATCAAACTAACTTGCACTTGATGTATAATTCAAATGTAAGGCAAAAAAATTGTATTAGGGTACCTAAAATTTTTAAAAGAAAGCATAGGTTATACAGCATTTTAAACCAATATTTCAAAATTTAGAAGCACGATGAATTTCTCATTTGTACTTGGATGTATACAATGAATTACTAAGATTTTCCAAAAAAATTTGAAGGACATGAATTAAAACTTGATGCTCGGAGAACATTTCGAAATCAGAATGCCGAAATAATCTCAATCGGAGAAAGCCCCTTTATTGCACTTACTACACTTATCTACTATGCTTTCTATTGTACTAGCAAAATTGCCCGACCTCACTTGGGTCGAATTGTTAACTATATATTGAAAGTGACCAGAAAATAATCACTTTCCTCTTTCGTAGAAAAATGCTAAATCATTTAAGTGTGAGTAAAATAATTTTATAACACCTTTTCGACATTTTTATTATTTCTACAACCTACTTTGGACAAAAATCCTATACATGCATATCCATTCATGTAATGCATTTAACATATATCGCACCCCTCCTAAAGGTACAATCTTGAACCAGGATTGCGACATTTTCGAATTTCGCGGTATTTAAGGGAACGATTACAAATTAATTTGATAACATATTTACTTACCACCAAATTTGTTTAAAAGTGCATACGCGTTTTTTCTTGAAAATTCCATTTTGCGGCACTTGTACAATAATAAAAGAACCTGTTTTAAAATTGAATGTCTTCGGTGCAAAGGTAACCTATTACCATTTTTTTAAATGGTAAATCGATTTGATAGTTTCTCCTAAAAAATCATTGTTTTAAGAAAACCTTCCTTATATAATAAGTTCTGATTTTTTTTAACATTAACGTTCTTTCAATAACGACAAAATTCCACTTAAAGTTTGCTTTGTTCTAATTTATATGCCATTTTAAATCAAATCCTTTGAGGTGGTGTTGCATGTGATGAAAAGGGTAATTACAGTTTATTAAAATAATAAACAAAAAAAACAGAGAACAGAGAATTAAAACGAAATAAAATTTGGCGGGAAAAAGTTCTAAAGATATAAATTCGTGATTATTTTTATCCCTTGATCTTGCAAGTTGCCACAACTTACAACTAAAAATTAAAGAAAACATAAAAATACGAAATTAACTCCAAGCGAAAGAAACAGAAAATAAAACTGCCACGTGGCAAACGAACACGAATTTTCGTTTAGTTGCAAATTACCGTCTGTCCCAAATATTCGGAAATACTTCTTAGTCCGCAAAGAAAATAAATAAGGCTCAAAATACACAAATATATCATAATTTAAATTCCGTAAAAGTAGTTAAGAAAAATAATTGATTTTTCAGCAGTACTGGTAAAACAATCCAAGTAATCGCAATGCTCAATATACCTTCCAGCTACTCCAAAACTACCAAATTATTTTGATTTAAGTATAGTTACTCAGATGTTTTAACGTGAAACTTGACTAAACATGTAAGAAAATAAATTTCAAATAATACATTCATTACACAAAGATGTGGTATATCAAATACAAAACATTAAATTAAAATATAATAAACACATCGTATATGATATTTGTCCAAACAAACACAAAATCAAACATAGAACGGGAAGACGGACAGACTTTTGCAACCAAATTCAGTCACTATATGAATGTAAGAAGTATGCAGTTTCCTGAAAATAATATATTCAGCCGTTTGGACGTAGTATGGGCACACACACATACATACAGACAGACACCAAACGCTCAAAGACGGATTTAGCATCAGAAGGATCCAATACGGATAGAAAACTTGAAATGGGTCGAAAATATTCAATGCACAAACACTCCATTCTTATTTATATAGATATGTAACTCCGCCAAGAAATATGACTAAAAAATTACTTTTGTTGTCCACCGAGTTTGATATCAATTAATTTTTAACGCTGAAAGTAAAAATTCGATTTTTAGATTGATTTTGCTGATTTTTAAAGTTCATTGTCTCCTTAGAATTTCAAAAGTACATCTCATAAATGTTGTAGTAGTTAGTTAACGTCTCACTGGAGCAACACAAGAGGATATTGACGACGGTCCGGGAACAATCCCCAAGGGAAAATATTTAAAAGAGAGAAATCAAATATAAAAAGCTTTAGATTGATGTCTGCTTAATAATTTAAATGAATATGAGGTATAGTGTAAAAAAGGATAAAGGAATATACACAAATGCAGCTAGCAATGAAATGATTTATTTGTATCATATACAAAAATAGTCATCTTTAAAATAAAATGCTCGTTTCATTATGTGTTGTGATTCTCCCAATCAGAAATAAAATGTCATGGGACATTTTCAATACCGACTTAGACAATAGAAATAAATCTGCTAATTGCACTGGCCTCATCAAATTTAAATTAATTAAATTAAAGAAAAATAGTTTATTTATAAAATCTATATTCTTACTAGATAAACGAAGTTGAAGTGAGGAATTGTTTTGTGAGTTCCGAAAATGCATTCATATTTAAAGAACGATCTAAAATTTGGCACAATTTCGAATTTATAACGAATTGAGCTATAGTTTTGTCTTTCAGTGTTATGTATAGAACAGTTCAAATTTGAAAATCCCTTTTAAAGTTATTAAAAGGGATTTTGATAAGGTTATTATGAAGCGTAAACGTCTGCAAAAATTCGAAAAAATATAGGTATTCGTTAATGTTTTTTGTAATTAGTTGAGTAACTCTAGTGTTTCTGTGTTAGAGAATTCCAGACATCATAAGACATTAAGAAAATTGAGTGAAAGAATTAGTGAAGAAATAGAGAAATACGTTCCTCCAATATGGGAGAAAGCCACACCCACATTCACAAGAAGAGTTTCAGGAAAAAAGTTTCTGAAAAATCAATATTACATTAAGTAAACGCATTCAGAGAAGATTCATTGCAGTGCATTTATGAATTATTAAAACATTAAAATATATCGATATGACAAAGTAGATTATATTGACAAAATGGGTTGTCACCCACCGTAAAATGTATTGTATAATGATTCAAAGATATTTCCTAAAAATGACAATAATTAAGCTAAACATACTTCATAAGGTTTACGAAATGCACAGCCATTTAAAAATCCGGTATTGTTGACCTATATTAAAGCTCTTTTAAATAGTTTATTTTTCCGTAAATTTCGCAACAAATCAGCATTGATGATAAAGCATTCTCTTTGTGAATGATCTTTCATGATACTATTCAAGCCCCTGTGAAAGGGGAGGGCCAAAAGTGCGTTTTTACAAGAAAAGCCTTTTAAAAGTTTTGAAACTATAAGAAAACATTATTATTCACCGAACATTCTTCATTTTTACGATTTGGATACTTCATTTTTTTCCGGAGATGGTGTTGCGAAAGGAAGTTCATATTCTCCCCGAAATTCAAAATCGATGTTTTTGATTTAAGCTCCAGGAGTGCGATACCTAAAATATGTTATTTCTTATATGAAATATAATTCTGTAAAAAGTATATATAAATATATTTTTCAGGTTTATCTTTTCTTTTTAATTTAACAGTTTAAAAATATATGTGACTAGCAGAATTACCCGGATTTGCTCGGGTTGATTGAAATATATTATTGATTGAAAAAGAGCTTAGAAAAATCACTTCTTCCATAGAAAAATGATATCATTTAAGTGTAATGAACATAATTTTTGAAACATCGTTTTGACATTTTTATAGCTTCTATGAATTATTTTCGACTCGAACATGCTGTATCCATCCGTATAATCAATTTAATATAAATCTCTTCCTTGGTGTAAGACAAAACTTCAAAAGTGATTTTAAGGTGATTACTAGAGAAATCCATTTTGAGTCTCGGAGTAATAAATAATACCTTTCGTCATTTCCAGTTAAAATGACGAAACTACGGTGAAGTCTTGCATTCGGTTTTCCTATCAGTATTTTATGTGACACTCTTGCAATTCTTCAAAATTTAAAAGGTTTTTGATACAGTAGATAAAACCACAAGCGATTTATTTTCAAAAAGAACAGTATTGATAAAACCATAAACGATTTATTTACAAAAAGAACATATATGCATAATACTTAGGTTCAAATATGCTCGCAAAATTTCGCTGTCCTAGCTCAAAAACATAAACTTAGAATTCTAAATCGAATTTTAAAAAATAAAGCATTTATTCTGGAGTAGCCAGATACCGAGTAACAAAATTACACTTTTACTATCGGTGGGTTTTTATTGCACTTTTCGAAAATAGACGGCTTACAAAATATAAGTTATATAAAATTAAATACTATATGTAACTTTATATCATAAATCACAGATATTCATAATCATCATCTGACCATGGTTCAAAAAATAAGAGGCGTCCTCTGATCTTTCCCTTCGGGATTGATCCCGCCCGTCGCGAGTAGCACAATTTGAGCTTCAACCGCAATCTGTGGATTATTGGAGTTTGAACAGGATATAGTATTAGGAGCCATAAGGATTGGACATTCAGTTGTGGGAACATTGAAGGATTGAACATTCAGTTGTGGGAACATTGAACATTACACTACCCACAGAATCACGTTGGCGGTAACCATTTTCAGTCCTTCGTGAACTTCATGTATTTCAACAACGATGAGACTTTCCAGACGAACAATGTAGCATGTCATTGCGCACAAGTTGTCCAAAATAGCATTATGGACTGTTCGGATGGATGGCGAGGCCAACACCCTCGCTCAATATGAACACAATGGCGCATTTACGAGACATGATGGAAAAGTTCACTCGTACCTAAGATCCTGCACCTACTTATACCAGAGAACTGTGGAAGTTCAGAAGACATGGCTCATCATCTCTCCACAAGGCTTCCGGCCATTTGTGGATAGATGCCTCTTCGAGTTGATGCACTTCTTCGAGCTAGAGGAAGTCCTACATGACATTACGCATCTCTGTAATGAATTTTGGCACTTCAATGTATACCCCATCTTAAGACCGTCTCCTGTTAGATATTTGTAACTCAAATCGTGAAAGTGTCATATCTATGGCGACTAATAGTCTAGCACTCACAGTGTTTTCTATGTCTTAAAACTTTTTAAATGCCTCTGCACGAAAAATGCACGTTTTGAGTTGTGGCACTTGTGCAGTGGGAATGTGATATATTCTGCTCATGGAATTCCATTATGCATAAATATTTTTGACGTAGAATTCGTCTCGCTTCGTTGCAACACTAGGTCCTTCGGTAAAAATCATTGTGACCTGAAAAAGTTCACCAGACGTATAATTTGAAAAGTATTAAAGTTAGAAAAATATAAAAACTGAGTTGAAGAGCTGCCGAAATAACACTCAAGTAATAGTGAAATAATACTAAATAGCCGAAATAACACTCAAGATGACGTAATAGTGAGTGGCACGAGCGTTAGAAATTTTGTAGTGAAATCAGTCCTCGACGCGCTTGGTAAAACTAGTATAACGCGGGACGGTGACGAGATAGCATGTACCTCAAGGTGCCATTCGATTTGTCTACGCAAGGTCTATCGACATCGTAATAACATTTGCAAGGAAATTGTTTACGGGTGTGAAAAACTGTGAAATAGTTTAAAGCTTTCTGAGATGTCTCAATATCTTAATTCAAAGAAGGTTCAAGCCTACAGCAGATAAGAAGAAATAACGAGTCAAAAAGAATCAAACAAGCCCTAAGGTCCGAGAGAGAGCGTATAGACAACGTACGAAAGTCAAGGTGGCTGAACGCAATGAGCCAAAGACAGTGCAGTCGTGGCTCCGATACAGCCACGTAGTTTCCTTTTTCTATTAGAGATTAAGATTTATTAGCATAAATTAACAACTACTTAAAATTTCAAAGTGAAACAATTACAGCAAAATTTCTTATAGCCATTATCAATTCATGTTTGAGGGTAAATTCTATTTCTAACTGCACACATATGCTTTGCAAATTATTCCTGCATTCACGTAAAACTAAAGGCGTGTAAAGGGCATAAGATAAAAAGAATCCAATTTCGTAGAATCATTTTTTTCTTCACGAAATAGCTTTAGTTTTGTGTCTATCCATTTATTAGTTCGTTTAAGCCTTGTTCAGAGTTATTTCCGATAACGATGAAAAACAGAATTAGCCTAATTTCGGAAAAACATTTCCTGGGATTTTTCTTTGAATATTTTATGAGTTTCATTAAAATGTTTGGTTCAGACGTTCTCTTAGGATAATCTAGCCTCCTACTTTTTAACGAAATTGTTATAAGCAAGAAGAAAAATTTTCGTTTAGTAAAAGCATTTAGGCTTGTTCAACGGCCTATTAGTTATTTCGGTTTCGAGTATTTTGTTTTCTGATAATCCTGTCAAACGGCTTTAAAAAAATTTGGGGAACATTTATTAGTCTTGTAATTTCGTTATTTTTATCTTTACCTTCCTACAACTGTGTAACTCAAGAGGTACATTTTGAAATAAAACAATTTTTTTTTTAATTTAGAAGTGATACAAGGTGAAAATGGCGTTTATAAGAGTAATCTAATTTTTTTTCACATGGTTCTTACGCAATTTGTAGCACATAACGCGTTTCTAGATGGTGTACATATAAATTTATCTATTTTTTTTATTTAAAAAACATCTCAGAAAATTTTGGGAATAGCACAAATAGCTTAAGCATTGTGCATTTTGTATGCAAATTATTAAGCTCTTCCCTAATAAGGCAATATAACAAGACTATAAGTATACAACTCGAATTTCAAATTTAAAAAGCTTTTGACCTCTATATTTTTATTTACCTATTTTCTTATCAGTAAGAGAGACAGTTAAATCAGCTCGCACACTATATACCATTGTGTTCCTTAATTAGAATACATTGATAAGTTGATAAGTTACAAATGTCATTTGTTGTGAATAACACATTTTACTCTGTTTGAGACATCTAAATATATAATTCATAGAAATTTTTTTCACTAAGTGCAGATTATAAAGAAAAGTAAGGTTTCGCATTGATTGTTAACTTCTTGATAGGATTTTGGGATTTATAGTGTAAACTCCGAAAATAGACAAGCTAGGTAGCATCACTTGTAGGCGGCAGAGATTCGATTCATCCCTGGGTGTATTTCTCTCTTGTGGATCAGCAAAACTTTCCTTGTGTGCGTATGTCTATTACTTGATATTGTCTCCCATGTGTCTTCGAAAACATTTTACATGTAATAGTAGATGACTTCATATTTAGTGCTTGTTTTTAAAACTATTTTTACAGTCAATGTTAATATTTTGGATTAACCTACTAATTTTAAATTTTTCAATAAATAAAAGTAAACTTATTCAATTTTCTCAGAATGAAGCGTTTATATAATAAAGTATAATTTATCAAGTTATATTTATAATCCTGAATAATTTGAAGAATATAACTTATGCAATGTCTGTTTCTAAAGCTTCGCATATCAATCTGAATTTATTTGAATGCGTTTAAATGAGTTTTTAATTTTGTGAAAGTATAAATATTGAAATATTTCAGCTAATTAATATGCTAATAAACGAAAAAATTCTGGTTAACATTCAAAATAAATACATTAATATAAATACCAAGTATCATTCATATACACGCCGCATATGTAAAATATTAATAAATGTATGAGATGCGTGTTTTAGAATTTTCATTAAGCTCACTATATTTCAAAACCCCTACAATATATTTAGAATATCTTCTGTTAGTATATTTTGTATCTAAAGGTGATGTTTACACTTGTTAACTACATTACCATTTTCCTATACCTTGAGTAAATTATCATTGGAATTTTCAATTCTGATTTTCAGATTATAATAAAATATCTATTATGTTCAGTAGTAGAATAGTAAGGTTCATCATTTTCCCTGTTTAAATTTTACAATCTAATATTCATTCATCAAGCGTATATAAATAAATACATCTGAAAATAAACCAAGTGCTTGTGGTGGCATCAATTGAAGCATGAAAATAACTCGCGTGGCTCTGGCAACGGATTAAATTTAAATTATTGTTTTCTTTCAGATGTGCTGCGCGTGCACGCTGCTCATAAGATTTTAGTTTGCTAGCGGCGATAATAAAGAAGATTGCGATTTTTAGAATAAGTTGTCATCACTTTGAGAAATAACGTTATGCTGGTAGACTAATCAGTTTGTTACGTTTGTTTTTGGATGAATTTCATTAAAGTTACTTCTTTTTACCTGCTTCGTTATTTATTGAACCAGTCTACATCTTCATATGGGATATGAGAATTAACATACTCATATACCCATACATTGATCACCCGGACGTGATTCTAACACGCGATCTTCTGATTTAAATTTAATCCATTGCTAGAGCCACGCGAGTTATTTTCATGCGTGGACTGATGCCACTATATGCTATATCTGATATACCCAAGTGTATAGTTTTTAGCACATCCCAAACTGATTTATAATGCCTCTAAGAACAGCCGAGACCGTAATTTCATGCATGGTTCTCCAAAAGTTCAGTCCTCTAGCATTCCTTCCAAAAACTTTGGAATCCACATTCTTCTTTCAAAGCTACGATTGTCTTCAGGTGTTCACACTAAGGGAAATACTTAAGTCTCGGCAAAATCACTGAAGTTTTGGAATAACTAACTAGTTTACTGTTCCCAATACAAAGAAAATCAGACAATGTTTTTCCGAACCAGTGACAATGATCAGGAGTAAGTGAAAGCTTTGCTGACGATCAATTAGGCCACCAAGAGTCCGAAGCTATTCCCTTGGTAATTGTACCAAGAATCCGGAAATAACCCAGATTCTGGACATAGTAGAGGAGGATCAAGGTGAATCCTCAGAAAGGATTGATCGAAATCTAATAAACACAACGATGCCCTATGTTTGTATTTCTTAACAACTATCCCAAAGATCTCGAATTGCTCTCTATTGTTGAACTGAACGAAAGATATTGCCAAGAAAGTTTGTTTTCTGAGTCTAATATGTTTTATTCAATTCGTACATTAAAGAGCTCCTTCAGTATATTATATATAGATCAGTGGTTTCCAAACTTTTCAATCCACATATCCCTTTGAAATTTAAAAACATTCGTGAACCTCTTGAGATTATGAAATTAAATAGAGCATAAGTACACATGCATAAGACCATTGTGATATTTTTTCTCCTTAGTATAAGGAGTTAAATATTTAGATCTATGATAAGTAGATATTAAACATTTAAACTTTACATTAAGAATTAGTGATGACAGTTTAATGTTCTGACTCAGAGAATACTAGAGTTCTGAAATAAAACAAACAGTAAGTATCATACAAACTCTTATTTATTTAATTAAAATATAATAAAAGTAAATGTATTTGTATCTTATTATATACAATGAAGGCTGCTTTTCAGCAATTATAATAATTAATTAATTGTAACTTTAAACTTTAGTAGAGAGCAGTTGTGCAGTGCATAAGCATGCATTTATAGTTTTTCCATTCATAAAACTATACATTCTATTTTTTAGTTGTGATATTGCAGTCGGGATGTGATATCACGATCACCACTCACTAGGAAATACTCCCTTAACTATAAGTGTAGTTCCTCATTTTTTAGAAAATATAATAGACATCTTTAATAATAATTTTTAGAACATAAAAGTATCTGAGAAAATAATGAAATATTTTTTATTGAAAGCTCTATTTTGTCTAGTGGAATATTGTACGCTTTCCGTGGACCCCTTAGAACCTTGTCGCGGACCTTTGGGAGTACTCGAGCCACACTTTGGGAACTACTGTAAAACATGATACATTAAATTACTATATTACTGGTAACAAAGCATCCGTGTTATAATAAAATATCAACTGATTTAAAATTGGTAAAATAGCTGAGTTGCTTTAAAGTCAAACAATGGAAATCGTATTTTAATCAAGAAGCATATAATGTAAAGCGTAAAACCTATTCGAAAGACTATAAACCAATTGTATTAAACTATATATCCAATTGCTCTCTTGAATCATAGCTTTAGTTTTCAATTGATTTCGCTTGATCAAAGATGGATTACACATAATTAAATATCATGAACATATTTACCATTGGCTTAACTTTTTCGTCATGCGATGTCATTTTAATAAGTATTTTTTCTCAAGTAATTTTTTCATTGTACTATGTATATCATCATATTAGAAATAATTTATTATAAAATATTTTATGAAATTTAATGGTTTATTTTTCAACATTGCGGTGGTATTTTATTTCTGTAGTTCGAATTATTTTATAAATGATATTGGAGCATGCCACTTAATTGTTACATATTATTTTAACTCACTCATTGAAAATGTAAAATTGAGATTGGCTAAAGCATGTGTCATTTGTTTAATCTATATATATATATATATATAAAATAGGATGTGTATGTGTGTATGTATATATGTATCTTTTCTATACAAATCTACACCGTTCGACCAATCCACACCAAATTTGGTACATTTATACTTAGAACACTGTGGTCAGCATAGGCTAACTCTTAACCCCCGTTCTATTGGCCCTAGGGGGCTAAAAATTATTCGTAATCGCCATAGAAATAACATTGAGCATAGATTGATTGCTTTAGGCCAGGGGTCTCCAAACATTTATATAACTATATATATATATATATATATATATATATATATATATATATATATATATATATATATATATATATATATATATATGTTTAGAAAGGGTTTCATTTACTTTAGTAAAGAACGCAAGGCAAATGCTCTAATGAGAAGCGGAAAGCGTTATTAAATTGAATGCGCTCAGTAACGAAAGTAATTTATTAATATTTTGTAATAGTTTATTTTCCATAAAACCAGCTCAAAATGCACGAAACCTCGAACCTACCGAGACTCGAATTACCACGATCTACTGAATTTGAATTATTTTTACGATCTACGATTTTACGAAAAATTGCATGCTGTATCGTCGGGCTTTCCGCGGGCCGGACACTGACCCTGCGAGGGCCGGGTATGGCCCACGGGCCGTAGTTTGGAGACCCTTGCTTTAGGCAGCTGTGGTTCCTTTACCATTGTTGATCGAAAAAGAATTTTTTCCGAAATAAATTAAATTACAATATTTATGTTTGAACTGACTTTTTAGTTCTTCCCATGATGTAAATAAATTATAGATATTTTATTGATGAAGAAAGAATATTTTAAAATATTTATTTTTGCAAGGAAATTCAAGGAAAGGTTTTCAGGAGTTCAAGGATTATTTTCAAGGAAAGTTGATGTACATTTCGACCAACTTTCCTTAAATAATTTATTGAATACGTAATGATTTGTAGAATTCTGTTTCATAAGATTTTTAGGTAAGTCTACACCGATTACATTTATTTCTAACCCAAGCACCGTTATTCCGAAAAGCACAAACGGAAAACTCATTGATCATAAAAGCGTAATATTGCTACTCTATTTGACAGGTGTATTGTGCATTTTGTTATTCTTACTCCTGGAGGTGAAACTAAAAATGTTGTGTATAATCAAGTTTTGTGTTACATTTATATTACAGTGAATTTGTAAAATATTTTACTTCATGATGTGTGAACTGCCCTTATACTTTTAAAAACCTGTTAATGTAAGTACTTTGATTTTTCACTATAGATTAATTTGATTAATTTTTCTGTCTAATAGATGATTGGGATAAATACCCGGACAAAGCCATGTTTCGGTCATGTTTAAGCATTACTAAATCTAACTTAATTGGTTGTATAAGTATTTCCTACTTTATTTGACAGGTGTAATGTGATTATTGAATTAAAGTTCATTATTATTATTGTATTTCTATGATGAGTTTTATATTTTTACATAAATATTATGAATATTTGATTGATAAAAAAAGGATATTTAAAATATTTGATTTTTCATAATTTACATTTTGTAATGGAACACGAGAAACTTCAACTCAATCATAAAAGCGTAATTTTGTTACTTTAGATTTGGCAAACCAGAATTAATGTTTTATAATTTTATAAATTTGATTTAGAATCCCGTGTTTGTGCATTTGAGTTACCACAGCGAAATGTTGCAGTCATATTTGAGCATTACTAAATTTCATAAATCGTTATCGTCTTTATCGATATTTTTCAAATGTCATTTTTCGAATTGCTCTATTTCAGAATACACTCAGGCAGTCGAAATTCAACACTTTGCGCATCTTTCGTTTTTTAGAATTCTGCATTTTTTCTTCGGAATTTCGTTTCTGTTTGTATTTATGTCTTAATATTTTACATATTGCAATAGATTCAGGAATTCAATGTATATATTTGCGTCCGAAGTATATTGTAGAAGCTATGAAAAAGTTAAAACATATTTTCCCGTACAACTTAAATAATTGCATTTTTCTGTGAAAGAAAAGTGATTATTCCAATTCACTTTTCAAGCAACATTTAACCATTTAAACCCGAGCAACGCCTGGTAATTCAGCTAGTGAGGTAATAATTTCGTAACCAACTTAGAAAATCAATTGTTAGAAATATTTAAAATAGCTAATTCAAGTTTAATATATATATTGTTTATTGATAAACATATCAACCGAGAAATATTTACGATAAATCATTCCTTGATTAGATTCGACACTTCAATTAAGCTGGTGATTTATTAACATGTAAAAGGATAAATATTTTTCAGCCCGTAATGAAGTTTGAATTAATACCTTCCTGGGAAGAGAAAGGAAAATTTTAAAGAGACATAGGTAAGTAAGTTGGTGGCGAATTTGCGTCACACTTGAGCAACACAACAGGCTATTGGCGACCGTCGGGAATCAATCGCGAAGCTAAAGATCCGTGAACAACACCACGTAATTTTTACCCACGGTCAGAAGAAGTCAACACCTAAGCAGCCACTCGACTTGTAATAGTTTGGAATCAATTGCAATTGTCACCATGACGTATCATGATCTAGTAGGAAATAGAACTTATGTCATAAACGGTATCCAATTCAAAATAGAGAAATTTACGTCATTGTAATATTTATCCCCATTTGTACACACAAAAGGAAACGTTAACAGACACAGAAGAGAGAAATGCTCCAAAGGAAGAATCCATACGCCACTTAGAATTCGCAGTTTGATAGTGCAATGTTCAAACTCACTGAGTCCCAGAGACCCCGCAATTGATGAAGATAAGGTATATTACTAGAAATTGGTGGTGGTTTCATTTATCATGAAATGTAATTTTTATTTTTATAGAAAAGAATGAGATCATTTTTACCATTGTAAATGCTTATTCAAACCAAGCACACCATCAAAAATGTATTAATCAAACTATACGCTTTTGAATGATGGACCTAGTTTATTCTAAACATCTGTCTCAGATTAAGATAAATTCCTACTTTGCCAGCAGCAGGAAGATTTTTCTTTTAATTTTGGGATAACCCCAAGTTAAAAAATTAATGTGATCGATGAGTTCGAAAGGAAGAAAATCCCCAAACCAGACCTTTCTTTCCGTCCAGGACTTACCAGTAGTTTAAGGATTGTTTTCCAACACATTTTCTTTCCATTTGTTGAAAACAGAACAGAAGGAAGACCGGATGGAGAAGAAAGAAAGGGGAAGAAGAACATTACCCCCCAGGTTCAGAGAAAAAAGCCTTTCCAAACTCCACTTTACAAAATAAGAAGGAGCGATATCAGTATTTTCCGCAGATCAATTGTTTGTTTAAAAATCTTATTTGCTTTCACTCTGATGAACGAGATGATTTTAAATCGTGAGGAGAGCCCCGTTGCTTTTATTTTTGTTTCATTGCTCGCCAAGCCCTTTTAAATATTAGAAACTGTGTGAAGTAAAAGAGAAGGACGGACGGAATAGTTTTAGTCTTTCATCTTTTGCGGCAGATTGTGCTTGAAATGTTTGGTAAAATAAAAACCAAAAGTTAGCTCCAAGAATGCGGAGAAAACTTTTGTTTTCTCCGTTAACTTCTTTTCAAAGTTTGTTTTGTTAGAATTAAAATGTGCTTCAAATGTCTGATTAAGGAGTTGTTCCTACAAACCTGGGCGCTTTTGCAATAAAAATTATCTGGAAACTTTGTGGTGAGAAATATTTGTTCATGAATTTATTTATAATTTGTGTGTGTGTAGCAGCTGATAATGATTAATCTGTCGTGAAAGTTTAATCTTTTCTCTACATTTTAAATAGTTAAGTTGGATATTTTAGAATTTGTATTTTCTTCATGAAATTTTGCTTCTATTTAATCTTGCTATTTAATCTTACAGAATTTGTTCATGGCCATTCTACTAAATAAAATATTTTACCACTGATAAAAAATACGCGTTAAAATATATTAATTTATTTCAATTCGGAAAGGATAAGATAGTAATAAAAATTAAATGGATGTTGCATTTTTCAATTAAAACAAGTTAAGTTCAAGTATACGGAAGAAACTTTTAGTTCTTCCTTACTAAAGTTTGTTGTTCTAGAAATAAAATGTGTTTAAAGTGTTTGACTATGGAGTTGTTTCTACAATATGGGATGTTTTATGATGAAAATTATTTGGAAACTTATAAGTATTTGTGTTGAGAAATATTTGTTCATGAATTTATTCATAATTTGTAGTAGCTGCAATGCCAAGCTACTTTACACATATTCTCTACATAAGTCCACATTTTAAATAGCTACGTAGGATACTTTTATATCTATTTTCTTCATGTAACTATTTTCTTCATGTAACTATATTTTCTTCATGTAAGTTTGCTTCGGCTGTTTATTCTTGCAGAATTTGTTCTGACCACTCTACCAACTAATATATTTTATCACTGATACGCGTTAAAATATATTCATTTATTGCAACTCGCAAATGATAAGCTAGTAATAAAACTTAAATGCTTGTATTTTCTCTTAATCTGCGAAATTGGTCATTAATTATAAGTGTTACAATTCAAACTCTAGTTTCATTGTAGATGTTTGTAATGCTTTGAAATCTATTTCAACTGTCGCCATGACATAACGGGATCTAATAGGAAATAAAAGAACTCACTTCATAAAAGTTATCCAATTCAAAGTAGAAAACTTACTGAACTCTGTAAGATGTGTCCCCTGTTCAACGGAAAAAAATATAATTCTCTGCTCTTACCGGCTTCACTAACAATACAATCCAGCTTCATAATCAATAATAATCAATACCAGTAAGTCCACTCATCTTATTTTCAATTATTGTAGCTTTTTGACCCCTCTCAATTTCTTTTATAACAATGATGCAAATCCCTCTATTTCCTATTAGATCTCGTTATGTCGTGATGACAATATACGTCATGGTAACAGCAATAAATATGCATCCGACTTGCTAGTCTTTTTGATGAAAGGGGACGTCGTGGCAGTGGATTCGCCCACTGTGTTATCAATCTTAGAGCTGTAGGCGGTGCAGGTTAGATTCATGTAACCTACTCTACGTCTATTTCTCTCTTCTATGCCAGTAAAACTTTCGTTGTGTGCGTATGTCCATTACTTGTCGTAGTTTGTTTCGTATTTGGAGCAGCACGATTAAATATGGCCCTTGCCATCAAACTAACCTACCTAGAAAAGAAAAAAATATTCCTGAAAGTAACAAACTAAACCATAAAATTACTTCTTTATTCATTTGATGAATGCTGTAAGCAAATCCTAATAACAATTTAATTTTATTGCTTCCCATTATACTAAAGAATTCATTTTATGTAAGATAGATCTGTGTGTCTCAACATGTACTATTCAAGATTATAAAACACACTTTTAATAACATTATTTTCAAGGTATTCCATCAAAATCCATCTAATAAAATCAACGAATAAAAAGTTATAATTTTTTCTATATTTTTAATTTTAAAGATCTGCATTAAATGTGCAATTGAAAGAACTTTTTCCCACAAATTTTGATTGAAAATGTGTTTAGTTTTTTATGTGTCTTTATTACAGTTTGACAAATTAAGATAAATAAGGGTCTCTTAAAGTAAATCATTGCAAAAGTAAATTCTAAATGTTCCTCTCATTTATAAACAATTTTTTTAAACAGTAAAGTTCTCTTTGATTGTTCTATTAAATCTTGTACAAATCTTTTTGTATTCCTTTTCAAGGAAAAAGGCTTACATGCATATGGGTTTTTCTGTATAAACAATATATTTCAACCACCTTAATGAGTAGCTGCAATCTATTCCAGGAAACATTTAATTTAATCGGATAGAGGAATACTAATGACACTTTTGGATGGGCAGCTTAAAGGGGAGTAGGTAATTTAAGATGCAGCCGTAACTATTGTCTCTTTGGATCAACAATAGCTACTAATTGATAAGCACTTCTGTGGCCAACGTTTCAACGGAGATGGTAAATATCCCAAGACATTAGGAAATAAAGAACCATTCATAAACATTTGTAAAGGATTCACTAATTGCATTGTTATGTCAGCTAGGCCTAGTGAATGTCAATAGATTGCTGAACAACTCACTTAATGCCTGGTGATTACCACTATAAATAGTTTTTCTCAATGCCAGTTTATAGATGGTATGATCATTCAAGCGTTAATTGGCGAGAACGTAAGTCTCTACGTTATCAAGGGGTACCATGGAAGGTACCCTTGATACGTGGCCACATCGTCACTACCATAAATTGGGTTGGAGCATACCTCCCTGAAAGAATTTGGGGAAGCTGGCTCGCATTAAATATCTGTTCAAATTCTCTCCAGTCATCAAGTTCTGACCAATTCTGTTGGTGACGTGATATTTCATCAAGATATTGCCTAATTTTGGTGATGAAGAGATGAATCTCGTATCATCAAAATCGAGTTCTTGAATAACGAGATACCTCGTCCATGAAGATCTGGTCTGTTTTACAAATGACGACAACCAAACAGGAGGTGGTTCACTCTTGAGTCAACCGCCTTGATGGTTAAAAACTGTGCCTTAAGCCACTCAGACATTGGTAAAGCTACTACAAATAGTGATTCAATGAAAAATACTGATTTAAATAATTTATCAAATTGCTATTATTAAGGGTTAATGTTTTACAAAAATGGAAGCTAAAACAAAGAGAGAGATCTATTGTCTTTTCAAACATTCTGCACCAAGGGCATGGATTTAATCCTCTGATCGGCATGAAATTTCCGAGTAGCGTAATATTGCCTTTTACGCATATGGTCACTAAATAACTACATCGATTTGTTGAAAGAGTCCTAGGAAAGAGTCTATTGATCAAGTAGGTCAAAGTTGGTTAAATGCTATGCAGAGAAAACGGCAGGTTGTAGTTTTCCATGCATAACATTTCCCATCAGAACGAATATATGCGTGGGAATCCCTCAGAGGGTTTATTGTAGAAGACTGTGAGGTATTGGGATGATTGGAAATTGAGAAAATTTTATCATTACAAGCTCTTATTCTTCAATTCATGAAGTATGTACCGATCCTATTCCCTAACCAATTTAAAAAGCATTCAATTTCAGGTAAGTATTTTAATTAACGTCGCACTGGAGCAACACAACGTACTATTGCACTCAATTTCAGGTACGTAGGCAGGTATTTTAATTAATGTCACACTGGAGAAACACAACGGGCTATTGGTGACGGTCTGGGATCAATCCCAAAGGGAAAGAGCCGAGGATAACACCACGTAATTTTGAACCACGGTCAGATGAGACAATACCTGAGCTGGCACCCCACTCTCCAAACTTCCACACCACTCCAACGTGAGGACATTTGAGGCCCCGACCGATTTAACATGCACCAGCTCATTCAATTTCAGAAAATACAAACGTTAAAAGAATTTGGCTACCTTAATTCTTAAAAATGTGCAACATAAGGGGATTCAATGTCAACAGTGGGTTGGGAAATTGCCAACCTACAGCTTACAAATATAATTGTTTTCAAATGTGTCTAATATTTAATCAAGGGCTCCGTAGGAGTCCAGTTGGTAGATCCACTATTTATGTTGCGAGTTCGAAACTCGATTAAACCAGACCTTCGTGTACGTAGGGACTGATGCATATGAAATCTGTCGTAGTCTCAAACGTTTTAATGTTGGTGTGGTGCGGTAGTTTGAAGAAAAAGTGCCAGCTCAGATGTTGATTTGTCATCAAACCATGATTCAAAATTACGAGATATTGTCCTCGGATCTATGCCTTCAGGATTGATCCTGGACTGTCGCCAATAGCCCGATGAGTTGCTCCAGTGGGACGTAAATTCAACTACCTAATATTTATTTATGCATATAACTATGTATTAATAAAACAATTGCTGAACAGTGTCATCAGTGAGAATCGTTATTTTAAAATTATTATAACTGTCAAAATAAGGAATTATTACCTTATACATACATATAACGTATGAATATCTTTTAGTTAAAAATGGAGTAGGTGAAAAAAGGGGGATAGATTAAAATTCATCAAGAGAAACGCACATTTTGATATACGACGTTTCCATTGCGTAATTTGAGCTTATTTCATCTATACATTGGATGATAAATTAATTATTTTACTCATTCATTCAATTTTGTTTACAAATCTGCAAAAGATGTTCACCAAAAATTATTCCCTAGAAAATTAGCAATATTTTGGATATGTGCAAAAAGTGTAATACATTTGATGAATTTTCTCACGAGAAGTATTTTTCATATCCCTCGTCAATTAGTTCTGCAATAGGAATCGTGCTTTCTGAAAAAGCCACATGAACTTCACTCGGAGATGTTTTAACCGAGTTATCTGTAAAAATAACATGAAGCCGGGCTCAATATGTTGCAGTCGTAGCTCCATGGTGTTCAGACGATGAGCTCAGATATATTATGCTGAAGACGATGGAAACAGTATGAACCAGTTTTGTTTACCTTCAGTATACATAACATTTATTTCGTTTATTCCTAACGTGGTTCCCTGTGTCCTCATTCCCGTTCATTATGTCGTAGTGCGTACAGTATTACTACTGCCGCCCTAGCCTAGAATGAAGTACCTTTATGAGTACCTAACATGGAGATCATGCCTTTTTGATTTACTTGGCTAGTTGAATGTTATGTGTTACGTGCCCTAGGAGAGGGATTTTCAGTGAAAATAAACCCCCGTAAAACGTAGACTTTACTTTTGATTAACCAAATGCTCGCGCATGATATATTAGAGTTACCTTAAAGTATAGTTTATTACTATTTTGGCACCGTTTGGCGTTTAGTCTAATTGCTATTTACTAATTTCTATTTGAAGTTCTAAATTAGTATCTGAAAAAAATAGCCAAGTGACATCACGTCCGGAATAAGTACATAAATCACGTTCCAACTCAAAAACACTACCCCCCCCATTAAGCTTGGCAGAAAAATCCTCTCTTATATTGGTAGTTCAAAACAAGTTCATTTCCCTAGACAGGTACTGCAGATTTCAAAACAAGTCATTATTTTCCAAGTAACATATTCATACTTTTTAACGTAATATTAATTAAGGCCGATCATAACAGTTTCTGCTTCCAGTTAAATAAATCTGTAAGTATAGAACATTATACTTCTACTGAGATGAATAAAGATTAATTGTTCTCTAGTGATCAACGCAAATGGAATCCACGACATGTTTTATCGATTTTGTCACCCCTGGTGTATGGATAATGTCCCAACAGAAAGTTCTCGGATCACTAAGAACATCTGCAACAGACAAATGTTTTCTTTTAGATGAAAAATCCGTTAGAACTGCTGAATGTGAGCGTATCCTTGTACTATCTCATTACAACGCGTATGGTGGGATTTTCTGAAATTTATGTGCTTAGAAACCCACTGAGCACTTAACGTTGAATAGGTATTTAGTGTTATTATCTGAAGCTGGTCTTGAAAGGCCAGAACTTCTGTTTAAAAACTGCTGCCGGGCGGTGACTTTAGAAAATAATCTTGTAAATAGCATAGATGGAAGTTATATTTATTTTATTCAAACTAATACTATTTATTGAATCGGGAATTCATTTTCATTCTTAATATGTGACGACGTCGAAAATTTAATTCACAATTAGGCTATTACCAATATATACATATATTTCTTCAGCATAAAAATTAATACACTTACTTCAATTCATATCTAACAACTCAAGCAATTTCATTTAAATAATTAATGTTTAACCTTTAATGGTGTTCATATCTTTATTGGTGATTTTTGTTCGTTTACTCTAACAGGTTTTAAATCTAAAATTTTCCGCCATGCTTCTTTTCGCACCTACAATTTTTTTGTTTACCTATCATTTTTATATTTTGTTTATTGTTATTTTTAAATTCTTGTTATGTTCATATGCTTTGTTGTGTTGTTATTTTATATGTGTACTAAACACTTTCTTCTATGCATATGCATACGTTTTAAGTGGGTAAATATTTGAATTCATAAAAAAAAGTTGACTGAAGCATGTATTAATGCTTGCTCCATTATAATAAACTGAAAAATCCACTACTTATTGAGATATTCTGAAAAAGAACTTTGAATTTTAGACTACGCATCAAATAATGTTCGTTCGGATACCATGAGAAAGTATTTTTTTCTAAATTTTACAATTTTTTATATACATCTTAATTTTTCAGATCTGGAATTTATTTATGTAATAGATTTAAAATACTCTGAGGAATATTCATAACATTTTAATACTGAATTTAGTTAATGTAATTTTTGTCTACATTTTACCAAGTATTAGGTCTCCTCAAATTTAATGTCAAATTTTTACTCAACGAGCATATTATTAAAAATATATTGGATTATATATAATTTTCAAATTCTTCAAAGTATCATATCTATACATATAAAACAGAGTTAGCGTCTGTCTGTATGTATGTTCTCTATAAAAATCTACACCGTTTGACCAATCCACACCAAATTTGGTGCACTTATACTTTGCAACCCTGCAAGTAAAGCAAACTACATATTAACCCCTTCTCTTCAACCTAGGTGGTAGCTAAATCAGTGTGAAATTGCCATATGAAAAACATTGAGCATTAAATGATTGTGGTACGAAACTCAGTTTGTTTTACCAGTACCGATCGAAAATCAAATTTTCTTATCAAATTGTTTTACCAGAATTGCTCGAAAAACAATTTTTTCTGAAACGTTATATTTAAACAATTTAAAATTCTAATTATGTTTGAACTGATTTTTTATTTCTTTCCACAATATAAATAATTTAGGAATATTTGAATGATGAAAAATGGATAGTTAAAATACCCAATTTTTCACAACTTGCATTTTGTAATGGAACACAATAAGCCAAAACGAAAAATTCATTGATCATAAAAGAGTAATTTTGCAATTCGATATCTGGCAACGCCAGAATTAATATTTAGTTTTATAAATTAGATTTAGAATTCCGTGCTTGTGCATTTGAATTAAGACATAAAAGTTGTGGTCATATTTAAGCATTTCGAAGTATTATAAATATATGTTCTTTTTATAAATAAATCATCATTGTCTTTATCGAAATTGTTCAAAAGTATTTTGTCGAATTGTTCTTTTTCAGAATATATTTAGGAAGTCAAAATTCGACACGTTTGTACATATCTTTCTTTTTTCAGAATTCTGCATTTTTCAAGAATCGGAATTTCGTTTCTGTTTGTATTTATGTGTTCCAGTATTTTACATATTACAGATATATTTAGGAGTTAAATTTTAATGATGTATTTATTTCCTGTAAAATATCAGACGGGCAATTTCTTGGCGGTATATATATAATTCGACCAACTTTCCTTAAATCTTTGAATAAGTAATGGTTTGCATAATATCTTTATAAAAATAAATAAAATATAAAATGAACAAAAACGTACAGTGCAAGTTTGTACAAATATAGTAATGTATATTTGTATGTGGTTTTAAATTGTCTTCAGAAAACGTCATACTATACTGCGGCTCCAAGTAGAAGTCACTTGGTTTTGATTGAGTCTTGTTCCTCAAGAAAAGAACATTAAGGAAAATGTGAATCGAATATGAATATAACGAATCATACGAATTGTTATATGAATATATAATAAGTAAACTATTTTCGAATAGATAATAGGGTACTAACCTCTATTTTCTCGATTAAAGGTACGGAGAGGCAAAAATGAATACATGAACTCCAGATAAGAATTTTTAATTTATTTTAATTGAATCCTTGGTTTAAATTGTTAAGAATAACAGAGATCAAATTTGATTTGACGAGGTTGGACTAATCCACTGTCCGTCTATTTTCAGCATTCCAGCAAGACTGACCCCTTAGAGTCACCCTTCTACTTGAACTCCCCGGAAGGGGTGGAAAAACTTTGGGTTAGGAGTCGGACAACTTTTCTTGTTTGCTTTATTGAACTTTCTCATGCGATTCTTTCTTCCAGTTTGTATCTCTCCCTGGCGTTACTCAACACTATTACTTAAATTAGAGGATAGGTGGAAACGCAAACAAATCTCTTCCACAACTGTCATCCTTAGCGCCGATTTCGGTTCTTAGTTTAGTTTCTGTGCGGAAAGCGATAGAAGTGATACCGAATTGACAGTGTGAACCATTCACGGCGATCTTCATTCATGCTTTTCCGTTTGGTAGCCTTCTACTAACGAGTTTACAAACGCTCTTCACATCCTTTCACAAATCGACTGACCGAAGGTCGACTGCTTTCTCATCAGAACCGTAGTACAATGTTTAAGAGATTATTCCTTTTTTTACTTTTACTTTTATTCATTGCATACGCTACTTCACCATGTAATAAAATGTTTCTAATGTTCGGTTAATATTATTACTTTAAACAGAAATTGTTAAAAATCGCTCATACGAATTACTACACAAAATTAAACAAGGGTTCAAAGAAAACAAATGTATGTGAAGAAGCTAGATTTATTCTTAGTGAAAAACACTTAAAATTTGCTTCTAGAGGGATTTAACAAATGTTTTCTTATATCCCTTGAACAACTCTTAATTCCATTCCTCGAGTTGTTTCCAGTCTTATTTGAAACAAATATTCTCTCCCTTACTTTCTTCTTACTAGAATTATTATTTAAATTTAAATCTGAAAAATAATAATGTATCTTTATTATTTTAAGCAACTATTCTGTGTTATTTTAGTAACAAGGCTTCGGATATAAATCCGTGGAAAACACTAAAATTATTGTAAATTTCCTTTCGATTCCAATGAATTACTTCCACATAGGCCGAGGTCACAGCTGTGCATAACTAAACATCACTAACTAGAAGAGTCATACCTAATCTAATATGCCTTTTCGAGATTTTATAGCCACGAGTCATATTTTCTCAGACTGTCGTGGTTCTGAAAATTACTAGTCCTTTGAGAGATGTACACACGTTCTGCTATGTGCAGTCTTGCCTGCATGGCTTCTAATTTGTTTTGATCTTTACCTATCTTAAATATTTCCTCACATTATTCAACCAATAAATGTGTATTAATAGTAAATATGATATTGGTTAAAGTAATACTCATAAGGTTAAATAATATGATATATATAGGTTAATTCTACTTGTTTCAAGCAATGTTTTTCCATCAAGTAAATGGATGTAAACAATGAAAGTTTGTACTTACATAGAAGACAGAAATGCACTCAGGATAGATACTTGAATCGAATCTGGGACCATCATGGCTGGGGTTCATGGGCTACTCACGCTTGTCTACAGTTGGGCAAACCCACTGAACCACCCCTCCACACTACTAGAAAATCTTGTGATGCTCAGAAGGGACAGCCTATCAAGGAACAATGAAATGGAATTATTTGGGGATTGGTAATAAATTTTAAGGGGAAATTATTAAGTAACTTTTTTTAAATATGACATTCGACATTGAAATCAATAGTAATGGATACCATAATTTATAATGTAGAGTTGATTGCCTTTTTTATCCAGCAGTCAAAGAAAAAGACTTAATAAGAAAATTATAATAATTTCTTGTCATTAGGATTCTACGTGTATCACAACTTTTCCATTCTTTTCTATCATATACAGCTTCCTACGCTGACATTTTTAGTGCAAATAATTCGACTAAATGTAGGTAATACGTTTGTCTAGGTTTAAATACATCAGAAATCACACCTAAAACAAAACATTTTAGATAAAATTTAAAAAATGCTGCACATTTTTGCTCTATGAGCATTGCGAAAAAACCTACTGTGCCAAAGCGTTCATTTTCATATCGCCCTATAATATCACTCAGTGATGTCTCGTAGCCCTTAGTAACGTGTCTGTGTATCATCTTGTAACAATTGTGGCGAAAGTATATTTTACGAAGTGTTTGTCAATATTTGATGATGCGACAGCTGGCATTTTTATTGCAAACAATTTTCATTATGTGTTTGTTGATGAAACGATTGTTAACAATAAGTCTATTAAACTCCTATTTTTCCGATAGGTAACTCAGTGGTGCCAGGAACCATTAAATGTTGCTATAAACCAGTCTAAAAACGTTTAATGTCGATCTATAATTTGAGAGGTCAAGGCTATGATACCTGGAATCGATTAATAGAAAGTATAAAGTATAGTCAAATATGGATTTGAGGTGGACATACTACCAAACGAAACGAGATCAATGGAAAATGTCCTGTGGGCCTCCCTTAACACCCCCAAGAAAATCCCTCAAAGACTCGATTGTTGATTTTCCTGTATTTGCCGAAATTGGGCGAAAATTGATATTTTGGATTTTAGGTCACTTTCTCGGAAATTATGCTTTCGCTCGAAATTTTTGACTTGAAATTTTTTTTCAAGTATTCCTTTTTAAAAGGACTTTGAAGTAAGTGTGAGAATGTAACGTTCGAATGTAAAATTTTGAATTTTTGATCTTTAATATGCAAAAATATACTAATTTCTACGGAACAAAATTTTGAATACTTTTCAATTTTATAATCTAAAATAACAAAGCAAAACCGATGAAATATGTTCAAAGAACCCCCTTGAATTCCTCCAAGATCTTCGAAAATCCAGTCTCGGATTCATCAGTATTTTCAAATTTTGACCACCATTCCGCCATCTTGGATTTTACTACACTATTACGGAAATTATGGTAATCTGATTTATGCCTACCATATTTTGAATATGAATTTTATAAATACCTCTAGTATAAAAAAGTATAGGAACTTCAATAGAATAGGAGACACTTCAAACAATAGTACTTTAAAATAATTAATCTTTTACGAAAGTTAATTTAGAATACCTGCAGTTCTTCCGAAACAGAACATGAAATTAGCTTCTACGTGATGGATAGAGCATCTTAAATCTGTAATTGCGTCTACTGCATCTTAGTTACTACTCACTTAATGAAATAAACTCTAGCTTAACAGAGACATAGTATCACTCTCGTTTTGTATAATTCATAATTCTTCATTATTAACTGAATTCGAGAAATGGTTTAGTCATTAATATTTTCTCGGTAAAACTTTGCACACTGTTTAATGCAATACAATGTAATACTGAGTTTGCTTTTCATGTGATTTTTGTCGTTTTAATGGTTAGAAGATGTGAGAAGAAAATCACAATTTACACAGTGACCAGTCCTTTCTAATGTAAAAGAAAACGTTTTTAGAATGAAAATACAGATACCATGCAAAACAAATAGAATAAACACACCATCAGATACCATTAGAGGGTTGGATTCTACAGAAGCAATATTCTACAGTCTCAGAGTGATGTAACATCACACCGAGAAATTATGCAGCGTTTCTGTACTGGCATAGCAGCCTTCTTGTATCTGCTTGAAAATAGGAGGGGTAAAACAAAAATAGAATAATGAAATGTGGAATGAGTGTACTTAATGTAATTGTCCAAAGCACTTTTCATGAACCTGAGGTTAAATGGGATGCAGTCTGCAAGTGAGTAGGATTGTAATTTCTTGTGCAAAAACAGAGATATCTTTACTGTAAAGCATATGGACTTGTGACGAGCGTACTCCTCGAGGAACCCACAAGTGGAAGTAGCTACCTCCTGAGACACAGTAAAATAGAGCCTAGCACCCCTCATCGCTGATCAACGACACCCAGCCCAAAAGCCAAAGTTCACAGCAATGAGTACCACTCCCAAAAATTTTGACAGCTACCTTTTTGATCCCTGTGACATTAATTTAAATATGACACTAAAAACGCATTCTTTTTGAGGCAGGTAAACTCTGCTCTAACGCGTGAATGAAGTTTATTATCTTGAATTGTAAGTTTTCAAGCGTGTAATAAATTATCTGTGCAACGATGTACCATAATTATAAGAATATTGTCTTAGCTCCGAATTCAAAAGTTAAAATGCTAAATTAAGAGGGTAATTGCCAGTACATATACACTGCTGGCCACCCAAATTGCAACACCAAGAAAGACAAGAGATATCACAACAAAATTTATTTTGTAGATAACATGTTGACCAAGTATCAAATGATTAAATTTATAGACTTCTGTGAAGTGTGGTTCCTGACAAAATCAGTAGCCAGAGTAGCCGCCATTGTTGGAGATCACCGCTGCCACACGCCTCGGCATTGATTCAAAGAGACTTTGGATGTGTTCTTGGGGAGCAGACCAAGCAGCTTCCACACGTTGCCAAAGTTGATCTGGTGTGGCAGCTGGGGATGTATTCTGGGTCAATCGTTGAGCAACCATGGACCACATGTTTTCTATCGGCGAAAGATCCGGAGAGCGAGCTGGCCAGGGAAGCAATTCAATCTGGCGATTGACGAAGAACCCTTGGACAATGCGTGCCACGTGTGGTCGCGCATTATCCTGTTGAAATATGGCTGTGGGCAAGCCCTGAAGGTAAGGAAGGACAACTGGCTCCAACACCTCGGAGATGTAGCGCTGGCTGTTTAAAGTACCGGCAATGCGTACTAGAGGAGTGCGAGAGTGATATCCAATACCGTCCCATACCATAATACCCGGTGCAGGACCAGTGTGGCGGTGCATAACGCAGCTGTTCAGCATCCTCTCTCCACGGTGTCTCCAGACTCGAATCCGACCATCGTGGTGTTGCAGACAGAAGCGTGACTCGTCAGTAAAGACAATTTCATTCCATTCTGCCGTCCACATCCTTCTTTCATCGCACCATTGGCGGCGGAAACGTCTGTGGTTCTGCGTCAAGGGTAGACGAAGCAATGGACGTCTTGCGGACTGACCACTCTGCTGTAAACGGCGTCGAATGGTACGCGCAGACACTGGATGATGCGATACAGACTGAATGTGCTGTCCTATGGTTCGTGATGTGGCTGAGCGATCCGTCACTGCCATACGCACAATATGCCTGTCATCACGTGAAGTGGTGCACTGAGGTGGATGCGATCGAACACGTCGGTCCGTCGTACCCTCCTGCATCCAACGATCACATATCCGCATTACAGTTGTTTGGTTTCGTCCAACACGACTACTGATTTCCCTGAAAGATAATCCACAATCTCGGTAGGCCACTATCCTTCCTCTGTCGAACTCGGATTCTTGATCAAAAGATGATCGCTGTTTTCTACGAGGCATAATTGATCGGTTTTTTTTGAAAAAAACACAAGAAAAACACAATTGCCGTACTTGAAATCGTCGAAATCTCCAAGCCTTAAATAGCGCTTTGAAGTGGCGCCACAGGCGCGCGTGATGTGCGTCTGCGCTGAAATTCTAATCATTTGCATATTTCACCTCCGCTAATGCATGTTGTAAATTTCATATTATTTGCATGCTTCCTTCAGGGTGTTGCATTTACGGTGGCCAGCAGTGTATTATGCATGTACACATCTATGAAATGCGCTTAATGTTTTCCACCATTCATAGCTCAATAGTTTGATCCCTAAATCTTTCTGCAAGCAATTGTTTACCTATTTTCATCTAAAGATCGTCCAGAGAGCTCACTAGCGAGGATCTCTATCCTTAATAGGATTCACCGGTTTTGTAGGTTTCCTTGTATCAATGTGGTATTTTGTATATGCGAAGGTTGGTCATTACTTACTAATATCCAAAACTACCTTGTTGAATATACGAAGTTACAACTTTGTATTGTCAGGGTGTACACCAATTTGCAAATGTTGACCCTGAACTGTTTATCACAATGACCATATTGAGACATCCTGGTTATTTTCACCAACAGTAAATATGTGATGTATACGTATATAGGACCAAAGATCCCATAACTTTGGTAGTTTAGCTGCAAAAATAAAGGCAGGACAAAAATCGGTAATTTTGTCTTGATGACTCACTTTTCCATAATATATTAAAAGTAATACACATATTTATAAAGCAAGACTTTTGTAAAGGAAGGTCTGTTCAGATACGAAAGGAGGTTCAGATAGGTATACGAGACTCGTATTAATGTAATATTGGGTATTATACGAAAGTTATGAAATACTAAGTCACCAAGTCTACCCTATGGGGAATGAAATCTCAACCCAGCTGTGACAGTGTATCTACCAATTTGTAAATGTTAGCCGTGAACTGTTTATACCTGATGACCAAATTGAGACATCCTGGTTGCTTGCAGTTACAGTATGTCTCTCCACCATGATATCTCTATTATGTTGGGGGTGCTGGAGTACAACCCCGACAACCCCAAGACACATTTCTCAGGTAGTTTACTACTACTAGGGTTTCCCCTGCGGAACAGGCCTTCGTTGGGTAGGGGCCAGTCTAGTGAGATGTTTAGGAGAAGGTAAACCCTGAATCCAAGCCTGTCAACTGTTTTCCATGTTAGAAAAGGGCATTTTTATGGAGAAAGTGACATTATTACAATAAGTGTCCAGCCTCTTCTTAGGGACAGCAGATGCAACCTTCACCCCCTGCATGATATCGATTGATTCAGAGTTGTATCAGCAGTCGAAAAACAAGGGATTTGTTAAAGACTTAGACAGAAGGTCTTGCTCACTTTAGTGCTGATCCGAGATTTCTTGTGGACATCTTTCGCAGGGGGATATCATGAAACTGATCTAATTTTTTTCATCCTGTGGTCAGAAAAAAGTAAGTACATCCCATACACGTATATATGAACGAAGATCCCATAGTTTAGGCATTCAGCTACAGAGATTAAGGCTGGACGAAAGGCAGTAAGTTTGTTTTCTTTATTTCCCGCTCTTCCATTGGTGTCTACGACTGCCAGGAAATACGGCACTTAAAAGTATCGTTTTCTTCTCGCACCAGGATCTTTATGAGAAGAGGAGAGGGGTGACTTGGAAGTAATGTAATACTTAGAGCAGAAGAACATCAAATTTATGCCTAGCGGTCGATTCTGTTGTTAGATAACAACTTCTAACCCTCTTCACAGGCTATGAGATCACAAAATAAACGTCGCGCCAGGGAAAATCTGTCGGATAAACATACGTACAGGAGTTTAGAAGAATGAAAGGAAGCAGAATTAGTTTTTGATCAGTAGTTATTGTCGGTATTTCATTCGTGGTATATGTCATCATGAAGTTTTAGGACAAAGCATAAGGAAGGTTATAGGAGAGGGGAAGAATGTAAAAGTGTTGATCCGTGTTCTTCGTAGTTTTGCATCGCCCTTACTTTATCAATAAATGTCTAGATTTTTCTAACAAGTGTTCGTATCCATGCATGCAACAGAAAAGCTAATTTATAACTATTTAATGCAATTTTACTGACAAGCTAATCACCAAATATGACCAGAGAATCTTCATCTCCAAGTGAATCAGGATCCATCTTGGTTCACCACGCATCTCCCGACATTAAACAGTGGCAGCTGAGGGATAATACCAATCCCCGACAATCCTTATGTTTTATAAAAGAAAATGTGTACAAAAACTATTAAAATGTATATAACATGAATAATACAAATTGAAACGAAGTGCACCCGTTATTTCTTTAAGATTAGCAGTAATGAATAATAAATATAGTTGTTTAGTTTTATTAATTATTGGGTTTATAATTTAAAGAAAATCAGTGAAGCAGAAACGCACTCAAGTTTTACACTTTTAAGAGATTCACTTCTACATGTTCTTTAATTTATCGCCTTATGATACTTGTGTTAGATGAAATATATTTATAAACACCTGTTAATTTTCAAGATAAGCTTATTTGAAAATTTGATAATAATTCTAAATCACATTTCTCTCTTTTTCTCTATAGAATGGAATTTATTTACATAATTTTTAATGTCAAGCATACAAAATGCTTGTAAAAATAATGAATATTGGCTAGAATAATTTCGAAAGCATAGGCTTAAGAAATACTAAATTCTTGAAAGTGTATGAAATGTTTTACTTTTGTGTTAAGTCAGGATTATTGTGTTCACAGGATAATGTAATTTTTAGCGTTACAAGTAAGTTTACACAATTCATTGCACACTCAACATGGAAACAGTATCTAAGTAGATGGGTATAGAGTATTTGTTTCAAGGAATGTTATATATTAGAGAAGTGATTGACTGATACTCCTTAGAACACTTAGAAAGGCTATTTTCGAAGTAGTTCCTGAAAGAAGCAGTGCGTAAGTAAATGATAGAGCTGCCTAAAACAAGTAGATTAATGATACAGTGTTAACACCTTTCTAGGGATTCAGAGTACATAAGAGTGATGGTCAGGATGTAAGATAAAGGTTTTCCCATAGCAAATATTCTATTTCCAAGCAGAACATTTGTTTCCAGTAGTATAATGAATTTGGGTTGTCATTTCTTCAATTGAGCATTTTACTCGTTCTGAAGTTCAGAGTATAACAGTGTGTGTGAGTGGTTCAGTATTTCCGTGGTAATTGTCAGATAAATTTTATAATTAATTCTAGAAGATTGGTTCTGTTATTTACTGCATGGTCTTTTTTTACCTCAAGAGAACTAATTACTACTATTTAGTACACACACACAAGACCTAAAAATAGTACAACTTTGTCTTCCAAAAAGTGCTGTACAGGGGATTACTCTGTTACTAATACATACTAATACATTTTAAGTTAATATTTGTTGTGGTGACAAAGTTCACTACAGTTACTAGAATTACCCAGTCAGTATTGGTTCTCTTTTATAATTTCAATATAGGTTAGGTTAGGATAGGTAGTTAATTGACTACCAACTGGAGCAACACAACGGGCTATTGGCGATGGTCCAGGATCAATCCTGAAGGGAAAGATCTCAGGAAAACTTCTCGCGTAATTTTGAACCACTGTCAAATAACAATGTCAACACCTGAGCTGGTTTCCCACTCTCCAAACTTCCACACTACGCCAACGTGAGGACATTTGAGGCCACGACAGATTTAATGTTCACCAGCCCTCTTGTACACAACGGTCTTTGGTTGGATCAAGTTTCAAACTCATAACCATCCGGTTGTTAAACCTTTGCTCTTCCAACCACGTCCTCTAATTTCAATATAGATTAAAAGAGATTTGAATTGTTACTTTTCCCTGTTTCATAAAGAAATGTAAACAATTATACATATCGCTGGGTTACTGCAAAAACAATATAACTCCATTTCTTATTTGAATTGAGTTCACTTTCACACACATAAGGTTCTGTAAACTATTTCTGCTGAGCATGTACTTGATAGGTTAAGCTCACAGTAGACTTATCTTGTTTCCGCAGAATATTCTACACACAAATATGTGTGAAAGCGTACTCAAAAAAATAAAAATGTAGTTACCTTGCTTTTGCAGTAACTCGATGATATATGTATGGATAATCTTTGTTCAAACGAACTTCTTGTAAAACTATCAGCAATAAACACAAAAATGAGAACACATGTATATTCAACTATACTATGCTCAACATTCTTTTTTCGAATACCAACATCATCCCAACCATTCTAATTGATATATAAGAAAATATATTAGGATGGATGTTCACATGATTATTACTTTTAAATATAACTTGACTGATATCGTCGGGGCACAGTAGGTTCCTACTCAATGTGATGTAGAAGGAAATGAAAAGACTGACTTTCTTATGAAGAAAGGTACTGCTGTCCATAAAAAGTCAAGCTCGTTAATGACCTTTTTTCTGTGAAACTTCTAATTAAATAAGTGTTTGAAAAATATATAAGTTCGATATGTGAAATTAAGTTTGGGGAAAAATCTGGAAGTGCCATGCTGATTCAAAGTCGTCAGGTCCAAGGTTTCCCCGAGATTAGGCTCTTTCTTTTCTTTCGTCTTCCTACTGGACACGATCTCCTCATTACCCATTTATTTAGTTGGAATTCATCTAATTGTAACTTCTGTTAATTCTAGGAGATCAATGAATAGTGAACATCGGTACATGTATAATGCACTTAATTGTTTTTATTGTATTTTATAGAGATATTAGTAAGGAAGAAGGCTAATTTCTTAATTGTCATATGACTTGGCATTTGTAAATGAATTTTCTTGAAATTGATAGCAGAGTATGTGAATTGGAATTAAAAATTAAACACTATATTTGCCCCTCTTATATACAAGTATATAAATTAGGTAAGTATATTCGCAGGAAATCAAGTAACCTTAAATTAATTTTAATGTATACTTCATTTAAACTTCAGCAATAGCAAATGCAAATGAAGGAATATATAAATAATTGTCCCACATAAATCTTATTAGTGAATGAAAATAAAATTGACAACTACAAATAAGAATTCAGAACTAGATGTAAATTTTATTCTTGATAAAAGGTAAACTTCATTCCTAATAAAAGAAACTAAGATAACAATGTGATAGAATCAATATAGTTTATGAATGAACAATTTAGCTTCACACAATGGATCCAGGGCACTCCATCAATGAAGACAAAAGGCGAACCGAATGCGTGATATGTGACCACAATTCTGAGTCGTAGCCCTGACAATCGATGGTTTCGTTTCAATCAAAATGATTGCATTGAGATGGTAATGAAGTCTGGATCCTAAATCATGTCGTCGATCCGTTCGTTAGCATTCGTTTGAACTGATTCGATTGTCTCCAGTAATAATCTTACCTGTCACCCAAGTATTGAAATATTTACAACTTATGGCAGAATTCTTTAAATTAGAGTTTGAATCCGTCTATTTAATATTGAAACGCCTTCACTCATTTCGATTTTCTCTCGATAAAATATGTAGATTAAAATAAGTGAATTCTAAAGAATTCTTAATGAAATTTCCATACAACTAGCGGCCCCGGTGGCCCGGTTGGAAGAGTAACGGACTAGCAACCAGAGGGTTGCGAGTTCGAATCCAACCAAAGTCCGTCGTGTACAAAGGGGGCTGGTGCACGTTAAATCTGTCGTGGTCTCAAATGTCCTCACGTTGGCATGGCGTGGAAGTTTAGAGAGTGGGGTGTCAGCTCAAGTGTTGCCTCGTCAACTGACCGTGGTTCAAAATTACGTGGTGTTGTCCTTGGATCTTTCCCTTTGAGATCGATCACAGACCGTCACTAATAGCCTGTTATGTTCCTCCAGTGTGACTTTAGTTAAAATACCTTCCTACCTACCATACAAGTAGTCGAAAGTTCAGAATTAATTAAGAACTGAAATTAGAATTATTATTACTGACGCTTGAAAATTAATTCTCCGTTTATGATTTGAAATGTTTTCGGCTATTATCTAATTTTCAAAAAGATACATTAGAAGGGTTTTCTCCTCTGAGAGGTTCACACGCATATATCCTTCTTCAGCCTACAGTTCTCTCTGCATGGTCTTTTGACGAATTTTTATCTTTTGATAAATATAATTTTTCCTAGAATTCTTTCAAGCAATAAATATTATTTAATTATGTGTTTTATGGGAGATAAGCAATACTACACTACTCAGATACTTCACGAGGCTTGCAGGGTTAAAATGTCGACTGTAATTATCCTTCTCTAATGAATGGGTGGGGGGGCACTCTAGCCTAGTTGGTAGAGACGCGGATTGGAAACCAGAGGGTTGCAAGTTCGAAACCAGATCTAACCAAATATCGTCGTGTACATGGGGACTGGTGTAAGTTATATTCGCCGTGGTCTCAAATGTCCTCACTTTGGCGTGGTGTAGAAATTTGGAGGTGACAGCTCAGGCGTTGATCTCGTCATCTGACCATGTTTCAAAATGACGAGGTATCCTCGGATATTTCCCTAATGGATTTATCCCAGACTACCGTCAATAGCTCGTTGTCCTGTTCCATTGGGACGTAAATTAATCTTCTTACCTACTTAAATCTTATCGACTTATTTGCCCAGGATACTCTTACGCATAGTCGATTGGAAGCATTCATACGTTCTGTGTAAGTTTGTTTTAAATAATTCCCTCGCACATTCATATATCTGCATACATCAGTAGCAGACTGATAAACTTACCTGCTATGAAATTTGATTCACTATATATGTTAAATCAAATAGGTATTACGTGGATGATGATATGCTTATTCGAGACAGACACTCTAATGCAATGTAAGCAAATTAAGCTCTAATAATAGTAAGTCTCTTAAGTCTACACTAGACTTAACCTTTGTTTGTCAAGTACCTAAATACTTGCTGGTTGAATTTAGTTAAGCTATAGTAATACTCTGATGTAAGAATATAGCATAGGGAGACCTGCAAAGCCATTATACAGAGGCTGTTCGGACATTTTTTGAGCTATTTTGATGAGCTGTAAAAGAATTGTATGTTACGAAAGAATTTTATTTTCACAGCCAGTTAAATAGTTAAAGTATAACTTATCGTCTGCTAACCCAGAGTTTTGTTTACTTTCAAAATGGCGCTTTTAAATAAGCAATGGATGAAAGGCTATGTTTCCTCTCTTTCCGAAGAGAATTATGCTTATTAAATTATTCAAAAACGCTGTAAAAATCATGGTTTTTCGATATCTAAAGGTAAGATAAGTAATATTATTAATGAGAAAGGAAGAAAGTAAAAGTGGAAAAATACTTCCAAAACAGTATCCAAAAAAGAAAAAAATTCTGAGAATATTTGTAAGGTAAGATCTTTAATTCTAAAAGAGAAAGGACTATGCGAAGTGAACCTGAGAACTTTCTCTAAGAGATTTATGATTGTTGCCGGATTTGCATATAATGGAAAATTAAAAGTAAAAAGAGGGGAAAATGTAAAAATCAACTCCCATATATTATCAAGACCATATTCTATCCAAATATTCAAAAAAGAAATACCATATCTTTACCCACAGTGCCAACAATCAGTAAATCTGCATCAGGGTAAAGCAAGCAGCCAAACATCTAAATCAACTATTAAATTCTTGGAAAAAATGGAACAAGAAACTGGTATCAAGCCCTTTACTGATATTCCTGCTAAATCTCCAGATTTTCACCCATGGAGTTTTGTGCTTTTGGACTTTTAAAAAGGGCATTATCGAAACGGCGACCGAATACCATTCAAGGACTGGAAAACTGTGGAACAAGAATGGGACAAAATACCTCTGTCGATACTAGAAAAGTCATTATTATCGAGGAAATTAAGGTGTAGAAAGATAGTTAACAATAAGGGCTATCAAATGGAACATTTAAAACACAAAAATTTCATGTAAAAAATTGAGCTTCAGTCCATTAAAATCGCTCAAAAATGTCTGAACAGCCTGTGTATTATAGCAGGAGTCTGTTTTTTCTCTATATAAATCTACACATTTTGACCAATCCACACCAAATTTGATACCCTTGTTTTGTAGAACTATGCAGGTAATATAGATTATACATTAACCCTGTCCTAGGTGTGCAGAGGGGGCTAAAATAATTCGAAATCCCATAGGAATAAAATTAAGTATTATTATGATTGCAATAAGCACACACACAACTCAGAATGTTTCACCAGTATTGCTGAATTTTTTTTTCAAAAATTATACTTGAAGAATTTAAATTTCTTCTAAATCATTAGATATGGGTTCATTTCTTGGCAGTTTTTGTGTATATTTCGACCAACTTTAGATAACAGTTGATTCAATACATAATGATTGTAGAATTCCGTTTCATAAAAATAAATCGAGCGTACAAAACGAAATCTTTTACAATAACATGGGGTAATACTTTATAAAGAGCCTAACGTTGAAATAGTCATTTTAAAATCAGACAGTTAACTTTAAAATAAAATCCGGTTACCGGTTATTATATTAAAATAAAATTATGTTTTAATATAATTACCAATAACTTTAAAGTAAGACCACTCGTATTTCAGATTTTTAAAAATTTTGACTTAGATTTCTATTACAAGACAACTAAAATCAGTAATACATTTTTACATTTACAATACAACTTAACATTTTTTTAAAGTTTCAAATTATATTATTAGATTGTATTGAAAGCTGTACTCAATAGTCAAGAAACAACATCTACCACTCTGAGTAGGAGCGTTGTTTTCATTTAGAAACCAAATATCTCAATTGAAAGAACATTTCCACAGAGATAAGATTTTAAACTGCATGATAAAGTAAAACGAATTTGAAATATATTGATATAATATCACGGTTAGGAAATATTTGAAACTTCATTTTCTCGCTTAGATTAGTCCAGCTGCCACAAAGAAAGGATTTTTAGTGTCGTAGTTCATTTTATTTTTATGAGGGGTCAAAGGTAAATACATGGCATAATGTTGGAGTGTTACTCATCGGCAGAGGTCCCTAGCTTTGAGTTAGGGTGTCTTTTGGTGTAGTGTGAAGATTGCTGCTATGTGTCTCATGTGTTAGCTGCTTCCACTTTGGAGGGGGCTTTGAGATTTTATCCTTCATGGTGCTGTATTTAATTATTTCAAAGTTTAACTAATTCTATTTGGTAACAAAGTTACTATCAATGTGTCTTGAGTTCGTTTTCACTGCCAAGACACCATATTGTCGCAGAAGTGTAGATGCGTTGTGTGATGTATACTGGAAAAAATTAAATCCCGGATTTTCAGGTTTGTAAATATTTCAGATTTGTTTTTTTTTGAAATTTTTTGTTATGTTTTAAAATGGTTATTTTAGGTTTTAACTAAAATATTATTTTAAGTCCTAATACCGAAGATTAATGCACTTTTTCATTGATATAATAGCAATCTTTAAACCACGTACTCTTTTTGTAAATAACATTGTAAAATTTAAAATTCATCAGAGATCTAGTGGAATAACAACTAATTGTGTAATATTTTAATTTGATAATTAATTGATTAACTAAGAAAAACTAAATGTACTTAAAAACAAGTACAGAATTTTCGATAACAGTTAGGTTTTTCGAAATGGTGCAATACTGGTTAAATACTGGTTAATGTTATAAATCGAATAAAAATTTGGATTTTACATCTGTAACAGAAGGCAGAATAAATTCTCTATTAGACTTGTTTGTAAACAAATTCATCTCTATGTCCAGCTCTGTTCTTATAATTGGTGAAAAATTATCCTTTTGAACTCCTACCTTTTAGCGTTTAAGTTATTCTACACAGATCTTTAGCTCCCGTGTAGCAAAAAATTATCGTATGATCGACAAACAAAACTGAACTTTATGAACGAAAATAATTTTTACACATTGCGTGACATTTTACAATCAAATACATTAAAATATTTGCAGTGGTAAAGCGCCTGTGCTCTACAGATAGAATTTGTTTCAGTCTTGAAAAACCAAACAAGTTCAACGGAAGATGATGTCAGAGGGAAGGCAAATTTCATTTGAGAAATTTCAATGTCTGTTCACCCAATCGTTTTGCACGAAGAACTCGGGAGACATTCTCAATTATTTTGAAGTCAAGGTTTCTTGCTAGGACTTAACTTCCTGGACACAGCTATGTCAGCCCGTCCAGAAAAAATGCTTTCATTCCCTTCACTTCCACATCGAATCCTACAAATCAAATATAGCTTCGGTTAAAGACAATGATGCTCCCTCCAATCTTGTAATGGTAAAATCTAAGTTGCTGTAGCGTGTTTTTATGAAAGTTATGGCATTAATTTCAGAAGGGACATCAGAAAGCTCTTTTCCAGCAGTGATGGTTACTGCCTCCTTTTCTGTGCTCTTCCAAATACATTTTAATATCCACTTGATCTGCAAAATACAATGCTGCAGACAGCCACGTTCCCCACTAGTAATAATAGGTTACAGCGGAAGAGGGTCATTCGGAAGAACCCAATAAAACCTGAATACTTCTTCGAAGCTTTTAAAAATATCTTTTTTACAGAAGATATCAAACATTTACCGTTGAATGTAAGTTTCTCACCACCTCAGCAAGACGGTGGAGACGGTAAGTGACATTTACCGTTGAATGTAAGTTTCTTACCACCTCAGCAAGACGGTGGAGACGGTAGGTGACATTTACCGTTGAATGTAAGTTTCTTACCACCTCAGCAAGACGGTGGAGACGGTAAGTGACATTTACCGTTGAATGTAAGTTTCTTACCACCTCAGCAAGACGGTGGAGACGGTAAGTGACATTTACCGTTGAATGTAAGTTTCTTACCACCTCAGCAAGACGGTGGAGACGGTAGGTGACATTTACCGTTGAATGTAAGTTTCTTACCACCTCAGCAAGACGGTGGAGACGGTAAGTGACATTTACCGTTGAATGTAAATTTCTTACCACCTCAGCAAGACGGTGGAGACGGTAAGTGACGTGCATCATCTTCGAATAAATGCCTTAAGGCCTTCCCCAGCTTTTAGCATAAAGGCTGCTTTATTGGTCACAAGCAGCCTAAGCGTGTGTATCATCTGTTCCACTGTTCCGAAATTATGCAACAGATTCCTACTAAAAACCCTAATTGTCAGAGGACTTCAAGAAAACTCTAATTGTCAGAGGACTTCAAGAAAACCCTAATTGTCAGAGGACTTCAAAAAACCCTAATTGCCAGAGGAATTCAATAAAGACCAATACGCTTTTGACCTTGATCGTTTTTGCTAAGTTGAAATACTCCATTTTTATAGATGTTTCTAATGTTTTCTTTTGTTAATAAACGACGATATTGGTTTTAATAACTGCAATTTTATAATGATTTTGCTTTGATTTGAACTGTTCACAGATATTTGGTTATTAATTACAGACATCGTACGTAATAAAATTTAGTTCACGTTATAATTTTTTAGTTCCGGTTTTCTTACTCAGCTATTTCATTGGCTAGATTGAAATTGCGGGTTATTTTTATATAAACGTTGATTATTTCCACACATATTAGTATTTTAACCTTTTACATTAATTTAGAACATTTAATTTTTATTGAGAAATAGTACACCTACACTTTTACGCATGAAACTTGTAATTGGCAATTTGGTTTTTGAATTTTATTTAGCCAATTCTACTGTTTTATTTATTTTTGAATTTTTAGATATTTTTGTTGGGTGGAGTTTGTTTTGGGGCCATTCCAATGGCCTAGGATTTTAAGGATCAAAATTAATCAAAAACTAAAGCGATACACATTACTTCTTTGTGTTGTGTTTTTACTTCCGTTTTCTTCATTCGGTGAACAAAGCGTCAGATTTCTTAAAGTATCTTAGTTTCAGTTATATTACTTTTGGCTAATACATTAACTGTAAAATATTATTTAAAATGAATTTTAAGAAGAAATAACTGGGAAAAGGTCATTTTAAGTTCTAAAAGTCGTTTGAGGTCTTCTGAGGTGCTGAAGATCATTTTAGGTATTTTACGTCCTAAACCCCTAAATAGTTATTATCAGGTGCTATAAAATCTACATATTTTATTCAGGATATCTAAAATCGCAAAAGTGTATTGACATATTCGAAACAGAACGAAATACGTTAAAACCTAAGAATCCAAGGCTTAGCAATTGCTCTCTCAATTTAATATTTTAATCAGTTAATTCAGATTCACGACAGTGTTATAACAATTCTGGTATATAGTTACATAGATAATTCATTACATGTATATTTACAATTCTGGGGAATTAACTTCATTTTCCTGTTTATAGTAGTATATATGCCACAAAATACGGGTTTATAATGTTTTAGTTCGTTTCATAGTTACGAGGGGTCAAAAATCACACACAAAGGTCATTGCACACACACAAAAGTCATGACACAATGTTTAAGAAAGTAGTACACTCCGAATTATGTTGGCTTGTGGGCTTGTGTCGTTGGTCAGTGCTGTGGAGTGTCGTTGGTCAGTGCTGCGGGGTGTCTTTTGTCAGTGCTGTGGAAAGTGATGATTACTTAGCTACGGGGTCTCAGGTGGAAGCTGTTTCCACTTATCTCTCCACCTTAACTCTGCTAGTGGATCACATGCCTAATTCCACCTTGCAACCCGCAGTTTCCCTGCATGAATTCTAACCAGTTGCAATGTTCTTGACCAATAGAACCTTTCCAAACTATTTTGTTCTTAGTAAAAATACAATAGAAATTTTTCAAGTAATTCTATTCTAAGAAAGTGTAACCAATACAATATTTCCAAATGACAATATTCTAAGGAAATAATCCATGGATTCTTTCAACCAGTAGATGGTCTTACTTAGATATTTATGTGTGCTGTGAGGTAAAAGCACACTTCTACTAAATATCGTGACGCTTGGAGGATTAATATCTTGATATATCTCTATGAAAAATATCTCTCTTCGTTAGTATGAGAAGTTACCATTATCCGCTCGCACCAGCTCACCTCGATTCAACCTCATCTTCATTATAAATGCTCTGACCAATCCCCAGAAAATCGTGTCATTACACAATCAATTACTCTGCTTTTTATAACACAGCTAAGTCATTACACTATTGCACAATTACAATTTTGAGTACTTAACTTCTTTACGCGTTTAGAACAGAATCCAGCTGCCACAAAAAGGAATTTTTGGCTTCGCTTAATTGTTGTTAGAGGTCACAGGTAAACTAATGGCAAAATGATTAGGAGAGGCATTCACTGGCGCGTAGTTTCTGGATCAGAGAGTTTTTTTCGTTAGTTTCTTTTTTTGGGTACCGGGACCTATTCTACGGGGTATCGGGAGTTGAAACTTTCAATTTTGTGTTCCTCGAAGAACACGCTCATCATATGTCCACACGCTCCAGCAGTCAAAATATATTTTCGAACTATCACAAGAAAATACAAGTGACCTCTCATGCCAATTTACTTCCATCCAACCCAACTACATAATTAATTCTCTAACCAATACCAGAAAGTCCAATTATCCCAGTGTAACGGACAGTGAAGCTTTTCTCACTCTCAATCACGGTAGCACCCCTAGCGGAAATCATCCAAGTTAGTGTGTCTGCAACGAACCGCCGACGGAGTAGCACGTGCTATGTCCGCCATTAATTTGGAACCACCTCTGTAAATATATTTCATTTCTTTATTTGTAATGCAGTTCATGTTTGTAACTGTTCTAATAAATATTTAGATTGAAGTCCTTTTCATTCATGTATTGAGCAGTTATAAACGTAAAATACCCCTAACTACATACACAAAAAGTGGCGGCCGAATTAATGGTTCCCCGCAGACTCGAAATTTTCTTTAAAGTAAAATCAGAAGCAGATATGAACACCCGTTCATTAGAAATCCTGACCTGAATTCGTTTTTGGATAACATGTCCACATGGTAAACAGACATCGCCAGCCGTTGGTTTCGAATTTATGTAAATACAGCTTACCCCAGCTTGTTGTTAAATGGAAATCAGGTAATGCTTACTAATAAACTTAGAAAAGTTTAATGCATGCGAAGTTATATTTTTATTCATGAAAAAAAGTGACGCTTTTTAGTAAAATGCACCCCGCATTGAAATTGATTCAATCGATAGTTTTTTATTAATTCTAGATGGATTAATTCTAGTGTTTTGTATTCAAGATTGTGTAAGTGTAAGAATCATACTTGCTGTGTATAGTATATTCGTTAGGCTCTTTAAGTTTTGTCTGCTTGTGTTCTCTGTTTTGAATTGAAATCAAAAGTGTTAATTTTTTAATTGAATGCAAAAGTGTTCTGTGTTCTGAAATAAAACCGAAAGTGTTCAATTTTTTTAAAATTGAAATCAAAAGTGATTGTTTTTAAATTGAAAGCAAATGTGTTCTGTGTTCTGAAATGAAACCGAAAGTGTTCAATTTTTTTTAAAAATTGAAATCAAAAGTGTTCTTTTCTAAAGGGAATTGAAATCAAAGTGTTCTGTGTTTTAAAAAAAATTGAAATCAAAAATGTTCTTTATAAAAAAAGTTGAAATCTAGTGTTCTGTGTTTTGAATTGAAATCAAAAGTATTTATCAATTCTTATTAGTAACAAAAGTACTCGTATTACATTTATGTTTGTGATTATTTTATTTAATGAAAGAAATGCTGTCTAAATCGAAGTAGCACTTTTATTTTTCGCTTTGCTAGAAATGAAAGTGGAATTTAGTTCTGATTGGTTTGAAATAGAATTATTGATAGATTTAATTTAAAGTGTTATTTCTTGACATGCTGTTCGGAATTGTTTTGTATAAAGTGTCGAAATGTGTCTTTAATTCCTGAACACATTTGAAAAGAGAAAAAATAATTTTGAAAGTTTAGAATTACAGAGGTGTAAAAATTGTAAAGAAATTTTGGTATTACACACTTGTTAATTTTTCTGGAAAAGTAATTAATTGACTTAAGTCATTTCAGTATATTATTTGTGTTGTAAACTCTTTTGTATAAAAGATATGAATTTTGTGAAGCAATTGTAAAATTCTAACATTTCAAAAATGGCCCTCCTTGTCAAAGCAAAAAAGGAAGATTTGAAGATTTTGGCTGAAGAAATGGGTTTGGTCTTGGGCCAGGGTCTTAAAATTTTACAAATCACCGAACAAATATTGAAGTCGCCTCAGTATAAAGACACGGTGAAATCCCTGTTGTCCAACATTGTCGATGACAAAAAGGCAAGAGAAGAGGAAGAAAAGAGAGCCATAGAGCAGGAAAAACTGGATAAAGAAAGAGAATATGAATTTGAGATGTTGAGATTGAATCTCGAAGCTCAGAAGAATTGCATCGAAAACGGAATTTCACATACGACGGATGATGACATCCCGAAATATGAACTGAAGAAACATCCCAAGTTTCGATCCCAAAGGAGGAGATATTGCTTTATATCTGAATCTTTTCGAAAGGCAGTTAAAGTTCTTAAAATTGCCAGAGACTAAGCGGGTTGCCTACCTGATTGGAGTATTACCGCAGAAGTGGCTAAGCTTATAACAAGAGAATCGGAGGAAGAATCGAAGAATTATCATAACTCCATATGTCACCTCATATCAATACTGGTGATCCTCCTCCTGTATCTGTCCCCTCGCTCCGAGATTGCCACCTTCTAAGAAGGAATTGTTGAAGAAACAAATTGATGATTTGTTGGAAAGGGATATTATTGAAGAGTGCGAGTCGCCCTATGCCGCACCGGTGGTTTTAGACTTCGCGTGGACTATCGTAAATTAAATGAAAGAAACTTACCTGATCATTACCATTACCGAGAATGGATTATTTGTGGCATGATACGAAGTCAAGCAAGTATATGTCTACCATTGACTTAACATCTGGATACCATCAAGTGGAAGTCAACGCAGCTGACAGAGATAAAACTCGTTCGTCTGTTCTTTCAGCACTTACCGTTTCAAAAGAATGCCGTTTGGTTTGCGGAAGGCTTCTGCAACGTTCAACGCCTGATGAATCGTTTCCGGAATGGACTTCCTTCAGTAAAAATACTGGTGTACCTAGAGACCTGATCGTGTTGTCACCCACATTCGAGCAACACATCCAAGATCTGAAAAACGTTTTTGACCGGCTTGACAAATTTTGACTCAGTGCAAACGGAAAGAAGTGTAAATTTGCCTGTTCGAAGGTGAAGTATCTAGGACTTTGGATAACTTCAGAGGGAATTGAAACAGATCCAGATAAAGTAACTGCCATCACCTCCATGCCTTCTCCTAGGAACATGAAACAAGTCCAGTCTTTTATTCAAACCTGTTCGTGGTATCGTAACTTTATTCCTGGCTTCTCTGAAATTGCCAGACCACTCTCCAATTTGACGAAGAAAAGTGTTTCTTGGGAATGGGGTGCTGAATAGCAGAAAGCATTTGAAAAACTGAAGCAAAGCTTGACCTCCCAACCGATTCTGAAGCAAGCGGATGAAACTAAACCATTCATTATACGATCAGATGCACGTAATTGTGCTTTGGGTGCTGTCCTTCTGCAAAAGTATGGAACCCAAGAGCATCCTGTGGAATATGCAAGTAGATTGCTGAGTTCTGCGGAACGGAATTACTCAACGACGGAACGGGAAGCCCTTGCTGTCATCTGGGCACTTCAGAAATTCCGTGGGTACGTTGAAGGTGCCGAAGTGGTCATTTCGTCAGATCATCAGCCCCTCAAGTGGCTCTTGAGTTCAAAGTCACCGTCAGGAAGACTGGCAAGATGGGCCTTGCAGTTGCAAGAGTTCAGCCTCAAGATGGAGTACATCACTGGAAAATGCAACTATGTGGCGGACCCGTCTGTCAAACTGATAAAGCGCTCTGCGAAGTTTCCACTATTTCCGTAGACTTCCCGAAGAGGACACCCAAAGAAATCCGAGAAGAGCAAGTGAAAGATTAAGAGCTCAAGAAAATAATCACGTGCTTTGAAGATCCTGAAAAGGGAGTTAACTACTCTAACTGAACACAAAGAGGATATATCATGAATCAAGGCCTCTTGTTCCAATATTCTCTTGCCTCAGAAGCTGAAGAAGCCCAGTTGGTAGTACCTTCACACGAAAGGGTGGACATTTTAAAGTTGCATCACGACGCTCCAAATGCTGGTCACTACGGAGCGGATGGAACGTTCAATAGAATAATTAAAAATATTACTGGACTGGTATGCGTTCTTTCATAGCTGAATATGTTAAGAACTGTGCTGAATGCGCCAGATTCAAGGCCAGTAATCAAAAACCCTGCGGACTACCGCAAACACCAATATACAGTCAACGCTTTGAAACTGTGGCAATAGATCTCTTTGGACCGTTGCCCGCAACTAAAGAGGGTAAATACTAAATTTTTATAATTGAAGATTGTACAACTAAGTGGGTAGAATTATTTTCTCTCACTACAGCCACAGCCAAGGAATGTGCCACTGTGCTTGTGGAAGAGATTTCCCTTCGCTTCGGGATTCCTCGGAGAATCATAAGTGATAACGGAACTCAGTTCGTCTCCGCTGTCATGCAGCAACTGTGTTTCCTCTTGAACATTGATCAGAAACTCACGCCAGTATATCACCCACAGGCAAATCCTGTTGAAAGGAAGAATCGAGATCTAAAGCCACGTCTCGCAATTCTTGTGAGACAGGATCACACTTCCTGGGCTGAAAAACTTCCAATGATTCGTTTTGCAATGAACAGTGCTAAGATCGATACTACTGGTGAAACAGCCAGCTACATTTCTTCAATTTGGTCGTGAGATGAGGACAATTGATGATGTAACAAATACTTTCCGTGCCATCGTCGACAATGATAATTTCGTGCCGGAAATCCCACCATATTTTAAAAGACTGGCTAACATCTCCAATGACATTCGAGACAGAGTCGAAACAAACATGATCAAAGAAAGACCTACGCGGACCAAAAACGCCGTAAATCACCACAGTATCGACCTGGTGATAAAGTGTGGGTTACGTTACATCCTAAAAGCAATGCTGCTGAAGGAAAAACAGCGAAGTTCATGCCAAAAAGAGACGGACCGTACATCATCATCACCCAAAGGTCCCCAGCATCATATGAAGTGGCCCACGTGGACAAGCCTCATGAACCAATGGGACAGTATCACGTGTCAGCATTGAAGAAGTGTCCGGACGATAATGCAGTGTCGGTGGCACCATTACGCAAGCGAGGCAAACCTAAGACCCTTGATCCTAACCCTAAACCACCAACAACCCTCAGACGAAGAAGCAAACGACCAAAAACTGCTGGTCCCTCAACGAGACGTCAAATCGGAACCAGATGGGAAGTGTAAAGGGCAGTGAAGCTTTTCCCCCTCTCAATCACTGTAGCACCCCTAGCCGGAAATCATCCAAGTTAGTGAGTCTACTACGAACCGCCGACGGAGTAGCACGTGCTATGTCCGCCATTAATTTGGAACCCCCTCTGTAAATATATTTATTTTCTTTATTTGTAATGTAGTACATTTTTGTAACTGTTCTAATAAATATTTAGATTGAAGTCCTTTTCATTCATGTATTGTGAGCAGTTATAAACGTAAAATATCCCTAACTACACCAGTCAATTATTCTGTTTTTATCCCTCCTATTTTTGCAGACACATTGAGACACAATGGGACATTTAGATGTTAATATGTTACAGTATATATGTTAGTATAAATACGTATTTGCAAAATTTAAACATTTAAATTATTAAAATTAATCATTAACATGTGGGTAAAAACGTACTCAATTTTATAAACTAAAATATTTATTATTAACTTGATAAGAACATTATTTTATTTAGTTTCAATGGCAACGTTCATTTACTGTTTTTTGTACTTTGTAAAGGAAGCTTTTTCACCCGATCAAGAAATTGACAAACGTATCCGTGAGTACTTTGTTTCTTAAAATACAATTCTGTTCCAATGTAAATAAAACTAAAAATTCATTTAAATACTGTTTGCAAATGCTTTAAAAACTTCAATGAAATTATTCCTTTAAGGGCTGACTTTGAAATGGAGTCAACTATTTTTAGAGATTTAGAACCTATGCATTTGTACTGAAATTTATAAAAACACGTTTATTGCAAAATTAGCATTTTATTCAAAAACACAAATTATATACTTTAAAAACTTTCTAAAATGTATTAATTTTTAAACTGTTATACAGGTAAGACTATAATACCCGTTTCTAAAATTTTCCTTGAAAGAAAAGAAGATAGGATTAGGAATTTGCTTCATCTGTGACGATTTCTTTTCAAAAATAAAATGTATTTCTGTGCTCTGTTTACTCCTATAATTCGCAAGAGTATCCCTTCAATTTTCTTCAATAAAAGAAATCTCTAAAGTGTTAAATAATGTTTCCTGATAAAAGTACTTAAGATCCCATTTACTCCAACTGATAGGATCTTTGAGATAGGAGTTACAGTAACTGTCCGTTAACAACTTAGTTTATAAAACTACTGGGCGAGATATTTTTCTCTCTTTTAGAGGTATTTTCTTTTATCATTTATCAGTCTTTTGTCTAATAAAGTTCAACAGTCCATGAACTTTTATGAGTAAAACTATTTCTAAAACAGAATTTGATAGAATATTTATGTCGATTTGAAATAAATTTAAATGTACTAGTTGCTATTGAGAAACGTGATAAAAACGAGTATAATTTTTGTATTAAAGTACCTATTGCTAAGTAACGTTTATTTCTCGAAAAAGAAAAGCAAAGAATTACAAACGTGCTTCGGTTGTAACCATTTCTTTTTAGAAGTAAAGCGTGTTCCTATACCTTGTTTTCTCCTATAATTCTAAGAGCATCCTACGCTTTTCCTCAATAAAAGAACTCTAAAGTGTGAAATAGTGTTTCCCTGAGAAATGTACTTAAGACCCCATTTACTCCAACTGATAGGACCTGTGCTACGGGAGTGACTGTAACTCTCCGGTAACAACTAAGTTTCTAAAACTACTGGCGAGAGATTTTTCCTTTAAAGATATTTTCCTTTTATCATTTATCCGTCTTTTGTCTAATCATGTTCGGCATTTCATAAACTTTTCTGAGAAAAACTATGAACGAGGAAAATCTTTTGTGAAATATTTATGATGATTTAATACAAATTTCGATGTAATAGATATTGTTGAAGGACGTGATAAAAATCATGTTTTATTTTCTTGTTAAAGTAGCTGCTACTACGCAGCACAATTTTTGAATAAAGAAGTGATATGATGAAACATCTGAAGTTGCTAAATTGAAGCAGTAATGTCTTGATTTATAATATTTCGGTGATAACAGTTATAATTTAAACCAAATTTTTAAAATTATATATTCATGTTGTTTAACAGTTCAAAATAATTCCCTAATGATTTGGAAATATATAATTACACCAACCAAAATGGAAGGAATTATAATACTAAGTCTCATGAAATATATTCTTTGAAGCATCGAAAGTTCTCTAACTCTGAGCTCAGTCTAAGTGAAATTTATACAGATTGAAATTTACACAAGTATTTTGTCTGAAAATTCTAGGTAAGCTTGATACGTCCTTCCCGGAGAGCCACAGAAGCAAAATTTAATATTGAACATTAAGCAAGAAGAAATTAATTTTTAATAAAACTCAAATTAGCACACACACAAACTACCAAAGCTGCACGACTCAAGGAATTGGAACACAAGCCAGTAAAGTGGACAATCATAAATCTATTCGACTACACAACGAAACTGCAGAAGAAACATATGCACGACTTGGTTTCTCTGAAACAGTAAAATCTGTCGGGCGAAGCAAGGTAGTAAAGCTAGTTATTTATAAAACGTTCTTTTCATGTGCTGTGATTTACTTGCTTCAAACCTTGTATTTTATGCAATAGGAGATTCTCATGATAAATCATATATGGAGTATACACCGGTACACATTAAATAAAATTCGGCAAACTCTTTTAAGTCATCACACCAAAACAAACTTTAAGTAATATTTTACAGTTGAAGGGTTGGAAAAGAAGGATAAATCAGAAAACGTACGTTTTGAGAAAATAAATCTTTTGCATTGGCCTTATATAATAAGCGCACTTTAGCAATTTCTTTGCTTTCTGAAACTTCGAAACAATATTGGATTTTAAGTACATCTTAAAATAACAACTCAGCTTCTATTTAAATATTATTGGTGTCTTAATTGAGACAAAAATGATATAAGAAAAGCAAATGACAATTAATACAGTATAAAACCTAGTTTCCAGGTAACGACATTTATGTGGAGTTAAAATAACATAAGCGGTTTATTAATTAAAAATCATTAAAGTATATCTTAAAATGACTGAATAACCTGAAAAATCTCCCATCACCTAAAAATCCCGAAAAATGCAGGGATATGCTTTAACAAGGTAACAAATGCAACCATGTCATTTGTATATACTTGAATAATCTTATACAACTGTGCAAATATTTATGCAATACCATAAAATTCTTAACCCTACTTAAAACTGTTATCGTAAGTCAAAAAACTTAATATACACTGTTTGATAGATCTTTCCTTGTGAAAGTGATACAGGGAATGACAAGAATGACACGTTATTGGATCAACAAAAGTACTCAATAAGAATCAGTGGGAATAGTCTGACGTACACAACCATGCTTCTGAACGATTTGTAAATATTGTTGATATCATAAAATCGGAATTTAAGTTTATTGAAATATATTTAGGAACGACTTCACAATATTTCTAAAGGAAGAACGATTTGGGGATGAGAAATCAAGAATTTACTCGAATTTTAATTCTTGTGACTTACATCACTTTGACTCTCAACCCCTCATTTATCAATATAAATATTTTTTTAAAATTTGACAATAAATAAAACTGTGAATAAAAAAAAGTGTAGATAAAAAGAAAATTGAAATATTCCTGGAATTTAAAAAATTAAACAAATCTTGTCGAAAGAAGAGTTTATGAAATTTAAACAAAATTAGAAGATGTGGGATACATCAAAATATTACTTTTTTAGATTTCACAAAATGGAAATAATAGTTATGAAAAAGTAGTGTTATTACTCCCTTTTTTCTGTGCATGTATCTCACATAGTTGTATCACAAATTACTTTTAACACATTGCCTTGTTGAAACATTTTTAATAAAAACTTAGATATTTTAAATCATAATGATGCATGTCTTATTGAATGGAATGCGATAAAACAATGTGTATCAACACTAAGATTGCAGCAAATGTATATTTTTACTTCTTTGAGAAATTTCAATAGGAGTGATACATATACCTTGAGAGTTATTCTTTATTAGACATTGTATTGCCAGAGGTGCTTTAAAAAGAATTACGGAATTGAAATAATAAAAATGATGTACCTTGCTAATTAAAATATTAGTTTTATATTTTGAATACATCATATTGCTTGAAACCCTCAAGTAAAATGTTTACGATCAAAGTCTCATACACACTTCATTGACGAGAGCAAAATATGTCGTTCGTTCACCCATTAACTTAAATTTGAATTTATCTGTGTAATCCCACTTAGACATGCTTAACGAGATAGAACACGTAAAAGTTAATTAAATAAACTATCTCCTATTCGACATATACACTTGGCTAATTCTGAACCAATCGGAATACACCCTGAAGCTACTGTTTCCAACACATGTCTTTACGATACTTCAGCCACTCTTTCATATGAGAGCATCTTAATTCAAAGTAAACATACCCCAACAGAAACCAAAATAACAAGAGTTAGAGAAATCGAAACTATTGACTGTTAGCAAGTTACAGTAATTTAACTTGTTTTAAACTTAAGAGAATGGAATTTATCTTTATGATTACTATTACTAGTTAAGCAATAACCCCGTGTAGGTGTTACTTCATGTATTTATTCATCACATTCAATCCGATGAAATAACTTAAAATTGGTAATCTGAATGAAAACTATGCAAATTCATAACCAACGATAGTAACTAATATGAGAAAGTAACATGTAGTAGTAAATTCAAATTCGTGTGCACTTCCTTCAATTCAGAAGGGTTGCTGTTCACCCACAAGATGACCACGATTATGATTGAAAAACTAATTAATATTGAATATAACTAGAGAAAAACATGACGGTAAACAACAGTGAACTTAAAAAAATCGGTAGGTTGTGTCAAGGACACATACCGTAGTTTTGACGTGAATACTGGGACTTGATATTGGATGAATGTAGCAGAAATAGAAAGTTTGAACGATGATTTATAGTGTGAATATTCAACAATTAATTTACAGTTTGGACGATTTAGTGCAGTTTGATATTAATTGTTGCAGAGAGATTGTTCTTGCTCAATATTAATTGTAGCGTAGTTTGGTAGCTTTCGAATAACACCACATACGCAGTCCAAAGTTACAGTGGCCCAAAGATCGCCCAGAACGGTAGAATTTCAACACATTTCCGACCCCCTCCCCACGTTCAGTGAGCCTGTGCACTCAGACCAAAGGGCATGTCAGGTACGGCCATCCTTTGTCTACACGATGCTATAGTTATCTTCTTCTGGATACTCCTTCTAATTCTGAAATCATACAACAAAGCAATCGTAAAGCTTTTGCAACACTCAACTTTTCATGCATACCCCAAGTACTGTTAAAGAAGTTTATACGATACGATGTTAGGTAGGATTTTAAAGAAGTATTCATGACAAAAGTAGAACTTTAATAATAACGGTCGTAGTAATAAAATTATAAATTCAATAAAATAATAGTAATAAAACAATAAATAATTAATCACGACATACTAACAATGATAGGCCTTTTCTGTCACAATAAATGTAGGTGATGGTAGTGTTCGAACGTGCTTCCTATACGCATTCCAGACGTGATGTCACTTGGCTTGTTCTTCGAATAAGAGCAGCATGCCCCCAATAATTCAGCATGTCCTCAGTAAAAATTCCAGAGTGAATTCGATATTTATTTCTGGTAGCTAATTGTTCAATACCAATTCGTTAAACGCTAAACGTCACCAAAACACTGATAAAATAGATTTTAAGGTAACCCAGATATGTATTTGTGAGAATATTTGAGTGGCGAAAGTAAAATCTTCACTTTCTCTCTGGTTTATTTGTTTACACTGAGAATCCTTCTTGTAGCGGAAATTAGACTGCTCCAGAGCCCAAACTCACGATTTGTTTTTCCCCATTCAATAACGTAATCGTCGGAGTCAAGTCACCACGAATTTAACAATACTTTGAAATGTCTAAAATATGACAAGATTATATTTATACATGTTAATAGCTACAATACTTAAGAGAAGGATTTTCAATGTAAAACACATAAACCAAACCAAGACGGAAGTTGGGCTTCCCCTACCCAAATGCTCTTGTATAATATGTTACCTTAAATGTGGTTTATCGCTGTTTTGAAGATGTTGGGCGTCAGCCAATTAACCATCAGATATATATTTCGAATTCATTAATTGGAAAATTGAAGACGTGCTGAAAATGTATTCGAAAAACGAGCCGTGACAGATATACAGATTATGGCATTGAAATGGTCACGTGATAATTTTAATCCGTATGAAAGCTCTGCATTTGCAAAAGTAGAAGGTCCGTTTGGAATTTGTTTACATCTTTAATATCAAGGAAATCATTGCTTCGAATTTTTCAAGGGAATAATGATTATTTGCATTTTTGAGATATGTAAAATTTATGATACAGTGTCTGTATCAAATAATTGTATCAGAATAGTCTAATAGGGTTGAAATGTTTAGCGGGAATAACATTTTATGAAATAAATTAAAATATAGTCCAATGAGGTTATTTGTTATTTTCACTCCCATCTGCTTTTATTGTTATATATGTATAGTATGAGCTGTTGATAAAGCTGATTATAACTATTCATTTTTTATAAATATGAGCGAAAGTATATATTTTAACAAGCGTAATACATTTTTTTTTCCAATCTTGAAGTTGAACAACCGTCTGTAAACAATTTGATAACTTTATAATTTTTGGTTTCTTGAGGTCTAACTAACCCACCTGGTGGTTGTCTCGACGAAGTACATTGACATTTGAAAAAAAACCTGACTAGATCTTAATGGACGAGATATCCCGTCACCAGATCTTGATATCGCCAATTCAAAAATGTGGTAACATCTTTTGATGAGATATCTCGTCATTTACAAAAAGGGTTAAATCTTGAAAGACGAGATACTACGTCGAAACCTCTTGGAGGGTTTAAAAATATTCAACTAATATTTTGAATTTACTTTAAATTCCCAGAAACAAAGACTTTTTAGGTGTTTGGGAAAGACCAGTTCAAAATATTGCGATACCAAAATTACTTTCGCCATCACAAATATTACTTTATTTCACACAAAACAAGTACAATTTCTAAATATTTTTTGTTATGTTGGAAGATATAAACTTTAAAGGGTCTTTGGGGAGTTTCCATAATTGAATTGTAGTCAATCAATACTCCTAAACATAAATAAGAATATTCTGATTACATATTTCCATAAATAAGAATATTCTAATTACATGTTTCTGTAAATAAAAATATTCTAATATATTTTCATAATGAATGATAAAACATAAAGATTAATTGCAGAAATGTTCCTTAAATATTAGGCAACATACAAAATTTCCATCGGTTATATTCATTGAGTAATAGAAATAGGAATGATTGATTAGGACATGATTAATCATAACTCTAGAATATATTTTACGATGCGTTGAGAGCTTTTCATACAAACCAATATATCCACAAATTCTTCAAACAACTCCTTAGGAAATTCAAGTTCCTTCTGATCTGAAATAGGAATATCATCCATCTTTACTCAAAGCATTTTTCATTCGCTTTAACAAAAGATTTCAATTAACCAGACTTATTCCTCGACATTCTGAACCCTCTTGGCTTCCCTTCTCATTGAAGTAAATTCAGAGAAACTGACTTGTTTAAGAATTTGGCCATAAATATTCGTTTCTCGAGAACTCCAACATCACACAAGTTCTGCATTTCTACATTTACTATTAGTTTTACAGTATATCTAATTTATGGAAGCAGGCACTCCATCATACATACATCGTAGCTTCCATTGAATTAAGTTTCTCTCTGTATGGATATATATGTACTTATAGTCTTATTTAAGTATCAGATGGATTTTATTCAGTTTACTATGTGCATATCTAATAACATATATTGAAAGTCCTTTTCCTTTATATATGCAAATACCATATAGAGAGATTTGTATTATTTAATATTTAACTTGAAAAAGAGAAACTCTATTTTCTGCTTTCTTATAGCACATGCATATTTTTAAACGTGGAAAGCTATTTTGTTACAAAAACTAAATGTAAATAATTACTGTTATAGAGTCATACAATTGTGTGCGTTGTAAATTTATATATTAATTCATTTAATCATTTGCAATTATGTACATGCATTTATATACAGAATATTGTCATTACATCGAATAAAGGTGCCGTATGCAAATCTGATTAGAGTTATACACTGATCATATCCGTGAATATTTCATTCGATACGTAGTATCGGTGTGGAGGTAGCATCATGGCTATATATAGGTATGATGAGGGGTAAAATGTGTGTACATGGGAAATTGAATAGAGTGATACACTCATAAAATTATCTCTGAAATTGGTCGCTGGGGTGTCGCTGATGCAGGAGACGCTGAGATGAGAACGATGTTACAGGGTCAAGAATAATTTTTTAAGGTTTCACTTTGGTTTGTCGAGGAGCTTGTTCTTTTTCCGTCATTCACTCTCAGCATTCTTGTGTTCCCGAGAGACACCCAGTTTTGACCCTTGTCGGTTGCTGCATACCCAATGTTCTGAACAATGCCAACAGGTCCACTTATCCCATATTCAATCACTGTGGCTGCTTGACCGTCATCCATAGTTCTATTTGTTCCATTCCGTATTGTTTGTTTCTTTTATATATATATATATATATATATATATATATATATATATATATATATATATATATATATATATATATATATATATATATATATATATATATCGCGTGTGCTGCTCGCGGTTGTCGAGATAACCTTTGAAATATTCCATCATTTCCTTCCATCACCCACGAAATAGAAAGGAGTCGTCGCTTGAGAAAGGTGACGCTAAGTGGTTAGTACAAAAGTTGATTTTGAGTCTTTTAAGAGGGGGATTATGAATGACAAAAATATCTTCTAGCAACCACTGTTCTTATTTACATAGATCATTTTCATTTTAGGAAGTACATTTATTTATAATAACGGGAAAACACATCTGCATAAAGCAAATATCGATAAAAAATCTTCTGATTTTAAATATTTACTGATTTCTGTATGCTGTAATCAATCTTTGTCTGTTAAGATGAGTACCAAGTGTTATACTTAGATATTTCTTTGATTACAGTAGTAAGTGATGTGATACTTTAGTACTTGTGAAATGTTATCATGTGAATGTGAATCATCATGTGAAATGTTAAACTGTTCTCCATACTAATTTCATGAAATACTATACTGTCATCTTTAGTGTTTAAAACGGCAGTCATAAGTAGTTATTAAAAATTCTCAAACAAAAGCAAACGTTAGTAAGTTGCTAATTTGTAAGCCATATCGGTGGCTTTATTCCATGATAAAAATATGTTTTTTTTCCCAATAACATATTTATTCATACTGTCAAACGTATTGTTTCAATTGCGTATCAGCGAAATAATACCAAAATACAGAACATTCAACAGACAAATTGAAAAATAGTGCATGGAACAGGCAAAAATCCTGTACAAATGTACAACATAAACTACATCATTTAAACACAAAAATAATACAGACGTAGAACAAAAATTACGGATAAAAGTAAAAATTCTGCTCGAAACATAACCATAGAGAAACAGTTAAAATATCAGTTTTTAACTTTAAAGTTATCATAGTACTAGAAAATGTTAAATTTTCAATGTAGTTGGAGATAATCTACTGATGGTGTTCTTTTAAATTGGGCTATATGTATTGGTTGATTTTTGAAATAATTTTTGCTGAAAAAAATTTCCTCATAAATATTTTTACTGCGAGTATTATCAGAAGGTAAATAGATACTAATCTTGTTGAGTAGGCTGCTACAATTTATTTTTTAAATTTCAAGTTTTAAAACATTTTGACACGAAGACAATTTAGGATTCTAGAGATGAACGCAAATAAGAATAAGCTTGATTTTCTCAAAAAAAATTAAGAGAAATATGTTTTAGAAATTTATTTTGAGCTTTTTCAATATTATAACTGGGATATTTATTAGATGGATTGAATACTGCATAGCCATGCTCTAAAATAGTCCCTACTAAAGAAATAAAAAGACAAATAAATCAGTTGCGTCTGGAAAATTTTGACACATATATTACAAAAATCCAAGCTTTTCATGTACGGTATATAAATGTCTTAATATACTAATATTCAGTCGGATTCATCTTACATTTTTATGTTACATTAATGTGGATGACATGCAATCTCTATCCCGTGTCCTTTCGAAACATCATTGCATTAGTTCTATAGTAATACGAAAGATGTATTGAACCTGAAGAGAGAAATAAGGTTGTTTATGATGTCTGGTGTTTACGACTTCGTGAGTCAATATACTAGGGTATTTCAATCCCATTGAGTGTTTAAGTGATTTATAGAAATAGCACTCTTTTTTATAGAAAGCTGCATATTATTTGTATGACTTTTGAAAGATTTACTGCTGTTATAAGGTACGAGCTTTTACGACAATGTCTGAAGTATGATCGTAAAAAAGTCGTTAATAAAACTTCCAGTTTCTGCTATTGAACAAGGATGATTCTGCCAATATGTTAGTAAAAGTAAGATTTAATATCTATTCAAAAGAAACTCCCCATTAATGCTAATGACCAATATTTTGAAATTAGAGTAATTTGAAGCAAAAGGATCTACAAACTGTAATAAAATTTATTATTGAATATGGAGAGACTCCCATTGCAATAAACTAGTTGTAATTCTATAAAAAGTTTGAATTCCAAGTACAAATGTAATTTGTATCAAAATAAAATAATTTTAAAGAACAGTATTTTATTCTACCGTTAAATTAGTGTTTTTACGAGTCAATATATAAGTGTATCTTAATTCTAATGCTAAATAACTAAATTTCTTACATAATTATATTCTATGTAAAACACCATGTCACTTGAAGAAAGTTCTATTTCCAAAATTTTATTAGTCAGATTTGGCTGCACTGAAGATATTGATTTATTTTTACCCAAGTAATTGATTTATTTTTACCCATTTCAAAAGTCACTAAAAGGAATTTTATATGTGGTTATCGATATTTTTTCTTAAATGAATCTTGGATGCTAAATCAAACGTATTTATCATCCATTTATTGAACGTAATGGCTTTGAAAGAATTTTGAAATGTTTGGGAAATGAAGTATATAAGTAGCAACAGAAGATGCAGTCATTTGAAGAAATTTCAGCAAATGATGAGAGGAAGCAATGTAAAATAATTTTCGAAACACTAGGTATATCAAATGGGAAGTTTAATTCAGGCATTGGAGTATAATTTTCTGTTGCAATCTGTGTGGCACAAATAATTTCGTTAATGTGCGAATAAAAATTTTTTTTGAAAGGTGGTTTGTATATTACCATTGTTTATACAACTTGATAATTATACAAAACTGCGCTATTTTCTGATAAATGCAGTTAAGAACCTCTTTACGAAAACGACATAAATCAGTACAATTTCGCAACCACTTTTCGACAAATATTTATTCTCTATTAAAAATTTTACAAAAATATATCACACCATCAGCGTGTAAAGAGCAGAATGACGAAACTGCAATTGCCAAAAATGTCTGCTTCGTTCAATATAACTACATGTACCAAAAGGTGAAAAATAATGTTTTTTATACATATTTATGAATTAAAACATCTGTGTTGTTTCAACTTCTGAGAATCGTTGCACTTGAGACACTACCTATTATTTATTGCGTTAAGTAACAACGTAGTTTAATTCCAAATTTGATACATAAAAAAATCTATTCAATCAAGTTCTAAGCAAATTGAAGTTACTATGAAACTAGTTTGAAAAACATAACATGTCGTTCGTATGGCCAAATGGCTCAATTCATCATTTTATCTCTGACATCCCAATAGGGCTTGGAGAGGTTTCAGTACTGTTATTGAGAGAGGTACAGACCCAGGCAAACTAGAAAGTCCCGGACTGATCCTCATTCATTTTGGAATGAAAAGTTTTACAAATTGCAAATTCCATTGAGAAACGTATTCCAGTTATCTATATGTGTGCTGTAAGGCAATCATTTTCATGCATAAAACGTGATTCAAAATTATAAGGTCGGATCTTTCCCTTAGGTATTGATCTCGGATCGTCGCTAATAGCCCGTTGTGTTACCGAAGTAAATTCAAACTACCTACCAACTAACCACTACTAGCTTTGTTGTTTATTAGTAATGTTCATTCTGTTAAATGTTATATTCAAACGTTTCTTAACCTAATAATCCAGATTAAAAAAGTATTAATTTAAATAACATTGTACCTCTATGGTTTAGATTTAAACGCGACAAAATGTTTATTATGGACAACACATACTAAGGACAATTCAAGGCAAGAGACAAACACACACCGTCACTCGCAGTTGACCTTCATCGGTCTACTATTGACAGTCTATTTGTTAGAGTAAAACAGTTAACACAATAACTGTTGCTGTTACAATCCATCTGGTGGCTTTTTAAAGCTATTGAAACAATAATTTAATGACATTCAAAACTATGTTTGCCATTACAAAATGGGCCATGGTAGTCCTGTTGGAAGAGCAACGGATCAGCAATCGGGTAATGCAAATTCGGAACTCGGTCCAGCAAAATACCGTCGTGTACACGGGGGCTGTTGCAGGTTAAATTTGCCGTGGCCTCAAATGTCCTCACTTTGGGGTGTGGAAGTTTGGAGAATGTGGTGCCAGTTCAGGCATTGACATCGTCATGTGACCTTGGTTCAAAATTACTAGACATTGTCCTTGGATCTTACCTTTAGTGATTGATCCCGAACTGTCGCAATAGCCCGTTGTGCTGCTCCAGTGCAAAGTTAATTAACTACCTGCCAACCTACCATCACAAAATACTATCAATTCAATAATTCCACGAAAACAACCCTTGAAGAAATGGACACCTCAGTCCCTCCATCTGTTAGATGATAATGTATGGCAATAATTATTTTATACAAGCACATACACGATTCGCTTCGCAACTACCCCGATTACTAAAACGAGCGCCACACCCTTGTGTTTTTCCGTACGTAATCATCTCGCCGCAGGGATAGATAAACAAGCAAATAACAACTTAAGGCCATAATATCTGGCTAATATTGAATATGTGTCTGATCGTGGGATCAATTTTCCGCAGATGGGACATAATTCGTCATAATATTAATCATCCATCATGTCATTGTCATAAAAAAGTATTAAGCGAGCGAGGATGAAATGATTTCGATGGAATGGGATTTCTCTGAAGGCAGATGAGTTTCATAAAACAGGTATGAGTTCTTCCTAGACCAAAACAATCATGAATCGAAGGCTATAATGTATTTATTTTATCATCAGAAATAATATCTTTGTTTTGATAAATTTATGAAGTTAGAATTGTTATGGTTTGGTAAAAGTGAAACCTGAAAGTACTGCTACATATACATAATGCTTTTTTATCACCAGAAATAGTGGAAGATATTTTGTGTGTAGGTGTGGTAAAAGAGCGTGAATGCATAAAAAATTCCACTAATATACAGTTACATGTACACAATTTTTTTACTATCCATCAAAATGTTAAGTTGTTTTATTTATCAGATATATTTATGAGTCATGTGTCACTCTTTCACAGCAAAGTTTTATCTCTGATATGTATGCATATGGTTTTTGTTAAATACTTGATACTTTATTTACTCCTTTCATAGGCTTTAGCTATTTTAAAATTCAGTAACAGGATACAAAACGTTTGAAAAGTAAGCTAACATACTGAATATAAATGTAAGCCTACCATTTCAAAACTAGGTTATATAGCATAATTTTCTTTTGAGTTTTATGATAATTTCAGAAAAATCTACATTTTCATATAGAAACATTTACGATGTGTCATCAAATCAGAAAAATTGAAAATCAATAATACAGTTTACTGTTTTCAAACCCGGCTAATGCTCTTGATCTTGCGTCAAATATTGATATTTCTAGTCCAAAGTAATTATCGAGAATCCTTTATTTAAATTTTCATATATTGTGCATTTCTCTACTGTTATTTTTTAAGGGTAGTGTTAATCCTAATCTGCCTCTATTTGATTTTGGTAGGTGCACTACGAAGGCCAGGGAATATTCAGCACACCTGGATTATGAAACCACTGCTTAATGGACCTTGCAATAAGACATGATGCATTATCATGCTGATAGATGTTTGACCTCTTTCCGTAGTATTAGACAGTGTGAGTTCCACAGAATCATCTATAACTTCCAAAATCGTTATTGACATTCCTGATACCAATCGTAGGAAACAACTGTCAAAGTCCAGGCCTGATGCGCTCCTCCAAATCCTCATTCCAGCATCACCGAACTTCATAGGTTGGACGATATGCAGCAACAGATATTCACTAGTCACTAGCCATACACAGCAATAAATAGGATTAGAGAAATTTGGAACAGGATTCGTGGATCTATAAAATTGGTTTTCATTAATCTACCGACCAATTCCAATTAACTCTGCATCAGTTAGACATTGTGCATTTTAGGAGCTATGAGTGTTTGCATGCAGCCGTTTGGACATGGAAATTCAACTAGTACAACTTCTTACGAACTTCCCTTCTGCAAACCCTAACATATATGGACTCTTGAAACGTTTGGATAATGGTAACAGCATATAACGAGAAGATCTTATCACATATTTTAAAACTCTTCGCTCAATTTCCGGCAGTTTTTTGTAATCTTTCCTACCCGTTTATTGACTATTGTGACATCTTCATGCTCCTGTTATCATAGTGTGACAATTTGAAAAGTAACAGACAATACGAACGACTTACAGCATAGTGAATTGGGAGAAGTCAAGCTGCCAGTGATTGAATATGGGATGAGTATACTTGCTGCCATTGGTCGAAGAACTTGGAATGAAGTTGAATTTTATTGGAGTGGAGCAACCGACAAGGAACAAAACTGGTAATCCCCGAGAAGAGCACCAGATATTTAAAAAATGTTGAGTGGATGACGGGAAAAAAAGAGCTCCTAGTCTAACCAAAGTGAAACCTTAGAAAGTGATTCACGGCCCCGCAGCATTGTTCTCATCTGAGTCTACCCTGCATCAGCGACTCCCCAGCGCCCAATGCCAAAGACAAGTCCGCTAGTACCGTTAACCCTAATTTCCCATCTTCACACATATTTTACCCCTCATCATACCTATCGATAATCATGCTACCTCCTTTCCATTACTACATATTTCATGAAATATTCACGACCTTAGTGCTTGTATGATCAGTGTGGAACTCTAATCATATTTTAATAAGGTATCTTTTTGTTCGATGTAATGACAATCTCTTCTATATATATGTATATGCATGCTTGCAAATGATTACACAAAGTGATAACTAAATTTACAACGCATTGCAAGCACCTATAACACACACACACACAAAGCACCTATTTAGTAATAACATCCTTCAGAATTGGCTTAATATGTCCCAATTTTACACACAATGTTTGCCTAATGACATCCTTGAGTACCCTTCTCTAGTCCTTACTGCTTTTTCGTATAAATACCTCTTCTAAGGACTGTTGTCTATCAAGGCTTTTCTTATAGCCCCTTTGCATCGATCATGTAACCTGAAATTACGTTTTTCCTTTGAAAATCAGGTATACGGTAACTTTTTTCAACGTATACGAATAGAGAGGTGTATAATTGTGTTTCTAGATTATTTAGCTGCTAATAAAGCAATACGATCCCACGGAATGTTTGTTTTGTTCCAAGTATGAAGATAAATATATAGTCAAAGTAAATAAACTATATCTATTACTTTTACTACATTAACATTTTTAATTTAAATTATAAAAATAAATGACACATAATTTCGTAATATAAACTTTTAAAATCCTTAAATTTAATTATGTATTAGATAAAATTCAATCTCTAATAAAATCAATATGACTCGTATATTTCCTGGACGATTTAACGTTTTAGTGCGAATCTATGAACAAGACTCTTCTATGAATATTCCTTATTAGCTTTATAACTCAAACTCTTTAAAATTAATTAAATTAATAAATTAATTATTAAAAACTATGAATAATTGCCTTTTTTAACACTAAGATTTTTAAACTATCATAAACGGCTTTTAATAATCTTAATAAATGTTTCATACATAATTTTCTTGTTGAAAACAGACTTTCCCTTTCAAACAGTGCATACACGTCACAAGTAAAATGTCAAAGAAAGAATCATTTATTAACTAAAGTAACGATACCCGGAAAACAATTTTCCAATAAAAAATGAGTGTCAATTCCAAACAAAACCTACGTCTTTTATGGTATTATATTTTTGCTCGTGAAAAACTGCTTCTCCATATTAAATGAAGCACAAACAATTGTTTATTTATGAATGTGAATAGTTTTGCCATAAGATATATTTTGACAAGACCTGTAAGAAAAACTCATGATATCCTTAGATATATCCTATCATCTTGTCAGTAAATGTTTGGTCATACATAATTCTCCAGTCATAAAAATAACCCTATCATTCTTAATTCACCCAACAGAAAATATAGAAGGGAACTTCCTTGTTCAGGGAGTGCGCCAATTTTCAGTTGTTGATGCGCTCAGTATAAACTATAATAACGGTGTAGTTGCTATGTATTACTTTGCTCATAAAATATATAATGATAAGCTAGATATAAATTTAAAACGAAAATGAAACACAAAACTTGTCTTGAAATAAATGCAGATAATAAACTATTTAAACACTCGAACACTACTAAACACTCGATGCATTTAGATATTCATGGAAGCTTATTGATTTATGTATGTAAAAAGGAAACAGGTATATTGTTTCGTATGCGCTTTAGTTAATATACTTGAGAACGTCAAGCACATTTAATAACCTCATGTTTATTTTGTAATTTAATGGCGTTTCAGAGGGATGTGTGAATATGGGCACGTTTTTCAGGGTAAAAAAACACGCCAGACATGATACGAATATTTTACTTCCATTTCCTAAATTCTTTCGTATGATACATGCCAGAGTTACCTTAAAAATTTAGTTGAAAATTTATTTAAGTGAAGTTTGTAGTTTAATGCATTTGGCGTTTATTATTGTCGTTATAATTCAGAATTCTTTCTTTGGTATTTTTACTGGCAACATGCTGAAGTATTTGAAAAACAAGCCAGGTGACCTCACGTTCGAAATACATATAGGAAACACGCTCCACTGCAGAAACACTAACACCACTTACATTTAGATTGAAAAACTGCTTCTCATAAGGATTGTTCTCATTTTTTATGTTGTTCAATTCGCATTATCAAACATTGTTAATTTATCAAACAATCAAAAAATCATAAACGAGGTGTCGAGTAGATTTCTTGGTAAAATTCACGTTCCACTTGTTTTATTTTTTATAATTAGTACATTTCCAGGACTGCCTAGCATAACAGTCATTATTCCTAATGAATACAAAACTGTTTTCAAATCATGAGTTTTGTATGTAGGCATGATCATTGCATAACCTTAACTGGTTGTTGTCAGAATTACACATCTCGGCTAGTCAAGAAAGCAGTATCTTCGAATTTTATTTTCAGGGTTAACAATTGTTAAAATACTATTTGTAAAAGAATATGATGCGTCATAGCATTTAAAATAGTTGACGCATACTCAATGAACAGTTGATTGACTGATCATACCGTATTGATTTACATACCGTAATCTTCTGTTGTTAAATAACAATGTCAAGAAAACTGTAACGTAACTCTAATCACAATTCAGAGCTCTAATTATGAAGTTCTATAGCTTTATTAGAAACTAATATATCAGCAAGATTTTTAAACAATCATATAAGTATAACAAAACTTTTCATCATCTGTTGTTGTGCAGCTATTTTTATTGGATACATTAATGTTGCTGATTTCTAAACTGACATCAATTGAATGATATCAATTGCACTTTTGGTTATACATCATAGTCCCTTGATGAAGTTTTTCAAAGTAAACATGCGAAAGTTTTCAGGTTATTCAATCATTTTTAAACATATTTTGTAATTTTTGAGCCATTGTTTTGCATATTTTATAGTAAAAAAGCGTGGATTACCTGAAACCCTATTTACCTAAGCCTCATTTTCACCTCCATTCACGTCTACCACCCTTGCTAAAGGTGTCAGGAGATTGAACAAAGTAACGTAGTTTATCTCAAATGTGCTCTAATGGTGTCAAAAGTGGAATTATATTTTTCAATGTTGAAGATTGTTGGAAGATACCTAAAAGAAAAGTTCACTAGAAATAGATCATTAATTACATTTTCAGGGAACGAATTATATCACATGTGCATTATTGAACAATTCTAGGACTAAACATGGAACTAATACCTTTCTGTCAGGCGCGACAAAACAGATGTATTTAAAAACATCAAATCTTTATTTTTGATAAAATGTTGCATGTCTTTCTTGACACTAGGTTTCAAGAAATATTAACAAGCATTATTCAGCAGTATAATATTCAGTAATTTACTTATATACCATTTGCATTTCACTATAATGATCAATGATTTTTTTGGATATTGCAAAAAGACAATGTGCGATACCTTAAACTTTGATATCTTCGGTATCAATATTCCATACTGCAGTAAATTTCAGGTTGTGTCAATGCAATGAATTCGTATTGATTCTACATTGTTTATCATATTAATATTTTAAATTAGTACAATAAACCTCAGAAAAGAAACTCACCTATGTATAATTATTACTGAAACATTATGAAAGGAATTTGATTTCAGTCATAGGAACAACACATTTAGATTGTTAGAAATTTATAAAAGAAAGAACTTTCAACTATTTATTAGACAACGACTCATAAAGGAATAATAAATTACCATTTCTTAGGTTATAAGCAATTATACATTACTTCAGGTAACAAACCATGCAGAAGGCTTTTGCTTTTAAATTCTCAATGAAAGTTAAGACACTGCGTATTTATAAACAGTATATAATGTGTGAACAGTATATAGTTTCTTAAATTATAGCATTAAAACTGCATATTCGCATTCTAAAGGATATAATTAATTTCTTAGTAATGGAAGTAAAAAACTTATAAAAAATATTCTTAATTAGAAAAAAATTTTAAAGAATATTATTAAAATTTTAAAATAAGTTTTATTCCTAGGTAAGAGAGCATTCTTGGAATATTTTCTTTCGAATTTTTTGAGTGCCTTATTTTGTTCCAGGAAGTTTGGTACTTCCATAAAAGTGGATACATAGCTGCCTCCATTATTTAGCTTTATGTGTCACATCTATTTTACCTAGGTTAAGGGGTCCAGTGGACTTTCAAAATCACCAAAATCGATTGAAAAATCGCTTTTTTTTATTTTAGCATTAAAATTAATTTATATCAAATTATGTGGATCGAAATGATAGTTTTTCAATTACTATAATTTTTAATGGAATTACATAGATTACCGATTGAGATATTTTGACATTATTCTAATTTCAAAATGTTCCTGTGCATCTGATTTTAACTTATTCACTTGGAATTTTTTGGGTAATCCTTGAAATCTGTTGTATATCTCTAAGAGCAAATGAGGAATTCATCATCCTTCCAAATTTTGGTTTAAAATGTTGCTTAACCTATGCTTTTTTTGAAATATTTTAGATTTTTAAGTACAATCTTTTTTGTTTTACAATTAAGCGATACATTACTAAATGTAGTTAATTTGTATGTATATAAAATATTATTTGATGTAAAAGTTTGATAATACATAGAAAATTAATCTGCTTGGGACCTATCAATATTTGCTAATTTATTAAACATTTTTAATACGTTTTATGTAATAACTTCCGAATGACTTAATATTATTCGACTTTTTTATACAGTGACTCTTTCGTAGATTTTGTGCGAATTTCAAAACAATCGGATTATAACTGCAGAAGTTTGTTTTGACAGTCCCCCGTTAACCTAAGTGGATGACTCCCCCCTACACACCCAAAGCTGTTCTCGTGATCTCCGTTACTTTAACCACAAACTGTGAGGCTTACAGTTTGCTGATGATGCCACTGCTAACTTTCTGGACAATTCGCCTCATATGGTAAGCAATAACTGAGCAAAAATTACCTCTGTTTTAATTTTACTCTACAACACGGGTCCTTTGAAAAGTCTAATTCAATTATCTTATTTTCAAGAAAATATCTAACTCATTCGAATAAAATTATGCTTTACTATTTCTAATTGGAATGAGATAGTAAATTATTAACCTCCACCAGTTTTTAGATTTACTTCATTAACGTTTGATAGATTTTCTACCAGAAAGCCGAACTACATCTAGGCCGTTCCCCATTAAAACCTCAGCGCAACAACATTATAAAGTCAGTGAAATCAACCGGGTTTATTTTCTTGAATTTTAATTATAAAGGTAAGTATGTTAATTCTGCAGGATTTGTGACTTTCGCTGTTGAACTAATAATCTTAGCAAATGTAATGATACAGAATTTGTAAAGCATCATTTAGAAGTAGCCAAATTGCTACAAATAAATATTTTGTTCACTGTATGAATATATCGTCAGCATACAAGTGAGCTACACTAAGCCAAAATACAGTTCTGAGAAAACGAAGGGGAAGATTTTCAATAGCTAAACTCACTAAGTGTGTTTCTAAAGAAGAAATCTATCCTACCTGCAAAGAAAAAATGACTTTAAACATACACACTTCACCAGTCTAAAGATCACCACATTCTGATGTGGCATAGCTAAATAAACTCATTCCTCGAAAATTTTGGCTTGGTGTGTTTCACTTATAAGGCAACGATATTAGCAGATTACCTTCCTATTTGCTACGAGTTTAGTATTCTAAAATTAATGTATATTATATATACCTTTTCTTTTCACAGTATTTTAATCTAAAGAAAGCATTGACTAAACCTCTTTGACTGCGATGTGATAAATTGAATATGGGTATGGACATATTTTATTTATCTTGATCATAAACATTTTTATCGACACTTTTATAGCTATTATCTTGCAAAACAATTATTTATCACGAATACCTGATAAGAAAACATCAATCGAGAATTGCTTGAATGACCTTGTTTCTTAAAAATAAGAATTAAAGATAAGAATGGAAATGTTTGATAAAAAATGTTCATTTCGGAATAGTTAATCCCTGGTGGGTAGTTACCTTAATGTCTTGCCGTAAGATACTTTCTGGTCATAAAGTTTCAAAGAGAGATTAAAAGTCGCCCTTAAAATGTGTGTACTTTTTATCGTTTTCAATTTCAATTAAAATTACACTTTAAGTTTTTAGTGAAGCTTTATGCATACTAAACAAAATATTTAAATTCGTAATACTGAATAAATTATATTTTAATTTTTGTGTGCGGATGTAGAACTGTTTTCAAAATTTTATTATTTTATATTATTATTTGTAGTTTTGCAAATTTAATTATTTCTATTTTTGCAAATAAAAAATAAAGCTCACGAGAAACGCAAATTTGGAAAGCGAAACGGAAGAGGAAACAAGAAACACATTCAGATATATCTTTAACAAAACACTTGCATTTGTAAATGCACCATTATTTTTTTTTATTCATCATTTAAAAAAGGAATGATCTTTTTTGCATTTTGAATCAAGTATTAAAATCTCAAACTGCTAAAGAAGTCGCTAATTTCTTGACGTTATTTTTTATTGTTGAAGGAAATTTATAGATCTGAAAGCAATTTTAAGTTGAGGCAATTTTGAATGAAGCAGAAAGTGGTATATACAATATATTCTTCGGACACAATTTTCAAATTTTATTAATTACATATTTCAAGTATCAGACGTTGCATTTAACACTAGAACAACGTCAATTGATGTCATCGCTTTTGGTGCTTTCCCCATTTCGTATATTTTTTGTCAGAATCTGACAATTTCTTAAGACTTTTAAAAGTTTTCCTTGATAAGCACACAGTAAAGAAAATGTTTTATGTAACTGAATTTAGAAAAATTCAACAGGTAAATTTGTCTAGAAAGTCCAATGTTGTATATTCGACACCAAGCAGATTTCTCTATCTAAACAGATTTCGTTCGGCAAAAAATTACCTTAAAAGTAGCAAACCTAGCAGATTTCTAACTTCAATTAATAGTGCTTCTTTATTCATTTATTTGACCGTGAGTATATTGACACCCTATTCCAAAAACAAAAGGTGTGTTTACAAGTCTAAGTTTGTGCATCTTTGCAATTATTATTTCAATTACAACGTTATCCCTAGGCAATATTTGATCCGGTCAGATACAAAAACGATAACTGACAGAAAAGGTTCAAGCCTTGAAGAAATTATAAATTTGTTGTGAGAACTATCCGAACACTAACGATGGTGAGCTCTCCTGCTTCGACTATTTCCGATAAAGAAACCTGATTATATGAAAATAAAACAGAAGAACCTGATGAAAGAGTGAGAGACATAGAGACGAAGCTTATAATACCCAGAATGATTTGGATTTATACCATTCACGGATGGCACAGAATGGAAAATGCATAATGAGGGACAGATCGATTTTCTGCTATATATAGTTTTCGTGAAAGTAACTAATTTTTTGCGTGATTGTAAAGTAATTTTATCGAGCAAAACGTCAATAAGTCCTTCATGAATTTAGGAACCAATGAGTAAAAACACAGAATTATAATTATAAACCAGAGTTTTCTCAATTGCAAGAAATATGAAATTAAAAAAAGGTTATTTAAATTCAGCAAACACACACACGAAACGTGTTGTTCAGTCAAGTAAATGGTATACGGACACTATGGAAAGAGTCGTTGCTACAGTATCAATTGAAAAGTAAAGTATGTATATAATAAAAATTAGGTAAATTAATGTTAAAATATGTCAAAAAATGTTATTGTGTGTAAAGAAAAATAACATATATATGTTTCTAAATTCAGTGCTATACTTCTATTTGAAGGGTTGGACAATCGATTCATTTACCTGTGGAATATATTATGAAATTATATATTCCTATGAAATTCTTAAAAATAAGACTAAAATAAAAAATGGTACAGATATCATTTACATATTACAGCTATTTTACGGGATTTATTTACTATTATCGAAATGATACATCTAGAGGTTTTAGAATAACAAGAGTTGTGTCGGTTGTGTTAAATGTAAGCAAATATTACAAACAGTGCCAGATGTTCCTAGTTATAAGAAGCATAGTAGATAGTTATAGTAGAAGAATGGAATTAGAGAGAATGGGGGTGAAATGTGTTATTTTACCATAAATACACCAAGTAAAATTCATAATTGAGAACAAAAAATACGGTTATGAAAAAGATACTAAAGGATAGCATTAATAATTGAATAAGAACTTTATGTAGAGAACAGTGTAGGAAATTTTAAGTTTTCCTTTGGCATCAATTTGGTGGGATTTATCCATGTAGAAAAGTAAGAAATGTTTATTTGTGGTAATCAAGCGATGCTACGCCTAAAAGCTCTATACAAACTCAGAACACAAAAGATTGGTTTCTACGATTCCAACAGAATCCATTTTCTATCCGATCTTCTGAGGCATGAAACGGCACTCTTAATTTAGTTCTAGAATGACAAGAAGTGGTGATTTCCGAAAGCTGCTGTATGACAGAAGAGAACATTCTGATTCTGAAGTCGCCAAGAAAGTTATGTGTTTTCTGTTGATTGATTATAAATGCCACTTAGAAGATATGGCTTGTGAACCATTTGTTCACTGAGAAATCATTGGTGTGATTTGCTTGCAATAAACTGTTGTATTTGATGACAATATCTGTATTTGGACTTTGGTACATATTATACATTCAGTAATATTAGAAATTGCATAATGTTTAGTTTGAAAATAAATTTACGTTTATACTTTCATTTATTTCCTGCTAAGATTACATACTTATAGTTACCGTATTAATGTTTCCGAGAATGTTTCATCTCTTTCTAACCTTCTGAGAGGTTCAGGCACACCTATCCATTATACTACTTACTTGTATCAATTCTTACCAGTTTTGTCCTGCTTGAATAATAAAATGTTTCCCTGGATTTTTCAACCAATATATGTGTTTGTTTAATCATTATGAATGACATTGAGGAAAATAAATACACTATTTGGAAATCTCATGACGCTTAGAGTTTGAGCATTCAATAATATTTTCTTCTTGATTGTTAACCGTTACTGTTTTAAAAAATGGAGACTAGAATTATGCTTTCTTCCGATGCCTGCTTATGAACAGTTTAACCCTCCTGTCACCAAATGGTGTGAGCATGGTTATGTGCGTTACACCAAGGGACCGTGGAAGGGCATCCACATCGCACCCACCGTGTGGGGACTTACATTCTAGAGGACTTTTGAGGAAGTTGGCCGTCATTTACGTGTCGTATTCAAGAAACTTGGAACAGTCAACCGAGACTTTCAGGACCTAGGAACATACGAGATTAAAACTCATAACGAAGTTCTTCAGTCTACCAGTTTCTTCTTAGGCTGCTTGGTTTCTATAAGGGCTGATGAAAATTATATTTATGATATTTCTATTTAAGTAAGCCTTTTCTGAACCATTTCATTATAGGTATACAGTTTGACACAATTCACCTAATAAATTAATGTTTCTTTTATTTTACTGCTCATTAACAACATGAATAAGTTGTTTCTATGCTAATAATATCCATCATTGCAATAAACAATATTTTTAATTTTTACTAACATATTCGTTCAATTAAACTCACTAAAATGTTGTCAATACATTTCATAAGCATAAATATATATGTTAATAAATAAGCCCTATGAAACTCTCAAGTATATTACATATAAGCTTCCTTCGTATTCACAAATGTAATGAATATATCCTTAATGTTTTTGATAGAAGATTGATACTAATATACCGATTATTAATTATTACCGACGTAATATACAATTAAATATAAACTCGTTACTATAAATTTATGAACTGAGTAAAATTAACTCCCTACGTTAATGTATTCTGTACTGGTTTCTTAGAATAGTGACTCAAATTCGGTTTTTTACCTAAAGTGAAACCTTCACCTCCTGGTTTCTCAGAACAGTTCACCTTAGAATAATGTCCCAGACACTAATTTGCCTCCAAGTGGCGCGCCACCCAACAGTTTGCGAACAACTGCCATATGTTATTCTCAAAATTGTAGCAATGCCTTAAACATTAATATCCTTAAAATAGCTTGATTAAACATTCGTGGAAGCCTTTTAAAGTAAACAGACACAATTGTCCCAGAGCTTCCGTGTTTGTGCTGCCACTCCAGTCTATTACAAATCGTCATGCCTGAAGAAACTCGGGTAAATATGCTGGTCTTCAGGCCCCATTTCATGCATGATATTCTTTCTGCAGGGACCCTGGATTATTTCCTTGACATTGAGCGATGATGGGGCAAAATGCATTGATTCAATATCGCACAAGCGTCGATAAAACTCGGCAAAAAGGAAACATTCAGGAGAGCTCTTCAGCGATATGGACCATATACGTATAACTTAGGTGGTGTCACATGCAAGGGCCTTGTGAAGGGGTATTATGTTTCTTCCTATCCAACCTGTGGGTGTATATTCGGATGCTGAGGGCGTTGATGGTTTTAATACAGAATTTATTATATACTTCATCACCTTTATTGTAAATCTTTAGAATTATAATTTACACAGAATTCTTATGGTAATTCAAAAATAATTCGCTTTCGCATTTCCTTATATCCTGTAGTTCTGTATTTGGACGATGAGGAAGTTTATGTTCTTAACAAGTCATTATAAATTTCAACTTAATTATAAATTTTTAGAATTGTAATTTATGCAGAATTCTGATGGTGATTAAAAAATAATACTTTTGCTTTTACTTTTGTTCTCCAGTTGTATATTCAGATGCTAAGGACACATATTGTTAAGTCGGGACTTGGTTTTAAGATAGTTCTTGCTGAGTTGCTTTAAGAATCATTGTAGAACTTCTCATGGGAATAAAGTGATATCCTGTTACCAATCTTTATCTAGTGTCAACACAATATTTTAGAAATTGGTATTAACCTTCCTGATGGTTGTCTCGAGGAGATATCTCGCCAATAGCAAAACTGACCAGATCTTGATCGATGGATCTCGTCATTAGAAGAACACATGATAATGATCATCAGAAGAAAATTGACCCGATCTTGATCTCGTCATCATAAAAAAATTCGGCAATACCTTGATGACACGATATCTCGTCATTAGCGAAATTGGTCAGATCTTGATGGACGAGATATATCGTTGAAACCACATGGAGGATTAAATACAATTTAAGTATGTGCTCCCATGGGTGTCAAAAGTAGAAATACATTTTTAACGTTTAAAATTTTATTGGAGGTTGTCTTAAAGAAAAGTTAACTAAAAATGGATCATGAACCTCATTTTTATAAACGGGTTAAGCTGAGACAACATTTGAAATAAGATAGAAGGTATTCCTGACACTTACATGATTGCAATTGATCTACAAAATATCTTACCATTTCCAAAGAGAAGTGTTTTATGTACAGTTATAATTTAGTTATCCATGCTGATATTACTGGCAAAGTATTAGAAACTACTATTTTTAGTGTTCAATAACTTGTACAAGAAACCAACAAAGAAAACCATACATTCATGTTATTGAGTGCAGTTGAATCAAGATGGTGTTTCGAGAAAGTGTTTCACAAAACTAAAAGAAAAATAAACGGACAAAACTTATTTTTCATTCAGTACGAAAAAGAAAATCGTTTTTGTTTATAACTCTAATTTATAATTTTTTCCAAAAACTTAGAATCGGATTAAGAAAGGAGATTTCAAGTTGTTAGTAACGTTGAGCGGAAAAACTATCAGAAATGATAAATGAAATAAATTAATCTGGATAGACTTGTTCCTCTTAAAATACATCACTCTAGTTTGTCATTAGTTTTTGAATGCAGGATGTTTCCTCCTTTCCATGATGCAGTGTTATTGTTCCATTTTAATTCTACAAAATATTGTGATCTGGATTACATTAGGTTTATATTTTTTAGCTTTTCTGTTTTTACATTTCATTGTTATCTCCCGAATACCAGTACTATTTAATTATTAAAAGTTGAAATTATTATTTTAAGAAAATACAATTTATAAAAAACATTGTTATTAGAAAAAGCTTGAATTTCCCAAATCGTGCTTTTTGGACTTCATTTATTCCTAAACCCATCAAATGCGTAATTGGATTCTTTTAACAATAGTGACATTCTAAAGTTCTTATATCCACGTATTTATAAATAAAAGAAGTGTTATACTTAGGAAATCTGAAATTCCTTGTTGGTGTTATAAAATCCATCACACCTGATTTGTATTCATATTTTCACTTCGATTCATATTTTAGTAAAAATGATGGGGCAAAATATTATTACATACAACTATGCTGTAATTTAACTGTATTGGGCATGGAAAAAAGAGAAAGAAGGAATACTTTTTGGTTCTACTTTAGCCAATTTATAAAATAAAATGAACACATTTCATATATTTAAAATCAGATCTTAATATTGCACTTGATGTTGCTTTTCAGTTATCAAAATATTTCCTTGTAAACATGAGATAGACATTTACTTCGAATTGGCAGAATAAAGGTTATCCAATTTTAATGGACTTGATTTATCATGATCATAATAATCTCATGTAACACGCAAGGAACATAATGTATCATAATTAACAAAAATTACTGTTACCATTTTTCTTCGATATTAGCTCTTTCTGAGGTATTGAATTATCTTTTCTTTCACACTCTTTGTATTTGAATTCGTCTTTAATAAATAATTATAAATATTTTATTATATATAATCACATTTTTTCGAAATAGAGAAATGCTATCAACATTTTAAAATGCTGATTCATTATTAACTTTATATAGAAAGAAATAAGCTTTCAAAAGCTAATTAATTGTACTGAATGTCAGGGAAATTTAGAACTCAGTTTTGTAAAACATAATGTAATTTAACTAAATCAGAATGAAAAAATACTTTGGAAAAAAGAACAAAAAGCATTTATACAAACAATGGTGTAGAAGGAAATATACATACGAAAGTCTTTTGAAGGTTGTATTTAGTTTTATGAAAAGTTAAATTATATATCTTGAATTTGTTTACAACTTTAAAGAAAAGAGAATAGATTGTTCCCATAAAAATACCTTTCTGAAATATTAAACAGTAATCGATTTATTCACAAAAATTAGGAATAACAAAAATTACCAAACAAATTATTAATTTACATGAGCTAATTCTAATAACCTCAATAAAGTTTATAAGAGCATTTTAATGTATAGTTAAAGATTCCAATAAAAGCCTGTCTTTCTCTAATTTCTCTGTCAGTAGATTGATCGAAACAACGTGGGATGATATCTGAATAATTCATTACTCTAAAAGCACTACTAGGTACACAGATTGAGCCTGAAGTATGCCAACTATGCTGGGATGCATTAATCTACGTTCCTCCTGCATGACTAATTACGTTAAACGTAATTAGTCACAGCAACAGGTCTAGAACGCAAAGGATGCTGTAAGCAGAAAAATATGCTACCTTACGTGGACAGATCTAGTTTTAAACAATTTCGCGATACCATGTCTTGCCACATGTGCTATAAATAGATTATTTCGGGGGAAGTGATTTTAATTTATAAATTTTATTTGATGTACATTCTTTCCGCAAGCCTGGAGGGTTAAAGTTTGTTGGTTTTTCAGTGGTTATATTTCGAATTTGCAATAGAAGAACAGGAAAGTGTGATAAAAATTAACAATTTTCTTAAAGATAGTTTTGTGGAATGTCATTTGATTCATTGTTTTTATCTAATTTTTGTTGTGAAACAGCAAAAAAGTAAAGCTTTTACATACATCATTAAACTCTAAGACTAATGAAATTAAAACATTCAATAAATATCGTTTGCAAAACTTAGATCTAATTTGTACCGTTAAATGAGTAATTATTGTTTGATGAAGTATAAATTATATTTTTCTTTACTTTTGAATAGCTTAGTAAAATATATTCCTGGATTTTTACTGGTAAGTTCTACGATGTGGGCGTATGTTATTACTTTTGAAATTTGACTATTTTTTGTTGACATAAATTTAGAGAAAATAATTTTGCAATTAATATGGGGTATTCTGTTCGCATGAATGCAAATAATATTTTTATTTCAACTTTTAAGGTATATTTCGTTGATAAAAGGATGTAGTAAATATTAGTTGATAAAAAATGTCACCAAATCTTACAGAAAAAACACGGTAAGAAAAAAGTTTGTGTAGACATGAAATTATCAAAACTAGTAACATATCTGCAGACTATTTACTGTATACTAGCAGAATTTCCTACTCGAATTGAAATGGCTAATTGTAGATCTAAGCGACCAGGGGAATATAATCACTTTTTCGTACAAAAATGTCAACGCGTCATTTAAGTGTCGAGAGAAAAAACAATTTTCAACATTTTTACAATTTAGACAATGTATATCCATCCAAATAGTATATACATTTCTCATACATCGCACCACTGCTGCACGACAAAGTTATGAAAGATGACACTGTGACTGATATCAAAAAGTCAATTTTGAGTTTCGGGAAAGGATAATATAAGCCCCTTCTTAAATTAGTTTCCTGTAGAATTACGGTAACTGAATTCATAAAAATGACCAATCTATGGCAAATAATCTGGCACTCATAGTCTTCCTGCCAATATATTTTTACTAGAGCAACTCTTGTACCAGGCATGAGACATTTCCGAATTTTATCATATTTTGGGAAAGATGATGGATGAATTTGATAAGATAGCCATGACTAAATATTTAAAGGAATATATTTTTTCTTGAAAATTCTTTAAAATTTAATGTATTCAGTGAAGACAAAGTATAGGTAAACAATTATCATTTTCCAAAAAATGGTGCAACCTTTACCTTCTGTACGATAAAAAGTTTAATGTTTGAAAAGTCCTAGTTTGGAATTTTTCGTCCTAGTTCGGATCAATAATTTTCTTAAAATATCGCAAAGTTCCAATTAAAGTTTGCTGTATTCTAACTTGCATGAAGCTTTAAATTGAATTTTTTTTAGAGGAGGTTGTTCTGTGTGATAAATGTGGAATTGCAAGTTACAAAAATAAATTTAACAAATCTTTGAAAACATATGTATTTATTAAATTTATTATATAAAGCAGAGCAAAATAAAATAAATTCGATGGGGAAAAAAGTTTTTTGAATATTTTAATTAGTAATTCTCTTTTTACTCGTGATTTCGCATAGTTGTCACAATTTACAACTAAAAATTGAACAAAATTTAAAAATGAGAATTTAGTTCCGAGCGAAAAAAATCAGAAAATATTAATATTGAATGTATTCAACAAACACGTGTTTTCGTTTCGTTGAGGACACGCTATACTTTAAAGAACTTTACTTAATACAGAGGTTTCGCTTTGAACGGAAACCATGTATCTCAATGGAATCTATAATTTGTGGTACTAGTTGAAAAAGTGATTACAATCACTATATTTAGTGCACACAAAAACAACACAAATTCTTGTTGGTTTAGTGCTCCTCGGCTCAAAACATGATCTACATGCAAAAACATGCTAAAAAAGTTTGTTCAGTTTCAACTGCATTTCTGGACAAGATTTAAGATGGGTGTATTCTGAATTTTGTAAATTTGAGATTTAAAACTAACTTTTAAAAATACTATAGTAAGTATGGAATTGTTTCTTTAATCTAATATGTTCTTAACCTGTCTACTTAACCATTCCTATAAAAATTGAATTCATATTATATTTTGTTACACAGTTTTGAATTCTTAAATATATCTCTTGTGGTGTATCTTGTGGTGCTCAATTTCGGATTCTATTGCAGATAAGTATTTGATCTATTTCTATAAAAGTATACTAATATTGTAACTTCAATATTTGTCATGCAATTAAAATATGACATTAGTTCAGAAAATATTGTTACTGTATTTCGTTAAATATTATTAGGAAGCAAGTTATTATTTTATTGATTACATAAAGTTTAATTAATAAGTGGCCTTATAAGCATTGTTTTCTTTAAGGTACAGGTGGAAATTAATGTGAACAATTATATGTAAAAAAGTAAAATGCTACAATTTTTAATTTACAACAAATTGTTTTTATCTTGCTGTAATTTATGAAATGAACTGAAATTTCTGAAAATCTTGGTAATACAACTGTGCATCATTCAACCTTATTTTAAAATTGGCAATAGCGCATTAATTTTGAATAGAAATTTTTGTAATCATAAACTTTATTCATCTTACATTTGTAATTTGTCTTATGAATGATTCCAAACTATTTTAGGATTAGTGCACTATTTAATCGAAATGTGTGTATTTGAATAATATTTATAGCTTCCTATCTTCACAATATTTTAATTTCTATGAATAGCAATACAAGTAACATGTTTAATCATTGAAAAGTTTTCTAGTCTGATTGCATAATTAATTTTCGTCTCATAACTCAAGATTCCTATTCAATATGTGGTTCAGATTTAAAAGTTCTGTGAAAACCTTCTTTAAGTATTCAAGAAGACTAATATTGTTTGAAGTGCCTTTTTCATTTTATAATTATTTTGCTATTGGAATGCAAAGTAAGTGAATAAATATAATTCTAAAAACTTCCTTCCTATTGCTTATCCCTTGAAAATTAAATGGAATATGCATGTATTGAAGTTTTTAAATTAATTCTTATATATATATATATATATATATATTCTTCTATTATATTCTTATATATATATATATATATATATATATATAAGAATTATATATATATATCTTATATATATATATATATATATATATATATATATATATATATATATATATATATATATATATATATATATATATATATATACGTAGGTAAACCTTAAAGATGAAAGCTTAGTTAATTAACAGGGCTTAAAAAGCATAATTTTCTACTGAATATAATGCGAATGCAAATTCTTTAATTTGAAAAATGTGTGATGAGAATTTCATATCTCTGTTCTGTATTTTCTATTAGGTATTTTTTTACATGCTAGTATCTTAATAGAATTCATGTAAAGCTTTCTATAGCACTTATTTTTATCTAAAATGCCTGCATGGATATAAAAAGTAATGGTTACGTAACATCTTTTACTACAGAAAATTATGTGTATTTGTTGTGACCACGACTTACTACAATGACCTACAACTGAAAGATGAAATATGGAGCAAGGGTTTAGGTCAATATAGTAGATTTGAAAACCAAAATTTTATTCAAAAAGTGGTCTCTACACCATTTAGATGTAGATTAAGAAAAAAATCATACTAATTGATTTCAAAGTTTCAATTTTCAACAAATAGTTGAATTTGTATCTTTGTAACTTTTTCTCTCTAATCAAAGTCTCAGCCCCCAAATAATCTCCAATAATAAATAATTACTTAAAAAGGCTTACTTAAAAGGCTTTAGTTTCCTTAAATAAAGGCTTTACAGCTATTATTTAAGGAAATTAATTTCCTTTTTGTGATATTTTTACCGTTGACCACTTATTGATATTTATCCAGGAATCGAAAGAAATAATGTACCAACTTTATTGTTGCAAACTTTCTTACATAAATCACTTTCAGCCAATTTGTAATACCAGGTACTAGTATACGGACACTGGGATAATAAATGAACTGTACAGTGCCATTCCTCTATGACTCTGCTTTATTTGCTGAATTCTCTAAATCACCACTTTCTCGAAGAATCTATCACAGAAACAGATGTCCAGATAGAAAAAGTGTGAGTGGTGGATTTGCCAAGCGAATTAGAACTGATTGAAAGAAAGAAAATAGGCTCTTGAGGGATATGTTCCTCAACCCAAAACCTGTTTCCAAAAAATCGGTTCGTTTCAATGCTGTGAGGAACAGCGAAAGGTGCAAATTATAACTTCTGCTTGCGTTAATCACAAAGCTGTCTTAAAGAACCATTTAATATTTTAATAAAAAATAATAAGAAATAAATTGAATGTTGGAAATGGAAAGATGCATTTCGGTTTAGCAACCTCCCTCTAGATTTTGGTAATTTTAATTCCAGTCACATTTTTAATTTTGGTTCACTAGGTGAATTTGATTTTTTTCGTCTGACGGGAATGTATCACTTTGAAAGTGCATTGGCGTATGAGGATTTATAATAATTCTGCAAGTGTGCAATTATATGCATGCAACCTAGCTAGTATTGAGTTCATATCATTTTTGTACCACATTTCGTACATTCAAACAAACAAACGAAACGTATCTTAATATCGGATGTGACTGTCCCTGATCTTCATACAAGCTCCGTAATCATGTTCCATACAGTTAAGTGGTCAAGAGCACCAGAGGTCAATAACTGCTATTCTGCTAATAGGGCACTTTCAGGATCTTTGGGAGTAATTGGAGGGGGTGCACGGGCAGAGACATCGTCCAATATCATCCCAAAGATTTTCGATGGGATTGAGGTCAGGCGAATATAGTGGTCACTTCTTACGATCAATGCTTTCACTCTCAAGGTACCCAGCCACCAATTTCGCTGCATGTGGACGTGCATTATCGTCCATAAGAAGAAATGTCGGACCAACTGTTACCGCGTACAGTCTCACAATGGGGTCAAGGACGAGATCCCGATACCTTTGAGCCTTCACGGTACCTCCTGTGAAAACGTGAAGGTCGGTGTGATAGCTCAAAGAAAATCCAGCCCACACCATTATATTGGAAGCACTGAAGACGTAGTATTTACTGGGCGTATTCCGTGTTCCTTGTTCTCTCTCGTCATCTGACCGTGGTTCAAAATTACGTGGTGTTGTCCTCGGATCTTTCCCTTTGGGATTGATCCCGGACCGTCGCCAATAGCCCGTTATGTTGCTCCAGTGTGACGTTAATTGAAATACTCTCCTTTGTTATCTCCAGATCCTCACATGCCTATTATTGGAATCCAGGGCAAATCTTGACTCATCCGTGAATACTGCGTTAGGCCATTCAGCTGCTGTCCAATTCGCATGCTCATGTCACCACTTCAACCATGCACCTGGCTTTCACGTTTAAATGGATACAAACTCGTGGTATTCGGGCATATAGTCTTTTCATATATAGCTTTCGCCGTATCATCAGAAGGTGTGAAAACCCTTGGACGACCGGGTGCAGGTCTCTGGACAACTAACACACTCGTTTAAATTGTTTCCACAGACGAGAAATCACAGTGGTCAACACCAAAGAAATTAGAGATGTCTTTAATAGACTTCTGCTTCAAGCCATCCCACATCGCTCCAGCGTTGAGAATCATTCAGTCGTCTTTTTTTGAGCCATTATTGACCTAATCTAATACACAAATAATCAAAATGGTCTTTTAAAATTTTTCTAATATTTAAAAGACCATTTAATATTTTAAAATATTTAATATTTTTTAATATTTTAAAATATTTAATAATTTTTAATATTTTAAAATATTTAATATTTTAAAATATTTAATATTTTAAAATATTTAATATTTTAAAATATTTAATATTTTTTAAATATTTAAACTCATCTACTGAAACGCTTCAGAAAGGCGTCGCATTCAACCAATGCCTAATTTGCATATTTCTGGAGAGTAAATTCTGATAGGTCCCATCATAGGATATTAGCATATTCCCTTCTACAACCACATTGAGTTTCACTCAAATAAAATTGAAACACGAATTTCAAAGCTCAGAATTTGCATCGCGTGTTTAATTTGGAAAGCAGTAAATATCAAAACATTTTATTTTTATACATATTTCCAGTATTTGTATCATTACATTTTAATAACAGTATTTTAAGCTGAAAATGTCTTATTTAAACCCTCAGTGGAATAAACCTTATGTAAACCGCATGTCAACTATTCTAGAATGCGTTTATCACGTTTAATAGCTCTTGAGTTATACAACAAAACTCTCACATTTTTTTCTGGACATTTCTCCCTCCAGATATTTCCTTTGTATGGATAGATGCTGATGTTACAGGGAGGTAAGAAATACTATATGCCCATAACTTATCCACCCGCCGTAACGACATTTCCGTAGTAATAACCTGGACGGGAAGGCCATTATGACCTGGCCTAATAGATTCATCTCTCCTGATGAGAACGCCATACTCTGTTATTAATAACGATATTTGTTGTTGACCATGCACTTTCGGAATCACTGTCCGATTCTTGGATATTCAGGGTGAATGCATGGAGTGATACAGATTGATTCCATTCAGAATGCAATTTATATATATATATATATATATATTTCTCATTTAGTACCTCAAATCACTACTTGCAATCTGTCATTATTAATACAAATAGAACTAATTATTCCCTGATATCATGAAATGAAAGTTAAAATAAGAAGTTTCATGCAATTAATATTATAAATACTTCATATTGTTTTTAAGTTTTCGTTAGAACTTTTTAATAATGTTAAGACTTACTTTACAAGTTTTTTATATTTCAAAGGCACTAGACAGATACATCTATTAACCCCCTAGGTAAATATGCGATATATGAAGTTAGTGCATGTAACAAAAGAAAAAGTAGTATAGTGATCAAAAAGTTTCCATCTGCTTTAAAAGTTTTCTAGCCTTCCAATAGAGTGCATGAACGCCCCTCTCTAAAAGCATTCCAAAATGTCGTCATAGTCCATATCAGCAATCCTAAAGCATTGGACACATTTCAGGTCGACATAGATGCCAAACGATGCAAATGTTTGGCCAGGCTATACTGTTTTGTTAATAATTTAAAAGCCGCCACAGCTATATAACGAGGCCGGTAGAACTCATAAATGGACACCATCTACTTTTTATGACTTATGCTATCAGCTACCCTGGATTTATATACACCTGTCTTATTCTTGATTATTCTACTTTATAAAGTAGAATGAAATAAAAATATGCGAAAAAATGAGTGAGAATTAAAATACGCGAATCAAGCTAATTATTGAAAGAAGTAACTGAATAGTAGTCGATAATTGTCCGGAATTCATGTCACAATGCAATAATAAAAGTATCCACAGAGGATATACATATTTTTGAAATAAAATTGTATGAGCTCATACAATTTGCTTAGATTACCTACAAGGTAATATATACAAATAATATAAGGAGGGTAATATAAGTATACTATCTCTATTGGTCCTTTTAAGAGGAAATAATCTTTCTTTGGAAATATTGATCATTTCCTTTGGATAGAATCTTCTGGAAAGGTTTTATTGAACCATTCTATGGAACAGAATCCTTTGGAATGGTCCTATTGGTTCTTTACTTAGAATAAAATCTATTGGATATATTCTATCGGTCCAAGAAAGTCAAAACTTACTAGATATCATTCAGGAAAGACAGCAGGTTACAAGGTGGAATTATGCGTGTAAACCTATCAAAGGGTTAAACTGCACAATTTATTTTTCCTTTCGAAGAAGACATTTAAAGCTTTTAGAACAATATAGTTAATATGTTAAGTTTTACATCACAATTTCTTCGATTCTTTAGCATTGTTCGCTTAAATTTTCCCTCCAGTAGTTTTACGCATCGATTAATAGAATAGATATATTAATCTTTCTGATTTATATTTGGATATTTGAACCGGATTTTTCATGTTCCTAAAGCTAAGGAATTTCAACACAGTAGCCCTGATATTTTGACTAGCTATATGAAATAATTTATTTTTACTGTTCGTGTGTAGTTAAAATATTTCAATACGTGTTAGGATTTTTTGTAATTGTAATTATTACTTCGCCATTACGTATTATCAAAATTTTGAAAAAATATTTAAGCAATTAAAATAACACCACAGGTGCGTTGTATCTCAAAATGTTAATAGAAAACACAGATAAGGAAAAGTATTTTTATTCCACCACAGACTACAGGGGAGTGTTACACAAATTTACTAGTGCATCATTACAAATAAACATTTGAAATGCATGTCAAATTATATATTAATCATATATCTTTTCAAGTGACCATGAATAGCAGTAGCATCCGTGAACACTTTTATACGACTTACGTGTGTTACTACTTGACATGTATTTCACACATAGCAAGCAAAATAGTAAATATATAGCACAGTTGGATTTCTTAAACAATTACACATACATCTCTTGAACATTGAGCAATAGCAATTAACATGTACGTTTTCGCTTTCTTCGAAAAGCGCACATTTTAGTTCATTTATAAAGTTTCACCACATAAACACAGAGCATTCTAAGAGTTAGACATCACTTGAAATTATGTCAAGTAGAAGAATATGGAGCCCCATTGTTTTTAGAGCTAGACTAAATGTAAATCTTATTACATTTGCTAGCAAAAAAAACTTACATATCCTTCAGATGACATGTATACACATTACAGATTTCTACATTGGTTGAAATAGATGTATATGAATAAACGACACACAAATATCAATATACATTTTTAGGATAATCCCATGCATCAACCCAACACTTAAAGCATTTTAAAATTAATAACAAAATATGATAATAGTTAGCATTGACTAAATGCAATGTTGAATTAATAATGCACAATCACGGGAAATTAGATTTATTTTTCATCTATACTCAAAATATTCATAAAATTACGCAAGTGTTCATATTCTATTAATTCTGTAGAGGTTGCCGTGGTTCAGTAGGTTTGCTTACTGTGTTGGTAACCTACGGATTGTAGGTGGCACGGGTTCGATTCCTATCAGATTCAATTCCTCCCTGGGTGTATTTCTCTCTTCAGTTTCAGTAAAACTTTCCGTGTGTGCATGTCTATTACTTGACTTTTTTGTGCTCGGCAAAATATGGCTGTTGAGCCATAAACACCAACCAACTACTATTTATTCTGTAAGACATCATTAAGATTGTTTGGATACCTAATTTGAAAACAAATCTGTCCTAAATTCTTAGTCATAATTTTTCACATGTTCTTAGCATTGGAATGAATTTTTGGTTTTACAAGGTTTGATTTGATTGTGCAAGGTCCGGATACTGACAACATGCGACAAACATTCCTTAAAAACTAATATAAGCTAATTGTGCATGATACACCAAATTAGTAGCACAATGAAGATAATTTAAAACTCATCTTTAATTGATGTTCACGTAGCGATTTTTCTAAGAAAATTTACAAATCCTTGGTGAATCTTTTATAATGGCAAAATGTATAGGAAAATTAGACACTAAGTGATGTAAACCGCAACATAATACCTGAATTTATAACACAATCATAACCGAAGAAGAATTTTTACTTTTTGAGGATTTTTAAATTGTATCTAAAATATTGAAAACTTAAAAATATGTCAAACAATTCACAAAATAGCATTTCACAATAAATACATGAGTGTGTTTTAAATTAGAATAACAACGCTTGTTTGAATTTGTCTAGCAAGACTGAAATAAATTTAGAACATGTAAAAATGGAAACTTACAACTTTGCCAAGTGCATAAAACTGACCTTATACAGTTAAAGTGCTGTTTTTCAAAAGCATTGAAATACTCGTGATATTTCATTGAATTTACATAATAGAGTATTCAACACTTATTGTAAGATAATACTAATTTAAGAAACAATGAATAATAGTAAATTTATTTCGAAATCACTATTCATATAATTAACTATTTATAGAAACACGCCATGGTGTTAAAATACATTGAAAAGTAGCAATACAAATCTAATTTTCAAAAATAGTTCATAAAGATTTCAAATATAAATGATTCATGCCCATTCTATCTTGACATGTAAAAAGTTTCTCTCATAAATAAATCAAAGATGTGTTTTTACTGAAACCTAAAAAAATTGTTTTGAATGTGTTTAATAATAATAATTCTTTTCAAGTAGGAAGTATTAAAAAATGTAAAAAAATTATCACAATTTAAATGTTAAACAGCATTTAAATATGAAGCACACTGATATGAAAAATAATATAGATTTTGAAAGTCTATGCTGTGTATGCTTGAAAAATCAATTCTCATATGGTGTAGAAAAAATGTTCGAAGTGGTTGACAACATTGATATTTCTAAATGAAATTAGATTATATTTCTTTTATAACAAATACAATCACATTTCAGAAGCACAGTAATACATGAGCGTCTTTTCCAAATGGTGTTCCCTTGAGCACATAGTTTTTAGTTCGTTTTATTCTGAATCTCTTAGAAATAAGTTGTACACAAAATTATGAACAGAAATGGATGTGTTAGTGATTTCATCTGTATATTTAACAGTCAGACAGGTAATTAGCAGAGATCTCATTTCTAAATTCTATCAGCCATATTAATTACGCTTTATGATTACTATACATCTTACATCTTAGATCACGATTACAACTTAGTTACTGCTTTCAGACATTGGGACGCATTTCTCGATAGATATTGTAGTTCACAACGCTAACTCTATTTGTTCTACATCGTGAGGAAGGGGAGTAATTTTTTTAGTAAACTAATAAAAATATATATATTACCTCAATATGTCTTAAATTTTACAAAATTAAGAAATCAAACCAGACTTAAGCGTCATTAATGAAAACAAATTACGTGGAATTGACATGAATGCAATTAGAGACCTCATGTTGTTTAGTAATATTCTTTTCTTAGATCTTCAGATACAATAAAAGAAATCTCATGGGGGAAAAAGTGTTTCTAAATGACCCTCGAATCGATATTGAGCTTCTACATCGGGTCTAAATCATTGCCAGTGACGTTTATTCTTACTGTCTCCGTAACGGAAGTGCTATTTTTAGTTGCCCCGACTCGATCCTTCTGTAACTTCCGATCCTTGTTTGGCATCTCCTTCATCGGCAATAGCGTGACGTTTTCGTGACCGTTGCAAGACTTGTCGGCCTTACCACCACTGATGCCTCTCTTTGATACGGCATTTTGAGGCTGCACAGCCGACTTGAAGCAAGGAAGGACAATCATGAACTCTTTCCGGAAATTCTCATTCAGCCAAGCGTAGAGGAATGGATTGTAGCAGGTGGAACTCATGGCAGCCGCATGGGACATGAAGAAAATGACGTTCAGAAACTTCCATGACGCAGCAGGGATGTAGAAGTCGATGATCAGATTGTAGATGTTGATTGGCAACCAGGAAGCTCCGAAAATCACGACCATGGTGATCAGCATGCGATTGGTTCGACGGGTCCGCTCTCGTTCCATTTCCTCCTTTTTCAAGGACTTTGCACCTGGTTTGGTCTTGGCGCGGTTCTTCAACTTGATGCACACTTTCAGGTAGCAGAAAGTGATGATGATAAAGGGTACCACGAACTGGAGGATTGAAGTCGAGAAGCCGAAAGCTCTTCTGCTGGTTTCATGTGGCCATACCTCATCGCAGTACAGACCCTTGTCTGTCGGAACTAGCGCCATGAAGATACCATAAGGAAGTGTCAGCAGCCCAGCCAGAACCCAAACGAAGATTATGATCATGTAGCAGTAAGTGACCTGAAGCCGAGGTTTGAAAGGGTAGATGATGACGAAGAACCGGTCTATTGCAATAGACATCAATGTGAATGCAGATATATAGACGCTCACTCCTTGAGCATAAGGGACCAAGTGACAGAGGACTCTACCGAACACCCATTCGCTCATGAACATGTAGAGCGGCGTGAACGGCACGGCAAACGTGCAGAGCAAAATATCCGACAAAGCCAGGTTTGTGATGAAGAAGTTGGTCACGGTATGCATCGATTTGTTGCGAAACACCACATAACAAACCAGTACATTCCCGCATATTCCCACGGAAAATATGGTGATGTATATTGCATAAAAAATAGCTTTCAGTCCCGGTAGGTGACTGAATATATCGATCTGAGGATCGTAATAATCATCATCATCGAATAGAGAAGAGTTGCTGGTCAGATTTTGCCAATCCAAAGTGAAGTTTGGATGCTGCATCAACACTGCCAGGGCAGCATAGTTGCTGACGTGAAAGCCATTTGCAATGTGAATGGACATTTTTCATGAATTATTTATGCAGGATAGTTCATTATATGTCTTATATTCTCTCACTTCCAATGATAAGAGTCTAGTATTTTGAATAAATTAAGTCTGGCTTTGTTTATATAATAGCTTATCTTCACATTTCTAACCTAAAAATACAAAAAGTAAGTGTCAAATTCACGAAATGAACATAAGTATTCTAGTACGAAAAAACTAAAAGTACAACATATATATTAAAATCAGTCATAAATATAGTATAATTAAATTAAATTAGCTATGGCACAGATATAATAATCAATAGAATTTTAACAATATTAACATTAATCAAGATAAAATATTATCCAATAGGGTATAAAATAGAATACTAATGTACTAAGAGTTCTTGAAATCAATTGTATGATTTGTGTTTTTGCAACTTCACATAAGAGTTTGGTGATAATAAATTAATTTATAAGTAAGAAACGGATCACAATATCAGAAAAATTGAGTATCCTATTCGAGGAAGTCCTTTTCAAAAGTGCACTTTAGGAAATTCCAATGTTAATATTTTTTTATTTTCATTTTGCTATGGCACTACGAACAAATATGCTTAAATTAACAAAACTATAAGCATAACGCAGAGCGAAGTGATAGTGATTGGATATACAAATTATTCATTTGTTTGAATAATTCGAATGTTTGATATAATTTTATGAAAGAGTCTTGAGTTTGGGTCACAATTCAATCAAGTTATTAATCATAGAATTATGTATGATTCCTTTAATTGTCTTGTACATCTATAATTAACCTTAAGCAAGACATGTTTGTCAAAGACTAAGAGGTATAAAAGGACTACAAAATTTATTTTATGTTTGAACACATACGAGTTAGTTCATTTCGTTAATGCATTTCCTCAGCACATATAAATAAAAAATATGTAGACATGTATATAGATTTCAATCAATAAATGTGCCTTCAGTATAATACGTGTATTAGAAAAAATTACTACTTATTTTCCAAGTAAATTTAACTCTAAAAATTATTTTTGAACTTTAATTCATTTTTATAAAATTAAAAAATAAATTTTTGCAATTAAATTTAAAAATAAATTTTTGCAATTAAATTAAAAAATAAATTTTTGCAATTAATTTTACGTTAAATATATTTGTGATAGCACAAATAAGATTGGGGTCAGTATTATAAGATTCAAATAGTCAGTATTGCAAGATTTGATCCAGTGCTTACATATAACCGATATCTTAAGACCTTTTTCTTCTGGATGCGTGCTCATACATCAAAAGCTTTCACCTGAAGGGCAAGTCATGGTCACCAAAGATGTAGAATTCAGTGATATCGAAATCGAAGATTAGAAATACTTCTAGATGGAGTATGTAAAGAAACTTTCTCTCATGATTTTGGAAGTCGAATCGGAGTAGCACTCAAAAACGAATCAATATAAAGTTCATGCATTTTTTGAAGCTTTGATATAGGTACTGTGAGCTCGTGCAAGCAATCTGATCAATTATTTTTTACTGCGCAAGTGCAAGGGATCCTATAATTTAATTTTTATTATCGCGAAACTGTTACTTTCTTTTTGTCAACGTTATAATTATATTTATTATGCACGTGCAAACTATAATATTATTGAATATATTTTTTAATATGTACGCGAAAACTAGAATATGGAGAATTTATTTTTTAATTAAGATCGTGTAAAAGCAAACATAATATGGAATTTGATGAAAAATTAATTTGGCATTTATAATGGAGTGAAAAGGAGAGTTTATCGGTGTTCTTTGTAATTATACGTCGTCGTTAGTTTCCTTAATAAATTGAATTAATTCCTCAATAATTGTGAAAAAATGTGTAGTTACTTTAACAAGCTTTTGTATTGATGAATGCAACCAAAAAGCTTATCTACAATTATTTAATACAATCGAACTGATATGATCATCCAAATGAATTTTCATCTCCAAGATAAGATGACTTGGATATGAAACGCGTGGTGATACGTTGCGTGGTGATACGAGTCTATCTTGGATGACTCCAAGATAGACTCGTATCACCACGCAACTTACTCAGAGGTAGATAATAAGTGAAATACATAGTTTGAATTTCAAGATTAAAGCACTCTTTTGAGAATATGAATTAGCTATTACGATATGTCTTAGATGAATAGATTTAATTATTACGATAATTCTGAGATATAAATATGAATTATTATATACCAGCTTTTGAAGTTATATCTCTGTTATTGGAGCTACTTTATTTCTCTTAAAATAGGAACACATTTCTAGTAGTTAAGTTAGCACATTTTTAAAGGCCCCATTACTTTCTTTGTTTAAATTTAAAAACCTAACCAGCTTTGAAATATGCTTTTTTTAAATTATCTCGCATACGTTGTTTTTTGGATTTTTCTCATCTGGTTTCCAAATTCTTACTTAAGAAACACTCATTAAATTAATCGTACTTAATAAGATCACGATCGCATTATTACGTACTACAGAAGCAATTTACATATTAAAAATGATTGCTCTTATAATAGCTAGTAATCAAGCTATCGAGACTTTAAAGTGATAATAGTTTTTGCAAGTCCTTTGAAACTAAATTACCTATCTTTACCCACCCTATTTCATAAAGGAACGTATTAAATAATTTTTCCAAACCCTCTGATCGTTAAGCAATTTTCGATTAGTGTTAGTGTAGTATTGCTTTTCCCCCTAAATACATGTAATGCCTAAATCACCACATCTATTGGTTAAAAGATTCAAGGAAAGATCACAATAGTCAAAACTCGTTAGAAGTCATTAGCATTGAAGATATATTTTGCAAAAGGAATATATGATGGTAAATCTCACAAAAGGTTAAAATTGATTAAAAGTTCTGAAAATTAGACATTTTAAAATTTTGTTTTCAATAACAATGTCGCTTTGCTTATTTTATATAAGCGTGTAGGTGATAAGCATTACATCATATACATAGCTTTTAGGCTTTTCTATATAATACGTATATTTATATATATTTAACACACGTGTGTTAGGATTATATAGATGAGGTTGCAGAATTCCATTTTATAAAAGTAAAACATACAACACAAAAGCTTTTGAACCAAGTCTGGTAGCTAATCGAATTTACACAAAGTACGTATTTTAGGATTTTTACATAGAATTCCTTTACAAAACAATTATAAACACATTAAAACTTGCATTTCTTTTCCGTATTTCAAATAACATCACTTGGTTTTATTGAAAACTCACTCAGTATACTAGTAACGCAGCCATTCTCATTCTAAACAGATACGTGGCATCCATTCAAAATTAAATCTCTGAATTGAAAGAAGTGCTTTAAAGTGTAGGACGTGCTCAGCGACATGAAAAATCGTGTTCGTTGACTAAGTGCAGGAATATTGTTTTCGGATTTTTTCGCTCGAAATTAATTTTGCATTTCAAATTTTTTTCAGTTTTTAGGTAAACGTTGTGTCAACTATGCGAAGTCAAGAGACAAAAAATAATTAATAATTAATACCTTTGGTAAAACTTTCTTTCGCCAATTTTACTTCAGTATTATTTTGCTGTTTTCTGAGGTAGTAAATTTAATAAATATTTTTGTTTTTTAATCAATTAGAATTCCTACTCATCACACGCAAAAATAAAACACAAGGATTCGATTTAAAGCTGCATTCAAGTTAGAGGTAAATAAATTTTAGATGGAATTTTGTCGATATTGAAAGAAAATGTTAGAAAAAAAAATCCGTATTAGGGCTTTTTAAATATTGAAAATTTTGTTGTAGGGACATAAGATCAAGGGGTTGTTTACTTTGCGAGTCGAAGCTATACTAAAGCAATTTATTATGCTAGAAGTTTGCGAAAAACAGGGATTTTCTTTAAAAAATGCTGCCAAATCGGTTATAGGTTACCATTCCTCTGTGTCTGTACTAAAGACATTCTTTTTTTGAAGCAAGTTATTTTGTTATTCCACTTGTCACCGAATCGAATGTTCAAGAAAAAACGTATTCTGTGTAAGGAAAATTAATGAATACCTTATCAAATTAATTTTCCACCCTTCCCTCAAAGATGGAGGCACTCAAAAATATCAAATGCTTGGTGCAAGGGTGCCACTTAACTAAAAACAATGCTGTAAGGTAAAAGAGACTATGAGTGCTCGAGTATTTGCAGTAGATTGGTCATTTTTACGAAATATGTACGGCAATTTTTCAGGAAACGAACATAAGAAGGGGCATTCCTAGTGTCTCCTCCCCCACCCAAAAATCAAAATTAACTTTTGCAATAGTCACCACTTGTAGTTTTTCGTACAACAGGGGTGCTATGTATGTGAAATGTATTATATGAATGGATATGCATGTATTCAATTTTCGTCCAAAGTTGTAGAAATTATAAAAATATTTAAATGTCTTGAAAAAATTATTTTCCAGACACTTAAATTATGTTTTTTGTTACGAAAGAGAAAGGTTATTACTCTGGTCACTTTTTTAATTTACAGTTAACAAATTCAAAACGAGTAAGGTCGGGTAATTCTGCTAGCATTCAAGGCAGGTAAGTAGCTAATAAAAGTAGCATTTGGTGCAACGCAACGGGCTATTGTACAGGGTCCTGGATCAATCGCTGACGGAAAAGATCGGAGGACAATTCCACGTAATTTTGAACCACGGCATGATGACGGGGTTAACACCTGAGCTGGCGTCCCACTCTCCAAAATTCCAAATCAATCCAACGTGAGGACATTTGAGACCACGACAGATTTAGCGTTCACCAGCCTCCAAGTACACGAAGGTCTTTGGCTGGACCGAGTTTTGAACACGCAACCCTCTGGTTGCTAATCCGTTATTATTCCAACTGGAATACCCCACGGCTGGCTAGAATCAAATAAATACCTAAATACAATTCTGTTAGCGAGTACAAATGATCCGTGAATTTAAAATTTTCATTGCCGCGTGCAACTGCTATTAGCGTATTTGTAAATGTTATTGTGTCTTGATATTATATTTATTAAGTGCAATTAAATTATAATATAAATAAATGTATTTTCAACTATGCACTCGCAAACTATGATATTGGGGTAAAGATGTAGAATCCGGGGCATGTTTGTCGCCAAATCAAGATGGCGTCCAAAGCCAGTATGTTCGTTAAAAAAAACGCGGACTTTCCTACGCGAAAAACCTTTTGCATAGGGTTGCCATAGAGCTGGATCAAAATACAAGGTTACCATGTTTGGCGATAAATTGCTAGTGCCCCGGATTCGACATCTCCACCGATATTGTGAAGATAGTTTTAATCATGCACACGCAAACTGTAACCATGATATCGAATGTAATTACTTTGGTATTTAGAAGAATTGGAGACGTATTGTAACGGAGAGTAGGTAGATATTCCGTCTTTATTGGTTTTAATAAATGTCTAATTTTTTCTATCAAGCGCTCGTCTCCATGTATGCAACCGAAAAGCAGCTTGTCTACAACTATTTAATACAATCGTGCTGTTATTTGGATCATCCACAATGTACGTAGAGTGAGTCTTCATCTCCAAGTGAAATAGGAACCGACTCGAACCTTAACGTTACATCCTGTCATGAAGCCAAATTCCAAGATATCTCGTCCATCAAGATCTAGTTACTTTTTTCTAATGACGAGATACTACCTCGTCCAGAAAAACACCAGGAGTGTTAAATGGTGTGGCCGTGATGGGATTCATACAATATCCCGATATTAAATTACTTCGACAAATTTCCTATTATAATTACTTATTTATGCCTTTTTCAGCTGTTTATACATCATTATTCAAAAATGAATATTGGTATTTGTTTACTCTCGTAGTAAAAGGTAAATAAAGCTTAGTATTTAGAACAGAGGATAACGTTGGAAGAGCAACTCCACTAGAAATACCAATTAAAGTATACCTATTTCTATCAATCTAGTCAAAATTCCCTTTTTGATATTTAGTCAAAGATTATAATTTTGCAAATTAATGCAAGTGATGTAAAACACTTAGAGTTTTAATTAATACATATGATATTTTTCATTTAACCCATCAGGTGGTTGTCTTGGCTAAGTATCATTAGAAAACCATTAGTTCTTAATGGACGAGATATCTCGTCATTAGAAGAAGACTGACCAGGACTTGATCTCGTCACTATAAAAAAATCGGCAATATCTTGATGGCGATATATCTATCTTTTCATTTGCAAAATTGGTGATATCTTGATAGACGAGTTATCTCGTCGAAACCACTTGGAGGATTAAATATTGATATTACGTGATATTTTTACACAAATAGTAATTTTCTCTTTTCGCATATCATGTAAGACCAGTTACTTCCTTAAAAGTGATATTGAGTTGTGGTCTCTTCCTGAAGACCAATATTTTATTTATATCCACAAAGTTCCATAGCAATTTCAGTTTCCAGGTTACTCATCAGATTCTGACGCCAACCTGATCATTTTTCTTCATTTACGTAAATTGAAAATGGTGTGTCTCACTATTGCTGTCTGATGACACATATTTGGTTTCGCTTTCTAATAGATCCTTTGAAGTCTGATTGATATTCCATCTTCTGCGTTAAAATTATCACTTTCATCGATTCGGAGCAATCATCGTTTATATCATTTATCTCTTTCAAGTCTAGGTTTTTAGGATTGTTTCGAACGCCTCGACATTCTATGGATAGAATTTTATAACTCGATAAAAAAATGCAAAGTAAATTTTCACATTTGGTTCATCAAAATATTCTCTTAAAATATGTACAGTGCGTCCAAGAATGATGTGAAATAAAAACATTCAAAACAATTTTTCATAAAATAAGGCAACTTTCTTACAGTTGTGATTTCAACTATTCATCGCAATCAGCAACAATAAACTATAAAACTGCTTTTAGTTATGAAAATTTGGAAAATGCCTTCTACTACATTGTGAAATTATAAAATTATGGAAATTTCCAAGCTGTTTTCAGAAGACTTTTGTATTAAAAAAATTAAAGTTCCCAACCTGTCAGAATGACCGTTCTCAGTATATTAAAGTATACCACATACATATATCTAAGGAGACGAATTAAGGTATACAGCGTACATATATTAGGGTATACACATACATATCAAATAAAAACTAGAGTGGAAGAACAAAAAGATTTTTGCATTTTAGCAATAGTTATAAAAAATAATGTTATCATAAAATATAAAATAAAATTTAAAGTTAAAAAATCTTGTGAATAGTTGAAACCAATCATTTTGACCGATTGGTACTTCTAGTGTTAACATTTTTTAACATTTCAGAGATTCTGCCAACTCGTTTCCTAAGAGATACGAGCAAATAGAACCTAGGAATGTGTTTTGGGAATTAAAAAGTAAAATCAGGGCAAAAGCTGGAAGAAAGGTATTTTGATTTGGAGGGTATGCGATCTCCAAATGTTTTTCCCTAGAAACCCTCATGGAAACTTCCATTTACAGTACTTACGATATGACGTTGAGAATGATCATAAGTTTGTGTTTGTAAGTATTAATACTTATTTGTTTTCTAGACTAGAATCATTACGACCTTTACCAATAAATAATGGCCTCGTAGCAATAAACTGCAAGCGAACGAGAAGACGGCAAAGATCCGGGACAAAAGAAACACCATACGGTTGTAACAGAGCGATTACAGAGCGAAACAACAGCAAAGGCCAGTCAGAGTGGATGAGGAATCAGAATAATCATTAAGGTGCAGATAAAATCAAATCTTATTTAAAATTAAACCAATGCTTGTTTTAAATACGATTAGTAGGAGAATTTTCGGTAATCTCAAATAACATTTCTCTATTTAACCCTTTCAAGCACAGACTATCTTGATCAACTTGGTGAAATACCGGCTAAAATTTTTAAATACAATTAGTAAAAAAAAATTTCGGTTAATCTCAAGTAACATTTCTCTATTTAACCCTTTCCAAAGTACTGACTATCTTGTTCAACTTTGTGAAATAGTCTAAAATTTTTAAATACAATCAGTAAAAGAATTTTCTGTAAATCGCAAGTAACGTTTCTCTATTTTTTAAAACCTAATATTTTTTCGCTACTGGAAAAGTTTTAAATTTTAGTTTATGATAGACTTTTTCTGTCAAAATATCTGTAGGTGGCTGCAGTTTTTCTCTGGCCGAACGTGCTTCCTGTAGGCATTCCAAACGTGATATATGTTGGCTTATTTCTTGAATACGATTTCAGCACGTCCCCAATACGAATTGGTATATCGTCGGCTTAGAGCCAAACTGATTAACTGACAATATAACAGATTTTACAACTCAGCCGTTAAAAGACTTATTATTAGTGTTTAGGTAAAGAATAAAAATTATAAGCATTTTGATAGTTTTATATTACATTATGATAAATTGCAAACTGACAGTAAATTTTTCATCATGAAAATATGAATTTAGTGTCAAAAAAATGCATTTCCGAAAAATATCATTTTATAAGTTTCTTCTCTAAGCCAACGATATGTCACTTGATAGGTCAACTCTAATCTGTTTAACCGACAAATGTCACCAAAATGGCGATATACTGCATTTTAAGGCCATTATGTATCAAGCGAAAGCGTTTGATTGAAAGGAAGTAACATATTAGAATTCCGTCTGGTTACTTAGTGAACAGTAGTATCTCTCTAATAGCTTAAGTATAACAGCTTAAGTAAGTTAAGTAAGCAGATCCGCGCATAGCATCTGAGCGGGATTTTCGTAATATTCCATATCTCTTGGTGTCAGTGTCGTTGCTCACATGTCATACCACATTTAAATCAATTTTCAATGATTACATGCTTCGATATACTGATATCATACCTCCAAATGAAAGATAATTAATCAAAAATATCAAGCAACATTTCTAGTGTTTTTATTGATCTTACTTATTCTGACTTCCAATAAGGTGCATGGTAAAAAGTGTACATCTCAGTTGTGTCACACCAATTAGATTCTGAACGTCCTTCTCAATTATATACCAGTCACATACCGGCAAATTTCATTACAGCGTCGAATTCTTCCGTAGAAATTTAACTATAGTGTGCAGCTGTGTATCTCAAATTAGGCCTGCAGTAACCCAGTTCGCAGTCATGGATTAGCAATCCGAGGGTTGTGAGTTCGAAACTCTATCCAACCAACGACCGCTGTGTATGTGCTAGCTGGTACTTCAATCTGTCGTGGCCTCAAATGTCCTCATGTTGGCGTGGTGTGGAAGTTAGGAGAGAAGGGTGGCAGCTCATATGTAGGATCTCTTCATTTGATCTTGGTTCAAAATTAGGAGGTGTTGTCATGGGAACTTTCCCTTCGGGATTGATCTCAAATCACCACCAATAGACAGTTGTTCCAGTGCGAAGCTTACTTAAAGCAAACTTTAGCTAAGCGGCAAATCCTTATTGTTTGATTTTATATTGCTTACCCTTTGCTACCATTCGTTTACATACAAATATTGTCGATTTCTGCGCCACGTACGTTAGTGAAGTATAAAATCGATAGTATGTATGAATTGCTTATATTTGATATTTTTCTCTTTAAAATTAAATTGGTTTTAAAGAAATTTATTGTTGATAAATACCGTTTAAGGAAAACTGTAAGAATACTATTTTAAAATGCGAAAATGGCATCACTGATAAATTAACATTGCTAAATTTTAATCCTCACATACATTCATTTTCACAGAAATTCGTTCTTCGTGTATTTGGAAGTTGATGAAAAACTGAAATAGGAAATTGAGAACATTTTCTTTTTTCAAGCGCGTATATGAATTCAAAATTGAAATTTTCAATACCCTCAGCCTTTAGAAAGGGATTATATTTGTCACGTGCTTTTTATAAAGTAAATAGCAGAATCTTCGCCAATCATGTGTTGCAATATCTGCTGTAACGTAGAGTACTAGATAAGATTTCTTATTAGGAGAAAAAGAAAAAAATCAAGAATAAGTAAAGGAAATTAAAGTTTCCAATTAAGTTTTAAATTTTACGGATAAAGAGAAATTGATGAAATGGGGCTAAGGTGTAAATACATATTTAGGATTATGTGTTTAGAAAAAATTGTTTATCCCAGATTTTTAAAAAACATCTCGAACATGCAAATTGTATTTATGTGAATAGCTTTCATCTGCTTAATTTTGATTTTAATCAATTGCAAAAATGCAGTTATTTTCTGTTCACATTATAAAATATAAATTCTAACACATTCTTTTTGTAATTTTGTAAAAGTGTAAATTTTTAAAAAACATCTTACAGCATTTTTTAAATTTTATACAATCATATCTTGCTGAGTGTTCCTATGACGTATGTGGGGGATTTTGAGTGTTAACAAACAAATCAGTTGAACGCGAAGATTTTACCCAAATTCTCTCGCATAATACATATCGGGATTATCTTATCATATATCAATTCATCCTTTGGAATTTTTATTGGCAAATTGTTCGAAAAATAAGCAAAGTGACGTCATGTTCAGAATATTTACAGAAAACATACGTTCCGCGCTCTAACAATACTACTACTTAAATTTAGCTTGATAGAAAATACCTATCATATTGTGTTAGAAAACTGATTTCATTCATTAATAAAGTAAGTCAAATATAGCTGTTTCTTAGCTACAATAAAATAAGTATCTTTATGTCTGTTAGCACCAACTAAGTTACTGTAGTGGTGTATCCTTTAATTCGATCATATCAAACCTCCTGGTGGTTTTGTCAACAAATCATTAGCAAAACTAATCAGATCTTGATGGACGAGATATATCGTCATTAGAAAAACTCATAAGATATTGATCTCGTCATCATAAAAAAATCAGCAATGTTTTGTTGACGAGATATCTCGTCATTATCAGAATTGGTCACATCCGGATGGACTAGATATATCATCAAAACCAAGTTAAAGGTTAAAAAACATTCCATGTCGAAAAAAATCTTATGCCATATGCTACGCTGAATTATAGATGTGAAACATTTTTTGTGTAAAATCTCTCCTGTACTTTCTGTTATCCCGTCCTACTTTTCATCAGATTAATCATTCCCCTACATTCTTGCTGATGTGTTTTATAGCCCCAAAAACTCGATGCAAGATTGATTTGTTTCCATTGGGTTATTGAAATTCAATTTCCCTGCTCGTTTAAAAAAGAATTATGTTAACAATGTCTAACATGATAAATGACTTCAAAACTTTAGACTTTCGAGCTTAAAAGTACTTTACAGAACATCATCGACTTTTTGTTTTCAGGAAAAATGTCTGAGTCTAATATCTCTGGTGGAATATATAATAAAGCTATCCACTATCTAGGCTTTTTAAACGAACATTATTTTTAAAGTTAATCGACTCTATTGTTTGATATTAAATAGTAATATATCATAAATAACGTCAGTTTAACTTCTTGTATAAATAACAAGTGTCCATAAAAGATTTCAGGAAATGATGAACCAATATTTTAGAGGGAAGGCAGCGTAATAAGTACCTTCATGTGCAAATTGGAATCTTCCAGATAAATAAAAGCCAATAAATGACGGACTAATAATTTAGTCCAAATGTGAAATGCATAGAGATTAACATGCGATGTCAGTAGAAAGTTCGTAAAAAGGGAATACTTACACTTCTATAACGTATTCATTTGCTATGAAATGAGAATATGAATTTTTATACGAATGTATGAAATAATTACAAAAAACTCTCGCATCATCTTTCTCTTCATTAAAATAACTTTAAAATGTGTCGTGTTACTTAATTTCCACATTTTTTTCCTTGTCCGCGTTTAGTATGCTTCTCTATTATCTTTATTCAGCAACACATTAATAGCAAGCATTTAGAACGGAATGCTCAATTTATAAATGACAAGAATTTTTTGATAAGATTTCATGAATAATCTCGCATTGTAAAACTCAATACAGCCTCACAATACAGTAACTCGTTATATTCTCACAATACAAACTCTGAAATGAATAGCATTATAAATTCTAGTTCGAATTAAAAAGTAAAATAAATATAATATGTCCCAAAATTGAGTATACACCAGAAGGGATTTTTTAAAAGCTCAAAACAATAATAATTAATAATTTGAACTTAATTTTTATAGGAATGATTAAAGCACTCATTTAAAAATCATATCAAACATTCCATATTCGATATAATAGTTTTAAAGATAGGTTTTAAATGTCACATTTTCCAAATTCTAGGTCACGAAATTGAGTACATACTCAGTCTATTTTTTGCAGAAACCCAATGAAATCGTAAAATAAAAGTTTTGTTGCACACATTTTTGTAAGAACATCTTTTAAAGTAAGGTGCACAATTCAACAAGAATTTCTGTTGATTTTCTGAGTATGTTTTCCATTTCTCTCGTAGAATCGTTCTTAAGTTTTGTCCTATCAATATCGTGATTTTAACCACTTTTTCTATAATGACTACAGATTTTCAATTCTATTTATGCCCTAACATTATGCCGGGGTGAATAGTCGCTGTTTAAGGTGGTTTAAAAACTTTAGTTTAAATATTTTAGATATGTACCTTTTTTATCTTCTTAAGCGCGTTATCTATAGACACAAAAGTGCGACACTAAATCCAAATTTTGAACACTTTTAAGAAAATTTTATTTCAATGCATTTGAAAATTTCATTTTTCCATGTCATCAATAAAACTATATTTTAAACGTCACCAGATAGCATACAATACTATACAAGTACCGAAAGGCAATCATACTTGTAGTGAATGGATATAGTGTGCTGAGGAAGCGAAAGTCATAGGTCAACACTTTCAAAATATAACACAGTTCTTAGCTAAGAAAGGAAATTTAATATTTCACCGAGTTATGGATGCTCATAGGCTTTTTACTGTTTTGTTGTAAATATAATATCTTTTACTTTTACTTATAATACCTTTTGCTTTTTTCATTAAGACTATTTTATTTGAGCATTTTGCTTAATTGATGTGGACCTGATTTATCTGAACACAGTTCTGAAAATATTGGATCAGTCTAAAGAAACGTTTGCAACTACTTCTAGAATGTTCTTATTGGAATAATATGCTTTCAATTTTCGATACGCACTTATACTCAGAGTATTAAGTTCTTATCAAAACTGACTTGTTAATATCCAAATAAATACCAGTTCCAAGAAAAATATCAATTATATCTGATGTCAACTTAAATTGATCATATGGGTTTACACTACAAAGCGGATATTTCTGCAAAAAACATAGTTCTTGAAATATTACAGATTTATCTCAGAATAAATCCAACGCCGAATAAAATTTTCACGCAATTTTAAGCTATGAATATTTATTTTAAAATAAAGTTTTTTACCGAAATTATTTCATTTCGTTATATACATTTTATTTCACTAAACATCACATCTGAATTTCTTTAACAAATAAGTTGCCCGTATTTCCAAGATTTCTTATGGGAGGAGCTCATTGACTTTTTTATAACAACCCTAAAAGCGAAACCAAAAGAAAGAAAATATGCCCATGGAGTACAATTTTCCCCATAATTATTTACTATAAATTTATGGTCACCTTTTATTTCAGTCTTCTGAATGGTTGAGATTGTCGCTCTTTTTGATCTGATAGATCAGAGTGGAAGATCGTCTGTTCCATTGACAATTATATACAAGCTAGAGCCCAAAGGGACATAAAAGCTACCAAAAATTGGAATGAACAAATAGTTCTAACCATTATGTTGTAATTATGCTAAATACGACAGACCGATAACCAAGATTTTTTCTCTTTCGTTGTGCTATTACTCGTGACGTACTTAGTCGATAAATCCAAATCAATAAATCAGAACAGTTCATTTATGCTCTTGAAACTTTTTGCCTGGCTAAGGGCATTCTGAATTATCAAGTTAAGTTGACCTCAAGTAAAGAATAGCTGTCATCTTGAAAGCACTTGTTGGTCTCGGATGCTTTGCTAGATTGCACATTTCGACCAGTTGTAAATTAGTTAATGAGACAATCTAATATTTCAATTTAAATAAAAACTCCCGATACTACAAACGAAATATACAATGTCGAAGAAAATAAAATAATATTTTGCAAAAAGAAATTAAGGAAACACATTTTTCAATGGAGTGAAAGAATGTACTTGGGAACAAAAGGCCAAATTTTGTTCACACATAGTGATTTTATTGCCTTCGAGACTTTCACTTTTAGGTGGCAGTGAGAGGAAGTGTATTGTGTGTGAGTACTAGTTCGCTAATTGAATATTGTTGACTTTGAAGCATGGTTTTGCACAATTATTATCACGATTTTACCTCCGGACAACAATTCTTTCATTTTAATTATTTACTTTTGATGTAAAATGTCTAGTCTCGCCATGGAAGAGTAAATATAATTTAACTAATCCAAAGTTACTTCAAGAAAGCCATTTAAATAACATAATTATTTACTATTTTTGCTTTCTGTATGTAAGAAAATGAGTAATTCAAGCGATAGTATTTGTGATGAAATATTGGAAAAGGCCATGCGATATTTATATGGAAACTTATGGAACAAGGCGGAAGGCGCATGCGATAATATAATTAAATTAGTTATAATTATATCATTTTCTAAATCTGCAACACCAGTAATAATTAATTCAATAATACTAATTAAATTTGTATTACTATTTAGAATTATTAATTAAGATGTAGTTTATGAGCCCCGAGCTAAAGTTATTGTTACGTATCACTGAGTTTTGTGAGATTATTATTGAGACAGATGTATTTTTGGGTATAATTCATTCATTGAGCTACTGAGTTATTATTATCAGAACTTTGAATTTAATTTAACAATTGTGCTATCTTTTTAAAAATGGGTTACCTAATGATGTAAGACTTTGAAGTAGGAATCCCGACATGGTACTTGGTACCACCTGTTTTTACTCTTAGTACACATTTCAGTCTGTTTACTGCATATATGGAAGAAAATAAATTTACTCGCTTAACAATTTTCATTCATCCATTTCGGTCGCTCGCAATGCCATTAAAGCATTTAATAAACATTTTTCAAATGGAAATCATTTTAAGAATTGTAATAGTTGTAGAACGAGTGATTTATCATTTAATCCCACGAGAGAATAAATGAATGAAAGTCATTACGTCATTATATTTATAACTTCATATGATGCAGATAGATTTTTAAATGGATATTCCTAATTTTCTGATGAGCTAAATAAAATTTATCAACACATCAGGACAGACTAATTGATTTGAAAGTACTTTCTAAATTCGTTTATCTGTTCTTTCTTTTTGTCTTTTGCAGTTTTGCTCTGTGCATTCAGGTGCTAGTTGATTATGATTTTTGTTCGTTTTAAATCTAATACAAATCCAATTGATTTTTAAAATATGATTTTGGAACTATTCATCAATTTGTTTTAAATATGGTGAAAAGTTTGTGTACTTTCCATCAGCAGATTTGATTCGTGAGTAGTATCGAATTATAAAGAAAACAAACGCAATGAAGTCCTCATTCGCTCACGAAAGAGACCAAATATATTGAGAAAAGTTTTCAATTGAATTTTATGTCGAAAAACAAAACGATATATTAGCTGTTTTCATGTTTTACAAAGAACTGTATACTTGTAAAGAAACGAGTAATACATAAGCGATTTATTTATGTTTGAATAGTTGAAAAGCGGCAAGCAATGATTATATTAAAACTCAGTAAAAAGGCGAATGAGATTCTATGATTAAATTATTAAACCTCCAAGTGGTTTCGACGAGGTGTCTCGTCCATCAACAACTGATCAATTTTGATAATGACGAGAAATCTCGCCATCCAGGTTTTACTGATTTTTTTATGGTGACTAAATCAAGATCTGTGGTCAGTTTTCCTCTAATGAGAGATATCTTGTCTATCAAGATCTGCTAATGATTTTGCTAATGATGAAACACCTCGTCGAGACAACCACCAAGAGGGTTAATAAGCATGTCGTTTTCTATATCTGGCAACGCCAGTAGTATATTTGATTTTTAGATCCAAGTAGAATTATTATTTGAAATGTAGTTTATGTTCTCAGATAGAGTTACTGGGTTTTGTATCATTTATAGTTTGGATGAGCATTACTGAAATAGATGTGTTTTGAATAATGAGATTTACTAACTGACATAAAAGTTGCTTGCACAAAAGGTTGCATTAATGCGAAGTATCCACCAAAAGATAATTTGTTTTTGAAAAAAAGATTTGATAGGTTGATGTTCAGATATGGAAGCCTAATTAGGATGTAAAGATGTACAGCATTACTCTATTTTTTCAATCTACACCTACTATGGTATAGATTTAGGTAATTTATAGATTCAGATAATTTATGAGTGGAAAGGTAATTTAAAAATTTTAAACAGCTATGCATATTGAGATTTCAGCTTTTCTTTCAATTTCATTCAAATAAATTATATATTTTTACATTCAATAAAAGGGCTGTGTCTTAAGTACATTGAAGATTACACTGAAGAAAATAATCAGAAATGCTGTCTTCTGTTTTCGTTTCAACGTTTGTTTTCCAATTTGTTGTTTTACTGTGTAAGATCTAATTCTTCACATACGTTTCGTGTTCTGATTCAATTTTAACTTCTTGTACTGAAACCTTTTATTTTACTGTAAAATATAAAACTGAATCAATTTCCAATGGCACAAGAATGACATTGATTTTATTCATTTATTTATGATCATATGTATTATTAATAGAAAGCTACTTATGGGTGTGTGGTAAATAGTTCGGTGGTTATGAAGTAACACATCCACATATTAGTTTATAAAAATTTAGTAAAAGATAATGATGCTTTTGAGTTAAGGTGACATTATTTTTAGTATTATATTAAATGCTTAAGGTATGTAGGTACTTCCAAATGTTTAAAAAAGATGAAAGGAAGAATTAGAATAGGGAGAAATACTTAAATCTTCATCCTATATATAAAAGGCAAACATGCGAAGACGTAGATATTTTTTCCTGTGCCATGGTTAAAGTTATATGAAGTACTTAAATACTTTCATAAGACATTGCCCGACCATAACAAATAAATATTAAATCATTTTGATGATGAAAGGAAGCGAGTAATACAAGCGATAATATTTATGAATAAATAGTTAAAAAGCTCACGTGATATTTGAATTGAAACTTGGTGAACACGCGTATGAGAAAGTATAATTTAATATTAGTAAGTTGGGGGGGGGCAATTTGTCTATCTGGCAAAGCCAATAATGTGTTTACCTTTTTAATTCCATTTAAAACTAATAGTTAAAATATGATTTTTATGTTGTGAGATAGAATAATTAGTATTAGTAGATAAATCAAAACTACAATCCAGTAGATTTTCTACATTTATTTACACATTTTCAAAAGACTGAATTTAGAACGCAAACACCGAATAACTGTTCTAAAAACTATTAATTTAGAATTATTACTAAAAACTGATGTACTTCTCCAAAGTATAAAAACTACTTAATTAAAATTCAATGATGACGAACACATTTGTTCCGAAAACGACTATTTAAAATAATCACAAAACGACCAATGTTAAAAATACGACGACTAATTAATCTACATTCAATGTTGCCAAACTAAGACACGAAACAATTACTGAGACTGAGATGCGTTTGGGTTATGTGAGATTTACATAACGAGCTACTAAGTTTATTATATTCTCTGTATTTTGAGTTATAAATAATTTTTTTAATTGGCTTAGAGTTCGAAGTCGGACTCGATACTTATGAAGTTTTGCTTAGGTAACGTTTAACCGTTTATTAGTTTGAAGGAGATGCTCAAGTTACATGAAAATAAAAAGGGCTTATTATGGAACAAGTCTCAAAAACGTTAATGTTCAAGCAAATAATAATGAAATGAGCATTAATTACTTTTATTAAATTATTTTGTAAAGATAAGCTGATCAAAACGGTAGTTTAGTTTCTGTGTCTTTCGTTGAAGACTGGTAGATTATAATAAAAGTTAGTGACTTTTTATCCTTTTGGAACTTCTTATTTTAGCTGTCTGGATTCCTTCTTTCACCTTTGTGCATTTGTTTTTTCGCAATAAAAAGTTAAGTCTGAGACATTTGGGTTACTTCTATCAACCATGAGCATCATCAAGAAAATTACATTTTACTCCGTGATGTTATATAACTAATTATAAAATGATGAAATCAAGTGCTGTAAAACCAGAACATACAAGAGCATAAAAAATTTAAATAAGCTCAACGATTTTGAAATTTTTTTATAAAAATCGTAAAGAATTACTTTTCTAACTAATGTGTGAATTGATTCATGAACATATGTAAGTATTATTTTGAACGGCTGTATTTAAATTGATCATATTTTTCACTTTCCCTTCTGATTGTATGGGTGATAACACTATTCATTCTGGTAACCCATCGAGTAAATGGAAAAAACAGTGGCATTACTTGGCGACCGCCTCTTATCCCAGTGGCGATGGAAATAATACCACTTTTATGGCCGAACGGTCAACCCTTTGAAGAGATTTACCCAACATGAAATTGCATATTAGTGCCTAGTCATATTTTGTGTTTTTTAATTTTATTATGAATCTGAAATAGTTTTAACCTGCTAACCACGTTGTAAAAATAATAACACAATTTCATAAATTATGATATTTCAATTCGTGGTAGAAATTATCCATGTGTCTATATTTCAAATTATGGCGCAGTCTAGCCAAATATGGTCCTTGCTCCGTAAACGTCCAATAAACCGCGTTTTTCAACTTCAGTATCCTAAAAAGTTGAAGTAGACTGTTGTTAGAACAAAACATAAATTTAATGCCATTTCTTTAGGAATATAAAATAACGGGAAGTAGTAAAATACAGAAAATGCTTGTTGAATTTTATGCATAGCACCATCAATATGAATATTTTTGCTTTAGAAAACTTAATTTGCCGATTTATTTAAATTAAAAATCAGAGTAAAAGTAAATAGCAAACTGTATAATCTGTATGCCATTTTCAACTTACTTTAAGAATTATAAATCCTTGAGCCCATGTATACAAAATGCAATGAGCGAGCATGCAAAATGCTTGATTCGATACAAGAATATGGTACCATCATCAATTGGCAATAATTTGCGCAATTGGAATGCATACAATATGGCAGCCTATCTAAATAGCCATTTGGCGACGAAAATTGCAGTCTCCAATTTGGCGATGGGCCGGTAAAGTGTTGAGTTATAAAAATTCAGAAAACTCTTGAAGCTTTCAGTAATGAATAATTTATCACGACAAAGTTTACCTCACTGATAATTAAATTTAATCAATGTAAAATCCTACATCATTCTAGATAACAATGTAATTTTCATAAAATCGCGTCCTATATTTAACTCGTTTTATAGGAGAAAAACATCCTTTATCCAAGGAAGATGCCCCGAAGTAGACCCCAATGTTTTATCCGCTTAAAAGCTTAGCATGCATCACCTCAGTATTATTTACAATGCATCTTACGTGCTATTTTTTGTGTGTTGTCGAAACAGTAATATGAGCTTAGAGAACATCTATTGAAAAGAAACTATTCCACTTATTATTTAAGTTTCTAAAAAGGGAAAAGAAGATTTCATCCCTTTGAGAAAAGAGATGAAACCACTAATTATTTCCAGATTAAAACGGATTTTCCTAATCCAAAAAGAACCGACGATTTATTCTACAAACCTATTCTAAAGATGTCCGATAAGAGTGTTAGTGCGCGTTTGGATTTTGTTAACGGCATTTCAATTTTGGTAATAGTTTACTCCTCATTGTGAATCGTGCTGATAATTGTCGATAGTTTCTATAGGAGGAGTGTGTGTGCCGTGGTTCAGTGGGTTTACACTCTGCGCTAGTAACCTGCGAGTTGTAGGTGATGCAGGTTCTATTCCACCTTAGGTGCATTTTTCTATTTATCAGTACACTTTCATTAGGTGTATATCCATTACTTGACGACGATTTATTAGCGATTTCTTGAGATCAAGCACACAATCGGAATGCATGTGTACTCAATGAGCAATGGGAAAGTATTTACCTGACCATTAACAATGGGAATCACTTTAAGTAATGGAAAACCACTATTTAAAGGGAATTAAAGAGTAGGTTTTAGTTCTTTAAAGAAAGTAATACACTGTGGAAACAAATTACTTGAATCCGAAAACATTTTGAAGATAAATTAAACGAGTAGTATTGTCTGTAATGAAAGTATATTGCCTGTTCAATTTCAGAAAAACGTTATCCCTACTCTAACAAGTACTATTCAGTTAAATCATCACGAAACTGAAATGAATAAAGAATACGTTAACTGAATTTGCCTCAGCAATGTATCAATAGTCACAGAAATCACGTTGAGTTGTAAGAAAAGTATCTAGTAAAGTGCAATGATGGATCAAGCAACATCATAAGGGACAAGATATATCAAACCATGTTTATTACACACGCAGATAAGGTACAAGGGTGAAATGATTGACATATTACAGCTCGACTTGCGGAATGCGATAAAATCAATATTTTATATAGCCGCATGAGTGGCAATAACTGCTGCTATACGTCATATATTGACAGAAAAATGGACGTAACGGAGCACCAGTCGGAATTGTGAGCCAAAGCGCCAAATGTCGTTACCCCGCACCACCACCTAGATTTGAAGGATAAATGAAAGCACTAGAAAGAATAGCACTGCAATTGCTGCTCTGGAACCACGTATGTTAAAGACAATTCAAAGAAGTTTTGTAAAACGTTTCCAGAAGTACGTCAAGATTGGTGGCGGACATGTGGAGCACGTTCTTTAGTAGGAACATGTGCTATATATCATTTCTTCTATGGTTCCAGACTTGACTTTACAGTCGAAACGCGTCAAGCATGAACTCATAAGTCATCGTCTCTGACGTCGTTTTGTACCTGCCTACGTATCATATCTCCTAAGCAAGATGGCCTGTCGGTAGCTCACGATGGATCGGACGTGGCGGACCTGTGGTTTGGCCTCCTCGCTCACCGGACCTCAACCCACTGGACTTTTCCTTCTGGGGGTACATGAAATCTTTAGTGTACCAGACGCCTGTGAACTCGGCTAAAGATCTCGTACCGAGAATCGGTGTTGCCGCAGAGAAAATTAACACAACACCAGGAATCTTCGAGAGGTTGCGCCAGTCATTCCTTCGCCGGTGTGAACTGTGCAACGACACGCGTGGCCGTCACTTTGAGCACTTGCTGTGAGTTTTTCTCTGATCAATCAATCAGATTGTGCAACTTTTGGTACCGTTCATTCGCTTTCCCAACACTGTTGTAAGTTCATGTTGAAATTCTAATTTTACTCTTTTCTGCCACTCAGAGTGGAATGCGACCCTATGTACCATGGTAATTATTGCTCGTCCGGTATATATGATTTCCCCGAGAAACAAGATGAAATAAAATATGTAAATGTTAAGTGAGCCTGCTTACTTTTTCAAGGGGAGCAAGGCCAGGTTTTCACTTGAAAATGCGATGCTTTGAGTTTTTTCTGTACTTATGTTAGGCCAGGCCGAAGCGATCAACACAAGTTACCCCCCGAAAATTCAAAGTACTACCAGAGAGAAAAAAATCAAAAATAATACCTGTTACCAAGGTTAGGAACCAAAAGAACAACCAAAGTATTACCTTACCGAAAGTTGACGCGCAAGCCAGGAGAACAGAACATTGCTAAATCCGTCTTATATGTAGAATAACGGATTAAAAAAAAGTAAGAGGGTTCTCCTTTCTGATTTGTGTGTGTGGTGATGGTCTATATATATATATATATATTTATATATATATACATTTATTAACACGATAACATGATTGTGTACAGCATACCTGGGCAGATGGAATGTACGGAGCTTGGACATACGCCGCGTCCACCTAGCTAGCTTCCCTTCGAATGATCGGGGAACCAGTTTTGGGTAAAGGAGAGACTAGGGGTTACAGTTAGGGGTGTCTAGTTCCAGGTTAGCTTATTCGGGGAGTTTACAGGTGGGGTTATAACATATCCCCCTTCTGGAAGAGGCTTGCCAGCAATGTCTGCACTTCAAGCAAGACTCACCACAAGGAAGAGTAAACCAGGATTAGGCAATAATATTATCAAGTCTCTCCATCACTTCCATTGACGCATGTTCAAAACATAATTGTATACTGAACATAATAGCACATTAGAATACATGAAAAAATATACCAACATTTCAGAATGCATATACCATAAAAAGCAGATCTAGGTTATTTTACATTTCGACAGGCCAAAATCGTGTACATTATGTAACCATACGATTTAAAGGTAACTAAATATTCTCACATATTTTCAATTATAAGAATGTACACAATAATAACTTTCCCATACAATCGTGCATGGAAACATCCACGTATACGAATAAAGTATAATTTATACACAAAAGCACACAATCTGGAGTCACTTTCAGTCGATTAACTGTCCTTTCTTGATTATAGTCCATGCCTTTGTATTTCATTTATTTATCTCCTTAGGTTAATTAACCCTTATAATGATGAAAAATCATCTCAGTTCTTTCACAATGATATTTTTAGTTGGACTCGATGCTTGCTCCATCAAGCAGATACTTTTTATGAGAATTTAATTATTTTTTCTCAGATTATTAATAAAAAGATTTTTTTATAAAACTTGACACAAATTGGAGAAATGGGTATAAGTATGTTTTCAAAGTTTTTGTAAGTCTTCTAAAACAATCTTTGATAGCGAGTTAAAAATAAACACCAATTGTTTTCTCTACAAAGGTTACAAAGGAAATGATAACAAGAAGCTGGGTAAGAGACAACTTAAACCCGCGCCAAGTTCCCCAAGTTCAGCCAAGTTCGGATTAAAAACCTCCCCCTTTGCTAAGGTTAACTATACCTTCGACATATCATTGTATGCTTAATATTCATGAAATAATTTGAGATTCTCAGGAGGATAAAAGTACCTTAATTTACTAACATGCACAATTTCAGATGATTTTTTGTTTGAGGATTGGGTCTATTAATTTCGAAATTCACATTAGAACTTTTTGTAAGAATGGTGTAAGGCCCAGAATATGGTGGAGATAATTTATGTGTATTAGGGTAATGAAACTCTTCATCTTTAACAACATCACCTGGGTTAAAAGGAACTGGGAGAAATCGTGCGTCATAATGGATTTTATTTTTCTTGTGAAAATCTGTAGTTCTTGTCAATGTCAATTTCCTAGCCTCTTCAAGAGCTGTGTAATATTCCTCACCTTCCAAAGGCGGATTGTAAGGTAATATTCCGTACATCAGATAAGCAGGAGGGAACTGGGTGACTGAATGAGGGGTATTGTTATATTCCAGTGTTACTTGTTCCTGAAAATTTAGTCCAAGGAATTTTGGTTGATGTAGTATTAACTTCACATTTAAGTCTAGTGACAATAGATTGATTAACGCGTTCCGTTTTCCCATTGGTTTGAGGAAGAAGTTAAAAGTTGTTTAATGTCATAATTTCTAAGAAATTTTCTGACTGAGTAATTTCTTAGGTGTTTGAACTTGAAAGAATTTAAACAGTAAGTGTAAGTTACAGTATTGTCATTTTTAGATGCAAAAGTCCAAACGTAACGAGTGGCATGATCTATGACAATGTGTAGATATTTTTTTGTTGAATTATGATAGTTAAACCCACCAACAGTATCTATTGAAATTATGTCGTAAGGATTTTCAACGGGAGGTAATGAAGATAATAATCCATATCTTTTTTGATGACTTTTCTTATTAAGCTGACATGTTTCACAATGTTAAACAAAATTGTTAACATCCAACGTAATATGCGGCCAATAATATTGTGGGGTGATTAAATTTAGCAGTTTTTGTACACCTGGATGACCAAACTGGTTATGTGTATCTTCTAATATTTTCCTTCTTAAGTTTGTTGGTGCAATAATTTTCTTAAAGCCCTTTTTATATATTATAATAACATTATTTTCTTCTTTATATCTTTTATCATTATACACCTCAGCTTGCTGATGTTCTTTTATGATCCTTAAGTCTAATAAATGAGAGGTCTGAACTTTATGATGAAGGAAATGTGAAATGGGGTTTCTGGATAGCATGTCAGCTTCTATGGTGGAGCCTTTCAGATATTTTACTTCGCAATCATACATGCTAAGTTTAAGAGACCATCTGAATAGTTTTCCTGTAAGATGTTTCACATTTTTAAGCCATACTAAAACGGCGTGATCAGTATGAATTGTAAATTTGGAACCATGGACATAATGATGAAATTTATCAAGAGAAACTGTAATTGCTAAGCATTCAAGCTCTGTGATAGCATAATTTTTTTCGTAGTCTCTTAATTGTCTGGAATGAAAGGATATTGGGTGAAGCACACCATCCTGTCCTTCTTGCTTAAGAATGACACCAATTGCTTCCGCCGAGGCATCGACAAACATATGACATGGGTAATTAGGATTAAATAATTTTAAAATAGGTTTGGACAGTAAGACATCCTTTAACATTTGGAACGCTTCCTGACAGTCCTCAGTCCAATTCCACGCTGTGTGTTTTTTCAATAATTTGTTTAGAGGAATTCTGATTTTAGCATAATTTATATCAAGACCTGGTCAGTTTTGCTAATGAGATGAGATACCTAACGATACAACCACTAAGAGGGTTAAGAAAAACAATAGACAGTTTACTACATTGACCTTAGCCATTTTAACTTAAATAGTACAAAATATCTTGCATATATATATCTTTTTTTCAGTTTGAAAAATGAACATATACAAGTTAATTGAACTTTTGGATAAATCAATTGGATCACCAGAAGTTGGAGCTGCTAATTTCAATGCACTGCACTTAGTTCTCAAGACAATTATAGAACAAGCCAATCTTAATGAATGCACAGTTGAATGGAAAGAACCAGAACTGTCTTCATTGGTGAGAAAAGTATTTGGGGGAAAGGATTATTACGACAATGATATTTTCGGTATGTTATGAATTGCCATTTCAACTTTATTTAAATACTTAAGAATAATTTTTTTAATATTTATTATTACCAATTTAATGCAGAAATAAAACAAAAATGTGTTGAAATTGATATGAGCAAAATTCATTACTATTCTTATTTCAAAATATTAATTTACAAAAATAGTGTCCAGTGTTAATTTTATATTATCCACTATGTTATTCTGCGTTAATATCAAATATATATTACGATAGAAAAACAATTTGATAAATTTAATCAATGAATTTTTTATTATATAATATCAACATTATTTCCAATGACAGCTTATGGATAGAATAATTCTCAACATTTAAAAATGCCAATATGTGTATACTTCATTAAAGAATAATATTAATATGCTTCAAATATTGTAACTTTATATTTAGGAGTGTAAAACAAATTTAAACTTTTTATGCCTTAAACTATATAAAACTACTTTAAAAGTTATACTTTTTAATTATGTATTTTGTTACTTAGTGTATTTGCAAGATTAATATTATATTGACTTTTTAAATACAAAATTCTATAAAAAAATTATATAAGAAGTTCTATTAATATTCTAAACTTTATTTGAACTGATATTTTTTAATTCTGAGAGCTATTGAAAATTTAAATACAAAATCTTCGAATGTTTTAATCTTTTACCATTTTTTTATATTGAGTTAATATAATATCACATGATGCATCTCGAAGAATTTTAAATTGAATTTTTGATTTATCATTTGCTTACAAAATTTTAAAACTTTTCACTGTAAATGATAAAAGGCTATAATATTAATTAGAATGCAGTAGTATTTTTTCGCAGTTCTCTTTACGGTATCAGGTTTCTCTTCCTTTCACCTGATCCAACTATTTTTTGAAATAATTTTAAGGATCGTAAAGATTTGTGTGTGCTTTTTCTTATCAATTATTTCTCTCTTTATTAAATCAGTTTTATGTTTTCACAGTATTGAATGAAGTTTCTGTCTGTGCTTTTTATTTCTATCTTGTTCCACACGGATTACATATCTCGTAGCTAGAAACAATATTTTTCACTTTGTACATTCGTGATTTATTTATCTAGGGATTGTATTAACGTTTTACGTTGGTTTTTCTGCATTATTCTGAGACTGAAACATCTGTAGTTGCTTAAGAAACAGTTCGAGAACATGATATTTTTATTTGTATAGCTGTCCATTTGAGATTAGATTTCTCTTTTGCCTTATACATCCTTATTTTCATCCACATTTTATACTGTGCTCTCTAGTTATTGTAACCGATAATTTATTTCATTTCATCTTTTATGGAAATATTTCTTTTTAATTTACTAAATTTTTGAAACGATAATTTTAAATACAAATATCCATCTGCATATAAATGTTTCATTTCAGTAGAATGTAATAAGTTAGACTACTTGATTTGAGCCATAATAGTTTAAGTGTTACAAATATATTGACAAAAATTAGACATTTTGAGATGACAGTGTTGATTTTCATAAATTTAAGAATCGGTCAAAATATTTTTCATCCCTTCTACTATTAAAAACAAATGGATTGTTTTCTACAAGTAAACATTTATCCTTGAAATTAAGAACTCAACTTTTAGAAGTGCTATTTAAATACATGAAAATAATTCTGGAACGGAATAAATGCAAACAATTTTTATTCCACACTAGAAAATTGCTCGACCTCAATCGGGTTGAATTGGTTAATTATAAATTGAAAGTGACCAAAAAATAATCACTTTACTTTTTCGTAAAAAATGCCAAATCGTTTAAGCATGAGTAAAATAATTTTTTAACACCTTTTCGAAATTTTTATAATTTCTACAACCTACTTTGGACACAAATTCTATACATGCAAATCCATTCATGTAATACATTTCATATATATTCCACCCCTGCTAAAGGTACAAATTGGCGAAAGATGAGACACTAAAGAAACTGCTACAAAAGGCGATTTTGAGGGAGGATTAGGAATTTCCTTTCTTACGTCCTATTCCTGTAAAATTGCTCAATTCAAATCGTAAAAATGACGAATATACTGCGGATACTCTCTCACATAATTTACCTGCCAATATATTATAATTTGTGGCACTCTTCGAATTTCGCTGCTATTAAGGTGAGAGATGAGAAGATATTTATCACTAAGTTTGTTTTAAAAGCGAATACGTTTTTCTTCATAATTACGTTGTTTCGTGGCACGTGCAATAATAAAAGAACTTGTTTTAAAATTTAATATTTTCAGTAGTGAAGCAAAGATAACCTATTACCAATTTTTTAATTTGTAAATTAATTTGACAGTGTTTCTTCTAAAGAAAATCATTGTTTTAAACAAACTTTCCCAATATAGGTAATAATAAGCTTCAATATAACTTCAATTCGTAAAATAAGCCACCTTGGCCATCTGTCACTATGACAAAGAATTTATATTTCAAAAGTCCTAGTTCGGATATATTTAACATTGAAAATCTTTCAATAATGGCAAAAACCCAATTAAAATTTACTTTATTCTAACTTGCCTGCCGCTTTAAACAGAATACTTTGCGGTGGTGTTGCGTATGATGAAAAGGAATCGTAATTTATTAAAATAATAAATATTTAAAACAGAAACAGCAGAAAAGAGAGAACTAAAACAAAATAAAAGTTGGCCGGATTCATGATTCTTTTTTATCTCTTGATCTCGCACAGTTGCCACAACTTACAACTAAAAATTAGATAGGATTTAAAAATATGAAATTAATTCGGAGCGAAAAAAATATCACTGCGCGTGGCAAACGAACACGAGTTTCGGTTTGTTGCGAAATATCGTTTGTCCGAAATGTTCGGAAATAGTTTGTTTCACAAAGAAAATAATTAAGGCTCAAAATAAAAAAAGTATTTGAATTTAAATTCTGTAAATAGTTTTTAAAATATAATTGACTTAAAAATGATTGATTTTTCAGCAGTACTGGTAAAACAATTTAAGTAATTGCAATGCTCAATATGCATTCCAGCTTCTCCAAACCTACCAAATTATGGTTGATTTAACTAGAGTTACTCAGATGTTTTAACATGGAACTTGCTTAAATAGGGAAGCAAAGGAATTTAAAATAATACATTCACTACACTAAAATACAGTTTATCAAATTTAGGACATTGCATTAAAATGTTTTGAATAAATCTTATGTGACCTTGTACAAAAACACGGACACAAAATCGAACATAGGACCGGAAGACGGACAGACAGACTTACGCAACCAAGTTCAGTCACTAAATGAATGTAGGAACTCACAGCATGAAAAGTTCATGAAAATATATTCAACCGTTTGTACGTAGCATGAGCACACATATATACAGACAGATGGACATACAGACACCAAACGCGCAAGCGCCGGATTTAGCTTAAGAAGGATCCAATACAGATAGAAAACTTGAAATGAGTCGAAAATATTCAATGTACAAACAAACACTCCGTAGATATTTAGGTTTAGGAAGTGCTTCAAATGAATTTCACTTGAAATTCTTGCACTGTAAAAAGTGTTTGTGTTACACTGGTATAGCTATTGATGAACTGGATTTTAATAATTGAGAAGTTTAGAAACACAATGGTGTACCCTTGCAAAAAAGGTCATTTTGAGAAAGTCAAGCTTTTACGTTGATTCTACTAAACAACTCAATTTTCACTCAATTTTTAAATTTATTTGTAGCTAACAGAATAACCCGGCGTTACTCGGGTTGAATTGTTTAATTAATTTCCGTTTTCCTTAATAAATTGACATTCCTATTCACCCATAAGACACTCTAATAAAGGTATACAATTGTTAAATACCCAATTTCGCAAATGTAAATAAATGTCATATTTAACATTCTACAGTTTCGTAGAATTTAAATTTTTAATAAGAAAGAAAAGGTCTCTAGAGTGCCAATGTTACCCAGAATGCATAGAATGGTTCAGAGTATGCATATAAATACTTTGTATGTCATTTAAAAAAGTGATTTCCAAAATTATCATACAATGATTAAAAATGTTTTTAAAACTAATTAAACAATTATTTAACTTCATTACAGTTATTGAACGAAAAACATAAAATTGAAATTCCAGAAATACATTTTAAAACAGATTTTAAAAAAGCTTCGAACGAAAAGTAATAAATGTATCTGTTTCTTCACTACAAAATACTAGATTCTTGGAATGTAACGGACACAAATTTATAAAAGCAAGCGATTAAATAAGTACTAAGATTGCCATATTAGCTACCAGTCCTATTTTAAAACGCTTTGTTGTGTATCGTTTTATTCTCTTTATCGTCTGTCCCAAATATTCAGAATTTTATTAAATTTTTTAAAGAAAAAATAAGGCTCGAAATAAATAAACTATTAGAATTTAAATTCCGTAAAAATAGTTTTGGAAAATAATTAATATTTCAGCAGCACTGGCAAAACAATCCAAGTAATTGCAATGCTCAGTATACCTGCGAACTACTCCAAAATTACCAAATTATGGTTGACATAAGTATAGTTACTCAGATGTTTTTACTTGAAATTTGCTTAAATATGTAAGCAAAGATATGTCAAATAATGCATTCACTGCAATAAAAAATGGTTTATCAAATATAGGGAATTGCATTAAAGTGTCTTGAAAATATCTTGTGATACTTATACAAACACAGACACAAAATCGAACGTAGGACCGGAAGATGGACAGACAGACATACGCAACCAAGTTCAGTCACTAAATGAATGTAGGAACTCACAGCATGAAAAGTGTCATGAAAATATATTCAACCGTTTGGACGTAGCACGGGCACATACATACAGACAGACACTAAACGGACAAGAGACGGATTTTGGCATCAGAAGGGTCCAAAACGGATAGAAAACTTGAAATGGGTAAAAAATATTCAATGTACAAACAAACACTCCATTCTTGTATAGATTTGGCTTTACGTTGTTTTTAAACTGTTTGCAGTACCTTAATATTTACTTCAGTTTTTATTAAATATTAGTATTTTGAGTTATTTATTACAATGACGGTATTTTTATTATAAATATTTTTTAATTGAGACTAAAATTTCGTGAAACGTAATAAAATATTAATAATTACTTGTTATTAAGTTGTATAAAAGTTGTGATTAAACGTACAAATGAGAAAAACTATTGTCAGTGAAACAGAACTGGAATAGATGACTTGAAATTTCACTAATGGGAGATAGAGCTTCGATAATCTATGGTACCCCCTTTTATATCTATCCCCTTTTGTGTTAGGAAGAATCTTTTGAGGTTTACTAGTATATTATTCTGTTCTGATAAGGCCCAAGTTAGTTATAAACCTCACTAACCTATATCAGTACAATAATGGTTTAGATTTTGGTTTCAAAAGCAGTAATCATTATTATACCTTTTAGATCAAATTTTCCTTTACTATGTATTATTTACTAATGAGTACCATCCTTCAAATGTGAGTTTAAATTAATGCGCAATTAACAACAGTAGGAATCATTGGATGATTGGTAACGAAAAGAACCATACTTCACACCTCAGATTGAAATAATTAAGATCTTATACTAGCACGTCCCCTTCTTATTACTATTTGACCCTGCAAAAGAGCCCTGACAAGTTAGATAAAAGAAACATAATGAAGGGTAGACTTTGTGAGCCTTTCTCTGTAAAATTTATTTATGTATTCATGCTATTATCTAAAAATAGTATCGATTAGATCCATAATTTATAATTTCAATCATACTATGTGAACTTTGAACATGTATGAGAACTGTTATTTTACTTGTCCTGTGAAATAAAAAAAGCTACTAGGAACAACTTCGTGTCATAAACTATACCAGACCGGTTAGACTGCAAACGATACCGCTTTTGGTTTTAGTTCATCAATCATACTGGGAAAACTTTGGGAACAAAGTAATGTAAGTCTGGACTTACCCACTATTATTCTAAGCAATTTGCCAATAGTGTTGAGATCATAAAATAGGTATTGCAATTTAGTGATAAATATTTATGGCAGTGTTTAAAGCAGTATGGTACTAAATAAAGAAATATTTTAAAACATGGATCTCAAGTTTTAATTCTTGTGAATTACATCACTACGTTTACCATGCCTTTCTTTTTCTTTTAGCTTTCGGTAATTTATAGATGCAATGCACGGAAACCCATGCAGTGTACCACATGAGTATGTACATGGACATGTATGAGTATGTAAACCACATACTCATGTTGAGAATCATTCCTTAGAGAAATTACATAATTTGCTAAAAATTACTTTATAAACATATGTATCTCTCTTTGAGTTATTAGTTCTGGAATGCATGTTGTAATTGTAAAGACGCCATGACCAATGAAATACATACCATCCTAAGACAAATGGATACATCAGAGTAATAAATATTTCCAGTAGACTCAATCTTAGCATCAAAGAATAAATGTGTGATGAAATGAGATGTCCTCCATAGGAGCTTGATGTTATTTCGCCAAGTAAAGCATTCCAACTTTTATGAAAACTGGAAAATTCTTGGAATTCCAGTGTGTTCTACATAAAGTAACTTGCCACATTAATTCCCAAGAATGAAAGGAGCAAGATTTGTTCTTTCGAATTAGAATACTCGGGAAATATATATATAAAGCTAGTTATTACTGAAAACGCTTTATAAGATTTCACTTTATAAGAGATTGTTTTATACATCACGAAATGGTTTGAATTTATCTCATTATACTATTAGTTCTATTGGGAATTTTATCAATAACTTCCTTAAGTACGATATAATTGATAATAAAACCTTATTTGTTTCATTGATCATCAATTAAAGATGAATTGAAAAGTAAACTACAGGAAATGGATGCATCGGAATCCGAAAGTGATTGGAGTGCCGATTCAAAAGCATTGACAAAACACGACTATGAAGAACTTTCTTCAAGAATGCGGTTATTTGAGGAAGAATTTGAAAAAGTAATTATTCAATAGATTATAATGGCGTAAAAATGAAACTTGGAAATGACCACTAATTTCTGATAGGATTATTTTCACACTCTAAATGGGCAGTTCTATATATTTGATTAGATATTTAAAAATATTAAAAACAAGTTGTAAGAATTTTCTAGAATTTGTATTGAAAAGCTTCAATTTAAAAATATGTACTTAAAAAATATTTCTTATCAAATTAATGTTAAAGCTCTTGGTTAGATAGACACTAGAAAATAAATTATTATTAACTGAAAAAATATTGAAATTACACCGTTCAGAACCTAAATAAAATTCCCTAGAATTATTTATAAATATAAAATTACAAATAAAGATTTATGAATTATTTGAATACTTAATTAAAAGCTATGATTTGAATATATCTGTGTTTGAAATTTTTTTTAATAAATTGAATGTTACAGCTATTTTAACTTTATACTTTACTTAAGCAATGTTATCGTATGCAGTCATGTGCAGTATTTCCAAGCCCGCAAGAACAATATTGAATATTTGTGGGCAAAATATATCAATGCAGGAAAAATAAATGTTTTAATCTAATTTTGTACTGTGAATAATTAATTTACATAGTGATTATCATTTAGAATAGAGATTGCAGTAAAAAGAATGATTTTCATTTTAAACAACTTTCATTGGATGCTTAGTAGAATATTTAAGGAAAATCATCATATGTAAAGATAAATTCAATAAAAAGAACAATTTAAATCATACATTTAATTTAATTTCATAAAATTAATTATGTTTGTCAAATAATTCTATCATGCATTACTTTATTAATTTAAATAGTCTAAAACACAAATGTATCATAGTTTATGCATACATAAATTTTTGAAGACGCTGTGAAGTAATTCACAGTAAATTTTATTATCATTCATCAAACGTTAAAGAGGCAGATAAATGAAATTGAACTCAACATAGTTCGAGGTACATCACATATTATGTGTTGTTTTGAAAAGAAAAATATTTGAAAATAAATAAATTACTGTGTGTTTTAATAAAATAAAAAACTATGTTATAACTCACTTGATAAATGTACGAGCATAAAGGTACAGTCGCGGAAAAAAATGAAACACCCCTCTTCATTTGAGCAATTTTAACAGTAAAGCAAATTCAAAGATGGTGTTTGACAGGAACTAAAGTATTCTATAAATCAAAATGCATAAAGTTTGCATAATGGGCCGTCTTTATATTAAATTGAGCATCATTTTCATAATTTGCAAAAGAAACCTCCTATTTGGGAACACACAATTTCGAATCTATATCATAATTTAACTTCAGATACCAAATTTCATGTCATTAGATCTTGTCATTTTAAAGTTATGAGTACAGGAAGATTGGAGCTCCTAACGTTAAATCAGTTTCTCACTTTTATCGATATCTTCTTAAATAATATTTCTATAGCGCTGATATTTGTACCATGTTACTGTTAAAGAACCCAAAAAAATCCACATATTTTATTTAAAAAATAGTTTTTAGTATGCAATAATAATTATTAAATTAATGTTTGAAAAATTATGAATTGGAACCTTATTATATTTTGATGGGAATCGATTCAGAAAGTTCAGACTTCTAATATGACCGTGGAAAATTTCAGCTCATTACAATGGTTAGTTTTTGCACTACATTGAATTTCCTCATTATGGCGATTTTAGGGGGCAACCAAAAGTTTAAAAATCGTCTGAAAAACCTGAGGAATGTTTAAATTTTTGAAAAATGGTTGGAAATTTCATTTATGTAATCTAAAACGCATTGCCTTTTACCAGTTATATGTCGTATAGATGAACTTTACTAATCAATGATCAATTGAATGACTCACTATTCACTTTTTGGATGATCGGAATATCAGTTCGATTGGTATTAGATAATTGTAGGTAGAGCTTTGATTGCATACATTTGTATTTGAAGTTTTGTATTTGCAAACGATTATTCCAAGAAGGAACATTTCTTTTAAAGTTCTTTGTAGACATCTTTCAGTCAAGTATCAAATGAACAGTTCCTGAATAACTACAATCAATCTCGATCTACGAATAGCGATTTTCAATGTGGAAATGATCCCTGATATTACAACTTTAACATTGAATATCTCCAGATATAGAGATAGTAGTCATGAAATTTCATATTTAGACTAATTTAACGATGCAGAATCTAATTAAAGCATAAAACTATGGTGTTTCCATTGGAAATTTTGTTGTTTGTGTTCAATGTGATATGTAGACGGCCCCGAATGCATTTTTTCCTTTGAATTTGTAGACGACATTATTTCCTATTGAATGGTATCTCTGAATTTGCTCTGCTATGAAATAAAGGGGGTGGTTCGGGTTTTTTTCCGCAATTGACAATATTAAGCAAATATACATGACATAAACCACTAGATTATTTTAGCAAAATATTAATATGCATTCCCAATAAATAAAATCAATAAAATCAGTTTTACAAATCATTCTTTAATCAGTAGTTTGATTGCGTTTGTAAATTGTTAGTGCATCGTATATTCAAGGTTTCTCTTTGTTGTCAGGTCAGATTTTCTCAACAAAGCAATATTTTAAGAACTTATCTAAAATATAGCAGCAAAAGTACAAAACTTATTCCGATCCCGTAACAACTCGAATATGGCAGCAAAATACTTTTAGTTTTGTCTAGTATATTTATTCAACCATGAGACATTGAAGAGGATGAACGATGAAAACTATAAAACGTTCTGCAAATACGCTAAACAATTTTCTACGCTCAACTATTAGACAGATACCAGAAAGGAAAAAAGAGCATGGAAACTTCGATGGATTATTTAATGCTTCGTAAAATAATAAAGAAGAAGCCTTTCGGGTTATTCAAAAAATACGCTGCGCATTTAAAGCAAGAAAACAACATCTTGTTCCAAAAGAAAGGCACACAAAAGTTGCTTTAAGCGCTAGCATGAAAACAAAAGCCTTCTCTGCATCATCGGCTTTAGGGCAAGCAACTGCATTTTGTTCATCATATCTTTAAAAATTCGAATATTCGGATTAAACTAAGCGTGCGCCCATTATGTTCGAAAGGGCTTCATTTTCCGTAATGCAACTATCTATTCTTCACTTTTTGGAAATATTTTTATGCGCCTTGAGTGTAAAAAGTACTTTACCGTAAGAATTTACATTTTTATTTATTAGATGGTGAAGAAATTCGATGATTTCCAAGAGGAGACTGAAAAGCTTGGCAGAAGACGGAGATATGACGAAGGATATAAAGTAAGACCTAACTGCACCGCAAATATATATTTTTGTTCTCAGAAAATTATTAGTTTTTTGTTTTGAAATAAAAAACATAACCTAAAAGGATATGTATCATTCAATATAAAAATCGGACTAGGAATACTTATAATTGTTATTTATGGTTATATACCTTAATATCTGCATAGAAAATGTTCTCTGTAATATGGATACTGACTATTATTTCATAAGAACTTCAGGAAATGTGAAATAATAAAGGCAGCTGGGTTCATAGAGTTTTGTTAACCCTCCAATTGGTGTGGACGAGATATCTCGTTCATCATGATCTGACCAGTTTTGCTAATTACGAGATATCTCGTAATCAAGATAGAGCCGACCTTTTTATAATGAAGATATTAAAAGATCTAGTCTTTTTTTCTAATGACGAGGTACCTCGTCCATCAAGTTCTGGTCAGTCTTTCTAATGACGACATATCTCGTCAATCAATATCTGGTTAGGTTTGCTAATGAGGAGATACCTCGTCGAGACAACCTCCAGGAAGGTTAATCCTCTGAGTGTCCCCAATTTTTGAGTAGCGTGATACTGCTTTTACCTTACAGAGTCTTACTTACCTTACTTTACACTGATAATTACTACATAACCAAAACTATTGGTTGAAAGAGTCCTTGGAAAGATTATGTTGGTCACGAAGGTAGAAACTGGTTACGATTCATGCAAGGAAGACTTCAGGTTGCAGAACTAATATATACGTGTGAGGGGAGGCCCAGAGTGTTAATTTAATCATCTTTTTAAACGCTTTAAAAAGATATAGATATTTTTATTAAAAATAACTATGTAACAAAGTTATTGTTAATTATTAAAGTAGGAATATAAAATTAAAACTGAATATTCCTGTCCTTTGTAATCTTCATAAAATCTGAAATTTTTATAGCGAATTGACATTTACCTATCTTTGGATAAACATAACATTACATACTTTACAATGAAGAAACGTTTTATACATATTTACTCTCCCATTTTTCCAATGCACTATTAATTATATTTTTCAATTTCCTTTAGAGAGAAAGAAGAGGTGAGTTTGGTATGAGTCAAGAAGAGTTAGAGGATACTATTGATGATTTGGGAGAAGCAATTGCGAGAGTGGCTATCAAGTTAAAAGAACAGGTAAACTGTTTATTTATGAATATAAAACCTCTTATTTAGTTTCACTGCATTTATTTAAATATAAATCTTCATTCTTTCATACTTTGGACAGTAAATAGGAAGCAGTCAAAAAAGGTACATTTTTCCATTGACAATTCCTGTATAAAGCTATTTTTAGAGTTTCTACATCCATTTAACCTTAGCGAATGTGTATTTCACATTATTATGTATTTCAACAACAATCTTGAGCATCCGAAATAAAGGGATATATATTTGAATTATATCCCTTTATAATTTGAATGTCATCAACAGATTTATGAATTTAACTGTAATCACAAACACACACTATTAAAATAAACGTTATTTTCTTTAAGATTGAATAAAAAATGTAAGTATGATGTTTATGGTTTAACACATTGTCCTGTTATTCGCTAACAATATAAACTTCACTTCACTACACTAATATGCTCGACACTTTCAGGTCGTTCTTACCTCTGATCAACAAAATACAGAATCGAATTTCAAAATTTAAAATCGAGCTATATCTTGGGAGAAAAAGTATAAAACTAAAACTACGCATAAAGCAATCTACTTTTCAGAGAACTTAACGTCCGGGAAATATTTTTCGTACCTACAAACAAAATATTCAAGAAAGTTCAGAATTATTGCAGATATAGCCACTAATAATTTGGGTACACGATTTTACCATCGGATCAAAATTGGCAATGCTACAATCAGTAATACTTTAGATTATGGAAAACAAATTTTCCTTTCTGCAAGCTAGACAAAAATAATTCATTAGAAGTAATATGCAATCCAGCATTCCGATTCACGACTGAACTACCATAATGAACTCCAATTCCAATTTTACTTATGGAAACTTGAAATTTCCATGTTTACAAGACATTCTTTACTCTCATCCCTTTTTTTCTTTACACCTTTCCTTGGTAAAACTTTCCCTGTTATCACTATTCTTCTCTAAGAACAGGCAAGAAACGTTCAATAGAAGACAAAAGACCAAAATTATCCCAAATTATAAAAATTCTTCTCAGACTTAAAAATCTTTCAAAAAAATTTAACTTAAATAAAATTTCAAAGATACCTGTGTGTAAATTCGAAAATCTCAAAAACAATTTGAAAATAAATTTTCATTTGGGGGGGGGGGGTCTACTTTTTCAGGATAAAAAAAAATTTCCATGGAAATATAATCTACAATTGCTTCTTATAGTTCATGAATATGCACAATGGATTTCCTTTCAAAATGTATTTGATATTAATAAAAACGCTCGTCAAAAAATATATATCAATTTCTTCTTGGAATCGATCTTTTCTAATTTCAAATCTAGAGAAACTGGCATTAAAGATAGAACCCTTTTCTATAAAATTCAACGTTTTCTGGATCCCTTAATAAATTCCTCGTGATTTTTTTGAGATACTTCGATTTGGCGATGAATAGAACCTAAAAAAAATTTCTTGTATATAAAGATTTTCTTCGAGTAAATTCCCTATTTCTATGAATTAAAGACGTTGAAGCAATCTAGAGAGCCTATATAAGGAATCGAGATCAAGCAGCCCACTGGCGGGTAAATATCTCAAAACAACTTTCGTCAGAATAAGAAATTCATTAGATAGGAAAAATAAACATTATAATTATAAGTTAGATTATCTTATATATTATTAATGGAAACTAATTGCATGAATAATTTTTAAGCTTTTACTCCCACCTTACTCATCGATTCGAAAATTTCTAGACACGAACCTGCCGTATCCAAGACATGATAAAACATGTCTAGTCATAGTCTGCAACTCAATCAGTAAACAGTTTCAAAATTAAATATTCCATAACAGCGACTATATAACGTTATAAAATTCTATATTAAATGTAGTTATTAAAAATTTTAACTAAAGTAACTAACTCGAAACAATTGTACCTTATTTGTCTACAAGCATAATACAACAAAAATGTTATGTATGGTTGCATAGACTTTTAAGTTCAGCATTTGGCTTTGTTTGTTGCTGAGTTGCTTTCGGAATCAGTGTAGGGCCAGTGCTTAGGTACTGCACTTTAGTGTTTTCTTGTTAACAATTTTTATCTAGTCAACAGGATTCTGGAAATTGGTGCAAATTCTATTTACGTTTATTGCAAGAGGATGGGCATACAATTATATTGTCGGCTTAGAACATGCACTTATTAACTGACACATGTTATACTCTACAGCAGTTTAAAGATAATATTTAGGAAAAAATAAAAATTATAAGTATTTTGATTTTTTGTGTTATACGTGTTTTAGACATATTAAAATATGACTGTATTTCTCATCATGAAAATAGGGCCACGGTAACCCAGTTGAAAGAACAACAGATTAGCAATGGAGGTTTGCGAGTTCGAAACTCGATCCAGCCAAAAGACTGTCGTGTACACGGGCTCTGGTGCACGTTAATCTATTGTGGCTTAAAATGTCCTCACGTTGGCGGGGCAGTTTGGAGAGTGGGGTGCCAGATCAGTTGTTGTTATCGTCACCTGACCGTGGTTCAAAATTACGAGACCTTGTCCTTGGGTCTTTCCCTTCGGAACTGATCTTGAACCGTCGCCAATAGGCCGTCGCTCCAGTGCGACATTAATTAACTACTTACCTACCTTCATGAAAATAAGCATTTAGTGTCACCAGAAAAATGTCAATTTTTGTACTATGCTGACGACATGTATGGATTAGTACAATCTGAACATATATAGGTAGTAGACGCAATTATACATTTGATCTCGAATTTCAATACAATAATTCAAAAATAGTATACATAATAGTTTTATCTTGTCATAAGCGTAAATTTAATTGAATGATTGAAAACATATTATAATAGTTAATAGGGATGCAGGATGTTTGCTATGAGATCATAAACATCGTAAAATTTTGGAAAATATATCTTGAAAAGTCTTATTGAATGCAATTAATCAATTATTTCTTACAAATTTAAAAAAAAATCAAATAATTTTTCAATTAATAATTAAGTAGTACGTTGGTTTATTGAAATTTTAAATACTAAATAACGCAAATAGTTTTTACATTTGTATGATAATCAAAATTAAAGATATAAATATATACAACATAAAAAATACACGACTTAGACAAAGCCTCTATATTTATATTTTAAAATTCTACATAAAATCAGACATAACAGAACTTTCAGGAAGGAACTTGAACTCTCCCGCATAATACATCCTCACAACTGCAAATATTGAGCTGTTTTCTATAAAAATTTCAGCCATTCTCTGTAGAATTTTATGAATGTTTTACTGCAGAAATATATTTTGGATGATGTTATTAATGAAGAAAAAGTCCATGAACTGTGTGCAAACATCGTAGATGATAGGATGGAGAAACGAGAGAAAACTTTCAAATCCCAACTTCAAAATCTTGCCTCAGCTGTAAGAAATCTTCAACTTTTGGTTAAAGACGTTTTATATCCTGAGGCACCTGGGGTCACTAATAAGTGAGTAGATGCATAATTTCATAATAAAATGTATAGATATAACAAATAGTTTTATTGTATTATAGATCTAAGTATTAAATATCTTTCTTTATAAACGGTACCACAGAAATTACGGAAGAAATTCTATGTTAAGAACACCACTTGAAAGTGTAAAATAACGTTACAATAAATTTGTAGAACTGATACTTTATTTCCAGTTGTATGACATGTGGCCGTATTGCTCATTTGCCTGACTTGTAAGTGTTACTTTTCTATTTATTATTATTAGCTTAATTTGTTTCTATTGAACTCATTCACTAAACATATTTTTCAGGGACGTTTTACGTACTATAGACAAAGAAGAGTTGAGCCGTAAGATAAGTGTTCCGCCACCTAAAAAACCTTATCTAGGGTAAGGACATTTTTTGTTTTCTTTCCTTTTCTTCCGAGTCTTTCTTTGAAGCATGACTCTTGCCCCAGGTTTAAATTCGAGTATACGACGCTCGCCCTTCTTACTCATGAACTTTTCATGATCGCGGGAATTCCATCATCAGTAATTCCAACCTCTGTGGTATTGAGCCCCAAGAAACTAAAATTATCCTATTCCCACCGTAGGATTTTCTATCTTTACGTTATATCAACCCCTTCACTCCGTGCCCTAATTTTTACACTGCACCAGCTGTATTCCAAGAACTATATAATTTACGCCTCTGTCAGTTGGATAACTATTTACCAGTATTCATGGTTGTATTCAAGAGAAGGAATTATACTGGTTGTAAAATCTTCGTTACACTAGATATACGAGTTCCAGCGTCATCCTTCTACCTCCGTATACATTGCTGAAGCGATTGGAATTTATTGAGCCTTTTTCAGCGGATATTTTCAAGTACCAACCGAAAGGTGTGCATATACAATGGAAAATGGGTATAAGCATGAGTAATTTACCTTTACTTGCCATTCTGTTGTGTCAGAGATTTTTACTATCTTGAATAAATTAGGAAGAAATGATTTCGATATCTTTTTGCTCGGTTCCAAGTCATATGAATTCCAAGGTTAGCAATCTTGCAGACAAGTCTTCCCTTTTAGTGCCATTAATATTGCTCATGGACTTTTGGGGAAATCTCCAAAGTTCATTAACTCCTTGACGCAAGATTCTGGAATCTGCAAGTAGCCAACAAATTGTATTCCATGAAACCCATCATTCATCAGTGGTCAGTGTCTCCAATGCAAAGTACTTATGTTAAACTGTTCCACCTTCGCATTGAGCATACTCGACAAACTTATCGTCATATTTTGTTTCGAGAGAGCATTACGATTTGTGTCAAACCTGCTCAACTCCCTTAACACTACAAAGACGGGAAGTTGTCTTATATCTAGAAAGATGGAAGATGCCAATTCAAGCGTTAGATTATATTATATAGCTTATTTTAGGTATCAAATAATAGATAATAAGTAATAGAATATGTCAAATTGAAATTTATCATACTGACCTGCTTTTTATATAATTTTATTTTGTTCATTCGTTGAAGCAATCAGAACATTTCACTTCTCTCGGTGAGCATTTTCCGCATACTGCCTTTTTGCAATTTTCGCAGCTATTTTTTGTGTGGTTTCCCATGCAAAATCTCAGCACTCTGCATTTAAATCTTTTTATTGGTGATGTCTTCTTTTATAACTAAATGCGACAAAATCTGAGTATTTGCTGCATTAATTTTCGTTGCCACATCTGGAGTACAAAGCTCTCACAAAGCTGCAGGATGAAATTTTTCCTGCTAAGTTTCTGCTTTTCAATCACTTCTTAATACAAAACCCAAGTATTTACGCAAATATGTCTAAAACATTAAAAAGTACTTGCATAAGCCAGCGATGAGATCCCGATTTCGTAGTGTAGAGGCGTACCATTTGGTCTACAATGTCGACGCCCTTCTTAGTCTGGTTATAAAAATGGACAGTTTCTGGTGTCTTCTCATTATTATTGATGGTAGTAGGGTGAAGAGAACTTAATAACATAACATTTTTGTTCAGCTTTCTCTGATAAGTAGTGAGTTATATCTGAGCCTTTTCTGAAAAATATCGTGGAATAAAAGAGGTTGTTTTTCCAATTTTGCTGCACCTCTGAGGTTTCTCTCAGTGTTCTTACAAGGCTTGTTGCTTTCATTCAATTTCTATTCGGACACTGTTTTTTTATTACGATACTAAAATATACATGTAGTTTATGGTTTTCTTCATAAAACATTTTAACGTACCTATTTCTTTCACCCGACTATCTTTATCTAAGTATAAGTATTTTTTTAAATAAATAGATTGAGGCACAGACGCTATAAAATTCTAATTGGTGTCTTCTTCACAGTAAAGAATTAAGAACTGCTAAGTTACCAAACTCAGCAAGGGCCTTCAACTCTTTTAAGCACCAGGTGTCAGTTGATCAGGGGAGACGCATTATCCAATTTCCCAGGAGGATTGTCCCAGGTGCAATTATCATCCCATCAATCTCAATAGGACAACGAACATCAGTACAAGGGACCCGTTTAAAACTCCCCTCTGATCCTTCACAAAGTCAATCAGGTCGAATTCACCTTTCATGGTCCGTTGCGTTTACTTTGTCACCAAACACTTCATAGAACCGATTCGGCGTTTTGTAGAGTGAGGACTAATTATCTTTATCAGGCTTATCTCGTTATTTGAAAGAAACGAAAACTTTAACGCTTCTAAATAAAGCTTCCTACCTTAATTTCCTTGGCAATAAGGGTGCCTTCAAGAGCTAATTTATTAACCGGAACGTTAATCAAGCCTGATGAAAGGGCCTTTCCTGTCAGTGAGCGTTTTGAAAACATTAAAGTGGCATAAAATTCTCATTTTAATTCCTTCCTAACTGATTTCATTACCTGATATCATTTTCTAAGGCAATAGTTAAGTGCACTTTGCGCCAAACATTTATATTTTGTCGCCAAAGTGACTGTCGCAAAAGTTTAGGGTAACCCTGACCATGCAGTGTCACTGAAATGCAAATCAATAGCGGTTGCCAAGCTGGAAAAAAATCACCCCGGCGACAAAGTTTTGGCCTTTCATAATCCTTTGCATTGATTGTGTTATCACAGTTCTTGGAACTGATTTGGCGTTTTGTAGATCAAGGTCTAATTATCTTTATTAGGCTTATCGTTATTTGAAAGAAATGGAAACTTTAACGCTTCTAAATAAAGCGCCCTTCGTTTCTTCCCTTCGCAACAATAAGGACGACGCCAAGAGCTAATATATTAACCGGAACGTTAATCAAGCTTGATGAAGGCACCCTTCCTGTCACAGAGCGTTTTTAAAGCCTTAAAAGGGGCATGAAAGTCTCTCTTTCACCCCAGGCAATTCCACACCTGATTTCACTACACAGTCCGATGCTTGAAAAATGCTTCTTTGATGGTGTGAATTCCCGTTCCCAATCGCATACGAGCAAATAAAGACTGAACGATGAAAGGAGATCTTTTGTGGAAACAAAATTACAAATGAATGAGTGGAGCCGTTAGTCTAAAGTTTTATTCAAAGATCTAGGGTAGAATTAAAGGAATCAAGGAATCAATAGCTCGTGATTTATTCTTTATCAGCTTAAGCATCAATTCTTGAAAAGGGACTCCGAAAGCATGCTAATTTCCGAATAATGAGTCGTTAGTTTCAGGAAAGGTTTAAATGTTAATAAACGGATGTACGACGGAAGGACCAGAAGTAATTAAGTCGATAATCACATGGCATTAATGTGCTTCATGCTTGCAGTGAATAGTCTGGGGATTAAGTAGGTGTATCCTTTCACTAATAGCTAATTCCTTTTCCATCATTTAAAAGTTGAAGAAAATTGTACCATTGAATCCTTATGTTGAAACGTATTAACCGTGCTTCTGCGGAATTTCAAATATTAATTACTTTGAGATATGCATTCGAAGTAATTGCATTAATGATTGCTTTATGCTCTAGGAGAGAATCTGATAATAAAATATGCTTGTCAGGATCTGTCTTAAAAAGAAGTAATAATTTTGTTTTAACCTTATAATTATCACGAGATTTTAGAGTAGTATACTATTTCTTTTACCCTACAACACTCACAGTGATTAAATAACCGCATCTGTTGGTTGAAAGAATGCTTGGAAGGATTCTATTGATCAAAACGTTAAAAACAGAAGATGTCATGCAGGCAAAACTGCAGGTTTAATGGTGAAAGAAAGGTGCATTCAGGGAATTAAAAAATCAGAAAATTCAAAGGGTTAAATAATCAATACATTTCTAAAGTCAGCTGGTAAACAAGTTTTGATCTCTTGTTCACGGTTCAACAAGCTCTATGTTAAATTTCCGATCATGACGTGGATATTCATGATTCTTTAATATACATATAGATATTCAGAATACATTTTAACCTTTCTGGTGGTTGTCCTGACGAGGTATATCGTCAATAGCAAAACCATCCAGATCTTTTAGGACATGATATTTCGTCATTAAGGGGAAACTGACCAGATCATGTCTCGCCATCATAAACAATATAGGCAATATCTGATGACAAGATATCTCGCCATCAGCAAAATTGGTCACACCCTGATTAACGAGACATCTCGTCGAAACCACTTGGAGGGTTAAGCTTGCCATATGTGTGATCAACAACTCTGGTTCTTGTGAGAACAACTGTTACAGAATGTCACCGAGAGGATGCTCTTTGGAGAAATCCGGGAACTGTTGGCCCTGGTGTACACGACGCAGGTGTGCAAGTTATATCCATGGATTGGAAAGTTCTCCCAAATTGCTGACTTTCGAGAGATAAATACAACTCTGCCCTTATGAGACTCGATCAAAATTGAATTCTCATTCCTGAATATCCTGAATCCTTTACAAGCCTTCTCTGTGAGTCGGGAAGCGTAGATTGTAAAAAAAGACTTACAAATAAGAACTAGAAATGGAAGCGTTAACTGCAGCAAATTTAACTCTGAAAAACATTCAATCAAATCAAAAATTTCAATCAAAATGTAGTAATAAAGTAAGTATTTTACTCTTGTAAGTATCAGAGAAAAATTTCCTTAGTTAAAAATGACACTCTTGTAAGAAGAGGGAAAATGTAAGTAATTCAGAAAGTTTATCGACAATCGATACAATCGATTTCAATCAAAATAAATTAATATAGTAATTTTTTTAATCTTAGAAGAATAAGGACAAATTTACTTAATTGAAAAAAGCGTCACTCTCGTAGGAAGAGAGAAAAATTAAAGGACTTAAAAACAATCATAATTCGTTTTCCACTGAACCAGGTTCGTTTTTACTAAAAACCTATCGAATGCAATGACTCTGAAGATCAATTGGATAAGAATGTGTTGTGACAAAACAAAGATTATGTACATATTCCATGTTAAACTGTAACACTCCAGTGTATTAGATCATTTACAATGAATCACTTTAAAAGTATACTTTGACTATTTTTAAATGAGTTTATTTTCATTGTACTAAAAGATAAAATAACGATATGTATTATTCAGACTCTTCTTTCTTTTTGTCTAAGAAAAATGGATTTTATATTCAAAATGGTCGCTCATCCATTATTCATGCTCCATGTTTTATACAATAAGCACGCTAATGACTCAGATTTCTGTCTGAATGCTTCTTTAAAAATATTTCTTTTAATTTTAGAACAAGGATGAAGATAAATGAACGAAAACACCAACTGAAGTTTACAATGCTTTCGTAAGTTGCTTTATAATTTGATTTGAAATGAATAATGGTGTGAGAGCAAACAATTATGAAGTTTTAAAGCGTTTTTGTAATAATATATAACAACAATTCACTTTGAGAACATTCTAGAACGATTGGGTTACATTTTTGAAAAAATCTGGTGCATACTGCGGCTTGTAAGCAATTACTTTAAACAAACTGTAGAAGAATTTTTCAGCGTGTATTCAGAATATTAATCGAATATTCCAAAACTTACAAACTATACAGTTTATGCCTATGATAATATGTGTTGAAAACCAGCTCATTCAGGTTTAACATATAAGAATAATTTAAAACAATAAAAGGATAGAATTATTTATTGTAAATTTTAAAATACTAGAAGTTTTAATATTACATTTGATTCCATAGTTATGTTTTCCAATTAAGTGATTTTACAAAGTGTTGGTGTATTAGTATCAATAAACAAATGATCCACTGATTTTCAATTCTAATAGTTATCTAATTTTACGTTATTGTCACTTTTTATCTATTTGAGAAAGAGCTTTTGTTCTCTGCTTTATCAATACTGGAATTTCAAACGATGGTAAAAATAAAAATAGGGCTAAATCTCGGGCCCAAAGACCAGGTATGGCCCTTAAAATATCTTTATCAGACTCGAAGTCCAAGTATACCATCCTAAGAGAATTAGATGGTCCAGGACCGGATACGTCCTTCAAGTAAGGTTTCCTGGCCTGTAGGCCACATACGTCGCTCTGAATAGGTTAACCTGGCATGGAGACTGACACGGATATCATATATGTAGAGGACACTCATTCATAAAAAAAGTATTTAAGAAAGTAGCAAATCTAATCCTAGCATTATTTTATCGATAGTTGATTTGAAATTTGCTCCGAAAGGAGATTTTTTGTCTTGTTCATAAATTAAAAATGAAAATCAAGTATATGGTGAAATCACCAGTTGGCGAAAAAAATGTGTTACCAAAGGCAAGTTTTTCCCAGCTTGCCCATTATTACAGATTTTCAGTCCCCTTAAGGTTACCCTAAACTTTTGCGACATTCAACTTGGCATAAAAAATGTTTGGCGCCAATTGTGTGTCGTGTGCATAATTATCACCATAGAAACTTAAACAAACGAAAGGTATAGTGAAAATGTACCCTGCTTCAGGACTTAGAAACGCAGCCCTAATAATAATCATTACACAAACCAGAAAATATGCTAGTTAACTACTTGTGACAAATGATGGATTGATCTTTCTCCTTTCTCAAAAGTTTGTATACATAAAACGATTTATATATTATCCTACTACATCGAGTTACTTCCAAAACCGTTCGAATACAAAGAAAACGATGTTTTTAGATTTGAGAAATCCCCCAAGTATGTTTCCTTAAAAGGAAAAATTCCTGAAAATTTCGAATTTCAATATCTTAACCAAATAAAGATAATTTTTGTAAAGAAATGCACGCGTATACGATAAGAAACGTTTACGATGCACTAAAGTAATCAATATCTAAAAATCAAAATATGCTTTAATTAAAAGTGTTTTCTGCGTGAAGAAGACGAAAGTTGTTAAGCTAACAATGTAATTCCATTAACTGTAGTAATTCACTCAAAACAAATTCAAATAAAAATCACAGCTATTCTTCTATATAAAAAAACACTGATTGAATGGGAATTCAAGTCTAAAAGCAAAAGCTTTTTGTCCACTTTATCGTCAAGTATGCATGACAAAGGAAAATAAGGCTCAGTTAACGCTTTCCGTTGAAGGTCAGGGATATAAATGGAGACCTCTGTGAATTGATCCAACCGCACTCACACAATTAATCTTCTACGAACGTGTTCTGGGTACCAAGTTCAGGAGAAGAGCGATTGCGTGCTAATTGGTACCGCTTTTCCAAATGCACGACAGCATACATAAATAAAACAGTCCTTTAATGATCTCTGTAAGATTTAAGGGAATAATTAGAGGGAGAACTACCACACTCCTGCCTAATGCTAGGTTGCGGTTTGTATGCATAATTTCACACTATAGATATCGGTGATTTTGTTGAAATATGAGGTGTCTCGCGAAGTTGTTGAGTGATTCTCTTCTCTGGTAGTTTATAAAAATTACTTCGCAGCTATATGACGAAGAATCGCAATTTGGAAAAATCTTGCAACGCTGAAAATAACAATAAAATTTTACATTTGGGTAATTTGTTAATTATTCAAATGCGAGATGCAATTTAGAAATAGGAATTCCCTCTTAAAGTACTTATTGCTAATCGAAAGTTATTAACTATAGTTAATAATTATAGTTATAATGAAAGTTATTAACTATAGTTAATAACATTCATTTGAATGCCCTGTTTTATAAACTAAAAAGTACTGGAAACTAATGTTGAATTCATATTTAACAGAATAAACTTGAAGAATGAAATGAAACACACACACACATCTATATAGTTCTATCAACATAGGAGCTAAGTCCATCTAGGAGGTGTATTTTAGAATTACACTGATATAAAACTATTACTGCAATAAAACAATTTTAATTTTCATAAATATCACATTTTGTAGGATTAAAACAAATAGTAAGAATTTACTAGTATACGATGATTTGGATGAGGGTAAGAAGATTTTTATCTTATTAAATCAGCCTCTCAATAAGTAAATCATAGCTCTTTTGATACTTGATTTTCCAATCTCAAAATTTCTCTGATTTCATTTACCTAGACAGAATTGTACAGTTTTATTAAAATGTACAGTATTATTTTAAGTTTTCTATATAGATAGTTTACAGATTTTAAATTCCCGTGCTTAAAATGATAAACGAATGAAAATTGATGTTCAGAAGAAAATGTCAGTAGATGCTCAAAGAAAGTTAATTGAAAAAGGAATACAAGCTAAAGCACATTAAACTTCGTAGATTTTTTAATTAATTTATAAAACTTTGTTTAATTATGTTATACAAATGGAGCTCTAGAGCTTTTAAAAATATATAAATTGGTATTATTTGCTTCTAGTTAAAATTGACTTCTGGTGGACACCAACCACTTTAAATCTGGGTCATAAATATTGATAAACAAGTGACAAGACACCCCAAGGCAAATGATTCCGAAGTCCAGTAGATAATTAAGAAGTTTGACAGTTTATTCAGTTTACGGAACCAAAGGAGGTGAGAAGACTCTCGAACTGGTCAACCGTTAATTTAAAAATTTGATAGCAGACACCCCTCCGCGATGGTCGTGTTCGGGTCCCACAGTAATTTTCTCATCACTTAATATGCAAATTGAATTCCCCACCGACTGACTGATTAATTTTCTAATTAAAGACACTTGCTCTCATTCTAGCCTGGATCGACTTAAAAAAGGCAATGAACCCACATTCCAGGATCAAATCAAGGATCAAGCAGGAAATCTCCTCTCTGATGACCTCGACGAAAGGTTAATATTTTCAATTAATACATGGGTATTAAAAATATTATAATAATGATTTCGTTAAGAACTTATTTCGTGCCGTTGTGACCATGAAGAATCACTTGTGCTATCAGTTCTACTGAATATCATTGCATTTGTATCAGAACTTAATAGTGCAATTTTGCTTTGCATTAATGCAGTATGTCTGTAATCTTCCATGATGACCTCAGCGAATATATAATAATTTCAATTAATGCATAATTGTTACAAATATTTATAACTGATTTCGTAAAGAAATTTTCATTAAGTTCGTAGTGTTGAGACCGTGAATAATTAATTATGCTATCAACAATTCTACTGAATACCATTGCTTCTATTTCAAAACTCAAAGTTGTAATTTTACTTCATATTAACGCAGCATGGCAATTATCCTTCTAAATGAACTCGGTGAAAGTTTAAGAATCCTAATTAGTGCATTGCATTTAATAATATTTATAATGGCTATATCGTAAAGAAATTGTTAAGTCCAAACAATTGACATGAATGTGCTATCAGTTCAACTGAATACCATTGTTCTTCTAAGTCAAAACTCAATGGTGTAATTTTATTTAAATATGTAGTTAGTTGTTATCCTCCATGACGACCTCGGCACAAATTTAATAATATCAATTAATGCATAGTTATTACAATATTTGAAATAATGATTTTGTTAAAAACTTGTTTTTAACTTCTTAACGTTGTGACCGTGAAGAATTAATTGTGATATCACCAGTGTTATCTGTGTCAAAACACAAAGATGTAAGTTTTATTTTGCATTAATACTATAAGCATCACATTTCCGCCTAGTGTCGTATGGCTTTATCCTCGCAACACATATAATGACTAAATAACCACATCGATTGGTTGAAAAAATCCCAAGAAAGATTATATTAGTCAAAATGGTCAAAACTGGTTAGAAATCATACAGGGAAGATTGATTACTGGTTGCCGAACGGATATATGCGTGTTAGCAATTTAAATGGTTAAAGTAGTAAGGCTTGGTTACATGTCACACACCAAATAGAAATTTTGTTTTAATAATGTGTAGGGAGAAATACAAACATTTCAAAATATTATAATAAAAGATTAACGAATAGAAGCATGAAATTTTAAAACTTATAAATACATATTTGAACATAATAAAAAAATTCTAAACGTGAGGGAAAAATTAAAAGTTAAATCTTTTTACCAATTCGTAACATTTCTTTGATTTAATTTGGAACTTTTAGTATCAATATGAATTGGATTTATGTATTAGAAATTTCAATAACACACGCCGTGGTACCTGCTATGTAAACAATCAATAAAAATAAAGTATGTGTTAATAATGAAAAACCTTCTACTCTACTTCAGTTTTACGTTAACACAAAAAGAATTGAAAGCACCGCTTTGCCATATGAATGATGCAACGGCAACATTTCTGCCATTACGGTAATTTGAAATGTTTACTTTTCTGTTTAAAATAATTATGCATATATATATGATGTGTGTATAAGGTAAATTTATTAGGATTCATTTCATGCATTTTTATTTAAAAGATACCTATTTTACATCTATTTTCAAATATTTATTTTCATATTATAATTTAAAATATTTAGAAACATAGCTTTTTAAATTTTTGAGATGGTAAAAATTTACAGAGTGAAACAAGAAAAGACGAAAGGAAAATATTTTCCTAGAATTATTTTTACAAATTATTTATTAGCAGTATTTTTTCAATATTATGCTTACCTAACAAACATCATATGCAAACAAGGAAAGTGTTAGCAAATAATGTCGAAAAAATAACTTTTCGAAAAAAGATAGGCAAAGATTATGATTTTTTAGTAAAATGCTTGAATGTTTTAAAATGTTTTCTTCAGACAAAGTTCAAGGATAAATGATGAAAAAATTCCACCAGCTCTATCATTTTTAAAACTGAGACCAAATTTTTAATATACTATTTTTTTGTTTTCACTGAAACAATCTTTGCAACACAATACAAAACATTTTATTTAAGATAATTTGTAACACAAGGTATGATTTATCACCCGAAAGTCACAAAGATTTCTGAGTATTATAGCATTAATTTAAACCCGAAACACACATTATGAATAAATAAAAACATATATTGGTTGAAAGAAATCGAGAAGATTCTACTCATCAAGATCAAAACAGGTTAGAAGTTATGCAGGGAATACTGCAGGTTGCAGGTAGGACATATAAATATGAACCCCTTAGAGGGTTAAGTTTATACCGTGTTCATTATTGAAATAGAAAATATCAAGAAGCTATACTTATAGAGAGAAAGATAGAGTTTTTTAAGTATTGGAAGATGGTAGAAATGTAGTAATGTGCAAACGTAAGCCTGAAAAAATACATTGAAAATGTAACAACATATTTCATATTATCACTAACAAATTGCACTATCATAGCTTTTTTGAGAAAACTGATATTAAAACTCTAATAAAATTAAATTATGTAAATTATCTATGCAGTTACTAAAATCTATCTAATTCTGGTAGTTATGAATAAATATTTATGAAAGCATTTACGGTCTCTTTGAGCCTTTATAGCAAATTTAAATTAAAAAGTAAAAATGCAAGACTTATTTACATGTACCATTATTAGCTTAAATTCTAAAAACTTTTTCATGTGCAATATTTTCCACTTACACAGAGACCGGAACGGTCATATTTATTTTCTAAACATGTGAATTACATTCACAGAATATTTATACATGTTGTTTTATAGGTGAGCATATTTTCTTTTCATAAATGTGCATATGCATAGTAGAACCTCTCTATTAATTTAACATGCTTGTTCAAAATTGAAACGATGTGTTTTATTTTCTTAAAAAATCGTGCACATTTAAAACAATCTACAGGAAAATAAAATTTAAAGGTTATTACAAAATGTGTATAGCTTTGAAAAAGTGTTGACAACTCCTACCTAAAATAACATTAGAAATGTAATTAAAGTGCTGAATTTCCTAGTTGAAATGTATGCATTACTCTGCTGTGCTTTAGAATTACCTTCTTCTATATTCAAAATGAATCTGAAACATTTAATTAGTTTATTCAATTGAAGGAAGCCACACTCAATACCCATTTATATATGATTGAATTTTAAATTTATGTGAACAAGTAATTTTGTTTATTAACAATGCTTTTTATGTGCTATTTTGTTTATTAGTCACTGATATTAACAACTATTTTTAATGATATTACATAAGTCTAATTTTCATAATATAATATATTTTGTTAATCTAATTAAGATTAACTTGAGAATGCTATTGAAAAGTAAGATTAAATTAAAATGTAAGCATGTCGAAAATGTACAAAAACTAAAATTATATTTGCATTACAAAATCGTTTGTATTAACCGATATTAATTATAACATTAAATTAGATCAGATCCTTTCATGCAAACTAACTTATTGGAAAAAATATACGTTTGTGATCACCAGGTTAATATAAGGAAAAAATATGTTTTCCTTAATTACTTAAATCCTATAAATCTTTATTTCTTTGTAAAATGCTTTATAATTTGTTCAACAAACTACAAAAAAACTTAAAATTTTAAATCCTTTGAAAATAGAATATTATTTTTAATGCTTAGTTTGCGAGTTCCAATAAATTTATATTTATTATAGTATATATTAACATAATAAATATTATTATTTATATTTTTACAATGTGTGTCTTAAATAATTATCTTACTTTTACACACTCATTTAAATACAAATATGTTTTAAAAAGAATTAAACTTATATATGTATATTTAGTTCACACATGAATAGTAATATACAATAAATTTACTGTTTTTATTACAGATTTATGTCCGATCCTAATAGGTAATGAAATTACTCTTTATTAATGTATGATTTAGTTCAATAGGTCAATTAATTTCATAAATTAAAAGAATTTTCTACCTTGGAAAATATAAAACTATTATATGAATGTTAAAATCGATTATTCTAAAATCAGGGGATTGATGAATAATATTGTTACCCGTAAATTTCACCTTTATGTATTTTCTGTAAAAACTTTTCTTCTTAATTGTGTGTAAAATGATCAATTATGATTTGTTACAAATGAATAAGAACAAAACTTCAAATTTTGTAACCTCTAACTGATATAAATAGCAAGAAAAAACATTTATAAAATATAAATTGCGAATACAACAGAAAAGAACTCTTTTCGACTAAGAAATCGAAATATCTTTTTACCCCCATTTAAAATTAAATCTTCTCATTTTATTGCCAGAGTAGAAAATTTAATCAATAGAAAGTTAAGGGATTCATAATTAAATTCTGTACGATTTATTGTTGCGTTCTAAGCGTTCATTAGAATAATTAAAATTTATGCAAAATTCACAAGACCTAAACAAATGGGATTGTTCTTTTAAAAAATTAGACTAGAATAGCTTTTGTAAATACAAATCGCTTCCAGTCAATAAAACTGTAATTGCAAACTATCTCAAATAAGTTATCTTATTAATGTTTCTTTATTTCAGGCGAAAGATTTTGCCTCAAAAATGAAGGGAAGTATCAGAATTTCAAGTTGTTACACATACATTTTTTATTATTTTTATTCGTATTTAAAATATTAACTGTTATCTGAATATTATAAATGCATATATGTACATATTATTTAAGAATTTCTTTCGTTTTGTCAGTTTTAAAATTATTAAGAGGATGAAATGTATTATACGTTTATTTTCATCTCTCTTAAGTATAAGTATTGCTTTTTGCTTCTGAAGGATTTGTTGTACATAAAGAAACTATATATTACGCTATTACTACACAAAGTATGTGTGCATTGTGATAGCAAAATAAACATTTGTGTATACATTTTATATAAAAGTATGTTTATTACTGAATTTATTCGTTATTTAAATTAAACTTACTCTCGCATTACATTACATCTTGATACATGAGTCATGTGTATTAACGCCGATTTCATGATGTATTCTATAAACCAGCGAACCATTTCATTGCCACACACTTCGCAGGATAAGCTTACTCTTAATAATTATGAAGCACTTAAGGTGATTATATATATGAGAGTAAAATAAATTAATTGCTGATTCATCATAAGTGTTATCAATTTAGTTTGCAATACTATAATTACAATATTAGAAGAGGATAGAGGGCAAGGGGAATTTCTACCCAATTTTAAAATGAAAAATGTTAAAAATAATTTATATTATGTTGACGACTAGGTCATGTTTTCTCACATTTTCATTTTGGCATTGTGTGGAAGTTTGGAGAGTGGAGTGCCAGCTCAGGTGTGACCTCGTCATCTGACCGGGGTTCAAAATTACGTCGTGTTATCCTCGGATCTTTCCCTTCGGTTTTGATCTTGGATCGTCGCCAATAGCCCGTTGTGTTGCTCCAGTGCAACGTTAATTAAATACCTACTTTTCTCCCATGTTCGTTTCAAAAATTTTACAAGACTCTGCTTTTTGTCGCGTATTAACAACGCGAGGGTTGCGAGTTGGAAACTCGATTGAACGAAAGATTCGTGTACGAGGGGGCTGGTGCATGTTAAAACTGCCATAGAGTCAAATGTCCTCATGGTGGCGTGGTGTGGAAGTTTGGATAGTGTAGTACCAATTCAGGTGTTAACGTCGTCACCTGACCATGATTCGAAAATACGAGGTTTTTTTCCTCGGATATTTCCGTTGGGAACAAATTCTTTCTCGGAATCAGTTTTGAGTTTTTGAAAGAAAAAAGGATATAGAACTTATAACTTATATAAAAGGATATAGAATATATAGAGATATTTTAAATAGTACGCCTTGTCCAACGATTTTATTTATTATATAAATGTCCAAGAAATAATCGAGATCTCTATAAAAGATTATTCGGATTCTGACTCCGAATTTATCGGTCGGTTGAGGTCAAGTTTTAAGGGCCATTTGGAGAAGCTGTGAAAAAACACAAGACAGAAAACGTTAAGTAAAGGACATAAATGCAAGGACATTTTCAATAACACGGTAGAAAGATATGTATCTATGGTAAGTTACATGAATCGAACATGATCCGCTTACAACTCATTCAACTCAGTGGCAAACCCACTGAGCCAAGACGGCTCCCTGTTGGTCATGAAAGCGATAATAATTATTACTAGTCAGCAAAACAAATCACCTATGGTGATCGCCATATGATATTTCTTATGGAAGCCCTTTTCCTTGGCGGGTTAACTACCTTTCTTAGAATGGACTCGTCTAATGTCATGTCTTTCCCAACCTAGTACGAATAATTTTCCAGGATTAGACTTGAAGTTACTAGATTTAGACATCAATTTTGGGTTATGTTAGGTGAGTTTTAGGGTGACGTCTATTCAAACGATTAAATCCCAATAAGAACCAGGTACACGTGTGAATTAGAAAATTATGCATTCTTTGTCCAATAAACCAATAAATACAAATTCAAATCTAATTAACCTTCACAGTTTGTCCCTTTTCCATATTTAGAAATGTCGTCTAGGTACTTTTTTCACAAGAGTAGAGATAGAGAGTATTTTAAATGTTGCTCTTATGAAGTTGTGCCAATCTACATATGAACCTTCCTCTTAAAACATTATATTTATCAAATGACACATTACAGTTTCATAGTAGCTTAAGACTGTCTGGTTGGCACCAAAATAGCCGACTATCGATCATTAGCAAGGACATTAGTCGTCATCCCCTTCATTGAATTATGTTTCGCCTGTCTGGTGAAGACAAAACATATATTTCAGTAGCCATATGTGTAAGTGCTCCATTTTTATTTTCTTCGTTTGACTCAATTATTTGTTTTTCATTTGTGCTTATCTAAAGTACAAAACTAACATTGAATTGAAGGTTATATTTCAGATGAGTTAATTGAATATAAAAGCAATTTGGGAAATTCTAATCAATGAATATTCTCATTTCGTTGAAGTTACAATTTAGTCATTCCTTTTTGTCAAAAATAAATTTTTATTTTATTCGAAGGAGAAATATGCTCAGTCATAGCTGTGTAGCAGTAAATAAGAATTATAAGATAAATTTTTATTTTCAGATTCATCACAAATCGTTTGTCAGTAACTTTCTTTTTAATTTGGAATTGAAGAAAATACATTTCGAAATTTTGAAAAAGCAATTAAGATACAATAGCCAGGCTTTGTGAGTAGGTAATTAAGGTTGCACTGGAGCAACACAGAGGTGTATTGGCGAAGGTCCGGGATCAATCCCTATGGGAAAGATCCAAGGCCAAAGTTTCGCAATTCTGAACTACAGTGAAATAACGAGGTCAGCACCTGATCTGGCATACCAAACTCCAAACTTCAATACCATCGTGAGGACATGTGTGTCAACGACAGATTTAATGTGCACCAGCCCCCGTGTACTCGTCGGTCTTTCGCTGGACCAAGTTTCAAACTCTCAACCCTGCGGTTGGTAATCCGTAACTCTTCCAACTGGGATATCACACCCCTGCCTTATTTTGTATGGTTATACTAATATTTCATAAATATGCAAAGGAATAGTAAATCAAATTTGAATTGCATATACGGTTTTATTTTTAATACGAACTGTTCGCAAGCAACCTTAAGAGCAACTCAACGGGGTGTTGTAGTATCTATTACTTAGCACTCACTCAGATAAACTATTTCTTTATAAACTTTACACCACTGCAAACTCCGTTACTTAATCACTATTTTTCACTCTGTTTTCAATCTGTATATTTAAGCTCATTTTTTCAGAACGAAAAGTAATTATATCGAATCCTATAATTAAAATTGGATTCCGGACCATTACAAACGTATCAACTTGACTGAGATTCAAATCCAGAACCTGTTGATCCGAGAACCAGAACACTAACCATTCGTCTGCCTGGCTTGCCTTACCCACTGCATTTCGATCGAAGCTTGCAGGGGCTGACTGTGGTTTACCATCCCCACATATGCATACCCTTTTAAATTGATACAAAATTCTGCACTTCCATAAAAAAATTCGAAGCAAAGTTCTAACTGTGCCTTGTCTAACTAATGACTGAATAATGATTATCTTTATGCAGGGCCACACATACAAAATGCTCATATATCGTATAAAGTAAAGAGACTATTTATGAAACCTTTATAAAAGCTCATGATTTAGACATTGAAAAAATAATCTTCCATTACTCTAGGTTGACTTCTTTCACCAAATCCTTTCGTAGAGTTAAATCTAAAACACAAATTTCAATAATTATAAAAATAACGATGTTACCTGTGTTGAAATACAGGATGAGTCTAAATTTATTTTACAAAATAAGAGGGGTGATAGTACCCATCCAGACGAGCAATAATTACCATGGAACATAGGGTCGCATTCCACTCTGAGAGGCAGAAAAGAGTAAAGTCGAAACGCGTCGAGCATGAACAAGTCATCGCCTCTGACGTCTTTTTGTACCTGCCTACGTAACATATCTCATAAGCAAGCATATCCCGCACGATGGATCGGACATGGCGGACCTGTGGCTTGGCCTCCTCGCTTACCGGACCTCAACCCACTAGACTTTTTCTTCTGGGGGCACATGAAATTTTTAGTGTACCAGACGCCTGTGGACTCGGCTGAAGATCTCGTAGAGAGAATCGGTGTTGCCGCAGACAAAATTAACACAACACCAGAAATCTTCGAGAGAGTGCGCCAGTCATTTCTTCGCCGGTGTGAACTGTGCAACGACACGCGTGGCCGCCACTTTGAGCACTTGCTGTGAGTTTTTCTCTGATCAATAAATCAGATTGTGCAACTTTTGGTATCGTTCATTCGCTTTCCCAACACTGTTGTAAGTGCGTGTTGAAATTCTAATTTTACTCTTTTCTGCCTCTCAGAGTGGAATGCGACCCTATGTTCCATAGTAATTATTGCTCGTCTGGATGGGTACTATCACCCCTATTATTTTGTAAAAACAATTTAGACTCACCCTGTATAATTTCAGAGTGTCTCTTGCATAAGGGCTAAACTCTTTTTTGGAATAACTTATGTAAAACATTTTTTTAAAAATTTTTTATATATTGTTTACTCAATTAATGACATGATTTATGGGGTAAGACATTTACCAAATGAACGCCTTGGGCTAAGATGCAAACATGGGCTCTTTCGACCACATTTACCATTGCATTTTAGAGTCGCGGTAACCCAGTTGAAAGAACCGCGGATTAACAACCGGAGGTTTACGAGTTCGTAACTCGATCAAGCCAAAGACCATGTAGTTGGGACTGGTGCATGTTAAATATGTCGTGCCCTCAAATTTCCTCACATTGGCATGGTATGGAAGTTTGGAGTCAAGTGCCATCTCTTGTGCTGACCTCGTCATTTGACCTTGGTTCAAAATTATGAGGTATTGTCCTTGGCTCTTTCCCTGCAGGATGGATCTCGAAACGTTTCCAATAGCCCATTGCATTGCTCCAAGTGCGACTATCGTGTATTCTCTTTTAAGACTCCAGTTATGGAATCGATAGGAAGTGGTTCAAAATGTTTTGCTCAGTAAATTCAACTACCTAGCTACTGTAAAGACTTCAGACTAAGATAGATGGCGCTCTTGCTCATGCCCAGAAGGACTTTGAGAAAGGAAAGAGTTGAGAACGAGTGTGGCGAGAGACGTGTGGGTTGTGTTTTTTGGAGAGTGATCGAGACTGTGTGAGATGTTTCGTTTTTTATATTTACTACCTTTATTATTTTGTGTTGTGTGTCGTGCCTGTACTGTGTCCTGTGAGTTCATTAAAATGGTTTGAACCAAAAAAAGGAGTATTCCTTGTGATGATAATTTAAAATTTTGAGCAAGTCAGTACAGACGACGAAGAAATGGTGGCAGCCGTTTGGATACGATCCTGGTATTGCTGATATCTCCAGTGCAAATTATTGGGTGAGTACCAGATTTCATTAGCAACAGTGCCTTTTTAATTGTAATTTGTAAAGTTTTGCATGTTGAGTTTTGGTTCATTGAAGAATCGTTGTTTTGGTTTCATGCAGTTTTGGTTTTGTAAAAGGCAGTTGTAATATGCAAAAATGCTCTCTTATTTTAACTAGGCTGATATAGTTAAAATTTTGTTTGGTAAAAGGAGTGATAATTTTGAAAAGTGTTCTTATTTTAACTAGGCTGATATAGTTAAAACTTTGTTTGGTGAAAGGTAGTTGTAATTTTGCAAGTGTTCTTATTTTAACTAGGCTGATATAGTTAAAATTTTGTTTGGTAAAATGGAGTGGTAATTTTGAAAAGTGTTCTTATTTTAACTAGGTTGATATAGTTAAAATTTTGTCTGATTTTGAAAGGCAAATTTATTCTGTTGATTTGCAAAACTATTCTTATTTTAGCTAGACTGATATAGTTAAAATTTTGTTTGATTGTAAAAAAAGAAAATTTAGGACACTCATGTGGTATATATAAAAAAAGAATTTTCTGTTCTGAATGGTTAGAATTAGAACTATTCAAATGGTCAGTTTGAGTTTTGTTTTCTGAGAAAAGAGAATTATTTTAAAATTTTAAATTGAGATAGCCTAGTTTGTTTTGTGTTCTTTTGTATGATGCTATCTGATGACAATTGAAGTGTTGTTAAAATTTGATTTGATTCTGTTGTATGATTCAAAATAGAATTACAAATTTGGTGTAGAAGTATATAGTTTGAATTACAAGTATAATTCTTTTTGATGAGTGTTGTCAACAGCACCAAATGCCTAGAATTTTCAATATTTAGTGCGTCTTGGGTTATTTTGCTTTGGAAAATATTTTGTTATATTTCTGAATGAATCGGAAATTCATTTAAAAGAGTTTTGGAGTGTTTTGAAATTGTCATTTTCATTTGTTGCTCATTTAAATAACTAAGAAACCCCTTAGAATTGTTTATTTATTTTGCGGAATTTTGAATGTCTAACTTGTGTACTTAAGGAAATTTTTGTTAGTAATTTGAAATTGCTTTGTGTAACTAATTTGGCAAATGTGAGACCATTTTGTGTTCAGAAAAAGAACTCGAAAAAAAAAAATCCGAAAGTGTGGATTTGAATTATTCACTTCCTGTGTTCGTTGACGAAAAAAAAAAAAGGAAAAGAATGATATTCTGTTTTATATTTTTGTGTGTGCATTTATGCTTCTGAGTGTGAATCAATTGTTCATAGAGAAAAGGGAATTCTTTTGAACTGCAATACCTTTTCTTGATTAGACAGGAAAGTTGAGTTTATATTCTGAATAGTATTTTAATTGTAGTATTATTTTCAAAACAGCTGTTCTTTAGTTGAACTTTTCTTTAACTGTTTATTTTCTTCTCAATTTGAAAACATCTTTAAAAAAAATATTGTTTTAATGAATGAAAATTTTAATTTGTTTATGTGTTCGAAAATTATTTCTATTGATTTTTGGTTGTTCGGTAAGAAAGTTGTAACGTAGAATTAGCGAATTTAATTCTTTGATAAAGTCTTGTGAATTCTGTTGGAATTTAATACCTTAACAGAGGTTTTTGATAGTGTTTCCCCTGGCCCTTAATCATGGCATTTCTTGCAATTGGTAGAAAGCAGGACTTAATTGCTGTTGCGGAAGAAATTGGTGAGAAGGTACCAACTTCGTGCAAGGTTGCAGATATTAAACAAATAATTTTAAAAAGCCCAAATTTCGATCGGGAGGAGGTAACGATAATAATGGAACGAGTCATAAAGGATAGACTGGAAGAGGAAGAATTTGCTAAGCAAGAAAAAATTCATGAGGAAGAATTAGCTAGACAAGAAAAAATTCGTGAAGAAGAACGACAAGAGCGGGAAAGGGTCAGACAACATGAGCTCGAAATTAAAAAACTAGAAGTGGCTCAGAAGGAATTTCGCCAGTCTGAAGAAGGATCTGAAAATGGGGCGGATAGAAACAGAAAAATCCAACTTACCCAAATCACTCCCAAATTCGACGAAAAAGGGGATGAAATGGGATTGTATTTGATCAATTTCGAACGGAAAGCAGAGATGGCTCGAGTGCCGAAGGAGGACTGGGTGGCTTATTTGCTGGCCGTTTTGCCAGCCGAGTTATCTAACATGCTTGCCCGAGAACCTCCTGAAGTGGCCAACAATTATGATGTTGTGAAAGATCTCATTCTGAAACGATACAAAATGAACGCTGAAAAATTGAAACAGTGTTTCTACAGACATCAGAAAACAGCAGAGAAAACATGGAGAAATTATGCTCATGAACTGTACAGCTACTTCACTGAATGGCTTGCTGAATTGGAAATTGAAACCTTTCAGCAACTAAAAGATTTAATCGTTGCCGAGCAATTGAAGTATCGTGTACCAGATCAAATCAAGGAGCATTTTCTTGACAAATGGATGAAGTTGAAGACACCTTTTGAATTGGCAGAAGTGATCGAGGAGTACGAAACCATCAGGCAGAGTTTCAGGAAGAAGGAATTTCCAAAGAAGTATGGCTATCAAGGTTCAAAGGGACATTTTAGTGGAAGTAGACCCAAAGTACCATTCAAGGATGACAAGAACAAACATCCGGTCAAAACCGAACCCGCAAGCAACGAAAACCGTGAAAGAAAGTTTGAAAAGAGAAGACAGCTCCGATGCTATGAATGCGGTTCGTTATCACATCTGAGACCCCAATGCCCGAAGCTCAAGAGATCTGAAGTAGTAGCTGCCAATGAAGTCTTTGGAAGACACGTGCCTGAGTTGATGTCTCCTTATACTAGTGCTGGGACAGTAAATGGAGCCCAAATGTCTATCTTGAGAGATACTGGTGCCAGCATCGATCTTATTCCCAGAAAATTTATCAAACCACATATGTACACAGGTGAGCATGTGTGGCTCGCTTCTCCATTAGTAGACAGCCCGGTCTGCTTGCCCATTGCAGAAGTTGATTTGAACTGCGAATTGGGACATGTCCTTACGAAAGCTGCTGTAAGAGACAGTTTTCTGGATCAAGAGCATTACCTACTAAGTAACAAAACCGTTGCTCTGATCGAGAGTATGAAAAAAGATAAGGAGCTGGAGATCCAAGTTATTAATGCAGTTCAGACGAGAGCTCAGAAAAGTCTTTTGACAGCCGAAGTTGAAGAGTATCCAGTTGAGTCGAGTCCTGGAGAAGAGAATGACAGTACCGTGTTAACAGAGGAAGACGGAGAGGTATTGCCTATGGCGGAAGAAGCCTCACTTCCAGATCTGATTAAAGCCTCACGGAATGATTTTGTCGAAGAGCAGCGCAAGAGTAAAGAGTTGAAACCACTTTTCCTAGAAGCTGAGGAGTTAGCAAAGGAAACCAAGTATGCAATCGTTAATCAAATGCTGTTCTATCTGAAAAGTGACAAGGATGGTACGCAGAGAAAACTGCTGATTGTTCCAGAGAAGTTTCGGGACCAATTAAAGAAACTGTCTCATGAAGGAACAGCGGCTCACTTAGGAGTGACCAAGACTAAAGATGCTCTTTTTAAAACTTTTTTTTGGCCGAATTGTTACAAAGATGTTGAAGAATTTGTCAGATCTTGTGACCAATGTCAGCGAGTCGGGAAACCTCGGGATAAGAAGAAGGCACCCATGAAGATCGTTCCTGTCATCTCGGAGATCTTCACAAAGATTAATGTGGATGCTTGTGGTCCTTTACCTACTACACCATCTGGAAACCGGTATCTCATCACTGCAATTTGCATGTCTTCCAAATATCCCGATGCAGTTCCTGTCCCAAATCTTAGTTCTTCAACCGTGGTCGATAGTTTCCTGCAAATCTTTAGTCGGATGGGTTTCCCGAGGGAGCTGCAAAGCGATCAAGGAACGTCGTTTACAAGTGCACTCACAACGGAGTTCCTGGAGAAATTTGGAGTTAAAGTAGTGCGAAGTTCCGTACATCATCCCCAGAGCAATCCTGTGGAGAGACTACATAGAACTTTGAAGAGAATTCTTCGAGTCCTGTGTCTGGAGTCAGGACCTGATTGGGAGAAAATCTTGCCTCATGCCCTGTTTGCTCTACGAGTTGTTACTCATGACAGTACTGGATATACTCCAGCTGAGCTGGTTCATGGACAGAATTTGAGGACTCCCATGACTCTACTGTACGAGAACTTGACGGAAAGCGAGGAAGAGAAGACTAGCGTAGTATCATATGTCTTCAAGCTACTAAACCGCATGAAAAGGTGTCAAGAATTAGCCGTCCAAAACATGGAGAACGCCAACGACAAACAAAAACTATGGTATGATCGCAAGGCTGTGAAGCGTAAATTTTGCGAAGGCGACCTTGTGCTGGTTGTCGCTACATCTAGGCCTAACAAAATGGCAGTTCATTGGATCGGCCCAGGGAAAGTCGTTAAACAGCTTTCCGAAACCAACTACATTGTGCAGTTTCCAGAAAAAGACAAATCCCATGTGTACCATGTGAACATGCTCAAGCCATATTTCCAGAGACCCGAAAATGTGAATTTAATCTGTCTAAAAGAGATTAGGAACTGTGACAACGAGGAGGACATTCCAAGTCTCGAGCAGAAGCCTGAAGTCTCGGAAATGACACAAATTTGGCAAGACATAGAACAAAATGGTCGCTTGTCAGAAGATCAGAAGGAGCAGCTGAGAGAGTTGCTATCAAAATACTCTAGCTCATTCTCAAACCAGCCGGGGTGTACTGATCTTACTGAACATGACATTGAGCTTGAATCTGAGAGGCCCATCTGTGCCAAACCTTACAAGATGTCTCCACGCCAAACAGAAATTTTGAAGATGGAAGTGGAGAAGATGCTGTCGCTCAAAGTCATTGAGCCAGGAGAATCTGATTTTACTTCTCCTCTTATTCTGGTAGAAGTACCAGGAAAGGATGCAAGACCGTGCATCGACTATCGAAGACTCAACAAGGTCACTAGAACCCAGTACTTTCCTCTGCCAAACATTGAGCAGCTTGTTGAAAAAGTGTCAGCTGCCAAGTATATCACCGTTCTAGATTTGACCCGAGGTTATTGGCAAATACCTCTGAGTAAACGAGCCCAAAGATATTCAGCTTTTGTAACCAGTTTTGGGACATTTCGACCGTTGAGATTGCCATTCGGTTTGAAAAATGCCCCTTATGATTTTAGTCGTTTGATGGCCGAACTGTTGAAAGACTGTGGAGAATTTGCATGCCCTTACTTGGATGATGTAGCCATCTATTCCCTAAGTTGGGAAGATCATTTACAACATTTGAAAACCGTCTTAGAAAAGATGAATGCAGCTCATCTGCACATCAAGCCTTCTAAGTGCTAGTTTGCTCGTGCGTACGTAAAGTATCTTGGGCACTTGGTTGGTCAGGGCCAGAGAACACCTGGAGAATTGAAGATCCAAACTGTAAAGGACTTTCCGATACCTGCGACTAAGACGCAGATCCGATCTTTCTTAGGACTTGCGGGGTATTATCGAAAATACATTCCTGACTTTTCAGTCCTCTCAGCACCAATTACAGATCTGCTGAAAGGAAAAAATCGTCGTGCTGCTGTCATATGGACTGATGCTTGTCAAGAGGCGTTTGACAATTTAAAGAAACGGTTGTCGGAGAATCCGGTGTTGTACAGTCCAGATTTCTCGAGACAGTTTCTCGTCCAATGTGACGCGTCAAATCTTGGGATTGGCATCGTTTTGTCCCAAATTAATGACATTGGTGAGGAACATCCTGTCATGTACTTGAGTCGGAAGTTCTCAAATGCAGAACAAAAGTACCGTACCATCGAGAGAGAGTGCGCAGCTATCGTGTTCGCCATCCAAAAGCTGCGATGTTATTTGGATGGACACCAGAAGTTCATCATCCAGACGGACCATAATCCCCTTGTTTGGCTGGACAAAAATACGGGAACCAACCCTAGACTTTTACGTTGGGCTTTGATCCTGCAGCCATTCAATTACGAGGTTGTCCATAAGAGGGGGAAACAGCATCAAAATGCTGATTCATTAAGTCGCATCCCATAAACCTCATAAACTTTTATTTTATATTAGTAAGTTTATTGTTTATTTTGATATTTGTATTATGTGTGAAAATTTTAAATTTTTCTTATCATTAGTGTAAATTGTTTTCCTAAATTTTTAATAAGTATATAATTTTTTGTATAATATTTTTGAGTTCAAGGCACTGATTGCTATAATCTGGTACATGTGCAGTGTATTTTGTGTACTTGAACTCTTGAACTTTTCCAATGACTGCAACTATCTGGAGACTTTTTCAGGCAGTGGAGTCATCAAAACTTTTCCCTCATTCTTCGAGAAAAGTTTCCTCCTTGTGGGGAGGAGTTTATAAGTCTGTAAAGACTTCAGACTAAGATAGATGGCGCTCTTGCTCATGCCCAGAAGGACTTTGAGAAAGGAAAGAGTTGAGAACGAGTGTGGCGAGAGACGTGTGGGTTGTGTTTTTTGGAGAGTGATCGAGACTGTGTGAGATGTTTCGTTTTTTATATTTACTACCTTTATTATTTTGTGTTGTGTGTCGTGCCTGTACTGTGTCCTGTGAGTTCATTAAAATGGTTTGAACCAAAAAAAGGAGTATTCCTTGTGATGATAATTTAAAATTTTGAGCAAGTCAGTACACTACAAATGCGTTTGAACCAAATGGTTTTGTGCCTTCACCATTTCCGAAGTGATTCTTTTCAGTATCTTCGGTAATGTTTGCTGAGGCTGTAGAATCGCTGTCTGCTTGTTTGTGTAGACTCGTTTCTTAAAGCCCTCTAGAAGAAAGCAATTCGACGCTGTCAGAAGGGAAAGAAGGGGGCCAATCACGTTTACCAGATTTTGACATTATTCGGCCAGGAAATGCGTCCTTTAGAATTCGCATGTTTTCACGAGTTGTATGATGCTTCATTTTATTGAAACCACATGTGCTTAAGCTTTAGTTTATCAATTTCAGACAGAAAGAAATTTTTTCAACGTCGCACAATATCGTTTAAAATTGACAGTAACAGTTCATATGTATTTTCCCCGTAATAATTGCGTTTCCGTAGAATCTTCGAGAGAAAATGGTGTAATAATACCTCCACTCCAAATTGCATACCAAACTCCACGCATTTGAAGAGGAATTCATGAATTAACCTTGGATTTTCTGATATCCAATAACTGCTGTTTAATTACGTATCCACTGATGTCGAAATGAAGGGCGCAGAAATTGGGCAAATCACCTGGTCGAAAGAGCCCGTATTTGTAGCTCAATTAGAGGTGGTTATTTGACCGATGTCAAATTCCATAAATTGTCATTAACACTCGAAGGGTTTTCGAAGAGATATCTCGTTCAAGATCTGACCAATTTTGCTAATGATGAGATACCTTGTCATCAAGAATGCCAATGGAATTCATAATTATAAAGATAATGCCGTTTTCTGATGACGCCAAATCAAGATTAGGTCAGTTCTTAGTGACGAGATATCTCGTCCAACAAGATCTGCTCAGTTTTGCAATGAAGAGATACCTTGTAGAGACAACGACCAATAGGTTTAATTGAATAAACAATATATGTATATAAAAATTAAATAAAAAACGCTTTTTAAGTTATTCCAAAACAAAATGGTGTCCTTATTTAAAAAAAACATCCTATATTTCCATAGCTGGATAGTGTGGAATTTAAACTTGTTCAGTACAGTACTGATGGAATTATGGAAAAAAGGTACTTGAAATACTTTTAAACTCTGTCTCACAAGGGCCCTTTTACATTTCACATACATCGCTCCAACTTTACATTAGCTTAAAAGTGATCCACTGGAGTTACTTTGATTGATATAATCCACTTAAACTAGGATCGTGATTCAGAGATGTGTGGTTGAATAGTTTGAGGATCAAGATCGCGGAATCACACTAGAACCCTTCATATTGAGTGTACCCAGGCTTTCCTAACAAACAGAAAGTCATTGCCTTTCAAAATGGGAGGATAGTGAATAGAAAGCTAGAGATTAAATTGTAAGTAGATGAAGATCTTCCAAGAGATTAAGTCTATAACTCGTGTTCGAGGCTAATTGATCTTGTGCAACTTAATTGGATTTTCCTCGTCTTAGTTACACCAGTGAATGATCTAACGAATCCAGTTTGCAAAGGAGTCGCTATATAGATTCTTTTTACGCAAATCTTAACATTTCATTCTCACGTGTTTAATTTTAACATAATGTGATAAAGGTAACGAAAACAATGATTATTTATTTTAGAGCAGTGAATGAGATTGGAAAATTTATTTGAGATCGTATTGGGGGATGCTTTTATGTAGTATTTAGGATTATATTGGCGCAACAACGAAAATGAAACAAAATTAGCGAGTTCAATCTCAAAGTTGCCTGTTTAGCATGTAATCCGGAATTCAATAGGGTAATTAGTTAATTTGAATGTGAAATTAGTTGCAATGAAATTGAATGACTTAAATTTATTTGAAATGTCTTTCATCAAAATGCAAAATTTTGAAATAGGAATTAATGTGATTTGTATGAGATTAGATTTTCAGTGTAAACAAATCAAACGGAAGACGGGGTTATTACAATGAAGCGCTCCCAGAAGAAGGCAGTTGAGTCATGTGATTTTGAACGAGAGTATTAGTTAAATAAGAGAATTGGTGGTAACGTAAGCAAACCCCTTCCACAATTAGCGCCTTTAGCAAAGGGATGTTTTGATTCTTAGTTTATTGGTTCGGTGCTGAAAGCGATAGAATTGATAACGAGTTGGTTGGGGGAACATCCTTGGTGGTCTCCATTGCGTTACCAAATGTTGTCATGCTACTCAAATGCTCTCACAAGATACACCATCGGATTACCTTAAAATATATTTTATCGTCATTTTGAAGTCGTTTGGCGTTGATCAATTAATTAAATTTGGAACTCATTCATTGGAATTTCTATTGACGATGTTCTGAATTCTCATTCAAAAAACAAGGTAAGTAACGTCACGTCCGGAAACGTACAGGAAACACATTATAAAACAAAATACCAACACCACATATTTAAAATGATATACACAAATTATAGAGCTTGAAAGAAAAAGTATCTCTAAATAGCTATTTAATTCTATACCTACGTGATGTGACAAGGCACTCTTACAAATTGCATTGAGAGATTGAGAAACACGCAGACACATAGATTAAACTTTCTCGTTTCTGATTAATGTATATCGTTACAGAATATGATTCGGATTATAACAGTATGTCTGCTGGCATTCCCCTTGAGCGTAAAAGACCGTTGTTTGTGATGCTGTACATAAGGCTAAAGAAGCCTACATGACTTTGCTATCGCTATTTGTAAATCCGAATTATTACACGTAACTCGATTTGTTTCACTATTGTAAGATGGCGTAGGGGACACGAATAGAAATGAAAAATATGCTGAGTTGTAGAGCAAACTACCAAAATAACCTCTACCAAATTTTATCAGTCGTAATAGTTATTTGAATTAGGATATTGAAATTGTGTGTAATTTACTTTGATTCCCAGTGACTTATATATTCATGAATGTGTATTATAGTCATCTCATAAGAGGCGAAAATTTATAAAATCGTTAGTTCAAAAAAAGTTATATTTAGTTATTATTCGTTAAGAATTTTTTTTATTTAACCCTCTTGGTGGTTTATTTTCGCGTCAAAAATTGCCCTGTAATAACCAGCCTCTTGGACAAAAACCGATTCCAAACTGTCACTAGTTTTGAAGGTTCAAGGGACAAGTTGTTTCTCTAATTGGGTGTTCATTGCCCTTTAGAGTAAACATACAGTTTTTTCTCGACGATATATCTCGTCTTCAGCAAAATTGGCCAGACGTTAGACGAAATATATTGTTGATACACTTGGAGGGTCAAAGAGTAGTATGATTTTAGATTATTCAGATAACGAATCAGAGTCTGTATCATGTACTGCAAATAAAAAGTCTAAATTCCAGATTCGTGTATTTGGTTTGATTCCGAGATGTTTCAAAATCGTATCAACTAGAAGTACAGGTCTCCATATTTTGTATGGCTCATAAATATGCCCCTGGAGATACATATAAATAATCTAATGATAGTAATAACATTAGTGTGAACAAGGTTCATTCTCATATTATATACATATAAAGATGCTCAAAATCACATTTAAAACTCGTAATCCTATTGGTTTTCTGTTGAACTATCTAATCTATTGTCTGAAATATCAGGCAACATTTATTACCTCATTTATTGCCGACTTTAATAACATGTATTCCTCCCAATTTACTCCTCAGACTGAGAAATGTTTTGGAGCCTTCCAATTAATTTCAATCCATTCTGTGGAAGCATATTCTTATTACAACCCAAATGATCAACGCATATATTATTCCAATCAATTTCAGGATGATTAATTTTAGGGTGGACATTCAGTCAGCTCTACATGACACCATGAAGCCATTGCTTTGATAACCAGTAAAAGAGCTTAAAATGCTTTTTAAAGCAAAGGCATTTTATTTCTTCTCTTCTATTGTGTCGTAATTGTATTGATGGCATGTCACAGATGTAACATAAAAACATTTCAAAGTTAATCAAACAATTGAATCAGTTTTAAGGAACCTTTCAAAAGTTTTTACATGAAATATTCCTCTTATTATAAATACAATAACTATATAAAAGCAAATTCACATTTTTTAAACTTTTTCAATCTAACCATCTAATTCACATCAATATAAGATATTATAATTATTCGTCCGATTAGTCCTTTATCTTCAGATACTAAGACGGGGCTCTAAAATAATCCTGCTATATGCTTTCGTACAAAATTTGCTCTAAGGCACAAGATCGACATAGAGCTAGTTGAATAATACTTGACACGAGAACGTTACAGCAACAACGCGAACAAAATTCCTAAAGATCTTTTTAAATGTTGCTAGAACTGACATAAAGAATGAAAACAAAATAATTGAACTGCAAGCAATTCTTAATTCTTCGCGAGCCAATATGTCAATTCGTGAGAGCAAACGATAATTATTTGGCATTCGCACAAAGGAATTATTCGGCAAGCGCGTTCAAATATTATTAAGATTCTTTTCCTCTATAGTACGGGTTATATTCAAATCTTAGAAAGGCATTTGTTAAACTAATGTGCTAAAAGATACTGAAGTTCAATCCTTTAATTAACTTTTAATTAAGTTTCGACGAGATATATACAGGAGAGAGAAGCAAATGTTTCGACAATCACAGCTTGGATGAGGGTTCTTGCTCGTGAGTGGTATCAAGGACTTCGTGCCGGTTGAATTATCGTTGTTCTGTAGGGACAGGGAGAATCAGACTACCTTTTCGAGATTCAGAAAAGGAATTTAAAAACCTTGATGTCTATATGGGGAGAAAAAGAATTTTCTATCTTGCACCATGTGCTCTATCACTCTGGCTTTTCAAGAGTACATTATTCTCTAAATTGGAGTTGTTAGAGGGGATGCCTTAAAAAGTCCAATGCTGGCTCTAAATGAACTATGGGTTTTTGGTCTTTAGGACTCTATCTAGCTCAGACTATGTCAAGTGGGATAAGTTAGGTCCTCTAATATAATTCTTCATTAATTTTGTATTACTTACAATACTATGGAAATATAACTAGTGGAGCATGAGCTGAACTTCTGGACATGGGTCATGTCAAAATGGTCAGTTCTGTCTTTCCTGGATATATGCGGAGATGATGAAGAGTATGTTCAAAATATGATCTCAGAGATATGTCGACGAAATTTTGAACTGTATGAAACATTTGTTTTCCTTCAGTGTACATACAATCATGTGCCTTTTTGTTTGTTTATTAATTAAATATATTCGATTTAACCTCTTATAACTGTCTGCATCCTCCTCATCAATATTATGTATTATTTTTATATTTTACAACTACAAATTATACTTTTATTTAAGCAAAAAAATGGTGTGTATGGAATATCTTACCTCTTTCTTTCTTTTGGTCTTTCAATCTGTCAATGGATCGCACCTGAAAATAAGTAAATACTAGGTAATAAGAGAATAGAGTATCTAACATCTTGCAGAATAAATATAAATATAATGAAATAAAATTGTGAATTGAAACGGAGCTAACAAGATCTTATGCCGATTTACGTACTAAAATTTACTTTTGAAATAAAATTACAGTAGATATGTTGGTTGTTTATTAGTACAGAGTGAATAATGGAATAGATCTGAATCTTGAAGTTTTTCCTCTATTTTAGACACCAAGTCGAATTTACCGGTACCTGAGTCAGGAAAGTATGGTGGGCGGTATATCATTTCTCTGCCTCAACTGTCAACACTTTATTCACAACATCTGCAACACTTGTTGGAGTGTCAATACAGAAAATAAGACGTATTTCCCTTTGGAGTCAGATTCTTACTCAAAGCGGAACTTATATTGTCTACCAAGTAATACTGCGTTAAGAATAGATCTGAATTTTGAATTTTTACTTCATTTTAGGTACCAAGTCTAATTCACAGGGGCCTGAGTCAGGAGAGTACAGTGAATGGTAAAGCACTTCTCAGCCGCAAGGGTGAACAACTAATTTACAACGTCTACATGCGTTCGAGTGTCATTTCACAGAAAAAGACCTGGATTCAACATAGTATCTCTGATTCTTACTCAAGACAGATTATACCAGGTCTGGAGAGCAATAATGCCCAGAGTTACTGGAGAGCAATGATTTTCTATTGATGATATAGCAAGAGTTGGGATACCATGGATCCAATTTAATGGGGAAGGTTAATATTTACAGTGAGGTATTCTGGGAATCCAACCAACATGTAGTGTTAGTGGTACAAATTTTTTGAGTTTTACTGCGATTTACTAAAAGGCTTGTCACTAATACATTTTCAACTCTCGTACATCAATGTTACACGTAAACCTAAGAACAAAAATCCATACATCCCACAATGAAAAGTGGTGTTTGGGGGAAACAAAGAAAATCATTTATATTTTAGAAAGCCGGTAAATCTCAAAGTCGTAATGTCCGATTGTGCTCAGATGGTACGGAATGTTTTCAAATTATGTTCAGTTATGTTACCGTTACTATACCTGCTATACATTGAACACAATTTATATATCTGTCAAAACAATGTGTCATGTCATAAAAACCGACATATTTCTCTCTTAAGGATTACATGATATATTATTTGAAGAAATTGAATCAGACCGACGAATCGTTTCATGCAGAATGATCGTAAATTTGAGTTTTGACAACAAGCATATTTTTTACTATGACAACATTATAATAGCAAAAACTGCTGCTACAGACACTTAATTATCTTTTAAAGTTATAACCCTTGATTCAACAGAGAACAATAAAACCTTTCAATAAAATATGATTTTAATCACTTTAAATATGATAGGTGTCATGTGATTATTTATTGAATCTAGCCTGTTACATTATTTATTTTTATTGCAATTTATATTATTGAATATTCTGAGACATTTTAATTATATTGAAATGCATACTCTGGACTATAAAATATAATCAATCTTACGTTTAGCTTTCAAAAGTAAAGAACAAGCTGAGATGTTGGATGCTATTACATCACAGGGTAAACAATAACACCAGTGGCTAGAGTTTCGGTTACCTTGTCCATGGAATTGTTGTAAGCAATCGATGGCAAATTCCATATAAATCACATATGTAGTAAGGATGGCACCGTTTCAAAATCTAGGATGCAGGAATTCTTAGAGTTGGAATCTCAATTCCCCAAGATTTGTGCTGTTTAACATGCACGGACTCTCGGACAAGCGGAACCCTTGATTCAACAAGCTAGGCTTGAATCCCGATCATGGCATGGGTGTTTGTATTGGTTCGGAATCCAATTCAAAGGTTCCGAACTAATACGACCTCGTGTAACATAAATGTCCTTAGAGCGACTAACTAAACTAAACTAATATACTTTACATGAATATGTTCGATTATTTGGTTTGATTATGCTATTAGAGCTGATCATGCAATTAGAAATCACCATGCATACTTAGATAAGGATGGCTGTTATAAAAAAATTGATTAAAAAATAAGAAGAAAAACGTCAAACACCCATGAGTTGGGGTAATATAGAATTAAAACCAGATGTATTTTATTTTATTTAAGAGTCCCGTACTCACAAGATCTACATGTGTATATACTTCCATCTAGACCAATGATAAAGCTATACATTTATGCATACTTAATATTCTACGACTTTTAAAAACATCCCCGGGACGATTAAGAATATCCTGTACTTAATTTACTGTTAATACATATATCCTAAAACATATAGATCAACTATATACTTTAAGAAATCAATTGTAAGACGTTACTTAAATAATCTACATTCGTACCTCAGTAGAAATGCAATGCATCAAACGACAAGCTTAAATTTTAATGTAAAGTTTAAGTAAGTAAACGCTTTGTAACGAAGCAATTTATCTCGATTTTCTAAGCAATTTGTCATAGGAACTCAATTACTTTCTTCTGTTCTCAAGATAATTTATTCTCAAAAGACAAATTTTATCCTTTGCTTTAAGGGTCAATATCGACAACCTGTAATGATCTTGATTGTACCTTTATAAGGATTGATGTTCCTTTAGGATTAGTGAAAAACAAAAAATAAGATTACATGTTTAGCGAATTGCTGTTTTCATTTCATATTAGAAAACAGCATCTGCGCTGAAATTTCTACTTATATCAATTGATGGCAATATCATAACTCACTTTTTATCCAAGCATTTCCTTACAAGCATTGATATATACATATTTCATACCTTCATATTGAATAAAATGTACCAAAAATATAAAAAAGCATTTCGTGAACTTCTTATTGGAGTTAATTCGTATTTGTAATACAGATCGGGGTGGGGGAAATCATACTTCAGTCATGTTATCAGTTAGATTTGGGTCGTCCACTTCAATTGCATCTTGATGAAAGATGATTCAAAATCTAAACAATTATTTTAACATCTAAATCTATTTTCTCATTCTCCCACACTTTCTTTTCTGCGCTGATTTGTATATGTAAGAATTACCGGCGTTGTTCAGGTTGAATTGATTAAAGTTAATTGAAAAGTGATCAGGCTAATCATTTCTCTTTCATAGGAAAATGCAAGCATCTTTAAGTTACGGAAAATTATTTTTTAACATCGCTTTGACTTTTTCACTTCTACAATTTACTTCGGGCACAAATATGTATACATGATATATCCGTCCATATAATCCATTTCGCATTCATCCAGCTCCAGCTGTAAGACAAACTACAAAAGGTTATTCTAAGGTGTCTACTACTGAAATCGAGTTTGAGTTTTGAAATGATTACGTATACCCCTTAAGTCCATTTCCTGTAAAAATGACGAACTTCCTGCGTAAAGCCTTGTATATATAATGTCTAGCCTTGCATATTTTGTTTAATTAATGCTTGTTTTTTAGTTAATTTTCATCAGTGTAGACAAAGCAAACTCAATAGGTAACATTCTTTTTAAAAACAGAAGGTCGTTTTTTTTCATGGCGTTTTAAAAAAATAAAATCACTGTTTTCAACAAATGTTTCACAAGTATCCAAGTTCGTAAGTATAGCTTTAACTTGTAGAGTAAGCAACCGCAAATGTTCTGAAAATTGAGACAAAAAATTTCAAATTTTAAAAAGTCCTAGTTCAAATTCTTTCTAACTGTGATATTCAAGATCATCGTAAGTCTATGGTGCAATAACCTGTTTTGAACTGTTTCAGTTCTGCGTTGTCCCCTGTTCCAAGTATGGAAAACTGGTTTTTCCTATTCCCATCATTCCACCTTGGAGTAATACGGAAACTTTATCTCGATGAGATATCTCGTCCTTAGCAAAAGTGACCAGATTTTGGACGAGATATCTCTTCAAAATGTTTGGAGGGTTAACCACTAAAAATTAGTATAAAATGCTGCTTGTTTTATAGTCTTATTTGGAATGTACAAATTCGTATTTGGAATGTACAAACTCTTATTTGGAATGTACAAATGCATTTATTTGGAATATACAAAAGTATTTATTTAGAATGTGCAAATGTACTTATTTGGAATGTACATTTTGTATGTAATTGGACTTAACCTTATAAATAAATAATTTATTTGCATCTTTTTAAACGTAAATATTGTTTTCAGAATTATTCGGAGACTGTTTCAGCATCACATTCCTGACCTTGACAAAAAAACTTTGTTTTATGTTTAAATTCTTCACAGTGCTTTAATGACAAAAATCAATTTTTCCCTAAAATATTAATTTTGTCTGTCTTCTACGATGGACTTATTAAGCAGTTAAGCAGTAATTTAACAGAAGGGAGGTTTTAAAGCTTTGTCAGGAACGTTCTTCGTTATTAAAATACTCACAAAGCTTACAACTTTATAAACTTATACTCCATGTTGACAAAAGCAAGTTTTTACTCATTAGTAAATAATATGCATTTCTGAACTTTGTACTGCGTAATTTAAATAGTTCAATTCAAAATGCTGTAATTTATTGGCAATTTTCAAGCGTTTATCGTTATTCAAATTGTACTAATTATGTTGTCTAATCTGTTCACTTTCCTGCCTTAAAAATATCATAAATAAAATAGTGGTTGTTTTTAATTTAATGTAAAATCTTATAGCGGAAGACTAAAGATATTGTGAAACAAAGTTAAACATTTTGCAATCTTTCTGTCACACTTGTGGTAATCACGTCATTATTTATCCACATCTTAAAACTAACTGAAAGTTTTGAAACTACTTTAAAAAGCAACAGAAATGGAAGAAAATTCGAAGATAAATTATTTCTCAAAACTAAAAAAGTCCTTTAATTTTTATTTATGATTCAATTTTCTAATTATGACAAAAGCAACACGAATTTTTGTTAGATATAGGTAAATGACTAAGAATGATCAATCGTTTGCTAAATATTCTGCTAAATATATTTCTACTCATCCACTTTGCATTAGGAATTGTAATTATTAAATATGCTAAAGATAAATATGATAAAATAGTATTTAATCTTTTGACGGATTTTCACGCATATATTCGTTGCAAAATCTGCAGTCCTCTCTGCAGGTTTCTAACCAAATTCGACCTTCTATCTTGACTAATATACAACATATTTTCCTATGATTTTTTTAATAGAGCGATTTGCAATCCTTTGCAACTCATAGATCACTTAAACGAATTAGTAAAATTCTGCTACGCACCAAATAAATTACACGTATTATATCTATGATTGAATGGCATAATAAATGTGTCGGTTCATTAGTTGCAACTCAGAGAAGGTTGTATTCACTTCAAGTATCCTTTCTCTACTTGAAAGAGAAACAGCATTCAGGGATGTGAATGACGATTTAGAGCACCATTGCAATAATACCGCCCACTTGAAGCATGATTTTGAATGCATACGTAAGTTTCACAGCGATAAGTAATTAGTTAAACAGCACATATAATTTATCGTCCGAGAAAAGTTGCACGTGTTTGACAGATGATTAAGACGCCCCACTCATTTTCTTTGGAAGGATTAATGAACATTCTTTGAAGTGCAATTACTGTGTTTCTATTATTGCACCGTAACACAATCGCAAAATGCTTATTTTATAGGATCTGAAAAGGTGTATACTAATATTTTGAGCACAATAGATATGAAATTTTACATACTATATTAGAATTGCTCATATTTAATCAAATTTTTCTTACAAGCTCTTTTGCTTAATAAAATTTACTATTCATCAACATTGAACTTCACAATATTTTCGAGTAGTGGAGTATTGCTTGGTCCCCACAACACATATAATGACTAATTAACTTTTATCAATTGGTTAAAACAGAGGTTTTCAACCAATGTGTTTAGGCAGACTGGTTGAAAGAAGCAAGAGCCATTTTGAAGCAAAAAGTAAGTTAATTGCAATTATTTTTTGCTAAACAAATCAAAATTATACCTATTTTATTGTCAAATAGGCAAAAAATGAATTAATGTGGGGTGGCATACGAGACGTTGCAAAATTGATAAATATATCTCTTGATTAAAAGATTGAATAATTAATTGCTGGCATGACTGGGAATTCTTTAATTACTATTGTTTGAATGTTTTATAATCAATTAGTTAATTGTTTCTCTAAGTGGACCCTAAATGGATATTGAGGAAATACTGGACCCAGGAACAATGATAGGGTCTTGAGAAGCAAGAATGGGCCAAAAAGATGCTAAAAAATTGTTGCCTAAAAATGTTTTAAGTAAAAACTAATCCACATGAACATACAGACACTCTCACTACATTGATTCCTTTTAACTAGTTAAAGGAGTTAGCTAAAATAGTTGACTTTGGAGATTTAAGATGATGCTAGTGAAAATAGAGTATCATAGACAAATTTGTGATGCAACACCAGGGTAATCTTTCTCATTAGAATTTATTTTTAATTTTATTATTTGTTTTTATCTAGTGTGTTTATGTGTAATTTATTTGTTGTTTCATTAAAATAAATAGTTTTATAAATTCAGCTTCAAGATATTGAGTTACACGATATGTTCCAAACTAGGCTTTTGGAATTTTAAAAATTATACACATGGCTACATAAATATTTGGGGTAAATTAAAAAAATATGGATTGTAATAAAATAATAATAAAAATATTTATCTATTAAGTTTTAAAAAAGTAAGCACATCTACGCTTGCAATTTTTTAGTTGATTTAGATTCCAGACGGGAGCACCTTAAGCAATTGACTTTGATAAGGTGGCGTTGGACCAAAACCGTATGGAAAGATATGAATTAGTATTTAATATGTATGTATCACAGGATAACTAGAGACCATATGTTAAATACCTATGGTCAGAGAAAAACACGTTGATAGTTGTTTAATTTGTTAAGTTGTTGACAATGCTATAACAAATCTAAATTTGTACTTTCTAAAGAGTTGTAAAATATTTTGATTAAATTCTGCCAATTGAAGAAATAAAATTTCATTGAGACAAACATCCTAACATGTGATTATAATATATATTTTTCAACTAAAGTTATTGAAATATAAACTCATAAGTCTTCTAAGCAAGTTTCGTTCATTTCAATTTTCAGCTTACTTAGATTCTTATAGAATGGACTCGATAAAAATATCAACTAAAATACCGGGTTTTCTCTAAAAGTTAATAATAATGGATCGAATGTGGTGAATATATATTGTGTGGATAATAATGCAAGAACTAATAGTGTAACTGGTGTTCTTAACAAGCCAAGGTCTTAAAGCAAATTACTGCTCCCTATATCATTAGTCCGTTAAAAGTCAAACAGTTTTAACGTTTTTGTTATTTATGTGAAACTAAAATAAAAACTCGCTGATCTGCATGTACGCCAAGTGGGATCCCTTAATGATTACAGTACTTCGCGTTGATTATCTTTGATATTTATTTAACAGTTCCAGTGGTTTCGACGAGATATCTCATCCATTATGACGACCAATTTTGGTAATGATGAGATACCTAGTCATCAAGATAGTGACGATTTTTTTTATGATCACTGGATCAAGGTCTGACCAGTTCTCTTCTGACGAGGTATCCCTTACATCCATATCTGGTCAGTTTTCTTCTAATGACGAGATATCTCGTTCACCCAGATACGGTCAGTTTTGCTAATGACGAGATACCTAGTCGAGGAAACCACCAAGAGTGTTAAAAGGGCAGTATATTAAAGATTTTTTAGATATTAGTTACGGTGACTTAGAAGGAAATGCACTTAATCAGGGGCATTGATATTCATTCAGAAATTCAAAATCCTGCATAGGTATGGTAGTCTTGCACCAGAAGTACGATATGGATGAAAACAGTCACGAAATTTCTCCATTTTATGTAAATATTCTCCATTATTAGAAAAATCACGACTTCACGAACAGTTTAGTACATCTCCATATAATTTCATACGATATGCACATTCGAGTCACAAGTTCTCGTTTTGATTATGACGTAACTCTGTTACTCATTTTCGATGAGTGTAAAAACAGCTCTCTACCTTTTCCATTCTTTTCCACAGAAAGCCTGAGTCGAGATATGCAATTTAAAGTACTTCCCGAAACATGATCGCGGAAATTTATTCGAAGGAATCCGAGTCCTTTCTATTTCGTAAAACCGATTTACTTTCTTTTCTGTTCACATTCTACCTTACTTAAGAACTCAAAAAAAGGAAGTAAAGAACTACTTTAAAAAGCCCCGCACGTCAGGAAATCCAATCAATACCGTGTATATGTCATTGATTTAAAGACTAAAAGGAAAACAATACGTCGCGCTCCCACCCTGCACTCAGACAAAAGAAAGAAGAACACATCTAACAAGTTCACTTGATACCTTAAGCCTTTTAAGAAATAAAATGGAAACCCGGTCTTGCTACAGACGGAACAAAGAGGGAATATTTTATGCCTGACGAGCCAGATCTCGAGGGATATTCGAAACTAAACAAAAAAGCCATTTCGTCACGTATGAGAAAGGAGGCGAGTCTCTGCATCTTAAATTAAAAACCATCCAATGCAGGAGATTTTGCTCGTGTAAAACAACTTGAAAGGTTGTCCTGATTCTTTTGCTTGTTTTCATTTGTTGAGAAGGTTCCACGTGATTTGATTCTGAAAGGCCTGATTTCCTTCTTTTGGTGTCCTTCTTTTCATTATCCGGTTTGCCCACTTATTTACTTCGGGGGTTATGGAGATAATTAAGTTCAAAAAAGCATAAGTTTTGAAATTTTTTAGAAAAAGTGTTTTCTCTTCAAGTTGTCTTAGTACTTCGAAAAAGGACTTGTCTGGTAAGTCTAGATTTTCTTAAAATTTGTAGGAGTAAAAACAATAAGTGGTGTGTACAAATGATGTTTTTATGAGTTTTCAGATAGATAAAGTATAAAAGACTTTATCTCTGTCACAAAATATTTACTTTGAATAAAAAATACTGCATACATTTTATCATATAATAATATTAAAACATTTCTTAGATTTATTTTACGTTATTTACTCAGTGTCATTTCCTGTACAGAATTATAAAATTTAATGTGATGCATAATTTAGTATCAAATATATTTTATTCAATAAAACAACTATGTAAACAATATCTATCTTATTTATGAATTTGTTTCTACAGAGATTTGAGGTGCACTTATCAAACACTAGGTTTTTCCAGAAGTGCAGACAATTACATTTTCCCTCTAATTCTGAAACATCCCAAATTATTACGATGCAATAGTTCTGAAACAACCAAAATTATTACGACCCAATAATTCTTAAACATCTCACAACCCAATTAACTGTCAGAAAATGTTTCCACTAAACAATTTCTAATCATTTATTAGCTTATTTTTACGATAACGAAATCAATTTTACTGAGCAATAGAAAGTGATACTAAATCTTTTAAAACAATCAGCTTGAATTTGCAGGATTGAAATAACTTGCTGTATTTAAGCTTAATTTAATATTTTAGATATTCTGTATGCAATTGCATATTATTATATATGCTGCTAATACAGTTTTATATGATACAATTGTATATGATTTATATCTTAGTAATTCATCCAAATATCATCGCAATTACCATCTTTCTTTAGATAGTTATTTCAAGCCAATTTTTCCTTAATAAAAACAATGCTTTTAAAAAAAATTATATACATTATCCAGACGGGGATTAAAACATTGATACATTTATTCTAAACGAGCTCATTGGCTGTATACAATAAACTGATTTAACAGATCGACAAAATACTGGCATTAATCGGATGCAATTATATGATGTATCATAAAAACTGAGGTTTCAAGCACATTCTTTTTTAACATACATGTATGTATAATCATCCAAAAACACATAAACTTATGTTACTTGTCAAGCATTTTTACATTGGTTATACGTTATTTTATAACTTCGAGAGTTATTATTATGTCAAGTATATCCACATTTGTAGCAATTGGCATACACCATTTTTTTATTTGAATATTTTCTTTTCATTACTTGACCTACAGAATAAAAAGGCCTAATGAAATAACTAACTTGGTGATTATTAGTTACTCCCCTTGCTTTTATATCGAACCTCTGTTCAAATATCGATCTAGGCTTTGATGCAAGTATGGGTTAGGAGTCGATTTTAAATTGTTGGCCCTGGCCGAATTTGTAGTCGATTAGAAAACCGTTATAAATCTTAGGGCAAGACAAATCAATCTTGAAATACAATTTATTTTATGAACCAATGACTATAGCAAACAGATCTTAAATCGAATCATTACATGATCGATAATAATTTCATAACATTTTAAGTAAACCAAACTATTTTTATATCCATGATATATTACCTATCATGGATTTTTTCGACCAAATCGTCTCTACTAATGTAGTGTCTACAGATTAGAACACCGTTACACCAACCTTTAAATACGCTTATATATATTTTTCGTTATTTTTAAAGGCTTCATTTGTTTTTGCTTGGCAACAAGATCAAACATCGCATTATTCCTCTCACGAATCAAATATGCCAACGGAAAATGAAAATGTTTACTGTATTTAAACATATGTCCGTTAATGGTTTAGAATTTACATTTTGAAAATGAATTTAAACTGTGTTATCAAGCATTACATTCATAACAAATAAAGGACCAATCATATAGCAATTGGATAATTAGTGGAAAATGTGGAAGGTGGAAAGGAAGAAAAACAGTTTATATATAATGCATAGTTCGTGCCTCCGGCATGTTTATGATGTTTATATCGAAACATGTTTTGTTGTTTGGAGTGTGCTGCTAGATTAAATTTTTTCTAAAACTGTACATAATGCTGTACTTTCAAGATAACTCAATTGATATGTTGAAAGTACAGCATTTCGATGTTTGATGTTTTAATGAATTTACTTTGGGTTATCAGAAAATTTAGAATAAAAATTAAAAAAATATTAGTGGCAAGTTAAGGAACGAGAGGAATTTTTAATGGAAAAAAACGCATCACACGGAACGAGAATATTTTAGTTTCGCTAGCCGAATGATGTCGCATGATGCATATAGGGGTTAGAGTAGAATGTAGTTTATCGCCATTTTGGAAATGAATAATGTTAAATCTAATTGGCGTTGACCAATCAACTGCCATACTCAATATGGAATTCATTCTTTATATTTTTATGGGCGAAATCATATTGGGAAAACAAGTCAAGTGACGACACGTTCAGTATACGTACAGGAAACACATTCTGCCGCAGAAACACTACCGCCCCTACATTTAGCTTGACAGAAGATGCATCTACTAGTATGTCCCTAAAATTTTTACCTCTATCACTCCTAAGAAAGGACCGTGTTACTTAGATAAATTGCCCGATCATCACCACAAGCCCAAATGTCTAGACGCGTATCTGAAAGCTCTAGATGTGTGATCGATACGTTTCTTACTGCACGTATCAAATCATATTCGTTAAGTTGACACTTTTTATCTAACAACATAACTGTCAAATATTTTGGTGCGTGGGTGCATTGCGAGTTATTGAAGTGGTCATTGTTCGAGTAGCGCCAGAAGTGCTGGAATACTATTTCTTAGCAATTTTCAGGGATTGGTGAATGGGAGTAGCCTTCTAGTACCTTTTATTATAACTGCCATTTAGATTAAACTCTTGACTCATCATATATTAACCATCAGCCGCGAAGGTCATTTTCAATCTTGAATAAGATTAATGTGTAATACGTGCCCCTTTTTAATTAAAATGTCGAGTATCTTTGGGGCATCTTGGCTTCTTTTCTTTGCAAAAATCTATTTAACACTGTCAATCACTTAAGAAGGGGTTATAAATATGGTTCGTTAATAAACCTTGAGACCAAATTAAATAAAAACGGCTGTAAAGACTGAAATTTAAAGAGGCTCTTGTTTTTAAAGTTGTGTATGTCTTTGTTTTAAAACAGCATGAAATAAAACACTCTCCAATAATAAAGGACAGCTGAACACAGAAATTTAAAGTTAAATGTATATTACGTAGGAGAATTTGAACTTTTAAGAGTATCTCGAGATAATTGAAATTTCGAATTGCGACAGTTATATGATTGCGTTGAAGATTGGCTCTTTCAATTAGTGACTTCACCGCAAAATCGCACTTTTAAAATTCTTAGGCTGATTCTATAGCGGTTTGTTCGGGTAACTAACTACGTGACAGATACTCTATAGCAGGAATAGCCAACAAGTCGATAACGAAGCGATTTTTGGTCGATCACAGCCGACAGGAGACGATTTTAACACGCAAACGCAACTTAGCAGTGACTCATAAAAACAAAAGCTCGTGGCTCCTTTAGTATCATAGTTGATGTTGACAATTCACCTTCCGCGCCAGCAGTTGAGAGAGTGGGAGAGCGGTGTCCTACGTCACCTGTCATCCGCTCACTGTCCAACCCACCATCTAGCTGGCTTCTCGGCGCGCACTCTTTTAATCCTTGATGTAACAATACTGTGTTCCTTGTTTAGTATTTAGTGTTCACCATAGTGGTAACATTTTATTAGCGTTTCTTGAAAAAGTGTCAATTTTTCTTAATACTACTGCTGTGCAAATATGTAAGTGGTACTGGTATGGTTTTAGATTAAAATTATCTACTTGTATACTTCTTTTGCATTTTAGTACCCATTAAAATGAGTGGTAAACCAAAAAATGGAATACTTATCATTTTCATGAAGAATGGGGACTTGATTACTTTTAACAATGATGTATGATAAATGTTGTTGCTAAATATGCAATGCCTCCGTAGCTGCTAATAACAAGGGTAATCTGGAGAGGCATTTTTAAATTTTACATAACAAATATCAAATAGATTATCCATAAAATAGTGACTTGGAAAAAAATAAAATTAGGGATCTTAAGGTTCACTTCAGAGCTCAACAAAATGTTTTTAAAAAGCCCATGTTGAAATCATGTGCAGTGAGTATTGCATCATTCAAAGCAAGCCATATTTTATCAAAAAAATGTAAACTATTTTCTGACGGGAAATTTATAAAAGAAACTTTCTTAGAAATGTCAGATCCACTTTTAGTGTTTTTATGAACAAGATTGAAATTATTACTGCAATTAAAGATCTACAATTGTCACTATAGTATACTGTGATGCCGCGGATTGAGAAAATGAGTGAAAATATAAGAGAACAGTTATATAACAACATTAATAGATGTTCTTGTTTTTCCTTCAATTTGATGAATCGACAAATATACGTAACACAGCACAATTGCTTATTTTTATTCGTATGGCTTTTAAAAATTATACATCTAAAGAAGAATTATTGGGTATGATTTCTTTGAAAGAAAAGACTAGAGGTGTAGATAAATTCAACTCTTTTAAAAACTTCCTCACTAATTTGAAACTAATACTTTTTACATTAGTTTCAATAGCAGCAGATGGAGCAGGAGCAATGATAGGCTGCATAAATGGATTTATAGCTATGCCAAAATGATGACGAATTCCCAAGTTTTCTTTAGCTACCACTGCATAATTCACCAGCAAGTGTTAGCCAGCAAAAGATTAAATATAAAAGAAATAATGGGCATATCATTCAAAATTGTTAATTCCATTCGAGGAAGTTCTCTCAAACGGCGTCTCTTCCAATTGCAACTTGATGAATGACAGCCAGAATTATTATTACATACCGATTTGAGTTGGCTAAGTAGAAGTAAATTTCTGCAACGATTTCGTGATTTATTAACTGAGATAAAAAAATTCTCGAAGAGCAAGATCAAGAATGTGCAAATTTAAATGACACTTGGCTCAGTGATTTAGCCTTTCTTTAATATTTTACATCGAAATTGAGTGATTTAAATTTGAAATTGCAAGACAGAAACAAGACAATATTTGAAATGATGAGTGGCATTAATGCATACAAAACAAAATTTGTCATGCTAATAGAAGATCTTCAACAAAACAATTTGAATCACTTTCCAAATATGTCCGATCACCTACAAAAACATCAAAATTGTAATTATAACAATGAAAAATAAGTTAGAGAAATTTAAAAAAAGGTGAATGAAGACTTTGAGGTCAGATTTCATGATTTTGAAAAAGTTAGTTGTGCAGTATCTATCTTTTCCTTTTAAAAAGGATTCAAACGTAAAACATACTGCCGCAAAAATTTCTGACACATTTAATATTGAAAAAAAAGCGTTAGAAAATGAAATTATAACTACAAACTGATCTAATCTTACAAACCAGAGTACTTGAGAAGATTTTTGGAAATACGCCAATCGAGAAAAGTATCACAATATCACCAAATGTAGCGAATATATCTACTTTTGTTTTGGATCAACATATTTATGTGAATCGGCTTTTTCATATTTAAAGTTCACGAAGACTAAACATCGTTCCCTACTTACTGATTCCCATACGGACGATTCATTATCATTATCTTTGTCTGGATACACATCAAATTATGAACGCTTGGTTGGAGGCATGCAGAAGCAGATTTCCCATTAATGATAAAATAGTAAAATAAAATTTAATCTGTATTTTTTATGTGGTTACTTTTCAATTAATAAATATTATTAATAAAATATCATATTTATTTAATACCCCTCCCCATTGTCACTTATTAGTACACAAGGCACAAGTTTGAATGTGTTAAATGTCAAGATTTTAGTAAGTATATCGCGACGCATTTTTAAGAAAAAAAGTCGATCAAATATATACAGATGTTGGCCACCTCTGCTCTATAGTATCTCCATCTCTCGATCATACATACATTCAACAGCTAATCGGATAGAAATTTTGATTGGCTCTTCACCAAGTTGGTTGAATAGAAGTTTGCTTGAAAGGGTTAAACGTCAACGCAGTTGAGTTATTCACATTTCTGTATACTTTTCTATCGTCGTTTTAATGTCAAAACCTCGGGAGTCCTTTTCTTGGTTTATGAGGCGTTAAATTATTTGGATACAAATATACTAGCTTAACATACTTTGAAAGCTTATATAGACTCAATATATCCTCAAAAGTCTACACCAGTTATAAAGCCCTTCATCAGCGAATTTTAAACCTTGTATCTCATAGCTGGTCTAGAATATCATATCTATTTATAATAGCCCATGAAAAATTATGATTTGAAGACTTAAGAGGTTTTGATAGAAAAGCAACGATAAATTCAGTTTTCTTAACAATGTGAAATTATTAACTCAATTCGCTTGCAGACTCCTTTTGTAAGCAGACATTGGTAACATGAGTGATTTGGTTAAGTAAACCTCGTAAGTACTACTAGTTTCATGCTATTCCAGTGCTGGAAGTAATTATAGAATCCAATACAACAAGAGAGAGATGAAATCGAAACCAGTTATCGATTATTAGGAGCACCATCTTCCAGTAATTGCTTCCCAGCTGGTCCTGTTAGACAACATCAGATGTATAGAATGAGACTGTCGGCGACATGCCTCTACGGGGAATTCAGTGCACAAGTAATGACATTTTGTCTGAAGGAAGGAAATACTATGAAAGTCAACACGCACTCATCTGCGAAAGTTCTCTAATTCACATTCAACTAATATTTAAACAGCATTGAACTTAATTGCATTTAAGAAACATTCGATTTTCCTGTTGATTGAACGTTTAACTTTTGAACAGTGTATTTAAATTTTGTGTGTTCAAAAGAAACAATACTTGTAAAAGCAATTTGCTGTTGTCTAATAGTCTTATGTAACTAATGGTTATTTACTTAAGATCTTACGAAACTCACTTCTGATGGTATTCTGATAAATGATGGTTTCTAAGTTTAAGAATCGATTTTTGTTAAATCCACACACTAGATTGGAAATTAAATTATTCTCTTATAGCCCGAGGAACTACACATGTGGATGTAAGTCATTGAGAACAGAATTAACTACAGAATATTGAATTTCGATAGTTTCTGTAGTCAAAACCTAAGTTTCCAATTAATATAATCAAAGATCCCAGACATATTTAAACTAAACATTTGATATCCACATTTAATAGCAACAGTTGTTAAGTACTCTTCAAATTAAACAAAAACTAAAATTTGAAAAGTGGATGCAAAATATGCAAAGATAAAATTTATTAATCAAGGAAGTCTTATTACTGAAGAATAACTTAAATAATAAAGTAAACTAAATGTTCGGTATTCACATTTGATGGCACCAATTCATTACGCACTCTATAAAATTATGCGGAAATTAAAATTTGAAAAGGGGTACAAATTATAAAAAGATAAACTTCGAACTGAAGAATAACGTGTAATTATGATATTTCAGTCATAAAATGTAATATTAAAATTTATTTATAGTATCGATAGTTATTTATCGTAACAACTGTAAATACACATAATAAATAGGTAAAAGGCATATATAATCCAACAAGTTAGATACATATTTGTGTGTGAAATATGACATTAGGATTTATAACGAATGGTTTTATTCATTACATTTAATATTATTTTCTGCGCTGACATAAAGAAATAAACAAAGGATGTGTAAAATATATAAATTCAAAGACTATTTTGAATCTTTAAGAATATGTAAGGATACATAGTTCATATTTCCTTTCAAGATACTTATTTATCGAATCTTTAAATAAAGTGACGCCAGCATTTTGAATTGACCGTAACGAATTGCGTATACATTTCATCTCTTACTAGCAATCGAAGTGGAAATATTTGAAAAATGTACTTTTGAACAGATATATTATGGAACATATTTTATACCATATTAAATATACATGCCCAATATCATTCTCTACTTGTTTTACATTTCAATAAAGAATACATACTGAAATTGCATTCTATATTTTTATATCAGCTGTATTTGCATTTGCATACATCAGCTGAAAACACATATTCTTATTTATTTGTGGCATTCTGAGATGCTCATAAATTGATGAATGGTTTGTTATTTTTTCATACAGTATGTTTTCGAAAGGGTTAGTATTTGTGCTTTCATGAAAAATAAAAACATCAAAATGTAATACAAGTCTCCCAAAACAAAACAGTTGAAAAACGATATCATTCGACAGTAATCACGCAATTGTGATGTTTGGTAGCTGACTAAATTATTTAACCGAAAAATCTACATTTATTTTCAATCGCTTAGGTAAAACTTTATCGCAATGCTTCTACTAAAAATATTTGAAAAGGAATTGCATTACATCCCAAATCATTATTTCAGCAGTGGCAATGTCTCCAATGCAAAGTACTGAAGTCAAACTGACACGCCTTCGCATTTGACACACATGTTTCATTTATCGTCTTCTTTTAATAGGCAGATAGTTGTATTTATCTAGTACTGAAGCAACAATAAGGGTTACTTTTGTGCTAGGAGAGAGGGATGTGTCAAACATGCTCTACTTACTTCAGTAGACATCGCATTTAATTGCTTGTCCTCTTTCAATCAACATCTAATTCAATTTTTCAAAAGTATAATTTTAAATTTACAAGATTTGATTGGGAAAGATTCCTATTCAAATCTTTTTGCATTTCATATACCGCAGGCTTTCTAAATCTCATCTAAATTTTTTTATACATGGCTCCGAGATCTACTTTCACAAAATTCAAAAGCTTCCTAAGTCCAGATTTTTAAAATTAAATATTTTTAGGCATTTAAAATAAATGTCTGAACATCATTCAATTCGCGATTTTTAATTTTTAGCCTTTATCTCAACTCTGCTTTCAATAGTTTTATTTGTCTAATCTTGGGTTTGGCGCAGCTTGTGTATTTCCGGACTTCGCACCATAAAACACCAAATTCAATCCAATCCTACGAAAAATTTAGTTTTAAGTAAATGTAACAATCAAATCAATTTATTTGCTTAAATTTATATGTATTGAAATATTTACAGAATAAAAGTGCTATGTTCATACCAATTATTCACAGCAGTATTAAATATTAAGGTGAAAAATAAACGTAAAATCCTACTTGCATGGTTTTGAAAACGAAGATGAAACTAATGAAACTATTTTAATGTTCACTGTAGGTTTCATTTTTCATAATCAACATGAATATGGCTGTTGCCTATATATTATTTCTATAATACATACTATTTCTTAAATAATGCAGAAGATATGGAATAAAAACGGCACATTTAAAATAATATATTCCCCTCATAACTGTTCCAAAATCACATTTTTTTTATTTCCGGATGCGCACTCTCGAATTCGGAAGAGTTTTCATAGAATATACCAGAGGCATCTGAATTTAAACGATTGATAACTTTACGGATGCGACTTCTTTTGAAAAAAACTATATATTCACATGCATAACATACAATCCACCATGAACTTTTTTTATGGTGCTACTGTTTGAAGTTCATGTTCTACTTTTCCTCCCTTGAATTCAGAAATGTTTAGAAAATCCAATTTCGTGAAACTACCTTTTACTAATATTTTGAAGTATAATTAAACTTATTATATTCAGGTTAAAAATCTAAGTATTTTTTCAAGTTCTTAGAAAACTTAGTTTCTCTAGATGGTTAGCTTTTGATTTTAGTATTCCTGATAGCACTTTAACATACTTTTATGAGAGGATTTTATGCGAAAAATAAATTATTTTCATGTTTCTCAATAACTATTCACAACATTCGTGGCCATCCATGTATTTCAACAAGCAGAGCCCTTACTTATGTTAACTACTTTTTCTTTTGCCAGTATTCTTACATGCCCACGGGATTGATCCCGAACCGTCACCAATAACCCTTTGTGTTGCTCCAAGGAGAAGTAACTTCAACAACTCTCTTCACATGTCTCCTAATACGTTACTCGTATTAACCCTCAAGTGATTTCCACCAGATATCTCGTCCATCAAGATCTGACCAATTTTGCAATAGATTTGTTAATTGTTCACCAATTGTGTCGAGATATCTCGTCATAAATATATAGCCAATCTTTTTATAATAATGCGATCAAGATCAGGTCAGTTTTCTTCTAATGACAAAATGTCTCGACCATCAAGATCTGGTCATTTTTGCTTTTTGCTAACGGCGAGATTCCACAAGGAGGGTTAAAACACAAGCATTTATTCCTTATCGTAAAATATGCAGATTAAAATATACATTTCATTTTCTAATTAAAAATACAATCGTTATTCCGTTTTTGACGCGACGCGAACTATTGGGATGCGCTATACCCGTAAATTGTATTTTCTAATATCTAAATTGCTCACTCATTAAATATCAAAAAGAGGTGGATAACTTTCCAGATAAAATGAGTAAAACTGAATTTATGTCATAAAATTTCACTGATACATTGTAAGCAAAATATCAGAGGCGTTTTCTGTCAATGTAGGTGACGATAATTTTTCTGGGGCGAAACGTGCTTCCTATACGTATTCTGACGTCAATTTGGTCATTTCAATGCAATTTTAGCACTTCGTCAAGAGAAATTCCAAAGGAAAATATCCGAATTGAAATACAACAGTTGTCCACTAACAATTAGATTAAACATCTAATGTTGTCAAAAAATATATAAAATAACTGTATTTTAAGATAATTCCAATATGTATCATGCACGACCATTTGGGTAAAGGAAGTAAATTGTTCTCACCTCATCTGGTTTGTTTGTTTACACTGAAAATTCCTGTCCATAAAGCTTGTTTCAAATTTCTAAAACGAAATTTCTGCAAAAATGCAAAAGTGATTATAAACACGAGTTTAATTTTTTCCTTAGAGATAATTAAGTTATTGATCGAGGATAACAAAAAATCGTATGGCCACAGTAATTGCCTTAGCTGTTTAACATTCAATTACATTATTAGTATGTCTCCATCTTCGTTTTAAATGATGTTCCAATCCCTAATGCATTATCATTTTCATCTGTAAGATTTTTCGGTAAATAGGATTCTTTTCTAATTCGATTTCATTAATACCAACCTAAATCCTAACATGCCAATCAACTTTTAAAAATTTCTAAGAATGTTGTTGATTGGAACTGTATTTTTTAAAAACGGCAAATCAATTGGTGTATTAGATTGCCTGTCAACTATTGGCTAAAGGAATCACTCTTGGTGTTGACGTCATCATTGTACCTTCCATTGCCATTCACAAATGTACTAAATTACTGCTATCTATTCTAAGCGAATTTTAATTATAGTAAATAAAATTATTAATTATCTAATTTAGATTCATAGCAGAAAAAAATTATTGTGTTTAAAAGAGCCTGGTTTCATTTGTACAATTATCAAGTACCTGTTGTTTTAATATCTTGGATAAGTTCAATAAATTATTCTTGTGATGACTCAAATGCAATATTTTTGGAGGTTAATGAAATTTTTAGTGATAAAATATTTATGGCTTCCACCTTAATTACTTTCAACTGATTTCATTAAATTTGAATGATAATGTCACTGCCTACACTTTCAGTGTAGTACTTTCATTATTCATTAATAATTCATGTGAATATTATTATTATATATGTTATATTTTGTGAACCAAAAATAGTACGTCCTGTTTCAGAGATTTAATAGGATATTTAAATGATACTTTGAAAAGAAAGTACTACATATATTTTTATTCTAAACAACATTACTTTTACTTGATTTAAAATAAGAAATAATGTTAATCCCTCTATAGTATAATTGCCTTACATTTTTCAGAATTTTCGGAATAGCAAACAAAATTTGACGAATTGACAATGCGTTGCACCAAAATTCTTAGAAATAAGCATTATTTCATAATCAAGCATTTCCGGCATGATTTAAGTGTTATAATAGAAATATAATATTTATTGGGCCATCTACCTTCTAAAGAAAAAGTTGGAGCATGTCAGAGCAGGTTCATGCAATTTCTTCCAGTCACTCTCAAGATATATCACATGATTGTAGAAAAATCATGAATTCTAATGTGACATACTATTGATTGGTTAAAATGATTATCCAGCGTGATTAAAATCACTAGTCTGAGCTTCGATAGCCAATCGAACGAAATCGATTCATAAGTCCAAGTGATTTATACTTCTGAGATCTTACGATAAAGACTCCACCCACATGCTCTATCTATTTCATTAGGTCGATGTATTAGGTAGAATGAGTTTTTTAAAAAGTGCGATGGCATGTACTGATATTTAAACTACTAGCATGCCACAGTCTAGCAACTAAACTCTTGATTGTATCTAAGGAACTGAAATTATTTTCTATTAGGATTTATCTGCAGCAAGCCTAGTAATATACGCATAATTGGACTTGTCATTTACTGTAAAACTTTTAAAAATATTTTTTGAATCCAACCCCTCCAGACTACCAAACAAGGGTTTAATACCGGGAAGGGTAACATGATGCGTAAAAGAACACACGAAGCAAAACATCTTATAAAAAACATGAACCAAAAGCGGGAAAGCAAACTTTTCTTGCTTGCCATGATATAGGTCTGACAAAAGATAATAAAAAACCACCTTTCACTAGTCATAAAGCATTGGTGGAAGTACCAAAGAGTATAAATTCGTTAGTTTTTTTTTACAAAACAGAAAATATTTACATAGAAGTTATATTAAACGCATAGATACCATACAAATACATTAAGTGTATAATATCCAACTAGGTACGGGATGGAAGACACCCTTCCCTGGATCATATCACACCTTATTGTGTTTGTCCGTAGTGGCGGAGGTTATGTGGACACAATCAAGTATTCGCCTTTGTGAAGTTTTTTATTCAAAATATTGGCAAGTCATTTGATTTGTTATCTACTGCTGGTTTGGCAAGATGAAAATCTTTAGAATATGCACAGGCAAACAGACGGTTGACGTGTTGACGCTGCAGGTAGACTTCGATATGTCCTAGAGTGGACAAACCAAAACAAATGTCGGTCTGCAGATTTATATCTCCTATAGTAACACTGTATGGGGATCGTGTATTTTCGCAGAAGAAAAACCTGTGAATATTTGACTTTTCGTTATTTTACCATAAGAAAATAAGATTTTGGTTTCTTTATCCGTATCTAATTTTTTTTAATTTTCTAATTGGCTTGATACTACGCTTTCGTAAATAGCTTCTTGAATTTCTAAAATGTAGATGAAATATTTAAAAGTTTCAAAGTCATTAGAATATAGAAACATGCTTAGAAGCAAAATATCTTTTTTAAATGTTACTCAACTTTCCTACAATATTTGAGGTCCTAGAGAAAAGAAATGCTTTTATTACGTACATTTAAATTGCTTAATTCATGAAGAGAAATAATTCTTAGTAGTAAGAAATGTAAAATTATTTTTATTTACAGATCCAAAAAAGTTATTTTTAATTTGTTTCACTCAACCATATGAGATTTGCCCCATGTATAAATGAAATATACTTGTATGTTTAGTAGTATACCTGAAGAAAAGTATAACTGAATATAAATGGCTTAAATCGACTCGCGATCTTTGAAAGTCTTTGTGTGAACTGTTTTAACAAACATCTCATTTTCTTATTTTATTTTAATAATTCTTTCATTTGTTCAACAATTCTAAGTAAAAAATAAATAGATTTTCTACAACTACATTTTTCCAAGCTTCTCTTATCTTTCATTAAAGAGAAAATGGTTGAATTCCTTTATTACCATAACATTTTTAACGCTAAATGATATCTATGACAAAAGAAATATTAATAAAGTGATACATCTTACTAAAGTCATACGTTATTAAATGTAAACAATTCCGAACATTGAATTTAATAATTTAGTATACATAAATTAAATTCAAATATAACTACCGTTAATATTTAAATTCAAATTTAATATTTTAGATAAAACTGTTTCTTTACCCTAAGTCTTTTAATGCAATTGAAGTTCGGTTTAATTGAAAATATAAAAACAAACTAGTATTAATCTTTAAGGTAAGGTTTCAAAATGACAGGAAATGTGTTTTCGCACCATGTCGTTGAGTTACCTTTAATGCATCATTGCTCTAAAAATTTTTCACATTTAGTGATTCATCGTTTCGAATACATTTATTTCACGAACAGGTGGATATAGTGAGCTATGACTATGACTGAATAGCTTGAAGGTAACCTTCCAAACACATGATTAATAATTTCACATTCAAAATAGTTAATTGAAATGCATACACCTAAGAAAACATACAAAAACATTATAAAACAAAGAGATTAAAGCAAGCATGCAAAACGGTTTTTAAATTAAATAAATAAACATTATTTATAGAAATAGTTTTTTGAAATAAAAATTATTTATAGAAACAGTTTTTAAATAAAAATTAATTATTAAACAGTTTTTGAATTAAATATATAAAAGATATTTATTAGACAGTTTTTTGAAACGCAGATTATTTATTAAACAGTTTTTGAGTTAAATCGGTAAAAAATATGTCTTAAACTGTTTTTGAATTAAATAGCTAAAAAAATTATTTATTAAACATTTTTTGAATTAAATATATAAAAAATATCCAGTCTAGTGATTCTATCATTTTAAGTACATTTATTTCAGAAACTGGAAGATTTAGTGAACTATAACTTATCATGGACGAGAGACAAACTTAATCTTTAAAACAGAATTTTAATTTCACATTCAAAATAGATATTTGCAATTGCCATGCACATATTAAAACACTCAAAAACATTATAAAACAGACACATGAATGTATACATGCATAAAATTAACAGTTGGAAATGGAAAAAAATATGTAAACTATCTGAATCTTGAGTGACTCAGATACATTAGAAACAAGAATAAGGTCGTAAAATATATATTAGTTCTCTTATTCCTTTGTGTAATATCTGTCATCCACGTCTTTTAGACTTGACAAATCTGAACCTAGAATTTAAAACGCATTACCTATTCGTTTACGGGACGCTTCACTACGTATAATGAGCATATTTAATATATCTTACATGATAAAGAATTTATGTTGAAACATATTAGTTTCCAAAACATATCATTCATAAAATGTTATGGTATGCATGCACTGTTGACAAATGAGTAATGGATAGGCTCTGAACAGGGGTGCTGAAATCTCCATCTACCTCAATTTATCTTATATATTTCTGTAGAATATGGAAGAGGTGAAGGTGCGTAGAGAATCATACTTCCTTTCGTCACGTATTGAAGACGGTAGTATTACCCTGAGGCAAGCGTAGGCATCTGTCAAGATATTTTCATCTCACATGCATTGCAATTGTTATGGAACGCAGTTTTTTCTTAGAGAGGAAATGCGTGCATTTTAATGTACCGAAATATTCTGATTTGATTTAGTATTAGCATATTCGGTGCCATGGTGCTCCACCCTGGGTATTTCAATACGTATTTTGATGTGACATGTAGTTTTGAAGTATTGTGTGATAAAAAATGTTCCCTGGTTTTTATTCGCACGCTGTGAACACTCAATATAGAAAACAGCAAATGTAAAATATTTATTATTCTTTTTTAGTATATTTGATCAAGATCTATAATTTAAAAAGTGATTCTATACAGCAGCACAAAAACCCTCTTCCAGTATAGGTCATTTCGACACTTCTAAATCGTAACTTCAGATTTTACCCCAATTTAATGGTTTTTTTTAATATTATGAAATGGATGGATTATACATACAATTGTTAGACCCCTCGGTATTCTAAAAATATAATATTATTCTTGTTGCATACATATTATTACTAAACTACATATATTTACTAATACATACTATTATTTACTAAATATGATAGAGTTTTCACAGAGCACAACACAGGGTCTAGTATTTAGGTACAATATTTTGCTAAAATCTGTTCACAGCATAAAAAGACAAAAGAAAAACAGCACGATCGTGTATAGCAATTATGCACACATATTAGGAACACGACAGTACCTTATTTGACCTAACCAAAACTGACAGTTAAAGGATGGAAAGATTTTCCTACTTTATTTTACTCTCTAAGTGTCATTCAACCTGCAATTTCTCTGCATGGCTACGAACCAGTTTTAGACATGACCAAAGGAACCTTTCCTTTGACTTTTTCAACCGATTATGTGGCCATTTTGTGATTAAGTATGTTTTGTGATAAAAGCAGTTTCACACTTCTTGCAAACCTCTTGACTTATACAGAGTTCTTGACCCTGCCGTTGCCATTCTTGCACTAATCACTTGAAGACAAACAGAATATGTGAAGGTATAGTTAATCGTTCAATGCACTGAAGTAAAGTGCAAAAATAAAAAATCGGGTGCAAAATTAATACAAAAATAACGTTTTCCCATTCTATTAAATAATATGTTTAATATGTAGAATAGAATTGTATGCAGTGGAAAAGACAATTTTATATAAATGGTAAATATCCATTCTTGAAAGTGGCTAATTTATGCATTGACGGTTGTGATACCAGGCTTTCTTCAGAATCTTGCATCATCCTTCTTGGTTGTTAATAGACGTTCTTTTCTTTTCTACTTGTGACATCTTTGGCTATTCAATCTGTCTGTTTTTCTATTCTTATTATTGATACTATTTTCTGGAAATTCTATTCTTATTATTCATTTGTTTTTACAGGTTCAACTAATTTTAATACCAATCAAGTGTATCTCAATCCACTAAGTCAAATAGATATCTTTTCAAGTTCAGAATTATATCTTGTTCCGTATCCCGATTCTTATGAATCTTATTTTCAAATGTTTTGGACTTACTCCTATGTCCTTCAACAATGCCCAAGTCTCCGAGGTACAAGGATTTACAAGTAATCGAATATTCAGATATCTGATATTTAGATTAGAAATGGAATATATGTGCTAAATTATGCAGTAGACATTCTTATTTCAATATTTATTCAGCCTTTATCGAAGAGTTTATATACTATCATTACATGGATCAAAAAGTTTTGCCGTAAAATGTCAGACAGCGCAGAATGAAATAGCTAGTCTGGAAAAGTTTTGATGCCTAAGATGTCTAGCGTATAGACATCTGTTCAGTTCATAAAATGTTTACTAGAATTGAATATTTTCAGAAACTACACGAGATTCCTTAAAACATTTCTCCAGGTATAAATTATTTGTTTATTTATACTATCTATTCAGTAAATTTCTGTGATTACCTTCAACTTCTATGAATTATGTGGGATTTTTTTCACATATGCAGGAATAAACCAAAACACATACAATTTTTCTAATCAAATATTTCAATAACGAATTTCGTGTAGTACGGAGGTAATGTACAGAAAACACTCATTACATTATACACAACTTTACAAGGTTCCATTCCGACTCATTTTAATTCTAACATCTACTGTAGCGAATTATATTAACTGCATACTAAGAAAGTAAATTTTTGTCAACCAGACTGAAGTTTTCATAAAATGTATTATAAATATAGACTTTAGATTTAGATAAATTAGATTTTCTAATAAAATATTTAATAATACTCAAAACGTTCATAGTCATAGATTCAAATTCATATAACCTACTCTAAAGCACTTTTTATAAAGGTAGCACAATTGGTTTAGGTACCTTCATTCTTGTTATGTAGTCAAACAGTAATGCTTTTCAGAAAGATAAACATATTTTTAAATAACACTTGCACATTCTATAGATTTTCCCATCTCTAAATTATATCTAATATTATTTTTTAAATATGGAAAAGGTATCGCATAATTTCAAAAATAAATTCATACATTTACACCCTATTGGTTCTATTAAAGATTAAGGTACAGTTCAATCAAGTAAATTTTACCACAATTAATAACACTAATATGCATTAGCAGTTTGATTCAGATACTTAAATTCCATTGGGATCTTATCCAATTTCATCGATAGAGACATATATATTATTAATATAATTTTATATTATGGGATGCATAGATTAAGAACTGCCTTAAAAATAATCCACGAAAACTCACATACAATAATTTATAAAATTTTAAACAAAATATAAAACAAAATTTAAACATTTTCCAGTCAAAACATCAAAGATAACTAGTCTAGGACTCCATATTGGTCAACATTCATACTTAACCTTCCAAGTATTTTCGACGAGATATCTCGTCTAGATCTGACCAATTTTTATAATGATGAGATATCTCGTCCATCAAGATCTGACCAATTTTTATAATGATGAGATATCTCGTCATGAAGATACTGTCGATTTTTTTGTAATGACAAGATCACGATCTCGTCAGATTTTTTCTAATGACGAGATATATCGTCCATTTAGATCTGTGGTCAGTTTCCCTCTAATAACGAGATATCGTCCATTAAGATCTGGTAAGTTTTGCTAATGACGAGATACCACATCGAGACAACCACAAGGAGGGTTAAACAGTCAACTCAAAAAAGCATGTTTTCAATCCTTCCATTCGATACACTTTCTGCAGTTATTTATATTTTAAATTTAAATTTAAACCATTTTGATCCAGCTCACTAGAGTTTTTTTAAACATTACCAGAACTTACAATCCTTCTGTAGTTACTTACATTTTAAATTAAAGCCATTTTCTCATCAGCCGCTTTTCTTGTTACATGTCTTTTTGAACAAAGTAAACTTGTGAAAAACAAACCTAAAAGTTGTTTACAACTATAATCTCTAAAAATGACTTATTTTTCACATACACCTTTTCTGAAGATCTAACTTCATTACAGCCTAAAGGAGTCTGACTTTAATCCTTTCAGCATTTTTTCTGCATTTAACAAACGGAAAGCGCCCGAACAGGATTACTCGGTTCCGTAATTGAATTTGTGATCTTTTTCCTTTGAGTTTTCTCGCCGAAGTTTCGTTACAATTTTACTTTAATTGAATCGACAGCCTGGCATTTAACTTGAACCCTCTGGGAAAGACTCGGGATAAACACAATGGCCTCATTCGTCTTGTAGACAAGAACTGGAAAATTTGTGATTCCCCTGGACAACAGATATGCAAATGAAAGCCTTATTTTTTCTGAATAAATTAAATCGATTAGTTCCCATGTTCCACTCTACATTTCTACCTCTTCGAGTATAACTTGTAAGACAATGCATTCCCTTGGATTATTAGACTTCACTTTGAAAGGATCTGTGATTAACTAAATAAACAGAAATAGTTTGTTTTGTGGCTTTGGAAATTAAAGATATCTGTTGAGCGTAATGATGTTTTATTTTTTCGAGGTGTTTCCTCTCATTGAATCCAAACGCTAGGCAGTAAAATATCCTTCTCAGTTTCTAAACATAAATTCTTAGTCTCTGAACAATATTAATTAACATTTTATTTTTTAACATCTATAAAGTTTACTGCATTTGTTTACATCCCTTTATAGTGGTAATGTAGTAGGAAATGGCATTTAATGTAAAAATACTGGTGTGGAGTAAAAAATCGGTAAATGTGTTCTTTTCGATTTAGATTTTAAAATTTATATATAGATTCATTATTCTCAAAAATATTCAATTTTCATTTTGCTAAAGTATGTCTTGAAAAATTTTACATGCATAAATTACTTTCCATGTGATAACATTAAGAAACAAAAAGCGATTCTATTTTAGTTTTACATAAAATTGGTCTTGAATTTTAATGCAATCAGTGATTATTTGAACGAATTACTTAGGGAAATTTCTAAAGTTTACTAACACAGAAATATAGTTTAGCTCGATTGCATTTAAAATTAGTCAATAGAACGCAAATTCCTATTGACAGTATAAATATGCTTTATTTCTTAATAAATAAAAAACATTCATTCATAGCACACAACCATTAATTTAATAGCAAACTACAAATTCTATTTGAAAAATTTGTTGTAATCACTCAAAACATACTTAGTTCGAACAGTCAGTTAAACCGATTTCATTCTATCATCCCACAACATCGAGGTATTATTCATTGCTGCTATTCAAATTGTATCTGTAAAATGCTCAGTTATACAGCAGATAAAGGATTTTAGCTCATTATTAAAGTGAATGAAGACTGATATAAAAGTGAGAAATCTGGAGCTCTAATTTATAAAAATTATAAAAAGGAAAAACCACTATCAAAATTAATCATCCTAATTAAAAGAAATTTTCACAACCCGTGATATTTTTAGACTACTTATAAAAGAAAAGGTGCTGAATTAATTAGACTAGTAACAGTAAAAAATCTTCAAGCTCCATGACTGATTAAATTCCTAACAGAAAGGTTTTTTGTTACTTTTGTAATATATTTCATTCGGATGTTTAAAAATATTGATCAGATTGAGTTATAATTGCAAGTACTGTTTCATTCTATTGTTTAAAAGTTTAGTGAGGTGGAGGTAATGTATTTGCCGGTAGGTAGTTAATTAACGTCACACTGGAGCAATACAACGGGCTATTGGCGAGGTCCCAGGATCAATCCTGAAGGGAAAGTGTCAAGGACAACGCCTCGTAATTTTGAATTTGTATTCAGTGTGTATTTGCCGGAGAAATAGTTATGATACTTTTGGTATACTTCTTTTTATAAGTAACATAAATTTTAATAAGTTTTCCTCTTTTTGTAAGTAACACACACACAAAGGAGACAACTTCATCAAGAAGCGAATTTTACCTTAAAAGTTTCCATAGTAACCGGAATTGCACAAATGTTTAGATTGATACAATTTAGAAGTCTTTAATGGAAAATTATGTGTTATTGTATGCAATAGGTATTGTGAATTGAATACAATAGTGAAATAAATGTAATTAATATATTGTGAACCCTAGTTGTAGAGAATCTAATGTAGATTGTGCAAAATTTATAATTCAGATTAAATTTGAAAATGGATTGATCTGGAGATTGAAAACGATCTCTCTGGATTAATCCACTGAGTGTTGATAAAATAGAAATTGTGTTTTTTCTTTTTTATTTCTCTATAGCAAAAGCTTATGTTCTAGACTGCGATTTGTTAATAGCATTATTGTTTTTTAATTTACAATATAGACAAACATCCTTACCCTCAATACACAATAGTGGGCCCAACAGAAATTACACCCGCATTACAAAATAACATTAAAGCATCAGAATAAAACTGTACAGATGAAAGCGATTGAAAAACTCTTAAGAACAAAGTCTAGCCTCCCAATTACGATAGTAAATAGTTCTTACATTCAATTACAAACAAACGCTGGAAGTCAGCATCATCAAGTTAATACCACTATTAAAATATTGATTATTATATAAACGCAGGATCTTAAAAAGTTAATATTTAAATTATACGCCTGTATAACATTATTTTTCTATTCAATACTTAAAGAAATTATAGATGTGAACTATAGGAGAAAATAACAAATGTTCTAAAAGAAAAATAAGCATTTTAATTTATTTAAATTAGTAGCGTCCAACATTTAAAAATGTTATATATACAGATAGCTAGAATTGCTATAATTGAACTGAAGTTGACAAAATCACTTTTTATCAACTTCATGTTTTATTGTTATAAAAGAACATCTATGTTCCATTTTTATAAGATGACTAATATTATGTCTCCAGCATCAAAGGTAAGCTGTAATGATTAACACACAAACAATATAAAACTTTGGAAAATAAATGTTTAGATTGCATTTTCTAGCTTTCTAGTTTAGACTACAAACATAGCTACTTAGTACAAAATTACAGAACAATAAATAATGAAACTTTCATATTCGGTGGAATATTCTGTACTACACATATATAAATTTAAAAAATATATATATACATACTTAAAAAATTACACTCCTTCAATTTTGATTTAATTACTCCAATTGGTTGAATTTACGTTAAATCATTATAACATAATGTTATATTTTATAATATGAGCTGAATTACTATTCATTAAAAGATTTAATCTCTTTCGATATGTATACATGATTTTAAGCATTGCAAACATTATAAATGAAAGCAAAACATTATGAAAATTATGGTGGAGATTAAATAAATCTAGTAAGGTAAAGATGATATTATCTTATAACAAAATGAAGAAACATTTCGATGTTTTCGTTATTTTCTTTAAGTTATCTATTGAGTAATTTAAATATATCAGATTAGGTACGAAAGAAATATATTCAAAATACTAAGTTTGAAAGTATTTCACCATCTTAATTTTAATTTTCATCATACTAGGATCTTGTATGAAAAAAAGATTTTACGTAAGTTCTTTTATACAATTATTAAATCTATTAGTTTGTTATGCGTTTAATAAGATTAAGGTTTACAGCTATTAAGGGGATATTTATCGAGTCTATGAAGATCAAAATATGAAAATATTGGTAAGTTTATTAAAAAAGTCTTTTGAAAGATATCTAACTGATAAAAAATGATCTCCAGTCAAGAAAGTGCCATGATCGATAAATTATACATCCATCATCTTTACAGATCTAAAGTGTCAAGCTCAGAAGCTTTGGTCATAATCCAATAAGTATAGCTGCCTATAGAGAATATAATGGCATGGAACTTTTTCAGACAAAAAAAATTGTTTTATATGTAGTTTGGAGAAAATGGTTTTACAATTTGCAAAAATAAAGTATTGTTAAAGTTGTACGATATTAAAGTATTTTATGTTTTCTGTAAACTTTATTTTAAGGGAAGTACTAGTCTTAGAATGCATAAATAAAATTTGTGACTCCTGAACTAGATTGTATTTATTTATGGAAGGTATATCGTTAAGTTAACATTGCCCTTAGATTTTTGATAATGGTACGTAGCTTATAACAATAATGAAAATCTACTACGTGCTATGCTAAGCTTTTCTATACACAATAAATTCAAAATTGTTCATGAAATAATAATGTATTATGTACACTAATACTTTATTCGACCATATGCTACTGTAACATCCCACATATTATCGACTGAAGTTACAATCACTGTTTTAATTATTTCAAAAACGTATCCATTATTAAGTGAGTAGGATAGTTTGTTATTAGTGATGGGCTTTTGCAACTAGAGTTCCATTCCATCTGAAATGCGTTCAATGATTTTCACAAGAAACTCGTGATGGGAAAATTATTTTATTCATCACCCATTTCATTATAACCTTGTTTTGGGTAAGGGATCATCATATACTGAATTGAGAGATAATTGTCTAACTGCTGTAAAGGAGTAAAGAATGATGTAGAACACTTTCAGGAATCCTAAACGATAGTATTTTTTCTTGACAATAAAAGTGAAGGAAAGAGGCACTGTACGAACATTCTAATGATGCATAAAAATATCTTTCCAAGCAATCTTAGAACCCTGGTTAATATACGATTTATTCTAAAGTACACTGACGGGAAAAATTAAAGGAACAATTATAAAAACTCAGGTAACTTGAATGAATTTGCAGCTAAGAACATGGAACTTGCACAAGATCTTTATTCTGTCATGCCTGACATATCTTCAAAATGCAGAATATCCTATTTCTGCAAAAAATAAATTTAAATAAGAACATACGAAATATGGTATAAAGTAGGGTTTGGAAAAGTTGGTGTTACAACGTTTTAGAGATACACAGAAAAATTAATAAGGTGTGTGGTCACCCCTGACCAAAATGCAAGTTTTACAACGATTTTCCATGCAGTGTGTTAGATTGCCCAGGAGTTCCTGCGGTAACAAAGTGTTATCCACGATTAATAGCGCCTTGAAGTTCCTGAAGAGTGCTAGGTGGGGGCTGCAGTGATGCAAATCGGCGTCCTAGTGCGTCCTACACATTTCTATCGGATTTAAATCCGGAGAATATGCGGGCCACTCCATCCGCTGGATTCCTTCGCCCTCAAGATAATCAGTCACTAGTGCAGCGCGATGGGGGCGAGCATTATCATCCATTAGGAGGAAGTTATTACCAATTGCACCCCTAAACAACTTGACGTAAGGATCAAGAACCTCATCTCCGTATTTTTCAACATTCATAGTTGCACTGGTAAAAATGTGTAGGTCGGTGCGGCCATTCAAAATTATGCCCGCCCATACCATGATTCCACCACCTTTGTACGGATTCCTTTCACGGATGTTTTCAGGCTTATTGCGTGTGTTTTGCTCCCTCCAGATTATAACACATCTGGAATCACTCTCCAAACAAAAACGAGATTCATCAGTGAAGAGAACTCGACTCCAGTCCGTGGTACTCCAGTCACGATGATCTCTGCACCACTGTAACCGGGTGCATATTGTAGCCCGAGTTAGTGGGACCCAAATCATGGGTTTCCTTGCATACAGCCCTCTCTTATGCAGTCTGTCACTCACAGTATATCTAGATAGTTGAGTTCCTGTAGCTGCAGCGAACTCTGAAATCTGGGCTGACGCCAGTTGCCTATTTCTTTTAGCAATTGTTGCCAAATAACGGTCCTGAGAGTCTGTTGTGGCACGTTTCCGACCTTGACATGGTTGTCTGCATACATCACCAGTGTCTTTAAACCGTTTCCAGATCCTTGACATGACGCTTTTGGCTACTTTTAGGTCTTTACAGATGTGTGTCAGTGTCTGTCCTCCTTCCATTCTCCCTACTAACAATCCTACTCTCACAATCCGTCAAATGCCTTCGCAATGACATGTTCCACCTACCACACGCGAAAATTTTATCCAACTACTCGTATAATCCTTGACATTCAAATTTTAAGCAACCCCTTGCACCCCTTTCCACATGTTCCGAATGAACGGGCGCAAAAATTTGCATATTTCTGTGTAGCGAAGGTGAATCCCATTGGACGATGTGATAACGTTGACCTTGAGTTACCAACCAACTTTCATTGGACTTCACTTAATAGAATCAACGTAAAGCACCGTTTTATAGTAGTTCCTTTAATTTTTCCTGCCAGTGTATTTAAAAATATGTTTTAGAAGACCGGACTGTTGAAAATACGTTTGTGTGACGTAACATGCGATCAAAAGCGTCCATAAAGCAAAAGATAAAAGAAATCAGTAAAGAAATTGATTGATTTCTTAATACTTTGGGTCATCCAGGCAACTTCACTATAGACAATAAAAACGGCATTTTGTGTATCAAAGGTTTTGTGGAAGCGGTTGTGTGGTAAAGTCAACGGTTTTATGAAAACGATTGTGATGTAAAGTCAACGGTTTTGCGATTGCTTCAAGAATCATTATATAGGGAAAAAGCAATCAAGATTCTCAACAAAAATAGTACGTGTTATAAATAGTTATTCATCTGTTAATCCTGTGGTTTCGATGTGATATCTCGTTAATCAAGATCTGAACAATTTTGCTAATGACGAGATACCTCGTCATCCAGATATTACCGATTTTCTAATGATGACGAGATTAAGATTTCGTCAGTTTGTTTCTAATGACGAGATATCTCGTTTATCAATGTCTCATCAGTTTTGCTAACGAAGAGAGATACCTCGTTGGGATAACCACCAGGAGAGTTAAATAAGTCATTTAGTTGTCAAGTTATATGATTGTATTAAGGTATGACATCTCTTAGTTTTATCTATTAACCATCAAACGCAACTTAGAACACAATGACCTTCCAAAATCTACTGTTTACTTTGTCAACGAAATGAATTCTGAAAAGCACTAAGAACTACATTTTTTAAATTGAATTTATTTTATCATTAATTGCATTTTTCGAATTGAATTACATTGAACCGTATTGGCATCAATACGGAGTTCAAAAGGACTCCCAGCATTTATAATGCAGTACAACTTTCAAACCAATTATTATGAGAACTTAGTTGAGATATAATCTGTACACATCTAATATTTTGTGTTTTAACCATTTTATTTACAAAATACCCTTCTTATTTTATAAGAATTTAATGAAATAACGCGAGATCATAGTTTTATCAATGTGAACATTTTCCGTAATGAGATAAAAATATGCAAATTATTTAGGTTTAAATTTCGAAAAGAAAATTATTTTGTTCACCTTAATGTGGGCCATACTACATTTCAAATGAAGAATTATTAAATAAAGCAAAATTTAATGAAATAGGAAATGAAATCAAATTTAGACGTTGGAAGTTTACAGGACATATTTTAAGAATGAACAGGGACAGTATTCCTAATATAACATTGACCTGGACCCCTGATGGAAAGAGAAAGCGTGGATGTCCCCGTTTGACCTGGTGACGTATGATGGAACAAGAGAGAAGTGAGGCTGGATGGGGCGAGCTGGTATGAAGCTAGACTTGCTGCATCGGACAGGAAACTTTGGCGATCTAGATTGAAGGCCTTATGTGCCCCTAGGCACTAAAGAATTTATGATGAAGATAGTTTTATCAACGTGAGCATTTTCATAAGATAAAGATATGCAAATTATTTACGATTAAATTTCGAAAAGAAAATTATTTTGTTCAACTTAATGTTGCAAGTTCATATTTGTGCATAAGGTCTTGAAATTATCATTAATTCCAAATTCACGTATTCACTAGTATAAATTATACTAAAAATATAAAGCAATACTTAAACTATACATAAATAGTATACCTTCAATTCATACGTCCTATTACCGAACTAGTCTAGGTCAGATGCAAATTCAATCTGAAACAACTAATGAATGATTTTTTTTAAATCAATATAAAGGATGTTCTCGCACTAAGATTGTAATGTTTTGAAACGTTAAGGCTGACTTGAAACGAATTACTATTCTGTCGGATATTAAACCTAATTATATCCAGTAGTAGCGTGATAGAAGTACAGGGATTGGTTTATAGCTGTCTTTAATCTGGAAATACGATCGATTTTAATTGTCAGTTGAAAATACTGCTCACATGGTTTAATTAGAGAAAAACCGGTATAAATACCGAACAGAAGAAAAATAACATGCAATTAAACCATATCATAATCATACTCTAGTAGCAGCACTTGTAAATACTTTTTATATAGAATCACCATTCTAAGGGGTTCACACGCTTATATTCCTTCTAAAAAGATCAAGATCTAACCAATTTTGCTAATGACGAGATATCTCATAATCAAGATGGTGCCGATTTCTCGATGATGACGAGATATATCATAATCAAGGTGGTGCCGATTTCTTGATGATGACGAGATAAAGATCTGGTCAGTTTTCTTCTAATAACGAGATATTTCGTACATCAGGTTCTGATCAGTTTTGCTAATGACAAGATAACTCGTCGAGAAAAAAACCAGGAGGGTTAACATGAGAAAGGTGAAAAATTGCCTCATACCTAAAACGCCGGAGAGAATCAATGTGTGTATCAAATTATATTGATTATTTTAAGTAACAGATAATAGATTATTATTCACACAAAAAAGTATGTCACGCAACTTGGTTTTTTTAACTCATTTTAATTTAAACATTCCTTGAAGTTATCTATATTTCACACTCCTCTCGAGGTGCATTTTCACAAGACCTGTTTTTTGCAATTCTTCCAGTTATTTTTTTTGTCTACCTTTACAAAATCCTTGCACCCTGCATTTTGATATATTTTGTGGCACCTCTTGTATTTGCTTGTGTTGAAATCTTTGATTAAATGCGTTATAGATTCTAGATACGAGATACAGGAAGGAGTACACAGCACTTCACATAGCTGCAAGATGATATTTCTCGGGCTATGTTTCTGCTTACCCACCACTTATTTATATGAAATCCAAGGATTTTTCACACACATATTGAAAATATTGAAAAGTACGTGCTTAGGTTGCCGACGAGTTCACTATTTAGTAGTATGCAGGTGTACCATTTAGTCTAGTTATTTTCGGATCTTTAACTGCCTCTCTTTCGTCCACGTCCAGATTATTTTATATTATTTATAGATGAAAGAAGTTTAGAGCTAGTTATAGCATCTTCATATAAAATGTTACTTTTCCTATTATTACAAGGAAAAATGTTCTACTTTTTTCAGATAATTTTTGCTTTCTCTATTCCTCGCATCTTTTCTATTAAATCTTTGAAATTCTAAAAAATATCTTCATGAGTGTGACTGGACATCATGTGTCTATAAGAAAAACTGACCATATCCCTACTTCATGCACCACTTGAGTAAGGCTTCAAGTATTCCAAACGTTTAGAAAAATAATTACCATTCAGGCCAACAGTAGGTTGCCAAGTGTTCTCAACTGGGGAGGTGAACCTAACGTTTGTAAAACGACTATATAAAGAGGAAAATCAAAGTCTAACTACTTGGAATATCGTAGCATGTGCTCTCCTGCATCGACAGTTTAACATCTCCCACATTGACCAAATCGTCGTTGTGGTGTGTTTCGCTTGTACCCTGAAGTTTATGACTTCAATTCATAAATTAATTCCCCCATTAAATTACTTCTCATACCAATTCTGATCACCAATAACTAGGGAAAGGGATACAATAAGACCTCTATACCACTACTTTTAAAGTAATTTCTGTTTTTATTTTCACAAAATTTTCTTAAACATTAACTTTCACTTTTTATATTTAATGTTAATGTTCTTGTATGGGCATTTAGCAAGATAGGAGATCGTCGTCGATCCAGATTTGATCACCAAAATCCAAGCACTCTATGTCATGTCGTGGTCAGTAGTTGGGAGGGTCACCACCACTTGACAAAGTTGCTATTCGATGAGTGCTTTTAAGTTTTGAACTAGTTTATTTTTATGCTTATTAACCCATTAGATCTATATATTTAATTAAAATTTATTCCTCCTATTATGTAAATTTCTTTATTTGAATTTTATTATCCTTATGATGTGGAAATGAGCTGCTTTTCAGTAGGTGCTCCTAAAGTGATGTTCTATCCTATTCTATCTTCACTAAACGGGTCATAGGGAAATATATATGTTCGCGATGTCATAGGGAAATACCGTAGGGGCCACTTTGGTCATCCCCTTCTTTCTAGATATATAGTTCCATATATCCACACACACCCAGGCCGAAATTATTAAATACACAAGCGTGGATCAAATAATTTGAAGTCAAAATAGCAGTATACTCAATTCATTAGAATGGGAATTGCAGACTGGCAAATAGAGGGAAGGTCACATAGGCCTAGTCTATCGAACACTTCACGAAACTATCAAGTAATTGACGGATTTTCACGAAATGCTTTGTCAAAAATGTAGACAATACAAGCTCTACTGTACTCAAATACTGTAATTATTTTTCAATGTAAGATAAAATTACGATTGTAGATATGGAAGTAGGTTTCGGAATACTTTCGAGATGTTTTAGTCTTAACATAATTTGATGTTTTATCAGAATGTTTAATCAAATATAGAACATTTATATATATTTAACCAATTTGTTTTAGTTCGTAGTTCACATAGTTTTTAAATCTCAGGTTCTCTTACTCTTAAACAAGTTTTGTTTTACATTAATAGTCTCGTAGTTTTCTAAAAAAGCATGTTTTTATGTGATTTGTTCAGTTTTCCTTTTTAAGTTGTATGTGTTTACATTGTGTATGTGTGTGTTTACCCAACTGATGCAAATATTAAATTTTCGGTTTTGGTTTGTCGTTCTAGAATCATGTTTTGCTACATGAGGGCTGATTTGGATGGATTAATAATGAAAGAATATACTATTAAACATTAAACGTATAACTTAGAAAGGTCGATGGCACTCCAATAAATACTGGATTAAAAAGTAACTTTAAATTTTCACTGAGCTCACACTAAAAGTAAAAGCTCACAAGGATTCACCTTAAAAACATGGAATAAGTTTTTGGTGTTTAATGTCTCGAGCAATAGTGGAAAATATAAATATTTTCACAAGTATTAATTAAAACTCAAGAGCTCTAACCATGTTATTTCCATGATACTTAAGAAAAACAAAAGCTTTCTCATATTCTAAGAAATACAAAAATGTGGACGGTAAGTATTTTCAGTATTCGTCCAGTTGATGGGGTTTCATTTTTTCTTTTTTCCCAGTATACTTATAATTATTTTTTTAATTTCAAGTTTGTTCTCGAATATTGTACTATTTTCAATTCGACAAATCACGTTTTTAATGTAAACAATAAAAAAAAGAGATTAAATATTTTGTAATGTATCACCATTAATTATATTTCATCACACTGTTATTTGCTTTAATTAAAAATTATATATTAATTTTTGCAATTAAGATACTTCCTCTCATACTTAATAATGTACCTGTTTAATATAAGTATTACTTATTTAACTTTCCTTTTTTTCAAACATTTTATCAGAGGCTATAGGTCTTAAATAACTCTGCAGCACAAAATAATGTCTTGACCAAAATTATATCAAAATTATGAAGTGTAACATTACCACAAATAGGGCCATCGACTATATAATTTAGATAAATTTAGTTTAATTCAATGGGTTGCAGTTAAAGATTTCATTTAAGAGGTATGTGGGAAACTTAAGAGGAATTTGGGAAAGGTAACTGTATATGCTAAAATTTAAGAATATTCACAAGTAAAATGTAATTTAGTAAATGTCGAGCAATACTTACGTATATTTTTGTTTTACAAGCATAGATATATACAGTATTTATCTTGTGCTTGAAAGTTTCAATGAAGACAAATTATTTCCAAAGAGGGAATGATTGTAAAAGCAATTCCCTTTTTTGTGTAATATATTATAATATATATATATATATATACATCTATATATATATATCTATATGTCTATTGGGTCACTTCAATATTTGCTTTTGCTTTACGAAACATCGTTTTACACTATCTTGAAAGCGTAATCTCTTAAAGAAGTCTCTCAAATTGCAAAACAAAATATTGCTCTTATACACTAACCTTAATTAGAAATCATACAAGTACTGGAAAATCTATAAAAAGCTGTTATTTGTTTCATCAAAATTTAACGACGGAATTTTCTATCACTAATTTGGGGAAAACACATATCACACAAACACGTATCCTAATATCAAGCTTCAATGACACCATAAACCCCATATATATCAATTAATTATGATATTTTATATTTATGCGTTTAGATGGGCGTTATTGTCTTATTAAAATAAGTGGAATGCCCTTTATATATTCTCCCTACAGAATATACTTTATATATCCTCTTCAAAGAATATATTGGATGTTTTTATGCCAAGAATGTTTGACCATAAAAATATCTAATACATTTGCTGAATTTTGTCTTCTAAATTATTAAATATTTATTTTCATAAAGATAAGGTATTATCCTTATCCCAATTCTCAATTATTTAAATAACTTTTATTTAATCTAACAGTTTTGCAGAAAATGTACTTTTCAATCTAGATAATAAAATAACTTTATTTAAATATTTTTTTATTCAAACCTTATATGTAGTTTATAAAGTATCTGGGAAATACTATAAATTTTTTTTTTTGGGGGGGGTAACTTCAAAATTTAATTAACATATTCGCGAAAAGAACGTAGTTTTTATGTCTCATCTTAGAGATGTATGTGTGTGTTCTCTAAGATGAGACTTTTAAGTAAATGATCCAAACTCAAGAAATTTAATAATTGTGAACTACTAATATGATGCATGGAAACCTTAAAGTACAAAACTATTTTTAAACAAATGGACCCAAACTCAAGAAATATGATTATTTAAATATTGAAACGGTCCTTACGTACAGAGAGGGGATAAATGAACTGTCTTGAAATCTACGATAAATCTAAGTGAACCCTTTCAAAAGGACTCTTTCCCCCGATGCAAAGTATCCCCCTACCTTCAAGCCAAGGCGAAGAAGCAACTATTTAAAAACCTTCGATAACGGGCCATTAATCGGATCATCCCTTTTTACTCTCCCTTTTCCTATAGTGCAGTCCTAGACTACATCCCACTTTGCAACGGTGCAAACTTCTTGCTTCTGTCTCCTTTTAGGCGACGGGACGAGTTGTCTCGGAGGCGCCAGATGGCTCATCAGTCGAGGGGAGTTCCACAAAATGCAAATGGGTTGCATTGTCTTGATGTTGAATGGTTTTAAGACAGATATTTGGGGGAGTCGATTTTCTAAGTAGATCTTAATCTAGTTATTTTACGTTCAGATTTAATTTTTAAGGTAAATTAACAAATTTATTTTTTGGTAACATTTTTTTAAGATATATTATCGATCTAGAGGTTTTTTGCTATCAGCGTTTTAAATCTTTTATAACAAAAGTAAATTCTCAATAATCAAATTACATATCTCCTTGAAGTTATATATTTCCTATATATCGTCGGTACAAGTGAAACACACTGCCCAAATTTTCAAGGTAGGAGTTTTTCACCTTTTCTAAACCAGAGTGTGGTGATCTTTAGCTTGGGAAGAATCTCTCTTTTTTTTATCGCCCTCTTCCTCTCTTTCTACACTAAGTTATTTTTCTTTGCATTAAGGTTATATTTCTTCCTAAAAAAACAAATTTAATGAGTAAAGTTTAAGGATAATTTTCTCAATTTAGTTTTCATAGAATTGTTATTTGACTTAGCGTGTTTCGTGTGTTAACCGATGGCATAGTTAGTAAAGTAGGTTGATAATTGAATTAACGCACACTGGAGCAACACAATGAACCGACATCAAATGGTAAAGGGGCCGACATCAAATCCGAAGAAACCTCATTAAAACTTGCATTTCTTTTCAATGTTTCAAATAAAGTTACTTGATTATATAGCTTTATTCAATAGTCAAGTAATATCATTCTCATTCCAAACAATTAATTCTTCCATTCAAAACTAAACCTCTGAATTCCAAACGTGCTTTAAGGTGTGACGTGTGCGCAACGAAACGAAAACTCGTGTTCGCTGACTGCATGCAATAACATTGCTTTCTGATTTTATCGCTCAAAATTAATTTTGATTTTTTTTAAGTTTGTTTTTCTTACCTCTATTCTATTTTTCTATTTTCATCTCTATTCTTCTATTTTTAGGCCTGTTTTTAGTTATAAGTTGTGGCAACTATGCGGGATCACGGGATAAAAAATATTCATGAATCAATATTTTGGAACAATGTTTTCTCAGGTTTAATTTACTTTTGTGTCGCAATGTTTCCCGTGGTTAAAATTCAATGCATGTAATTTCTATTCAACACATATAAAACTTGCATGCAACAAATCGAATCCTACAAAGGATTCGATTTGAAATTGCATGCAAGTTAGAATAATGCAAACTTTAAATGGAACTTTGCCGATATTGAAAGAATATTAAAGTTAAAAAAATTTGAAATATAACTTTTGAAATATAAAAAATCTTTTTCATAGAGACAAAAAAGGTTAAGGTTACCAAATTTACGATTTGAAGATACTTCTAAGCAATTCATTATATCTGTTAAAAGTTTGTTGAAAACAGTAGTTTTGTTTTAAGAAACGTTTTCAGAGCGATCTACCATATTTTAAAAAATGGTAATCGGTGGGTTTTTTCAAGAAAAATGCATTCGCGCTTATAAATTAGCCAGGGATATCTTAATTAATAATTAATTTGCCATCCTAGAGTTAAAGATGAAATTCTGAATTGTCTCACTCTGGGTGCAAGTGCCAAAAGTTAAAAGATATTGGTAGGACAACTACGAGGGGGGCTTGACGATTCACCACAGATTCGTTATTTTTATGACTTAAGTGGCGGCTATTTCGAAGGAAACGAACTTAAAAAGGGACATTCATTATCACCCGAGAACTGAAATTCGCTTTTGTAACCATCTCTTTAATGTAACAATCCTGTCAGCTTTCGTAATTCTGTCTTGCAACAGGGATGCGATGCATACGAAATGTATTATAAGGATGTATATAAAATGGATATATTTCGCGTCCAAAGAAAGTTGTAGACATAAAAATGTCCCAAATATGTTGAAAAATTATTTTCCAGACATATAAATGATGACATTTTTCTACGAAAGAGAACGTGGTTATTTTGATCCCTTTTCAATCTACAGTTAATCTACTGCCATCCTACAGTTAAAGATGTAGGATGGCAGTAGACCCGAGTTCAATTCAACCCGAATAGGGCTGGATAATTGTGCTAGTGATATAAGTTATAATTTTAATAGTTAATTCATACTGACACATGCTGAAAGCCGTAAAAGAAAACTGTATGGAAGTCGATAAGATATTTATTGAATTATTGAAGCACTCTCTAACAACGTAACTTAACAAGTCAGCCCTCAGACAACATATGGTCCTTGTTGATACTGATAAACCTTCCTAGACGACAGACTGATACTCCGCGTTTTAAAATGCTTTTTCATCTTTAAAATACTTAGTGTTTTTCTGATACCATGGACTAGAGGCTTTTCTTTTGACGATAAAAAGAAACAGAAATTGTTAATTTTAAACTCAATTCTCATTACTTTGATCTCAGTTTTGTCTTTCGACTCATGTATTTCAGAATATTTTGGAATGAGATATTATCAAAAGATGTATAAAAACATGTAAAAAGATATGCATACAAACAAAAACGCTAAATTAATCCGAATTTTTCGAATTCTGAGAACTTGTATTTCGATTTCGATATTTGCTTCGTTTTTCAAAATAGTATTACAACTGAATAATTTAGAAAATGAATGTCTGGAGATTTCATCTGATTTTAATCAAATATATTTTTTATGAAAGGTTGGAGAGATAGAAGAGTAAGACAACACGCATCTTAATTTTCCTCAACTTCCTAGATATTTTCATATAAAGATCTAAGACCCGAATTGAATTAATTTGTCTAATAATGCGGATGTTGTCTAGCTACATATTTATTAACATAAACTATGCAATTCAGATTTAGATAGTTTCTGGAAATGTATTTCAATTAATATTGATCCATCTTTTTATCGGTAATAACCACTATGTAAGGATGTGACATAAACAATTATGTATGGTGTTTAAAAGACACTGTTATACGTACAATAAAACTAGTATATATTTTATGAGATATGATCAATCAGAAATGTTTTTCTTCGTCCACTTACAGGAGCAAACACTTCAAGGAAATATCGATTTTTTCTCTGATGAATTCATTATTGTGTTGCAGCCAGGTGGTAACAAATATATATATTTTCTGTTTGGAAATCTTTGAACTTTCTTCGATACCTTTGCAATCACATTGATCCTACTGTAACTGAAAGATCATATCGCAAGCATTATATCTGAGCAGGTAAGAGTGTAGATTTCAGAACGAATATATGCGTGTGAACCCTTCAGAGGCTTAAGGTAAAATAATAAAATTGATTTTTGTACAATTTTTTCAGTGTGTCTCTGATCTGGAGGGTTATATTTTTAGTTGTCTAATATCAAAATTTACCTTGTTTTCGTTGCAAGGTATTGTCCAATATGATACGTTACAGTTGCGCTGCTAACGAACCAGTATGCCAATTATATATACGTCACAATCTTCATATAGATCTTGTATCTTTGTGGATGTACATATTAATTTAACTGTTTCAATGTTCATGTATATCCCTCTTATCTAATTTTATATACTTGTATATTAAATGTTAATTTCTTACAGACCTTTTGTTCTTCAAACATACAACCATTAAAGCTAACTACAGTGACCTATATATTGGTGACTATGAATATTGTCATGTATGAACATGCATTTAAATCTGCGATTTTAGAGCCTAACACTTCGGTAGAAGTCTTGAGAAGTCGACTTAAAATGTGTTCCTGCATACTGTATCTAGAGAAATATAAAGTGAGTGTAAATTCTTGTGGCTTTTTCTTGAGATCATATTCAGGTTCATGGTAAGAATTCGCTTGATTTTCACTTTTTGCTGTCAACGTGCCATTTCATCGCGTTTGCATGTCTTCATCCAGTTTTAAAAATTACTTTTTTTAAACCAACGGTATGGATCCCCTCAAGAAGTTAAATTCTCCGTTAACCCGAAGTTGGCAAAACTCGCATTTCACACAACGCCGTTTTGGGAATTTAACCCTAAGATGTGGTTTTACCAATTGGAATAGCAGTTTAATATTGCTCGAATAGTCACTGATGACACTAAATTTTACTTAGTTGTAGCAGCTTTATATGATAATATATTTTCATGTGAAACTGATTTAGTGAGTACACCGATAAGGGAAAATCTGTAAGTGACATAAAGCAGTGTTTTATTATCAATCATTCACCCAATCTGAGGTTTCTAAATTAAAAATTTTAATGCAAGACTGTTCTTGGTGATAAACGCCCTTCCCGTCTTCTACTTGAATTGCGGAATTTAGATGCTGGCAAAATCAAAAATGATGTTTTTAGATTTTTATGGATACATCTACCGATTTGAATGCAACATATTTTATCTGTTTGTGATGATCAGCTGGAAGGATTAGCAAATCGTAGAAGATAAAATAAATGAAGTTTAGAGAAGTTCACTTGCTGTTGATGGCATTAATTGCTTGTTATTGAAAGAACAAATTAGCTGTTCCACTTAGCAAATGTATTTCACAGAAAGAACAAATTAGCTGTTCCACTTAGCAAATGTATTTCATAGAAAGAACAAATTAATTACTGCTCTTAGCAAAGAATTAAAGCGCTATCAAACAGAAAGCTTAGGTCTTCGTCTAGAAGTAGAAATTGTCGCAACTCTAGATCTGGTGAACGGACCACTTTTTCAGGAAATTCTTCCTCGAATGTGTGCTGGTACCACATTAGGTTTGGTAATAACCGCTCGTAAGTGTAAAATTCCTGTCAATTTTTGGAAAACCTGTAGGCGACTGCTTTTTGCGGCATCAGATGGCCAGCCTAGTTCATATCGACTTGTTCATTTTAGACAAGAATTCAGTTTTTCAATTTCTGAAAGCAGGGCTGCTGTGAATTGCGTTCCTAAGCTCATGTCCCCTAAGAGCACGCGTGGAGAACTTTTATTGTATGTTGCGAACGGTTCCGGCATAGACCTCGAAGCGAAAACATCAAATCTTAATCTAGGTTTGCTACTAGTATAAGATGGCCTATGTTTCTTAACCGATATTCCGTGCAGATTTTTGAAAAAGGTATGGCTTAATAGTTGGCGTTAAAAATCGAGTTTGTTAATAATGTTACGTCCTTAGAAGCTAAGGGTGCAGCTTCCCAGGTCCTTCCTTAGGTCTAAACTTAATTGCAGAAACATCTTTATACCATGAGATTTTGTCCAAACTTCCCCAGTTGGTTAATCCTAATTTAAGTGAGGGCCGCGGTAGCCCTATTGGAAGAATAGCTGATTAGAAACAGAAGGGTTGCGAGTTCGAAACTCGATTCAACCAAAGACCGTATTATATGTGTTATCTGGTGCACGTTAAATCTATTGTGGCCTAAAATGTCCTCACGTTGGTGTGGAAGTTTGGTTAGTGAGGTACTAGCTCAGTTGTGACCTCGTCATCGGACCATGGTTCAAAATTGCGAGGTGTTGTTGGATTATTTTTGATTCGTTATTTGATGATTGGCATAAACTTAAAAAGAGCGAGAGCTTCCTAAAGGACAACACACTTATTTCTACAATAGACGAGGACATTACAGATATATACATTTAATATTTACAGAAAGGCCGTGAGTTTAACATAAGGGAGCAGGGGACAGTAAATCCACCATGCCTCCCGCACAAACAAAAAGTCCCTTTTCCCCACACCCCACTGTAGCCTTTCAGTTGCAATTAAGGGTGGTGATCTCATAGTTGGACAACAAGGGTCTCTTCAGAATGGAACCCCGAACTTCGCCAATAGCTTTTGTATGTTGCTCCAGTGTAACGTTAATTCAATAACCTACAAATCCAAATAAAGTGGCTCTAAATTGCATTCGGTTACCACCTACGTAGAAACGCAAGGACAACCGGTATTTTCTAAAACTAGGCGGTTATCACCCAAAAACCTTAATGCTGTTAAGAAAACATTTGAAGTCCTTATGAAGCAAGGAATTATTCGTCCTTCCAAAATCCGCACTCTTGTCCTATTTACTTAGGTTGCAAGAAAACTGGCGATTTATGCATTTGTGAGGATTTCACCAATTATCCGATAGGTATCCTTTAACCCATATCCAAAACTTTAGTCAAGAATCGGCATGTGAAACAGTATTTTCAAAAATAGATTTGATACAGGAATATCACCAAATTACGATAGAGCCGAAATATATTCCCAATACCGCAGTCAAAACACATTATCTGTTTAAATGTGATGATATTCGAGTTTCGCAATGCAGCCCAAATATTTCAAAGATTCATTTGGATTGTTGCTATGGATACTTGAATGATTGTTGGCAGCATTACTCAACGAGTAAACTCACAAATCAGATTTATCTAACATATTTCAACATCTCATTGATTTCGGTGTAGTTATCAATCTCGAAAAATGCATTTTTGGTCAAACTGAAATAGACATTTTATTTTCTGTTTCTGCCAACGGAGTTTCTCCCCTCATCCCTTATAAAGTCAAAGTGTAATGTAATACCTTCTAGAAATGGTTGACTCTTTCCAGCCTTTTTCTTGCTATCCTTAATTTTTACCACCGGTTTTTTTAAGTGCAACTTGTACTTGGTAGCCTGTTTACGAGAATTACTTAATGGTAAAGGTAAAAAAGACGAATCAATTATCGATTGGTCTGACATGGCTATTTCAGCCCTTTAGAGAACAGCAAAGAATTGCTAACTGAAAAAGCCCTTTGAGCTCATACTGTGCCCAGTTCTGCCTTATCCCTTGTATTTGACACCTTGAAAGCCGTATTACAACAAACGGTTGGTAGTAAGGATGAGCCATTAGGTTTCTTTTAAAAAACTGCCTCCTTGAACAAGTGCAACCACATTCGGATTGGGAGAGTAGGGATTAACAACCGGAGGTTACGAGTTCGAAACTCGATCCAACCAAAGACCATCGTGCAAGTGTGGGGGCAAGGGGCTTGGGCCCGTTAAATCTGTCGTGGTTTCAAATATCCCAATGTTTACGTGGTGAAGTTTGGATAGTGGGGTACCAAATCAGGTGTTGACCCCATCATCTGACAGTGGTTCAAAATTTCAAGGTGTCCCTTCGTGATTGATCCCGAATAGCCAATAGCCCATTGTGTTGCTCCAGTTGACATTAATTCAACTACCTACCTACTCCCTTCAAAGGACTGCAGTTATATGATAACCATTGTCGATAGTTTCACGAAGTGGCCTGAAGCTATCCAGTCTAAAGATAAAACAGCGGAAGCACTCGCTGAAGCTTTCTATTACGGATGGATTTCCCGCTGCGAGGTTACTGAGATTAATATGATAGACAGAGGAACTAATTTCGAAACTGGCCCTTTAATGCTCTTTTCAAGATTCCTCAGTGCTCACAGAACCAGAACAACTGCCTATCATCCTTGCAGTAACGGAGGGGCGGAGCTTTTACATCACTAGATCGAGGCATCTATTAAATGTCATTCAACCGAGAAGTGGTGCAACGTCCTGTCTATAGTCCCTCTCGGAAATGCTATGAAACCTGAAAGAGGGTATCCATACTGCTTCTACTGAAATGGTGTGTGGTGTAAATCTAAAATTACCAGGAGAATTCTTGGTCAATTTCTTTTCAGATATGCCACCATCGATTGATTTTGTGTAGAGATTACACAGCCAGATGTGAAGGTTCAGACCAGCTCCAGCTTCAACCCACTCTCATTGTGATACTTTTATGCATAGAAATTTGCTGATATCCTTTCGCGTATTCATCCGAACGATCAGTAAGAAAACCCTTGGAACAACCCTATCTAGGCCTATTCAAGATTCTGTCTGACAAGTATTTCAAACTGAAAGCGGACAGTATCTTGATCTCGTCATGATAAAAAAATCGCAATATCTTGGTGACGAGATATCTCGTCATAAGCAGAATTGGTCAGATATTGATGGACGAGATATTGCATCGAAACCACTTGGAGGATAAAAACCCACTTTTTTGATAGCCGAGAATAATACCACCGACTAGAAAACTTTTATTTCGTGTTCTCCAGTCCTATCAATCAGCAGACAGAATTACTGAAACGAGGTCAGGAAGATTTCTTTATGTTAAACCATTTCAACTTTCGCGATTGTCTTACGGACTAGTGTGAGATCTATGTGACGTTATTGACGCAGCAGTTTGCAAATTATACATACGTTACAGATTTCATGTAGTATTTGAACCTTGTATCTTTGTATATCTACATCTTAATTGTCTCAATGTACACATACAACCCATATTTGTTTTGTTATAATTGTTTTTATTAAATGTTAAGTTTCCTGTAACCCTGTTGAGTTTCTTTAACCCTCCATGCAGTTTCGACGAGATATCTCGTTCATCAAATCCGACCAATTTTGCTAATGACGATATATCTCGTCATTAACAAAAGATATTAGAGAATCTCATAAAGGTATTGGCGAATTTTTTATTATGAGAGACAAGATCAAGATCTGGGCAATTCTCGTTTAATGACGAGATATCTCTACCATCAAGATCTGGTCAGTTTTCTCCTTATGACGACATACCTCGTCGAGACAACCACCAGGAGGGTTATACATATACGCAACCATTAAAGCTAACTACAGTGATCTGTATTACCAAGAAAAATATCCTATTAACAGATCTTATCGCCGGGGTACTTAGAAAGTCTCCAGTACCCCAAACCAAATAAAGCATTCAAAGGCTATAAAGAGAGCCTACAGATGTTGTAATGCGAGGCCGCTACCTTAGCAAATCAGGAATAATAGGGCATGCGTCCCACAGCAATTGCCGCTCTGTAAGAAAACTAACTCGAAGCGTTCCATTTCTCTTTGTCATTGGGATTCTATTCTTGGCAGTCCGAGACTTTCTTCTTCTCGTTGTTTTATTAGAATGTTTCCTTCTTACCTGTTGGCTGTCCCATTCAATTCCTAAAAGCTTTATAAGAACCGTACACATAATGATATTCTGTATATCTAAGAGCTGTTATTGGAAGAAACTCGATCAGATATTTTTCACTTTGTGTATAGAATAAGAACGTTACAGCTTATATTTGACTCATTTCAAGTATAATTGAAAACTAAAGTGTGTAGAATTACTGCTAAATAGAATGTCCAAACTATATTAAATTCAAAATAAAGATTTAAAAAACATTTACTCAATTTTTCAGTAAACACATTCGAAATAAATATTAAAATTTGGGCTTCATAAATGAATGTTTAAGAATTTGGATATTTCTCCGCTGAAATAACTAGTATAAATAATCTATAAAATCTGTCTAACGCGTGATGCATTTTCTATCAAGTTAATGATATAGTGGTAGCGTTTCTGCGGAACTTGTTTCCTCTATTTTTTCTGAACGTGATGTCGCTTGTCTTTCGAACACGATTCCAGCACTTCGCCAATAAAAATTCAATAGTTATATGATAGTTTGATAGGTCAACGCCAATTAAACTAAACGCCAAACGTTGTTCATACAGTGATAAATTATATTTTAAGATAACCCCGATATGTATCATGCTAGAGCATTAGGGTTGTGGATGTAAAATATTCACGTTTCATCTGACTTTTTCTTTACACTAAAAATCCCTTTCACATACAAAACATTCATATTTTGTTTTTATTTTAAATTATCGTTTGTGCTGAATCTTTCAATGTAACACTGTTAATCTGTTCTATGTTATTATTTAACTTGTTTAAGAGTGTAAAATCACGGAAATTATAAAAGCAGAATGGAATTCTAATTAATTTGAATTTTTCTGTCAATTTGCAATCCTTAATTTCATTTACAACTGAAGTTTATCTGCTCTAATAACCTCCCTTTTATCAAAAAATGAACATAGAGTGCCAGACAAAAACCAATTTAATCTACATTGCACTTACGATCCATTTAAAATTTTAGCTCAGACCTAGTTATGATTATGTACTACAATTTAAGTATGTTATCTTCTATAATAAATCAAATAATAGTAATGCTGTATATAATTTCATATTTTTGATCAATCATTCGTAAGACCAGAATGATAGAATCTTAGTACACCATAAACAGTTTTCAAACAGTAATGGTAAACACATACTCCAAAATGTCATTGATACCATTATATCATTTTGACGTACGAATAACTCAACGGATAGTATGGAACGACTTAAGGTTGAACTCCTATGACAAAAATAGGTATAAATTGATATCGTTATTCATTTAAAAATTCGTGCCGAACAGTCATCGTGTTAGCATATTCGTAAACAGCATGTTGACTAATTCACATACTACGCAATACATCGTGGGCGCGACGCTCCCCTCCCACCCGTGGGCGGTGAAAATTATGCAATATTTGTGGGTGTGCCGCTGCTTTTGACCTCGGCAACCGTGAGCGTAACACTACTTTGTGTGGTATCGTTTACAAGATCTTGGCGGCATCTATTCAAATATGCAAAGGGCATTTCGACAGTGGTTTGAACTGAATAATTTAAGAACCGCGTTCTTGTATACCGGGACGCGGAAGTCCGGTTGGAAGAGCAACACGGATTAGAAATCGGATGGATACGAGTTCGAACTCAGTGCAACCAAAGTCAGTCGTGTGCACGGAGGTTGGTGCACGTTAAATCTATCGTGGCCTCAAATGTCCCCACGTTGGCGTGGTGTCGAAGTTTGGAGAGTGGAGTGACAGCTCGGGTGTTGACCTCGTCATCTGACCGTGGTTCAAAATTGCGTGGTGTTATACTCGGTTCTTTCCTTTGGGATTAATCCCAGATCGTCGACAATTGTCAGTTGTGTTGCTCCAGTACGACGCTAATTAATTACCATTACCATTTCTTGTGACCCGGCGCGCGAACGCTTGTTGACCAAATTAAATAAACGCTTTGAAACAATAATCGGATAGCTCATTTCAACTCTCCTATCTCCAATTCAGAGACATTCGTTCCAAAGTGACGTCTCAATCAGAACTGAACCTATTTGATTTAGGGGATATTATTTATAAGAGTAGACTCTAGACGAACAGATGGAAAAACTTTATCAAATCGATAGTTAAAAATGAAAAATCTTCAAAACAACGACAATTGAAAGTTAAAAACTTATAAAAGATCAACAATGTTAATTTTTGTGGACAAGACGCTCACCATCCAAGCAAAAGTATCATAAGTCACAAGAAGAATCACGAGTTTAAATGTGTTGTTCTGGAGTAGTTCTGCCACAAAGCAATTTTTTAACTAAGACTTTAGTGTAGGTAGTTGAATTGACGTCACACTGAAGCAATCCAACAGGCTGTTAGTGACGGTTGGGATCAATACCAATGGCATATACCCGAGGACAATATTTCGCCATGGTCAGATAACGATATCAACACGAGCTGGCACCCCATTCTCCAAACTTCCACGCCACGCAAAGGTGAGACCATTTGAGACCACGACAGATTTAAAGTGCACCAGTCCCAAGTACACGACAGTTTCTAGTTGGATCTAGTTTCGAACTCGAAACCCTCCCGTTGCTAATCCGCTACTCTTCCAACAAGTCTAACGCTGTCCCAAGAGCCAGGGAAGCACTAGCGTCATTCACTAGTGTGTTTGACTGAAATTCTTAGTTTTAAAAAGTGAGCTGTGGCAACTCTAGCCTTCAATGTTATAGAACAACATATTTAAACTCTCGCTCATTCTTCTGAGTTCTGTCCTGATGATGATGGACGACTTGTTTCATCGAAATGGTCATTGACGATGTTTTATAGCTTTTTTTTATCTTTATTAGTAGTTATTTTGAAGGGTTTAAGACTACTATTAAATACATTCTGGCATATTTCGTGTTGTTGATGATCATGTCATGACCCTCTGTCACGCGGATATTATTCCGAGAAAAAATCAGAAGTTTCCCGTTTACTCTTTTAATAGGAATTTAAGATTAAAATTCTAGAAACGAGTCATGAATAATTCTCGAGTGAAAAATCAGAGTGAATGATACGGTGGACAAACGAGACTTGAACATTCTTTTTTAACCGGACGAAAGGAGGAGGAATGACAAAAAATCTATTGACCTTAATCTCGCCCTTTCCTTGAAAAATTTTCTACTTCATGGATGGTTACATTTTTGGAAAGGAAGTTTTTCCACGGAACTTGAAACGGAAGAAAAGCAATTTTTTTCGTTTTAGTCTCGGAACTCCCATGAATAAAAGAATATGGATGGAGAGAATTTGAAAGAAAGTATTTCTCGGTCATTTTACTGCCTTTAAATATTTTTTACGATCAAGGAAGTGTCTTAGAATGCATGGTTTTTGCTTGAAAACATCGGTCTCTAACATCATTGTTCAAACAAAAAGAAACTTTTGGAAATAAATTATGCGGACAACTTAATCTTTGTCATTATTTTATTTGGATGTCGTTTTACGTTTTGTGGTGGACTGTATTCGAAAACGTACTTAACCCTCCACGTGGTTTCGACGAGATATCTCGCTCATCGAGAACTGACCAGTTTTGCTAATGACAAGATATTTCGTCAACAAGATAGTGCCGATTTTTTTATAACGAGATCAAGATCTGGACAGTTTTCTTCTAATGACGAGATACCTCATCAATCAAGATCTGGTTTGTTTTGCTAATGACTAGATACCACCTTAGGACAGCAACCAGGAGGGTTAATTTCTAAATTTAAAAATTCTAAGGCCGGCGCTACCTTGAGTTTAGTTCGCGTTGTCTGGTATTTGCAGATACTTTTATTTAGCCATAAGCAAAACGATAACGTCAGAGTCTAAGTGGTTTATAAGAATAAAATTTGTGTGTGCATCCATTGAACTATGCTGTGGAATTTGAATATTGAAGACTTGGATCCTTTTACTATCGCCAATGCAGAAAAAGGTTTATTAAATTCTAATAATTTCAAATAGAACATAAACTTCGTGGTAGGGAGAAAAACACTAAAAGTTCTGAAATTCTAAGTTTATGAAGGTAATTCATTTTACTCTACTTCACATCAAATTCTAAATTTTTAGCAAAAAAGCTTAAGTTTTGACATTTAATAATTTATATCCAACAAAACTTTCTCTAGAATACTTTGAACACATTCATGAAATAAATGCATGTGCAAAAATACTTTGATTCGGAAATAAAAAGTGACTAAGAAATAAAGAAAAGTTACGTTTATCTTGCAATATAAAAACTCAAAAATTATAGCTTAAATAAACCATACCATTTCCCGTGGCACAGCAATTATGCAGTCGTAAGTAAACTAAAGTAATTCTAACTCTTCACTTTATGGAAAATATAGTTTTCCTTGCACTCAAGAATATATTAATTAGCTGCAAAGTCAACTGAGATAAAAAATACAGCAAGCTCTAGGTAGCACCTATTGCTATTGAAGTACTCATTATCTATTGGGGAGTAATCGCAAATAATGAGTGCGCATTGAAACATATCCTTTTTGATATGCGTCATTATTCGTGACTATTTGCAACTCAAAGTACTCAGAATAGTAAGTCAATAAATAAATCTTCCAACTCATCAATTATTTTACTAAAACTCAGTAATACAGAAATTACCCGATTTATCTCAAAGCTCAAAACTGCATATCAGTTCAAAATTCTAAATGGAAGTGAAAATTAAGCATATTACCGTTGTTGTCATATATAGAAAATTACATACTTATTAGTAATTGAATTATGTTAGCATAAGCTCGTTTTCTCCAAGTTTCTGTATAAACATCACTTGAGTTTTCTACAATTTTATCATAAATAATTATCACTTGAATTACTTACTTCCTTATGGCAAATTTTCAGTGTAGACAATCAAACCAGTCGGTCTGTGAAGATTTTACTTATGTGCAATGTATAGCATGATAGAAATCGAGGTTACTTTAAAATGGAGTTTATTACCATTTTGGGAACTTTTGGGGTTTGAACTCACAATAAAGCTTCACAAGCCTAAGACGCCAAATAAAATACATCAATTCAAAAATTTATTAATAATTTTAAGAACACCATAAAATGGGTATTCTCTCGTAAAGTCAAATACAACTAAACACCAATCTACATTTATAGACACTTTATTTTTAGTGCTTATTGTAGATACATCGCCAATTCTGTGATGATGCTTAGCAATAAATTTATTCTTAAATTTACATTTGTATCAGAAACTTCCTTCGTTTCCATTATCCCAAAACACTCGCCAGTGTCGTTACAACACCAATAACCCCTAAATTGCGTAAATAGTTATATTATCTAAATGATACCGTTACAATTTTTTGTTTTAGTTAAATTTTGGCTTACTTTACTATATTATCATACGAATGATTATTTACGCCAAAGTAAGGGGAAATGAAAAGATTGTCAAACTCGTAGAATTAAATTAAAGTACTGAAATTTAGAAAATAAAGGAAAATGTTCCATTTTACCTTCAAAATATAAGTGGACAGCTTTTAAAATTAATATACTAAATTTATATTGAATACTTACCTTATTTACAATGGTTGCAATAATCAACTATTTTTGCATCACAGTTTGGGCGCATCATTTATTTGTACGTGTGTGTTATTGCAAATGAATTGACCCTTCATAATTTCACATATCTTGCTTTTAAGATAAATTTACCACCCCGATTCGGATTTATAATTTTGCTCAATGTTTCTCATGACGGATACATTTTGGCTTGGAAAAGGCAAAATTAGTAGGACTATTACTTTCACGTAAAATCATTCTATCAGAATATGGATGAGTGATCCATTATGCATTCCCATTTTTTCCATTCATATTTCTCGAGTGAAATAAATCCAATTTATTCTGAGTATCGTCAGCCACATTCTTCAGATTCGTGTCATTCATACAATGCTATTTCTTTATCCGAATTTTAAATATCAAGAGAATCGCTCATTACCATCAGATTCGTTTTCGGATAGTTCTGTCACATACAGTTCATTGAAAATGCAACACCAACAAAGACTTGAGTTACAGCAATAAAATTCATTCGAGTATTGACATAGGGCACATTATCGGTCTTATCAACATTGAATCCTCTGACGCCTATGGTATAGGATTACAAAATGTCACAGTAACGGACATCGAACTACAAGCACTTGCTGTCGCAATCGTTGGTAAACAGAGCTAGCGGACATCGTCTGATGTGTCACCCTCATCCATTGTGCTAACATTGTGAATGCCGGTGTATAATTCGTAACAAAGGCCTGCCTTCCCTTTCCGGTATAGACGTAAGTTCTAAAGGTCCCTCACGACAGTGCGTAGAATTTTCTTCTGTTCATTGTCTCCTAGAACATATAATTGTACTACCTTTTCAACTAATGTATGTAACACAATCCAACAACCAGCCTTCTTTCAATCTAATAATTCAGCCAGTCTCAAATTCCATCAACTGTTCATAATGTTGTCTCGTTTTTTGATGAGATATGTTTACGTTCTAGCAGAACAATACCTATCTTATACACGGATGCAATTCTTTTTAATGGACTTTCCTTTTTGAGATTTTCTTTTGTTTTCAGTTACTTTTCAGTAACTTTTCACCATTCAAATTCTATTTGCAAATTCAACTGAGATTTCAATTATTTGCATTAATCATATATATTAACCATACCATATATCATTTGCATAACGCATCTATGAAACTTCCGGTCAATCCAACATACATTTTTCAGTATTGAATTTTCAGGGAACTAGGATCTTTTCTGAGTGATATAGTTTTTGTGTCTGATAAGGTCAAAATTGCCTGAGAATAACGTTGTAATAGGAATAATAATTGCAATCTATGCACAAACATACGCTGGTAAGACTGACCAGTTTCCATCTTTGAAAGAAATGCTGATATATTCCAGTGAACGAATTAAAAACTAATAAATGAACAAATTAACGAATTAAACGATTGAAAAACTAATAAAAACGTTAATAAATGAATTGTAATTAGAAGAGTTTGATTTGCTATTCCATTGATCACTTTTCATCCGAACGAAAGCTATCTCGAGCGGGAAATCTGCTTGGTGTCAAAAAGTCACCAGCAAACGTACTTAGAAACGTATGGAATTTGCACAAAATAATTCTGCTATGTATTTATGAAGTAAAATTATTCAAAACTGTCAGATTCTTGTGACTCAAGAATTGTTTTTCACCAGCATCTGATATAAATGCTGGATTTGAAGGTAATTAATGTAATAGTTGAACAGTTGAGACTAGAGTTGAGAAGTTAAAGTAATTTGAACTTACAATAACGAAATACATGCAAGAAAGTTTTACTGACAAGAGAGGAAAATATACCCAAAAAAGAATTGAGGGGGACAAAACTCCCAAAGAAGTCAATTTGACATAACGTCCAAGAAAATGTAAATGAAAGGCATCATCACACGCTTTACTTTTATTTCGCATTTTTCCTTATTTTTTGAAAAATCTGTATAAAATTGTGCTTGAGATGTGATACATTATGCCTAATGCCGAAAGTTTTGCAAAAAAATGATTTATGAATTCAGATATTTCATCTTTTCCTTACATTTTGAAGATAAATGGTTTTCATGATAGCACACGTCTAAATAAATTTTGAATGGAGTTTATTTACATAAGACAAAACATAAAATATATCAATGGAGACATTTCGATTCCAGGACAGTGAAACTTTTACTGTAAGACAGGAGATACAAATCTAATGTTTTTCTTTATTTCGTACTTCTAGTGTTCTTTGTATAGAAATGTAAAATCCAATAGGCCTTGACATGTGATGCATTATGCCAGTTGTAAGAAGCATTCAAAAATGATTCGTGAATTCCAACTCCCCGTCTTTTTCTAACTCTTTGGAGTTGAATGATTTCCATAATAGCACACACCTTTGAAACGAATTTCAGCTAGTCTACAACCGGCAAAATGTAAATATATCAAAGGTGCCATTTTTACACCAAGTCTGAAATTAACTGGAAGATATGAAATACTACTTAAAATATTTCCCTATATTTCTTACGTCCAGTGTTGAAAATATGAAAACTCAATGCTTCATATGCATGTGACACATTTCATCTAATTCTGTAAGTGTTCAATAAATTATTCATCAATTCATATTTCCACCTTTTCATACCCCTTTGGAATTAAATGATATCCATCACATGTCTACAAAATAAATTTCAGAAGGAGTTTACAGAAGGCAAATTTGAAACTATCAATGGATTCATTTTGTGTATTCATGTGTATGCATAACTTGAACCCATCCCTCTACTTTCGGATAGGAAAAATATACTGTTATCACTTGGCTTGCAATCATTTGTGTACGATATGCCGAATGTAGTAAGTGTTTTACCCTCATGGTGGTTGTCTTGACAAAATATCTCGTCATTAGAAAAACATTGTCCAGACCTTGATGGACGAGATAACTCGTAATCAGATAAAAAACTGACCAGATCTTGATGGACAAGGTAACTCGTCATCAGGTAAAAACTGATGAGATCTTGATCTCGTTATCATAAAAAATCGACAATACCCTGATGACGAGATATCTCGTCATTAGCAAAATAGATCAGGTCTTGATGGACGAGATATCTTGTTGAAACGAATTGAAGGATTAATAAATTAACTGTGAGTTGAAATTCCCTACCATTGTTCTAACCTTTTCTAGTTAAATTATTTCGAACATATTACATGTCTACTAAATAAAATTCAGATGGAATACAAAAATCTGAAAAATCATCAATGGTATCATTCTGAATCGACGTTCGGAACGCACAACATAAACCCACTCCTGTAATTCCGGATAGAGAAAATATGCACTTTTCAAACGGAACAGATTACGAAAATCGTTTCGAAATCAATGTCCAGTTTGTCCTTTAAATTCCAGTCCTCCGCATTCCGTGCCACGGGCTGAACTCCCCATCCTCCACCACACCCCAACTGGAGCTTCCCTTCGCCACTTCTGACAACCTTATCGTTCTCTCCGAAGATTGATTACTTGGAGAGGGTGGACCGGGATCGAAGTATATCTTCATAAATAGATCAACGTCAGCGCCAGAAGTATTGCAAGAATACGCGTCTCGCGGCAAACAAAGGGGGAGTACCATTCCTGCCTCAAAGCAGGGACGAAAATGTGAGAAATTTCAGATAACAAAAAGGAAGGTGAGGGAATTGCTCGATCAGATCGTAATAGAAAAGACATTTTTTGGAAGCTCCCTTATTTCTGGAAGCACTGAAAGTGACGTAATTCAATACCTTCAAATTTCCCTCACGAGATTAAATTCGGTGTGAAATCTACGTTTTCTTTTCTCCCTTGTACTTCGATGGAATTTAAAGAAGGCCTATAATCAAATTTTGAGAAATTGTTTTTCTCGGGGTGAGAAAAAGTATAATTTGATAAGTAACGTAGGAGGTGTATAATAATGTTAAGGAGAACTGTTGCTTATAGTTTTGACAGCAGAACAAAATTCTGAAAGTCGGTCTGAAGTTTTCTTTTTTCCTAAATTTCTCACTGGAATCATTTTTTTAAATTAGTTGTACAATGAATGTACAACTAATGGAATTTCTTATGTATGTAACTATGATATAACTAATAGAATGGTTTCTTTCTTTTTTTTAGATTTCTCACTGCAATTATATTTTTAAAAAATTAATCATACAATGTATGAATGTAATGGATTCATGAGCCTTTTTTAAATACAAAACATTTGTTTTACTCGAGGTGAAAAAGTGTAATTTGATGAGTAATGTAGGATAGATATTATAATGTTAAGGAGAACTGTTGATAATATTTTCGTTATAGTTTATAACGAATTCTGGTTGGTTTCTTTCATTCTCTATTATTTTTAGACTACACACCTGAACCGTTTTTTTAAAATTAGTTATACAATGAATATGTGAATGTATTAGATTCATGAGCCTTTTGTAAATAAAAACATTTGTTTTCTCTGGGTGAGAAAAAAATATAAGCTGATGAGTAACGTAGAAGGTGTATAATAATGTTAAGAACTGTTGCTTATAGTTTAGACAGTAGAACAGAATTCTGAAAATCAATTCATTTCCTTCTTTCTTTTTAGATTTCACACCGGAATCATCTTTTTCAAAATTAGCTGCACAATTAATATGTGAATTATTAGATTCATCAGTCTTGTAAATACAAAACATATTTTTCCTCGAAGTGAAAAAGGCATAAATTTATGAGTAAGTAGGGGGTAAATAATAATGTTAAGGAGAAATGTTGCTAATAGTTTTGGCAGCAATAACGAATACTGACAGTTGGTTTTTCTTTTTTAATAATTTTACACTGTAATTATATTTTTTAAAAATTAGTTACACAATGAATGTGTGAATGTATTAGATTCATGAGCCTTTCATAAATACAAAACATTCGTCTTTCTCGAATTGAAAAAGTCTGATTTTTTTAGTAACGGAGGAATATTAAGGATAACTGTTGCTTATACTTTCATCATAAATTAAGGGGAACTATTGCTTATACTTTCATCATAAGTTAAGGGGGACTTTTGCTTATACTTTCGACAGCTTACATAATTCTAAAAGTCAATTTTTATTGTAAATTTCATACCAATATCATAAGTTTAAAAATTAGTTACCTTGCAATGAATTGCAAATGTATTAGATTGATTCTTTCGTAAATATAAAACATTTTTGTCTCGGGTTGAAAAAGGTATAACAGGATAAGTAACTTAGGAGGTTTGTATATATAATAATGTTAGGGAGAGAACTGTTGCTTATAATTTCGACAGCAGAACAGAAATTGGAAAGTCTGTTTCTTTTCTTAGATTTCCCACCAATATCAATTAGTTGCCACTCAATGGATGCATTACATTTATGAACCTTTGAGAATACATTGTTATAAGTAAAAAGTGTTTTGTTCTTTTAGTTTTTATGCATTTATACGATATAATCCACAAATTAAAAAGCCTTTTAAAGTTCATATTCAGTTATTTTATTCAAAATTAATTTATTCTATTCACAATTTAATTGATGTATCTCATATCTATTTAGAAATAAAGTCTCCTTTTTAATTTGCGATTTCATTCTAGGTAAAATTTGCAGAAATAAACGAATGAAAACGAAAAGTTGTATTCTTCTTTCCAATGTATCTGTATACATCTATATCGGAATAAAAATCATTCTTAAATTGATACATCAGGAAACAGCATTGTGGATATCACAGTGAATATCACAGTGGGAAACACAGTGAAGGATATCTAAAGCGATGTTCTATCAAATACGATACGAGGAGTAATATTACAACAGACACCAGAATGGAAATGCCAAGTGTATTATGCAGAATTCCCATCTTGAGTGAACCGGACTGTGTGATATATGAAGCTACTGAATTTCTCTAAATATGTATGTGGAATGCGACTATATCATCTTAGCTTAAGGAAGTAATCAATGGACGCAATTCCATTCCTGTATTACCCTTGTATCACTATTTCACAACAGGACGTAAGGTATATTCAATGAATATCGTCCATGAATTCTTCATCCATGCTAATTTAAGCATGAGACCATGCCTATTATCACATATTTCTAGTACGTATGATAGTAAAATAAGGAAAGAATGTTTGCTTAAAAGTATGTTATGTCCGTTAAATATACCAATACTACTTAAAATGGAGGAAGTAGCATATAGATAATAGGAATTAAAAATTAAATGGTTTAACTCTTGAATATTTTATTTGGGATATATTAGAATAACTGACGCAACTTATTGTTTCTAGTTTTGCAAATATCTTCCATGTGTCTTACTTTGTAAAGATAAACCTTTGCCATAAACTCATGTATTTTCAAGTAGGAATACGAGAAATCTGATAATTTGAGTACGAGGAAAACTGACACATAAATTTGTCGGTCGAACTAGATTTAAATAGTTAAAACTACATTATAAGAAAGATAAAATCCTTAAGGACTCAAAACATTGTCTGAGTATAAAGTTTTCGAAGAAAGGGGAGATTTTAGTAGAATAATGGTCTTTGTAGCTTAAGACATCAATTCCGACGCTGAATTCCCAAGGAAATCACTAGATGGTGTTCTGGACCAGTATCTAATATGAAACCGTTCCCTCGGATGTAAAACAACGATCTATGTAGAAACACCCGTCCCACGCTATGGCCGGCCGGCCTCGTATTTGTTGAGCATTTATTACAGGGAATTTAACGGAATAATTAAATCTTGCGCTTGTTGTGGTTCAGTCCTCTAATTGTTTTCTTTACATTAAGATATATTTCATGACCATAGAGGGGAAAGGTGAAGCTTTCTCCATGTGACGTCAATCGCCTTAACAAGTTAGCCATGTTTTCAAAAATGTGAATGGAATGAAAGTTCATGGGGCAATTACCCATTGTCATCAAAAATATTAGGGAGAATGTTTTGTTCCTCTTATAAAATTAGTAATAGTGATGAAAGCTTCAACTATTTTTATTGTAATTAATTTGATTACACTATTATGTTGTATTTCATGCATTTAATTTAATTCATTACAGATAATAATCAAAATATTTTTATTATTTTATCATTAGTTTCAATATTTTATCACATCTAGAGCAGGTACATTGGTATGTTTTATATTGAAATAAATTCATAAATTTTATTTCAAGAAATAAATATTCTCGAAATTTTTCTTAAAGCCTTATATATATTTGTAAACTTGTTAACATTTGATAGGAGTTACTGATAAGTAATAATTGAATAAAAAGATAAATTGAATGGCTATTAATGGGTTCACAAAGATTTTACTTATGCTTAGTATTTTAAAAGCAAGTATCATTTATAATTACCGATTCAAAGCTTTTTCACTATTCTGATTCGTCATTAACCTGAAACAGAGGTTATGAACTTTTATAGATTCTACTTAAATTTTAAAAGATTAATTGATTAGTGATATATATTTTTCATATTAGCTCTTTATAACCTAATATATGAACTATTCCTATATTATTTGCATGTTATCTCTATGCGTAGAATTTCAATATTCGTCTTCGTATCAAAAAATATTATTCAAGTAGGCTAACAGTAAAAATAACACTTGTGTTTTACAACCAAAAGCTTAACTGAAGAAAACACAAGACAAAATAAATCCATTAATATTGCAATTTCACACACACACATAATTTGAATAATAGTACCAAAGATTTGTTATGACAGAAAAATATTTTCTTATGTGCATTCCCTCATAAGTTGCAATCAATTTTCATTCTTACGGAAGAGTTTTTTATCAAAAGCTTATGACTAAATGTATAAGTCTTTAAGACGGAAACAGAAACGGAAATATCATTCCCTTATGAGGAAAATATTATTCTCTTTAAATTATTCATATGAATGCTATATCAATTTTAATACGACTATAAATTACTTTGCATCTTGAAGAGACACTTTGGCACCTCGAATAAAGATTAATGTTCAATAGCAGTCATTTTGTAGTTTATCATTACTCATGAAAGTGAAGAAAAAGTACTGATTTATGTTGATAAATAATAAAAAATTAACACTTATGAAGTGCTTATACTAGTTACGTTTCTTTAACTTTTTATTCATAACGTCCCTGAAGTTACTACTGGACCACCTCAAGATTTTAAGTAAGAATTAATGTACTACGCTGCATTTAAAATACAGAAATAATTCCAAAGTTGTTATGGAGCTTTTAACTTTTCCAGTGCCGTAGTTATTAAAATTAACTGTGATGAATTAATTATTAAAGGTAACTGTGATAAAAAATCACACCCATTGTTTAGAGGGCCCGGGGGCCCGGTTGGAACAGTAATGGATTAGCAACCGGAGGGTTGCGAGTTCGAATCCAACCAAACACCGTCGTGTGCAAAGGGAGCTGGTACACGTTAAATCTGTCGTGGACTCGAATGTCCTCCCATTGGTGTGGTGTGGAAGTTTGGAGAGTGCGGTGCCAGCTCAGGTGTTGCCTCGTCATCTGACCGTGGTTCAAAATTACTTGGTGTTGTCCTCGGTTCTTTCCCTTTGGGATTGATCCTGGACCGTCACCAATAGCCCGTTGTGTTGCACCAGTGTGAAGTTAATTAATTATACCAAATATGTATACCATTTTTTAGTATTTTCATTATAAATTAAAATGAAGCTTTTAAAATTTTTTTCTAATATTATCTATAGGAAGATCATAAAGTGATGTTAAACACTTTTGCAATTTATATATTAAATATCTTTTGACGCACTTCATACCATAGTTGTGTTATTAATACACAGTTATAGTCCATTTAATATTTCTTTTAATAAATCGATAAAAGATCATAATTGCGAGAATGATTTGCAATAGGTTAGATGCTATAGGTAACATGCGCTAACAGTTGACAAGTGTAAAAACATGGTGAACAAAGAGTGTTCCAGTACCATAACAATAGAATTAAATCTAAGCTCTGCTATTTAGTACTTAAACGGTTCCCTTGATATTGCTCATATTCAAATATTGGTATTTTAGTGCGCCCTCTGGTGTTTGAACCATAGTTGTGTGAAATTACGGTATAAATATAGATCACATTTAAATAACTATCAAAATTATGCTGACTTAAGTGAAATACAGAAATCTATAAATTGAAATTCTAGATTAAAGTTCTTGCTATGCGTTGAAAAACATTTTAATTATTGGTTCGTACATCCTTTCAACCAATAAAATAATGAATATTTCCTACCAACGCAAATACACGTATTTTATTGAAATACTTCATGCTTCAATGTGATTAGGGCTACATTTGAACGAAAACGCCCAACAATATTACGATTTGAAAGACGGTCTGGAGAAAAGGCCTTACATTTGTTTATAGAGCTTTCTGCCTCACGATTGTCTAAATCCAATTTAGCATCGAACCATTTGTGGGTTTGTTGTACTCCACTTCGTCTTTCATGCAAAATACAACGATTTACATACATGTGAGAAAATACCGAACAGACAGTTAATTCTCTGAATAATTGTAATTTAAATTTAGAAAGACAGAACGAAAAATAGAGAAGTACGTGCAACCATATTTTAATAAATGTAAACTATTTAAAGTAAATTCCACACACTTTTATATCCGATGGCAAGAATATTAAGCGTATTTTATGCATTGCCTCGTAGCGTGTATAAATTCTTTCACGATACTAAAATGAAATTAATGCAAATATTTTGGTCGTACATTTTATAGCTCGATACACAGAAGACTCCCATTTACGACCGTTCCCGACAGAATTTAAGCTATATGCAGTTCATCGTTTATGTTCACGAATTGCATTCTGAACATAAAGTTAACGATTGTCCTCTAAACTGATTTTGTAATTATATATACTAATAGCTATGAAGCCAGTTGAGAAAAATGCAACGGGCTCAAGAAATTGCTAATTCAAGTTATTGTTATCTTTCTAAGAATAATGGTAGATAATGAGTCCGGCATCGAAACATACTTCATTGCTCTTGAATATTTTCAACTCAAAATACTCAGAATAGTAAGTCAATTAATAAATCTCTAATCTCAGAAATACATCTGTCTTAGTAATACAGAACTCAACAACTCAAAAACTCACAGATCAATACTACATCTCTATTAATAATTCTAAATGGACCTAAAAAGGAGATAACTACGCATTACTGGCGTTGCCAGATTTAAAAATTACATACTTATTAATAATTTATTATACTATCTCGTATGTGTGTTCATTACGTTTCTGTATTAATATCGCTTGAGCTTCCTAATGGTTTATTATAAATATTATCGCATGCATATTACTCATTTCTAAACATCTACATCAAAATTTAATACTTATTTATTATGCGTGAGCAATAAATATTTAAATATAGCTTTAACCAATGAGTGAGAGAAATGATAAATTAAATATAACTTTAGCCAATGAAAGAACGAGTTCAAAATGTGGTCCATGTACAAGGCCAAGTTTGTCTTTTATATATTAGGTTGACTATTATTAAGGATATATATCTTATCTTTTTCCATACCCTATCAGCAGGAAAGGAGATTAAGGTTAGAATTTAAACTGAGTCACTTGGAAGAGGCACTTTCCACATTGGAAAAAGGTAGTGTATCCAAATTAATATTGTTACGTAGAAATAAGAATTTAAAATAATTAAATTATTAAGGTCTGTTTTGAGGAAAAACGAATGCTTCATTAATTCATTTGATTTCTATTGCTGAAAAATATATGCAAGTACACAGATTTACTGTCTGTACGAGAGTGATGTGCGAGAAATGAAAAGAGTAGTGTGGGCAATCATCATTTATTGAGCGAAAAATCGAGGCACTGCAGAAAGAATGAAATCACACACGGCTAGCATAGGGTGATATAAGAAGTATCAAGGGTTTCTTATGCTTACGCTGAAGGTGTAATTGTCGTCCTGCCTCACCATGGTATCGACATCGACGATCAAGTTGATTAATTGCCTTATTATCTTGTAAGTGCCGGTCTCCTGTCACATCAGCCGCACTGTGATGAGATTTAGCATTGAGTCTAGCGAAATGTGTCGCTTGCGCACTTATATTAAACCTCCTACTGGGCATACCTAATATACTCGGTCTCTAATATACTGCTCCGAACACTGAGCCCACACATAAGGACGGTTGCATCGACATGCATATTCATGGGCTGGTGCTGCACGGCGATGTCGGATGAGAGTAGAAGATTGCAGTTCCGAAATCGCTCTAGTCATTTTTGCAGCTTTCAACGCTGACTTTCTGGGGCATGCAGCTCGTGCTTTCTCTCATACGTTATCTTGTCTGGTGTCTTTCGAATCCCATAGGCGTCGGTGCAGCCAGTCCGTCACAATCGTACTTTGCTTAGTATTTCTTGGCCATCTTTAAAAATTTTTATTCGATGATCCACCTTCGGGTCCTTACTCGGTCTGAATTTAGGTTTTTCCGATGGGGCGTTCTCGCCCCACAGAGAGACTGTCTTGATACAAGCTAAGGTGCTGAAGTAAACGCTATGACATGTGGTTCAAACGCGATGACATATAAATAGACGCGTGGCAGCTTGACGTTTCCAGCTCACTTAAGTTCAACTGGCAGCGGTCACCCATATTTCATTTGATGCGTTGTTTCTTTTTCTATCCAACGGTATGTGAACTATCTCTGTGTGTCTTTTCATTTGCTAACAATATTGACGAGAAAGGGTTGTAACTTTCGTGACAAATTCTCAATTTTCTTCCCCATGATTAGCAGAAAGATGTAACTCTTCGTCAAAATAATCACTTAACCCTCCGAGTGTTTTAGACGAGATATATCGTCCCCTACTATCTGATCAATTTTGCAAATGGCGATATATGTATCTCGTCATCAAGATATTGCCGATTTTTTTGTAATGACGAGATCAAGATCTGGTCTGCTTTTTTCTAATGACGAGAGACGACGTGATCGTAATGGACGAGATATATCATCCATCAAGATCTGGTCAGTTTTGCTAATGATAAGATTCCGCGTCGAGACAACCACCAGGGGATTAGTAACAACATAATTGTATTTACAATTACCAGGCGTTTGATAATTAAACCATTAGCCTCCTTGTTTCCCAACATCTCTGAACAATCCAATCAAAACCCTTAAGTTCAGTACGCATGTCCAAATGTTCGCTATGCATTTGTCGTCTAGAATTACATAAAGTACAATTAGGCGAATTCTTATGATTAAGCACCATTAGTCCAATTTCAAATGAATGGGCGGTAAAGCATTCGTCAAGTAAATAGGCGAACCAGAGCAACAGCTGAACCACGAGGGAAACTTCGAATTTAAACAAGGCACAAGCCTTTATCCTACCTTCGCTGAACTGTATAGTAATATATTTATCTTTACTTAAATTCTACTGTATAAAAGGCAAACTTGAAACGGGGTGAATCACTTTTTTATTTTATATCATGATTAAAGCGAAATAAAATATAATACTTTCATGAAAAATTGTTCGCGCACAATAAATAAACATCAAATCATGGCGTTAGATGAAAGAAAACGATCAGTATAAGTGGTAATATTTATGGTAAAATAATAGAAAACTCAAGCGATATTTCCTTGATGGGTGAGAATAACAGTACAAGTCAAAAAATGACAGTTTTAGGAGAACAAGGAAAACCATTTAATATTCCATATTGTGAATGAATAAAATTCATAAAATTAGTTCTGCACCTTATGTCTGACAACTTTAAAGGGGAAATTAGGAGAAATTTTGTATGTGGCCCTGTTACAAATTAAGTTACTGGTACTGTTCGTACCAAGAAAATTGTGCAAATCATAACTGACTTGAACTGTTATTCCCGCCCATCAAATATTTATACTGAAGCTTAGTAAAAATGAACATGCGATAGCATAATTAAAGTATTAATCAGTGCGCATTTTTCTATATCTGGCAACGCTAGTGATATGTTTAATCTTTTAGTTCCATTTAGAATTATTAATTGAGCTGTGAGTTTAATTCAGGTATTGAGTTCAGTGTTACTGAGTTTTTGCTAGATTATTGCTGAGACACATGTATTTTTGAGTTGTGAGATTTATGAATAAACTTATTCTCTGATCATTTTGATATGTAAATATTCATGAGTAATGAAGTATGTATATCCAGGGTACGTTTTATTGCACACTCACTATTTAAGATTTTCTCCACTAAAGATTATAAGCACTTGAATAGAAATAAGTGATTTCTAGAGCCCATTGTAGCGCAAATGGATTTATAGCTTGTCTTAAAGTAATCACGTTTTAGCAACTCGACGCGGTGTAAAATGTATTATATTTTCTCCCCAGAGATGTGTACTTAATTTCTAGACACTACTTAATCTATGCATGGAATAATATAACGGTACTGGGTACAGAGCCTTGAATTCCTAGACCGTATGTCTGGGAAGATTGAATATTTTCTTGTTCCCATTGATGACAATAGGCATATGCTTATTACTGTTGCATTCTTCATAAATACAATTGTTACGTATAAGAACGTTAGCTATGCTAATAACTACTTGTATGTTGTTTTTATGTACTATGTACTTTCAAATTCCATATTATATAGGATATGGAACGTAATATGAAATACCGGGTTTTAAAAGATTAATAAAGGTAGGAGTATGGTTTATTTTGAATGAATCGAAAAGCAGGTCACGTGGCAAAATTAACTAAGATTCATATGTGAATAGATAATTTAGCAAACATTATAAATTTTCAAGTGATCCTAAAGGAAAAGAAAAAAATCAGAATTGGTGATTTGACAGTACGGTATCTAATATAGAACACTAATTTTTCACAACAGGACAAACAACCTCTCGTTTTGCATTAAAAATATATATTTATATCTCCTAAAGTAATAAAAATAGATCCCGTTCATGTTTTTACACTTTTAATGGCATTTAACTGTTTCATAGAAAAGTGTACGGATTATAGGACTATAGGACTCGATTATATAGGATATACTGAATACTTCAAATGGTATTTTTACCCTCCTGAATCCAAAGCCTCCTATTCATATCAATCTTTCATTCAGCCATCTTTGTTCTAAAATTTCAAACAAATGCAGGTTCCTGACCTAATGGTGTATTTACCTTCGTTGGCGGTTCATTTTCCCTCTCGATTTTAACTAGCGGAGCTTATGTCCTACTTCATCTCAGGATTTTAATTTTACAAGTGCAGCTTGAGCTTCTATATGTATTAATAATAATAATAGCAACACACAATTACTTAATGTATTTATAATTCAATATTTTACAGTAAGATCTATATTTCTAAAAGTCAATGTGAGTGTCCAATGAAGAAATTATTGGATACAGTCTTGAAATATTCGTCATCTGACAGTGGTTCAAAATTATCCTCGGATGCCTTCCGAACTGACACCGAACCGTCACCAATACCCCGTTGTTTTGCTCCAGTGCGGCGTAATTTAAACTACCTACCTATCTTGAAGTATTCCATAGATATATTATTTCAGGCAAACTCTCAACTCATCGACCGTTTTTCAAAATTACGTGGTGTTGTCCTCGGATCTTTACCTTTGGGACTGATCCCGGACCGTCACCATTAGCCCGTTGTGATGTTCCAGTATGACGCTAATTAAAATACCTACCTACCTCAACTCACCAAGTACTTTTGGCCCAGACAGAATAATGATTAGTCAATTTTCACTCAATTAAAAACTTTCGTTTTTCGTTAATAATGACGTTATTAATGATGTTAATATAATATGAAACATATTTATTTTCAAAATATAAAGCATATCGTAGTCTGTCTATATTACAAATACTTAGACGGAAATGCCACGCTTGTTTTAAGAAAACGTATATCTAACGGGAAACAACTGGTATTGAACATTCACAAATAAGCGTATTTTATGATAACATAAGCAATAAAAACATTGAACTTATTTTCTCTTAAATAAATGGCTTTTTAAATAAACCTTTAAAATATAATTTCTCAACCTTTTTTAAAAAACCTCTCTTCTCAGACATTTTTTCATATTCCAACTAATGATAAATTGCAAGTGTAGCTGTGCCTATAATTTTTGAACTTCATCAAAACATTTATAAAACTGTGCGCTTAATTTTAGAATTTCAAAAATCTAGTTTGAAAATGAGACACCTTTAAACTGAAACTATAAAGCTATTTATTAAAAGGAAATCGCAAAATATAAATCTCATAAACACTCTAGACTGCTTTCAGTTATTGGTAATTAATATCAATCGAATAAGTAAAATTAAAAAAGCACTAATGAGAAGATGATACCAATTGGTCTATGTTAGTCTATCTTCGTCAACGGCATCCTTAAAACTCCAGTCAACTATTTTCTGTCGGTTCGTCTTTTCATGGTTTCATTCTCGGTTCTCTTAAAAGAATCAATGGCGATGCACCACTGCAGTGAGTATGTCGTTATGGTAAAATGAATAAGAGTTCTCTAAAAACATCTTTAGACAGAATTTGTGGCATTTTCTCATTATCCACTCTTGCTCCACGATGCCCCTATTTACCCTGGTACAGCATTATACCCCGTCCCTAAATTATTTCAGTACCCCCAGGGTGGTGACAGTGCACGCTTTGAGAAATTATGCTCTAAAATATTTAAGCATCTCGAAATACAAGTGATTATACTTAGCCCTCGATCGTTTTTCTCTGCATCAAAAACTGCCCTGTAGTGTCCAGCCTCCGATGCAAAACCTATTCTAAACGGTTACCAGTTCTGGTCAAGGGACAATTTGTTTTTTCTATTTAGATCTCCATTTCCCTTGGACTAATAGGGCAGTTTCGTCTCGACGAGATAGCTCATCCATAGCAAACTTGACTTGATTTTGGACGAGCAATCTCGTCGAAACACTTGGAGGATTGAAAAACGGATTCTCAACTGACGTTTACGAAGATCGGTGCCTTCTAAAACATAAACATTTTACATAAACTTGGATAGATTTTGATAATTGTTTGTCGAGATATATTCGGTGTTCCATATTACGTGCTTTGCACTTCTTTTATGTTTGGAAAAGTTTTTTAAACTTCTGAGCGGTCATGAGAGTTCTGAGTCGGGCATCTGCAATATGTCCTTTTCCCCGTGACTCACATACTGACTAAGTAGCCACATCTATTCGCTGAAATCATCCTAGGAGATATTCTATTGGTTAAGAAGTTCGGAAAGGTTGTAAGTCATGCAAGGAAAGCTGCAGGCTGCAGAACGGATATGTACGTGTGAACATCTCAGAGTTAATAAATCAACCCCAACATGCCGTAAAACAGTTGGTACCTAGCCGTGAGTTTAAGATCACTGATTTAGGCAATGTTGAATTGTTGCTCAATTCCGAATCCATTCCACGTGAAGAAATTTATAATTAGAACCACTTTTAGATCCATAATGTGACTTAAAATAAAACAACTAATCTCATTTCATAAAGAAAGGAAGATTTATACAAAAATTAAGACACTTGGTAAGAAATCAAGAGTTAGCTGTAATTTCGTTATAAAAAGCATTTGTGTTTGATTTCGATTTAAAGAAGTACAACTTCTTGAAGAATGGCAAAAGAGATTAAGCCTTAATCCCAAAATTTGTAAGTGAAAAAGACTTTAGAGATTCCATTCAAAGGTGAAATGTAATTTTGAACCGATTTAATGCAAGAATAGAATTGGTTTAGACTTCTGTAAAAAGAAACAACTTAGAAAAGTCCCACTAAAATCTCCTCAATGGTTCGAAGTAAATCGTTAAAAACATTTCATTCAATTCAAGCATCCTTGAATGTTTTTGTTCCAAAATAAACAGTGTTGAAACAAAGGCTTTACAATAGAACACATTTTTTTCTGTTTTCTGAAATAATAATTTCTCTACAGTAAATTCCAACAAAATCTGAACACTTTTGTGTTTAATTTGAGTCAATAGTTTTTGAGAATTCCTATGGAATAGAATCGGAAAAGGTTTCTCGATGCTTTTTATTAGACGAGTGGGCATTTCGATGATATTAATGTCTTCCTGAAATTTCATATACATGCAAGACTTTGTATGACATAATTGGTCAAAAAATTAAATTTATATTGGATTCTTAAATGTATCAAAGGGCCGAGGTATCCTATTGGAAGAGTACCACATTACCAAACGAGGATTGCGAGTTCAAAACTAAGTCCAACCAAAGACCGTAGGTGAGTTGGATTTGGAGAGTGGGGTGCCAGCTCAGGTGTTCACCTAGTCATCTGATTGTGATTCAAAATTACGTGGTGTTGTCCGGGATCTCTCCCTTCGGGATTGATCCTGACCAGCGCCAATAGTCCGCTGTGTTGCTCAGGTTTGACGTTAATTAAATACCTACATACCCAAAGTTTTGAAAACTGTTTCAAATACTATTTTATTTTTTATAGCTTGTGTATATTCATTTCAGAAGGAAAAAATACATATTATTGTTTTCTTCACTCATTAAAAATGAATATATTAGATGCTATGCCTGATAGGTGAAAAATGTATCGAGCCAAGTTCGATCGTGATTACTATTTTTGATTTCTATACAACCTAATTTATTGAAGTTAAGATTACATCTAAATAAAGAAACAATATATTCATATATTATTTTTAAATGCAATTATCTATGTGTGATACAGTGAACAGCACTCTGCGGAATCTGTGGTAATGAGCAAGTGGACTACATGGAAAAGTAGGGTACTTCCCATCTCGTATAAGTCAATGTATATCAAGAAAAAAATCAAAATGTATATCAAGAAAAAAATCAAAGAAACGTTTATGTCAAGAACTAATAACTACAGATTCAAGTAAACCTCGGTTTTTTAACCATAAATATATCCCAGATGCTACAAGGGCAGAAGCTGTTGCAAGGGCAGACTGGTCAAAAGGCTTGTCTTGGCTAAATATCTTTACCTCCTAAAAATTCTGAATTCCCTCTGCTATCCCCTTTAATTCAAATCCCAAGAAATGAACATCCTCCATCTGCAAATTTGTACTGCGCTCTCTAGTGGGGATCTCTGGCCAAAAATAAGGCAGCTATTTTTTTTTCAATTTCTCTGATCTTACCTTGTTTTTATCTATTTTTATGTATAATTTTATTACCAACCTTTGTATTGTGTATTTTGTTTTTCTGCCTGTCATTGGAAATAGATACGAAAGATCTATAGACAATAATTTGGTTTTATTTTTATTATTAAGAATTCTAAAAACAATACAATAGAAATTATTTGGCTTGTTTTGTCACTGTACGCTCATGTTTTGCTACCTGAGGGTTAATTATACCAAAAAATCCTCTGAACAGTTTGCGTTACTATGTCCGTATTATTCATAGTGTCATTCATATATTATATGTATATACATTGGAAACTACTTCTGAGATAACAATAATTTAAAACGCATAGAAACACTGAGAAAACAATTTTGTTAAACAATACTTTAATATTTATACTAATAAATTTCCAATAGGATGAGCGTCTAAATGGGTAGGTAAAAAATTGCACAAGGAAACTATCTAAAATAATTTATTCTGAACTTATCATTCAGCTCCAAACGAGATTATTATACAATTTAGCATATACTATGAACGTATTTGTAAAACTTTCTTGAACAACAACTAAACTGAAAATCCTAATTACTAAACTGCTTTAAAATGCAACGTTTACTAGACTTAACTTGCTGTCTTCAGGCTGGCACTCGGGAATTTCGTAAATAAAGTCGGTAAAAATTGTACCATTATTTTGTGACGCCCCACGATAAGCAAAGGAAAATATTTTCTTTGTGTTTTCAATTATGGCTAGCTTATTTTTTTCATGCAGTAACAAAGCGATATCTGGGAACAAGAGAATGTTTCCGATCTGCTTGGATAAATATTTACGGAAGTGGTTTCCGATAGATTCTTAAAGAAGTTTGCCTTTTTCTTCTTTAATATATGTATTTATTCTTTTATAAAATAACGCTAAAGCTAACTTCCCAAAATGACCTCAAGCATACTTGGAATATGTTTTCCTACGAGTGTTACGATATTTACTTTCAGAGTAAATTCTCTTTTAGTGCCTGAAGGAATTCTGAAGGACCTAAAAAAGCTAAAACTGTTGTGAACCACTTTTAGACAGCTATATTAGTATTATTTTAACCCATTACGAACATTTAAAACCTATAGAAAGCACAGTATATTTAATTTAAAATATAAACATTATTTTTACAATAACTTCTGCAACACTTTCTTCTACTGTTCACAAAAAATAATTTAAATTATAAAAACAAATGCATTTGACATTTCACTATAATATATCGTCGGCTTAGAGCAGACTCATTCATTAACAAAACATATTTCATTCTTACAGCTGTTTGAAGGCTAACTATTAGTTTTTATATTAAAAATAAAACAGTATAAGCATTTTGATAGTATTATACATTTTTCAAATTGATATAACTGTATATTTCTCATCAACACGAAAATATGCATTGAGAGTCACGGTAAAAATGTCAGATAATGAGTTTCTACTGTATGCCAACGATATGTTAATTCAGTAGTAATCCCATGTGTCACCAGGACGTCAAGTTACATAATACAAAAAATTTGTACTTAGCATCGTGTTTTTTAAGCTTATTAAAAACTCAACTCGGAAATTAAGAACATTATTTTTTCTAATAACGTATATGAATTTAAGAATACAATTTTCAACTTTCAAAAAAATAAAACTGTTACGTGCTTTTTATAAAGTAAAGAGATAACAGAATCTTTGCGCATCATGTGTTGCAAAACCTGCTGTAATCGTTACCACCGAGATGACAAGGCCAGACCGCTCTGATGTTTCAATCACGTGACTCGCTAATTAGTAGTCATAACAAACATCGCCGCATGGCCGGCTACTAATGGATTGCCTTTAATGTAGCGTAAGAAATTGATTTTTTTATACTGTTTTACCGGAAAGTAAGTGCAGTTGCAGTTAAATATTGTTATATAACATTTGTGGAACATTATAGTGTCACGGTGTTAAAGGCTTTCGTCGAACAACACGTTTAACGTGTGTCCAGATCGATTTCTTTAGGCTTAGCCACGAGGCTATCCAAAATGCCCTTTAGATGCTGTGTACCTTCTTGCTCTGGAAATTATGGATATGGTGATGCACCAAAAGTGGTGGTTTTCTCCTTTCCAGAGGATATATTAGAAAAATATTAGAAAAAGATGGTTCAGGGTGATTCCACGAGCCGACTTTACACCATCAAAATGCAGCAAAGTCTGCGAACTTCATTTTCAAAACGATGATATCGTCCGGAATGTATCGTCCGAATGCCTTTAACACCTTGACACTGTAATGTTCCACAAATGTTATATAACAATATTTAACTGCAACTGCACTTACTTTTCGGTAAAATAGTATAAAAAAACTAATTTCTTACGCTACATTAAAGGCAATCCATAAGTAAATCCATGCGGCGATGTTTGTTATGGCTACTAATTAGCGAGTCACGTGATTGAAACGTCAGAGCGGTCTGGCCTTGTTGTCTCGGTAGTAACGCTGTAATATTTCTCTCAAGCATCAATTAAACCCAGTAAAATATATGAAAATTGAGAAAATTTAAGATTAAATCATTATAGTGTGGCTTTAGTTTTGACCAACTCTTTTATTTTACTTATGTTGAACTGATAATAGATAATTGAATATGCTAACTTTGGGAATAAACTCTGTTAATATTGTATCTATCATGTGACGTGATTCAATACGAAATAGAATGACTTGCATCACTGTGCCCTTTAGAAATTGGGAGGGGTCACACAAAGCAGTGATTGACTATTTTATTGAGGAAGAAACCGGTATGAGAAGAGAACTGAAATTTCTCGGGGAACGGACATAGATCTTGTGAATGATCTGTGATGCACGCAATTATCGATGAATTAATCAGTTCAGTTAAAGCAACACCACCCGAAACCAGTAGCATCGTTCCTGGAACATCGCAACCGGAATCAACAACACCCCAGCGACCAGTTCCATAGGCCAATGTCGTTGAGTACCACTCTCCTAAAAACTTGCCATCATTTCGCATTTGATCTCACACAATACATCTCCACCAATGACATTTCTACTGTGCAATCAGTGACATGACTGTTGTTGGAATGAATGCTTCAATGATCATAGATTAGAGTTCTATTGAAGGTAAATTATTGTACAATAGATTTTCGTTAATGATATTGAGTTTTGAAAATGTGTTAGAATTTTGCAATGAATAAATGAAAGTTAACCTTTAACTCCTCACAGCGCTTGTAAGCCTGTATGACACCATGCTAATAATGACACCATGCTATATAAATAACAAAATTTCCAAAATATAATGTTTTGATTGGCATTATAATATATTGAAAGACAATAAATGTCCTATTTGCATGTTGAGATATTCCCTTATAAAACAGATTTGTGGAAAATTTCTTTTATATGAACGTGTATTAAGCCAAAACGTAATATATAAAGAGTTTTTGAAAACACTAAAAACTGCAATATTCTGCCGAATTAAGCTCTTTTACAAATAAGACTGAAAAAATTCTTAAAATATGATAATTTCTTTTGTTATCTAAATTACTTTAACTGGCATTTTATTATTATTTATTTAATGTTTTCATTCCCAAATACCCAACTGCTTAATGAGCCCTACATACAATAACGTTTAATTATTCCACGACGTGGATTTTAAATCAGGAGTAATTTAAAGGGAAATTCCCGTTGCATTTCTATTATTCATGAATCCAGTAATTGAAGTATTATTAGATGTAATCAAACCTTCATTTATTCCTCTGTTTTGGCATTATAAGAAAAAGAGATTTTCTACCAAATTACTTGTCTTGTAATTTGATATTATTGGTTATGCTTAAAACTTTTAATTTTAAGACATTTTGCATGATTCTTTGAGGGTTAAAGATACAAAAATAATTCAACCAATAATTTTTTTGCTGCGGCCAGTTGATGTTGCGTATCATTCCTATTTAGTCTTTCCTATTGAACATTTAAATTCAATTAAGAAACTTTTCAGTTACTTATTTCAATTTTTGATTTGTAAATGAGAGAGAGAGAGAGAAAACACATTTATTCCCATCCTTTAATCAGTCTAGATTGTTTTTGTATTAATTTGTATAAATTATGATTTAAATCCATTTGGTACTCCTTAGATCTTATTTGTTAATCTAAACTCAATTGAAATATATAAATTCACTATTGCATTTAATGTCAGTCAAAGGAATCATTTATTAAATTTGTATTTTAGATAGATTCTGTTATGTTAGCTAACATTAAATATGATTAACACTAATTTGCAATGAGTCTAATTACAAACAAAGATAATTATCCAGTATGCTTTTATGCATGTACATTACAAATATGAGATATTTTCAACGAAACTAGCCAGACGGAATACAGGATTTTACTCCATCTTACACAAATGTTCTCACATAATACATATTGGAATTACTTTAAATGTATTTTGTTGCCCTTCTGGTGAAGTTTGGTGTTTAATATAATTGACTTTGATCAATAAATTTTCATACGTCTATTCGGAATTCATTTTTTGAAATTTCTATTGACGGCGTGCTTCAGTCTTATCTGAAAATAAAGGTAAGTGAATAAATACATACTGGAAATATGTTCCATCTCAAAAAAGCTACCGACACCTACCCCCATTTAGCTTGACAGTAAAAGCCTCTCATAACTTATTTTTCCCGCGTTAAAAATTTATTGCACAATATTCGAAATTTCCCTTAAATTGGGTGCGATTTCGAGCCAGAAACTACTTTGAAGCATTATTTACAACTTCCTGTTCTGATTTATTGCAGTTCTGAAAGACTGCAACTTCCTTTTTAAAGATACGTAGAAGAAAAGAATGTTTTATTGCCAAACAGGCGAGATCAAGTTTAACATGTAAACAAAGTTTCAGGTACTTGTGGAAGTGAGTTAATGAATACGTATGTCGTACATGATCGGTGAAGTTTTAAATGTGGAATGAAAATGAACACTTTCAAGTAATGAAGTACTAGATTATCGCCAAGGGAGGCGAAGTAAACTAATTTAAAACTTATATTCAATTTAATTTACTCAAGAGGTTATAAAATAATGTTTGGATATATTTTTGAATTCAAAATATTACACTTATTTAACTTTAATTAAATAAGTATAATATTATTGTATAATTTGTTTCTTTTTAAATACCTTCCCTTAAGGCGTAATTTCTCTAACTTTTTTGACTTTTCATTTTTTTAAAGACAATTTTTTCTGGCTCCCCTCTGGAAAACTATCAACTAATAATAAATTGCGAGTGTAGCTGTGCCAATGATTTTTGTATCTCGCCAAAATATTTATGTAGCTGTGCGTGCAATTTTATAATTTCAAAAAGCTAGTTTGGAAATAAAACAAATTGAAATTAAAGCCTACGTAATTCGGAAGTTCAAACAAATACATACATGCCAACACTTGCTTGTTACCACTTGTTGTCATGCCCGATGAGTTATAACTTGCATTTTACAATGTATACTTCTAGTGACAATATGTCACTCTAAGTGTCTGTATAGTCGAGTGGATAAATCAGGCGACACATTTTTTAAAATATTCTTATTTTTCACTTTGCTCCTCAATTTCCCACTATTTCCCCTGGGGATTGCCCACAAGATTCCTTCAACGCCCACTTTAAGAAACTCTTCTTTAAAAGGTAAAAATTAAATGAGAGCAATTGCGTTAAATTTCTTTACAGTATGATTGCGATATATTTTTACTGGGATTTCACACACAAGTCATGGGGGTTGTTCAACATGAATAATTTCAGTTTCAACTAAATTAAATAGTAATGAAATCAGAAAATAACTTCCGTAGTTCTCAAGTTGCAAAAATCAAATGAAAAATGAGTCTTTTTATTTTATTAACTCTGCATAATTTATTTGTAATATTTCTTTCAAGCGTTTAACTGCCACTCGTTTATATTTACTCTCGACCTTTGCAAGCTTTACTGTAAAAAGTCCAGTATACATTTAATTAGATAAACACACGAAATCCTTAGTCAAACTGATAACAAAAATAGAAAACCTTCAAAACAGCTACTAAGACGAAAACTTAGAAAAATGTCACCAATGGCCATATCTGTGGAGCAAGAAATCAACCACCATCAGTTTAGAAGTAAGTCACAAGAAAACTCGAGTTTAAATATTGTTGTTCTAGAATAGTGTTGTCACAACTCACTTTTCTAACTAAGCCTTTTCAGGTCACTCATAAAGACGAGAAAGCACTAGCTTTATTCACTAGAGTGTTAAACAAAGTAAAAATAGACAAGGCTTCTCTAATATTTAGTTCGTGAATAGATATTGGACTGGAATTCAAACGCTTAAAAAGCTCGAAAGGCATAGTTAAAAAGGTGAGTTGTGGCAATACTCTTCTAGGATAATGCTTCCCCACCTTTACAAGCAGCCTGGAAGGACTTAGTTAAAGAAGTGAGTTGTGATAACACTATTACATGAGTTTCGAAATTCCGGTTTCAAGAACACATGCGTTTTGTCAAAATTTAGGGAATAGACAAATATGCCATCACTCAACACAATTGGGAATTTTCTCAACAGTTTGAGTTCAAACAAGCTAAAGCGATTTAATCTCCGAGATATATTCATCAGACAGCTTATCTTTTTTTGTTTTTATGTTTTCATATTTATTTGCCGTAGAGATTTTAATTTTTACTACTTTTAATTAAATCACTGCCTTTAGAATAGATCTTGGAAATTAATTCAATCTCTACTTCAAATAAAAAACAATTAGTATTGCACTATATTTAAAATTTCCAATATTCATTTCATCAGCGAAGGTTTCATGACAGGGTTTTTATTCAAATCTAAATGTAAAGCGATATAGTTTTTGGTAATATCTTTCGTTCCTTGTGACGCAACGGCATGTTACCCAAATGCAGTTTCAGGGGGTTGGGTAGTTGAATTAACGTTTCACTGGAGCAACACAACAGGCTATTGTCTATGGTTCGGGACCATTCCTTCAAGGGAAAGTTCCGAGGATAACCTTTCGTAATTTTGGAGCACGGTCAGATGACGAGGTCACACCTGAGCTGGCACCCCACTCTCCAAACTTCTACATCACGCTAACATGAGGACATTTGAGGTCACGACAGATTTAACGTACACCGGCAATCACATATAAGATGGTCTTACGCTGGACTCAGTTTCGAGACCGCAACCCTCCGTTTCCTAATCCGCTACTTTTCCAACCTGGCTCCCACGGCCCCAAATGCAATTTCAGCATGTCTCTTATATTAAACATTTACGCCAAACAGGCTGCCATAAAATTGAAATACTTCGAAGCCGGTATTCGACTGGAATAAAAACTAGTATATGAGATATACAAGAAGCTATAAAAAAATGAGCATAATATCAAATCTAGAGAAATCTTTATTGTAGAATTATACAAGAAAGGTCCTAAATCAGTAAGTAAGAAATCTTTATTATTGTAGAATTACACAAGAAAGGTCATAAATTAGTAAGTTATAAAGCCCCTTCTGGGCGGCTATACATGCCAGTACACAGCGTCTAGCATGGTGGTATATGGAGTCCTTTAGGTATCCTGTGGCAAATTATGCCCAGCATTTTGCAGCTGCTGCTCCAGATCTGTTACAATTCTGGGGATGGGGCAATTAACGGTCTAATTTATCTCAGACATGCTTCGTGAGAGACAGATGTATGGATATCTCTGTCCAAGGAAGGGTTTCAACACCTGGAAGAGGCAAGTCGTATATGGCCGGGGAGTTTAGTAAATAGCTAATTGGACATGATAGGCATAACAACGGGTTGCAGCTTCTGCTGTGATCTCAAACTAGCTCTTACCACTACTAGAGGGGACCGGCTGTCGTAAATGCTGATCGCCGCATCCGAGTGTGGCAGAGACCAGGTCACTACCATTCTAATTCTACTGTAACTCCTAGTGTAATGATGTGAGAGGTCATCAATTACGACAGCGGGTCCCCTCTAGTTGTGGCACTAAGTAGTTTGAGAACAGAGCGATACATTCAGGAAATACTTCAACCTGTTGTTTTTCCTTCATATCGCGTGTCCAAGTATGTATTTAACTGCACTATAACAGTCGGACACATATAGCCAGCCTCGCAAAGGAATGCCTTTCTGGGGTTGCAATCCTTCCATGGCCAGCGAAATCCACAGATCTGTCCCCCATTGAGCATGCCTAGGATATACTAGGCTGTTGATTGCACTACGCCCGGAGTATAAGAGATCTGGAGCAAAGCTGCATAATGCATAATTCGTTATCCTTAATCTATCCTGCGAATATTTTGCCACACGATAGCTCACGTATTCCATTTGATTCCATGCCATAACATATATTGGAATTTATCGTTACTAGAAAGGGCCTCACAACTTACTAATTTATGACATTTCCAATGTAATTCTTCTGTAATAAATATGCCCCTATATATCTGATTAGTTTCTTTACTTCTACATCACCACATGTAAATTTTCATTCTGCTCTAAGACTGACGTCGAGATGTTTTGTTTTATTGGCGTGTCATCATCAAAGCAATAACAAACAAATTATTTCTAAACCAGAAATATTTGTTCTTCTGGTAGTTCGTTTATGCTTACTCTGAAAAACCCTCCTCATAAAGGTTCGCTAACAAAAGAACAATTAACATTTAATTATAAGATTTAAACTTCTAAATGGCACGACAGTAAAGAAAGTACATTATCCTAACTGTATTTATATAAGTTGTACTTATATTATGTCGTACTATTAATGTAAATAAATAAGAAAAGTCAAATAAAATTATAAAACCTTTTATTAAAAGTAATAAAAAGGTTGTAAGAGGGATTATATATAAATAAATTTAAATTAATTCTTAAATCAATGGATTACCAACTGTGATAATTAGTTTGTATGTTTGTTTAGAATTTCAGTTATTTGAAGTTGCACCGTATGTGTTCTAAGGATTTTAAATTCTACTTCAATTAAAAATGTAAATCCAGCCGCGTAAGTTTCTACAGTCGAATATTCTTTCTATAATCTCTAAAAACTATGTACTATCATTGAATGAGCAGCTTAGATCAGATTGTGCCATAATTTATCTGATTAAGATAGTTTGTACATTGACGTTCTGCAACATTACCTTAACCCTCCAAGTGGTTTCTACGAAATATCTAGTACATCAAGATCTGATCAATTTTGATAATGGCGATATATCTTGTCATTCAGATATTGCCGATCTTTTGATAATGACAGATAAAGATCTTATCAATTTTAATGACGATATATCTTGTCATTCAGATATTGCCGATCTTTTGATAATGACAGATAAAGATCTTATCAATTTTAATGACGATATATCTTGTCATTCAGATATTGCCGATATTTTGATAATGACAGATAAAGATCTTATCAATTTTAATGACGATATATCTTGTCATTCAGATATTGCCGATCTTTTGATAATGACAGATAAAGATCTTATCAATTTTAATGACGATATATCTTGTCATTCAGATATTGCCGATCTTTTGATAATGACAGATAAAGATCTTATCAATTTTAATGACGATATATCTTGTCATTCAGATATTGCCGATCTTTTGATTATGACAGATAAAGATCTTATCAATTTTAATGACGATATATCTTGTCATTCAGATATTGCCGATCTTTTGATAATGACAGATAAAGATCTAATCAGTTTTCTTCTAAAGACAAATAAAAATAATCCAAATAAAAAATAATCCTTTTAATCCAAATCTCGTCCATCAAGATCTGGTTAGTTTTGCTAATGGCGAAATACCGCGTTGAGACAACCACTAGGAAGGTTAAATGCCACGCAATGTGAATTCGAATAAAGACCACAGCATTATTTTCTTTTGGTAGACCTTTTCCATTTAGCGTTAAAAGTCCTTTGCATGTGGAAAAAAGGTCTGTAATGCATATCTTTTAAATTCAGTCTTGACAGCGACAGTTTAGTCTGCCGTGATTCAAGAAATTTAAGAATCAAAGAAGCGGAACAAGTTTCTGAACTTTTCAGAATCTGACCTGGTTCTTTTGCATCTAAGCGTTACTTTTATTTTTCTTAAAAGAGTATTTTGGAAGGAGAGCTTCTCCATTCAACCAGCAAATGTCAAATGATGAATAGGAATAAGGATAATTAAGAATAAAAACTCTGACGCTTTTATGTCGCAAAATTGTTTTGCGCAGTACGCAAACTTTAAAAAAATACTTTTTTATTTTATGTAAACCACATTACATGGACATATTCATTAAAGCTCACCTTAAAATGCCTCTTACTATTTTTAAAATAAGATACAGCAATAAGAGACATGGTTTTTATTTTTATATAACATTATGCGTATATATGCTCTCATGGAAAAACTACAAGTCAATTTTTATATTTTATGAAAGACATAATTATTATAATTACATGCGTTGATACAGAAAATAATATTTATTTATGCAACTAAATTCAGTTAAAAAACAGGTTATGATTAAGTAGATTATATAGTGGTTGGCGTAAATTAATGGTGGTTTTTCTCCTGTTGATTAAATAGCCCGTTGTGCTGCTCCAGTGCGAGTTTAACTACCCACAATTAACTACCTACCTACTTACTACCTACTGATTCAGTTGAATAATTCGTAAAATGGTGTATCCTTTTGTCAAATTATGTTTTATGGCTGCATTAGTACACTTTATAATGTTGAAAGTTTAACCATCTAAGCTTTCCGAGTAGTGCTGTATTGCTTTGGACAGAGGTAAGTTTACCCTCTGAGATTTCACTGTAGTGTAGTATTACTTTTACCTCACACCTTACATAATGACTAAATAACCACATCTATTCGTTGAAAATATATGTATGACTAAGGCTCCTCTGTTAATAAATCTTAGAAGTCATGCAGGAAAACTGCAGATTACAGAACGGATATATGCATGCATGACCCTCAGAGGGTTAAATGACGTATGACTTAATAGTGGTCATGAATATTCATCCTGTAGATAGTCAAAATATTTGTGATGAACTGAGTCATCAATAGTTCTGTTCATCAATAAGTCGATTGCTCCAGAGCGACGTAAATTCAACTGCCAACTACTTTGTGAAAAGTAAGGAAAAGTTTAATCTTTCCAAGTTACGATTACCATAACGTTTAAACCCATTCAAATGGTTTTCAACAAATTTCCTATTTCTAATTCTGCTCATTTGTTTTTCCCACTGCTCTAGCAATCTACGTAGTCTAGTCGACCCAAGTTCGTTTCATGTAACTTACACAGGGTGTATTTCTCTCTTCTGTATCAGTAAAGTTTTCGTTGTATGTATGCGTGTCCATTTACTTGACGTTATTTGCACAATTTGGCCAATTAGGGCTGTTGTGCCATAAAACCAAACCCAACCAATCCAATTTCTGATAAGAATCTTCTTTTCCATTAAATAAGTTTTAATTTAGAAATCACTGTTATTCCTTTGCTAAGTTAGAATCCTTTTTGCAGTTTACCAGACAATATTTAAAGTACAGTAAAACCTCGATAAGTCGTCATCCGGTTGACTCGTCACTCGGTATAAAACGCAATTTTTTTTCATTCCCGTATAGCTCTCATAGACGACAATGTAATTAAATATTCATTTACTCTTCACGAAGTCAAATGCTACCAAGGATAACTCATCACTGGAAAGATCGTCTTTAGTCCTGCAGGGTTTTTATCTGATGACAAACAAAATGAAGATTCTGACCTTAATTATTCATTAAATTTATTTGAAATCGTAAGTGCAAGTGGATGTTCTATTCCTGGCATAAACGAATATGCAGATATAGATAACAACGTTGCAGTATATTCTCAAGCATCCATAAAGATTTAACTATGGAAATTTTACGAGAAAAGCGTGGACGTCCGCTCCAAGAAAACGAAAAGGAGGAAATTCTTTCACCACCTGATAAAACACACGTTTTCGAAGCCTTAGAGGTGAGTAGGTAGTTGCAGCAACGTCGCACAGGAGCAACGTAACGAACAATTGGCGACGGTCCGGGATCAATCCTGAAGAGAAAAATCAGAGGAAAATGCCTCGTAATTTTGAACCACGGTCAGATGAGTTCACACCTGAGCTGGCACCCCACTCTAAACTTTCACACACGCCAACGTGGATATTTGATGTAACAACAGATTTAACATGCACTAGCCGCCATGTACACGATGATCTTTGGTTGGATCAAGTTTCGAACTCGCATCGCTCCGGTTCTAATCCGCTACCCTTAGAACCGGGCTACCGTAGCCATTAAGCCTTAGAAACAATTAAAAACTACCTGATGCCGGTTCAATGAATTTACAAAGTAAATACAATACAATGATTATCGTGATCTATTTAAATTTTATATGCTCGTTACAATAATGGATATTGAATACATTCTGTAGTTATTCCGTTTAATTTGTCCAAATTTCATGGTCCCTTGAGTGACAACTTATCGAGGTTTTAATGTAGATTATTATTTTAGCCTTTTCACATTAAAGATGAAGTTATCTATCTGACGTATCTGGTTTTCGAGTACAATAAGAAATACTTTGTTACGTAATAGAATTGATATATCGAAATTGATATTGATCGATATTGATATATCGAAATAAATAAAATTCCTTATAAAGGTTATTCGAAGGGGCGGCTTACTTCAAGCATGTTATTTTTTTTACCGAATCCACTGCAGAAAGTATAAAAATCTATTACTGAGTAATCGTCTAAAATTTCTCTCAACTCGCATTACCCCGTATTGCAAATCCCAAGACAATATGAAATCGTAACTCGACCTCCCTTAGTGTTAAAAGTAAGTAAACACTAAACGTTCTGTGACATTTTAAGCGAATTCGATATGTTTGTATCGAACTACAGCCGCCTTTTATTTTCTTACCTCACCACCTTCTGACGTCAAAGATTTATATAGAAGAAATTCTTATATATCCCTCCCTTTCATTTTTAATGCTGCGCTCGTAGCTTTTGTGTCTCCAGTGTCTTCTTGTTTTCTGAAACTATCGTAAATTTAAGCTGAAGGATGATGCTTGTGAAAGCAATTTCCGTTCAAAAATAACGGAGACTATGGTACGAATTTTAAGCAGAACCGTCACAGACTTCAGCTCGGATAACGGCACTAACCAGCAAAGATCCAAGAAAATATCGATGACTCAACAGTTTTGGGGAATTCGGTAGCACATTTGGTAGAGTCGCGGGTCAGCAAACATAGGGTTGCGAGTTTGAAATTTGATCCAAGCAAAGACCGTTGTGTACGTGGGTGTTGGTGCATATTAAATTTGTCATGTTCTCACGTTGGCGGGGTGTTGAAGTTTAGATTGAAAATGCAAGCATTTTATGATCAGTAGACAAAAACTTTGATCTGAGCTCCACCTAAATGTGATATTTCATGCTACTATATAAAATAAAAACTTACGATTACATGGATCACTTGATATCATTGCTCCATCATTGACCGTTCTGTACGGGGGGCTGGTGCAAGTTAAAAGAGTCGTGGCCTCAGATCACGTTGGCGTGTTGAAGTTTGGAATTTGGGGTTCCAACTCAGGATGTTGACCTCGTCATCTGACCGTGGTTCAAAATCACGAGATGTTGTCCTCAATAATAATGCCTTCTATGAATAAATGCGCATTTTATTTGCATAAGGGCCTGGCGTCATATATATTTAGACACTACTTCCAAAATTTCAACTAGGAACACCCACTTTTAATGACATTAAAAATTGTATTTTACCATTATAACGCTAAAAAAAGTGTTTTGCAAATCTGATCATGATTAGCGGAGATATAGGAGAAAATGCATTCAGGTCTGTCTCAATATGTAGAATTGAGCAAAGGTGACGCCTGTAGAATGCTTTTGTATACTTCCTCTTTGTCACGATATTCTTCAGTTTCTTTGACTTTTAAGTATCATTTTTATTAATACAAATGCCCCTTTTGATAAAAAATATTGAACAATATTTCAAATAATACCGAAATTGACATTATTTAAAACTTAAGAAAGTAATAAAATACATTCAAACAATGTAATAAAGTACATTAAAATAATGTACTTCGATTAATATATTTCATGTAATATTTTACAATTATCTCAATAAACATTAAGATAAACTTGTACATAAGCAAAACTAGATTAAAAAGACAAGCTAGGACCCTGGTGAATCAATGTGAACGTCTCAAGAGTAATGTATTCTGTATTCTGTTTCATATCAACAATGAGTGACCATACTTATTAGAATAAATGTGAGATTTTAAGCCAACATACATAGAATTGTTTGACAAAGAAAATATTTTTGAAGTATCTATTAACAAGGCTTAACTTAGAATTTAATGTTAAAAATAGGCATGTAAAAAGTAAAAGTGATCTTACTCCTTAAAATACGAAAAATATCGCAATATTAAAGTCATAATTATTCAGGAAAATGGATTTTAATAGGTATAGAATATATTTCGTGTTATAGTTAATTGTAATTTAGTGCTAACATAAACCAACATTTCAACGTTTTTATTGAAATGTTGATTTATATTTATCCCGTTTTCTCACTGAATTACACGTTGTATTACTGAATTACAATTCCACAGACTATTTCTATTACTTCCTGTAGTAATTGTTGCGTTTTGTAAATTTTTCAATATTCAATGTCATTCGCTACAGGAATAGTATATGTTTCTATACAAATACTTACTGACAATACCTCCACAAATTGTTTCATGTGAATCGCTACCAAAAGAATTTTTTAAAGTAAAATGTTTTTTCTGCTATGCTCAAGTTATATCTAAGTGACCAGTGTTGACATTTTTAGTATTATACCCCACTCATCTATATAAATTAGCAAAGTCACTCTGTGAAGAAGCAAGTTTACACAATATATTATTATTCACAACTCGTTTCAGGTATTATCATTGTACTTTATGGGTAGGAATTGTTTTGGTAATGCTTAATGAAAGCAATATGGAGAAATAAAAACGTGTTTAAAATAAAATAATCATTACTGTCCTAAACATCAATTAATATTTCGCGAGAGCAGTACAAATGCAGTACACATATCGATCTTTATTATGGCTTTCTTTTCAACCTAGTTGTAGATTATGTGGAACACTACTACAAAAATTAACTTATAACAATAATTATGACCATAGTATGGTAAATTGTAAGGTAATTTGTAAGATTGTAAGACAACGCATAAAAACAACAACCAATGCCAAATGGAACGACTGATGCAGCGTAGTTGCGTCACTAACTGATCGTTTAGTCAGTTATTTCGTGCTTAATCTAGAAAATGCGCAGGTGCTATACATATCAACATAGTAGACAGTGCTTCGCTACAGACTTGCTGACATTTATCAGAGCATTGGGTGTGAAGCTGAATTTTATTGGGAGTGAAGCAACCGACAAAAGACAGAAACTGGGAATCTCTCGGGGGACGATAGAGATCTGTAAAATTCTGAGAGCAGATGACCAATAAAGAGCGAGATCCTAGACAAAAACACATATGAACTGCATTTTATTATGTCTAAAATTGATTGGTGTACAATGATTTAACCTTATTGTGAGCTGTATTTTAGTAGTTATAACCTTATTGTGAACTGTATTTTAGTAGTTATAACCTTATTGTGAACTGTATTTTAGTAGTTATAACCTTATTGTGAACTGTATTTTAGTAGTTATTTAACCTTTTTTAAAAGTACCATTTTAGTATTTTTATTTAACTTTTTCATGAACGGCATTGCCATATTTATTTAACATAATTAATCTTATTATAAACTGTATTTTCGTGTTTATTGTATTTTATCGCGAACTGTATTTTTGTATTTTTTGAATTTATGATCAACTGTATTTTAGTACTATGTGACATTGTTATGAACTTCATTTTGGCATTTACTTAACTTTATCGTGAACTGTATTTCTGTATGTATTTAATTTTAATGAGAACTCTACTTATTTAACCTTTAACCATCCGAGGACATGCGGAAAATATTTGTATATTATTTTCTACAGCTTTATTTTCCAAAATTAAGATTTTAAGAGTTATTTTTATCAGTTGGCGTTGCGAGACAGAATCCCTTCTGTAGAAGGCTACATCAAGGGTAAAACTTGAAAAATTCTTAGTTTGAAGAATTAAATGTCATTAAATGACGTCAATAGAAACTAAAGACTTCTTCAGAAAAATATTCCCTGAAAGATGGAAATTCCTGTCGCAGTAATTTCAACCTTTTTCAACCCATCCTACTAGAAACATTTTAGCATATCCATCATTTCACATATCAGACTCAGATGGGATTTATTCCGATGATTCATTAAGCTATTAAAGTAAACAATGTGAACAAACTAATCTGTATTTTATTTTAAATGTATTGTTTTCACTGAAACAAAACAATATCTCTACCCTATTTCCCATTCAAATACAAACAATAGATTTGTTTCCATGTTTGTTTGATACTTACCTTCATCACTATGAGTTGATTTATTCTTTCAAAGTTACCAGAACCAACTCCATTTTTCAAAGCCTTTCCCAACTGTTATTTACGCAACTCTACATCTTGAAAAACTGTATATCAACATCAGGGGCTTATTCCACGCCAAATCAGATGCACCAGCTCATTTAAGCTGCTTCCTTTGCTTACAGTTCATTCAAGGGTTCCTGCTTTGAAAGGAAATCCATAGAACCTTCTCCCTATGTTCCACAGAGGAAAAGCATTGGACTGATGTACTGAATAAAGTGATGAGAGAAACTCCTTTCAGCAAACGGTCCCCCAAGGTTTAAAATTGATCCTTATTTGGCCGATCGTGGATTTAGAGCCACTTTATGAGGATTCTTTCTTCCGTACTTACTTTACGTTCCTATCCTCTATGGATTGGGCGGAACAGGCAATATAACGGAAAAACTTCGCTTTTCATATTTTGTTGTTTTCTTTCCTCAAGAGTTGACTCTAACACCGTCGTTATTCTCCAAAGTTCGGTTGATCTCAATTTCGGCAATTTTTGGATTGCTTTATCTCGATTTAGGACTGAAGTTTTTTGAAGGGAGTAGGCAATTATTTTTAGGCTAGTGTTGTGTAAAAGTTTGTTGAGATTTGAATACAACGGGCTATTGAAATCACTTATTGTAGTCAAGTTATTAATATTCTTTGCGGATAACCGTAAATAATGAGTGAGCATTGAATCGTACCCTGGATATGCTTCATTGTTCGTGAATATCTACAACTCAAAATGCTCGGAGAATACTGTCAATTAATAAATATCACAACTCTCTCACATACATATAATTATCTCCATTCTCAGTAATAATCTCACGGAAACTCGGTAATAAATAATTCACCAACTCAATTAAACTCAGCTCAAAACTACATCTTAATTGATAATTCTCAACAAAATTAAACAATTAAACATACTACTGAGTTGCCAGATATAGAAATGTGCATACTTATTAATAACATTAGTCTACAAGGTTTTTAAAAGAACTAATTTAGCTATGTTTAAATTCATTTCTGGGTGCTGATTTCAGATCCGACTTTAAGAAATGGCCACCGCGTCAAGATTGTGATATTTATTTTATGAGTATTTAATATATTTACTAAATTTGAAAAATAGCTTTCAGGCATGTAAAACGAGTTTAGATCTTTTTATGTGTGCATTTCATCACCTGACATTAAGTGGGGCAACACTGATTTTTCTCAGAATGTGTAATGTGTTTGTGAAAATGTGTAACCGCTATTGCTGCATTTTTAATTGAAAAAGAAACACTCGCAGCATTGTTTGTGTGGAAGAACGCACAAGAAGATCCCTGATCCGACATACACACTACTAAACACTTAGAAGAGCCCCACTTGATTGAGCCAAATGCACTGATTGAGACCATTCAAGACCAAGGTATTTGAAAAATTAAAAGCTGGACTTTAGGTTCCATACCAAGAGTACACTTGCTTCTGTGTTCAGAAATATATATTTAGTCCTACCTTCTTTCTATGAAATTTAGGGTTTATGTACTTTTGTTCACATATTTCCGAAATTCATTTTGTGGATAATAATTGGAAGGTGAATTTTCGTCGCACTGCAGTAACTTAAAGAGCTATTGGCGACGGTCCGGGATCAATTCCGAAGGGAAAGATTCCCATTCTCTAAACTTCCGCACGTCAACGTGATCTGAAGTCACGACTGATTTAACGTGCACCAGCCCCCACATACAGAATGGTCAATGATAGAGCAAGGATATAAAGTGATCCATGTAATCTCAAGTTTTCATTTTATATAGTAGCATGAAATCTCGTATTTAAGTGGAGCTCAAATCAAAGAAGTTTTTGTCTAATTATCACAAATGGCTTGCACTTTCACATTCTTTCACTACTTTTTCATGTTTATATAAGGACTAACAGAGCAGTGCTAACATGAATAATTAGTTTTTGAATAATCTTTTAATCAACAGTAGTTTCTTGCTTGTATATATTTTCTTTCGCAATAGAAGATCAGGTAAGCTTTAAAAAAGATATTAATATGATATTAATGTTTGTTTAAGCATTATTAATATCACATTAGCAAATTCCAAGAATCTTATCGTTCCGACATTTATTGTGAAACATATGTTGATTTATTGGTTTTTTATTTCCTTTCTGATGCTACATGGTATATGAATATCACTAAAGTTGAATGCATAAATTTAATTCTAAAACTTAGGAAATTAAAACATTAAAAAATTGTTTCTAAAACACATATCACATTTGTATTTTTAAATGTGTAACTATCGTTTGCTAAACATAAATCAGAATCTTTTCTCTTGATTAAATATAGTCCGATAAAATATATTCCTGGTATTTTAACTGCAACACAATTTTGTGTATAAGAGAGGCATTTTCTGACAGGTTAAATATAGGTAGCGGTAATGTTTCTGCGGCGTACGTGTTTCCTGTACGTATTCTAAGCGTGAGGTCCGTTAGCTTTTTTCGAATACGATTTCAGTACTTCGTTAATACAAAAACCAGAGAATGAATTCGAAATTGATATGTAATAATTGATTGGTCAACACCAATCAACGCCAAACGATGCCAAGATTAAACTCCAAAAGTTGCCAAACTGCATATTAAGGTAGCCCAAATATTTATCATGCCAAAGCATTTGGACAGCAGCAGCAAAATCTCTCACAGACCGTCTGGTTTGTTTGTTTACCTAAAAATCACTTTCATGTATAAAGAATACGCGCAGTTAAAACCAGACAATATTTGATTAGTTTTAGTTAAGTTTGGTTAAGGTGAGTTAAGTTCGGTTCGTTTTAAAACGTGTTATGTGTTGTTTGGTTATTCTAAATTCAGTTTAATCAGATTAACATTCAATTTATCTTACTAGACGTTTAATGAGAGATTGAATTATGGAAATTTCAGGTTATCTAAATATGCTACAATTTGAACGTAGAGTGTATGATCAGCGGAGATGAGGGATGATGTATCCAGACGATACCTGTCTGATTAATGTGGTTGAATCAATGTTTTCAACCATATTTGATGTAAAGATTAATACTGCATATTTATTCTTCTTAACGGCTAAGCTATTATCTGTTAAAATGAGCTTTTTTCTCTTCTGATTTTACTTTTTGAAGAAAACAAGAATTGATAGCATCACATTGCTGGCAAAAAGTGAATCACCAGCCTTTGGAAGACACAAATTAAATTAAATACATTATTTAGTACAATTTGCATAATATTAGATGTTTCTATAGTGGCAAAAACGACTCGATCTGAGTAGCTATGATCAAGAGAACCATGAAAGAGCATGATTATGCCAATATATTATGTTCAACATTATTATTAATGTTATAAATAGTAAGTATTATCTGCAGTTCGTGCTTAGTATGCAAGAATATTTTAAATTTAATTTTAATAGTTGGGTTTACTATTAAGAGTTTTTAATTTATTTACATTATATTCGTGTCAACTTTAATTAACATTAGAAAGTTTATTCGGATAAAAATAAAGCATAGCTGATGACACTATATTTATCTTGCTACTTAGAAACTAATACGACAAATGAAGTTCAGTTGAAAATATTTTAAAAAGGAAATTTTGTTTGCATCAATTCGAGCAAATATAATTTTCTAATTTCGTGAACAAATCAGCATATCATCTTGACTCCTTATCTAAAGTTCTTCACAAAATGCCGTTTTATTGGCATGCACTACAATGTGTGTCATACGTGTATCGTATTCTCGGTGTTCTGATAATTAAACATAAATAGCTATCTCATTCCTCCACTCTTGATCTTTTGTACCTAATAAATTTAATACTAAACGCCGATTCTCCACCAAGAAAACTAAAGCGATTTGTGAAAGAAAGTTACATAAAACTCTGGCTTGACCCAGACATTCTTCACAATTTAGTAGAGTTTTCTGTTTTACTCCTGCTAACTTTATCCCTCCACGATACGACAGCAAAACACATGTTTCACTCTAACGATTACGGTCAGTAGTTAATTTTCATAAAATGAATGCTTCTTTGACATTAGTTCTCTGACTTCCTCCTCTTTAATGCAGGAACTTTATCTTCCTGAAGTTAATAAAACGAAGCGTCCCATTTGAACTTAAAGGATGAATTTAGGACAATGTTTCATGTACTACGTCTGGGAACATTCTAAGGCTCCTAAGAAATAAAATCTTCATCAGGATGTAAAATGCAACTGGAAACTGCTAACTAAGCAATGGGAAGTATTTTGATCTCAACTAAACAATTCGAAAATTGTCGTTAACAAGAAAGTCTGAATATCATTAGAGACGTTAAGTTCTCATCACTTTATTCAATATTTGTCAACCCTCTGGGTGTCACAGGATTTCTTCTGAGTAGTGTATTATTGCCTTTTATTAACATTTAATGATTAAATAACCATATCTATAGGTTAAAAGAATCATACTAAACATTTTATTGAATACGAAGATCAAAACTGATCAGAATTCATGCAGAAAAGACTGCAAATTTCCAAAAGGATGCATATGTGCATTAACTGTACAAAATTTCAAAATGTTCTAAATAAAGAGTTTACAATATAGATATAAATAATTTTAAATTACATAAAATGAAATAATCATTCACAATCATTGGCTAATCCTTCGATATACTTGTTGTCAACTAATGACAGGTAATTATGCATTTATAAGGAAATATTGTTGTGAGATGATAATTGTGTACGTAAATATTTGAACTCCATCGATATTTATGGATAAGTATTGAAATATACATGTGAGAAAAAATATAATTCAGCCGACATTTACAAAAGCACAAATATGGAAAAGTGTAATACAAAAATAAATGACACATACATTTACACATAAAAATATAGCGATGTGTGATGCGCTTGTTAAAATTTAGTAATTTGTGACAATAGACATTTGAAATGGCTTAAGACACAAATTTCTACAAGTATTTGAATTTCTGCTCTTAATTTTGACTGCAAACTAGAACATACCATTCAAAATGTTTCAAATTTAAAGAATCATACAATTAAGGTTAAGTTTGAATTCTTTAAAAGCACTTTTAGAGTTTTATCAAACTTTGTCAATAATGTTATAATTTAATGTGCATCTAAAATACCATTAAAAAGTACAATTTGAATGGAAGTATTAATAGAACGTTACATATCACAGTTTATACCAACTGTATAACTTAAGTGTATACCTTGCAAAAATAAATACGAGTAAATTTTTAAAACGTGTTAAAAACTAATTTAAAAACTCAAGCATCTATTGCTGTTTAATTTTTAAAAAATATCAAGATGCTATAAAGCAGGAAAACCTCGAGATCTCTTTACGTAAAGCTCCAAACGTATTAAAAGAATTACATTAATAATTAATTCTGGAGACAACTAAAATTGAATTTATGGCTTCCAGTTGTAATATATTAGTTCTATGTTTAATTCGTGTATATTAGGCTACTTTCCAAGTGAGGTTTCATATGTATTTGGCATCTATCGTTTTTAATCTTTTTAAAAGGGCATCGAGGGAATAAATATCTCCCCACTTTCATATCTGCAGACAAACTATGGCATGATATGAATAAACTACTAGCCATAATGCTGTGAAGCTCCAAAACTCATAGAAATCGAAGAATATTGAACATATAACAACGAATAAAATATTTCATTACACCATAAAATACAGGGAAAGGAAGCACAGAAGAATGTCAAATGCTACGTTAGAATTTTCATTTATTGTGCTCTGTTATAGTACTAGGGTATAGGGTGTTTCATCACTTTTTGTACCGACTTTAAATGGAGGTAGAGGGCCTTCGGTAGCCCTGTTGGAAGAGCAACGGATTAACAACCACAGGGTTGCGAGTCCGAAACTCGGTCCAGACAAAGACCATCGTTGGATCTTTCCCTTCGGGATTGAGCGCAGACAGTCTCCAATAGCCCGTTGTGTTACTCCAGTGCAACGTTAATTAACTAACTTAAATGGAAGTAAGGATATTGTTGATCGGTAGTTGAATTTATATCCACTACGCGGACTATTGGTGACGGTCAAGGATCAATCCCGAAGAGAAAGATCCAATGATAACACCTAGTAATTTTCAACTAAGGTCAGATAATGAGGTCAATATCTGAGCCACACTTCCATTCTTTAAAGTTCCACACCACTCCAACGTGACGACATTTCAAACCATGAGAGATTTAACGTATACCAACCCTCACTACGGTATTTGATTGGATCGAGTTTTGAACTACTGACCCCCGGTTGCTCTACCAACTGGAGCCCAGGAGATAGAGTGCAGCTCCGAGGAGCAGACATTTGATCTTGGGTCAGTCTATTTTTGAATAGGTGTAAAATCTCTCCAGGAAAAGGCTTCCGTACGTGAAATTATGAATTGCTATACCCGTGGTTGCTTTCATCCTGCCAACTCGTTATCAATGCTAACACTTTCGCCTCCGAACGATAAACTCAGAACTAGAATGTGCACTAAAGACGTCAATTGTGGAAAGAATCTGCTTGGTCTTACCACTAGTTCCCTAATCTAACTAATAAACTTGTTCAAAACCATGTGACAAAACTGCCCTCTCGCGGGAACACAAAATAAAACTGTATTCACATAGGAATGTATGTCTACAAGTGCCATACGTATGTACTAAAAGGCCTAAGTACTAAGACTATGTACTAAGTCTGCTTAGAGGGTACTAAGTAGAAAGGAAAGACAGCAAGTATATAAACATTTTAGTAGCCCTATTTATACAGTTTGTTAATAGATGTACACTATAGTTTCATCACAGTAGGTGCTCAAAGTTGCGACCGCTAACAGTAATGCACGCCTGACAGCATGGATTGTCTCACATGTTCAAGACTTTCCTATTTGTTCAAGATTTGAGGATGCATCATGCACCCATGACAGACTTTTCAGATGAGATCATCAATGGAGTCAATGGGGTTATGGTACGCGCTGTATTCGAGATATCTCCAGAGGATGAAATCAATGCATGATAAATTGGAATAGTTGTGACGGGTCCCTTCCGACTGTTCATCGAGCCCCAAAATTATGTTAAAAAATATCACACGCAATAATACAGAAATGCGCTATATCATATTCAACTGCAAAAATATAAAAGAACATTGTTCACTAGTTCCGGCAACACTTCCACTAGAAATATGCGATAAATCCGCCCGTGGAGTCGAGATGGCGAAGGTATGGCCTGGATCAGAGTCATCGACAATGTCTGCCCAAACATTCATGGTGAGCAGTTGTTGCGCAGCATGTGTTTGCTTATATATCATGTTTGTTTTATCCCGTACTATGACTTACACCAGTCCCCTAATTCATGAGCGTCCCACCATGCACATCTTGCCCATTGACCCTCAAAGAGGATTTGACGAGATATCTCGTCCATCAAGATCTGAACAATTTTGGCAATGACGGGATATCTCTTCAAGATGCCGAAAATTTTTTGATGATGACGAGTTCAAGACCTCGTAAGTTTTCTTCTAATAACGAGATACGTCATCCATCAAGATCTGGTCATTTTTCTTCTAATGACGAGTTATCTCGTCCATCAAAATCTGGTGATTTTTAATGTGACGAGATACCTCATTGAGACAACCACCAGGAGAGTTAAGCTCCCACTCTTGTGTTAAAGAAGCTGCATCTGTAAAGCTAACACAAAATAGGCTGTCAACTCTAGGGTCCTTTTCTGTAAAAACCAACATAGCAAACTCCAACATTCTGAATTTGAACACAACTGTCGCAAGTAGAAATAAACTGAATTGTAAAAAATTTTATTTGAGAGAAAATCATATTTCTAATTCGACGGAAAGCAAATCTTTAATATAAATAAGATATCATAAAAAGATGCACAAGCGCTATGTTGTTTAATCATATAACGACTTTGTATGGGAATTAAATTTATAATAATTCAGACAAAATGCATACACGTTATGTTCAGTACAAAGTCTAATTTTTCACCTTCTTTTGTATCGTTTCAGTTATTATTTTAGTTCAAAAATAAAGTAATACATTAACCCCCACTTTAAAAAAGTGCATTCATTGTATTAGATTCAAATTCAGAGAAACCTAAGCAAAAAATGACATTAGTAAAAAAGTTAGAAATATGTAAAAGGTAGAATTACAATACTGAATCCAATTCTTGTTTCCAATATCAAATTTTGAAGCTATAATACAGACACCGCTTCTGCAGTTTCATTTAGTTGAAAGCATTGATTTCTTTATCTCACGTGTTGTACTATATATTCTTCGCTTCAGAAAGCTTTATTGTCAAAAGAAAAACTTCAGAACAATGAAATAAATTTCGTTTGCCCTCAGCTTTTAAGAAAATCATTTTCCATGTCAAGCCATTCATATTTTTAGAATACACAATTGTTTTTGAGATTATTTTTGCTTACAAACGATTACTGATGAGCATTATTTTTTTAAACAAATTATGTTTGGGAATTCAAGTATAGTAAAATTCAGAACAGAATATTCGTAGCAGATATTTAATGCAATATTGAAGGGTGTTACTCGTATGATGAACATTATATATTATTTAATTCAAATAATATAATTACAAATGTGCTCCAGCAGGTCTGAGTCAATATTTAAAATTTGTACCACACATTTTTAATGTTAAATCCTATTGTATAAATTTATCTTTCTCAAAGGAAACTAGTGCAAACACACATTAAAATATTCAAGTATTTAAGTGAAAAATTTGAAATATATATATATTTTAAAGAAAAATATCCCATTCCAAATTACTTTGCTTTGCACATTGTGTCTTAAAGCATTGTGGGTGATTAATAATTCTTTTTGAATTTTGGAAGAAATCAAATGTATAAAACAGTTCATTTATGTAAGCTTATGGCACTTTATTGAAACAAATTGGGAAATGAAATTAAAAAACAAAAATTCACATGTTAACCAACAGTTGTATGAATATGTTAGGCACACGTAAATGTTAGATGTATTACATGTTGTACAAAACATCTACAGTTTAGAAGCATGTAAAGAAAAATTATTCTAATACTTCTGTGCTTTCATAGATTGATTAATATTTCACAAAATACAATCTTTGAGAAATATTCAATAGAAATAAAAATAAACCTTATTCATCGGAGAGCACCTTTCAGATATGCATTTAGTGGTGCTTGTTTTTGAAGGCTGAGGTATAAAGCGTCTAAAAATTACCCATTGCCAGAAACCGGCAGTTATTTAATAGTTTCTCCTTTTGGGAAGTTAATAATAGCATAAACCTTTTTTGGGAGAGGGATAATGTCCTCTGGTGTTATCATGTGGCCCAAAAACTTGACAGATGACTTGCCCAGTACACACTTAGACGCATTGAGAGCCACACCTCAATCTTCGAAGCTTTGGAAAAGTTGTTTAAGAGGCAAATGTTGGGTCTTCCATAGTTACCAGGACATCATCAAAGTTGGGAATACAGAAGCCCGAGTATCTTAGGTACTGATGAATTAATCTCTGAAATGTAGAAGCAGCGTTTGACAGTCCATATTGCATGAAATAAAACTCGAAAAGTTCAAAAAGTGTTACAACAGCTGTTTTTGGAATATCTTCCTCCCACATCGGAATTTGGTTGTAGGCCTTAGCCAAATCAATAGTAGTAAAACACATACTTTCCCTCTAATACTTGAAGACAGTTCTGGATGTGTGGTATCGGATATCGGTCAAGGACGGTTACACTGTTAACCTTTCTATAGGCCCCTCAAGAGCCCCAATCCCCATTGATTTTGATTACCATGTACAGCGAAGATGCCCAACAACTTTCGGAAGACAGGCTCTAGTTGCATCCAGATACTCAAATTCTTGCTAGGCAGTTCTGAGTTTATCAAGTGGAAGCTTTCAAGGTCTAGAAAAAACCGGTTGTACATTAGTTTTTATGCAATGCTTGATGTCGTGTTTGACTTGCCTTGGAATTCTGCGTGCTTCTGTCAGAGTGGGAAATTGAACGATCAAACAATCGAATACTGTATTACCTTTGATTGATTTGATGCATGTATCTTTGGTGGTCACTGGTCACTTCCTTTTGAATGTAACTGTATTAGTGGGTCGACCAAACCCTCTTGGTGGATATCCACAAGCAATCCAAAATGTTGTATGTCAGCGCCGATGATAGATTATTAGGGGATCGAGACATCGATAAATGGCCAGTGAAAAACCCTGAGTAAGCTCGTCGAAATTCAGCAGTCCTTGTTCGAAAGTGGAAATCTTTCCATTGGCAGCGAACAATTGCAGTTTGATTGGAGGGAGCCTATGGTCCGTAGCTGTGTGCGGAATTACAGAAACATCAGCTCCCATATCAATTATATACTTTGCAGCGGTTGATTTATCAGTGAGATAGAAGCGATGAATCTCTGCCTTGCCGTCACTCGTGGCGTCGAGTGACGGCTATCCTAGTTTTAAGCTTGAAATGTACAAGGTTTAGTGTACTTAGTGGCTCGTTCCTTGAACCGTTGATGATATCGGCAGTACTCGTTTTCTTATTGGCGATTTGCCTGCAAGAGCGTTGTTGTGGACTTCTTGATTGTGCTCGGGAACGTGTTTCGAGGTATGTGAGTCTTGCTGAAATGTCCATCACTCGGTTTTTATTTCATGAACAGAGATACTGTTAACCGCGGCAGCCGTAATTAAGTAAGCCATCTCTGTGAGTTTCTCCAATGGCTTGTCTGAGATTTCCAATACATGTGGTGGTAAACGCTGTAAGAACAGAGATTTTAGCAGATCGTCATTGATGGGTGCACCTGCCTTGCTCCTCATCTCCAATAAAATAAGCAATGGTTTTCTGTCGCCTAGCTGCATCCCTGTTATAAGATTACTCAGTTTTTGCTCTTCTGAATCGGCATCTGATAGCGTAGCAAATTCTTAATAGTTGTATACGGTCTCTCTTCCGGAGGATTGAGAATAATATCCCCCACCACTGCCAGCTCTTCTGATTGCAAAATGGACACAACATAGTGGAACATAGCGGTCTCCACAGTAACATAAGCCAAGATAAATTGGCTTTCCATTTGTCGAAACCATATCTCAGGATTCGCTCGCCAAAATGGCGATGCTTTCACTGCTACCTATGCTATGGTTCATGCTGTTTGCTACTCGGAGTCGTTTTCAGCTTCCGAAGTCCTTTTATGCAATAAAAATTATTTTTGCGTCAGCACTTATCCTATTCTTTTACTTATCCTTATTAGAAAACAAGAGTTCTGTAATGCTGCCTATGTAGCCGTTTTAAGAGGATTGCTTTTCAGTCCGGTTGCGTGCTTGGCCAGGTCACTACTCTAGCCTTTTCAGTTTGGAAAATCCAATTACATACTATGTATAACTGCTTTCATAACAAAAGTTAATAATTGATTTACACAACTTGACACATCTACCCAGTTAAATACCTAAATCTTTAAAATCATGTTCTTATTTTCATATCCGCAGGTTTTTCTCAACAGCTAACGGCTTTATTCCCTCTGCTCTTGTGTCGAATTTACAGAGTGTCGCGGATAGGAAAGTAGTTCAGGCCATGGTCGCTACAGATTTTCAACATACCTTGCATTTTGAAACAATGCTTTAGAGATATATTAATAAAGAAATACTTTTTTAAAGAATGAGAACAGGAAATTTTAAATAAAAAGTCACAAAATTCGATTGAAAATAAATTTTAATTTCATAATGACTCAAATTTTAATGTTATAATATTGAAAACAAAGTGAAAATTTTAAATTAGAGTTAAATATATTATTTTGAAACTAAATGCACACACATAATTAGCTTAATTTAAATACGATGAAATCACCAGAGAATTTTAACTGCAAAGTAGAAGCCAAGTAAATAGAAGTAGCAACTTTAAAATGGCATGCCAAAATCTAGTTCTAATGCGGGATGGTGTAGTCAAAATGAAATAAATAAGAAAGCTTGTGAAAACTTTCAATGGTAAGAAAGTATCATAAATCGTTTGACAAAATTTCGAATTTTAATTAGCAAACTAAAAGATATAAATTCTCATTTATGATATAGTATAATTTGGTGGACAAACATTTCTGTAATGGATATACTATGTGTATTTTTAAGCGAATTTTCGGAATGGAATGAACAGTTACATATCGAATAACATTTTGCAAGTACACCAGCTAGCTTTCCGCCTTCTCTGGAAAACAAATTAAAATACATAGACGTAATTTTAATTTTCCAGTTATTTAGTGGTTACAATCCACCCTTAAACTCCCCAGAGACCAAATCCTATTACTTTGTATTCTAAAACCCATTCTACGCGTAACAATTTAAAGAAATATCTTAGGTCATTGAAGAAGATAAAATTAAAATTACAACCCGGTCTGCATCTAAATGTTTGCTTTAGTAAGCTACTAGACTCGACGTTTGCCTTGTTACAAGTATTCTATTCCTGACTCTAGATATAAGGATTGTATATGATTTACATATTAAGTTCAAACTTCACTTTACTTAACCTTGTCAATACGGTTTGGTTTCTACATAAACACGCATACAAAGAGAGAGAGAGAGAGAGATAGTAGATTTTGTCTCATTTAAGGATGAAATAATTTTCTCAATCTACTCAATCAATTTGTTACATATTTTACAAGATTTAACTGTGAAACATTAAATAACTACCTACAAGAGCTATTACTTTTTCTATGCAATCTATATTGGGTTGGTTTAAAAAGGGTTTACTGTAGTATGTATATTATTAAGATAATTTACAGAACTTTTAATAAAATTTCGGAAAGAGATAAAACCACGAGAAAGGTAGGTAGGTAGTTAAATTTGCGCTGCATTGAAGCAACAATGGACTATTAAATCGTGAAAGAAGAAAACTCATTTCAGACTCGAAATATGAAAAGTTTAAAGTACATGATTGCCAACTTTGCTTTTAATCTTTTATCATGAATGGTAGTGTGAAATAACTTTAAATATGTTTATAAACTATAGTGTTACAGATTATTTTGATACTTATTTACTGATTTTATTGAATGATAAAAAAGAGATTAATTAAATCTTGATAAGAGACATAAAATTTTGCAGCAGATATATAATATTGATTAAAAAGTTTACATCATAGATTGTAAACTCATATTAAATTGTCCCATTTGAAATAATTATATTTAAATTACCCTAATCATGTTTCAAGTTATACATTTATAGTTACTTAAATAATTTTGCATAGAAACAGTTCGTGAATCTTATTTAAATATTCATAAATGCTATCTATCACTACAAAATAATGTCACAAAATTAATGCTTTAGTCAAATTCTAATTATTGTGAGTAATGTATTAAAAGTATCGACAAATGAATTAATAATATCACTCTATTGAAGAGCGGAATGTATTTCATCTCAAAAGCCATTATTCCCATAAAGCACTAAAATTATATCAGTGTCAATATTTATTGAACATTTTAGTAGGGCTTTTAAGCTGTTATAATGCTAGCACTAACAATGAAGAAACTAGATATTTATGTGTATTTCTGTCTGGGCTGAACGCTCTTGCTTCGATCTTGGTAATAAGAAATATAATACATTTATTGCCAAGAAATTATGTAGTAAAATGGATATAAAACGAAACCATTTTTTGTATTTTAAAATATTTTTATTTACTGAAGATAGGTCGCTACAGATAATTTCAAACAGATGCGTTTGAAATTACTTTCTGCTACGGCTTACGAACTGTAAGAATACCTCATTATTTAATTTTTTGTGGATCAAAATAAATCCCAAGTCATTGTAGAACATACATCTCAGACGAAAATTTTAAAACAAAGTGCGATAGCATAAGTATTTGTGTCACTTACTATTAAAATTCCTTCGCATTAGAAACTTCAAAAAACTCCTCTCGTCATTCTTTAATTTTACAATGCATTTCAATATCAATTTCAGTTATCAATGCCATCATTTTGTTAAAAAATAAATCGTTTAAAATGTTTTCAAAGTTTTGAAATTTTATTTAACTATTTTACTTTTTTTTTAATTTAGTAAAGGGTTTGAAAGCTTTTGATCTTCCACTGCGGTATCAAATTATAGTTAGAATAAGAACACTACAAGAATTATAGTTAGAGTGTGGTACAATTGGGCTACTAGTTTGCTTATGAACGAATTGAAGCCACAATAGCATAATTTGTTTTCAAGATATGAGCATTTTTAATGAGTGGGTATCATTTTCAGAAGCTTTTTCAGTTCTCTTCCAAATACCGTTGTCCCTGAAAACCGAATTGACTAAAAGTGAAAGTTATTTCCTTTTACACTCCTGAATTCATTTAACCTCTCTGACAGTAGAACCCCAAATCTTCCAATATTGTTTAATGCTATTATTTCAGAGAATTCAATTCTTCATACAGCCACCTATTGGAAACGTCACTGGTTATTGCAGCTTGGTTGATTAAATGTGTTGTTCGACAGTTATTTGTACTACTGAGAACTTAGAACTACAGCAACAGTTACCTACCTGGTTATACAGACATAAAAGAAATGGATCATACATAAGTTGAGCATAAAATTAGTTAATAAGTAAAACTTGCAATTGACTTGCCTCAAAGTAAAAACGTCAAAAGATCAACGGGCATAAAATGGAATGTCTACATGGATATTCATAAATGTGAATGGTCGAGAGATGAAGAAAATAATTGGACTTGAGAAATTTAATGTTGATACTGGTTAGGGAATGGTCTACGGATGAAGGCAATTACTGGGCTTCAACAATTTGATATTGATACTGATTAAAGAATAATGGAGAAAAAGAAAAGATTTGAGCAACTTGATATTGATATTGGTTAAGGAATCAAAAATGCCATCTTCTGAATTTGCTGCTCAGGAAAAGGAATCCAAAATCATATTCGTAAAATCGAAGACAAAAGGTAAACCAAGGGAAATACTAGTATTTAAGATGTTCGATAAAAGACTGCTAGTTTGTCTTGTGAAGTGCTACATTGTCCTTTGGTTATGTAATAAAATCCAACCACGGTGAATAGACGGTGAGGAATCATTGTTCCTCTAAAATGCCTCATTGTGAAATCTGATCATTGTGAATCCTGAGACATCAGAGACAAGAATCAGACAACACCAGTAAGGACGAATTCCTAATCCTCACTTATCTTTGTTTATCTAATAACTAGAAATTGGCCAATACATTTAACATTGCACGCATGAGGAAATTGGAAACATTTACAGAGTAGTCTGCAGTGCAATATTTAAATTGCCATGAGCAACAATTATGTATGTCTTTATTTTCTTTAAATTCCATGCAATTATATTTGCGTGTGCTTATGGTAATTTGCTAAAGCGTTGGAGGACACTATTGCACAGTATTCTCCCGTCGAATTAAATACACTTGAAAATATTCAACTCAATAGCTCTACGCAAAAATAAGTTGGTGCTACCTGATAACCAAAAGGAAGGGCAATTATATTATATTATTTTTATTTTATGAAAATGTAAGCAATGAATAGTCTTTCCTAGACTTAAGAACCTATCAATGAGAAGAGATATATCATGATTGAAAAGAATCGATCTCCGATTTCCTGATAACCGGATTATATAATTTTAGAAATTTAAACATTTCATTTCGTTGATTGCACCAACAAAAGCCATAAGTTTATATACATCTATATAAACTTATATGGGTATTGTAAGCTTATGATGTAGTTGATGAGCTATTTATCACAACTACCATGCTATGATAACATCAATGGGTTCCATTTAGTTCATTGATGTAACCATAGCATGATAGGCGAAAAAAATACCGTAAATATATGTTTGTTTTTAAAAAGTATTAGATAAAAAATAAGAGATTGAAATTAATTTCAAATAAAATTTTGCAGGGAAAACACAAAACATGCCAGAATTATTAAAAATATACAGACAATATTACATATTTTACCCTCAGTGCAAATATTAGAAAATATCTCTCCCTAAAAATGAATGTCAGTTTCTACTGATTGCCTTGACATGGGAAAATGTTTGCTGATTAGTTTAAATTTTAAATATCTACTCAATGTATTTGACGCATTCTTTTCTAAGAGACATTGAAAGCACGTCTCATCCCTTTCCTTTAGATTTCCATTCTAAAACGTCCATTAAATAAAAGTATCTGAATAATCTAAAGGTTTTAACGTTCGCTGATGGTTCAAAATGTGAGAAGTGTTTTAATTTAAAAATGTTTTTAGAAAATCATTTAGATTGTTTACAAATATCAATTTATAATCCCCCCTTTAATTCTGAATTATTTTCTAATTATTCTGAAAAGCAGTTCTCAAAGATGCAAAAAAATTTCTATTGCTAGAACAAAGGATTGCTTCTAGCTGAGTACCAATACTATACTAATACCGTAATTGAATCTTGAATAATTACTGCATCTGGATGTACATGATACAATAAATAAGCAAAATAATTATACCGTAAGGAGAAATTTCACGTTCAACTTTAAAAATTAAAAATCACAATCAAGGCAAATAATCTTCAAATCAAGGAAACAACATTAATTCATAGTGAGGCTTATTTAAAATTCTGTATGCTTTTTGAGAGAAATACTTAGAATGTACTAAGAATAATTTCTTTAAAAAGGTCAGCACTTGTTAGTAGAAGTCACAAGAATGATGCAATGGATAATTAAATTTGAAATTCTCTAAAATCAAAATAATAATGGAAATTTTGTAATCTGTCAGTGGAAGAATTTACCGACTTATAAGCTACCTATTGTTGAGAATACAAAACTATAGGTCATCGATTTTCAACCTTTTTCATCCCATGGCACACATAAGCTAATTTCTAAAATTCTGTTAGACACCAATAAATATATTATATATTTTAGCGATCTGACCAAAGAGAGATATAAATTTAATTGATTAAAAAAAATAGTAGTTACCTACCATTTGTACGGGTATTGAAAATACAGATGTTACTTGTAGTTAAATGATTTGGGAACACACTTATAAAAGTTCAAACTAAACCGTTGAAATGAAATAAACCTTCCGCAATTTAAACCGCTTTTTCATCCGTAAGGTACACCGGTTGAAAATCGCTGCTATAAGTAATTTGAAATTTCTTATTTACATTTTCCTAAAATAATATAAGTTTATACGCTCTCTTGGCTCTGTTATCAGCATATTATTTTAACGTACTTAAGCAAAGGTTTTCATTTGCTGCATAAAAAAGGATTTCAACTAAGCATTTTCCTTAAATTTTCCCCTTCACTGGAAAGATAAATTTTAAAACGATTATCTTTTAAAAACTCATTTATAATTTTATTTAATTCAAAACTTTACACTATCATTTTTGCAGAAGACACTCTGATACTCTGATTTTTTCTTGAACTTTAGTTCTCTTATTTCGCGAATAACTAATACATTTAAATATATTGCAATTATATCTAAATAAATTGAATTGATTCCAAATTATTATCATCGTAAAATGTCTGAGAAACGTATTTGAAAAAGTATTAGACAGAGATATGGATATGCTTTCTGCGAACTGGTTGCTTAAGATTATCACAGAATAGCTTCTGCAACCACATATATTTCCTAAATCAAAACGACTATAGGTATATCTAATTTAATAATAAAAAACTCAGTTTTAAAATTTTACAGGAAGACGAATAAAATATGATCAATAAATTTGATGCGGCTCATTAAAAGTAAAGATCACAATTAAAACCACATATATTTTATAAATCACAAATGTAATAAATATATTGCAAATATAGTTCCCAAAACGTAATTGTACTTAAAATTACATAGAGCAAGAGATAATACTTCCATAATAAATACGTTATAATTATAAAATTCAAATTCATGATTGTGTATCAAAGAAACACGCAAGCATTCTCAACTATAATTCTCCAAAATTTGAATTGTGCTTAAAATTATATAAAAAAAGCGATAAGATGCCCATAATAAGTACGCTGCACCACATAAATTTGCAATTAATGATTGAATCATTGAAACATGATTACATTTCAATTATAATTTCCTGAAACTTAATTCTACTTAAATTATACTGAACAAGAGATAAGACGCTACTTATAAATACGATGACTCACATAAAATTTAAATTTATTGAATTATTGAAACATGATGGGCATTGACAACTTTATTTCCTTAAAACATAATTTTAATTAAAATTATTTTGTACAATAGATAAGACGTCCATAATAAATATGTTGCATCACATAAAAATAATTCGAATTAATGATTGAATCAATGAAACATGACATTCTCCACTATTATACTCCCACAAACTTAATTGTACTTAAACTTACATAGACCAAACGATTAGACTTCTGTAATAAATACGATGCACCACATAAAATTGCAATTAATGATTAAATCATTAAAACATGATGACATTCTTAACTACAATTCCTTTAAACTTAATTGTACTTAAAATTATACCGAACAAGGAATAAGACGTTACATAAAATACGCTGCCTCACATAAAATTCAAATTAATAATTAAATCATTGAAACATGATGGCATTGACAACTCTATTTCCTCAAAACATAATTTTAATTAAAACTATTTTGAGCAATGGGTAAGACGTCCGAAATAAATACGCTGCATCACATAAAAATAATTCAAATTAATGATTGAATCATAGATACATAATGACATTCTCAACAGTAATTCCCCAAACTTAATTGTGCGCATTTACTTAAACTTACATAGAACAAGGGATTTAAATTAATGATTGGAGTACAAATTCAAAATTTGCACCCCGAAATTTATCAGAGAATCTAATTCTCATTCCACTTTAAAAGAATTTACCCAAACATTTTCTCTCATATTAAAAACAGAAAATCGGTTTCAGGTTTAAAACAATTCAACTTTCCATTCATTACCATCACAGTATGCAGAATACTAATAAAAATGACATTATCTCACCTGTCAGTATCCACTCATAACCTCTCCAGCGGCAAAGACGGCCAGAGGTCCAAGTCTCATCCACTCCGGACTTTTCCCCAGATCCTAATGACCAGCGTCCGGTGAGCGGCAAGGGGTCTGTGCGGCCACAAAGATGATCTGCGGCGCTTAGAGTGAGAGGTGTGCTGAATCGCCGGTAGCCAGGTGAAAATAGAGTCTCAAGAAAGGCAGGAGTGTTGTTTTACCGGGGTAGGCAGCGCCCCCTTGCTTGCGAAAGCGTGAAGAAAAACTTCCCTTGGATGAGGGAGGGGCTTGAATTCATCATTCATATTTAGTGGAACACAGGCGTTTAGAGATATGGCTCGGAAAAAAGGGGTTGGGCGGTGATGAAATCGAAGAATGAGGCGTTGAGGGAAATGGATTTAATATAAGAAGAATGGGGAGTTGGATATCTGAGGAATCAATGCACATTGGGAAAAGTTTTTCTAACTCTTGGCTGGTGTGTCACAAACTGAACTTTTTATATAGTATATCCTACTAATACTCTTCTTTGAAAATGATATTGGAGGTTCTAACAAGAATTGCGATTATTAATTAGTAATGTTTAGTAATTTCAATAAAGAATAATGATTAAACTTCGATTGGATGAGAGAGAAGAGTGAATTCATAATTCATCTTTAGTAAAACACAGGCGTTTGTGTATGTCTCGAAAAAAAGGGATTAGGCCGTGATAAAATCGAATAAGAAGTTATGGGAAAGGGATTTAATATAAGAAAAATGGGGAATTGGTATATCTGAGGAGGAGCATAGTGGGAAAGGTTTTTCTAACTCTTAGTTTTTCATACAGGCTTGAGCATCCATCTGAAATTTTATCCTTCTAATACCCTTTGAAAATGATATTATAGGTTCAAACAAAAATTGCGATTATTCAGTCGTAATGTTTAGCAATTTCAATAAAGAACAATGATAAAACTTCGATTGGATGAGGGAGAGGAGTTATTTCATTATTCGTATTGAGTGGAACACAAACATTTGAGTATGGCTCAGAAAAAAGGGATGAACTGTGATGACATCGAAGAATAGGGCTTTTAGGAATTGGATATACGAATAATAGGGAGCTGGGATATCTGAGGAATCAATGAGCTATGGAAAAAGTTTTTCTTGTGCTTATATGTATAAAATAATGTGTGAACCTGAACTTATTCTAGGAACTCTATTAAGATGATATCTATGTTAACAAAAGTTGAGATTAACATTAGATATTCTTAATTTTCGCGAATTTAAGTAAGGAATAGTGATAAAATAAAAGTCGTATGTAAATATTTCAGAATAAATTCAGTATTTAAGTTTATATTAAAGAGTCTTTCTCAAAGTCCTATCTTATGGCCTCATCGTGGCGAGAGAGTGAAACGGGTAGCACAGGCGAAGTACGTCAGGAGTATATACTCCAAGTAGGGCCACCCAAGGCGTGAAGGCTGTGCTGATTTACCTGGCTAACATAGGAAGGTAAACGGGTGGCTAATTCGGACTGCTACAAAGATGGCTCGCGTTACCCATGAACTTGTGCAAAAATAAGAGCACGACCACCTGTCCGTACTTAAAAAGGAATTGCGCAGATCATCTCCAGTGCCTTTTCTTTATGCTTCCCAAGATCCAATCTGGGTGTTTGAAAGGGATGTTATTCTTTGATGGTAAGAAATTCTTTCCCACCTTACAAAATGCAGCTTATTATCAGTCTCTCCCTCACAGATCCTGAATTGCATTGGAGCCATATATGAAGACATTTTTAAAGACCCATCTACCATTGCCCAAAAACTTTTTTGCAGACTCAATGACTTAGTGTAATTTTTTTTACACTGGGAAAAGAAAGAAGAAAAATATGTTAAGTGGCATAGTAGGAGAATGCATAGTTTCTATAACTGGTTTATATTAAATTGTTAAAATTGTTTTTGTCTAGAGCTGTTTAGAAGTTACATTTCTGGTGGGGTAGCTTACGATTATACGAGTTTTATATTAATTTATGTTGAATCTATTATATTTATAATTTCGTACGGAAATAGAAGTAGAATGCATTTTTTGAACACTAACATTTTCAATAAAAAAACAATAAATTTACAATACATCAAATGTAATCATGTCCTCTGTAATAAGATCAGGGCTATTTCGTGAAAATGAAATTACAATTTGCAAATAAAAAGAAATTAGATGCATAAAAAATGTGAATGACCTGAACTATTAATGAACTATACATCTTTAAAACTGGTTATTAAATTGATTGATTGTTTGCTAGGTATCATATAACCGTTCATCTGCAGAATTTTATCGATTACTTAGCCAAATATTTTTAACGTTAACTACCCATAATGCGGTTAGTAAAGAAACATCAAACTGAAACAAAATTTAACCCTTTATTCTACTATTTCAACAAATGTTAAATCACTAGAGAGAAAAAATATTTAATTGGGGTTCGCATCTTACTGTTGGGTACTGAACAAACGCCTAAATACATTTTTCGGTTTGCAATTGCTTATTTCCCTAGACTCGGGCTGCAACTCTATACCGTCGTGCTAGTGAAGTCAAGTAAAAAAACTTAGTTATAAAAACGAAGGGGAAAAATAATATTTTCAAACAAAGCGAAACTTGCACAATTTTTATCATTTTATAGATTATTTATTTACTTAGTAATTACTTAAGTCATCAATTATATTCAGAGAAGAGTACTTTTATTATGATTGTATATTGCCATAGAAAATTAATAAAACTAATAAATAATATACATTTTTTTATTTCTTTTTTTACGTATTTCTGGAGTGCTTTTCTCAGAAGAAATATAACCTTCATGCAAAGAAAATTTAACTTAGAGGACTTCAGTCAGTCTAAAGATGACCACATTCTGGTGCGCAAAAACTCATATCTTGAAATTTTTGATTTAGTGCGTCTCACTTATAAGCCGACCATATTACCTTTAAGTTCCTGGAATACACGAACATTTTCCTTAGAACACTTCGGAACTAGAATTTCAATTTTCCTAAAGCATTCGAGGAATTTACTTGCACTAGGATTGGCTTCTTTTTATCTCAGTGGGTAGTACTGAATCCAACGTTGTGTAAAGCTTTTCAACTCTCTGAGCGTTACGAGATTTCCGTAGTGTACTATTGCGGTTCCTTACGAACACCCATAATGACTAAATAACCACGTCTCTTGGTTGAAAGAATCCTAGGAACGATTTTATTTCTCAAGAAGGTCAAACTGGTTAGAAGTCACGCAGGGAAGACTGCGGATTGCAAACAGATAAATACGTGTTAACCCTTCAGAAGGGTTAAAGCTGTTGAACCTGAGTACCCAATGTTTTGATTTAAAAATAAAACTCATTTTTAAGTGAGTTCAAGTTTATTGATTCAAACGAGATCCTGTATGAACAAAACAACTGAATCGTATGAACTCAATATTTTACACTTGATATGTTTAAAATTTAATGTGATTGCTTTGGAATTGGAGTACCAATAAAAACTTAAAATTGTACTGCTTGGCTTGTCGTTCTACGGTTATTCTTTTGTAACACTAGGACTACACAAAAGGGACCAGTGGCTTAGAGTGGATACCGAACCTCTGAAAACATCCATGCCAATCCAGGGATTCAAGCCCTGGGCGAGAAAAATTGCATTAAAAATTCCACATACCAAAATACCATAAGCAGGATCATAAAATGGTAGTCACGACAAATGAATTCTTAAATAAGCTAAATCGTCAGTTTTCCATTGCTATTTTATGCTTAAAATGTACCTTATTTTCGCAAAAACGCAACTATCAATCATTATATCACATACTTGACTTATATGGAATACATGAAACTGAAGCACGTTTAACACTTCAAATGACCAAACCTTCTTACACTTACAAACATCACGTAAATGACATAAAATAATTTCTTGAAGTTTGTAATTCGTAGTTTAGAGAAATTTATAACCTGTATATTTTATTCATTCATATTTCTCGCAAGCACGAAGCAGTTTTATGGGTTTCATCAGAATAACACTCACATTGTAGAATTGCATTCGAATTTCTGGAAAATCACTTTACACGGAGTAATTACAATTATTATGCGCTTGTTACAGCATTGCTGCATTTGATTAATTATCCATTTTAATTTAATTGTTTCAAAGTAAATGTGATAGTGTGGAATCGTGTGTGCTTGAATAAATTAAGATATTAATTCAATGATATTTATTTCGGATATAAAATTATATTCTGAAAAAGTACGTCGTAAACTAAGTATCAGGCACAACTAATGCAACGTTGTTCATCTTTTATTGCACTTCATAAAGTTTCGACAGTAAATTTTATACGTTGCAAATGTGTGTCTTTAATTTATCTAAAATTTTAATTAAAAAATATAAATTACGTTCAATTAGAGATGCTTGATAACAGCGAACATTTCAACGCGGAATAAAATTTTAAATGTTTATTGAAATTTCCTTTAACACATAAGATTTTATTGTTTTACAATTTGTTTGTAAAATAATTAATAAAAATGAGTATTGTATTCCGAATAAATGGTTTTATAGAATAGCACAGTGATAAAACAGGATAGTTCTTATTCTGCTTAACCATTATGTTTATAATCGAACTTTACCAAAACTATTCCCCTTCGAACTAATGTAAAATGTGTAATTCTTTCTTTCCGTGAATCTTCTAAAGGAATAAGAATTGATATAGTTTTGAAGCATATTTGTTATAATTTTTAAAAAATGAACTGATGGTAAAATAAAATTCCTTCTCCAATTGATGTAGGTTAATATCAAAAAATAATTTAAATATTACATAACTGCTTCTTAACTGCGTTACTAAGCAAATAGACATTTGTTACACTCGTTTGACGTGTCCAATGAGTACAAAGCGAAACTTATTTAACTAGGCTTGCGTGTTGTAAACTTGAAGACATGTTATTAACTTCTTAAAGGAACCCTATTTCTTTCACAGTGAACTACAATATGGCTAATGATTACAATTACCGGGATATTTCAAGACCAAAGCAGATTTAACTGTCGCTGAAACCTGTCAAGAAATCATTTAGTTATCCAGACAGCTTAATGATTTTAACCTTGAATTCATAGAGCTGTCATTACGTTTTGAGGGAAATCAAATATGTCCTAAGGCTTTTAGATAATGGCAACATCTGTGATAGACTAAACCCTCATACCAACTTTAAAAAGATAAGGTTCTACTGAATACATGAAAGAAAGTCGCTGAGATTTGCATATATATCCCCAGTAGCCTACAGCTGTTACTGTGTAAAAGGAAACCAACTTTTCAAGAGTGGTAGTGAAAGTCTCTAGTATAATATTGTAAAAATAAATCAACACCAGTTGGGTTTAATTTATCACAGTAACGAGCGAACGAACATGTTATTATGTTATTAAAATTTAGTATTCTGTATTAAAAAATCATTAGAATAATAAGTTTTAGACGAAATGCTTGCATGTGTTCTTTGAGAGGAGTTTTAAACATTTCGTATATAACTTTGATTGATATGGAATTTGACTGACTGACACCAGTGAATCCTACATCTTTATTTACTTTTTAATTATCTAGGGGTCACATACATATGTCCGATCTGCAAACCTGCAGCCTTCCCTGAATGACTTCTAACCAGTTTTGGCCTTGACTAATAGAAACTTCCCTGATTCTTTCAACCAATATACACTTAAGTGCCAAAAAAACTGATGCACGTGTCTAATACATAATGAGCTTCCAAAGGAAACGTATTGCTATATAAATGCGATGGAGTATGGACTGTACGAATGACCCATATCTCACAAGCTCCAAACATCATACAATGTTGAAAATCGCTTACATCGTTCTCACTGCGGAAACAGCTCTAGATGCTTCCGCAGATTTAACTCCTTGTATATGCACTGCCAGGCGCAATGAATGACTTGAATACGTGGCATTCGCTTCAGTGTAATTTGCATAGGTCTATACCAGTTTTTCTGGCACTTCAGTGTATGTGGTTATCTACCTTCATCTGCGTTGTGAAGGAGACAATACTACACCAATCGGAAATCTCGTGAAGCTCGGAGGGTTAAGAAAAATTTCATTTTCCAAATTCTTGGCCCATGAGTCACGATATTTTAAATAGCCCAAACCTTTTATGCAAACTTTCTGTATGCATGTTGTGACATGTTCGTAAAATTAATATCACTGTTTATGATTAAACCGTAATTAGATAGTTCTTTAATTTAAAATATTTCGGAGAGTTAAGCGAAATTCCACTTTTCAAACTTTTGATACATTCGTCTTTATTTTAAATGGCACAAACTTTTATACAAACCTTCTGTATCCTTGTTGTGACATGTTCGTAAAATTAATATGACTGTTTATGATTAAAGCACAATTAGATATTTATTTAATTTAAATATATCTTTTGCATTTATTCCAGGAACATTTGCATAAATATAAATTTACATATTAGTCATCGGATGTTAAATGAGGATATAAACTTTTATTTATTCTTGTTTGTTAAAGTGTATCCCTCAATTTAACATTACGAATATGAACTCTACTTATGCAAAATGTGTTCCCCTTAAAGCTCTTTTCTTTTATACAGGAAAAGGGAAAAGTTATTCAATTGAATTCAACCTTTTTCTGTCGAGATTAAAATCTGTTGTCAACGTTCTAAGTTGGTTCAGTGGGAGAAAGAGCATGCCGGGTAAGAACAAGAAAACCCTTTCAGAGTTCCATGTTCTCAACACCTGTTGCTAGTTAAGTGTAGAAGTAAATGTGTCCATGCCTATCAGTATATATTAGCGGATATCCATTCGTTCCTTAAAAAATCTGGAATTTTATAATTGGGAAATGGCAAATGAGCAAAGGGTATGCAAATTATAGTACAAAATATTTTCAAGTTCAGAAAACTTTAAACAACTCATTTTGTTTACCTTCCTTGTATATGCCTCGACGAGGTATCTCGTCATTAGGAAATCTGACCATATGTTCATGGATAATACATCTCGTCATTAGAAAACACTGACCAGATATTGATCTCATTATCATAAAAAATCGGCAATATCTCGATGACATCTCGTCAAAACTACTTGGAAGGATAAATGTATTTATATGTTTCTAACTCAGTTTTATACAATACGTATTCGAAAATTGTTTTTTTTATAAAAATAAACAATATTAAAATCATTAGTTAAATTATCTGTATCATAACTAATTTAAACATAATTAATGATAGGAAAAATTATTTAATTGAAAAAATAGGTTGAAAATCTCTAAAACATATTTCAAATTACAAAATTACGATTATTTCTAAAACCTATTATTTTAATATAAGAATATGTGCTCTAAACTGTACCGTATCATTGAAAATAAATAAGAAATCATATCTTGTTTTCATTTTCTTTTCAGCTTTTTCCTATTCTTCTCAAGAAAGAATATTTCAACGCTCCCAAAATACATTAATGTATTAAAATATCCACTTCTAAATTTAACAATAACAAATTAACTTTCCTTGGAAAATAATTTAAAAGTATATAATATTGTTCAAAATTAACTAAATAATGTATTTAAAAAAAATTAATGCCCGAAAGCTGACCTCTTCGGACATCGTGCTACAAGGTTGAAGTGTTGGCTGTTCGTGAAGGAGCACCCAGTGAGTATGCTATTATCCATAACAGGGACCAACATCTGTGCGTTTACACACCGAGACCATCTGGGTGGCAGACAAACGTCACGACCACCATACCAGTTAGGTGGCACACCTAAATAATAAATTATGATAATTATATAATCGTTATATGAATTTTTAATCAAATGAACTCAATAAAAATGGCCTCAGTATATAAGATCTTAATACATTTTTTTTGATGATCTCAGCACGCATTTATCTAACCATCAAAGGAGAAGTGACGAGTATGTACATAGTATTATATATTTATAGAACAATATCTAAAATATTTTCTTCATTAAACTTCCAAGTGGTTTCGACGAGATATCTCATCCATGATCTGGTCAATTTTGCTAATAACGAAATTTCTCGTCGAGAAAATATTATCCTATTACTCAAAAGGAAATGAAAATCCGGCAGGAAAAACAAATTGTTCCTTGTCCAGAACTGGTGACAGTTTGGAATAGGTTTCTGCATCAGCGGATGGACACTACAGGGTGGTTTTCAAAGCAAAGAAAAACCACCAGGAGGGTTAATTTTGAATAGAAACTTCTATTTCAAGTATTTCTATAAATGAAATTATAGAAATGATAGGATCCAATGCATTCTCAATTGATAAAATCAAAGTTTCTGAATTTTTATTCTTATTTTAAGTTTCAGTGAGATTATTACAGCTTAAGAAAATAAAGAATTCAAATAATTTCTTTCAGACTATTCCTTTTCACATCGCAGTGAAACGGTTTTCATAATGGGTAGAACACCTAGTTCTAAGCGAACCATTTGGTTATCAAAAGACATTCCGCATTTTTCCTATCTCTCTCTCACACACACTCACCTGTGTTTGTCTAAGGTGATAAAAAATACTTTCACGGCCCTAATAATATTCTACCCGCAGCATTTCCTTTCTTTCTGTTACAAGAACTATCTTCTCAAGGAAAAGAAAATACAATTTCCTTATCGAAAATCACTCCTTACATTGAAGAATTCATTTCATGCCTTCACATCTGTACGGAAATACCTGTTCAATAGACGATGGTACATCTCCTACATAGTATTGTTATGAGAGTAAAAAGGATCAACAAAGAACTAGTGTAAATCATTTACGTGTAAACACACTCTCTGTATTTGTGTCAGAGGAAGAATAGTAGCGAGGGACGATTTGCATAGAAATTGGATGGTATAGCAGTCTGTTTTCGAAAGGATTCCTCACTTTTATTATGTTGCGTGGTTGGAAAAACCTTTCTTGAAATTAGAACTAAATGTATAAGGAGTGCAATGTTGCATGTGAGTCTTCCATGTATGCCAACTATGGTATGCAGAATCTATTCTTTTTATTCCTTATTCACTTTTGAAGACAAATGTTTCCTATGAAACCGATCTCAAATGGTAATTTCCTCCAAAACTTCCAAAAACGTTTCTTTTGGTAATACTATTATTTTCAAGTTTTCTATTACTCTGCGCATTCAATTGCTTTTCTTGTTATTGATATGAGAGATAATAATATTTTCCTTTTGATACCATAAACATTGAAGATTATTTCAATCGTTATCTATTGTTATCAATTATCTATTCGTTATCTATGTCTAAGATTTTCTTTCCTCAATATGATATATTAGAATGAAGAAAAGCCTTCTTTTATTCAACTCTTAGCCAAATACTTTGTACCGGAATCTAAAATTCAGATTCCAATGCGTAGTATTTTACATATAGCTGACTATATTAGTAATTTTGATGCACGTAAAAGCAGAGCTTCTTAGAGTGCATTCATCAAGGCCATTTGGCATGGGTGACCTCTTCTAAGAGGGCTTCATAATTCTTTAATTCCATTTGTCATTTTCCAATTTTTATTTCCTAGAGAATAATTAGAAGTGATTTCTCAAAATTTTTATAGAGTGACTTGAGGTGTCTATGTGCGCGTCCATGCAAGTATAAAGAAAAATTAGTAATGTTGAATAAAGCCTCTAAGAGCGTTACGAGATTTCCGAGTAGTATAGTATTACTTTGATCCTCCAAAACACGTAGTGGTTAAATAACCACGTATCTATTAGTTTAATTGGCGTGGTGTGGAAGCTTGGAGAGTAGGTGACAGCTCAGGTGGTGACCTGACAGTGGTTCAGTTACGAGGTGTTGTACTCGGACTTTCCCTTCTGTATAGATTCATAACCGTAGCCAATAGGCCGTTGTGTTACTATAGTGCAACGTAAATTCAACTACTAACCTACTATTCGTTGAAAGAGTCCTAGAAAAAATTCTATAGGTCAGGAAGGGCAAAATTAGCTAGAAGGCAAGCGAGGAAGACTGCAGCTTGCGCAGCTCAGAGGGTTAACTTTATATCATTTTAATATTAGAAATACTTTATAAGAAGGTATAGCTGTATTTACACAAAATCAGCCCAATGCAATGAACAATAACATATGCCGTGTTTCACTTGTTATCACATACGGTGCTCAGTTTTTTAAATTTCAATTTGATTATTGGTAGCTCAAAACTACTAAAAGATATTAAAAATGAATCAGATGGAGTAGTTGTAAATACGCGATTGAGAAACCAAGGTTGCTATGTATCTAAGGTTAACAATTGTAAGGGATTCTAAGTCACACAGAAGTAAATTTCCTTTTCTGTTAAAGACAAATATCTTTTCCTAATATCATGTAACGGATTTTCATTTATGAAGAGGTGTTACTTATCTTTAAAACATCTACATACGTTTGCTTTAGAAAAATAAAGAGTATTACGTTTTATTAAATTCGCGCTATTTACATTGTTTTAAAAATCTTTCCATTAGGAGTTATATTTCACGAGAGACCTTACCGATAAAATCTATTAAAATTTTGTAATTAGCATGCAGGTATTTACTTAATGTTTGTAACTAGTCATGGTTGTACACAGCTCCATACTAACGCAAAACAAGTAAATTTATTCAGTACCTTTACCTGGGCAAATTAACAGGTAGTGTTTAAAACTGTCAAGGAGCTATTTGAAATCCAATTGTCACGAAATGCATTCGCCAAGTCACACGGCAATGACAAACCACTCAGACTTTACATTTATCAAGAGGTTCTGTAGACACCATTAATGGTTTTAGAATGCCCTGGCCTACATGCATGATGGATTGAGAGCTGTATCTGTACAGCTTACACTACAGAAATTAATCTGCATTAATAATTAATCCTGTTAACGCATTATGCATTCTGAGAGAATATGCGAATTCATGTGATTAGTACTGCCGATTTAAACTTGAATTGAGATTTGTGCGTTAATGCTTTGGCAATTGCCCAGTGAATCATACTCGGTGCAATTCTTGCTATACGAGAATTCTCAAAACAGAAATTAAGCAGATTTGTTGGCTTTCAGGGATCATATGAGCGTTTAATATCTAAGTGCTTTCGGAAATCTGGATATGTGAGCACTTAGCCCAAAATTAGTTTACATTGATTTATTTTCACATTAATACGATACAATGTAGCTATGTGAAAAGGTATTTAAAATTATTTTTGTCCCTTTAAAAAGTGTTATGAAATCGGAGGTAAAGCATGAATTTTGGTTTTAGGTAATTATAAATATATTACGTTTTCCTGTAATTTTTTTATCTATGTTATAAAACTGTAAACTACTCCCAATGAAAACATATCCCAGTAATCTATAATTAATTTAAGTTTCCAATCGTGGAGAATTCATAAACACTGAAAATAAATTTTATCCATTTTGATTTAGTAGTTACAAAAAATGTAATATACGTCTGAGCTAAGAGGTGTAACATAATGTGGGTTATTATTTGACAAGATGCTAATATTGCCAGATGTTCGCATTTTTAAGACATTTCTGTAGCTTAATACAATTTTCAGATATTAGTAATTCCCAAAGGTTTCAATTAGTTTTACTAAGATTGCATTAAATATCAAATTAGAAAACATATTGGATAATATTTGAAAACTTACATTACATTTTAGGTGAACCCGAACTATAGGAACGTCGTGAAAAGTCAAATATACCACATGATAGGAACAGTAAAAGAATAATACTCATGAAGTATCTATTTTGGAATAAAAGCAAAGTTGGATGTACAGATTGCTGTTGCTATGAACGTTACGCTCAAAGCAACAGCTTGTGATCAAGAGCAAACACCGCCAGGTACAGACCCCCGGTCGTAAATCTCAACGTATCTATTTGGAGGATCTCCTTCCCATTCAGTTGGTTTTAAGGGGAGCTCATTGGTCCTCTCTTTAATTAACTGTCCCTTGGTGTCAATTGGAGAGACGAGAGAAGAAAAAGGACATCGACCTCAACTGAGTCTTTTTTGCACATGGTTGCCTACCACTTAAGTTGATCCCCATAACATCTTAATCTCCCTTATACAGCGCCCACAACCGATAGACCTAGATTCCTGTATATATTCCATAGACCATAATTTAAAATTAAAGTGTAAATAATGTCTACATTTCTCTGTCTAATAAATAATTATTTAAATTGCATTTTGGCTGTGTCCTTCTTAGCAAACACTCTGCCCGAATGTTACAAGATTTCATTGCAACTTGGTGTTATAAATGTATTTTAGTCACATTTCGTTTAAGATTTCATTTTATATCATTTCATATATTTTACATTTATAAATAACAATTCCACTTAATAATCATTTCAGTACTTCCAAAGTGAACTTATTAGTAACGTTGATTAACTTCGATGACAAGTTTACGCGATGCAATATTTACGCATGACTTGAAAGTTTTAATGACTCAGTACTGTTATAGAATGCTCTGTATTCATAGGCGTAGTACTTGGCTGTTTCTGTCTGATCTCTAAGCTTAAAATGAGCATTCAGTTCTAACCTTCCATGATGATTCCCTGGAGAGTTTTACATACATTCACTGTTTAATCCTGAACAAACTTACAAGTCTCATTATAAGTCTGAGCTTAAACTATTTAGTTTGAAGTTCACACTCGTTGAAGAAGTTTTAACTATGTATTTCCTGTAGATATGGGGATCCGTTGCTGGGAATAAAATAGGTTTTTAATGGAACTTTAAAACTATTGTCTAACTCCAAGTATAAACAAAATAATTTTAAATTCCGGTCGATTCGTAAGCAGCTGGAACCATGGCTCTCGAAAAACTTTTCTTAGATTGAAATATATTAAAGCCACATCCACACCAGAAATTATGGGTTTTCCCGTAACTGCTTTTTCTCATTCGGTTCCAGTACAAATCCCTGTCGCGGGATGGATGTTCATAGTGATTCGAAATACCCTTTATGCTGTAGGTCACTGTTTAACTAACTCGCTCAAAAATGACTACAGCGCCAAAACAATCCAAATAAACCCGAAAAGCAGCTGCTTTCCTGCCTAAATCTTATCTAAATTATGCAAGTTATACTATTTTTTCGGCTTGTGTTGGTAATCGACCGGGAAATATTTTCGAGTACAAAACATTTATTCAAACATTGAACACTACATTTATTCACGAACTAATTTTAATTTGTATATTACTTCTAAATTCCTTATCTTAATTTTGTAAAATTTGAATTAAATAACATAATAAATTTAACTAACCATGCACAACTTATTGTTATGTGTGTTCACAATATTGATTGCTGTAAAATAATTTACCTTGTTTGAAATTTACTATTTCAAAAAAAGCCAGACTATACCATTTCTTTTCACCCCTAATATAAAAATACTAGCAGCATATGCGCAAATTTTTAAATTGTTGTATGTTCATATACACTGCTGGCCACCCAAATTGCAACACCAAGAAAGACAAGAGATATCACAACAAAATTTATTTTGTAGATAACATGTTGACCAAGTATCAAATGATTAAATTTATAGACTTCTGTGAAGTGTGGTTCCTGCCAAAATCAGTAGCCAGAGTAGCCGCCATTGTTGGAGATCACCGCTGCCACACGCCTCGGCATTGATTCAAAGAGACTTTGGATGTGTTCTTGGGGTACAGCAGACCAAGCAGCTTCCACACGTTGCCAACGTTGATCTGGTGTGGCAGCTGGGGATGTATTCTGGGTCAATCGTTGAGCAACCATGGACCACATGTTTTCTATCGGCGAAAGATCCGGAGAGCGAGCTGGCCAGGGAAGCAATTCAATCTGGCGATTCACGAAGAACCCTTGGACAATGCGTGCCACGTGTGGTCGCGCATTATCCTGTTGAAATATGGCTGTGGGCAAGCCCTGAAGGTAAGGAAGGACAACTGGCTCCAACACCTCGGAGATGTAGTGCTGGCTGTTTAAAGTACCGACAATGCGTACTAGAGGAGTGCGAGAGTGATATCCAATACCGCCCCATACCATAATACCCGGTGCAGGACCAGTGTGGCGGTGCATAACGCAGCTGTTCAGCATCCTCTCTCCACGGTGTCTCCAGACTCGAATCCGACCATCGTGGTGTTGCAGACAGAAGCGTGACTCGTCAGTAAAGACAATTTCATTCCATTCTGCCGTCCACATCCTTCTGTCATCGCACCATTGGCGGCGGAAACGTCTGTGGTTCTGCGTCAAGGGTAGACGAAGCAATGGACGTCTTGCGGACAGACCACTCTGCTGTAAACGGCGTCGAATGGTACGCGCAGACACTGGATGATGCGGTACAGACTGAATGTGCTGTGCTATGGTTCGTGATGTGGCTGAGCGATCCGTCACTGCCATACGCACAATATGCCTGTCATCACGTGAAGTGGTGCACTGAGGTGGATGCGATCGAACACGTCGGTACGTCGTACCCTCCTGCATCCAACGATCACATATCCGCATTACAGTTGTTTGGTTTCGTCCAACAGGACTACCGATTTCCCTGAAAGATAATCCGCAATCTCGGTAGGCCACTATCCTTCCTCTGTCGAACTCGGATACTTGATCAAAAGATGATCGCTGTTTTCTACGAGGCATAATTGATCGTTTTTTTGAAAAACCACAAGAAAAACACAATTGCCGTACTTGAAATCGTCGAAATCTCCAAGCCTTAAATAGCGCTTTGAAGTGGCGCCACAGGCGCGCGTGATGTGCGTCTGCGCTGAAATTCTAATCATTTGCATATCTCATCTCCGGTAATGCATGTTGTAAATTTCATATTATTTACATGCTTCCTTCAGGGTGTTGCATTTACGGTGGCCAGCAGTGTATATATGCACACTTCGTACCACTTCATGAAATAAAATTAATCAAAAGAGTATAAAGCAATATTTAATATTTCCAACTGGTGTTTATTCATATAATAATAATTCATATTCTAATAACTTTATGGGAAAAAGTGCACAGTGCCTTAGTCATATTATCACAATTAGTTTCTGAACATCCAACTTCAATCTTATCCCATTTTCTTGTTCAAAGGCGATTCGCCATCATTTTTTGACGCTAGACCCATATTTGCTCTGATTTCTGCGGCGATTTCTACCTTTCAGATTTCTCATTGTCTTCCGCAATCAGGCTTCTGAAGACTTATTAGATCGGTGAGCTCTTCTATGTAGTTTTAGCAGTATTATTCATCTCCATTGCTGAAACCAAGCATATTTAGACTTAGTGGTAGAATGGCGAATGAATTCTTCTACGGTCGATTACATATTGTAGAAATCCACTGTTGCCATTCGACAATAAACATATGATGTCAATTTCTGTGTCACGTATTTGAATAAAAAGAAAAAGATATCTATACAAATGTGTCTCTCCTGAATATTTTTACGGGTCTGTACACGGAACAAAAACGCTTGATGCATTTCCCTTTCCATTCAATACTCATATCGCAGCCTGCAGTGTCACGGTGTTGACATTAGCAGATTGAATAACGTAGCCAACGCTTAAGATGTAGGACGACAGCAACAAAACTAGCTCCACTCACGTTTATTGGATTTGCGGACAACTCCCTACATCTCTTGTTGAATACACGGCGAAAGAAGATATAAAAGCGTATATTTATATAAAAGGATGTACACCAGTAATTTGATCAGGGAAGCTATGTCAAGCTCTCTGCAAGAACCTGTTCCAGAGCTCCCCTGACCAGCAAATGAAATTGTAATGCGTTGTAAGATGTTAATGGGGTTGCTTGTTCTTTCAAAATATTTTTTAAGAGGACCTTTCCAGTGGAAGCGGTGGGAGAGCATTCGCATTAGATCCAATTAATACCATTAACGTCTTGCTTTTACGAAATGGTAAGTAAATGAAATATACTGTTTTGTGCTGCGTGCTTTCTCTGATTCATAACAATTCCGACCAAAACATGTTTAAAAATTGATCAAAGCGTACATTAAGTACATTGTGTAAAAATAACCCTTAAATTGTGATGTTTTCATTAACTAGTTTTTAACTATAAACTTTTATATAATAAAACTATTCCTAAGATATTTCAAATATAAGTCTAGAATATCAATCTTGTGTTATATTATTGCTTTAATTTTTATAGTTAATCTTCTCTAAATTAATCAAGTAAGTGTTTTGATATATGATGAAAAACCACGATCTATGATGATACTTTGTTGGCGAACACTTTAATGATGACGAAAAACTATGATTGATGATGAGAAACAACGAATGATCAAAACTTTATTGGTGATGAAAAACTACCATTTGTGATAAAAACGTGATTGTTGACGAAAAGCTACGATTTGTAATAAAAACTTGATTGGTGATGAAAAGCTACCATTTGTGATGAAAGCTTGATTGGAATAAAATAAAGTTTACAGGATAAAAGTTATGAAAGAAAAATACCCAAAATATTGAGTTACATTTATACTTTCTTTACAGAAATAATGAAAGATTATATCTGAGATGTATGAATACGGGTACTCTATGCTGTTAGCCATCATATTACGAAAGAAATCTCCGTTTAAAGGTGAAAACATTTATGTAAGTCTATTTGAAACTTCTATATCTGGCATTCTATAGCACTCAGAATTCTAGTTATGCTCTAGCCACTTAAATAACGTGTAATTGGTGAATGTCTTAGAGAAACAAATGTTAATAAAATAGAAGAATCTGAGGGGAAGAATATGAATACTAATATACAATCGCTTTTGCAACAATTTCTATGACTTATACAACATAAAAATACACTTTTTAAGTAACAATATAAAAAAGTAACATGCTACCTTCAGGATCTTCTATGGTTTCGTTTTGGATATTCCATATACACATATTCTATATTTAGAGTAAGGCTTGAATCTCCCATATTTAGAGAAAGGAATTTTTATCTAAGCTAGAATTTCTAAATTTTATTTTAGACTTCGTATTACGAATTCAGACTAAATAATGGATTCAATTTCAACAGGTTTTGCCTGTTATCATCATTTCGAACCATCGAGCCCCACCAAATACTCTTAACCACCCCTTATTACACGCAATTAGGTCAGCAGACACTTTCATTTCAGTTCCAATCCATACAAAACATTATATAAAGAATTATTTCGAAGTGAATAATCGATAGCAATTGGATAGTCACGCTCTGGCACTGCCTAAACCATCTGTGTAATCCATGCTTTATGCTCTGAACACTCTCAAGTACTTCCAAAGTGTACAAACTATTCACTTCGTAGTAAATTTTCTTTCCCATTCTTTCCAATACTTTTCTCCAGCGTTATCTGTTTTATAATGATCCAATTCATATCGGGAAAGATTCTCGTTTTATGACCAAGGGAAAGTAAAGTTAATCAATAGGAAAAGACGTTTCTATAAAAACAGAAAGTATGACTGATCGAGCGAGTAAAAGTTATATGATCGGTAACCCAAAATTCCATAAAGCAACCAATTACACCCCGGAAATCAAACACTGCTCTTTCAGAATCTTTTTCCTTGATTCAACTGTCTCTAGAAACCCTCAGAACAATATTTTGTTTTCCTAGGAATATCACCCCTGCTTCAACGTTTTTTTATAGACTATCAAATCAACATAATCAATAAGAGAAAGCTGATGCAAGATTTGGTCGCATCAGTTGGTTTTCTTAAAACAGCAAATATTGTTATAGATTTATCACAGAAGAATATAAATGCATGAGGTGTGGAAATTTAAAAATAAAACTATCAAACTGTACTTATATTATCACTTAGAAATTATTAAAACTTTCGAAAGTAGGAAATTTGTAGATTTATTTGGAGAAAAGAGACACAGAAAAGCATAACAGAAGAAAAGGAATCCTCACCAAAAATAAATAACACTAGTCAACATTTTTAAACTTTTTTCATGGGTGAAATAAGGTTTTTTCCTACTAATTTCTTGAGAGATGCTGAATTCAATTATGACTTCCAAAATATACCCATCACTAACAGATTTTTGAGTATCGACAATTCCTATATTTTTTAATTTTGTATATACAATGCAATATTTACATACCTAAGAAGTGGAAGTAAATGTCATATTCTATAACATTTTAAGTTAACCCCCAAGTAGTTTCGACGAGTTATCTCGTCCATCAAGATCTGCTCAGTTTTGCAACTGACGAGATTCGTAGTAGATCAAGACATCCACCAGGAGGGTTAGAGCTGAGCTTCAAATTGTAATTCATAACAGCATTTATTTTTCCTGCGAGTTATAAAATTACAGATTTAAAAATTATAAATATCATATTTATTTATACATATCACTGCATCATATAGTAAAGCAATAGAGACAATATGTATAAATGCAATTTAACATCGGGCCTGCGTTATAGGGACTTCAGCCCCAAGGTTTCATTTAACACTCTTATTACCGATCGCCGCCTTATTTGGTTTTTGACCGGCCATGGTCCGTTTATCTCTTACCTCCACAGATTCAAGATCAAGCATACAAATTTATGTAGCTGCGGGGAGGTTGGCGATGCCGACCACTACCTCTTCAGTTGCCCACACACATCCTCTTTTCATTTAACAGCACCGGCCCCGCAATATAAATATGAGTGGTTGTGCGGGGTCGAGCAAAACAGAATATCCCTTTACAGGATTTATAGGTGTGTTGTGGCTGCTGGGGAGGTGGCGGATCGGGTCGTCACGCCCCGCGGCTAATTTTTAATGTAGTAGGCATAGGGCTAGGCCCGGCCTAATTTTAAACTTTTAAATTTTTACTTACCTGACCTTTCATTCATTATTTATATTCATACTCCACTCTCATCATCATATTTATCTCATTTGTAAATAAACTTTTCATATCCACCGTCATTTTGGACTGCACCACTGTGTGGGCACTCCAATTATTTTAAATTGTGTGTTTTTTATTGTTATATTTCTTGAAATTATATATTTTATAATTTATGTTAGTGCACCGAGATTTAGGGCGCCTTTTATAAGCCCCATGCATTGGCGTCTTTTATAAGCCATATACATTTTATTGTGCTTATAAAATTCTTTTATACTTACCTTTTTCTCTAATGCATGGGTGCCTCTTATAAATCTAATATTTTTAAACTTTAAGGCGCCTTTTATGAGCCTGTTCCGGTGCTCTTACCGGAGTCGAGCACCACTATCTTTACCTTTGCTCGACTCCGGGTTTTGGTTTTTGTGTTAGATTTAAGGTTTTTTAAATTTTATAGTTTTGTTCTGTGTCTTGGTGTTGGCCTTGTTTGCCCGTGTATTGTTTTTTCGTTTTTGGCTAATAAATCTCTCTGGGGGGGTTGGTTTCCCCTGTCCTCTTTCGTGTACAGTGGGAGTCTATCTCCCTCCTCCCATGAAAAACTCTAAACCTATCGGTGAGTTGGGAGGAGGAGAGTCTCAAATATGTATAAATGCAAAACTAAATTTATGCTATTATACTCATACCATAAGTTGTCCTCCGGTAAAAACCAGCAAAAATTACTGATCATTGTGGCACCCACCTGCTTTGATACCTCTCCCCCATAGTTCTGATATCTTGAAGGAACCTTTGTCCTTGTTTATCGCTAAGTCCTCTTTTGTTTTCAGTAAAGAAATTCAGATGAGAATCTAGGAAATGTGTTTTTAACGGTATTCGACATCCAAGGTTTTTATAGTTCTTTAGAAGGTTTTGAATGGGCTATTGGTAGTTTTAGTAGTTAGTAGTAATGGTTGCAACAAGCTCCTTGCTGTTCAGCTTTTCTGCCCAAACAGAATCACTCAGTATTTCCTTTATCTGATGGGGTAGAGATTCCTTCTTTGAGTTTTCTATCATTTAATTTTAGAAACTGTTCTTTTAATTGCAAGAAACTGGGCCAAGTTTGTCCGTAGCCTTCAGTTTTTCTTCATTTCTGATTTGATATGAAGTGAAGGAGAAACAATATTGACCACTTAAAATGGTCATATTTTATTGCTGTGGAGAATTTTTCCCGTGCTTTCAAAAATCTTCTTCATTCTTACGGTGTATTACTGGAATGCAAGGCTTTTTGTTTCCGCTGTACAAAAGGACAACTTTTAAACTGACCTTTTATTAGTTGATAAATAGACGCTATTCCTTACGGTCAAGATATTCCTAAATCTTCATCAATCCTGGATTATATGAACAAGAGTATATACCGTTCTGTATTTCATAGAAAGAAATAGGACCACATTATTTTTTAATACGGAAACACGTGTACTCTTAGCTAGAAGATTCCACTCTTAAAATCTGGAATCTAAAAGTTCAGCTTGTTGTTTGGAAAGACGTGGGTCTTGAACTAGATCATTCAGAAAAGGAGATCATTACTAAAAATACAAAATAAAATGTTTAAATTTAAAAGAAAAAATAGTTAGGGGAAAATATCATTTGTCCCCTCAAAGTCTTATGACATATTTTAACCTGGAACTCTTTCTGTTTTCATTTAATTATTTATCGTCTACACAGTTCCCAGCGCGTGGCAATACTTTCAAATTCTTCTTTACTCAATACATGATACTATATCAGCTTGAAAAATTCTTAAGAAAGGTTTGGGGATTTTAGGTTAAAATTAGAATGATGTTTAATAAGTCACTAAAGTTTTTTGACAAAAACATAAATCGTCAAATAATGTCATAGTTTGTGACTTGAATGCCAATAACTAACAAATACAAAGATGTGAAGATCGCAAAACTGACAAGGGAAACTCTCAACTTATTACATTTTCAAGAAAGAATGAAATAAAATTAACCACATAGATAGAAATGAACATGTACTATAAAAGTCTATAAAGGGAATTTGAAGAATATTGCACTGAAAGATCATGTTTGATGGATATCTTTGAGATAGTGCTAAATTCTTTTTTTTTTATGTTACTGTAATACAATCTTATTGAAACGAGAGAAATTAAACTAGAAGTAAAACTTTCATTACAAAACATTTTTAGATGGTGTCAGTTGTTATTTTACAATCAACTGGAATTAAATAAAAAAGTACGAAATAAATTTAATAGATCACATGTGATATCCAATATGACGAGCATTGGGTTTCTTTATTTCAATTAAAGTATAACATTTATTTTAGAACTGCTGATCTCGCATCGCTTTTCGAAAGATCATTCCAAAATTCCTTAGCTTAGGAAACAAAATACAGTATGTCCACTTAAAAAAGGTTTCACATATGAATATATGAAAATGTGGAAATGATAAATTGAAACTAAGTTACAATGTGGTAATATTTCATAATAAACTTGTGGTTTCTCCACCCATAAACAACTATAACATTCATCATATTCGTAATCTTTTAACCACAAAATTACTGTTAATTATGCATACCACATATTTCAAAGGTCCTTAGTTTCTGACTCAACACTTCCAAGTGAATAAAATTGTATGACTTATTCTTTACATAAAGTATCATTATCTAAAAATAATACATGTTTTCCGTATATCATGGTTGACAAATCTGTTAATCACGTGCCAAAAAGTAAAACGTCTAGTATTAAAATCTGCTTCAATAGTACTGTAGCGTTCTCTGAAACGGAAATGATAATTCAGGATTGTAGCGTTGCGTGTCGAATTATATTTCTTTTTATTCTGATAAAAATGTGCCTCTACAGGAATATATCATGCCATCACAAAAAAGGTACTACGTAGAAAATGCTAAGTTAGCTCTGGTATTTTATCTACGGGAAAGTACTAATTCTGACAACCCTTTTTCACGATATACCTTTACAAAAGAACTATTCCATAATAGTCAGTCTAAAGAGTCATTTATATCAAAAGAACTATTCCATAATAGTCATTTATATCAAAACTATATTTTGAAACCACAGTGCATTTTAACCCTTTCAGAAGAAAGATGATGTCTATTGTCTCATCTCGTAATTTTTAGGCTAAGTACATACCATTTTGGGTATATAAAGTCTAAAAGGTATAAAAATATTCTCGCTTCATATTTTGATATATATATTTATATATATAGTTATCGAGATCACTATTTCTCAGCCGACAGGCCTCGTCTGGTTGGTTGGGTTTTTTTTGGGTTTTATGGCGCAAGGGCCATATTTGGCCAGGCCTCATCTGGGTATCGGATCCCGGTGTAATTTATACCAGGCCGTCATAGGTTCCCCTGGATTTTGTTATGCTTCTTTTATAAACATTTTTCTGAATAAACATGTTTAGTTGAAATATTTCAGAGAATAACATTCGAATGAATCGAATAGCTCAGATCCAGAACGCCTAAATAACATCAGTGTAGAAAATGTCAGCAACCTATCAGTAAGGGAATGAAAGAGCATTTTCAATTGAAATTGAAGATCACGGAATCCTCCTCCTGTGTCCAATTTTCACAGAATCTTCCCCCTGTGTCCAATTTTCAAATATTTTTTTCTGAATGCTGTTTCTTCTCAAGTTCGCATTCTTCATGTAAGTGCTTGTCTAGAAAAAACCCGAGTGACATGATTTTTCAAATGTAATAAACGTTTAGATTTAAATTGTAATATGAAAGAGATACAAATTACTTTGTTTAATTCTGGTATTAAGAAATCATGTATTCAAGGTGTCTGTGATGCAACAAATATAAATTTTTGGTGATCAGAATAACGTATGTCAATAAAAATCAGCACAACTTAATTTTTATGAGGTTGTGCTCTGGAAACTACAATACGCTCATACAGCAATTCATAATTAATTTAAATGCAATTTTCTATTTGTCAAAATGCCACGCCATGTACATATATACATATAATCTTTATTGTTATGCCATAATTAGTACTTATGTCAGTTTAATCTATGAAACTAAAAGATTGGAAGGGTATTTAGGAGTACATTTTTGAGAACTGACCCTCGTCTTATAAAAAAAATAATTTATCGACCCTCGGTTGCACAAAGGTTGCGAACCACTTTCCAAGATAAGAAGTGAGACAGATCCACCATTCCTTTTAAAGGCTTAAAGTCTAATTGTAAACCTACGATACGGTTCGATATGGTTTTCTTGAAGACAAATAAATGGCTAAGCAGCGGAACGAAAAATTGCTGCGAAACCAAATGTGGTAAGAGTTTATCTTTAATTTTTGGCCTAAAAGTAATCTTTTTAGATACAAAACTCGATTAAAGTATACAAGACTATTTAACAGTAAGTGTAAGCTATTTTCTATCAAGAGTTTTCTTATAACACGTTTGTTTTGTTGCATATAATAGCAATAAATTTCATGGGGATTCAACCCTTTTTCAGTCGTGAGGGACCATGATGAATTTGTTATCCTGAATTTTCAGATATGTCTTGTTAGATCCATTCAAAGATTCCATAATCTTTACGTTCCCGTTTAAATGAATCAATTACTATTCTACTATGTACAATTATAATGCCATTAATCATACGATCTTCTATCGTAATTTTAAAACTATCATTAATATATATTTTAAAGAAAAGTAGCAGAGAATTTGAGACCAAGGAGTCAATAACAAACTACATTGTATTCAACCATTTACTTGTCATTGGAACATCATGCCATGAAGAAAACAAGATGTAATTATCACGCGACAACATTTTGGACACACGAATCACAGAAATCTCATTCTTAGAGACTTTCAGCCTGTATGTAGACACTGTACACGTCCTTTAAATGTAAATCATATTTTGAAAGTGTTCAAATTTTAATCGTAAACGTTTTATTCGTTTTAATTCATATACTTTAAAATTGGATGACATAGTTGGGGAGAATTCCATCCACAATGTTTTAACTTTCGAAACAGCATTTATTTCTCCTATCACATTTTATTTTATGTTCTGCTTGTTTATTTCACCATCTGATTTTTAACAATGATTTTACTGCTTCCAATCCTATAAATATATCGAAAATTACTTTTACTGAAATAGAAATTTTATTTTATTAAATTATATATGATTAATTCATTAAATTGAAAATAGTTTTATTCGTTTTATTGCTTACCTTGAACTTGGCACATGTACCAATGACTCAGTGCCAATAATGCCAAACAACCAACAAACAATAATTCCAAAAATATAAAGCATTCTTTTGATAGTTATTAAATGTTGCAATGATGTAAAACACACAATTTTCATAAACCATTTAAGCTAGCCACGAAACCTAGGGGAATAACAGATTAAAATCTATAATCAAAAGCACATATCAAAACATCATTAAAATTAAATGAAACGACAATTAACAAATATCCTCCAGTAAAAATCAAATGCGTATTCTTCAATCATTCGATATCTCCATCGATAAGATTCTAACTGCCTCAAGAGATTTCGTTCAATGCTCCCACCAGAGCCAAGGCTTGCACAGACTCCCTCTGGGATGATACGAACTCTTCATCCGTACTGATAAGGTGGCCCGATCATTTGGTGGAGGCAAGAGAATCTTTAGTTTAATTAAACATCAGAGGTCTTTGTTTACGCAGCATGGTGGATGCTAATTAATTATTGATATTCCACTTCAGTTCCGGCGGCTGATAACTTCGATATCGGACAGGACTTTACAGTGTATGTGCAAGATAACTGTAGGGACGGACTTTTAATGCTACATTATGGATGAATTTTGTAAACGTCCCAGTTTCTTTGTGGTTGAACGAAATGAAAATCTAGAACTAATCTTTTCTTCCCTAATATTTAATTTGTTGCCAGATTTATTAAACTTTCAGGTTGAGATTATTTACAAAAAATTGTAATGCATGATTTTGAAATTTTAACTTGACTTAAAACTTAATTAATTTCGTAGCATGTAAAACAAGCATATTTATTTATGTATATTAGTTCTTAGGATGAGTCCAAATTTTTAGGTCACATTTTTAAACTTTATGTCATTTAAAAGACAAACAAATATTGTCATTCCTAGAGAATGTAAATTGGAAGATATGTGTTTTCATTGAACAAAGGACTTCTACAAGAACAAGACTTCTCCCTTCACAGCAGTGAAATGTTTCTTTCATATAAGATGCAAGCGATAAGACGGATTATATAAAATGCTTCACTTAAGACAAAGTCGAACGATTTTATTCAATATCCTTTAATTATAGTTTGATGAAAGCTTTTTTAAATACAAATGATGCTATAGACATTGAAGTTATAAGACTTTTACATTTTTTCTTAAAAGTTAATTCGTGGATTTTTTTACCTAAACAAATGAAAGTTTGTGTGTGGTTGTTTTCTATAAATTGTAAATAAATATTTTTTTAATCCATAACATATGGCACATGACTATTTGGTTTTTCTTTGTTTTATTTCACGTTTAAGACTAATATTTATTTAATATTAATTGCATATTAAAAATCTTGTTGTATAATAAGAAATTTATTTATTCTTGTTTTATTTTATAAGCAAAAACACAATTTCAGCGCAACATTTGTAAAATATTCTAGCGTATTGTTTTAATAAATCTTGATACAAGAATAGGATCAACGAAGTTAAGACTTATTAAAATCGGGAAAATGACAATTTTTGTGTCAAAATGCAGAAAAATGTACACGAGTTAAGAAAGCGCCACTACCGTTAATGTATTAGTTGTATTCAAATTCGTTTTTAAAGGCTCTTCTGGACTTATTTTCCTAATTTTTTAAAATTTAGAACATACTTTATTTTTATTACTTGCTAATGATGCATGTGATACATTTGATTTTTCATTATTTTTAGATTTGTGCTACGATTTAAAAATTAAAACTATTCATGTTTTAGAATAGAATAAATGAATACGCTTGATTGGAATTTCTTGAGGGCTGTAGGGTTTAAAATATTGTTCCTTCTTAAAGTTTTTGCTTTTGCGGTTTCTTTTACAGATGGTTGTTCATAAAGCATAAACAATGCCTTGATAATGAACTCTTGTCAAAAATAAAAGTTTGTTGATTGAAGTATTCACTCGTTCCGAAACAACTGTTTCTTTGTTATACGTTATTAAATATACCACTGTCAGCTTAAGTACGGCTGAATAAAACAAAGGGTATTTACAATATAAAAATAGTTTTGTTTTTTAATGTTTACATCAGATAAGAACTGTAATTCGGATGTGTAAATTATAGTCCTTTTGAGAATTGTAATAACAGAAATATTGAAAAAGGGAAAATTTTATTTTTTTAATAATTAGGAAATCTATATTCTACTCATGCAATGAAAAATTCCTTTTGAGTAGATCCATTGATGCTCTATAATGGTGACAAATAATTAAATTTGCTTATTTTATTCGCACTAAAATGAAGTGGTTTCTTCAATTATTTTAATGTAAACACACTATAGCTACAACAAAATAAGTATATTTATTTTTTGTAGTATTTTTCAAAGCCAATATCTGGATCAATTTAAAAATGATGAATTATATACACTTTCTATATTTTGTATATTTTAATTGATTTTGGATATTAAAGTTTTAATGCATTCGCAATAGTTTGGTAATATTGGCTTTTTTAATTCTCTGCCTACATTATAGTCTGCCTCTTGTTGTTTTTTGTACGTTTTACATTTATTTTTCATAACCAACAGTTTCTTTGTAATGACATTTTCTGTAATCTTCCAAAAATAAGTAAATAAATTTGTTATTGTGTTTCTCTCGGAACTATTTTCATGAACAATACCAACAATGTCTCAATGAAGCGGTACATTTTACTGTTTCTACAGCATCAGGTAGACTGCAGAGTTAAAACTTCATCACCATACACCATTTATATTCTATAACAAATTAGCGTAGTAAGTGTATCTATCTTTTAATCTACATGTTTATCATGCATGCTTTCTGCAATCTAAGACGAATTTTGCAGAACATCTATAAAAAGATTGATGCAAAATCAGAAGATATAGTCAATTTTGTAAACTTTTAACAATGCAAAAACACATATGCTGGATTCTTATTTTTACTACTATTTGAACTATTTTCTTGAAAATGTATAGGATATTGTTTGATTCTCTCTTACGAATGCTTCAAGGTCTATGCAATTCGAGCAGATATCATTCTTTACATATTACTTCAAAACGGCTATGAGCTGGGAAAATACTTCTTAAATCGTACTCGGAATGAGAAATATTTAGTAAAAGTAGCACAATGAAAAACAAAGGGAAATGTATATATTCTTTTCCACTTGCTGCATTCTATAAATATAACTGAAAACTTACACTATTATTCTATATTGCTCGTTTCAGGATGAGATATATGTAAAGACATCACATTTGTAATTTGTAAAATTTTATTGTAAGTGCAAATGTAACGATGGACTTGACAATTCGTGCAACCTACTTCAATTTGAATTTAATATGGCAATATAACACGTTCACACTAAAATTGGAAAAATACTGGCATATATAATTTACTTTTTTCTATTTAAATAAAATCAATAAAGTTATAAAAGAAACAGTACGCAGTTTGGATTCTTAAAACTTCAAAAAATGATAGTTTGTTTTGCAGTTTCCTTTATCGGAAATCTACCATAAAAACATTTATCTAAACATTTTAGATCAATTCAGATATATTTCGATAGATACTATTATTATTGCATTACCCATAAATTCTAACCCATTCACATATTTTATTGTATAAGGTAATACAAACAATAGTAATGTACCACGATCTACATGTCATCCCTTCGGAGATTTAATGAAAGTTTTTTTTCACATTTAAAAAAAGAAAATTACAGTCCCAATCATATTTTCTACTCTTATCTATAAAATACTAAGTCTATGCATCAATCTCTCTCAAGTGTTGAAAGATTCATTTTTAATCCGTGGAATTTTATTCAAAGGATAATGTTCATAAAGTTTCATAACACCCTTCTTTACCCTCTGAGCGTTGTGAGACTTGCGAGTAGTGTAGTGTTGCTTTTAGCCCACAACACACATAATGACTAAATAACCCCATCTATCTAACTAATTTATAGATTTTTTTTTTAACCTTTAAAAATATTCTATTGGTCCCTTCCTTGGAATGTTATCTTTTGGAACGATTGTGTTGGCATATTTTGTAGAATAGAATACTATGGAAAGATCATGTTAGTGTGTCCTTTCCTTAGAATAGAATTCAATGGAAATATTATATTGCTAATTTATTTGCAATAGAATCATTTAAAGATTATAATGATAAAGACAGTCAAAACTGGTTAGAAGTCATGCAAGGAAGACTGCAGTTTGCAAGGTGGAATTATGCGTGTGAACTCCTCAGAGGGTTAATATAAATCTAATGTTTTAAAATTATCTCTTACCATCAAGTCCTTTGAACTACATGACAGCAATGTCATTTCCACCTCAAAATCCACCACATCTCTCCCAATGAACAATTCAGACTTTGTGTCCGGTGTAAGGGAAATCAGTCTCCAAATTAAATCCTCCCCTGGAAACCAATCAAGAATGTTTTTTCTAGTAGTTCCTATTAAAGATTCTGAATTTTCTCTGGATTCTGATTCGGTTTTCCAGACATTTCGGGGAAGTAGTCATTTCTTATGTGCCCTTGTCACAAAATTCCTTGTCAAATTAAGTTCGGATTGGAGCTGAGAAAAACGACGTAATTGGAGAACAAATGGGAGTCGGCCGGCTGTTGCCACGGCTTTCTTGGAACACTTTCTGCTTTTATCCTTTCGGCGTGATGAATTTTCTTCCTTGCTCTTAGAACAACAAGATGACAATCTTGTCGACAAGTTGAAATTGTTCTGAACAGCTTAGAACTTGTGTCGTAATGTTTTTCTTCGATGAGACATTTCTACTGAAATTCTTGAGTGGTTCTATTAGAAACGGCAGTGAGAAAGCAGCTTTGGATTGCTTTGTTTCGGATTGGAAAGTTAGCGACAGACGTTATATCTTGAGGAATTAATTATTTGACATGCTTGAGTTTATTTTTAAAATGGTACTATGATTGCTTTAAATGTTCACAAAGCTTGCTTTTAACTCAATATCTGGGAATATTTTGAAATAGATTTAAAATTCATCTGAGCACCATTGGTATAAACTGAAGGAATTTTAGAGATAGAAAACGTATTTCCTTTTAAGAGAGAAAATGTTAAGCCAAAAAATAATAATACCAAAATTAAGTACCAATGTTCTTCATGTAAAATTCTTTTTAACTTTAACCTCATTAGAAATGTATTTTTAAAGGTTCAAAACTGCAACAGACTTCTCTAACAAGACTGAGAAGAGGGCACACAAGATATATGACTTTTGTTAGAGGAATTAAGAACTTTCCAAAATGTTCATATTCTGCAACTCCTTCCCATATTTTGGATTGCATCGGTTATTCTTTCAGACAGCTCTATGATGAGCAGGAGTTATTGCTGTACGACTTGAAAGACATGTTTGTACTACGTCTAGATTTCACCTTGATCAAGGGAATCAGTAAGAACAACAGAAATTCATTAGTTATACTGGGGTATCCACTAAGGAAAATGGTATTCAGCATTTAAGATCTCAATTTCATGAAATTTTCATGACCATTTTCATGAAAATTATCGCTTCCAAGAATGCTGCTACAATTTAGTATGCATCCGAGCAGTGTTACATTATCAAATCTTAAAAAAAACTATTTATTAAGATTGAATGAAACGTATTTTTACCACGATTGAATGAAGTAAAATTATTATTAAAATGAATCACTCTACTTTTTCTGTTAAACTCTATGCACTCATGCATGCAGTGAAATGATTTTTAATGTTTTATGCAGTGTTCGGCATGAAAACTTCTTGAACTATTAAAAATTCTGATCATATTTTAAAAAATAGAAATTTATCGTTTTCAACATAATGAAGACATAAATTTCTGTTATTACTTGCATAGACTCGAAATGTATTTCAAAGAAATGTTATGTATTACTATGTTTTCTCAATCCCCAAACAACCTCGACGTCATTATCTTAAGTAAAAAATATGTTCAAATCTTAAAAGGGATTTGTTGCACGCTAATAAGCTCAATTAGAACAATAATAAGGAGGAAAAGTTTCCTTTATCTATCTAATAAAATATAGGAAATTGGATAGCAAATAAGCACCAACTTAACATATATAACATATAACTAATATTTCTAAACGTGATCTCGGAAAGCTTGATTTTGCTTAGGATATTTTCAACTATTATTAGATGAAAAACTATATAGTCGTCGCATAAGTTAATAAATATGTGATAAAAGTTATTCTGGTGGTGGTCTGTCGAAATCAGATATGTAGCGTACACTGACTTACTGAATAAGTGAGTTAGCCCACAAATTAATATATGTTTAACTGACTTTTATTTCATTAATTTATTCCCGTGCTTCTTAATGAACACTCCTTATACTAATTAAATATTTCTGCAATTCTTTGTACATATGCTACATGCACTTCGTCAATTACGTGTATATTGTTCGTTAATTTAGTTTGTGTTTCAATTGGTCGTTACACAGAATTACTTAAATTTCTTGAAAGCTCTAAGAGTAATAAATATTAAGTTTTCTTCTAATAAATGTATTTTGAGAGTTCAAAATCGAATTAAAAATTGTGAATGTCTTTTAAGTCTACTTAAAATGTGTATCTAAACTTATACACTTTGTTCCTAAAATGAGTCGTCATAATTGAGTACGGAATTTTTAAACGCTTTATATAATAGTACTTACTGAATTTCACAAATAATTGACAACTGAGTTATGAATATTTCTAATCAAGGTTTAAAAGTGATATAAATTGTATACCTGTGGTGATAGTCGCTGCTGTCAGGGAGTGAAATCCTCCATCAATTAAACATATTTATAAAAGTTCACACACTCCTTTCAAAGAATCCACAAATGTGTTTTACGTTAGACTCAAGAACACGGTATTATCAACAATTGGAGATAATTTTAGGATATGGTTACCTGCCTCAAGTTTGTTGTGCGTACTTCCACTTAGGCGCAAGTGGAAGCATCCAATATGGCAGGGAAAAAATAACTTTCATGTGTAGGGGTTTATTAAATTAAATTAAGTTGAAATTAGTTGATTTTTAGGAGGATAGTTAATTTGTAGGAGAGAAAAAGGTAATTAAATCGAATTATGTGGCATTGAACCCAGTGACGCTGCCAACCCAGCTCTTGTACTTACAGAGCACTTGTAAAGGGAGGAATAATTCAAGGATCAGTTGAAGCGAGAAGCGAAATTATGCTTCTAGTTCCTGGATGGGAGCAAATGCTATCCTGCACCAGTATTACCAGCGTTTCAAGGGTGATGGGTTCTAGTATTCAAACGGCCGCTTAGGGTGGTTGTGGAAAAGGGGTAGTTATGTCTGTTTCGAGATGGATTAAAGAATACGTCTTGAACTTGAATTGCATAGTTAGTGTTTTGGGAGTAGTATTATAGAATTTATGGAATAGTATCTAAATGGGTGGGTAATGGAGGTCAATATTTAAGTCCTGATGGAGGACAGCATTTGAAATGTAACATGGAGCTTCGATTAGGATTCGAAGCATTTTATTTTGGATGACAGTAATAGTATGAATTTGTGTTTTTTGCTGCAAGGACTCAGATTGGGACTGTATTGGTAATTATGGATTTTAAGATTTGCTTAATGAATCTGAGTTTATTAATTTTGTAGTTCCAATGATTTTAAAAAACATAATTCTAATTCTTACAAAATGCACGTTACTGGGATAAATTAAGTGCTCGTGGTGTTGAATTAGTTTTGCAATATGTACACTAGAGACATTCACGATCACTCTCAGAAAGTTGGATTTCCTTACCGTGAGTGCTGCGGCGAAACCTCTCTCAACATATCTGTATCGTAGTCTATAAATATGCAAATCTAAGCGTCTTTCTTAGAGATAATAAATAGAATCAGCCTTTTAAACTAAGTTTGAATGTTTTAATCCATCAGAGAGCTTAACATTGTCTAGAATCTGTAGACGGATTTGATTGTCCTCAAAGATTAATAACGGCTATGTGAGTTCAAGATTAAAGTCATTAAGCAGTCTGCATGGCTAAATACCTTTTCGACAGGTTTCAGAGACTGACGCGTAAATCTGCCTCGATCTTGAAATATACCGGTAATAGTAATCTTTAGACAAAATGTAGTTCACAGTGAAAGAAATAGTTTTTTTAAAAAGTTTAACACTTCTGAATACATTGTGACCCAGTAGTTAGAGCCCTGGTCTTCGATTCAATATTTTATGCGTTTGAATCGTGATCATGGCATGGATGTTATTAGCTGTAGGTAATCAAGTTTAACTCTAGAACATGGCCGGCACTCCCGTTTCCTTAAAATGGTCGCTGGTGTCGTTTCGAACCCGAGGATGGTTAGATTTGCAGGATATTTTCCTGTCCTTATTGCCTGTGTTTTACGTTTGTTTAATCAGTAGACAGATCCTTCTTTTCATTGTCACTCAGCGAAATTAGAGGATCTCTAATTGAGAGTGTAGCGATTGAAAGATCGATTGGACGTTCTGTAGCAATGAGTCTACCATCTTCTCAATATCACATGTTCACTTCTTTAACAAGGTCTCATCGAGTGTTGTAATTAAGAGTAACGGGGATAATTCGTTAATGCGGAAACTAACAATTCTGCTAGTTGCCAAGCTTGACCCCTGTCCAATGTATGCCTGTGTAATCCCAGTCAGTTTCAACATTTGCGGAACTCGTACTCCTATCAATATCCCCATCTTCTTGGCCCTTTCCATTCGTGAAGGCTTTAAGCTTATCATGATAGTTCCAGATGTGCTCTCTTTGATATTCAGAATGAAGTGTTAAAGATAACTCTGATTCATTATACACAGACTAATTTCTGTTCTTTAAATGACTGCTTTGAGTGTTTACATTGTTGACAAAAAGAGGATGAAGTCAGTTTTACCCTTCTTTACAAATATGAAATTCTTTTGATCTAGAATTCTCATAACTTTCTCTTGACTTTATTGAGATCAAATACAAGGGTCCCTTCGGTATTTAATTCAACACCAATGAAGGCAGAAATGATGATAGCTGCTTTTCAGCACTCACCATATCCTATGCACTGTATGGAAACATTAGGTATTTCCGATGTGTTGTGACTTTATTAGAAGGCTAATACTTTCCACCTTGGGCTTCAGGTACTTGTTCTTCATTTCCATCATCACCACAAATTACGAGGAGTGTTCAAATGAAAAGGTACGAAACGTCGTAAAAACCAAACCGGTTGAAATTTGAATATGCAGCTTTGGGATAACGTAGTGAGACATCTAAAGAAGCGAATGCACGAGTACCGGCGTGGTTGTGCGCATGCGTGGGCGCCCGCACATGACGCAGAAGAGAAGCATGCAGTTGTGTGTTCCGTCCAATTGACGCGGCAGTGCGTGTGAGGACATCATGGCGTTCACATTGCAAAATTCGACGATTGAGGAGCAGCGAGGTGTTATCAGATTTCTGATTGCGGAAGGTGTTAAACCGGTAGGTGAGATACTCCGTAGCCTACGCAAGTCCATCAAGAGCAAACGGCCTGGGCTGCTCACGGAGGGAGTGATTCTGCTCCACGATGACGCACGTCCACACGTCTCCAGGGTCACACAAAGTGTACTGGACAAGTTCAAGAGGGAGCAGCTTGAGCATCCGCCCTGCAGCCCGGACATATCGCCGTACAACTTCCATCTGTTTTGTCCGCTAAAAAACATCTCAAAGGGTAGCGCTTCAACTCGGACGACGAACTGAAGGACACAGTGGAGGACTGGCTCTTGTCACAGCCACAGGAATTCTGGGAACAGGGAATCCTTCGGCTCGTGAAACAGTAGGATAGTTGTGCTCAGTCCTCTGGTGATTACTTTTGAATAAAGACTTCAATTATACCCACAGTGTCGTTTCGTACCTTTTCATTTGAACACCCCTAGTAATTTGATTAGTATTGTTTCCATCACCACCACAAGTTAATTTGATTAGTATTGATACATACTTTTTACATTCATAAAGTCATACGTATTCCAATCGCCTCTGACTTTTGATTCGTCTGTTGTGCTCAGGTAAATCTGGCAAGCTCATTTTACTTGGTCTTAATACTTGTAAACTTAAAATTAATTATTGATAACTTAAATGCTTATATATATATATATATATATATATATATATATATATATATATATAACTTGTCCTCAACTCTTGTTAATAACACGTAGCTTTAATTATAAGCCCTAAACCTAATATTTTAAACAAGCCATCAAACAATAATTGCAATTTTCAAATTATTATACTACTTGGATTTACTAAGATGAGAAATGAATAATTTTACGTGCATGTGCTTTCTGTTTTTCTTGTTTATTTGTGGTTGTATTCTGTTTACACATCAGCGATTTAAGTTGTATTGCTTCTTGGTTCCTTTCAATAGAAGATGAGGATAATATTTTAGTCATTTAAATGACTAAAATATTGTCCTTCTTTGCTAGCAGTTGTACAAACATTTGATGTTTTGAGAAACATCCCTATTTCATGAAAACAATTACCAAGAAATGGGTAGCTAATTAATGTCGCACTGGATCAACACAACGGGCTATTGGCGACTGTTCGGGATCAATCCTGGAGGGAGAGATCCGAGGACAACAGGTAATTTTGAAGCACGGTCAGATGACGAGGCAACACCTGAGCTAGCACCCACTCTCCAAACTTCCATTCCATGCCAACGTGAGAACATTTGAGGCCACGACATGTTTAAAGTGAGCAAGTCCCCGTGTACTGGAACGACGGTCTTTTGTTGGACCGAGTTTCGATCTCACAAACCTCCGGTTCCTAATCCGATGGTTCATAGTTCATAAAAGGGCAATATCATGGTTCATAAAAGGGCAATACTTAAAAAGTATTAATAAAACATTTAACTTAAACAACTGAAATGACTCAGTGCCTGCAAAATAAATGCAAGATGCCCTATTTTGTCGTAACCCTCTGAACATCACGATTTTTCCGACTAATGTAGTATTTCTATTACACCACAACACACATTATGGCAAAATAACTGCATCCATTGTATGAAAGAATCCTAAGAAAGATTCTATACGTCCAAAGGCCAAAGAGGGCCGCGGTGGCCCGGTTGGAAGAGCAACGGACTAGCAACCGAAGGGTTGCGAGTTCAAATCCAGCCAAACACCGCCGTGTACAAAGGGGGCTGGTGCACGTTAAATCTGTCGTGGCCTCAAATGTCCTCACGTTGGCGTGGTGTGGAAGTTTGGAGAGTGGGGTGCCAGCTCAGGTGTCGCCTCGTCATCTGACCGTGGTTCAAAATTACGTGGTGTCCTCGGATCTTTCCCTTTGGGATTGATCCCGGACCGTCACCAATAGCCCATTGTGTTGCTCCAGTGTGACGTTAATTGAAATTCCCCCCCCCAAAGGCCAAAACTGATTTGAATTCATGCAGGGAATACGGATTGTGAGGTAGAAATATGCGTGTAGGCCCATCAGTGGGATAACTTTCCTCAAACTAATTTCATCTTATTGCATGTTACGAACTACCACAGTTAAATCAATTTTATCAGAAAACTCACACATAAATAAACACAACTTTAATTAAAGTAATATACAACGTATATAGTCCAACATTGAAATACTAAACGTAATATTCAATTGATGATTAATAGTGTTGTGCTAATAAGTTGTTAGACTGTATCACCACTTTCATAAAGCATTTTAATCCATAAAGTAATACCTTAACTCTCATTTCTCAGAAGAAAATAAACGCTTATACATGTTCCTATCTCATAAAACATTTTTAATTAGATTCCAGTACCTTTACAGTTGATGTCACCCCCCTAACAGATAGCTAAATTATAATTAATTTTCCCATGGCTTGCACTTTAACAAAACTGTCAGTTAAAATACTAAAATATTGAACAATTCTTTCTAGTTTATTTCGTTCAAATTAAGGCTACTAAAAGAGGAAATTGAGACGTCCAAAGCCTATGTGTAAAAAACACTCGAAGTATGAAATAATATTTAAGTTCCAATGACCCAAAGAAATCTTTGAAGATTGCTCGCGTTATTTTCTTTCACCATTCCTTAATTAGATAAGCGCCAAAGATTTATTGTTTACTCCCATAAAAATCAGCTTTTAAAGATAACGGACTTCTCGAAGATAAAAAGTTGTAGTTTTTATTTTCACCGAAACTCTCGTTTCCTTACGTTCTGTCTCCTCAATGGCCAATGCCGTCGGTCATTGATTTTACTTTGTTTGGAACTGTCAAAGGTTTATTGGTTTTGACAAGTCGTATGTCTTTAATGGTTATTTTCCTTACTGATATCCTCCACTCCAGTATATTTTGCTCTTTTGTATAGAGGAATAAAATATCAAATCAATGTTTCCGTCAGATGTTTGAGACAGTGATAGATCATCTCTTAATAGAAATTGCAAATCTATGAGACAAACGAAAAAAGCTTTAGAGTTGTAAAATGCATATGTGATAAACATTACTTATTCAAACAATTTAATAAGTTTATTTAAGTGAATTCTAATTAATTTAAGCATTTAAACCAGTGATTTTCAACCTCTTTCATTTCATAGCACACATAAACTAAGTACTAAAATGCTTAGATTCCCCTCATTTTTTGTCAGATCGGAAAAAAATATGTTTTTTGCCGATCTGACAAAAAGTGTATAGTTTTGACTGAATGAAAAAATAACAATAGAAATTTCTTTCACTTTTTATTCCAAAGTGACTTCAAAAAATTTTTGGAAAAAAATTTATTTAAATACTTGGTAATAAAAATAATATCTAGCATTAGTTTTATGGAAACAAAATGAAACCATTGGGAAAAAAACAAATTTTACACAATTTAAGCCGATTCATCATCCGTAGGACACACAAGTGCCATTCTTGTGACACACAGGTTCAAAATAATTTATTTAAACAATTAAGAATATACTGCTGACATAGAGAGCAGAACAGCTAATATTCAGAACTATGGAAATCATTGAACTGGTTCACAAACATGCCCAGTTGAAATTGAAAACAATGTGTTTAGAATGGATTGGAATACAGTTCAACTTATACATTCAATATATTTCAATGGAAAACTGAACTAGCCAAAATATAATTTCATAAATATGATGTTCCTGTCTGATAAAAAAATTGGTCGTAACTTCAGATGAAAGACTTAAATATCTTTCAAAAAATATTTAACAAATCAACTAAATAAGGCTCATTTACACTTGTATGTCTGTCTGAATGGGTTCTCCGTTTTCAGATCTTTCGAACTAATGAGCAACGAGAAAGGGAATGATTAACAGTTTCAGTCACTTCCGATCTCGTCGTTCATTGGCTGGGAGGATCCAAATGCGGAAATTGAATTCAGTTTCAGAGTAAATAAACTTTTAAGTGTTTTTAAAGTGGTAGATGAAGCGAAGAAAATGCATTTAATTTCTGGTAAGTAAAGTGTTCATTAAGGAATCACATGTTAGACCTTAAGTCCAATGTCTGTAAAAAGAAACTTACATTTTAGTATAACGGTCAATTAGGAACTGTTAACATTGCTTTAAACATATTTATTTCATTATAAGTTAGATAGTAGTACATTTTGCCATCGCATCATTTCGTTTTCTAGAATAAATCTAACAAGAACAAATAGCAAATGGTATAAAATATATCTAAACTATCTTATCAAAGGCTGCAAATAGAACCTATTAAAAGTGTGTCTGTCATTATGAATAAATGCACCTCTCTTTAATGTTTTACTGAATAAAAAAGTACTCCTTAGCTGTAGATGAAAATTTTATTTAACTACAAAAATTAAATTTTATTACCACAAATATCTTATTTTACGTATGCCGAATTTATATTTTGAAGAATAAATTGTCTTATAGTCTAGTATTCGTTACAATTTAATAAGGAAGGACTTCATTTTTCAATCTTAACATTTAAATTTCTGATAATGTATGCTGTATAAACTATACTTCTCAATCTGGTATATTAAATTATTTTAAATGTGATTATTTTACACTATAGAGCCTTTTGTCTAATCGATATTCAAAAGTATAACACTGTCGAAGCAGGAGTGAATGTTGGAAACCATTTTTAAATAGACCGAAATTTATTGTATATAAATGTTTAAAAATTATTCGCAATGAGCGGCTTTTTCAGTCAAGCTAAATACAGGTGATGGTAATGATTTCGTTGTGGAACGTACTTTGTACTTTTCCGGAAGTGATTTTGCTTGTTTTTCTAATATTATTTAGTAAGTTGCCGAAAGAAATTCCAACGAATGAATTTCCAATTAATATATAAAGTTAATGGATCAGCATCAATTAGTTTAAGCACCATATATCGACGAAACGGCGATAAGTTACAATTTAAAGTAAACCCGATATTTATCATGCGAGAGCATTTAGGTGAATGGAAGGAAAATCTTCGCATTTTGTCTGGTTTGTTTGTTTACACTGGAAATCCCTCTCCCACAAAGATAGTTAAACATTCGTTTAACTATCCTTTGTTATAAATAATAAATCGCAAATGTTCATACGCCCTCTTTTTTCCTACGTACTACTTAAATTCACATCAGGAAAATAACCAGAATACTTCTGATGAAAAATGACGCGGAAGAAATCGCATTTCGATAAAATTCGATATTTTGAAGCTTGCAAATGTTGATTGATCTGGAGGCGAGATTTATGTTGTTTAACATGCTCGAAAGAAAACGCACTTCTCTGCTATAGAAATATTTTCTTTGAATGTCTAGAAGTTTATATTATGGAACCTACTTGAACATCGATTCAAACCTTTACAACCAACTCAAATCCGTAACAGACAGGGAGATTTTTCTATGTGGATATTGCCTCTGTGAAAGCTGAATGGAAGTTTCAATAGATCTCTGTTCACATCTGTGCGCAATAGGTTACTTAGGATAGATATATTAGGGGAATAGGTATATTTCTCTTTCGATATGTGAATGTTTTTTTTTTAACTTCAAAGTCAATTTTAGTTTTAGAGATGGTATTGTAGACGGAAACATCACAATAGCGTAGGTAAAAGTTCAACTTTTCGAACGTAAAAATAATGTTGACAACATAAATATATGTTTGTTATCTAGATTGTTTTAATGCCTTTTTACACATAATAGCTAACAAATCATCATTCAATAATCATATTTGAGGAAATTTAAGCATAAAATTCAAGTTGAGTTCTTATTCATTTTCTATTTTTTTTAATTTATAGAGTGGAAAGAATATTGATTCAATTGGTTCAATTTAAATGAAGTTTTTGTTTAATACAGAGTAATAATGCCATTCAAATTAAAAAGAGCTATTACTTATCTTACATGGCATAAATAAAGGTGCATCCAATCTATTAGCCTGTAAGCCCCTTAAGAAGCAGCACATGAAGGTGAATAAACTGGTCTGAGGAACAGATGAGATAGATGTCGTGCTTGTGCGAGGCCTGAGCTGAATTGCATTTGGAGGACGTTCCTAACCCAGTTCGATTTTCAAAATTAAGGACTAAAATGTATCATACTTTTTGTTTACTAAAAATCAGCGTTGTAAAATAAAAGAAAAAGATAAGCTGAAAACATTGAAAAAATATTATGTTAATAAAGATAAAAAAAAGAGGTTGATTTGCCCTTACACCATAAAAACCCTATATAGATTTATTAAACCAAACCTATTTGATTTAATAAAACAAAATTTTACACATTAGGTTTTTGGGGGTAGCTCAGGTGGTAGAGTCGTGGTTTAGCAATCCGAGGGTTGCGAGTTCTGAACTCGATCGTAAGATCGTCGTGCAGGGGGGGTTGGTGCACGTTACATCTGACCTCATCATTTGGCCATGGTTCAAAATTAGGATGTGTTATCCTCGGATCTTTCCATTCGGGATTGATTCCGGACCGTCGTCAATAGACCTACTGCTGTTTTGTTCCAGTGCAACGCTATTTCTACCTTTTATATACCTTAAACATACGTTTTATTTTGATTTTAAGTCTGGATGCCTCATCTAGTACTGTTGAATATATATTGTTTAGTTTTCTATCATCGGACTAGCTCCCGTTGTTCCGTTTTAACACTTAAATACTAGATACAACAAATATGCTTGTATACTTTTGGCACCCTTAAATAAGTGTCACAAGTATATTTTGATGATCAACCTGTTACGTTTTCTCAACAAGTCAAATATCTAGGAGTCACACTTGACCCATCCCTAACTTTTGGCCCCCATATAAACAGTATATAGTTATAAAAGCAAAAAAGAGTCTCACGATTCTAAAGAAAATTTCTAGTATAGATTGGGGCGCTGACGCCCAGACTCTTCGAACTACCTATTTGCCCTTAATAAGCCCTTTCCTCGAATATGCTCTTCCAGCCTGGATCGCAACTTGCAAAACCAAACTCCAAAAGATTGACAGAATTCAGGCTAGTGCCTCCCGAATCATTTGTGGAACTCTTTTCTCCTACCCAGCAAATATATCTTAATTCGAAGCTAATCTGCTATCGCTCCAAAACCGTAGAAAAATCATTTTTGCACAGTTTATCTTTAAAAGAATTAATGCGCCAGAAGGACACATGACAGGAGAATTTATCAAGGGATGGAAATTTCATGTAAGATTAAAAAGACCCTCACTTCTCCATATAGCAATTACTGGCAGACTAACTGATATCGCTATAAACTCTCATCCATGCACTCATGCCCCTCCACATGAATAGCGACCTACAATGACATTTAAAACGCAACTAATATCTGAATGCTCCAAAAAAGAGGACGAACCCTAACTTTTAAAAGCCCTAGGCCTGCAAACAATAGAAACAGAACCAAAAGATATAAATATACGAGGGCTGTTCAATAAAGAATGATCATAATTTTTTAATGGTGATTAAAAATCAAGAAAAATAAAATTCATATTGCATGTGTAGCGGGATAAGTCAAGAATAGATGGCGCCAGTTTCACGGTCATGACGTCACTGCTGCGGCCTTGGCAGCCGGCCAAGTATGCCTAGTTTTACTTTCACCTACGGCAAAAATGGATGTGACACGCGACGAGCAATACGCTGCATTGAAATTTTGTTTTCGCCTTAAAAAATCGTCAGCTGAAGCCTATGTGATGCTACAGGAAGCTTATGAGGAGTCTGTCCTTTCCTATAGCACAGCTAGAAGATGGTTTAAAATGTTTAAAGAGGGGAGACAATCGATTTCAAAGGAAGGTGGACCCGGGGCACCAATGAATGCTCTAACGGAAGTAAACATCACCACCACTGCTGTGATAGTGAGAGAAGATCGTCGAATCACATTAAGAGACCTATCAGAAAGAATGAACATTTCATTGGGTGCCACTCACACGTTGCTCACAGAAAAACTGCACATGACAGGTGTTTGTGCGCGGTGGGTTCCAAGACTGCTCATTCCCAAACAAAAGGATGTGCATGTGGAGGTTTGTTCGGAATTGAAATCAAGGTTACAAAATGATGGAATGGTACTTTCGAAAATTATCACTGCTGATAAAAGTTGGCTTCATCATTATGACCCTGAGTCCAAGCAACAGAGCTCTGTGTGGAAGTCTCCTTCTTCACCAACAACGAAGAAGGCGAGAGTGGTTGCTTCTGCTGGGAAAGTTATGATCATATCACTTTTCGGTGTTCAAGGAATGGTGTATCAGCATGTCATATCACCACATACAACTGTAACTGGAGAACACTATAGAGATGTACTGAAAACCCTCCAAGGCCACATCCATCGCAAAAAGCCCCATTTGAAAGCAACAGGATGGATGCTACACCATGATAACGCAAGGCCGCATATTGCTAATGTTGTTGTTGAGTATCTTTCAAAAATCAACGTCACGTGTGTTCCCCATCCTCCATATAGTCGTGATTTAGCACCAATGTGATTTTTTTTCTTTTCCAGAATTTGAAGAAACACCTCCGGGGAAAGCGTTTTTCATCATCACAGGCAGTGGTGAAAGCTACGGAGGCGGTTTTGAAGGACCTGTCAAAAAATGGCTTCCAGCATGTGCTTGAAGATTGGAAAAAAGGTGGGATAAATGCATTGCATGTAATGGGGAGTATTTTGAGAAAGACAATCAAAATTTGGAGGATTAGTACAGGTAATTATTTGTTATTAATTTATTATAATTCTTTATTGAACAGCCCTTATTTTTTTACAGATGGCTTTTTGAAGATAGTTCATCCAGAAGTGGCGTCTTCATTACAGATGAATTCGGTTCAAAAGAAATTCAAATCAAGAGAATAACTAAAATCTCCCTGCATTTGAAGCAAAATTAATAGCCGTATATGAAGCACTAAACGAAGTCCCTAAAAGTCAGCCCCTTTAAATAAATATTTACATTGATTCGCAGGCAGCAATTCTAGCAATTAAAAAATGCTTCACCAGTATTGATCCTCTTTTGAAAAAAATAGCCCTTATAATATTAAGTTTCAATAAAAACTCTAAATTAAATTTTCAATGGATCCCATCACATGTTGGCATTCCGGGCAATGTGAGAGCTGACTTATTAGGCAATAGCTGGAGCAAATAAACAACCTGACACAAGAGAAAGTACTGTCATGCTCTCAGAGGACGACCAGTTCGTACTTAAAAAGGAATTGCGCAGATCATCTCCAGTAGTTTTTTATCACTGGTACCTCAGTAGAACACCAGGAGAGCTGCTTGCCCTAAATTTGCCACGGAAAACTTTCTCTATGATTGCCAGGCTCCGATCTGACCATTTAAAAATGATTATCTTCATTGATGGCCAGAAATCCTTTCCCAACTGCATAAAGAGCGGCTTATTACCAGCCTCTCCCTCACACATCCTGAATTGCATTGAAGCCATACATGAAGACCTGTTTAAGGACCTATCTGTCATTGCCCCAAAACTTTTTTTTGCACAGACTCAACGACTTAGTGTAATTTGTTTTATTTTTTTTACACTGGGATAAGAAAGAAGAATATGCGCATTCGATAAAGATGCATAGTATTGTTGGAGTCTTTCGTAATTATTCATTTTCCTATTAGGAATCCACACTAAAAACAGATGACGCAAATATACATAAATATAAACTTTCTATAAATTTTATGTTCAGCCTGTCTCGAAGAGATACTTACTGCCAAATGATTAATGAATATTTCCAATATGGTGATGTCTGTTCCACGAGTACGCCTTGAAGATGCCAGGAAAAGGGTTAAAACTTAGCTATATGTTTCGATATCAAACTTACCGTTACTTAAATTAAAAAATAATAATTTCTATTTAAATTATTACGTGTTTTTCCACATTTTTCCACACCAAATAATTATGCGAAAGGGATAAAACCATTGCTTTAACAAACCCAAATAAAAATCACGGGCTATTTTCTTACGAATTGCAAGAAATGCGCAATAAAAATTAGGTCAATATCGCGTGTTATTCTTCCATTCAGTTTCACTGCTCTGAATATACTGTTCTTTCTGGCCTGTAGATGGCGACACGAGTTTACAAAATTTAGTTTAATTTCCAGAAATGCTCACTTTTTCTGGAATAGTAGATGGAAAGCCAGCCCCATTGCTGTAGCATAAACTTCAAATGAGCATAAGAAACAAATTGTTTCACTAAAAATTATTTGTATGGAACGAATGGAAAATGCAACAAATTTTCGAAAATTCTGAAAACACATATTATTCAAATCGCACATTACCAATTCGATGTTCAATGGTATTTTGATTTGAAAATGTTGTTTTAATACGAATACAAGTTAGTAATGCACTTATGAATTATTTCCGGAATGATGATGTTTCTTATTCTGTGTAAGGAAGCTTTAGAACTAAACATACTTAATTTAGGCTGTTCTTGCATAAGCAGTGAACCGTGATAGTCACCGCCATATTATTCCTTCATTATGTATATTCATTAGGTTAGCAATATTAATTAGGTTGCTAAGGTATCTCTCCCCCCCCCCCCACACACAAAAAGAATAATAACTTGTCCCATAGAATGAATACGATTTATTGTACGACTAATTACTTGAATAAAAAGTTTATACGTCAAATTTCAATACTTAACTTCATCCGCACAAGCTGCATACAAATTGTAAGCCTTTTATCATTACTATGAATGAGCATTTCGATTATTCTTATAGAAAACAACCTAAAGTATTCGAAAATTCCCAGTCTACACGATAGATATTGTTTCAAACAAAATATACGGATGACTAGATCTCAAACATAAAATTTATTATTATAATAAATGGTGAAGAGTAACTGACCAGGAATGATATGCGTGTCTCTCTGAACATGTTTACAGTGCTATATACACATGATATTATATAGGTTTTCATATTTGCAAACAATTGTTTAAATCAGAGGTTCCCAACCTTATTGACTGGAGGATCCCTTTTTAGAAGGAGCCCCTTAGGCCTACCCTATGTTTTACAAGTTAATTGTATTTAGGAGTAGTGTTACAGGGTGGAGGAAGAAGGGACATATAGTAAAGAGATATTTCAACAATTGCGAAAAGTCAATGCAATGACATATTTTAAAAACTTTGAAATTTAACATATCTCAATTTATTCCCAACTACCACCAATACACATAATATTGTTAAAATTGGCCATACATAAACGTTCTTCCTAAGTTCAATAAATCAACCATTTTGTTACAACAGATTTTATATTATTGGCGAGAGCGTCGTCTGCTAGTGGAGGCGCGAAATTCGACTTGCAAATTTAAGTTCAGAATGTAATTTCTAGTTTTCTTACTTTAATTCTAGGTTTCTTATTCTTTATTTAATTTAATTTAATTTATTTTATTTTTAATTGAGAACCACTGGTTTAAATGATTGCTATATGTCGTAAGAGCGTAAGTGGTTTTCGATTCAACTTTTAGTGTGATAGTAAATGCAGAATAGAAATGTTTCTATTGTAGATAAATATAAACCTATGAAATCAAATTGTTTTTAGATTGAAGTAAGTTCATTGTCCCGACCAAAACTGATACAAATATTCGTTCCCAATCGTTCCATTCTATGCCAAATTCTGTAGCACTGGTTTCCTTTAAAGCAAATTTTAAAAAGAAACTTATTCCCATTTTCTTTCATTAAGAAATTACATATTCATTTACTACTAAAACAGCGCTTTCAACACTACTGACGTTAAGTATAAGAAAATTGAAGTCGAATTTTATGAGAAAACCAAAAACGATTATTCGTGGAAGCATTTTCCAGTGAATTACATTATCCAAATCTCAAAATGTTTGAAAATTATATTATTCTTGTTTCTAATGCAATTATGTTTGTAAATTATAAGCAGGAATGGTTGAGTAGTTAGGGCATGAACTTGTGTTCTATGCATAAATGAACAATCCGGCGGAATCCTATTATATTTGCATATAATTATCTTTATGTTTTCAAGGAACTAAAGATATAAAGCTTATCTTTATCGTGCTTTGCGCAATAAAATGGGAAATAGCAATACGTCAAGGAAAATAATTGCAATAATATGTTAGGGTGCATGCCATACATCAATTGAATGCTCCCTCGAAATCGTTTCAGTGACTTGCAGGGACTGGATCACAAACCTCCAACCTATAAAATAGTTTTTGAAAGAAACGAGAAATTGTAAACTTACCATACATTAAAACCCCAAGTCGTGATCAAAAGACAAGCTGTATTATTCCTTGATTGAATTATGGATTCTCCAAAAATCTTAACAATAAGTGTTGTTACGGATAAACACATAATGGAAATACACAAGGATGCAGAAAGGAAGACATTTCTCGCTGGAGTTGAAGGAACGTACATAGATTTAGTGTTAAAATACTTAAACTGGGATTACGAAGCGGTAACTCCTCCAGACGGAGAATGGGGGCGTAAGACAGCCAATGGCAATTGGACTGGCATGATCGGCATGGTCTACAATGGCGCAGCAGACATGGCAATGAGACTCGTGGCCATAACAGAACAGAGAGTTGCAGATGTTGACTTCAGCATGCCTTATGGTATTGAACGCTCTACATTCGGTATACATAAACCAGGCTTGTTACCGAGGACATTTGCATTCGTTTATCCCTTTTCAGCGTCTCTCTGGGGGATGATCTTACTTGGTCTCTTGCTTATGCCGTTGGTACTGTCCATACTTCTGAGAACTAAACTGTCGTATGTTGATCTGTTTTTCCAGGTTTTCGGGAGTGTGTTACAGAAATCGCTGAAGATGAACTTCCATGCGCTGAGTGTGAAGACAGTGGTGACAGCATGGCTGTTTGGGGCAACTATCATATCACTCAGTTACTCTGGAGTCCTCTTGTCTTTCTTGACAGTGCCCCTCTATAAACCTCTGGTTCGTAACTTCAAGGATCTCTCGGCGGCAGTGAAGAAAGGAACACATCTCTGTTACGGTGGCAACGGGAACATTCATTACGAACTGCTTAAAGTCTCACACCAGGACTACTTGAAAGACCTGGGTGAAACAATCAGGAAAAATAACTGGTTTTGGAATGACATGACAGCTGCAGAGAAAGAGACCATCATCAGTGAGAACAGTGCCATATTGCGGACTGAGTTTTCTCTATCTATGTTGAGAGCCCAAACTATAAAAAAGTATGTATACATATCAAATGATTACCTTAGCTTCATACTAGTGGCAATACCAATGAGGAAAGACTTCTGCTGCAAAAGGAGATTGAATGACATGATATCAAGAACAAACAACGCGGGCTTACGGGACAAACTGCTGAGAGATGAGTTATTTAAAATTCGCCTAAAAGCAACAAAAAACGTTCCAGTGTCAGAGGTAAATCAAGAACTTACTGTTGAGGACATAGCAGGTCCACTTATGTTGTTGGTAATAGGGTATACTTTTGCTTTATTTGTACTTTTTGCAGAGATAATATGTAATTATGTAAGAAAAAGAGTTGGAACTTGAAATATTTTTATTTAATTCATCGAAACAAATAGTTCTTAAAATATCTTCTATCTATTTCTTTTCCCATTCATTGCGGTGGTTCACTGAGTTCCCCCGTTCGCTAACAAACTGCCAGTTGTATGCGGTGCAGGTTCAATTCCTCGCTGGATGTATTTCTCTCTTCTCTTCAGTAAAACTTTCCTTGTGTGTATCTCATTACTTGACATTGACTGTCTTGTTTTAGCGCAGCTTAGCCAAATATGGTCATTGCGTCGTAAAACCCCAAAACCAACCAAAGAACCCACACATTTGAGATTGTAACGCTATGATTAAAACACCACGTGCTGGAATTTTTATTCAGCACACCACCTACTGGAATATTGAACTATTTTGCTTCCTATCTAGTAAAACAAGTGAAAATGAAATTTCTTAGCTTTGTTAATTTGTTTGGTAAATGCCTATTCAGTAACGTTTAAAAGTAATTTGAATTGTATTACTTGGTAATTGAATACGTTTTTTTTATCCAATGCCCAGACAATTGGACACAAGTCATAGTACTACACTACAAGAGCGAAATTACGAACCATTTGGCATTACCGTGGTGCACCACGGGATGGGTTCACGCTACACCTCACCTACATACCATACATTCAAGGCACAACTCGTTATAGACAGACCGCACATTCACTATAGACGGGCTAACATCCATGACGAAACCCCTGATTCAAACCAGGAACCTTTCTGTCTAGAAGCCAGCACCCTGATCACTAGACCGATTGGTAGGTCAAATATGAATAAGTTGGAAATTATGACTTTTAAGTTATTTTATATCAAAATTGGTTTATTCTTTAAACTTGCTCATTCAATTGTTTCAACAAGTATTTTTCCTTTTAATCCCAAATAATGACTAAATTTTCAGTTTGTATTTCTTTTATGTGTACAATCTTTGCAATTTTTTCTGCAAAATTATGAACTGATGCAAAACTGCAACCTTAATAAAAATGGATTTCTATACCTAATTTTTTTCTTCTTTCAATCATTTAATCATTCAACACTTATAAATAATTGTTTTCTATAATGCCTGAAAAGTTATATTAAATAATTGCATCATTACCATGACATCATAATATGATAAAATCATTAACATTAATATCACAAGTATGATAAATTAATGAAATATTAAGATCAGAGAATTGAATTTGTATTGAAAGACACTTATATCTCAGTGGAACAAGAGCCTGTTTATTAAAGTACTGGTTCTAAGACCCGTTGAGATAAGAATACTATGGGCTCTTGAAATAACTTTTATCTTTTACGGAGTAAAAGGAATCGTAAATGAGGCGAATTAAAACATACCATGCTTCATTGTTCATGAATATTTACAATTCAAATTACTCAGAATAGTAATTCAATTGATAAATTTCACTATTCAAAAATACATCAGTCGCATTAAGAATATCACAAAAACTGAGTAATACGGAACTCAATCACTCGATGAAACTCATAACTCAAAACTTCATCCCGATTAATAATTCTAAATGGAATTAAAAAATTAAACATAGGCGTTTCCAAATATAGAAAATTACATATTTATTGATAATTTAATATTACACTATCGCATGCGTGTTTTTACTAAGTTTCTGTTTTAATATCGTTTGCGCTTTCATTTATATTATCATAAATACTATCGCTTGCATTATCGTTTCTTACATCTATATCTTGATTTAATATTTGTTTATTGAGCATGATCTATTTCGCTGAAATTATTTAAATCTTTCATTTAACTTTAACCATGATCGAAAGGAGATAAAAAGTGATCCACGTTGTCCCCAAGTCGTGCCCTTTGTATAATAGAATTCTCTTATGAGGCCCCTAATAGCACCAGTGTTCTTAAAGTATCGGTTGCCAGAATCAATTCAGTATTGTAACTACCTGAATTTCCTTTCCAAGCTATTCATTTTTGTAAAATGTCTTAAAAACTTTTAAAGTGAAACTACGATATAGAAATGATTTTCCAACTGGTTTACTCAAGATGAACAAAATGTCCAATAGGGACTGGTGAATTTTCACGAACAAATAGATAAATGTAAAGTTTTATTAGACTTGTTTCTAAAATTAACTGTTCTTTGTTAATTTCAAATGACACAATAAGACATTTTCCCCTAACTAAAATAATAATACGTGCACTCGATCACAGCCATGTTATAAGTGCTTGATTTTAACTGAGATTATAGAAATGAATTTTTCGATTTCGATACATACCCTGAATTGTTATATTCTTCCTAATCAATTATACGTTTTAAAAATTTTTCCCCTAAAACGAATTGCTTTATAATAGAATTTTTTCAGATCCAACTTATTATGACTGTCAGAGTTCTCTGTGAGAGACGAACAGGTAAGTGAGGGATAAATGGCATGCAGGGAGAGCTATTACTCTGATGCCTCACGAAAAATCGCCGAAATTATTTTTCTTTATAAGAGGGATTTTCAGTGGTAAACAAATGAACCTGATGGTCTACGGAGATCTTCCTTCTGTTGTCCGAATGCTATCGCATGAAACATATAAGGGTTACCTTAAAATGTATATTATCGCTATTCCAATTCACCAAATAATTAAATTTCATATTTTGTTGAGTCGATTTGATCATTTTACCAGGTTATTCTTGGAAATATGTCGAGTTACATAAAGCTACGTGGGCCAAAGCAAGCTCTTGTATAAATTCTGGAAAAGTTTGTATTCGTGAAGCATAGCGTATTTATAGTGTACTAGAGGCACCATTTAGACGAAAAGAGAAATATGGACATTTTATCAAGGGTTCATTAGGATCAACTGGCAAGACAATTCAGTGCTCTCTTTTTCTCTTGTCTCACAAATGGGCTTTACTGGTGGGTGATATGGATGTATAATCAAACTCATTCACCTTTTTTTGCTTGAAATCAAGATGCCCTGGGTGAAAATACATATGACTTGCTGATTATGTAAAACAATCTGGAGAACTAGGATTTGGCCTTGATGAGACTACAGTTATGACTTCCCAGAAAGCTTGAGTATTGAACATCCCTTCATCCCAGAGCTATAATTGAAGAAACTGGAAATTATGATAATTTAAGATGAACCAAGAGCCCCCAAATATTCATATGCAGTGAACTCTAACACATTAACTTAATGTTGGGAAGATTATAGTTCTAAAACTGTGATTGTATTGAATGTGTGAATTGTAAATTATGGCTCTATGAAAATTGTACGTTATATGGATATAATTGTAATGATTGTGGGTAAAAATGTAAGAGAAAAGCATTAAAGGAATAAAACTTTAATATTGATTCATTGTTTCATTCAAATTTATACCATTTATTTATACTATGAATTTTCAAAAATGCACCATCTTACCTCTGACCTTATAGTAGGGAAAGACAAGTTTTTTTTTAAAAGTGTTTTGAACAGTTAATTCAATTTTTAGCATCACTAAAAACATCACTTGGATAACAAAATAATGTACTTTTGAATTGAAAAATAAAGTTTTCGGATATTTCGTTTCCTGAATTCACAGGAGCCTGTTCTTTTGAAAAAGAGCCATCTCTCCCTCACTTTCCTATAAATATGAAAGTAAATTGGTTTGTTTTGTAGTGTAAGGTCATTTTCTGTTACACTAGGTCTAATTACACCAGGACCTTTGGCGTAAAGTGGACTCCGAATCATTACGAACATCCACGCTCAGACAATGCTAGAGCCTATTGTACCGATGATCAGGTGATGATGATTAGATATTTATGATTAAAATGATTTGGAATAGTCACAATAAATTTAACAATGCGTTGAAACAATTATTTATTTATTGTTTGTTACTACATATAATGTATGATATTGTTTAAATTCAGTTATCGTAACAATGAATTATTTAGTTTTATTACTATGTTTAATCTGTTAAATACAGTTATCCCAAGTAGAATTATAGGAATAGGAATAGGGTTCGCAAAGAGAAATTGGGAGATGCTTTAATCAATAATTCGCTCGTACACATATCAAAAAATTTAAGATCAAAATAGCGTTTGAAAGTAAATTAATTTCCTTTTTGTTGCTTTTTTTATCTAAATATTTACATCTGTTTATAGAGCTAATGATGAAATCATGAAATAACATCTGTAGGTGTAAACTGAAGTATATTTTCACATTTAGGTGTCACTTCAATATTTTCAAGACGGGCTTAAATACTCTCACTACCAACTGTGTTATATATAGTATGGAAACTAATCTCACAAAAGTAAAAAGAAATTAAGTTTCTTTCCTATTGCAATTTTACCAATCAGGGACATAAATTATTTTAAAAGGAGATATTGTAAATTATAACAATTATAACGGTAATTACAGACAAACGTATTATTATTTTATTAGAATTATCTATGTTAGATTATTGTTTACTGTATTTAGACTTCCTACTGGAAGGTTGCCACTATGCCCAATTATTAAGACTTGAACTTAGAGATTCATCTAATTGTACTTGATGTAATTCTGGACGATCAATGAATAGTGAACATTTGGACACTTGTACTGCATTTAATGGTTTTGATTTTATTGTTCAGAGGTATTATTTATTGTTCAGAGGAAGAAAGAGAGAGAGAAAAGGCTAATGGCTTAATTGTACAACGCCTGGCATTTGTAAATAAATAAAGTGAGAATACGTGCTTCAACGAATCAGAAATATTGTCATTAAACTCCTGCATTTTACAAACAATTTTTCAAAATTGTTTTTCCAGTTCAATGCATATTCTTACTCCAATACGTTTGGTAAAAACCTATGGTTAGACTCAAAAACACGGTACAGGCCCAATACTAAATAGTCAACGAAAATCCTGTCGTCAAACGGCTACTTGCATTAAGACGGGTTGTCATGTTTGAAATTATTAAAAATTGATCCATTAAAAGTAATTATCCAAATTCAAAATTATCCATTAAAATTAACTATCCAAAATACATTTGCCGATGGGAATTTATCACCAATTGGCAATGGTACTGTGTTTTCGAGTCTAACCATATATTTATTCAATTAAACATAATAAAACATCAATTTTTTCATGATTTTTCAGATTTTGAAAAGGTACTATATAATATTGGTAGTAAACCATCTGCACATCTATATCAAAGGACAAATTAATGTGAAAACCAATAGTAATCACAATTAATTAATGGAATTTGTTTCCATGTATATATTGTTCATTAATTGTTACAAAAGTATAACGCATACATTAAAATTATAAAGCATGGGTATTGTTTTTCAGTTCATTTTCTGTTTTTTTATTTTCCGCAATTTGTCTCCTACGTTAAAGAAGTTACATACATTTTAAAAGTAGCATACAATTTAATATTTTAAAACAGGTTATACGTGGAAAACATGTCTACTAAATTAAGATCATTATGTATTCAAATGTCTCCCTTTCATATCAGCAACACTAATCCCAACTCTCAGTTGCAACCCTGAAAATATTTTCCAAGCTAACAGGTGTAAAAATCTTAGCCACCAGCTGTGACCCACTTAAGTTGATTAATGTTGTTAATATTAATTTTGCATCTTTGCCCCTACACAAAACTAGAATTCTGTATGAAAGTTACCGTGGAGCCCTAAATCTGATTGAACATCTTCCTATTCACCTTCCTGAAAAATGTCATTCTGTTCGTCACAGACAATTGTTGCAAAATAAGGTGACGCCCCATCTTGGAAGACAACAGTGCCGATAATTCCATCAGAAGCAAGTTGAGGAACAACAAAAATCTGCTACATATGCAGGTAAATGTCCGCAGTATTTGTGTTTTCAGCAAAAAAACAGGGCCAATATACTTTGTGTCTTGTGATGCCCCAACCAGACATTAATCTCTGAATAAAGTCTTACCCACTTCAAAATTGTATGCGGGAGTTTTGCAGGCGTGAATTCTGCAACTATGCATTTATTAACCCTCGCAAACGCTCTTCAACTCAACCCTCGCAACTTCAAACTTCTTCAGTGGTCAGAATAATTCATGAAACAAAAATCTGTCATTTAGCTTTTTTGTCAACACGGATACTTATTTAAGAAATAACCTTATTTTTTTGTTTTAAATATTTTTCTTGTATAATTTGTCCCTCTAGGAATATCTTCCAATTGGTCATTTGGACAGAGGCCAGAGCATAAGAATTTACAAATGGGTTAATATCCAAAACTGATCATAGTACCACTCAATCAACAGAGGAATCCTAGCACGTAGATGTACATTGTAAGCATAAAAAACATCACTCAAATTACTAGTTTGGAAAATCAAAATTGTTTAGTATCGTAACATTTATGCACGATAGTGCTTATCTATGTTACACAATTATTTATTTGCATAATATTGTCTCAGTAAGAAAGTATAGTACAAGTCATCAAATAAATTTATGGAAGAAGAAATTACACAAAAAGCGAACATAGTGATAGCTGTTGTCAATTATTCTATGCCTCTCATTGTGTCATTGCACTTATCTATATTTATGAAGATGAAGTTAGTGCATGTGGTAATTTCGAAATGACTGTTCAAATCATAACTATAAATGATTGTCATAGACATTCATGGCCCAAATCTCCAACAATCATTAAGCAATTATTCGAAGAGCGTGTAATTATTTCTGTGGATGTACTAAACTATTCAGAAATTATACTTGGAAATACATTTCAGAGATACTTTTTTTATATGTTAGAATAGTTGAATCTCATCTAATAGAGCAAATTTGACGAAAGAGAACTATTACGATACTTTTAGGTATATGTACTTTCCTTCACTAGGTGAATACAACTGCATAAACTATTATACTGAAAGAAGCTTAAGAGAAAACAAATTTTCACTGTTTAGTATTTTCCTGTTTTTATTTTGTTTAAGGAGATTTTTAAATAAATATAAATGATATTTAATGAAGATATACGGTAAGTGCACTTAATATGAAACTAATATCTCGACAGTTAATTATCAAAATCAATCGGAATTTGCATAAAATATATTAGTGTATCTAGAAAGCACCCATATTGTATTTTGAGTTTAGTCGAGAATTCGGTTTTCAAATAAGAGCATTTTTGTATTTCGAAGTGCTGAAAATATTTTAGAGGTTCATTTAATACTCTGAGGAAAATTTTCCGAGTAGTGCATACTGCTTTTACTTTTCGTTTGCATAATGACTAAATAACTACACCTATTTGTTTGAAGTATTCTTGGAAATATTCCATTGGTCACAAAATTCGTCAAGAAGTCATTCCGAGGAGACTGCAGGTTGCAGAACGGTGTATGCAGACGTTTAACCATCTGAACATCACGAAATTTCAAAGAAGTGTAATATTACTTTTAAATCATAACACACACAATCCCTAAATAACTACATTTATTGGTTGGTAGAATTCATAGATTATTTCAATCTTTTTCTTTTCCTTAGAATAAAACCCTTTGAAAACATTCTATTGGTCCTTTCTGTAGATCAGAATCCTTTGAAATATTATACTAGTCCTATCTTTAGAATATAATCCTTTGGGAAGACTTTTTTGTCGAAAAGGTCATAAGTAGTAATAAGTCATACAGGGAAGACTGCAGGTTGCAAGGTGGAACTATGTGTATGTGAACCCCTCAGAGGGTTAGAAAGCCAATTATTTAAGAGAAAATACGTTCTGAAACTTTTGTTGCGTTACCTATATAAATAAAAATAGTTTTTGTGCATTGAATATTTTCGTCCCATTGCAAGTTATTTATGTTTTGGGCCATTTTAATGCAAAACCAGTCATTACTTCTTTTTGTGTCTGTCCCTTTGTTTGTCTTTATTTGTGAGATCACACTCTGCTCTCCAAACGGCTAAGCATATTTTCATGAAATTTTGTGAAGAAATGGGTGCTCCCAGAAACAAAGTGACTGAATTGCCCTGTGTCAGTCTGTCTTCCCGTTCTATGTCTGTTTTCGTGTTGTGTGTCACCTTTAATTCTTTCACTATATTTTAATACAATGTTTTTATTTTATAACATATATTCTAAATTAATGAATAACATATTGAATTCTTCTGTTTACAATAAAATGAAAGTTTCATGAAAAGAAAGGCTGAGTATTCTTTTTTTTCAAAAGAATACTCAGCCTTCACCTTACTTGAATCAACTTCAAACTGGCAGATTTGGAAAAGCTGAAATATAAATTGAGCCGTGGCCAATGAAAACTGTAGGCCATGTAAATTATGAGGATCACGTAATCTGACGTCATACAAACAACTATTTTCGACAGATAAGTTTTACGTGTTTTGAATTGCTTCGAATAAATGTTGTGAGTCGTTTTTATTCAAATTGTGAAGTAAAAGGATATGTAAGTGCTTTTCGTTGCATGAAAGATTCTTAAAAGTGTAAACTTTCTATTAAAAAGTTCCATGAAAAGATTTCATTGCAAGAAAACTATCTGTAGAGAAGAAAAACTTTAAAAAAGAAACAGACGATTTTATGAGCTTCGACGAGCTAATGGAAAATAGTGTAAATATACGATGCGAAGAAAAACCTAAAACAAAAGGAAAATATGCCTCCAAAAACGTTGTGATAAGTGAGGAACTTAAGCCCATTTTACTCTCATATTTCCCAGATAAGACCTATATTAATCAAAGGAACCAGCTACAAAATGTACCACGTAATGTTCTACGTTTCGGAAGACATCCTGTTATTAAGAAACCAGTTAGAAAATGTTTAACGAAATGTAAGTAATTCTGTTTCAAAACACAAATTTGGACATCAAGATTGGAAGAATAGAAAGTTCTTTTTAACTTGATTTAATATGGATAGTTTATCACACAAAACTGCACACAGCTTACACAGGTGAAGAAACTACAATATACAAAAGGGTAAGTGGTAATTCTTATTTAATATATTTTCATTTTTTTATATTCATTGAATATTCACTTATGTTCAGTTTGTAAGGAAAAGAGTAATATGGAACCTAGATCATAATTATGATAAAATACTATAAATTAGCAAGGAATATCTATTTGTATTGAAGCACAATGAAAATTAAAGGACAAACGATAATATTAAACTAATGGTAAATATATAATTTTGCAATTATATCTGATAACTCCAGTAGTATGTTCAAATTTTTTAGTTCTATTTAGAATAATTAATTGAGATGCAGCTTATATTTTGTGAGATTGAGTTATTGAATAACTACTACGCTCTTAGTTTTGGTGAGGTTATTACTGAAACTGATATGCAATTTGTTTTGCTAGTTTCATTATTTGAGCTTCTGAATTTACTACATTCTGAGTACTTTGAGCTGTAAATAAATTCGCATTTATTTTTTAACAATGATTTTAATGAGCAAGTTCGAAATCGGTGAAGGATGTTTTTCAACCGATCATAGCATAAGCATCTGTTCCTCTTTTTGACAATTAACATTTCAGAGGAACGAACGTTATGACAACAAACTGAAAAAAATTAGTTCTCGCCTGCACCCCGTTCAATACTCCTTCGTATAAAAAAACAAACGAGACGTCTGGGATCCTTATAATGCAAACTATATTTTTCCAATTTCCCAAGTTTTTATTTTTACTAAGTATAAATATATATTATGTTTCTTGACAATATGAAGTACACTCCCTTTTCATTTTGAATGATTGATATAATATTGAAAAGAACATGATGAGAAAATACATTAACTATTTGTGAACTTTAGACGCTTATGAAATTCTATATTGAAGTATGAAAAATGCATCATTCAAAGCTTAAATTTTAAAAGAATTAATTCCATGTCGCTTTTAACATTCAAGGGTCCTTGAAGCCGGATTATACTACCTCATTTGAAGTTTCCTTGTTGCCAACCACTATTTGTATTACATCTTCAGATCGCTCCTTTCCTCCGTATTAAAAAAACTTTTAGTGCAATTAAAAGCTGTGGGATTGAAAATAATTATTTTTAATGAGTAATGTACCAATCTGTACGAAAGAAGTTGAGAACTATTGAAAAAAAACAATGAAAGGAAACTATGAAGCATAGTAAAAAACACAGTAATACTATCGTTGAAAGCTGCTATCTCAGACGACTTCTGCGATGTCATGAAAAAACCTTCCCGGGTATCAAGTTTTAGTTGGCTATGACTGATGGGACCGTGGTAGCAAATTTGTAAGGAAAGGAGTCGTGGACTAGCAACCGGAATGTTGATATTCCGAAACTCTGTATAACCAAATATCGTCGTGTGCGTGGGGGCTGGTGCGCGTTAAATCTGTTGTGGCCTCAAATGTCCTCACGATGCACAGTGCGTTTTTTTCTCAATCTAGGTGGACAAAATTATTGCATCAAAAATTCACTGTTTTTGAGTGATTTTAGGAGTCACTATATAATTAATAAATCGTCGTAATAACATCTATCCTTATTTGCTTCGAAGTTTTCACCCAAATGTAAAAAATGGACTGATGAGAAATTTCCATGTCATTCTGAAATTTAAGGAAAATTTATCACTTTCTCAAATTTCCGCAAGAAAATTTGTGTTGTGTGCACACGATATGAGATAGGCTATAAGCCACATATAATGGTTTGGCAATACACTGTTATATAATGTGTTAAAAGTCTAGTTAAATTTTGAAATTTGCAGTTGCTTTAGATGCAAATTAGCTACAAATTCAAAAGCATCTTGCAAATTAATGAAATTTTACTGTAAGAAAATAAAAACACGTTAACATACCTTGATAATCAGAAGATAATGATAGTATCCCACAAATAGCGCTAAAGAAAATATAGAACCTCTACTTTTCAATTATGCTCAAAGAACTCAAACCAATTCGTTAGGATCGTTTTGAAGTCAACGAAGAAAGTCGGACTTTGAGCGCCTGTTCTTCCTGTTAGGATAAATTGTTTATAAAAATACCCACTTGACCTTGCTAATTGGATGTACTACTTTTGAGATATGATGTATTTTTGACAATATGCTAACACTAAGGAAACTGAATTTTGTCCACCTAGATTGCAAAAATAACGCACGGTGCGATGGTGCGAAAGTTTGAAGTGTAGGGTGACATCTCAGGTGTTGACCTCGTCATCTGACCGTAGTTCAAAATTACGAGTTATCCTCTGATCTTTCCCTTCTAGATCCCGGATCGTCTCGCCAATAGTCCCTTGGGTTGCCTCAATTCAACGTAAATTAAACTTCCGATTACCTACTGTTAAATTTATTTTTCCATAATACAAGCGTAACTTTTCCGTCGAAGCACATATCACGTAATACGGAACTCCTCGTTATTGTGAGAATGGCATATCGAAAGTACCCCAAACGTTTTTAATGTGTAACAGAATTTTACTGTATTAAAAGTAAATCTGAAAACATAAACGCGGTATTTATATCTTTGTACTCAATCACTAAATAGATTTTTTATACATAAAAAATTGAACTTTTGTGTGAGGTATTTATATATTTGTACTTAATCATTAATTAAACAGACATTTTTATATAAAAATGAACTTTTGTGTGCTTGAGACCAATTCTTTCTGTGCTCTATACTAGATACAATCTTTTCAACCAGTTTTGACTTTTTTAGAACAATTCAAAAACGTTTTAAGTTCGATGAATTATTTATTCACACATGAATCTTAGCCAATCTTGTCCTGATTTGGTGTTTGATTCATTCGAAAAAACCATTTTCGCACATTTGACAATCTTTTAAAACCAAATAAATATTCCATATCACATGCTTTTACCCTATAAACTGCACATTTTGCATATTAGTCATTCTGTGCTTTCGAGTTAAAGCACAATACGACCAATGTGAACTCGTCTCAAATCTGACAGAAAAAGTATCCTCAATCATTAGTAGCATTGGCATATAAGTAGATTGGTCGGCCACCTTTGGTAAAAAAATATTTTAATTCGATATAAAAAGTAATAAGTATCTCCTGTTAATTTTAAATGTAAAGTACTGATAGGTGGCTTAATATCTAACGCAGAAAAGTGCTCACACCAATATTCTAGACCTGTCTGTCATCAGTAAAATACACAGTATAGACAAAATGGTAATTATAAAGAGAAGTTTAATTAACTGGGTTTGTGCAATATTCTAGTTCCAAAGTTTGCTAGACAACTGTTGAACTTCATTTGTACGAAGATGCTACTGAAAAGAAGGCAATCTGATTTAGAAAATGTGAACAAGAAAACACACTGTTTTGCAAGTAATGTTAAAAAATTGATATTAAGTCACTTTTAGATTTATGATACATATTTCATTTTATTTAAAAGAATGCGTGTTTGAACGCCAATTACAGTGGAATTAAAGAGCAGTCCTTTGAAGCATAAGAATGATGTGTTACGTTTTCTCATTAATTTATTATTGTCTTTGTTGCGAAAATACCTCCTGATTTCGTATCACGCAAACACGGAAATATGTAAACAATAACAAATTATTTTCGGTATTTTAGTGAGTTGCGAATCATTCTGAAGCATGAGCAACTTCTCTTTTGTAATTGTAGTACAGTAGGTGTAAAATTTAAAAGGAAACGGAAGTTTCCAAAATATTCTTCCTCAATTGAATTAAAGCGCTTAGGTAGAGCATAATATGCCACTTTTTAAAATTTTTGAAGATGACAGAGCTAGCAATTAGCTAATGCATATGTTTGTGACTGTCCATTCAAATTGAAGCCAAGTACAATCAATAAATCATGACTATTAACTATTATTATTTTACAAATAAAAGTAACAAATAAAAATAACTGGAAATTTATCTATTGAGTATCATCATAACGATTCAAATTATTTAAACTATTAATGAAAATTCGACTATAAGCGAACTAAATTCCAGTTATTTCAGTGCGTCGGAACATTAGAAAGCATTGCAAATAAAGTAAATAAGTTTATAATTGAAAAAGGTACGCCATTTTTATTAGAAACACGAATACAGATTATTTTAAATATTTCATCACTGAACAAAAATGTTTTAGCAGTGATATAAACGAACATAAAAATGACTGCTAAATTCATGGCCTTACGTACCTCGATGTAGATGGCCATGGCTCGATTGATAGAGCAATGCTTAGGGGTGATAAGACATAATCGGTTCGTCACTCAGATGCTTTGTGTATTCAAATTATTTTCCTAATTTCGAAACCATCCAATCTATTGGTTCTGGTTTCTCTAAAATCAGTTTTGTTTCCAAAATACCTTGTATTATGGTATACTTGGTGAGCTTAACTATTAATATAAAAAACCTTCAAAACATGGTATCTGTCTGCATTTGTTTCTTTGACGTTTAACTATTTAATTTCATATTTCAAATATACTTTCTTTGCAAGGTTAGATAAATTTTTATTAAAGGCCTTGGGTCATCCGGGGGGATGCGCACGAATATCTTATTCCACAGGAGCGGGTTGGTTTGATACCAGGTATAGCTCACTTAAAACCTTTCCTTCAGGATATGTGAACGTTAAACATGTGACAGGATACGAGTCCACAATGCTGCTCACGTGAATCTGGATCAAATTTGGGTGTGCATTACTGATCACGTACATCAACACTGGGAAAATCCTTAGAGAGCTCCGTAACGGGGATGAGTTTGGGTATCGGATAATTTTCAGAAGGCTTATCAATATGCAATATACATTCTAATTCCAAAGATTATGGAAAATAATGTACATCGGAAAGCTATGAATAATTAAGAATTCTTTAAGTTTAAAAAAAAACTTTTTTGGAGTATTACTCAAAGATACTAGTCAAAATGGAGCGATGTCTAAAAGCCTATTTTGTTTTCAAAATATTTTTTTTTATTTCTGAGTCTTAAAGTATCTTCAATAGCCGATAAAATAATTTTTTGAGAGTTTTCCTCGGGACTGAAGAGGTTAAAGTGTGCTACTGTGGTTTTACAATTGAAGTTTTAAGGACGTTTCAATGTTTTAGTTGCAGAGACCATAAGATATCATTTTTTGTTGAAAATAAGCCCATGTTTTTGTTCTCCTTTGTAATTTTAGTCAATTGTAATAAAACTTGTGGCAAATTACAAACATTCAATTAAATATTTTTGTCAATGAAATTTAACCCTTCAGCGTAATACAGGAAAGGTTAGAAAATTTAAGTTGCTTTATATTTTCCTTCCATGCTTTATTTAGGACCTACATTCTAGACAAAGATTTTCAGTTTGGTCAAGAAACTATAAAAGTTAACTTGTGTGTTTTAAAAAAAATTTCGAAAAAAATTGGCTGTTTGTATCGAGGATACAAACCGTAGCTTTGACGCGAATACTCGGGACTGAGTTTGGATTGTGGAATGAATAAAGAAGACATAAGAAGTTTGAACGGTTATTTATTGTGTGTGAGTTTTCAACAATTAATTTACAGTTTGAACGGTCAAAGTGCAGTTTGATATTGATATTGATTGATAATTGTATCGATTAAAGATTTGTGATGGCAGTGAAGTTCGGTAGCTTTCGAATGACACCACTTACGCATTCCTCAGTCCTCGCTATCGAAAGTTACACTGACCCAAAGTTCGCCCAGTACCGTAAAATTTCAACACATTGCAAATCTCCTCTCCAGCGCTCAGTTCGAAGGTCATATCAGGTGTTCCAGATTATACATCCATGGTCCTGGTCATATCAGGTATTCTGGACATCTTTTGTCTACGCGACGCTATATTTATATTCTGGATGATTCTTCTAGTTCGAAAATCATGACAAGATAGTGGTAACGCTTTTTTTGTAAAACTCGAATTTTCATGCATGGCCCCCAGTATTGTTCCAATTTTAAAGACGTATTCACGCCGAAATACGTATATATTCTTTTTGGTTTCAAACACCTCTGTTTAACGAAGTTAACATAATTACAAAATACATTTTAATTTTAGGTCATAAATGCATTTCGTATAGTATTTTTTAGCAATTTTTAGGTAATCTAAATCTTAGATCTATTGATCACAATCCCTTATCATAGATGAAAATTATTCTGCAGAATTGCTTAGAATGTGTTAAACAAAATTAAACAAAGCTTGAGAAACAGGTTCGGTGGTAAAAATTCTTCAATCGAAAATTTTATATTAAACTTCATAACTGTTGGAGGTAACGCTATCATTTCTGGAACTCATTATTGTTCGTTACAAGAAATGAAGGAAACGAATTGAATAAATGTAGCTTTTAAACAAGCGATACATCCATTTTATAATCATTTTTTAGTAATTATTTTAAACGTTTTAAAATATATGAATCGGGTTCTCTTACTTTTGCAATTTGCCTTTCATTTTACTCCTCATTCTCATCGACTTGTTAATTTAGAATAAAAATTAAGATTTTCACAAGACACATAATATTGCAGAGAAGAGACAATCTTAACAAACCAATAAATTCGAAACTAGTATAATAATTCTTCAAAATATATATTTTATATTGTTTTTCGTAAAATTTATATTTATGAATTTTTTTTTAAACAGGAATTTTGTTGAGGAACCTCAACATTTTTTGGATCGTCTTAAACACATCTCTGTGAATTACGTACTCCGTATCATAAACTATATAAAAAAAGTCCAATGCAATAAACATGTATTCAATTGCAAAAAGAATTTCCACCTTAATTTTTGATAAAACAGTCTTTAAAGTAAACTAAATGAGGCATTTCAGTTTTAGCAACTTTAATTTGTGTTTGATCTTTGTCCAAATCTTCTTCAAATAATTTTAATACTTAATTGAAACAACTGAAAATATCATTCGCCGAATTTTCTCAAATGCAATTAACTATACTTTTTACTCTGAGTAATCAATTGAGTCGTTACCTTTTTCTTCGCTCATTTGATCCCAATTCCGCAAAAAGAAAATTCAGTGTTGAATATTCAACTATTCTTCAAACTTTTATTCAATTTCAATGTAATTCCTCCCCCTAAGTTTCTTCCCAAAACAAAAGAATTCTTTTGTATATTTATCTCAGAAGATCCATCAATATTATATTTAAGGAAGTTTCTTACTTATACTAACTTTCCTTTCTGAAAATTTAACTATTATCCAATTTATATGTCCTTTAAATGAGTTTTTGCGTCGAAGATTAAACTATCCTAAATATTTGACCATTAAATCAATTCCCATAATAAAAATTCAATCATTACTGAATGTTTATTTAATGTGTGTCCTTCAACTTAATTTCTACGTTGAAAATTAAACTATTCTTCAATGTTTATTTAATATCAGAGATCACCTAATTTCCACGTCTATACATCTACAAATGCCCAACGTTGAAAATTAAACTATTCTTCAATGTTTATTTAATATCAGAGATCACCTAATTTCCACGTCTATACATCTACAAATGCCCAACGTTGAAAAACTATTTCATATTGAACATTGAAGATTCGATTATCCTTCAAAGTTATTCAACGTTAAGGTATCGACTTCTCCACCTTGAAGACAAACTTTCCATCAAGGTTTATTAAATGTCAGCTGTTTAACCAATTTTAAACGTTTTTTCTTCAACTAATGTCCAGCATTGAAAGACGATATCATGCAGAATGTTCAACAATGTTTAACCAATAGATGTGCTACCATCTGCTGTGCTTTTATCAAACTAAGTGTTCCAATTTGGAGTTAAACATGATGTGCTGCCATCTACTGTAATTTTATCAAACTAATTGTTCCAGTTAGGGTTAATTGCTTAGAATATGAATACGCAATACTTTTTGTTTTCCCTCACGAATACTATATTCATAAATACCACAAGAAAAATTTCATTCCATAATTCATAGCTCTTAAATGATAAATTCTTAAATGACAAGATTTATAATAAAAATACTGGTACATAAATTCATTGCAATGTAAAGTATTATTCTAAAATTCGCTTTCAAAAGTAAAAAAATAATTCTTAGTAATTCTAATAAGTTTATTCAGTATAGAGACTGTTTTTAAAAGGAAGAACTACGAGATTAGATAATTTTGAAAAGGAACAATTACATGCAAAAAACGTTCAATAAAGAGCAAAATGGATTGTCTCCTTTGCATAGTACTCCCATAGTATTTCCATGTCGTATTCTTTCCAACTTGTCACACCATAGTGACACTCGTAAAACAGACGCTCAGAAGATTAAAATTGAAATAGTTTTAAAATAACCCTCCAAGAGGACAATATTGTAGCACTAATATTTTTCAAGGAAAAATATTTACTTGTAATTTTGTAAAAAAATTTTTCACTGAATCTTGGTATTAAACTTTCATTAAAATTAAATTCAACTGCACTTTGTAACTCTATGGAAGCCTGAATGGTTTCTCGCTAAATGGTCCCTTTTGGTGTAAGAGAGACAATTAGGCTGGAACCTGTGACTTAAAATATTTTTATTCAAATAGGTATAAAATAAATTATCTAATATCTTCTTCAATAAATCCACATTACTCTAAATTCATTTAATGGCATTGTAATTATTTTAAAACCAAGGTTTGGAAAACTTTATAGCATATCCTATTCTTTTCTAATAGGTAGATGATACTGACTGCAAATTGCAGCGATCGATGAAATCTGACCCTTAATATTTCATGCTGATATCAATTATTTATACACATGTGTCTTATTGATCTGAAATCTCAGTCCTGTCACCGACACAATCACTATCTTCGTGTTTTCTGACATTCTGTAAATCTGCTCATTATTTTTTACACTTAAAGCCAATAATTCACAAAGAAATGCGACTCTCTGTATTGATTAGGGGTACTTGTCGACACGTAAGCGTTTTGTGAAAATATTTAAATTGGGAAGCCTTTTCATCATCAATTTTATTTGTTTTGTATTTCCACTGTGCTTCAACAACAGAGAAGTTTTATCAAAAATGACAAATTTTTCCAGTGCATTGGACCTTACATATTTTAAACAGCTGTTTTAAAATGTGTATATTGAGCTCTATACGAAATAAATTAATAGTTGTGCGTATTGAAAAAGGAATTATAAATATTCAGCTTTTATTGCTTCGAAAAAAGGGAAGAAAATGTTTTCTTTGTTTCTACCCAGCTTTCTTAAAGAAAACAATATAAAATTGACCATTCATGATAAGTATTTCTGATCGAAAACAGATTGAAGATTTCAAAATTAAGTCATTTCCTTCCAAACTCTTATTGAAATCACTTTAGTTGGAGAATTCTTAATTATTTCATTCTTCATGGTTTAACGGATGAAACAAAAAATTCATTGTAATTCGCAAAGCACATTGAATAGACAAATTAAAACGGATTTATTTTATTCAAGAAGAAATGCTTCACATTTGTCTTTTTGCCATTAAAAAATCGGCTCATCACGTGATTTTTTATATGGAAAAGAAATTTTTAATTTTATGTAAGTGGAGTGCATGTTTTCGTTGCATATTTTTATGTATTTGAATAGTCTTAAAAATCAATATCTTAATTCATTTTTCCTCCAAGGAAATATACTTTTAAAAACCCGCTAATCCGACCATTCCAATCACAGGGATGCCAAATTGGTGAGAATTGATAAAAGAGATTTTAGTTAAACTCTGTATTAAATTTAATGGTATAAATTACTTTTACTGTATGTGTCATTGAAAATATAAATAAGCCAAAGACGAACAGTATGGCACACATGATAGTAATAAAAAAACTAAATCAGTTATGTACCTCCGTCTAATTTACTTAAAAATTCAAAATCGGAATGTTCAGTCGCGGAAAAAAAGAACCACCCTTCTTCATTTGAGCAATTTCAACATTAAAGAAAATTCAAAAATGGCGTTCGACAGCTACTAACGTCTTCTATAAATTCAAATGCCTAAAATGTGCATAAGGGGCCGTCTTCATATTAAATTGAGTACCAACTTCATATTTTCCAATGGAAACCCCTATATTGACACAGAATTTGGAATCTATATCATAATTTAACTTCAGATACCAAATTTTACGTCATTAGATCTTACTGTTTCAAAGTTATGGGTTCAAAAATATTGGAGCTCCTAATGTTAAATCAGTTTCTCGGACTTTATGGATATCTTCCTAAATAATACTTCTATAGCACTGATATTTTGTACCATGCTACTGTTAAACAACCCAAAGTCCACATAATATTTTATTTTAAAAATAGTTTTTAGTATGCAATAATAATTATTAAATTAATGTTTGAAAAAATTATGAATTGGTACCTTACTATATTTTGATGTGAATCGATCAGGACTTCTAATATGACCATGCAAAATTTGAGGTCATTTCAATCGTAAGTTTTTGCGTTACATTAAATTTTCCTCTTTTTGGCGATTTTAGGAGCCAACCAAAAGTTTAAAAAACGTCTGACAACCTGAGAAATGTTTAAATTTCCATATTTATATTGCCATCTTTATATTGCCCTCTTTGTATTGAATTGAGCACCAACTTTATAATTTTCAATAGTAACTCCCTATTTAAACACAAAATTTTGAATCTATATCATAATTTAACTTGAAATACCAAGTTTCATGTCATTCATGAATATAGAAAGTTTGGAACTTATGAAAAATCAGTTTCTTAGACTTTTATGGCTATCTTCCTAAATAATATTCCTGTAGCTTTTATATTTTGTAGAATGTTGCTATTAAGGTACCCAAACAAAATATACATAAGGTTGTAGTTTTAAAATAATTTTTAGTTTGCAATATTAATTATTAAATTAATAATCGAAAAAATTATGAATAGAAGCCTTGATATAAATTTGACAGAGATTGATTCGGAAAGACTTATAATATTACCATACAGAATTTCAGCTTTTTTCACTGGATAGTTTTAGCGCTACACTTAAATTTCCGTCACTGCGTTGATTTTAGAGGGTATCCAAAAGTTGAAAAAAATTATGACAAACCCGAGGAATGTGCAAATTTTTGAAAAATGTTTGGAAATATCATTTATGTAATCTAAGGGACAATGCCTTACACCTGTCATGTGTCATACAGCTGAACAATGACCAATCTAATTGTAGAGATGAGCAAAACTATGTATGATGGAATAACAAGTCCCTTAACGGCTATTGATAACTTGCGATGACAGTTAATATTAACTGTTATTATGAAAAGCTTATTTAATAGTTTATTAGTTTATTTAATAGTCAACTCAATAAGTTTAACGGTTATCTTTAACCGTTAAATATTGAAATTGACGGTGATATTGATTATCATTCTTTCCAAATTTCTCGTCCACCAATCTGGTTAAATTTGCTAATGACAAGATACCTCGTCGAGACAACCACCAGGAGGATTAAGGTTCCTTTTAATCTTTAAGTCAAGCAACAAATGAACAGTTCCTGATTAACTACAAATAATCTTGATCTACAAATAGGGACTTTCAATGTGAAGATGATCCTTGAAATGGACAACGGCTTTAACATTGAATATCTCTGGGTATAAGGATAGTAAATTCATAAAATTTCATATTTACACTAATTTGACGATGTAGAATCTGATTAAGGCATCAAAAAATGGTGTTACTATAGGAAATTTTGTTGTTTAGGCACTATTTGATTTGAAGATGGACCCTTATTCAGTGCTTTTGCATTTAAATTTGTAGCCCTATTACTCGTTAATCAATAGGAACTTTATTCCCTATTGAATGATATCTTTGAATTTGCTCTACTATGAATAGTACACGAAATAAAGGGGGAATTTCGTTTTTTCCGAGGCTGTACCTCTGTATCATTTACTCAAAAAGTCAAAATCAATATATACCTTTTGTATCATTTATTCGAATAATTAAAATGCGTGATACCTTTGTATCCTTTACTCAAAAAAAATCAAAATCAGTATGCATCTCTATCATTTGTTCAAAAAAAAATCAAAATCAGTATGTATGTCTTTACCATTTACTGAAAACATCAAAATCAGCATGTACCATGCCGTTTTTGTATTTTGAGAGAATGATGCAGATATACTTACTGTATCATTGCTGGGTGGCTGGGATTGGATGCAGTTCCTTTTACTCATTTCAACGCAATGACTTTAAGAGACATCACAGACTTTTGTCTGCTTCAACAAAATCCATTCTTTTACATCACGGCGGGATAACTGAGTCCAAAACATTAAAGTCTGAACCATCAAGAAGAATAGTATGTATTCTTTATCGACTTAACATTAAATATTCTTCAAATTCGAATTACATAAATGGTGACAAAATATAATAAAACCTTAATCATCTATCAAATAACTACATAAATACAAGTTCTCTTAATTGATTTTTTACTCTGCGGCCATTTTTTTTGTTACAAGAAGGTAACTTAAGCCAGGATCATCGGCTAACTATTCTTTGGAAACTAAGGCAATTTACCTGTATTCCCTGTTTTAATGAAGTTTAATTCATCACGTGGTCTCATATGGTGAGACGTTCAGAAAATATTATACGTGTTTATATTGTTTAATTGATAAAAAAATATTCGAATATATAAAGCTGCCAAATTTATATTCCTCATATACACATTATTTTGGATGCATAAGATACATTTTAAGTAGAGAAATAGAACACACAAAAATCAAAATCAATGATATGGTTACATAATACAAGTTAATCCTTTGTAAAATCAAAGACCATATTTTCGAACAAGCATTCTTTAAATATTTACGTTATAAATATATCATTTCTTGGAAGTGATAAAATCTTAAAATAGATTAATGAAGTGCTAATTCCACTTCAAATTCGTATTAAAAGCACCCCAAACCGTCTTTTGTTGGATTGCCCCTTCAGCAAGTTTTCACCAATCTGATTAAGTATCCAAAATTCTCCAGCATGTTATTTACCAGATTCGTAAAATTTTTCTAACATTACATTCCAGTAAATCGGTAATAAACCTAAATTTTAAGAAAACGGTCATTAGTAGGGGAAGTTCTTATATTTTGGATCACTCAATTCTTACATAAATTAAATCCCGTTGAGTTGAACTGTATCAAATAACTTTTTTGAGGGAATATATAAATGAGATCTATGATCAAATAGTATCTGTATTGGAAATTGAAAAGGATATTAAAGGATTTAGGAACCTTAACTTAATCACCTTCGAAGTAGTACCTTTCCGAAGTCATACAATTGTTTTAGAGCTAATTCTACTGCGGTAAAATATTTTGAAGTCATCTTGTTTTTGAAGACACGCACGTTTCGAGGAGGTGTTTAAAGTACCCAAATCCTATTCATAGCGTTCTACTTAGTAACCTTATTTCGATTGAAATATTTGCACTTTCAGATGAATTTAATTTTAGTGAATAGGTTGGTAGCTCATTAACACGCGCATTTCGGTATACCTCGAACTACGGTGAGAGGTCATTTTGACCCCTTGCTTGGAGTGGAAGATATAAAGCTCCATTTCTTAAAACTATTAAAAAATGAATCCATATTTATTTAAATTATCATTTAGACATATTTTTCATCCAACAAGTCAAATTATTTTAGTCAAATTATTTATTATCATAGTATATATATATATATACATATATTGAAATGCAATGTAATCAGTAATTATGTCATTTGACCATTCACATTAGTAATACTTGCATTTAAATTCATATTTTGAAAGATAAAGTTCACAGTTTTACTTTCTTTACAGACTTATTTGACACTTCTTTCTCTTTCGGGTAGTGGAATCACAAACATCAATGTTGTCTATGCTTCGTCCTGAAAGTTGATTAGAAGATATAATATTTTCTAAGACATAATAAGTTCTTAGGCAACTTTCAAGATGAAATCTCGACGGCTAAGATTTGTACGACCAGCAGTTTTCTTGTAAATTATGCAAGCATTTATTGCCGTCCAAATCTAAAATATTAAAAAACACTTGAACTGGCCAACGTCTGGATAACTTGTCTTTTGGGCCATCTGGTTCAATACATCTACTCCACACTTAGTAGTTGTGTTGGCACACACAGTCCCCACACAACTTATCCCTATACTTTTCACTTTTTTCATCAACTTTACAAAAGTAAAGAAATTGTCAGTGGCGAAGTTTCTTCCACTATATAAAAGGGCTCTATCAAACGGTAAATCGCTTACTCACCAACAGTTTCTTCAGTGGGCTTTTTCTCATCTTTCCCCAAATAGGGATATCCATTTAGTAAGTATTTCTTTTCAACGTCACTTGCCAACCAAAACTTAGTGCCAAATAAAAAAAAATTCGGCATATACTGAGTGAATCGGCATCTTGCTTTAGTAAGGAACAATTGTTCATCAACGGTAATATTATCCCCTGGTTTGTAGCACAATAAGCAGTTCTCAATAAACGTATTCCATTCGTCTGAAATCAGAGAAAATTTATCAGTGGTAAGTCTCTGTGACCTCCAGATTCTTCACTCAAAACATTTTGCTGAGGACGTCTTCCAGAAGAACTACATAGCTGAATGATCTCTTTTCTAAAAAGGGTTCCATCATTCGCTGTTTCTTCACCATTCATTTGGAAATTGCTTTCTTCTCTTCGACTTCTTCCCCGTCCTGGAATTGCTCTTCCTTGGTTGCTCTCAAGTGAGATATTTCCATTCCTGGAACAAGGCAATGAAGTATTCTCTTGTTCAACATTGACCGCATTATTCAAATTTTCTATGTCCTGTACAGATTCTTGATCTGGTGAATCTGATTCATTTGCAGCAGCAACACTCATGTCATCTTCATCTGATATATTCAAACTAATTATTTTATGAGATTCGACATCCGGAGAAATTTCTGTTCCATATTCGTGGCTAGACAAATATTGCATCAATTTGTGAATTTTTTCACTAGACCTCTCCTACGAAACATGGCTATCAGAGGATAAAGTGCTTGCAACAGTGTTAAAAACAGGCTTGAACCTTCGGACTATCTCATGCAAATGGAGCCAGCTTTCGAACGTATTCCTTGTAAGAAAAATAGCGTCCCCAGACAGAAAGGAGTGCTAACATCGGTTCAGCACATGTTTCTTTCAACTTTCTTTTGAGAAATGCTCATCAGCACTGGCATACCAGACCTTTCCTCCACCTGAATGTCCACAGGCAGAAGAACAGTCAACAATAGCCAACGAAAGGCTGTATCTCGGTCATAGGACAACTTAAAAGAGGAATGTTTTGGGAGCGGTCAAAATGACCCCTAGCCGTAATTCTAGGGATGCACAGTTATATCTGAAAAAGTAATAGCTCAAAATGAATGAAATTTGTTGTGTATAATATCTGCAAGTATTTAGGAAAAGTCAAAAATTATTAAAATGATAGGTGAAAAAATAAAATAGTTATATACCATTAAAACTACTTTGAGGTCAAAATGACCCCTCCCGTAATTCTAGTGTTAAAGTTTCACTGGAGGAACACAACGGGCTCTTGGCGACGATACGGGAGTAATCCTGAAGGTAAAGATCCGAATTTTTTTGAACCACGGTCAGATGATGAGGTCAACTGAGCTACCACCCCACTCTCCAAACTTCCACATCACGCCAACGTGAGGACATTTGAGGCCACGACATATTTAACGTGCATTATCCTCCGTGTATACGACGGTCGTCGTTTCGACGGAGTTTCGAGCTCGCAACCCTTCGGTTGCTAATCCATTGCTCTTCCAACTGGGCTACCGCTGCCCTTTAGTGAATAGGACAAAGTTGCAAAAATATAAATCTAATGAATAGGACGGCTGTGGGGGCTTAAGGAAGTAGTAATAAAGTAAAACGCCCTATAAGTTTAGAAGCATGAGGACATCTTCGAAGGTGGAGTCACTTCGTGGTGGAGACACTTCGTGGTGGAGTCACTCATGCAGTACCAGCTTTTTGAGACGAGCTGTCCCTCGAGCACTACACAACTTTTAGTGGTCCTGGTTTAGTGGTAACCTTCCTGGTGGTTGGATGGGCTGAAATGCATTTTTTAACATGATCGAAAGAAATGAACAGCATCATCTTGACATTGCTACTGCGTTATCATATTTTAGAGATCTGCAAGAATTCGAGTCTTCCATTGTGAAGACATATATTTTCGGAGTTACACCCAATGACCAACGATCCATCACTATTTTTGATTGTTTTTAAAAACAGCATCATCATTGAGCATTCATAAATGGTACTTCTTTTGTACAGGTGAAATGAAAACAGTAAAATACATGATATGCCTAATGCGTTATCTTGGTATATACGAGTATGTCTCTGTAGGTTTTACCTTATGAATAACTCAGAGGCCCCAACACTATCCTTCACCGCTACCACGCTACTATTGACCTATTTAAAAGCTATTTGAAATTCTCATCTTTCTACTCAACACATTTGATTTTCGCTTTTCTAGTTTCTCTAGCTGTCATCTGAAAAAGTGTATCCATAGTGTAACCCTCCATGTGGTTTCTATGAGATACCTAGTCCATCAAGATTTGACAAATTCTGTTAATGACGAAATATTTCGTCGACAAGATACTGCTGATTGTTTGATGATGACGAGATTAAGATCTGGTCAGTTTTGCTAAAGACTAGATACCTCGCCGACAACGACCGGGTGTAAACCATTGTGTACTTTGAATGGGCCGTAATTGAACAGTCCAATATACTAATGAAATATTACGCAATGAAATTCAATTATGAAATGTCACATTTTAAGAATTTGTTGAAAAGCAATACCTTTTTTCAATATGAGCTGCAGAAATCGATATAATACACCTCATAATACAAAATAGACAAAATTATAATAATATCACCAATTTTGAAACAAATTCAATTCCAGACCAGCTGTTCTAATTCAAAAGAAAAGTTTGTGTTAACAAGTTCTGGATATAAATGATCATCACCCACTCTGGTATCCAAAATACCCTTGGTCCAAATAACACGGACATCTACTAACAATTAAAAATTCGTGGGTGAAATGAATTAGTAACGTATTTGCCTTAATATTGAATTAATATTGTCGCGTAAAAATAATTAAAAAATTCTAAGTAAAATGTAAAGGAACATATGAAGAAAAGAGAAACAGCAATGCATAGCAGAAGTGTAATAGAAATTATCAATAAATAATCATCAACGTTACATATATAATAGCAAGCATCGATTTATGCGTAAGGATTATTAACTACAAGCTTTTAGAAAGACCTATGATGGCATTACCAAAGGTATAAAATAAAATGTTTAAATTTTAATGGAAAAAATAGTTAGGGAAAATATCGTCTGCTATCAAAGTCTAATGGCAATTTTGAACCAGGAACTCTTTCTTCCGGTTACTTATCGTCTGCAGATTTCAGCACATGGAAATATAATATTTGCATAGAGAAAATATAAATCAGCATAAATAGATTAGAATTTGAGGAAAAGAAATATATATAACACCATTTAAACTACTACATTTAAATTCATCCGACACCATAAGGCTTCGAGGAACAATCAATAGTACATTACATTAACTTAAATTTAATTTAACTGAACCCAAAAGAGAGAAATAAAAAGCAATGGATATGAGCTCATACTTTTTAAAACTTCCTATGAGAACACATTTCCATTAATCTAAGTCACGTCGCAAACCTACTTTAAAAACACCTTACTAATTAAAAAGTGTCAACTTGCATTAACAACCCAAGACACATAATTCCAATAAAAACCGAGTCTCTAGATTGAATCTTCTATTGAAGCATTACAGATAAAAACTTTAATTACTTCGAAGGTCAACAAAATCTTCGCAGTTTAAAGAGGATTTTATAAAGTATTTGATAGGCACAGTCCCCTGAAATGGGGAAATTACTAATCTCTTAAAAGTATTCCAGAAACCGTGCAAAAGGTAGTGAAATTCTCTCTCCCTAGTAATTACTTATGCATTCAGAAACTAATTAGTACTAGCTCCTCTAGTTTATAATGTAGCAAAAAATCTGAATCACGCAGAATTTTAATATTCCTGCAGCTAATTCAAGTGCATTTAGAGGGAAAGAGTCTGCCCGCTATCAAACTTGGTAATTATGTTCAGGTCTTCGAAAATCCTTAATGAATTCAATAATAGTAAATACTTCCTGACTAAATGTCTTATTATTCAGGCCTATTAACAGAAAGCACTAGACGGAGAATTTCGCGGTAGTCACTTGCATTTTGTGATTAAGTCGCTACAAAAATAAAGTACCCTGTTTGGTCGGGAAAACTAAAACTGAAGAGGAAACAACATAACTGTAAATCAAAATTTGGTAAAGAGGCTGTAAAAGCGCCTACAAAAACTCTTGGGAAGAGAAAGTACTTTAATTCCTGAGCCATCAATGAATTTAATTCCATATCCGACATTTAATATTGTTGTTAAAGAATGCAAGCAGGAGACTTGATTGTCAAGAAAGTGTAAAAAGCTATAGTTATAGAATACAGTTCAGATTAAAGAAAACACTTTCTCTTCAGTGCAGTTCTTTTTATTCTGGACTATTTCTTGATAAAGATTTTAATCATAAAAGAAGGTCATTTTTGAAAGTACGCAGATTAGTTTATATTTTGCTACTTCATCAAATTCTAGAGCATTTTTTGTTTCTACAGAGAACGATATACATTTTTGAATCTTAGATAAATGGAGGTATTCAGTCTTTAATATAATTAAAGATTCTGACTTTCTTCAGCTGCATAAAAATTATTTTTGAGTTATATGGTAATAAATTTGTTTTGCATTTGACTACGTGAAATCGGGGTTTGATTATTGTTGGAAAGTATGTGAAAGAAAAATCATACCTCACCTAAAATTGATTTCCTAATTATAAAAAACATACATTTTAATTTTAAAAAAGCTCACTTTTGAAAGTACTTAGATTAGATTTTATTTTAATGCTTCATCAAATTCAAGACCATATTTCGTTTCTACAGAGAACCATTTGAACTTTTGAATCTTAGGTAAATGGAGGTATATCCAGTTTAATATAATTAAAGATTCTGACTTCCTTCAATTGAATACAAATTATTTTTTCAGTTGAATGGCAATTAAAATGGTAATAAATATTTTCCCCATTATAATCTATGTGATCTGTATGTCTGATTATTGTTGGAAATCATGACCAAAGGAAAGAAATACCTCACCTAAAATTAATTTTTCCTAAATTTAACCATACTCTGTAATTACTCGAAAAATATCATTTATGAACACGGCAACAATAAGAAATCGAATATGTTTTTTCTCTCACATCTGCTATACAAATTGAAATTTAATATACAAACGATTAGTGATTATGGTTCTCTCATCTATCTAACGAAGTAATTGAAATTAAAAGAATTATGTTAACTTAATGCACATATGGAACACAGATGTAGCATGTTTAAAACAAAGTTTCTATCATTTATATTTCTCCTCGCATTTTGAGATTGTAACCATTAGTGAGAAAATTCGTTCACAATACATGTTTATTGAGATATAAATGCATATAGTTCTATTTTTACTCGCATTTTTATTTATCTCTTGTTTGTCATGAAGAGATGAGTTTCGGGTCATACATGCCGTGACTCAATGGGTTTGCCCACTGAACTAGCAGCTTGAGAGTTGTGGACGGCACAAGTTCGATTCATCCCTGGGTTTATTTCTTCTGCGTAACTACAACTTTTCGTAAATCGATTTATCTGACGCTGTTTGGAACAGCTTAGCTAAATATGATCCTTGCGTCATAAAACTTAAGCAACCCATCAAACCAAACAAGCAACCCGAACTAATGAGAACTGATGATGAATCATTTTCACATTACTTTACATTGTCGGCTGGCAAGTTCAACACTTAGCCAAAATTTTCAAATATGAGTTTCTTATATTTTCTAGAACAGAATGTGGTGATCCGTAGACTGGCGAAATCAACAATGTCCTTTTGCATGAAGGTTAGATTTCTTCTCGAGAAACACACTTAGAAAAGCACCTGAGAAGCACATAAACAAATAAATAATTGGATATAATGTATTAAAATTTTATTAATAAAATGCTGTAGAGGTACATAATCATAATAAAAGTATTCTTTTTTGAATAATTGATAATAATTTCAGTTTACAAAGCATAATAAATAATCGTTAAAATGATAAATTTATAATTTTCGCATTCCTTGAAAATTAAATTTTTTTCCCTTTCATTTTCAAAGAACTGTTTAATGACTTAAAGTGTTTAACTTGTAAGCAGACGATGCTTAAAAACCGGATAACAGCACACGTACTGTCATTTGAAACTAAAATCAGATTCAATTTCTCTTGTATTTACAAAGTAAAAAAGTAGCCAGGAAATTCGTTTTGAATGCATGGCAATTTAAATATTAATCCATCGATTTGTATTACTTGTCTGGCACAAAAAGCCCAGCTCAGAATTTCTCCATCTAAATTTAAAAAAACTGTGATAAATATAGTTTCCTATTAATTTCATTCGCAGATGATAATGTAATATTATCAAAAGAAAATCAATTTCAGTCTCAAACTAAAATCAGTTTAAGTTTTCCCTCTTATATTTATAAAAACTAGCTAAAGTAAAAACTAACAAGGAAATTGGTTTTGAAGGTAAGTCAACTTAAATTTTAGTCCATCTCCTTGTAGTCCTATTGCTTGTCTGACATGGATGCCCCAGCTCAGAATTTCTACACCTAAATTTAAGAAAAACGATGATAAATGTATTTTCCTACTAATTTCCTTCACAGACGATAATGTAATATCGTCTCAAACCGAAATCAGTTTCAGTTTTCATTCTTATATTTACAAAACTAGCGAAGAATTTTGTTTTGAATACATATTCAACTTAAATTTGAATCCATCTATTTATAGTCGTGTTACTTTCTAACATGGAAGCCCCAGCTCAGAATTCATACGTCTAAATTAAAGAAAAATGGTGATAAATATATTTTCCTATTAATTTCATTCGCAGATATATTGTAATATTGTCGTCTCAAACCAAAATGAGTTTCACTTTTCTCTCTTATATTAGCAAAAACTATCTGAAGTAAAAACTAACAAGGAAATTCGTTTTTAATACATGCCAACTTAAATCTTAATCCTTCTATTGTTGATCGTAATTACTTGTCTGTCTTGCAATCACAGCACAGAATTTAGGAATCTAAATTAACGAAGCATGGTGGCAATATATTTTTCTATTGTAGTTCCCTTGGTAGTTATCTCGACGAGTATATCGCCATAAGCAAAACTAGCCAAACCTTGAAGGACGTGGTATCTCGTAAATAGAAGAAAACTGACTATATCTTGATCTAGTCATCATAAGGAAATTGGCAATATCTTGACGACGAGATATCGCTTCATTATCGAAATTGTTCAGATCTTGAACGAAATATCTCGTCAAAATTGCTTGTATGGTTAATTCCATTTGCAGATGATAATGTAATATTATCAACTCAAACCGAAATCAGTTTCAGTTTTCCCTCTTCTATTTGTAAAACTATCTAAGGCAAAGATCTAGCGAGGATCAATTAGATGCAGTCGTATTATTTTTGTCTAGAATGAAGGGATCAGATCAGAACTGTCCCATCTAAATTAAAACAAGAAGATTCTGATAAAATATATTTTCTTATTAATTTTAACCAAATGATTTTACACCAAATGATTTTTAATCTGAATCAAAATTTAGTTTCTACTTTCTTATATTTACAAAGAAAAACCCAGTGAGAAAACCAGGTTCTAATATGTCTGCCGGATATATTTATCAATTTGTACTCGAATTTATATTAATTGTCTGACACGAACGATGGAAATCAAGATTGTCCCATCAGAAGACAGAAAACTTTTGTCGTTCGGTCGCCGCCGGAGCAAGGGACGAGATCTAATAGTTGTGGCGCACACTGCAGATGTCACTTGGCGCAGGGTGGAAATCGAACTTTTAAGGTTCTCCGGCACCAGTCCACTCTTTTAAAGTTCATGAGTCAACCCGATATACACACAATGAGCGCTTAGTGGGAAAATAGGTGATTACGAGGAACCGAAAAAGCGCACAAAAACACGGGTAATGCATGGTCACGCTATGTATTTACTTGAACGATAAGTGCTCTTATTGCTTTCTTGCTGAAGAATACATTGATGTCCAGTTACTAAATTTCAAACATTTTATTGATTTCAGAGAGCTTAATATGCATTATGTAACAGTTATCATTTTTCTTCAATCCTCTGTTGGTCGCAAGGGCCCTGATACGTGTAAAGTGGCATTTTTAATGTTACGCAATGAAAAGAATAACTTAAAATGTATTATTTATGTATTTAAATAATTATTTTATTACAGTTATTTGTTTTTCAGTACGTCCTAAAATATGTTACGTATTTTTTAAATAGTTGGTTTTTCGCTTTTTCGCGCAAGAGCCATATTCGGCAAAGCTGCTCCAAAAAGACATAATTTTTTTAATGTATAACTAACACTAGAACGTTAGTTAGTGTCATATTAACACAGGGATGAGTTTTTTGCTTTATTCCTTTCGCATTCTTTGTTGGATTTTGACTATGTTTTGTGAATTTTAATCATTTTCCTCGATAAGCACACATTAGAATTTTATTTTGTTTAACTCAACATAGGAAAATTTTACAGATTTTTCGACTCCAATCATATTTCTCGGTCTAAATAGCTTTCGTTCAGAAAAATCTTGATAGAAGTAGCAAACCAAAACTATTTCTACCCGAAATTAATTTAATAGTGTAACTTTACTCGTTTACTTGAACTTGAATACATTGTCTCCCCCTTTCAAAGGCTAAAATGGGTTAGTTTTATGAATTTGAGAATCGATTTACTGTACCTTTTTGTGGCATAAACAATCATAAACGGATGAAAATACTGTAAAATAAGATAAAAGGCTAAAATGAAATATATGACGAGATAATGATTATATAACTGCCATTTAAATATTATAACTATCTACTCAATTTATTTACTGGTGTCGAAACGACACTGGCGGGCGTTTTAGGATAACGGTAGTGCCAGCCATCCTAGTGTTAATGCATATGTAACCAGGAAAGAATGTTAACCCCCTCACAGATGCACTACAATAGCATTTGTTAAAAAAGACCCGTGAATAACCGCGAAGGGTAAAGAATATTTCACCAGTCAACTTAAATTACCAACAAATACAATTTAACAAGTGTAAGTTAATCTGGATTTTGAAATATACATTTACGAAATCAGGTAGCCGCTCAACGTTACACAGCGCGCTATTGGCGATGATGTGGGATATATCCCGAAGGGAAAGGTCGGAGGACGAGCACTCGGTAATTTTGAACCACCACTTCATATAAGGATGTGTTTGCGTTCGAGTAGATATATAAATATTTATGGTTGTTTGGATTTTATGGTGAAAGGGCCATATTTGGCTATGCTGCACGAAACAAAAGACAGACAATAAGTAAAGTCAGACAATATCATCATCATCGTGAGATCATTGATCAGGTTTTCAATACGAGATAAATCAGGTGAAAGCGCAGGCCTGGAAATTTGTGGAGCATAGTGACTACCAGGTGATGCTGGACATTGCGTGTACATGTGGTCAAGCAATAGCAATGTCGTGTTTATAAATGGCATCAGAGCGGCCCTGAATATAAGGTACAACAACATGCTTCAACGTATCAGTTACGCAACACTGTAAGTTCTATCGTTTATGAGTGATACGAGAGAAGGAGTGAAATACAATGATATCCCACACTGTAATGTTAGTTACCCAACCTGTTGAGGCAGTCTCCACTATGCCTCCAAACACATATTCGTCCATCATAGCATACTGAAAAGGTTGCATATTGAAGCAATATTCGTCTGAATAGTTGGTGCAATTCCACTCATGCGTCCAAGTATGACTTTCTTGGCATCATTGCAATACAATACACCTGTGATGAAGAATCAATGGAGATGAAGCAATGGACGCCTAGCAAAGATGACCAGATGCTGCATACTACATGTAACCATAAGTGTGGACATAGGTAGATGTGCAACACTCTCTAATTGCTAATGGGAATGTAGTCACTTAGAATCATGCGATCGAGATGCCTCTCCTCTCGTTCATTTGGATAGTAGAGCCTTTGTGATGTCTGAAGTCAGACAATGTGTTCGGTCCTCCTTATCCTACTGACACTATATTCTCCTCATTGGGATGACATTTTGCCCATCACAAGCATCGATATCTAGATAGGAAAATACACCTTTCCATAATACCACAATGGGACTCCTATCACACTCTGAAACTCGCTGGAATAGATGTCAAGTTCTTTGATCATTTAGTGAAAAAAATTAGAAGAAAATATAATTCCCGTTCTTTATGCCCACTCTTATTATTCTCCTTTTTTACTACTTTAAAGAGAACACTATCGTCTAATTTGAAAATTATTTGAGCATTTGATCATTTTTGTCTCCCCACATATTCTACACATCCTGAAAAATTCAGATCAATCTGGCGAGTCCTTGATGTTTCAATTTTAATGACCACATGTGATTATAAATTTAAATTTTATGACTAAAACCACTACGCCTGCAGTAATGGTAGAATAGCTTTGGTAAAATTAAATGCACTCTAGTCGAACACGCACAAAGTGAAGTGTGTAGCCTGTCAAGTTTAGTAACTCTCCAAGCTGTTTCGACAGTAAGTCTTGTCCATAAAGGTCTGACCAATTTTGCTAATGACGAGATATCTCGTAATCAGGATATCGCCGATTTTTCATGATGACGAGATCAAGATCTGGCCAGTTCTGCCAATGACGAGATACCTCGTCGAGACAACCATCAAGGGGGTTAAAATGGTTTTAATAATAGGTTAAGATATTTTTCAATATTAAGATGGTTTTTAATACTTTGGGGATGGAAACTAAACCATTAATTTAATCTTCTGCTATATTTGACTAATTAGAGCCCCTTTTCGAAATAAATATATTTTAATGAGGGGATCATTTAAAAGTTTAATTTCATGCTTGTATACATACAATGCTTTGCAAAATAAAATATATGTTTGAAATTTATACATGATTTGAGCCCTCGTCATGTTGGAAGTATGTTTCTGTGATACATATTTAAGAAGGTAGCCACATTCTGAATAACATTAAATAATGTTTGCATATTTCTTATTGTTTTATACAACTTTACTTACTGGTAACTAAATACGCGTTAATGCATTCGTGCTTTAAGAGCTATTAATTATTCGACGGTGCAGTTTTATTCTCTTTATTTTGCTCAATAATTTACTTAAGGGGATTATGTGCTTAGCTATTTTTTGTAAAAGTTAATACCTCCCAAGACTTTTGTGAATAGATAATAGTATAATGTGTATAGAAACTTTTAATTGCTTCGATTTCCTCAAAAATGCTAGCCAACATTAACTGTTCACTAAATAAAAAAATTCAACCTGTTACTCCAAATAAATACTTCTCAATATTATGATCTGTGTTGTAATGTTGAACTGAGAAATATAATTTAAATGTAATCATGGTTTCTTGCTTTTGTTGGTAATCGTAATATACTAAACAGGAAGAGATCTCAAGGTCTAATAAAATTTTAAAATATTCGAAATCTATGTTTTGATGGATATTCTGAGGGTAGATCAATTCATTCATCTCAGAGAATTCGATATGAAGTCAATTTGTGTAGACACCCTTGCGTCTATTATGACTATTGACGATGTTCTGGGATATTACAATACATCTTGATACACAAGAGACTGGTGCATTGGCATCGAAATCACAATGTCTTTCACAAACATGAAACACAAAGTACATGAAAATAGGATTAGAAAGCAGGAACAAGGGATTGTAACTCACACAGTGAGTCAAAACTTCTCTTAAACTATTCTCTACAGTGCAGAACAAGATGTACTCCAAAGTCTCTCCCTTCTTTAAGCAAGCAAGACTTATCTAAATGAGCAAGGTGGAAATTGTGCAAGTATGCCTGAGTGACATTGTGGCCTAAATAAGATTTGGCAGCAAAGGCTTCAACTTTTTCTGAAATATATATTATGTCATTAGCTCCTGTTGAGAAAAATATTGTCAATGTACACAAGTGTAATTCCAAGAATCACTTCATTTGGCTTAATTTCTCTTATGGCCATATTTAAACATTTTAAGAGTGATTCTAGGTAAAGGAAGTGGACTCAATTTCTATGACACGTTAGCTAAACCACTTGCTACTGCACTACCATTAACGATATAATGCGCGGAAACTTATTGCAAATCGATATTTTTGTCCTTCAATTTAAAAAAGAACCCGAACTTTTTACTACGATGGAAGTAGTCACTTTGCTTGTGTTGATGAAGACAGCGAAGAGCAGACATGAAATTAGTGAGATCAAATATTCTGTAATCCTTATTTGCAATACATGAAGGTTCTTCAGTGCAAATAAGGATTACATCTCAGAAACTGATACTTGCTGAAAACAGCAAGTCTCAGTTTGCCGAAGTTTTATAACAGCAAAGCTAAATTATTTTGCTAGTTTGTTTATTATATTTGGTATCCAATTAAATTCACTTACTCGCAAATATTATTTTTCTTGAGATTTCATAAACTTTCAAAAGAGAGAAAGATTGATATTTTACTAGCAGTGTTAGAAAATAAGTATGTGTACTCTAAGTTTACATCAGTGTGAAATAAACCGAGGATAGGGATGGACTAGAAGCAGAGCTTTGTAATTTCGGTTGAATGGATTATTTTTGATTTACAGAATACGTTGTGAAGTGATGTAGTTCAATTTGCTATTTAATGAATTTGAGGTTTGCATCTGATCGAGTTAGTTTACAAGACGTTTCCGTTTTGCATACAAAATTTGCTTTTGGGGTTAGACACAAATTTAAAAACTGAATAAAATTATTTTATGTTTAAATTGTTAAAATTTCATTTACTTGTTATTTTATGATTGTTTCGTCTATTTTCCGTAGACTTTCAATCTCATTTAAAGTGCCAAAATGTAAGATTGCCTGAATTTCTTTACAAAAATTGTGCATCCACTTATGATTCGTTTGTTTCTTAAAGAACTTTTTAATTATTCAATCCAACTTGAGTAAATAATTTCTGTCGTGTTTTAAAAGTGCTACTTTAGAAAATTTTTCATAGATGTATTTCAAAGTGACTCTCTTTCTTATGTATTAAACGTCCATCAATTTTACTACTACATGTCATACAAAACTAAATATTTTATAAAACCAGAATAACTACTGAATTCAATTGGTTCTGCTATTATCTAGAACGATTTTGGCGAACGACATTTTCTCTTTCAATCAGTTAACTTTAATTCGAGATTTCTATTTTGTAATGTATATTTGAAAATTGTCCAGCATCATTTCTTATGGCTATCAAATTATTTAATTTAATTATGGCAACTGGTATTTCCATAACTTCACCTATTGCCTTCAGCGAAGTTTTAGGTTTCAAGTTTGCTTTTGGTAAACATCTTTAATGTAACAGATTTGTTTCATTCGGTTACATAAAGCCATTTGAAATAAGATTTTTCACATGTTCTATATTTTGGGCCAATACAACTGGAACTCAGAATTTGTTTAAATGTAATTTTTCATTTCTTATATTTCCTCTAAATTTTCATTTAACTACTTGTAAAATACAGCATCAATTGGCTAAAACGTTGTGTTATAAAACTTTACACTAAAGTTTAGATTTATTTCTGAAAAACAGATTTCCGTAGAAATTCTTACAGTTACTCAACTATTATAAGGATACATTAAACACTAACAGATTGCCAAAGCCTTACACGGCGAGAAGGAGACAGTAATCGCTTGAACGAATAGAATTAATGGTCGTACATAAATACGTTATTTCAATCGAATCCGCACATTCCAAGGCAAGATTCCCAATGCAAGCGCCGATGCGGTGAAGAGAGATCCTTATATAGCTGTGAGGTCTTTTCTGACATTTATAGAGTTCCTTAAATTCCTTGTGGATTGTTACCAAATGATAGTGGAAGGAGCAACCAACAGCATCCTCGATCATAGAAATTCGCTGTCTTCTCGGGATCCTTAAACTCAGGAATGTTCTCACTCGCCGGTGACATGTGAACACCGGTTTGCATTTTATTAATAAACACAATTACTTGAACCCGTCAATGGAAGCAGTATCTGACAGATACCTCCTTAGTCTACGTAGGAATTGAATAGAACCATTAGTGCTATATCATTGAAACTCATTCATGTGCCTGACTTCGTAAGCTGTTGCCCTAGAGACTAACAGGCGTTGTGAAGAGTTAATGGTTAATTTTCATTTATTCATTGCAATATTATATACTCATTAATATTGAGGTAAATCTCTTGTACAATAATTCATGTTCAATCGAAATCTAAATAGTGATCATTGAAGCACTCAGTCTAACCACAGTCCATATTACATGTTCTTAATTGCACAGCAGGAATGTCTTGAAGGTGGACATGTGATGTGAGGAGAAAAGGTGAATCGGCGATTGAGCTCGACTCCGGCTGCAAGGTGCTGTGTTCGGGTTCAGCAGGAGGTCGCATTGGGAGGGGGGCGATTACATTAACTGTCAGGGCCTGATTTATTCAACTATTGATACTAGTGACCTGTTTAAGTTCAACTACATTTTTGTTAACTTTGTTTATCGTCGCCTTTGTAGTTTATTTACTTTATCTAACACGTATTTGGAAGATAAATGTTTTTTTAATCTTATAAAAATGCGATTTTAATAAATAATAAGTGTTCAAGCGTATACGTAGAAAGAAAATATTGATTATTAGCTGATAAGAGTTGCAAATCTCTCTAAAAAGCTGATAAAAATCTCAGGATCTGTGTCGCCCATATACTTTCCGACTCTTGGTCTCAGGCATTTGGATTGTTAATTCCGACTGTGGTGCTCCATGGACGATGAACGAGTCTCGGGAGGTACTGCTTTAATTTTTAGTTCATCGATTCAGCATGTTAATCACAGGTAATGCACTCCCAGTCAACATAAAATCTGCACTTCCTGCTATCACCACGTTGGCGTGGTGTGGAAGCTTGGAGAGTGGTGTTGGTTCCTGCTCAGGTGTTGCCTCGTTATCTGACCGTGGTTCGAAATTACGTGGTCTTGTCCTCGGATCCTTTGTCCGGGATCCCGGACTCTCACCAATAGCCCATTATGTTGCGCCAATGTGACGTTAATTAAAATACCTACCTACCTTCCCAGCTATCACAAAATCTCACCTTGTTACCTGATACATTCCAACTCTCTCCTCTTGCCGGCTAAATCCCCTACAAAACCCAGCTTTATAGCTAACCCTCCTGGTGATTCCTCTGGATGAGGAATCTCGTCATTAACAAATCTGACCAGATATTGATAGACGAAATATTTCTTCATGAAAAAAATTAACCAGATCTTGATCTCGTCATCACCCCAAAATCGGTAATATCTTGATGGCGATGTATCTCGTCATAAACAAAGTTGGACAGATCTTGATGGATGAGATATCTATATATTAATACGTGAAGAAAAAACTTTGTACCCCTTTTTAAGCACATTGCGCGCACGGAGGAGTATGAGATTTGGCATAATTTGCCACCACATAAGTTAGTATTGAAAGTTAATTGCATCGTTTTGCTGATCAGAAACTTAAATACAAAGGAAGCATTAGTCAATGGAACAAGAATGCGCATCAAATTTATGCATCGTAATACTATTGATTGCGAAGTTTTAACTGGAACCGCACGCAATAAGAGAATTTTGATTCCACGTATAAATTTAATATATTCCGGAACTATTTTACCATTTAACTTTCAAAGAACTCAATTTCTAATTATACCTGCGTTTGCGATGACAATAAATAAGTCTCAAGGACAAACATTCGAAAAAATTGGAATTTTATTGAGGCAGCCAGTTTTTACACATGGTCAATTGTACGTCGCAGCAAGTAGAGTTCGATCATTCGATGGTTTGAGATTTTATATTTCAGAATATAACGGTCAAGGGCATTTAGCAAACGATGAAAGAGTTTTTACAAAAAACATCGTCTACACAGAAGTTTTGAATCATTAAATTCATTGTCGAACTATTTCAAGTTCAATGGACAACATTTATTTTTTAACCACCTGTTTTTTGTTTCAATAAAAAATAGATAAAAAATACGAAGCACTTTCATTTTTTGAATTTATTTTTTATTTAAATTTTATATAATTTGAAAAAGATAGGCAAATTAACTGTGTAGCCTTGGCGAAACCTGTGGCCAGTATAGCAATAAAAAAAACCCAAGAAAATGTCAAATAACGCGTTATTATTTTTAGATATGGCTTAACCAAGCTATACCGCATTTTTCCTATGATGTATTTGTACATGCTCGCAGCTTACGTAGTAGAACAAAATTCAAAAAAATTATATGCAATGAATATAGAGGTATACTCTTTGACAAAAGAACCTTATTAACGTTCAAACTTAAAAATTAAATGAATTATGGTCGAATTTCGACCATTGGGCGACCACTAGTCTCATTAAAACCACTTAGAGGGTTGATGCTCTACCAATGTCAACCGGGTTTCTTACGGGCACAATGACGTAAGTCCTTCTATTTTGTATTGGATCACGTGCTGTTATGTCTTAATTCTTTCTATTTCCTATTGGATAACATTACGTCATTGTGACGGCTGTTTCCACGAAAGATGGATTGGTTTGACGGTCTTCGGTTATTTTTAGCTACACGAGGGCTAATTTGATCAGTCACCTACTGCTTAACCCTATAAGATTCACATTCATGTAACCGTTCTGCTACCTGCTAGTCTTACCTGCTGTTCTTCTATCAAGTTTTGGCCTTCTTAGACAAAATAATTATTTCAACCAATCTTGTGATTATTTAGTCATTGCGTGTATTGTTGGGTGAAAACAATACTACACTGCTCGGAAATCTCACGATGCCGAAGATTCCGAACCATTATGGAACATACGTCTAGACTGAAATTTGAACCCAGAACCCGTGTATAAACAGTTTGAAGAATAGTTAGTTCACTCAGGCTTGAGTTTTTAATTTTAGCATTGCTACTTGACAGTTCTATAATTAGTTCTTTAATTTAAATTAATTTTTCTTTTCGTCCTGTTTTCTTTACATATGTAAGGTATTTGATGCATTTCACAATCGCGAATTTAAAATTTTAATGAGTGAGCAATGATTAAATTATTAAATTACTGCAAGTCGATTTATTAGTTATTTGAGATTGAGAAATATCAGTTCCCATCTGGGTGTGACTTAACCAGCTCGTCCACAAAACACCATACGATATATCAGTTCTACCGAATAGATTGACATCACACAATTTTAATAAAAAATATGTATATTTTACGGTGCCCACATACCATATACGGCCCTCAGCATAGTTTTATTCGTCCTGACGACTAGGTACTGCCCTCCAAATATTTTCATGAGAACCGCACTTCAGATAAGGTCCTCGGGGCAGGTTTAGACGACCCGAAGCCCATTCGAAAAGATGTACCTGTCTCGCAGGTCAGATTCGCCCTCCGGAAATGGTTTTCCGACCCGCCTGCCAGATATGGCCTTCTGAAAAAGTTTTCCCGTCCTGTTGGCCAGATACGGCCGTCCAAATATTTTTATCAGTCCCTTAAATCATATACGGCCCTTTGGACAGATTTATCTGACCCACATGCGAGATGCGGATACCGAATATTCCTATAGAGAGAGATACTTATTCGTAAAAAATAAATATTTAAAAATTAGCGAATCGGAGTCTAGAGTTATTTCGCAAATAGCTACGTTGATATTTGGCAAGCAGATTTATTGTACGAGTATATTCATATTTATATTTTCATCCCTCGGCCATTTGTTAGTGTTTTCTTGAAATAAAAAGTGAGTGTTATCTCATAGATAAGATCTAGTCAGATTTCGAGCGAGCTGAGGAATAGCATTGGACATTTAGATACAATTACGCTATAAGTTCCTCTTTAGATATATTTGGAAATATTGAAGACATTTAGATGATTAAAAGCATGGAATATTAAGTCTGACTTGTATTCAACTTCTTTTAAATATTTAGTATATCTAGTACTTGTGTTAGCCATTTGTAAAGCAAAAATTCAAAAATCAATTTGTGTTATAGTTGAAAGGAAGTTTCAAGTGAAACGTTGTTGTTTTTTGAAAATTTATATGATAGATTATGCGCTCAACAAAATCTATTTAGAACCACAACTCAAACAAATGCAATGTTTCAAAAATATATGATCTTAATACTACATATCAGTTCTTTCTGTAAAAATGTTCTATAAAATGTCACTATAAAAATTTTCGCTGTAAATATATGTTTCGAGAATAGTACATGTGTGTGTACAGAATTACTTATAGATATTTATGCGTATATGTCAGGAAGCAGAAAGACAATTTTTGCAACCAAACTATTGCAATTGCAAACAAATGCAATCTAACTGATCAAAATAATGTTCCTCCTTCCTACAAGTATCCTGCATTTACTTCTACTAAAGAGTAAAAATGTGGTCTATAATGTTTCACTGTCTTGTACAGTAAAATTATGCTAAATAGCATTGTTCAAAGAATCATTATAGCCTATGGCATCTGTATTTCAATTTAATTAATTTCACGAAATATTTTTACTTTTTTCTTTCACGTGAATGAAAAGTTAGAAAAATAATTTCCAGTGTTCTAATTGTAATCTCCAATGAATATTTTAATCTATAAATGTACATATGAAAAATACTTAAACTTATTGCATCAAAAAATAATCGGTTTCCGTAGTGAATAATTAAAAACAATTTGTATACATGTGTTTTGAGAAACAAAAATTAATTAAACAGACTGCCCAGTTTTTACACTTACGTCTTTCTCTGAGTAAAAAAACTAAAATTATCCGATTAGCAAAATTAAATTACATTTCAGCATCTACAATGAGCATTATTAATTCACATTTTCTGACGTTCTTATTGAATCCATGATTTTTAATCTTAGCAAATTTTAATGATATTAAAAATGAAAAGTAATGAAAATATTTTTTCTCCTGTTATATTCTGTTCACGCATTTGTGGTTCTTTCAGTGATGAAGAATTAGCAAAATTGAATTTAAACTCGGCTCTTAATTAAATAGAAATGGCTCTAAGGATAGAATATTTTAGTTATTTTTTAAAGTTTTCAAACCTTCTGTTATGACACGCTCCTTTAATTTAAAATTATTTTCTCGGTAAGTGACATGGGAAAATTTAAATTAGACCATTTTTGTTCGGATTGATTTTATGTTGGTATCGTATAAATGTAGGACACAATAAGTTTCTGTAAGGGACTAATAAACTCCTATAGGAACATCACTAATTTTATTTCTTAAGTATTAAAGTAGGTAGGTAGTTGAATTAACGTCCTACTGCAGCAACACACAACAGACTATTTCTTGAGTATCGAGACAAATTAAATACGAATCAATGAAAAGTTCGTCTTCATCTCGTTGTAAGAGTATATTTGCATTTTTAAATTGCTGTTTTTACCAAAAACTGCATCGAACAATTTCTATTATTTCACATTTGTATTTCAAAAACAAATTAACTCATAATATATCTATATTTAGACATTTTATGTTGACGTTTTCATTGAAAATAACATAACAGTAAAAGCATAATTTTTTCGTACACTGTGTTGTAAAATTCATGGGTAAATTTCGAATTTAAAACGTAAATAATTATGGATGATTTTAGTATTTATCAACATCTGCATTATTTTATTATTGATTGAAGGTTCAATGAAGATTTAGAACATATTGTGAGCTTACAAGTGAAACATACTAGGTCAAAATTTTCAAGATAAGCGTTTTTTAGATTTTCTAGATCAGAATCTAGTAATCTTTACACTGCGAAGTCCACCAAGTCATTTTTTCTTTAAATGAAGGTTAGATTTCTTGAGAAATACGCTTAGTGAGAGAAGCGTAGTGAGTACAATTTTTTCCGCTTCGATTTCTCAGAATTTTTTTGACTTATTGTGTTTCACTTGAAAGACTACGACACATATCTGGGTGAATTACATAACTAAACGATTGATAACACCAGTAATAACTATTTTAAGAATTGTGTGAACATCTAAGCATTCGAAATAAAACAAAATTACGTTTCGCATTGAAACCTGCAGTAACCAACACAATAAAATTCATTGGAAATTACTTTTTTCTTCTGGAATTATTAGCAGATACTCAGCAGTTAAAATTATAAAATTTTAAGTACTTAATCGTTAGTTCTAGTTGCTATATTTACACGCCCTTAATTATTTTTGGAACGGCACGTGCTAGATATGAAATATCTTTGAAGACAGGCTTAAACTCAATTGAACGCTGTTTAGTGTACAAAGAATTTCCAAGAGCATGACTCAACATTATGCCAAACCAAAAGAGAAGTGATTTGTTTCTGAGTTTTAAATTATATTCTTTTTAGCCATGTTTTAGTTTTAATACAGTATTAGAATTTATAAGAATTTCATCTGATGGCAACTTTGCATAAACTCTTCAACTGGGCACTTTACATAAACTCTATATATGCACACACGAAAATCCTAAAGGTACACATAAAGAATTATACTCCCCACATCCAGAAAATAAATTTTTAGCAAAACTGTAGCTGAAAAACTTTGTTTGATCCGATCACAAAATTTATATTAAGCTACGAAATGGTTAACAACTCTTTAGTCCCTTGAAATTTGTTTGAATCCTCGTTTTTCAGCATTACAGAGCCACAATTTTGAATCAAAGTAACTTCGATACAAAATTGTGTGTGATTGATAAAGTGTCGATAGTTCCCATAAATATAGAACTTAATTCGAAATTTTGATTGAATGTCCTAAACTTAGTTCGTTATCTGAACTGTATTTTCAGACACAACTCAAATTTGATTTGCTATAAACTAGCAGATCCACACACAGAATCTATGCTCAACAATCTTAATTGCCAATATTTATCGATTGATTATATAATAAAAATTCTATACATCTATATAATACTACACTCAGGTCCAAATTTATCTTTACATACCCCAAAAAATTATATTTTATGAAATATCCAATCGATATAATCCATTTTTGCACAGGGAATGTGTGAAAGACAAGCCTAATTAGCATTATCTAATCAAAAGTGATCAAACGGTTTCTGATATACAAATCAAGGCGTTACGTCATCCGACGGTGAATCAAGCGCTATGCGCAAAGTTAATATCTGAGTGAATTTCTGCATTGCAGTGTTTGATTTCAGTGTGTAAGGACTCAAAATGGTTTGTTATGGCTCCGAAGTATCATTTGGAAGAATCTATGAAGTGGCGAATTATCGGCCGTTTAGAAGCAGGGCAGACAATCATGGAAGCAGCGAGATTTGTCAATATTTCAAGACAGACAGTCTCTACGCTATGGAAACAATTTCAGAACTCTGGAACTGTTGTAAGGAGGCATGGACAAGGTCGAAAGAAAATAACAACTACTTCTCAAGATCGATATCTGCCAATAATAACTGCCCGTCGTAACAGGAAGTCTACTGCTCGGCAGTTAAGTTCAGAGGTTGCAGCCGCCACTGGAACTGTTGTATCACGGCAAACTGTATACAGAAGGCTTAGTGAAGAAAGCCCTTTTGCCAGAAAGCCAAGGGTATGTGCTTCCCTGTCTTCACAACAAAAGAGGGATCGCTTTAATTGGTGCAAAGAACATCAGAACTGGAGTGAACCCCAATGGACACATGTTCTCTTTACTGATGAGTCGAGGTTTAGTTTAACATCTGATTCTAAACGTGTTTACATCTGGAGGGAGTCAGGAACGCGAAATCGTCCTTCGAACATTATGGAATGTGACCGTTTCGGTAGTGCAGGTGTGATGGTATGGGGAAGAATAATGATCGATGGACGTACGCCCCTACACGTTTTCAACAGCGAATCTTTGACCGGCCAGAGATATCGGGATGAGGTATTAGAACCTTACGTAAGATTTTTCAGAAGTGCATATGGATTTGACTTTTTATTTATGGACGAGCATTATCGTCCACATCGAGCAAACCTCGTTGACGAATTCCTTGAAAATGAAACCATTGAGCGAATACCGTGGCCAGCAAAATCTCCTGATCTGAACCCGATAGAGAACTTATAGGACTACCTTGGAAAAGTAGTTGCACGGAGACCTCCTCCTCCTAGAGATATAAATACCCTGAAGACCGCATTGCTGGAGGAGTGGAACTTAATTCCCCAAACTGTGGTTAACAACATTATTGCCAGCATTAAAACACGTTGTGATATGTGTGTACACTGTCAGGGTAGATCACATTCCATATTAAATTCATAAGCCTTAATTTTTTTCTGAGTTATTATTTCTGAACTCTCCTTGTCACGTATTATTTAACTTTTATTGTTTCATGCTACAGTTTTATATCATATGCAGTGCTCTTAAATTGTTTCCTTTGTATTTAAGTATTTTGATCTTATTTCACACAAATTCGTAAAATTATAGTTCATAGTTTCTGAGAAATCCGTGATCTTATGCATGTAAAGATAATTTTATCCAAACAAATATATATATATAGGATATAAATGTGAAATCTATTCTCCCGCCAAGAGCAGGTACTATTAACTTTATTTCTAAATTGCGTCTCGTGTCTGATGCGATCCTGTTCTGTTCGGCGTGGACCCCTTTCTATATCCCCAAATACGAAAGTCATGACACCCATAAGCAATCGATATACAGTAGCGCACAATTCCTATCATGTTGTAATCGATTTGTTACAGATAAAATGCAGAGCAATTTGAAGCGGAGCGCTATGTACGAATCCGAGGAAATATTTCCTCATTATACATGGCATAAATATGATAATAAAAAGTATTATGAATAATAGAATGGAGCTGACGTGGAAACAAATGAAACTGGCAGTTTAATTTATTTTTGAAATAATCTTGTTTCTTCTTCCTATAATAGGAATGGAAAAGGGATATTTGGAGCAAAACTGTATGTTTTGGTAAAGAGGACTTTATGTGTCTAGGAAGGGAGTTAGGGGATATTGAAATGGGGAGAACAACTGGTTTAAACGTAAAAAAACGAATTCTAGTAGCTTAATGTCTTTTAACCCTCCTGGTACTTGTCTCGAAGAGGTATCTCGTCATTAGAAAAATCGTCAGATCTTGATGATCGAGATATCTCGTCATTAGAAAAATCGTCAGATCTTGATGATCGAGATACCTCGTCATTAGAAGAAAACTGACCATATCTCGATATGATCATGAAAAATCGGCAATATCTTGATGACGAGATATCTCGTCATTAGAAAAATTGGTCAAATCTTGATAGATGATATATCTTGTGGGTTAAAAATACAGAAAACTATTGAAACTAACATATATGCCGAAATTTGAGTAACATATTATTCAATTCATAAAAAGGAAATATGCTAGAATCAAGTATTTAAAGATGTATTTATGTCAGTTGAAAACTAAGTGTTTCGATAAAAGTGATGTTATTTCACGTGTCTAGGAGGATAGGCAGGTAGTTGAATTTATGTCGCACTGGAGCTATTTGTGACGGTCCAGATTGAATCCCGATGGGAAAAATTCGCCTAAGGAGAGAGTTTGGGGATATTGGAATAGTGAAAGAAAAAACGGAATACATAAGCTAAGAGCATATAAACGTAAATCTAACGGAACACTAGTAGCTTAATTTCTTTTAAAAATACAGATGAACTATGAAAGGTAGCACATAAGTCAAAGTTCGAATAACTGGTTATTCTATTTAAAAAGAAAAATGAAAGAATCAAATACTCAAAAAATGATATTTAGATGATAGTTGAGTATTAATAATAGTTAGTATAATTATATGTATAAGCCAGTTTGCAAAGGGAATGACTCAAATTTTCGAAAGAATTCCGTCTTTCGATGGTTTAAGCTGACTTACAAGGCAGACATTCAGTAACAAGGGATCAAAAGGAGAAGCTGTTGTCGGAGAGATACCACTTCAGATATTACGAGTCTCGCTTTTTTTTAAAAGAAAACCATCGAAAATTGGAACTCGAAAATTAAAATCCTCCTTTCAAACCGACGATTCAGTTGTCATTATAAGAGAATTTTGATTAAAAATATGAGCAGGCCAGGAATAATGGAAAAGCAAATAATTAGTTTCTATAAGGACCTACAGCATTAATAATACCTTCTCAACTCACATTACATCATGTTTATTAAAGCGCTAAGTATTAATGAGACTTGCTTCGAAAATGGTTAAACAAATTTAATATCTTCCAAAGAAGAAATTTGAGAGAGGAATATTTGTAGGGCTACAAATTGGAGCTTTTGATTGGAATATACAATTTTATAATCAAATGTTTATGAAAAATGACTTGGCTTACAATACTACGGGACTATTAAGATCACGTATCAACAGTGTGGAAAATGTATGAAAAATATACTATATGTTAGGATATGAACTCAAAATGTTCATTCAATTATAATTTCCAGTCATATATCTGTTTACTTACCTATATTAACTTTAGAAATGTGTTTACTTACGTAAGAACTAAAATATAAAAGCTTCAACGAAATTTGTCCTGCTGCGAATCATATCGAGGAGCATATCGTGAAGACAGACTTTTAACAGTAATAAAGCAGTTTATTAAGAATGTTTTTCAACCTGTGAAGGTACCCTAAACCTCCTGGTTGTATCGACGAGGAATCTCGTCATTAACAAAACGGACCAAATCTGGATGGACGAGATATCTCGTCATTAGAAGAAAATTTACCAGATCTTGATCTCGTGATCATAAAAAAATGGACACTATCTTTGTGACGAGATATCTTGGCATGATCAAAGTTGACCAGATCCTGATGGACAAAATATCGCGTTGAAACCACTTGAATGTTTTATATGTATAAAAATGACAATTGTCAAATATACTTTAGCAAAGCACCAAAGGAATGAGACGTTTGCAATATGCCAATTACGATTTCTTTGCATGCAAATATCGATACTTAAATATTAGTATCCATTTCAAACAACCATAATATGTAAGTGAAATTCATTTGTTTCGTATACTATTAGAGAAGTCTGCCATATATTCCAAGGAACCTTTTCTTTTAATACATCGAAAACTTATTACTTACATTAGAAGTACTTTTTTCCAGCGGAAGGCAGAGTAAAATAAAAGCATAATTATTGAGAATTTCCTCCCATTTTTAAATTTATCTAATTGACATGTTTACGGGTGTGGTTAGAGTCCAGTGACAAATTAATATTCTGACATTTAGGAATTTCTTTCTCCTTTAACTGGGTGGAGTCTTTCGAAGAAATAGTTTAATAATTTAAGGTATTTCGGGCTCTTAGATCATTAACTTCTTATTAATGACATAAAGTTCTTTTCGTATAAGCACCTAGGTAAAATGGATAAATGATTTTCTCAAAATAGAAAATTTAGAGTACTTATGAGCGTCAACATTATTTAATGCTTACTTGTAGCACATCAATCTATTTGAGAGAAAAATGATCATCTGAATTAACCTCTCACATTAACTCAACCCTCCAAGTGGTTTCGACGAGATATCTCGTCCATCAAGATCTGATAAATTTTGCTAATCATGAGATATCTCGTCATCAGGATATTGCAGATTTTTTATAATGGCGAGATTAAGATCTGAACAGTTTTCTTCTAATGCCGAGGTATCTCGTCCATCAAGATCTGGAAAATTTTGCTAATCATGAGATATCTCGTCATCAGGATATTGCAGATTTTTTATAATGGCGAGGTTAAGATCTGAACAGTTTTCTTCTAATGCCGAGGTATCTCGTCCATCAAGATCTGGAAAATTTTGCTAATCATGAGATATCTCGTCATCAGGATATTGCAGATTTTTTATAATGGCGAGGTTAAGATCTGAACAGTTTTCTTCTAATGCCGAGGTATCTCGTCCATCAAGATCTGGAAAATTTTGCTGACGACGAGTCACCTCATCAAGACAACCATCAGGATGGTTAATACCAAAGTGGTACTTCGTATGATTTCATATCAAGTCGGTTCCATGTATGACTGAAACTGAAATTTTTTTCTATACTTTTTGGAATTTTCTTTTATCCTACGCCCGTCTATGGCCTATCGGCCGTAAATCGACGAGCAGCCTAACAGAGTTCTGAAGTGCAATAATTTGGCTTAAAAACACAGTCAAATGTACTTGAAATTCCATAGACAGGAATTTTAGGGCAGTCCTTGAGGTGGTGGACAGTGGTAACCCGGTTGGAAGAGTAACGTATTGGCAACCAGAAGGTTGCGAGTTCGAAACCAACCAAAGACCATTATGTACAAAAGGGCTGGTGCGTGTTAAGTCTGTCGTGGCCTCAAATGTCCCCCGTTGTCGTTTTGTTGAAGTGTGGAGAGTGGGTGCCAGCTCAGGTGTGACCTCATCATCTGATCGTGGTTCAAAACTACGTAGTGTTGTCCTTGAATCTTTCCCTTTGGGTTTGCTCCCAGACCGTCGCCAATAGCAGGTTGTGTTGCTCCAGTGCGAAGTTAATTAAAATACTTACCTACCTACCTTGAGGTAGTCTTCACTCATTTCGCTCAGTTCGCAAAGGAGACAAACAGCTGATCTCGTGTCTTTGAAAGTAGTCATGTCTGGTAAGAAGTTGAAACCAAGTTTCTCCTACAGCTCCGGGCAAATAACCTTGAATACGAGCAGTTTCAGAAAATATTAATGTTATCCATCTATCAACTAGCTCAGTGGGTTTGAAAAGCAAGCTAGCAACTTACGAGCTGTAGGTGGAGCAGGTTCGATTCCTTTAATGTATTTCTCTAGATGTATTTCTCTCTCTTGTGTCAGTAAAACTTTCGTTTGTGTATGTCCATTGCTTGAAGTTGCCTGTCTTGTGTTTGATACAGCTTGATCAAATATGGCCCAGGTGCCATAAGAACCAACCAATTAACCAGCAATTAACGAATCTCTAAAAAGAAAATTTTCAAAGAAAAAGCTGGGAACAATTTAGGAGAAAAATATTTGCAGCTGAGTAAGAAATTTGAAAATTTTATAGCATTTGCATCCTTTATTGCAAAGTTCTTTGCAAATTTTCTGATAAATAAATTAACAATGTAAAGAGAATAAACATGTATACTTTTGAGAAAATATCTATAAAACACAAACGCCTATCCTTAAATAAGTATTGCAAGTTTTTAGCATTGCCATTTCAGTTATGTTAACCTATGTCCTTCACTCATAACATGATATAAATCTGTAAATTTTGAAAAGAAAATAACATAATATAAACTATAAAGCATATGAAAGTTTCATGAAGTTTTCAAAAGGCGAACTGATGTATTGAATGAGAAAATCCCTTTTTTCGAAAATTAGGTATTATGTTTCGCTGTTAGTTATAAAGTGAATTTCAAAGGGATTTATCTTATGTTGCAGGGACTTAAATTTGCTATCATAATAATTTTGGTAGCTGCTATCGTATTTCTCTGTCTACTAAAAAATATTCTTAAGTTAAAACTACGTTAAACATTACGCGTCGTTTAAAGATTTTAAAGCCGTCGTGGCTCAATCAATTAGTACTAATTACAAACTTCAAACTTTCTAAACTATTTACATAATTACGTGTTAAACAATAATTCTCTTTCATAAACAGGAAACTGTTAATTGGGAATTGAGTACACAGAAAATATCAAATTATATATAACAAAATTTAAACTTAAAGTATTTCGAGGAATTAAGTGCTCAAGGGCATAATCCTCAGCATAATGATTTTAAATCTAGTATCCTCATAATATAATTGATATCCATAATATTACAATTAATAAATAAAATAATTAATGCATGTTCAAGTATTAAGTTAGAGTAGTTTTTATAATTCTTAAAATGTAAAATAATTCAACACAAATTTTCGAAATCTTGTCTTAGATTACTGATCACACGTTGGATTCCGTTTAGGTAACTTATTGTTAAGTCCTAATTACAAATATTTTACCATTTATATAATAAATAGGTGTATACATTAAAAATATTTTTGTTAATTGTGATTTTGCTTTAATGCCATCTTAGCAAGTTTTAAAATGCAACAATATTCTGTCAATGCAAGCATTTGAAATATTTATATTTCTCCTTGGAGAATGCTATTTTATATCATATAATGATTCAAGGAGAACATATTTTTAAAATTGTAAATATAATAGAACCTCGATTACCAGAAGTAAGGTATTCTGAGGCCACCTCGGATAATCAAAAACTCGGATACTTCGGAAGTTGTAATACAAAACAGCCTATACGAAGCACAGACAAAATTTATTATACTGCATATTACTACAACAGTTACTGAAAGATTCAAAAGCAGAGGAATTCACTATAAAATTCGGCTCGAATAATATGGGCATCCAGTTAATGGGAGCTTGGATAATAAAGATTCTACTATAAACATTTCTGAAGTACACATATTTTTATCAACAATAATTTCATTTAGAGTACACATTACGACATATAAGATGGTTAGTAGATTTGGTTGAAATTTATGACACAAGGACCATGTTTGGTCAAGCCGTGCCAAACAACGTCCAGTAAATAGACATACACTCAAGAAAAGCTTAACTGTCACACAGGACACAGAAGGAAGGTGCAATGGAAGGAATCGAACCCCACAGCCTACAACTCGCAGGTTGATATTGCAGAGGTCAAACCCTCTGAGCCACGGCGAACCTCGGATATATAATAGAAATAATGATTTTCTGATAGTGCATTAAGAATTTTTAGTTATGAAAACCATATAATTAGGATACTTTATTTATAATTATAGACAGTTTGAGTATCAGTTAGATTTTTATCAGCTCAATCATAGCTAAACGATTAAAATCCGCATTTGATTTGTACAAATAAATATTCCTTTTTATTTTTTATCCGTCCATTCATTTTCTCTCGCGATACACAAATCTTTTTTGAAAGCTTCTGAGACTTTTTTATCACCCTGTGACGTAAGAAGACTTTCAAAGCGTCAAAAGATAGAACTTACTAATAAGTTTTTCTTCTTGGTGACAGCGCTTTTCTTTCTCTGAGAAGTTAATCGGATAACGGAGATGGGGAAAAATAAATCCTTAAGAATATACCGAAGTATAGAGATATGACCAATTTAATTAGCGTGCTATCGCTTAATCGGGAACGTTGCTCTGAGATTAGCTAGCTTGTTTGTTCCTTCAGAAATTTGCAAATGCTTATTGGTGGAATTTAAAATATTTTCCCTTTCGGGAATACTTTAATTTGCATTTTTCATTTTTCAATTTTCTGGAATTTGTATATATATATATATATATATATATATATATATATATATATATATATGGGCAATTCCACGAGACATGGGATATGCAAGTGAAAAAAATATTTGTGAAAATCGCCTCAACTTTTATTTAGTTATTTTCTAGATGGTTTAAAGTTTTAAAGTTTTAATACTTGAATTAGGTAACACCTTTACACGTGTATTTTATGAGTACATGGCCAACTATTCTAAAACCAGAGGATATTTTACAGCGAACTTGGTGGTTTTCTAAGGCAATTTTTTTTTAATAATAATTTGTATTTTTGTTTAATTTTCATGCCTAATAAAAAGAGCTATTTAAGTAGAGGAAATTATGGCTAATTTTGTAAGTTATCAATAACTTTACTTATGGAATGACTTGGAAAAAGGGTTTAATATAATGTAACATGAGTCTCAAAACTTAAACTTTTTTAATTCTTTTATAAAATTCTACTTTTAAAATTAAAACTTTCACTTTTCCTCTTGGTTAGTATGAAGCCTAAGAGTAGCTGAGAAACTTTATTTTAATTCATGCATTTTCTTAAAAGATAGGACACATTTAATTTAGTTACGTGAGTCCCACATAACCTGCCATTAGATTAAATGTTGCAAATAAAATATTGGCTTTCATTTTTCAATAAAATTTGAAGTGTAAACGATTTTGTGATAGATTTATTTTTATAAAAGCTTGTTCTATTTATTTATACAATATAAAATTATATTATGGCACCTACAGCAGCTGAAGAAAGGCAAAGAAAGCGCAGAGAAAATTTAAAGGAAATTATGACGATTATAAAGAAAAGCACTGTCTTTCCATGAAATAATACCGATGCATTAGGGGAAAAATCAATGAAGATGCCAGTAGCAATACAAAAGAATTTAAAATCAAAAGAAAGTAAAAAGTTAAAAAATGAAATTTAAGTTTCGCGTTATAAGGAACAAAAAACATTAAAGAAGAAACACCTCAATGGTACAAAATACAAACACTTTCGACAAAGTTATAACCCGAGCAAAATGTGGTTTATGTAAAGAATTTATGGTGAAGAAATTGTTTAACAGCATTTGTAATGCGTATTTAAATGCAAGTTTCAATTCAGTTACTAATCATTCGAAATCATCAGCTTTGAGTAGAAATACAGTAGACAAAGTTATATCATTTTATGGAAGAGATTATATCAGCCGAATGCTCCTGGACGTCGTTACGAAGGAAGTGTTGCGTAAATAATGCGAACTAATTCGTAGAACCTGCCAGAAAGGGAGTGAAGACAAATGTTTTTAAATTCTAAGAGAAGAAATAGCAAAAAATTCAGGTACAATTACAGCATATTTGGTCCAAAGTACTTCCAATAATAGGAATAAAAAGGTTTGGTGTTATCGAAAGGGGATCTATAAAGTGACTTCTCCTGTACCACACATATAAGCTGTTATAAAATCGATGCTGAACACCGAGTTGAAGTAAAATATGTAGTGATCGGATTGTGTATCCTAATGAAGCGAATAAGATCATCTAATTTTATAATAGTATTAAGTTAACCACTATTGACGTAATGATGTTGAAGTCATTGCTATGGCCCCAAATGAGAAATTTTTCCTTGATTATTATTCATTACCATTTATGCCTTGAAATGTCTTTTGTATATTGTTAGTTATTAGAAATATAACTACATATTAAACTGGGTTCTTCATAGATCTATACATTTTTTATTTAATGCTAGAACAATTTTGAATAAAAATGATAATTTACTTCGCATTTTAATGCACATAAATATGTTTATAGGGGGAATTATTTTTTTAATTGTAATTTCTTTCATTAATAAGCAATTATTTTCAAATATGTATAAAAAGCTGATTTTAGCACAGATAAAAATTTCAAAAACGTTATTAATAAGAATTCGGTCCTCAGAATTCACAAATGTAACGTGAGTAACAATAGTAAGTTGAGTCACATAAAAAAAATCATTTGTATTTTATTAATTAATGCAACAATTGCATTTTTTAGGTTTGACTTGACCTAGTACTCTCAGTGAGGCATCCAAATTCAAATTTCCTTATTAACTTGTTTTAGAAGAGAAAAACTGTAATTTTTGAAAGTCTGAAAAATTGATGTCCTTTTCTTTTGTAACGTGAATCACAGTCAGAAATGTTGCCATTCAGAAAACTTAATTCATCCTCAAGTTCAAAATCATAACACAGATGCTTTAGGAATATATCAATGTGTTTATAAATCAATTTTTTTAGTAATCTTAATCCATTCTTTACATGAAATTTAATATTGAAAGTCGATGTCTGAATGTAACATGAATCACATGGAATTGCCCATACTGCTTCGCCTCTAGACTCTGGAAAAGGCAACGTACAGCATTCTATGCCACCGAAAGATAACTTGCATGTGGGAGGAGTCATAGTTCAGACTAAGATCTCAGTGGAGTAAATCGAGTGGGCTTACGAATCGATCTTTGCAGAGTCCTTCTGAGACATCCACGTCGGACAGAGAATGATGATTGTATAACTCAGATTCAGTTTATGCGGTGGAAAATCGGCAATGTCGATGGAGTCGTGGATTTCTGGGGTTTAAATTCTGATAGACTTTTTAGTCTTCAAATAGGCTCAATGATCTGGGCGTTAATTGTGTGCTTTGCTCAATGGCTCAGGTAAATCCAGTCCTTCATAGTTTGCTTTTGCGAGGCGATTTCCATCGACTTTATCGATGAAATCGCCATTAGAAGGTATCCACCAGTAGTTCAATTTTGTCTATTGTATTCATCTGAAACTCTACGTTCCTAAGCTTAAGAAGATTATTTGCGAATTATTTTTGTTGTAGGTATATTCCTCTTCAACGTAAAATAATTTAAGTGTGGAAAGAGATCGCTTCTTTTGATTGATAGTTCTAGTAGTTCACTTCGGTTGGCTCAGGGCTGAATGGGAATACACTGACTCGGCCCCCCTTTAGGCTTCCATGAACTTTTAGACACATACAAGACCACAATCTTCCCTCCAAATGACAAATGTGGATTTTAAATTGCCACTAGCTTATTTCCAACAGCTTTTCCATATTATGAAGTACTCGAAACTAGTTAAAAGCAATCGGTGCTTTCGCATGCCACATCAATGCAAAATTTAGCCATTACTGTTGGTATACTTAATATTTATTAGGTCAATAAGATACTCTCTATGAGATTATAAAATGGCCTAAAATTTTAAAATGATTTTTTGACTAATTTTAGAGTATCTATTTATATATATTCGTGTGCTCTTCATCTGAGAGCGACTCAAAATTACGAGGTGTTGTCCTGGGAACTTTCCCTTCGGGTTTCATTCGAGACCATGACCAATAGCCCGATGTTTTGTTCCAATGCGACGTAAATTCAACTACCTACCAATTTCTAAGTTTTGTTGAAATGTTGAGTGCCCTTATTTGTAAATTATGCATGAGGATTAAAGTTATGAATAACAAACAGTTTAAACATTTGTGAATAATGCATTCCGTTCCTTTACGAAAATGCACTTTTATTTTGTTCATTTCAATACTTTAACAACAAATCCTAACCTATTCGATTTTAATTCGTAATTTATACAATTAATAATCAGTACATCTAATAAATTCAAATTGTTTATGAAATTCTTATTACACTATGGTTGAACTAATAGTAGATGTAAAGAATTGTAGTTTTTATTTCAGTAGACTAATCTGAATTGACGTAGTTGAAACTTTTTACAAAAAATTCAATATTCAATAAAAATTGAATATAAAATTTCAATAATTCAATATAAATCAACTTTCATTAATTGCTTTTATAATTCCTATAACTAATACTTTCTCAAATATTAATCATACTTTTATGAAAGAAAAATAAACTAACGTCATAGTACAATTCTTTCTCAAGTGAATACACTGATTCCAGAACATTTTCCAATCATAAGATAAACTTGCAATCAAAAAATATATATTTCAATCATTGAATGAGATCGAATTTCTTTTGTTCATAAGAAAATATAGCCGTCTAATAGGATTACTTAAGCTTTAAACACTCCCTGTTACTGTGAGTTAAGTAATAAAATGTTCAATATATCAAGATTAATTCTAGATAAAAGTTCATATTCTTAGTTTGATTTGACGGTTTTGGTTGCAAGAAAGATAAATTTCGGATAATATATACATTTACGAGTTCATAAGACATGCTACATAATAAACGTGACTCTTGTTTTACTTAGAGACAGCGAATATGTTTCTGGTTAGTTGTGCAAGCCGTGGTGAGTGATTTAAGTGAGATATACATTTTCTTGGAAATATAAGATATACTTTTGCGATGCTTTTTGAGTACATTTTTTATGGAAAATTAAGAATTCTTGTATAATTTTATATCGATGAGTGATTTTCAACTTTCAACTCATGGAACACATACATTAAACACAAAATCTCTAGCACATCAAAAAATATTTTCGTTGATCTGACAAAAATAGATCAAGTTTTAATTAATTTGCAAAAAACAATTACTTACCATTTTGCACCGATGGGGCTTCATAGTTTTTTGAAACAGCTTATTTAAGCTACTTTGTAATGAAAACAATACTAAAATCCTTTAAACACATATTAAAAATAGGAGTATTACTAGAAATTATTTGTGAACACTTGATTCTTTAAAATTACTTGTCGAAAGTTAAAAACTAAACCGTTTATTTGTTAGTTGGATTTTATGGTGCAAGGGCCATATTTGGCCGAACAAGATTAGCACTAAACCATTGAAATGGAAAATCTTACATAACTTAAACCATTTGCCCATCCGCAGAACATACTCTTGCTATTTTTGTGTAACGCCGATTTAAAATCGCTGTTTTACATTGTGTTCAGATATGAATGTTGTAAGAATATCAGTGTATTGCATTGTCCCCGAGTCGGTTTCTAATGCATTTCAGGATGACGAATCTATCTGGTCACTTTTCGGGAGTTGAATTTATCAGTAAGATTGCATTAAGGTAATTGCATATATTTAAAACGCCACTTTCACCCAAATTTCACGTTTTTCAAATTTTACATATTAATATATAACTCTTTAGCTCTTCAAATCACTTCGGATCATACTTCTACGATCATTAGAAATGAAGATATAAAAATTTTAAAAAGTATTGACATCTATATTTTTTTCCATGGGGGTTTATATTGTTTTCGTCTTCTCGAAATGCAATTTTCGCTAAGCGTTACCATCCGCAAAACACGATATCTCAGATAACATAAATTAAATTATTTTCAATTTTTTATACATGTTCTAAAGATTATAAAGCAGGGTTTGTACTGTTATTATTAAGGAATGTGCATTTAAAAAAATTGAGCAGCATGTAAACCTGAATATTTTTTCATTTTGCTCTTTTATCATGTTTTTTCAGGGATGACTGACGTTAAAGGCCACAATAAATTATGATTGTAGTTCAATACCTGAATCAATGTTTTTAGAAGATAATTCACTTTACAAACTGAAAAAATGTTAGTTAATTTTTAAATATGACGTTTCGCGTAAATGATATTTTGGCTGGTTTTTTACAAATTTTACTCCATTTTTACAAAACAAAATGTCTAATACATAATACTTTCTGCCATAAAATTATTTTTCTAGTAGAAATCAGCAACAAAATCATAAAAAATCCAAGTTCCGTGTTAATTTAAAAAAACTGCATCCGAAGGTATACAGTTACCTTAAATAAAATAGATTAGCTTTTCGGTTGCACACATGGATACACTCATTAGAAAAATTTAAATTTTTACTAACAAACTAAGAATAATATAAACTACAAAGAACCCTAATTAACTCTGTCACACTCCTTCAACAAAATTCTTTTTCTTCAATTAATTTTCATCACATTCACATGGTGCTTACAATTGGCAGGTGTTTGTATTATAATTCCCGTTTACAAGTACACTAGTAGCAGCTGCACGTGCATAATTAAACTTGCTCTTGCATACGCTCACAATCAGTTTAGACAGGCTGAACTAGATCGATTAGTTAGTTGGATGGTTGGTTTCCTAGTACAAGGACGAGATCTGGTCAAGCTGCACCAAGGAATGCTTTTTTTCATCAAGAAAATGAACATACACACACGAAGAAAGTTTTTACTGACACGGAAGAGAGAAATACGCTCGAAGTAGTTGCAGGAACCGAATTTGGACATTTAAAATCTAGTATTTCCATTAAGGGATACAAAAACAGAAGTTAAATCGTTGCATTTTGAGAAAACCATGGACAAGAATTTTCAAGAGTACTATGTCACCCTTAAAGTCACGTAAGTAGATCACTGGTGAAACATTTAATGAATGGATTATTTATTGCGTAGTTATTTTCGAATCAGAAAACTCATATTTTAATTGTGTAATATTTGGAAATGTTTGTTTTATGAAAAGTTAAGCATTGCATTTATTTTATAATTGTGTACAATTGTAGAAGTTAGCTAAATTGAGTGTATAATTAACCCTCCTAGTATTTCGACGAGTCCAAGATTTGGTCAGTTTTGCTAAGGACATGATACGTCATCGAGACAAGACTGTCCTTTTACTCAAAGGAGGAATGAAAATCTAAATAGAAACTCAAAAATCTTCTCTTGCCCAGAACTGGTGTCAGTTTGAAACACGTTTTTGTACCAGAGGCTGTCCACCAACCATAAGGCAGTTTTAGACGGGAATATAAACCACCAGGAGGGTTAAAGGAAGGATAACGTACCTTGCAAAGTAACACATTCCATAAACATGGAATGAATTAGTAAATATTGAAAAAAGGAAACTCTTAAAAACTTCGGCCTTGATATTTACTTATTTGAAAATCATTTATAGTTACAAAGATGTTTCAATTATGTGATACTTCCATATTAATGAAATATGTGTAGTTATTTCGTCTTTCACACATAAAAAATTATTATTTTTAAAATGAAAACGAATGACACTTCAAGCATTATATGATAGTATTTCAGTTATTAAAATTTGTTCTCAATCGAGTTATTAAAATGTATCCTGTATCAATAATCTACAGAATTTCTGACTACTAAATTATATTTCCTCTTGTATTGCTATTATAAAGAGATCTTTGAAAAAATTGGAGTTTATTACTTTTCAAAGGGTTTATTTTAAGCGATAAATTTTATTCTGTACCATGACTATACTTTATCAGGAAGCTTGAGTTCAATTCGCGAGACTTTTAGAAATTCCGTTCTTTGATTACGCAGACACTTGGTAAACGAGAAAATGTTTTAATCTAACTATTTTTGAGACAGATATAAAATTCAAAGCAATTTGAATGAAATATATGATGAAAGAGTTACTTTTGAAATTGAACTAGTGGTATATTTGATGAGCAAACTTTTGCAAATTGTCGTGTCTGGAAGAATTTTTTTTTAATATTTCAGTTTATTATATATATATATATTATTACAATACTGTATCTAGTTGCATTGAATCGTTCATCATATTTGAATATTTTGAATTTACGTTACATTCAATATACTCATTGCAATAAACTGATTTTTCATATTACTCGTGGTTTCCTTGGAGAACATTTTACTGAATTCAAGAAATAAAAGAAAATACAGACTACTTCTGAGAAACAAAGCGTTTGAAAAAAGAAATGTCTGATAAAATATAAAGAAGCTTGCGACAATATATTGTATCAGGGAATTTAGATATATATCGTAACTGTAAGTATGATAAGTATTAACTGTATAAGTGATAGCTGTAGGTGATAGTTATATGCGTATTCTTCAACACACAAAAAAAAACACACGCCTTATTTTTTATATAATTTACAAATCACAAAAAGTTCTCCCTCGTGAATATCAAAAAGAACTTTTAAAGGAGCAGTGGCCTTTCAAAACAAACTTTTGTTGTTATTGTCCAATTATTATGAAATTGGCACATATTATTTTTATTGTACTAAAAATAATATACTGTATAAAGTTTGGTCTAAATATATTGTCATTCGAAAATTATTACATAATACGTGGTCAAAGCTCTTAATAAATTAGAAAAATTGATATATCCCATGCGCATTAATTTACCATGTATTGTCAACATTTTATTTCTTATAATAGTTAATATGCATATAAATAAAATTAAGTCTATTTGGCAAGTATATCGGTTAGTAATAAAGAAAAATTGAACTAAAGCACCTAAAATATTGCAAAATAGCATAGGTTGAGCAACCTTTGAAAGCATGATGAATTTTACACTTAGATATATACAACAGATTTTAAGAACAGAAGAATGTTAAAGCAACTCAATCGGAGAAAAAGCCTTTTGCAGTATAATTACTATACGCATCTTCTATATCTCTGATGTTGTTGTACGTGTATCTAACTCCGTTAAATACTGATCGCAACTAAAATAATTTTTGCTATCCACAGAATTTGATAAGTAATTTTTAACACTAAAATCGTAAAATCGGTTTTGATGATTTTGGAAGTCGACTGTCCCCATAATCTTTATCTGAAACGGTGAATCTAATAATATATGTTCTTAACAATACATCCTTGTTGAAGCAGAAAGTTGCATGCATACATATCGTCGGCTTAGAGCAGAAAATCATTAACTGACAAAACGAAATTTTAATTTTACATCTCTATAAAAAGTAACTATTCGTTTTTGACTCAAAAATAAAAATTTCAAGCCTTTTGATAGTGTAATGTATATTTTCAACAGATTATGATGTGACAATATATTGCTCATCATTATTGAAGTAAGCATTTAATATCTCCATAAAATGTCAGTTAATGAGTTTCTGCTCTAAGCTAACGATATCTGATTTCAAGTTCAAAGTCCTGAAATTACCTACTAAAAATATTTTAACCATTTTAAATTCGGTATTAAGGAATAAAGCATGCGATAAGAAGATTTAAACTACCTTTGTGGGTGAACACCGGTTACATTTTGCCATTTATTTTGCATTTTAAAATATTTTGTATAGTTTCTTAAGGTGTAATGGAACTTCTTATGTCTCACTGCCCATCTAGAGTACTGTTAGAAATCAGATTATTTTTATGAAACTAAATTTCTATAGTTTCTGTAATCAAACTTGTATTTCCTATATCTTATTTACACATGCTTTGAAGTGAAATGTCACGTCTACAGCAATTTCGCATTTAAATTAGTAAATATTTCGATGTCGTTACCATCCAGCATATTAGAATATTTATATCCAGTACGCAAGGCGTACTTATATTAACTCTCCTGGTTAACTGTCATCATTAGAAAAAGTGACCAGATCTTGATGAATATACCATAGCAGCCTCAATATAGCTAGCATTAACAATTTCAAAGAAGAGGAACGTCAGATGTTCCCAGCTCCCTTGAAAAGGTTAAAAATGTTCAAAGCCAGAGTACTACAACACGCTTTACTAAATAAACTTTTTAAATTTTTTAACAACGTGCAATTTACTGCAAGTTTGAAAATGAAAGTTCTTAAACATTTCCGTTAAATCTAAATTATTTAAAAAGCATTGGAAAGGGAATGGTATATTCACTCGCTCAAGATAAACATTGCGTTGCTTGCGAGAATGAACGAATGGATTTCAATTGGTCGTCATGGGAGACATTTGATTCAAGGTCTTCAGTTCGAAACGAAATTTGTACCGAATAGAAGAATCTCGAATGCACTCGCAAACGTTTGTCAGAACATCTAAGGCGACGCAAAGGCAGATAACTACGAATAAACATTTGAACCACTTTTTACACAAACAGTACTTTGGAGATAAAATATGTCCCGAAAGATACATTTCTTGCATTCAAACCATATTTCTTGTAAGTTATGGTGGTAGTAATTGATGAACTGGAGTACAATTGGGAATAGGTAACTACTGCATTAAGATATTAGAAATTGTATAATGATATAGTGGTCAATGGAACCAGTATGTGTATATTTACAGATTCATACTGTGACATGCAGAAGATATAATTGTTTTATTTCAAATCTATCATTTACTTTATTGAATGAAGGCAGCGAAACAATTTTTATTTAAATATTCATACCAGTCATCAGTTTTATCTGTAGCAATTTTAAATATTTACAAATTACAGAATTGTTTCTATAAACTTTAAAGTTCTTGAATAAAACATTTTAAAAATAGAAATCATGTTTCCGAATTTTTGTGGGAAGTGAAGTTATATAAGTCATTTGAATTTTGCACCGTTATGACAGTAGATCACTTATTGGGAGATGAAGGTAGAGTGGGATTAATATTACAAGAACCTCTTAAGTTTCACAATGTGGTACGCAAAAGTGTGTATGCTCTCTGTCGAAATAATGAAAAAGGATGTTCGTTAACCCTCCTGGTGGTTGTCTCGACGATGTATCTCGTCACAAGCAAAACTGACCAGATATTGATGGATGAGATATCTCGTTATTAGCAGGAAACTGGCCAGATCTTGATCTCGTCATTATCAAAAAGTCGAAAATATCTTGATGACGAGATATTTCGTCGTCAGCAAAATTGGTCAGATATTGATGGACGAGATGTCTTGTTGAAAGCACTTGATGGATTAAATTATGTAGAATTTGAGGCATTATCGTTTTCTATCTTACTTTTTCCATAGTTCCTGGATAAAACTACTCTAAAAATTTAAATCTATGCGTTTAGAAATTTGTGTGAAAAAGAAAACTATATGCGTGATTTCAATTTTGTACCTTTACGTATTCATATATTGGAAGGTGAAGACAAAATAGGATAATATTACAAAAACCTCTGAGGTTTTTGTAATATTTTAATTTAATTTTGTAATATAATATTTATTTGTAATAATTTTGTAATAATATATTTATTTAATTTTGTAATATAATAATAAAAAACCTCTCCACAATACAGTATGTAATGTAAAATTAAACGATGTAGAATTTTAGGAATTATCAGCATTTTGTATTGTACTTTTTTCACTGTTCTTGGATTAGACTGTTTTAAAAATGTAAAAATTCAGATCTATACGTTTAGAAATTTGTGTGAAAATAAAATTCTGTGTGCGATTTGAATTTCGTACCTTTAAGTTTGAATGGGATATTCACATATTGGAAGATGATTTTACTCCTCTTGAAAAAGAAATCGCGTTCACTAAATAAGGTAAAATTTGAGAAATAATAGACGATTTTCATACATTTGTAGTGTTGCTAATCAAATGCGATGTCTTTACTTTTCAGAACTACCATTAAAATTAATAAGTTTAAAATCTATTATTTAGAAATAATTAATTGATTAATAGAAAAGAGTTGAATGAATAATACAATATATTGAATAACAATAAAAACCCTTAACAAAACGACATAATATGTAAAAATATCTAAATTAAAGTATCCAAATGTCATCGAATGAAATTGAACAACTACATATTTAAACTTTTGCACCGATAGAAAAAATTATTCCCCACACCCTTAAGAAGCGTATCTAGTATTTATAGTTTTAGTACCCTAAAATCCCTTTATTTTCAAAACCTTCAGCGCAAAACAACATAAAGAAGTATTTAAAAATTCAGCAACAATACGTCAAAAGTCTATTCATGCGACGCTCAAAATAAAGTTTTCATGCAACTATAGGAAGATTTCCATCAAATAATAAACTCGAAGTCTGTTTGTAAACACATTTACACGAAAAACAAATTTTAGTAGCTGCACAAAAAGCATATGCAACGTTTGCTGAAAATTTTTAGCATGGCTCAGAGTAATTTCCAATGCGGCTTCAGTCAACATAATTAAACTCGTATTTCCCTTTGAAACGAAAATCTTAAATATTTCCAGCAAACTACAGTAATTCGTAGGGAGCAAAGTGCTCATTTTATTTGAACCGACACTTCCGATTGTGAAAATCCACCCTATTTTGTCCCCCTTCTCTTTAAACGAAAACTGTTCGATAAGAATTCTTGACAGTTTGAAAGCAGGGAACGATACTTCTTCAACACAAAATGCATTTCGGTATCAAAACTTGAATAGGGGAAATATGTTGGACAGTTCCATCTTTTTCTCTAAGGTACTTTATGTTGGTTCAAACGTAGATTAAAAATGAATATGAGAACATGTTTCTGAAAACTGTTAACTAGCAAATGAAATTTATGTTTTTATTGTTGACTATAATAAAAAATACCTCACATCTAGTACCATTTTAGAGACATGCTTCTTACAAATATATATCCCAAGTATTCAATTTTTCAGTTGAATGCAGGGAAGGATGCTGGTGCAATACAAAATGTGTTTTGTATCAAAGCGGGGAGTGTATTAGATAGTTCCACTCCTACCCTAGTACATATTTAAAGATGGTTGAAACGTAGATTCAGAATGAATTTTTGAAAGTGTTTTTCGATCAATATTTACTAGCAAATGAAGTTTATATTTTTATTGTTGGCTATAACGAAAAATCAGGACCCTCCCATCTAGCATCATTTTAGAGACAGGCTTCTCACGAAATAAGAATATTTATACTAATATACAATTCTTCAGTTGCAAAAATCTATAATTTCCCCCTTTTCCATTATACAATTGTTGTACATCTATTTCACAATGGAAATATTTATAACTCTGGTTAGCTTTAATTTAGACGCATCAATTCAATTTTGGAGTATTCTACAATTAATTTCACAATGGAAATATTTATAATTTTGGTTAGCTTTAATTTAGACGCATAAATTCCTTTTCGGGGTATTCTAAAATGTTCAATTAGTCAACTTAATCACTACACATTAGTTAGACACTTTCTAATACAAATTTAATGCTAGAATTTTAAAAGATCATCATGGTTATAAATAAAAATAATAAGTGTACCAGTTCGAGCTGTAACAGTTCATATCAATTCCATTTCATTTAAATGTAAGTAGATTTTATAAATAAAAGGAGTGTGCTGTTTCATTTATCTGTTTTAATAGATGTTATGTGTAATATAGTGCACAGACTGGAAAAAATATACCGCAATTCAATTGCACTTTTGTAGAAAGGAATTTATTAATGTTTACGATGATAAATTTTCGGTTACTAATTATATTAATTGAAAAAACTCACCTTCAACATTAAGTTTCAATATGAATCGTCGGAAAGTTAAGCAGCTGATCATTTCCCAAGTAATCAAGAAAGAGATAACCTAAAACAAATTTGCTTCTATGGTACAGAGTTCCAGACATGCATGTACGCATAACTTTAGTGAACTGAAGTATAACCTATTTTATTTTAAATATTCTTTCTTATACAGTATATTTGTTTTATAAGGAAGTTGCCGGCTGGGACCAAAACGCCTCATAAAAATCCCATTCATACTCATAACGGATTTAAAAGTCAGCGGCACCCTTTGAAAGTCACATCTGGAAAGCTAAATATAGTAATAGAACTGTGTTGTTCCTTTAACTCATTTAGTAAAGTAAATCTTATGTTGAAAAACAAAGCAGTAAAGATGATCAATGTTAGAGTTTAATGCTATGGATGTACAGAATCGTAATTCCTAATATCTGTGTTAGGATTTTCGATGCTATGATTTTTGTTTCTCAACAGTCAAGGGTAATTTAGCTAAGTCTCAGCGATGTAATTTCGAATAATATGTTAATTGAAGTTATGCAGTTTATTTTTTCCGCTTTTTAAATACATTTTACACTGCTGACCATTGAAAATATAGCGCTATCAAAGACAGCAGATATGAAAGTTATATTTATTATACAAATAACATAAGGCGCAAGGGTGAAATGATTGAAATTACAGCTTCGTTTGACTTAAGAAACGCGAATAAAGCAGTATTTTGTGTTAGCCACCGTGAGCAGTTATGACTGCTACTACCAGTTTCGGCATTGAAGGAAGGTTGCTTTGGCTGTGTCTTTGGGGTAAGTCAATCCATGCTACTTCCAGACGTTGTAAAAGTTCATCTGGTGTAGCCGCGGGTGGTCTATGGTGTGCCAGTCGTAGGGCAATCATCGATCAGACGTGCTTGATGGGCGACAGATCTGGTGAACGGGTGGATCATGGAAGAAGTGAAACCATGGCCATAGGATCGATATGTGTCCGAAAAGAAGATGTCATGTCATTCATTTGTCCATATATCGATCGATATTTGTCCATGTGTGGCGTACTACGCGCAACTGACGTCACGAACGTTTGTAGCGTGGAGTAAAAGGCAGTCGCAGCAATGGCGGCTTGATAAATTTCCCGCTGCTGCAGATGGTGAAGAGTTTTACGTGCCTACACAGATTGTTGTGCAACACACCCTCATTCTTGAACTCATTCTTGAACATTCACCCTCAACTAGACTTTTTGACAATTGCAGTATAATCCATAACAGCCATGTGTACAAGATGTCTGTCCTCTCGTTCAGTGATGTGTGCGTGTGTATGAAGAGGCTGCTGCAATCATTCATGTCTGTCAGTTTATCCATCCTGCACCCACCTATTCCATATTCAGGCTTGATTTCATCCAACACGAGTACTGATTTCTTGGAAGGATAACCCACAGTTCCCTAAGACATAATTCTTCCTCTGCCAAACCCAGATACGTGCTCATACTTTTCGACGAGGCGTAATTAAGTTTCCTTTACACAGGAATAGCGGAAAACACAATTCGAATACTTAAAACCAGCTTTATGTTCTCCCTTTTTTACTGCCTACAGAAAACGTTGCTGTCGCACATATGCATATACGCTGCAGTGCTAAGCATTTTCAAATACTTCCATGAACTTGACGTGAAATTTTAAACGTTGAATGCTTCATAGTGTTTGCATTTTCAATGATCACAGTGCAATATTTCCGCAGAATCTGAGAATTTATTTATAAAACACATAAATATTTCTGAGGAATTACTGATGAATGTGTTTGTTAATTTATACCAGCTTGTTTTCAAGCCTACAATCTTTCAAAATAGATGTTTAATTTATTGTGAAGAAATTGCTTAACACTGAGTTTATACCAACAAACTATTTTACTCCCTAATAATCAATAAATGATAAATGAAGGAAGCAATAAAATTTATAATCTTTTAAAATCCTTGGATAATTTTAATTTTATATTGGAATATTATTGTCTTGCTATAGATTTCTTTAAGTAGTCATTGATTCTTTTCAGAAAAATTAATTTCTCATTAATAGAGAAATTATCACACAAATTTCATAATGCAATACAAAGTTAATACAAATACTACAACACAACAATGCAATTCAAAGTTAATATAAATGCTACAACGCAACAATGCAATTCAAAGTTAATATAAATGCTACAACGCAACAATGCAATTCAAAGTTAATACAAATAATATAACACAACAACTACAATACAAAGTTAACACAAATACTACAACACAACAATGCAATACGCAATGCAAATACAGAACAAAATAATGCAATGCAAATTTAATATAAAATAGCCAATACAATAAGGCAACGCGCAATAGAAATAAAATACAAAACAATGTAGGGCGTATATGAGGATTTTGGCTGCCTAACCTGTTTTTCTCGTATTAAGTTGAGAACTTGAGATGCATTTAAATGAATATTCAGTATATGAAAGAGATGTTAAATGTAAGTAAAACAGCTCTTATGGACTACAAATTTAATTAAGTTCATATAGAAAATAAAATATCCTATTTGATTAATTCCTATAAGATCATTAAGAATACGTTCAATTAACATCGCAAAGTTATACCTTACCAATTGGGGAATGCTTTGAAGGAAATTTAATTTTCCACGCCTACAATCTTTCACACCGGTGAACGGAAAGCTCAAAAGTTGCCCTCCAAACTTTTTGCTTCATTTTCTTTCCGCGGAAGTGATGACGACCTATTAAACTAAGCTCGTATCATTAAGCTGTACAGATGAATACATCAAAGTAGAAGAGAGGCCACAGATGTTTCATCTTCCTGCACATAGCAAATTCTCTCAACTGGATAACTAAGATACACTTCGTTGTGTCTAAAAAACGGCTTCAAAAAACTTGGAAAGACGAAAATTATTGTAATCAACTTCCCACAGACGTGACTAAAAGAAGATGATCGAGAAAATCGATAAAAGTTCTGGTGACTGAAATAGGAAATGGGGAAGAGGGATTTTTCTTTCCTCGTTCCATCTTTTTTATGTAAGCATTGATATCGAACGGTCTGGTGTTAATGAAGCCATATGTTGCGTTAGGTTAGCGTTAAAGTTAAGCCTGAGCCGTGGATATCAGATTGTTTTTCTCTGCACCTATCACTGTTTTTCTTTTTAGTATTCCGGATTTTTCAACACAAACAGACAATTTATCTTTTCTGTAATTTCCTTTTTATGTACTGATACAAATCATGAAAAACAGTCTGAATAATCAATACTATACATATTAGTAAGAACAGTGCACTTTGGAAATTAAAAACTTTTTTGTCTGTTAGACGTTTTTTTATACTTCAATTTGGCATTTAGTTCTTTACTAGAAATAGTTTTTAGTTGAATGTAGTTTGCGTTTGCAAATTAATATGTATTCGGAGATGATATAGATTCTAATATACATCTTTCAAACAAAACACTTTGAATTCACATTCGCCAAATTAGAAATATGGGATCCCAAAAATGCTAGAAAAAAGACACACAAATACAGTTAGATAAAAAATCGAACAAAACACTTCCCTGAAACAAATTATTAATGAATTGGAATCATTAAAAAGTATATCAACCTCTAGAAAGATTTATACAGTTTAAAGCTATTTATAGCAAAACTGTTACATTCTCTTTAAAGGTTTATGAAAAAATAATTTACAGTTTCTTGTGATATACCTGGGGACCTTCAAAATCAATACAAGAAACTAAACGAGGCGAATCAATTTTGTCATATATTGTTACAAAAAATTGTTAAATTAAGGTTTTTCCTACTAAGCCTTTCCTGCATCAATTATTATGGATTACATGTTCTAACCATTTCTAGTGAAAGATTTTACAGTTCCAAGTATATTTCTATTAATTCTGGTTATTTATCCTCAATATACATTATAATGTAAAACAACATAAAATATCCTTGTATATAAGAGATTGGATTAATATTTCTGGCCACCTCCAAGATACGAACATTACGGTTTTCTAAAAGCCGATATTGCTCATTACGAGGTATCCATATGTTCTTCAATAAAAACAAATCAATCAGTTTAATCTTAGTAGTGAGAGAATCTGAAATGTCTCATCAACCAAAATATTGGAATAAAACGTTCCCCTCCAGATGCTAACACCAATCTAAGATCAGCACTTTCGTCCATCCTCATCTTGACCTCGACCCAACTTCACCCCATGCCACCAAGTGGCTCTAATCACAGCACGAATTTCATTACGCCATCGTGAGAAAATTGGTCCTCACCACAACAGGGATGGATTAAATAAGGGAAGCGCAAGATAAGAAAGAGCAATCCTCCAACGCAGCCGTACCTGCAGGACTTCCATAAAGTTCTCCACGAGAGCTCCGTATTGTCACGTCACTTTTATGTGGGTCATAAAGTGCAAACATACGTGAAGAAGAGACGTGACGGAATGCTCCAATCTCTGCCGAAACTTAGTCATGAACAGTTCTTATTTCCCAAGTCACGCAGAGCGTCTTCACATCCGAATGACAGGCGCGGGAGGGGAAATGGATGCTGTGGATTAAAAGGTATTAAGGGATCGGGGCCAATGTAGACCGGTCACTCAGACGGCATCTATTTGATTCCCTTTCTTGGGAGTGTTTTGAGAATACGCGTCTAATTCTGATGCTGTTTGGCACTTGCTCGAATGCTTAATATGCATAACTATGACTTTCAAAAGCGAATACTTTTCCTCAAGAATGTTTTTATTTCCAATGGCAGGCCCAAAAACAAAACCCACTACACAAAAGTTAGTATCAAAAGTATGCATGACAACACATAAAATTGATTAAAAATACTGGTAGGTTCTACAAGTATTTTTAATCCATTTTATGTATTCGAGGGCACAAAATGCAGTTTTGACGTAAATACTTGGGCCTGATGTTGGATTGTGGAATGAATGAAGCAGACGGAGGAGGTAGATAGGAATTTGAATTAACTTCGCACTGGAGCAACACAACGCAGAAATAGGAAGTCTGAAAAATTGTTTATTGTGAATATTCAGCAATTAAGGTAAAGTTTGAATGATTAAAGTACAGCTTGATGTTAATATTATAGGATAATTTTATTGATTAGGCTTGGAATTAGAGTGTAGATTGATAGGTTTCGAATGACACATTATGTAGTTCTTACTCCTCGCAAACCAAAGTTACACTGGCCAAAGCTCGTTCATTACAGCATAATTTCGATATATTGAGGACCCTTTCCCACGCTCAGGGCACCTGCTCACTCGGTCCTTAGATCATGTCAGGTACAGTGGCGGATAAAACGAACCACCCCTCTTCATTAGAGCAATTCTAAAAGTAGAGAAAATTCAAAGGTAGCGTTTGACAAGAACTAACGTCTTCTATAAATTAAAATGCATAAAATTTGCATAAGGGGCCGTCTTCATATTAAATTGAGCATTAACTTCATAATTTCCAATGGAAATCGACTATTTGGACACACAATTTCGAATCTGTATCATAATTTAACTTCAGATACCAAATTTCACGACATTAGGTCTTACTGTTTCAAAGTTATGGGTGCAAACATATTGGAGCTCCTAATGTTAGATAAATTTCTTAGACTTTTATAAATATCTTTCTAAATAATATCTCTATAACGCTGATATTTTGTACCATGTTACTGTTAAACAACCCAAACAAAATCCTCCTATTTTATTTTAAAAATAGTTTTTAGTATACAATAATAATTAAATTAATGTTTGAAAAAAATTACGAATTGGAACATTACTATAATTTGATGGGAATCGATTCAGAAGGACTTTTAATATGACCATGCCAAATTTCAGTTTATTCCAATGGTTAGTTTTAAATTACATTAAATTTTCCTCACTATGAAGATTTTAGGGGGCAACTAAAATTTAAAAAAACGTCGGACAAACCTCGGATAATAATTTTCGGGTAGTTTGCACTTGAATAATAAATCTATATAAATAAAAATGGAATGTTTGTTTTACATTGAATATTTTAGACCCATTTCAAGTCTTCTATCTGTTTTGGGCCCTTCTGATGCTAAATCGGCCTCTTGAGCGTTTGGTGTCTGTCTGTCCATCTGTCTATATGTGGACCCGTACTACGTCGAAAAGGTTGATTATATTTTCATAAAACTTTGCATACTGTGAGTACTTACAATCATTTAGTGACTGAACTTGGCTGCGTAAATCTCTCTGTTTATCTTCTTGTTCTATGCTCAATTTTGTGTCTGTGTGTTTATCACATAAAATTTTGTAACATATTTTAATGAAATGTTTTATATTGGGATACACAATATTTTCGTTTAGTGAATACATTACTTAAAATTTCTTTCCTTACATATTTAGGCAAGTTCCATGTTAAAAAACTGAGTAACTATACTTAAATCAACCATAATTTGGTAGTTTTGGAGTTGTTGGATTTTATATTGACATTGAAATTGGATTATTTTACCAGTGCTTATGAAAAATCAATTATTTTTCCAAAAACTATTTTTACGGAATTTAAATTGATTCTACTTTATTTATTTCGAATCTCATTTTTCTTTACGAAACAAAAAAAAATCTGAATATTTGGGAAGGACGATAAAGAGTATAAAACATTATAAATACAATTTACAAAACAAAAACCTTTTAAAATAGGACTAGTAGCTAATATGGCAACCTTAGTATTTTTTTAATCGTTTGCTTTTTACATTTGTGTCCGTTATATTCCAAGATTCTATTTTGTAGTGAAAAAGCAGATGCATTTATTCCTTTTCGTTCGAACCTTTTTTTAAATCTTTTTTAAGTTGTATTCTAGGTTTTCAATTTGATGTTTTCCGCTCAATAACTGTAATCAAGGTAAGTAATCATTTAATTAGTTTAAAAACATGTTTGATCATTGCATGATAATTTTGGGAAATGTTTTTGTTTTTAAATGACATACAATGCATTTATATGGAAACTCTGAACTATTATGTGCATTCTGTGTAACATTGGCACACTCCAGAGACTTCTCTTTCTTACTAAAAATTTAACTTCTACAAAAATGTACAATGTTAAATATAACATTTATTTACATTTGTGAAATTGTGTATTTAATCACAGCCGTCTAAATAAGATCGGCTGTGATTTAACAATTGTGTACCTTTATTAGAGTGTGGTAGTTACATGTGATGAATAAATAATACAGTTTATTAACGAAGGCGGAAGTTAATTAACCAATTCAACCCGAGTACAGCCGAGTAATTCTGCTAGTATGAACTATTTCCGAATATTTGTGACTTACGATATTTTGCAACGAAATGGAAACTCGTGTTCATTTGCAACGTGCAGTGAAATTTTTTTTTCGCTCGAAATTAATTTCGAATTTTTTAATTTAGTTTAATTTTATTTTTAAGATGTGGCAACTGTGCAAGATCAAAAGATGATAAAGAATCACGAATTTATATCTTAAGAACTTTTTCCTTACCAACTTTTATTTTGTTTTATTTCTCTGTTTTCTGTTGTTACCTGTCCTATATATATATATATATATATATATATATATATATATATAAAAAAATATTTTTTATATTAATAAATTGTATTTCCTTTTCATCACACGCAACACCACAGCAGAGTATTTGATTTAAAGCGGCATATAAGTTAGAACAAAGGAAATTTTAAGTGGAATTATGCCATTATTAAAAGAACTTTAATGCTAAAAATATCCGAATTAGAACTTTTGAAGTATTATTTGTCATAGCGACAGAAGATCAAAGTGGCTTATTTTGCGAATTGAAGCTATATTTAAACAACTTATGAATGAAAAGTTTGTTTAAAACAATTATTTTTTCAAAGAAACGCTGTCAAATCGATTTACCATTAAAAAATGGTAGTAAATTACCTTTGCTTTTTCTGTACTGAAGACATTCAATTTTAAAACAAGTTCTTTTAATATTGCACGTGCCAAAAAATGGAATTTTTCAAGAAAAAATATTCACTTTTAAAGCAAATTTAGTGATAAATATCTTATCAAATTAAATTGTCATCTTGAAAGCGAAATTCGAAAAAAGTACCACAAATAAAAAAATACTGGCAAGTAATTTGAGTGCTAGAGTATTCGCCGTAGATTCGTCATTTTTACGAATTGAGTTGAGCAATCTTACAGGAAAAGAACTTTAGAAAGGGAATTCCTAATCCTCCTTCAAAATCGTCTGCTATAGATGTGAAATATATTACATGGATGGATATGCATGTATAGATGTATAGGATTTGTGTCCAAAGTAGGTTGTAGAAATTATAAAAATGTCAAAAAGGAAAGTGATTATTTTCTGGGCACTTTCAATCTACAGTTAACCAATTCAACCCGAGTGAGGTCGGGTAATTTTGCTAATATAATACTGCAATTCTCGGATCGTTTGCCCGCGCTGCCAAATACGTTTGAAATAGTGTCTAAATTTGAAATTAGGGTAGCTATAACTACAACTAATCTCATTCTACAAAAATCGATTTTCAATATAGAGATGATCCCTGAATTTGACAACTTTGACATTGAATATCTCCGAATATAAAAATAGTAGTCATGAAATTTCATACTTAGACTAATTTAACGATGCAAAATCTGATTAAAGTATCTAAACATGGTATTTGCATTAGAAATTTGTTGTTTGTAGAAAATTTTATATGAAGACGTCCCGTTGCGCATTTTTTCATTTGAATTTGTATAGGACGTTATTCTCTATTGAATGATATCTTTGAATTTACTCTACTATGAATAGTGCTTGAAATAAAGGAGGTAGTTCGTTTTTTTTTCATGACTACATCCTTTGTGTACACGACGCTACATTTTCTTCTGGGTGTTTCCTCTACTTCTGAAATCCTAAGACAAAACATTTGCAACGCTCGCCTTATCATGTATTGTCCCCAGTACTGTTTTGATTTTAAAGACCTATTCAAGTCAAAAACAAATCCATAATACAAAGGTTAGCAACAAAACTAAGCACAAACAATACATAAAATTGATTTAAAAAAGGTAAGACGAGAAAGTAGAAAATTTAGCTGCCCATGGTGTCCTTTATCTTCTCAGTATTCTCCGTAGAGATCCCGAGTAGATGGCGCAGTACAAATTTTCAGGTAGAATTTAGAATTTAGTACAGAAGGATCAGCAGTGGATGTGGTAGAGATGTTTAGTCAAACAATCCTGATCATTCAGAAGTCGAGTTATTGCAACAGCTTCTATACTTAGGGCACCTGGGATACATTTACGCTTAATAAGTCAATGTTTACGTGAGTTTTAGGTTATTAGTTCTTGGTAGAAAAGGATCTTTGATTTTTTATTGATGTACATTTTTATGGAATTATATACGAGATGGGTCTGCTTGAAATCTGAACAACTGCAGCTCCCCTCTTTGCCAAGTAATCCGCTTGTTCATTACCATAAATTCTACAGTGTACTGTAATCCACTGTAGACTACAGTTGTATTTTGCAGCATCAAAGTATAGATAAGTGAGTGGCATTCAAGTTTTTCACATGTTTCAAGAAGTATTAAAACGGAACGCACGACTTTTCACATATATTGTTGTTTAAAGGTACCATAATGCGATATACACTAAAACTCTTTTTCCTAATTTATGTTTATTACTGGTCTGTTGATAATAAAATGGCACGGATTGAGATGTAATGGGCATTCGAACGCTCGAGTACAGAAAAATATTTCTGGTCACGCCATTTGGAGTTAGGCCTAGAGGGAGATCAAAGCTTAGATGGATTTACTGTGTAGACAAGGACTTCGGTATTTGCAAAACTCAGAATTGGAAAAATATTGCCTATAACAAGTCAAGACGGAATAGAATCATCGAGTATGTCAAAGCACTTATTGGCTGCCAAATCAATGATGAAGACTTTTTACATCAACTACGGTGTACGTAAAAATAAATATGACTGGGTGGTTGTATTTTATGACGAAAGGTAATTAATCAGTAATGTACTGATAGAGAGAAACATAAATTGACGGTTGTTCATTGAAAATGCAAATTCAACGAAAACTAAAGTTGCAGCAATAAAATTCATTTCAGCAATGGCATGTGGTATAATGTATAAACGACTGAAATTACAGAACTGTAAGACAAAGAACAAGCTAAAATGAATCATTTGTGTATTCACCTCTTTAGAAAATTATAACTAACTTTTTTCACACGATAATGGTTCTGAATGGCGGCCTATGAAATGTCGTTCCACGCAGATTCAACACTCATCTAGAATTCGTCAGTTGTGACTGGGGTGACGACATGTGTTCGATAGAAAATCGAGCGACCGAGCATGGAAAGGAGGAAGTAGCACGTGTAGGTCACAGAAGAAACGTTGAACAATTCGTGCGACATGCAGACCAGCAATGCTCTGTTGCAAGATAGCTCCAGGAACGGACTATGCGAAGGGTAGGATTTCTAGTTAAAGACCTATGGGAAGTATCACTGACAGTTTATTGTGCCTGCAATCAGTATAATTTGAAAGCCTAAATGGAATGAAATAGTACCCCAAACCATTACTCTTGAAATAAAACCACTATGATTTTTTAGAATGCACTCTTCCAGATGCCATTCCTCACTGCATCCGCGAACAAGGATTCGGACGTCATTTTTCACGAGATTTTATCTAGATTATTCAGAAAACATTATTAGTGCATCCTATTTGCATACTCAACTGAGATTTTAATAATTTGCGTTTATTATTTTGATTAATCACTCTTCGTTAAAATTTCAGTCAATTCAAGAGCTCTCTCTTGGTGTTGCATTTTCGATGGACAGCAATATATATTATCATAGAGACAGAGAGAGAGAAAATTTGACTTACAATCAATGAGAGAGAAGTAAGAAAAGTGGTTATTATATACAATAAGACATTTATGATAATTGTTTCATTTTAGTAAGAAAATAATGGATATTTTCTGTACTTTTCAAAATATTTCCACATGTAACATAAACTTGTGTTTTATTATTTATGGGAGTTTGTGCTTTTATGTGACTGAGTCTATGTAAACAGATAATTTATTCTACACTTAAATGCTTATATGGTAGTTGTAATTATTAAAAGTCAATTAGGGGCAATTGCAAAGTTTTTAAAATTCATGCGTAGGCAAGCTGAACAAGATTATCATTAAGGTGAACTGATTTTATAAGATAACGGTATAAAGATAACTGATTATGAGCTGAGTGGATAAAAAGATGTTTGTTCAGGGGTCTGAGATCAGAACTATTTAAATAAACGAAAGCAAATTCGGCATATTTGGTTATACATAGATCATATCCTCTTCATTTACATACATTTTGTATGTCTTGCAAAAAGAGGCTATTGAATCAAATTATTTGATATCCCGCAGCTTCTAATCTTTTTACGTATGTCTACGTGTAACTCCGAAAACAGTATGGGGCGACTTACGGTCGACCGCTTTTGACAAAAATAGGTATCAATTGAAATTGTGATATCTTTAAAGCTACGTGCCGAACAGTAATCGTGTTGGGAAATTCGAAAACAGTGAAGTTCAATTCGCATACTGCGCAATATATCGTGCGCTTGACGCTTTCTTCCTTCCCGAGGGAGAAAAAATGACGGAATACGCATGGGTGTGCGTCTGAGTTCGACTCTGTCTATCTGAGCAACCTTAAGAGCAACACGACTGCTTGTACTATCATTTTAAAGCACTTGAAGCGATTTATTCAAGTATATAAGGATAGAACTGAACATTTAAAAATTGTTTCCTTGTGTACCGGTGTACAGTTTTATAACATTACATAAACGCTTTGAAGCAATACTCGACTTGCTCATTTCAACTTTCCGATCTTCAAACCGTTGTCATATGCTCCAAACTGAGCTCAATTAGAACTGAGTCTAATTTTTTTTTACTTGCATGATGCAATTTATATAAAACCTTTCTTGTAAAGAAACGTCAAAACTGTTTTCAAATATGAACTGTAGATTACATAATCTAATAAACACTTCTATGTTCAGAATGCAGACAATATTTATCTCAGTATAAGCACTAAAAACACCTTTCGACAAAGTTATTCGTAAAACTATCCCGGTGTAAGACGAATCTCTCCAAAGCTTATAATGCCTCGGTAAGAGTTCATGGAAGAGTTCGTCTGCTCGTTTGCATCAACAGTTTCTCACCTGCCCTCTGAGATATAAACGTCCACCTGGAGTGCTTCCTTTAGACACAGTCATGATTTCCATAGGGGTTTCATTTCACTAACTTATACTAGCGTGAATTACATGTAACTTTGGGAATGGACTGCGAATGATTTGTAAGTGTATTCCTACCTTAAAGTATTCAAAATTCAATCGTTATAATTTGATTATTTTATCAAAATACATTGACGCTTTTATTTTAAATTAGTCGAGCCTAGATAATCCGAGTTAATGTGAAATGAGACCTTGGATAGCCAAAAACGAATAATACGGACTTGGTAACACAAAGGTCCTCTAAGTTACCCTACCTTAAATTATTAAAAATTAAATTGATGAATTTGTTTATTTCATCAAAATACTCATTGACCCTTTTTTTCAACTACGCTAGAACCTTGGTTTTTCGAGGTAATGTGGACCTCGTATAACCAAAAAATCGTATAAGACGGACGTACATAAAACAGTCTATACGATATACAGAAAGAATTTGCTGAATTACATGTTATATCATTTATAATGAAACATTTATAAAGTTAAGATAAGGAATAATATATCCTCGGATTTGTGTCAAAGTATGCATTTATAATAAATCTGGACTTGAGATATGTACCTTTTTAACTATCTTCAAAAAGTCCTCAAAGATTTACTCAAAGTGTAGAAAAATAAAAACACGTTGTAAAATTCTGTTCGAATAACACAGACACTAGGTTAATTGGAGGATGGATCATAAAGGGTTTACTGTTTCCTTAAATGCAATTTTATTTATTTTTGACTAATCTAGACAAAAAAGGCGGTGTTTTCAACGTATGGGCAGCAAGTATGAGTTCCCCAATACTTTTCTGAACGATGAAGGAAAGCAAACTAACCATTGAGATATTAAAACTTTTTCCTTCTCAGAGCTTAAGGACAAATCAAAAAGATAGTGTAGAATAGAATTAAACACCAGACATAGACCACATGACGTTGTTTGGCCAAAAATGGCTCTTGCACCATAAAATCCAAAACCAACCAACCGCACATGACGTCGAGTTTGTCCCCTGACCAACGATAGTCGTCAATAGCTCTCGACTTTACCCCAGCACGATGTAAGCTAAACCCCCTCACTACGTCAAATTAGTTGTCTGCAATTAGGTACTTAGTTAACGTCGCACTGGCACAGAACATCGGGCTATTGACGATGGTTCGGAATCAATCCCGAAAGGAAAGATCCCAGGACAAGACCTCATAATTTTCAACCAGTCATCTACAATTAGGAAAGCAGGGATGTAAGTGGTTAAATTAACGTCGCACTGGAGCTGGACTATTGGTGGTAGTCCGGGATCAAACCCAAAGGGAAATTTCAGAGGACATAATCTCGTAATTTTGAATCACGGTCAGATGACGGGGGTCACACCTAAGCTGGCAATCCACTCTCCAAACTTCCACAATACGTCAACATGAGGATATTTGAGACCACTATAGATTTAATGTGCACCAGCCCCAATGTACACGACGGTCTTTGGTTGGACCTAGTTTCGAATACGCATCACTCTGGTTACAAGTCTGCCTACTGTTCCAATCGGGCAACCGCGGCCCCGTCTACAATTAGGGTTATGGTTGAGAGTCATGAAGAAGGGAGAAAGTTTGTTAAAAGAAATTCGATTGTCAGTACGGTGAGAGTGTTCCACACTGACTGTGCAGCTGTGTTCGATTACGTTAACTTTCGTGACCGTGAGTTGCTTAAGTGAGGCCCTAAAGTTTAAAATGTATTCATCTATTTTGTCGTTTCTCATTCAAAAATACAAACTTCAGTGGAGACTGTAATTATGTTTGTTTACATTGATTATTGTACTATCCTAGTACACAAAAGAGTTGTATTATCCTAAGTACTTTGGATACAAATCCTATACATGTGTATCTATGTTATACATTTTACATATATCGCACCCTGCTAAAGCTACAAAATGACGAAAGGTTGCAGTAAGGCAACTACTACATAGGAATACATATTAGGAATTCCCTTACCTAAGTTTTTTTCCTGTAAAATTATTCAACTCAATTCGTAAAAAGGACGAATTTACAGCGAATACTCTCGTTCTCATAATTTACCTACCAATATTTTTTATTTGTGGCACTATTGGACCAGGCATGCAAAGTTATTACCAATATTTTTTATTTGTGGCACTATTGGACCAGGCATGCAAAGTTATCGAATTTCGTCATCTTTAAGGGAAGTATAACAAATTAATTTGATAAGATATTCATCACTAAATTTTTTAAAGCATATTCATTTTTCTTGAAAATTCCATTCTATGTAATAATAAAAGAACGTGTTTTAAGATTGAATATCTTAAGTATACACAAAGCAAAGATAACTTATTACCGTTTAAAAAATGGTAAATCGATTTGACAGTTTTATTTTTAAATCATTGTTTTCAACAAACTTTTATCATACATAATAATAAATATAACTTCAATTCCTGAAATAAGCAGGGCCGCGGTGGCCCGGTTGGAAGAGTAACGGACTTGCAACCGAAGGGTTGCGAGTTCGAATCCAGCCAAACACCGTCGTGTACAAAGGGGGCTGGTGCACGTTAAATCTGTCGTGGCCTCAAATGTCCTCACGTTGGCGTGGTGTGGAAGTTTGTAGAGTGGGGTGCCAGCTCAGGTGTTGCCTCGTCATCTGACCGTGGTTCAAAATTACGTGGTGTTGTCCTCGGATCTTTCCCTTTGGGATTGATCCCGGACCGTCACCAATAGCCCATTGTGTTGCTCCAGTGTGACGTTAATTGAAATACCCCCCCCCTAAAATAAGCAACACCTCGACCTGTCGTTATGACAAATTTTTAATATTTCATAAGTCTTAGTTCGGATGTTTAACAGTAATATTCTTTCAATAATGGCAAGATTACACTTAAAATTTGCTTTATTCTGATTTACCTGCCACTTTAAATCGAATACGTTGTGGTGGTGTTGCATTGTGTTGGAAATTATTTACAATTTATTAAAAAAATAATATTTAATAAACTTATAACACAGAAAACAGCGAAATAAAACTAAAGTAAAATTGTCAGGATAAAAAGTTGTTCGGAAGATATTAATTCGTTATTATTTTTCTCTTGATCTCCCGTAGTTGCGACATTTAACAGCTAAAATTGGACAAAATTTAAAAATATGATATTAATTTCAAGCGAAAATAAACAGAAAACATCACTACATGTGGTCAACGAACGCGAGTTCGGGTTCGTTGCAAAATATCATCTGTCCCAAATATTCAAAAATCGTTTATATTTCTCAAAGAAGTAAGGCTCAAAATTAAGTACCAGAGTTAAAATTCCGTAAAAATAATTTTTGGAAAAATAATTGCTCTTCCAGCAGTACTGGTAAAGCAATCCAATTAACAGCCATACTCAAATGTTTTAGTATGAAACGTATCTAAATATGCGAGCGAAGAAAATTGAAATTATGAACTCACTAAACTAATATAATAGACAATGTATAACACAATAGATAATCTATTGAAATATATGGAATACAATTTGTTATCTGTTTCACTATTTATTAAATTTTTATGTATAAAGATTTTCCTACCAAAATGTATATCGGATCTAAAGCATTTTTAATATTATGGAAACTAATAGGGAATGTTTCATTAAATTATTCAGTATTTGTAGAAATTAAATTAATCAAATATTGGAGGTTTAAATCCTATTACCATATAAATTTGATTAGTATTGTTATCAGCTCTTATCAAATTATTTTTTGAAAGTATAGCCTTGTATCAGTCGTCTATTTAGAAATATTGTGGATTCAAAGAATCTAGGTGATGGGAAAGGTCTAAATTTAAAGACAAGTTTTATTATTCACTAGCACAATTACCCAACCTTACTTAGGATTAAATTGATTAGCACTAGATTGAAAAAGTGACCATAATAATTACTCTTTTTCGTAGAAATATGCCCACGTTATGCAAGTGCTAGGAAAATAATTTTTAACTGCTTTTCGACATATTTATAATTTCTACCACCTGCTTTAGACGCAAATAGAATATACGGATGTGAATCGATATAATCAATTTCACATACATAGCATCCCTGTTTCTAAGACAAAATTACGAAAGGTGATACTAAGGTGTCTACTACAAAAATTGATTTTGAGATCGGGGTGATTATGAATGCCTCTTAAGTTCATTTCCTGTAAAATTGCCGAAACTCAAATCCTAAAAATGACAAATCTACGACGAATAGTCTATCGCTTATTGTTGTCCTACCATTATTCTTTTTACTTGTGACACTCTTGTACCAGACATGCGACATTTTCGAATTTCGCCATCTTTAAGAGAAAGATAACAAATTAATTTGAAATGATATTCGTGACTAATATTTTTATAAAGCGAATCCATTGTTTTTGAAAATTTCATTCAGTGACACGTACAATAGCAAAATAATTGTTCTAAAATTGAATTTTTTCAGCACAAGGCAAAGCAAAGGTAACCTATTTCCATTTTTCAAAAAGTGGTAGATCGAATTGACGCCTTTTTAAAAAAAGAAAATCACCGTTTTCGATTAACTGAGATATATAATTTGCTCAAATATAGTTTTAACTCACCAAGTCCAAATTTGACCTTCAGAGAATTTTGAATACTCAAAAACCCAAATTCGGATTTTTCTAACATTAATGATTTCAATAACTGCAGTTTCACTTTAAATTTGATTTACTCTAACTTACACGCAGCTTTCTTTAAATTGAATCCTTTGTGGGGTTGTTGCTGCTTGTGATGAATAGGAATTACAATTGATTAAAACAAAATTAATATTTATTAAATTAGAACGAAATTAAACTGAAGTAAAGTCTGCGGGAAAGAAAGGTTGTTCTAAAGTGATTCATCATTGCCTTCAATTTTGTGATCCCGCATTGTTGCAGCAACTTCCAACTAAAAATAAAAAACGACATTTAAAAATTCAAAATTAAACGAGAGTGAAAAAATCTGAAAATAATGTTGCTGCACGAATATTACTCAACGAACATGAGCTTTTGTTTCGTTGATCACTCCTTACACCATAAGGCACCTTTTTTAATTCACAAATTTAATTTTGAATTGAAACCAAGTCCCTGTTCAGAATGTAAATGATGGTGTTACTTGTCTACTGTGTGCAGCTTTCTATGAAACTAAGTAATTTTATTTGAAACATGGTAAAGAAATGAGAGTTGTAATGAGTTTAAAACAGTTTTGCAAAGGTAACCTATGTTACAATCTTAAAATACTGTAAATATTTTCGATTTGCTATCAGCCTTAGTTTAAAAGGTTTTGTGCTCTTTGTTTTACTTCTTTTCATAAAAAAGAATTCTGCAACGCCGTGCGTTAAACTAAGTTTGAGGAAAGTTGATCGTATGAATTGCCGTCCAGAAAATGAACACACGTCGTTAGCATGTTGGACACAAAATAATTCATTTCTTACTTGCCCTAGTGCAAATGTAATTGTTTCGTTCTCTTTTTATCATCAGTCCCAAATATTTGAAAATTATTTATATTTCGAAAATAAAATATAAGCTCAAAATAAGTAAAATATAATTTAAATTCCGTAAAAATAATTGCTTTTCCCCATCTGTATTAGTAAATCTGAGAAATCGCAATGCTCAATATATATCCCAGCTTCACCAAAACTGTCAAATTTAGGTTGAATTAGGCTTAGTTATTCAGCTTTTTTAGCCTAAAACTTGCCTAAACATACAAACAAATAAAATTTAAATAATGTATGCACTAATACAAATTATATTTTATAAAACATTTAACAGTGTTTGAAAATTAGTTGAACAAAATTATGATACTTGCACAAACACAAACAAAAAACAGATGTAAAACGGGAAGACAGATTGACACAATGAAGTTCAGTTACTAAATGACTGTAAGTACTCACAGTATACAGTTTCATGAAAATACATCCAGCCGTATGGATGTATTACGGCCCCACACATATGTATAGACAGACACCAAACCTGGAAATCTCTAATTTTGCCTAAGAATGATCCGAACCGGATAAATGCAAATGGAGCGAAAATATTCAATGTATTAACAAACACTCCATTTTTATATGGAATGAAAAGATACATTGTTGTAATGTAAAGGTTTGAAGTTGGCATGTTTGATAAAGCTCTCTTTTCTAAAGTTCTCTTTTCTAAGTTTTTGTTTAAATTCTGTGAAAAGTGTATTGGTATCAGAAGTCTTTCTTTTAATTTACTTCGCTACCCCTACATTCTCTGTTTGTAATTTCTTCGGATTGTCAATTGTGTGAACTTCATTGTGTCTAAAAAGGGAATAAGTATTAGATATTTACATTGACGTGTGTTTTTAAAGTAAATCATTTAAACCATACGGAGTTTTGCATTTTAAGATTTTCGTTGGTTAGTCTCAATTTGGAGTAGTTTATAATATCTAGTATATTAATTTTAGCATTATTGAAACCGTTTATAATTAAGAGATTGAATTCCGAATTGAAAAAGACATTAGAGTTGTAGTTTTTTATGTTAGAGATATGTAAATTTATTCGTAGATTTATAGAATTACTAGTTTGACATCTAACCCATCCCACCTAACCTGCATTTTAGAAAGTAAATAGCATTTGAGGCTTTACATGCGGATGAAGTAGAATTGATCGAATGAGATTTTGGATTTGAGGCAGAATCATTGAGCAGGGAACATGTCTTACAATGTTTGTATTTATATTTAGAGAAATTAAATTTATTAGATGAAATATTCGAAGTGTCGAATTTATCATTCGCCTTGAAGAATTTGTCATGAGGGTAGCTTGATTCCGATACATAGCAGTCCTTAAAACCTCTGTGTATCGATCCCGGGACTCCTTACATATAGGATGAGCCTTTTTGCCAGGCGGTATTTAAATTAAAAAAAATTTTGATAACGCTTAAAAGTTTTGATACTTTGTCCATAAATTAAATCAGGCTTAAAAGTGAAATGCTGGCAGAAATGATTCATTTTCCAATTTTGCCTCATTTAAATATGTTTGATTTGAGCTATGAAGCTTCTTAATATTGCTAAACCCACACGGAAATGCTCACAATTCCGATGAAATTTACCAGCAACCTGATTACAGAAAGCAATGAGAAAACTGGAAGAAACAAATCAGAGCAGAAAAGAAAATATGAGGCAAAACAGATTTAACGTCAAAAAACTGTCATCACTTTTGAACTAGGTAATGGGATGAAATTGAAGTAGACGTTCAGAATCTAATTGTGATAACATGATTGAGGTGTGTTTTAACAATGCTGTTATACATTTTGGAATAATTTTATTTTACTTCGAAGTATCAAATCCATTTGTGTTAATATGAATGCTATATTCTTTATAGATCGATTGAAATAAGATGTGAAATTTGAGTAGTACTTTGCCATCAATAAGTATAAGCAATTTAGAAAGTTTAGCACATATGCTAGATGCTAGTCTGCTAGTAACAATCTAAAGTGATAACTCATGATTGGTCTGACAAAAACATATATATTCACCGAAAACTTCATTGCAATCACCGATAATAGTGATCTGATTTCATTACTTTAAAGATACCCGCTTTCTTACATTAACTCAGCTGTTCAAAACTATTAGCTGGCTAATGTTGAATCTTTTTGAAATGGCAAGATGAGCATTAGCTTTAATTAGGGTCATTGAAAGTAATATAAACAAAGCTTGATTTAAAAAAATAATTTGAGGATACAGAAATATTTTTCTGTCTGAGCATATTTGCAGTCGAAATAAGCATTACAAAATATGGTGAAGCAACACCTGACACAAGTTACGCAAACCTCAGAAGAGGATTGTCAAATAACCTTATTTCTCTGCATCGTCGATCCAGCTGCTCTACAAGTAAACACTGAGCAAAACTTTACATAATTACCTAAGCTTAACTACCTTATTTAACTTAAGATTATTTCGACTGAAAGTAATTTTATGCATTTTGCGCCAATTCCCATCCATATAAGAAATTTACAGAATAAATGCACTTTAAATTTTATTTTTGATTAGAGAAATGTATTCACTACACATATGGTTTTAAGAAAATCATGATAAAAAACCTGTATAACAAATATCTCAGCCTTAGTAAGTCAGCGTAAGTTTTCAATATATATTTTACTTACATGTAAAAAGCAAACTTTTATTCATAATACAGACTTATATATTTTCTATACGATTTAAGAAAACGGATTTTTTAACACCAAGTGGTGCAAAAGTTACTACTTAGCTTTTAAACCTTTAATCAAAAAAATAAAATCCATTTGATCCACTTATATATGCATTGCATTTACGTGAAGATATTAAAAAAACTCATACAGTGTGGTATATTGATATTTATATTGCCTGTTGAATATGCAGCAGAGTACTATGAGGTATTTATAACTATCATATTTTAATGAGCAAGGGGAAACCCACAATTTTATACCTTCCAAATCAGTTTTATCCAATTTAAATGTAAAAACAATTTTTAAGCATGAATATAACAATCTCTGCTTGCGCAAATTGCATTGTAGGTATTTGTGAAATAACGCTACACTTTGCTTGGCTATTTTTATTTTTTTATCAATGAGTATCCTCAATGAATATCTAGCATCCGTATCTGGTCTGATGGTCAGGTAAACTGATTTGGAGGTCTGTATCTGGTCTGTAGGCCGGGTAAATCTATTCGGAGGATCGTATATGGTATGCGAACCTGACGAACCTTCTCGTTGCAGCTCCTTTATCATACGCGAACATGTTTTTTCTTACGCGTTTCGTTAGTGGATGACAATAGACTCCAACCAGTAAAATGGCTATTTCTCAAATAGCTAAAAATTTCTGTTTGTGTCTTTCTTTTCAATCCCAAATAAAAGTATTTTATAAACATTTTCAAGTGAAAGAGATATTTTAAATTCTTTTCGCAACAAGTTCCGTTTACTTTACGTGGAGAGCTTTATAGGAATGTTGTTAAGGCTCATACTGTTCCAGGCTCACATACAATATCAAAGCAAGTTTTGGTCATTATTATTTGTTTGCTAGCTTAACTGTTTTTTCTTAACCCACGAGCGAAACGAGATTTCAGAATAGAGTAGTATTGCTTTTCCACCACAGCACATATAATGGCTAAATAACCATATCTATTGATTGAAGGAATCCTATTTTGCAAATAGATGAAAATGTGCATTTCTTTCCAATTTTATAAAACAAATTGCAACTGAAAATTCGAAAATTGAAAACATTTTCTAGAAAATTTCTGTTTACATTTCATGTGGAGCTTTATAGGAATGTTTTAGGGCTCATCCTGTTTCAGACTCACATACAATGCCAAACCATTTCAAAGCAAAATTCCTGGTCTTTATTATTATTTTCTTAAGCGTACGTGTTTTTTCTTAACCCTCTGAGCGAATCGAGATTTCAGAATGGAGTAATATCACCCTCTCCCCACAGCACATACAATGACTAAATAACCACATCTTTTGATTGAAAGAATCCTATTTTGCAAATAGCTGAAAATGTGTCTTTCTTTCCAATCTCTACTAATAGTATTTTATAAAACAAATTGCAACTGACAATTAGAAAATTGAAAATCGTTTCTACAAAATTTCCGTCTACATTTCATGTGGAGCTTTATAGGAATGCTGTTAAGGCTCATACTGTTTCAGACTCACATACAATGCCAAAGCACTTCAAAGCAAAAGTCCTGGTCATAATAAGGCTCTTCTGAAATAACCCATCACATTACCCTCAAAGCATTTCCCTTTATCTAATCTCTCTCCCTGAGCACCAACCTACCTGGAAGGTGAGTAATCACCAATCCAGCTACTCAGTCAAATGAACAGTCGGAGTTTCAGATCGCAAAAGCATCTGCCACCTCCCGCCAGTAATCAATGCCGTAATGTGAGAGGATGCTGCAGTCTGGGGGTGCACTTCTATGAAATATGTACCTGCCCTCAATGACAAACACTGCGGATGTCGAACAGCTGTACTCCCCCATCTATCACTCCTCAACATACATAATGCATCACTCGCAGATACATTCGCTGCCATTTCATGTGGACATCGCGTACAGATCCAATATTGCTGGAGGGAATTGGGTTTTGATTTATTGTGCGCGCAATCTCGGAAAACTGATACGATTAAAAATGAACAGTGCAGATTCGTGGTCGTGTTTGCGAGCATGCAGAGCCGAGATGTGCGGAATAGCGATGTATCGTCTCAGATGGTGGGACTGATTCGATATTTATGGTACGTTAACGAACTCAGGTGGTTGGTAATAAAATGTGAGTCTATGGTTGAATCTGATATTATCTCTGTGAAACATGCAAGATGTTTCTGAGAGTTTTCTAGGTTTTATTTATGCTCTTTGGTGCAAAATTTTTCTTGTTTGTGTTGGCTACTATATATAGAGAGCGGAAAGGAAAGATCCAAGAAATACACCACGTAATATTGAACCATGGTCAGATTACGTGGTCGACACCTCAGCTGTTGTATAAATGTGTGTAGATTTCGTTCGAATACCTTTATATATAATTTAGTCTTTATACTTGTGTTCGTCTGTATTCAAAATTTTATTTGCAAGTTTTAAATACGTAGTTATTAAGTTTTTGAATTTATCCTGTCTATTCAAAATGTTTGCTTTTATTTAGGAAGAGGTCTGTTTTCCCTGAAGCTTTAAAGATTTTACTATTCTGTCCCCAATTCCAGTCGATGATTGTAAATATATCGGTATGAGATGTATTTGAATGAATGTACGTAAAAGCATTACCTAACTTCTAGTACTGGCTCCTGCGAAGCCAGTAGTCACCTCTTTTACAGCCTTAAGCCCTTGTTTGTAGGTTGGTTGGTAGTTTTGGAGTTGAATGGCGAAGGACCATATTTGGCCAAGCTGCACCAAACACAAGACGATGGCAAGTAAAATGCCGTGAATGGAAAGAAAGAGGAATTGGGAACAGAGTTGTGGAATTAAAGCAGGAAAAGATTCCTTGTGTATCCCGGGAGCGCGACTCCCATGTTTACTAAAACAGTAAACCCCATGGGAGAAGAAAATGTAACTAGAGTACTTCGTGACCGTGAAGCCCGTACACCTAAAGTAGATGTATCCTTGTTGGTAGACTAGGTGGTCTTGATAATAAAAAAAACCAAATAAGTTATCACCCCACTCTCTAAACTTCCATACCACGCCAACGTGAAGACATATGAGGCTACTAAAGATTTAACATGTACCAGACCCCACGTACTCGATGGTATCTGTTTGGATTGGGTTTTGAACTCAAAACCCTTTGGTTGCTAATTCGTGACTCTACCAACTGGGCTAACGTGGTCCAGGAGGGACCGTGCGGTTCCGACGAGAAGGCAGTCGACCTTGGGTCAATCGATTTTTGGATAGGTATGAAAGCTCGTTAGGAGAACGGTTTACAAACCAAGAGCATGAATGGTGATCTGCAAGCGTGTTTTCTCCCTACCAATCCGTTATAACTGTTATCTTTCAGCACCAATCGGTGAATCTAGAACCATAATCCACAATAAAGGCGCTAATTTGCTTACGTCCAACCTATCACCTAATTTAAAGAAGGATAGACTCGTTGAAAACCACCTGACTCGACAGCCAACTTGCGGGTGCGCGACATCAACGAATTACGGTTCAACATAGATTTTGCTGCAGTATAAGTAAAAGAAACAAACTTCCATCGATATCTATCCCACTTGTACAAGCTGCCAATGGGCAAAAAGCCTGTTAACGTGAAGATCATAGTACAGAAGATCAGGTAGATAGAAAAGTAGAATATGTGAGTTAACAATATTTTCCTTTCTTCTTCAAGTGAAAGGTGCGAAGCTATGCAAAATTATGTTATTTCCTTGCGAGTACTACATCAGCGACAGGAAAGGTTTTTAAAATGTAGACGAACGTATGGAACGTATTCAGTATAACGAACGTTATGGATAAGACTTTAGCATTTCTATTGTACTACTGTACTTATAATGCAGTTCTATCCTTTATTTAAATAAAAACATGGTATTCGACATTATCCTTAGTGTTCCTTTGAAGAAAATTGGTTTTGTAACGTTTCAGGTTCATTTAGTTAAATGTATGTCTAACAGAGAATAGATATGTGTGCAACGCTCCCTTTTCAACACAGGAAAAAGTACTCTCCGATTCGTTGTTTCTAAGGTATAAAATATTTACGAAAGGATAATTTTAGACAACAATCATTTCGTAGTATTTTACACCTGAAACAGTATAAATATGCCTGAAATTTTACTGACGCAATTTTGCGCAGTCTAAAATACAAGTGTAATAAAGTTATAAGCAACCATTACGAGTTCTTGAAAATCGAGATGAGTATGTAAACTGAATCATAATTTTTCAAATAACTGATTGGAAAAGCAATTTTTAATAATGTAATTTGCGTAAGAATCATAATCACATACATGATAAATCGTTTTTAAATTTCAAGTGAAAAATTATTTTTGGCTTGGTAGATTTAAAGCATATACCAATATCTAACCTTGAAAACAGCAATTAAAGAGAATTTCACGAATATATCAAAATTGATACACTGTTTAATTTTTGGTGAAAGAATCATAGCGTAATAAAAATAATTATTTAAAATGTTATATTTAACTGCGGAAAAAAGGTATAAAACTATTAAAGACTGCTTGCCAGATAATAACTTAATAAGCACTTTGTCAGAGCTCGTACATTTTTTAAGAAAGCAGAGTCATGCTTAGTTTCAAATTAGCCGTGTGCTGCTTTCTATTTGAAAAAATAGCAATGGCTGCGATTATGTTTCTTAAATTTTAAAATTGCATCGAAAATACCAGCGGAAAAAACGGCGAAGGCAAAAATAATTGATTTACAAAATTTGACTCGCTGCGTAGGCAAGAGTTAAACTGCAAATAAAGAAAACAATCACATATCCTTAGGGCGTTTCAATTTATACAGTGGGATTAAATTTTCGCAAATTTTCCCAATGACGTTAATAAAATAATGATTTAAAATATTTGCGTTTTGTGTGAGAACAATATTGAAATCTGCTATTATTTTTATGACTGGACAATATTTAGACATGTTAATTACTTCGATTAACAAACATATAGGACACAAAAGAGAAACACTTTATAGTGCCATCTTAAAAATAAATTTAATTAATAAGCTTAAAAAGAAAATTAAGTGCATCTTTTTATAGTATTCAAACACGTTTCATAAAATCATTACTTTACTTCAATATTTAACATTAGCAGACAATTCGCTTTGTGATCACTAGGATGCCATCCCACTCCTTATGTCTACATATTCAACTTGCTAAATCTGGGATGCTCCGGTCTATGATCTGAGCATTTCAAGTCCATTGCACAGAACCTACTTGGGTTCATAAATGAAATTGTTTATTTGAGTTGTAGTCAGTTTTCAAATCATAAGCTACTTCATGCCCGCTTACTTCTCCTCTTAATGAAATATTTAAACACGTTTCATAAAACTTTTCCTTGATCAATTTTTTAAAATCAGCCTCCAACTTGCTCCTTGGACTCTAGGATGCTATCCCATTCCTTATGTGTATATACTCTTCGTTATTTGTACTCAGAGCATGGCAGGCCCACTACCAAACCTTCTTGGGGTCATCAATAAACTTCTTTATTTGTAAGGTAGTCAATTTGCAGATCATAAGCTACTTCAGGCCAACCTAATTTTGTTAATAAACTATTTAAACACTCGTCATCAAATCTTGCTTTGATTCGTTTTTTACAGCAGTCGATGACTCGCATCTTGGCCTCTAGGATGCCATCTCGTTCGTTGTGTACACAGGGTGATTCTACGGTCATGGGGCAAACTTCAGGGGGTGATAGAACACAGCGAAATAAACACTTTTCTCCATAGAATGTATGGTCGCAAGGCAAGCGGTTGGCACTTGCGACCACACAAAACGCTTGTATAAAAGCGTTACGTCGGCGATGTGCGATTCCTGCATCAGGTGTGGTGGTCGACATTTTGAACAGCTTCTGTAATTGTGCATTTGAGTTGTACTTACCGACTGATGTTTGTACATGTCGTTTCATTTCCATGTGAAAAGTTTCTCATGTTTTGTACATGTCATTTCTTTCTTACCCGTTGTTCCTTGTACTTATCTTAATTTATGCAAATCTAATTGTATTATTTCGTTTTGTCAAGCAGTTATTGATGCTTATTTGACATTAAAGAGTTGTTTCCATATTTCATGCCTCTTCTTTCCAACTTGCGTCGGACCGTGTGTTTGTGCCGAAATGGAAAGCGCCCTCTAACGACCATACATTCTATGGTGAAAAGTGTTTGTTCCGTTGTGTTCTATCACCCCCTGAAGTTTGTCGTATTACTTTAGACTCACCCAATAGACATTCCATGGGCTTTTATACAAGCGTTTGACTGCGCTCTCTAGCGGCCAACCGCTGCACTTGCGACCATACATTCTATGGGGAAAAGTGTTTGTTTCGTTGTGTTCTATCACCCCCTGAAGTTTGTCCCATGACCGTAGAATCACCTTGTATATATATTCTGTTTGCTACCTCCGGTACCTGTTTCACGCTCCGTTCTATGATCTGAGTATAGCAGGACCATTGCGGAACCTTCTTGGGATCATCAATGAGCTCCTTTATTTGCACAAGAGTCAGTTTGTAAGCCAAAGGGGGTTCAAAAGCTACTCCAGAACAACCTGTCAGCTCCAACAAGGTTATAGTTCTGGGGTAAATGTAAAATGTATTCTCCTGACATACAGAGAGATCTCTATACCCCTCATGTACATCATACTTGCTAAGTTTAATTCCAGTTGAACTCTGCTTCGATTTCTTCGGTATACTGAGTTTTTATAAATTTTAAATTATTTATTTATATACAAAAACATTATGCTGTTTCCTTTCGACACCACACAGTCGTCTCAGATTAAACAGTATAGTAAAACCATCATCAACCAGGACATCAAAACTAGTATATTTCTGTACCTTGGTAGAAAGATGCCCAAATTCATTATTTCTGAGTTATGTAACACAAAGTTATGTTCACTTCGAGATAGTAAAAGTTATAATAAAGAAGTGTCCATGTCTTCATATCAATACATTCTGTAATATTCAAAACATTGAAAAGAATTTTTGTAAGCTGTATTAAAATTTTCAAAAATAAAAATAACTAAATCTGCTGTTACCAGAAATTTCAAAAGTATATTAGCCGTTTTCTAGTAAGGTACAGATATATATCATCATTTCTCAAGTTCATGAGTAATAGAATATTTCCTTTCAAATTCATGAAATGAGTCGAAGGAAGTCATTAAATAATGTATTATAATATTGATAAGTTTATAAAAATGTATTCGTAGAAGAAATTCAGGTAACTTAGTTTTCGATTTCTTTTCTTTGAAACTGTTTGAAAATATATAAGGTATAAGGGGCAGGCATTCGTTACGCGAATTTAAATTTTTATAATGGACTTTCTTCTCAGTGAGATTAAATTTGTTCAGAACGTGGACGTTTCCTCTTTCACTTACATGTATTTTATACGAGATTTCTCTTGAATATTTGAAAAGCAATGTGTAGAAATATATTAAGTAACAATGCTAAACAATATCAAAAATCAAGTTAGTACAAATAGCAACATGCTTTGCATATTTAAGAAAGCAATAAGGATATTCGGGTGTTGCATATTTAACAAAATTTCTGCTTCACTCTAAAATTTGTAAAATATTTACATTAATTTTAAGAACAACAGGTTTAAAATTTTTGCGTGCGTGTGTACAAAATAAAAAATACACCAGTACTTATGGTTCATCAACCTGTTGCTGCATTATTAGATTTAATGTAAGTTTAAGTATTCTTTTAGAATTTTCATATTTACTTGTTTAAATAACTGTAGCATTTTTATACTTTAAAATATGCAAAACAAATTAAATTATAATTTAATTAGCGTGTGTTGTAAACTCTCCCAAGAGAACGAGTAGTAATTTCAGAAATTAAAAAAATGGTATTATAAATACATTTACAGGATTGGAGAATGTGATGTAAATACACGCTTATTGTTAACTTAACTAATGTTTGAGGTGTATTTGACTAAACGAAAATATTTCTTTTATCTTTTGTTCTTAAGTTCCTTTTAAGCTTCTAAAGGTATTCTATATTTAAAAATTTTGTTTACAAAATTTAGTTCAGGATGGATTCAAAATGATTTACTTCGCAAACTTTCAAAACAGTAAAAGTTGGTAATTAAAGCGAGCAGATTATTTTCTAGTATCAAAAGCCAAAGTGTACCTAGTTTATTAATATGCATTAGAAGTAAGTCAAAATATATATGGTAAAGAAAAATGGTCATTGAAAATTCAAGCCGAATGACAGACAATTTCAAACAAAACATAATACTGAAGCTCTAGTGTGATCAGGTACGATTATGATCCTTCTGTATCTGTAGACTTCTGTACTGCTATTGTAGAATAGTTCATTAGAGTACAAAGCATAAGGGTAAAACGATAGTCAAGCTTCAAAAAATGACTGATACAGATGAAAACAAGATGACAAAAATGGTCTACAGCTGTTTTGGCGGAGCAAAAAGTCCAGCGCCTTCAGGACCAAAGTAGTAAACAACAAAAGGAAAAAGCCATATTTAAATATACTATATTTGAATGCTTCATTCATTGAATAGTACTGCAACCACTATTTTCCCTTATAAAAGTGAGTATAGCGGCAACATTATTCAAATATAACATATTTAACTCAAGGTTAGGTATTGAGTTTTAAAAAACGTCGAACTGTAGCATGTAACACCAGTAGAAAATGATGGCTTTAAAGATACGAAACCTAGAAAGGTAAGATGAAATTGGTGACGTGGTGCGATGAGTTATCATTTACACTATTATCTTCGAAAAGGGTAAATTATATTTGAAAAGAGTCCAAAAAAACAATTAAGAATGCCATGTAACGATTATAGAGGTATGCAAAATTTAACTATATAAAAATTGTTTAAAAAAGGTTTGACTATTTATACTTATACAAATAAACATAAAAAATATTTTTTAAATATTTCTATCACGTCACATTTTCGCACAAAATCGGTTTCAAGTTACATATTCCATGTGTTCGGAGAAAAAAGTGTAATATTACTCATAAATTATCATCTCTATATTCTTTTTGTCAATATCACTGTTGCATATTTTAAACCTAAAAGGGAAATAGCATACTTTGATTAATACCTTGCATAAAGTGTTTTATTTTTCTCATTGTATGTTTTTTTGTATCCAAATCTGCGTTAGCAATGACTGTGTATTGCTTTAGGTCCATCTCTATGAATCGCCCAACTATAATCCACCATCATGCTAACATCCCAGTGTCCTTTGTATGTCTTTTCCATGTTCTTAATGTCTTGGTTGAACTTTTCGCCCCGATCATCACTCATAGCTCACCTCCTTGAATGAAATTCAAACTTCACCCTCTCTGACGTTCATGACCGTTTCGAACTCTGAATCAGATATAAGTTTTCTAATATTTGGTCCAATGAATATTCCCTTCTTTAATTTCGCTTTGGATAAGACTGGAAACTTATTTATTAGGTGCAAAAGCAATTTACATCTTTAGACAAAGCCTTGACGAACTGTTTCATCAATCCAAACTTGATACGAAGGGGTGGTAATAGCACTTTCCCTGGGTTAACCAAGTCCTGATGTATGAAATTCTTGGTACTAGGTTGTAAGTCTTATTTGAGTAGACATTCCTCTTATCTCCAGTGTATATTATTTACTCTGCAGTCCCACTTGCAGAGAAAACATGTATACTTTGTATTGAGAACCCAAAAGATAATCTACGTATTTAGGATGCCCAAGACATCTCTTATTAAATCACTTAGTCTGCTTTAAATTAATTAGGGTTGTAGTTCATTACTTCAGTGATCAGTAATGAATGAACTCTTCATCACTTTAAGAAATCTCGTCTAAGTCGCTAATGCAAATAATGAAATCCAGATTTGTAGGGATGGAAACATTAGGTCCACGATGCACAGGTTTAATAATAGACTGAAAAACTATAGATCGCGTTAGAAAATGTTATTCTTATTCTTTTATGTATATCAGTGTATTTTTCAGAGCAAAAATAACAGTCACTCCTGTGTTTCTTTGTTTCCCTTCAAAACATTAGAATACCGAAAGTAGTTCTTCAAAACAGAGTAAATTTTATTGTATAGTTCACTCTTTTTTATCATCGAATCGAGTTTCACAAGAAAACAAGTAGTAAGCATTTTTCACAAACTCAATTATTTTTTGCCTCTACTTCTTGCATAGCAAACTTTCTAAAGTATAAAAAGGAGAATAGGGACTGTTTACACAACCTCTGAGAGTCATTTTTTCTTTCTACCATATAACTGAATTATATATCATTCGATATTAAATTCAGAATTCTTAAATAGCTAACACAAAAACTGTCACTAAAAAGAATGCTATCCCTCCAAGTCAATTGCTAGGGTCATACTAAAAATATTTACTGCCTTATCTAGAGAATAAAATTGATCGGGAACGTTCCTGTTTGGACATGCTTGCTGCTGAGCGACAGGTTTACACTTGCTGCACTACACTTTGTCTCCGCTAACAACATACTCATCTATTAAATTTGCATTCTCTAAATTTTTTAACTTAATATTATGCAAACAGTCAAATATCCTCTTTATAATTTATATATAAGAATATATCTGTTCATCAAAGACCTTAAATGAAGAGTGAATATTTTCAAATAATACTTTCCCTCTTCTGAAACCGTTCGGGGGAACATCTTTAAGTGTGCTTTAAGAACCCGAGGTATCCTAGTGATTCATTCTTTTCCCATGGATATTACCCCTCTAGTAAACATGGGGGTCGTGATACAAGGGTGCCCAAGCGATTTTTCTCTACTTTCTCCTCCATCCTTTCTTTTCACAATTGCTTGACATTGACTGTCTTGTCTTTGGGGCAGCTTTGCCAAAAATGGTCCTTGCACCATAAAACCCAAAATCAACTCCTATTGTGAAAAATCCTGACCTGGCGGAGAAAATGGTTTTACATTTTTGTATTATGTATTCAAAATTACATTAAAATCACATAAAGAAACCAAACCAACTTTTTCATTGCAGACCTGTATTATCTAACGTAGACTCGGCTCTGCGATGGTTTGCCCCCGGTATATCTTGTATTCAATAAATCTCATATTAACCTTAAACATTCAAGCTATTGCTTATGAATAGTTGAACATTTCAGATGACCAGGTTCATTTTATGGCAAACTTTGTTTTTCATCTAAAATGTCAATGAAGACTAATAGACTTATACTCATTGCCAAAATGTTTAATCGTAGTTATATATAAGACCCATTGACAAGAATAACAGCAATTTGAATCAGTGTAAAAGTTTAGACATTTAAACTGTGGTTTCAAATCCACCTTGTCCGAAACTCCTATACATTTAAAACAGAAATACCCCCATACAAATCTATGGAAAATTCAATTTAATTATATCAGCGATTTTCAAATTGTTTCATTTCATGGTACACATGAACTAATTACTGAAATTCTAAGGCATAGTTAAAATATATCATATTTTTTTGCCGATCTAGTAAAAAAACATAAGTTTGCTTGATTTAAAAAATATTGCCATTTACCAACACACTTCGCTAAAGTGGCTTTCAAAAAGTAGTTTGGAAACAATTTATTTATGATGCTTTGTAATAAATAAATAATACTCAAAATTATTTATACGGGCATTACTCGGTATTATTTTTAAACACGTATGTCTAAAGTTCAAAACTGAACCGTTGAAATTAAATGAATCTTAAATTTTTTAAGTGTGTCACCATCTGTAAGGCACACTAGTGCCACACTTGTGGCACACCAATTGAATTTACTGGTCTGTATTATTATTAAATTACTGAATTAGAGAATTGTTTGAAGATATGCTAGTAAAATGAATTATATGAATCTATTATTTCATTTTGAGCAAGTATATTTACAGCGAAGTAAGAATTCCCAGTAAATACCCAAATTACTACTATATACCCAAATGAGTGTAACAATTTGACAGTTGCAACATTTGGAAGAGAGAGAATGATTAGGGCTACCTTGTTCCGTAGGAACTTAGAATTTATGAGCCCAAATATAATTAGCAGTGTAAATGTTTAGACATTTAAATTTGCGTTCAAATTTACCTTGTTCAAATGTCTTAGATGCAAGAAAATATTTACAACAGAAACACATAAAAACCTTTAGAAAAACTAATCTTAATATTCTATGCGATTGTTAAATGACTGAATTAGAAAATTATTTGAAAATATGCATAGTTATAGAAGTCTCACATGATGAATGAAATTCTTTAGAACGATACATTTATGAACAAGGCACATTTGTAAAAGTAACAGTTTTATTTGTAGCCAAAATTGTTCGAAGGAAGATCTGGATAAAACAGACCTAAACACGGAAATCTAAATAAACACTGTAAATGGGCAGGACATTTAAATTGTACTTTCAAATCCACCTTTTCAAAAATCATGCATACAAGAAAGCATTTAGAACACTAATACATAAAAACTTTTCAAAAATTCTATCTGATATCAGTGGTATATTTGATTATTTGAACTAGCAAATTACATGGAAACAAGAATGGAATTATATGTCTCACATGAGAAAGAAAGTAATAAATTATATACATTCATTCTTTCATTAAAACTGAAATCAATATTGTACCAAAATAAGTGTAACTGTTTGTTGCACAGTTGCAACACTAGGAAGAGAGGAAATCGTTAGACGCTATCAATTTCCCTTGCAACTCAACTTAGTGTTTATGAACACAAATATAACAAGCAGTGTAAATGTTTGGACACTTAAATGTACTTTCAAATCCACCTTGTTCCAAAGTCTTAGATGAAAAAATATTTAGAACCGAAACACTTAAAAACCTTTGGAAAAACAAATGTTAATATTCTGTGAGATTATTAAATGACTGAATAAGAAAATGATTTGAAAATATGTATAGAGTTGTTCACGTCTCACATAAAAATACTGAATGAAGTGATTGAGAACAGTACACTTATGAACAAAGCATATTGACAAAAGTAACAACTTTATTTTTGGCCAAAATCTTTGAAAGGGCAAATACGGGTCAACACACCTGATAAATTTCCACCCTCTTAAAAAATAATTTAAAACATAGACATCAAAACTTTTGGAAAATTATAATAAACTATCAGTGGTCTATTTGATTATTAAATGAATGAACAAGAAAATGACTTGTTATTATGCATGGAATTATGTAAATCTCATAAAAATAATATATGCTCATTAATATATGCTCTTTATTCATACTTTCATTTAGGATAAGTGTGAACTCAAAAACAGAAACCACTATTGTACCAAAATACGTGTAACTATTTGTAACTCAGTTGCAACACTACAAAGAAAGATATATATATCTTTATATATATATATATATATATATATATATATCCAAATAATATAAGTCAAAATTTGAAGGGGCACTTTCAGATAAACACACCTGAACACTGTAGTCTATATGAACAACTAACTGAAAATGCGTAGGTATTTAAAATGTACTTTCAAATCTACCTTTTTTAAAATGTTTCTTACAAGAAAGCATTTAGATTACTAATAGATAAAAGAAATCTGAAAAATTCTATTCCAATCTCAGTGTTCTATTTTATCATTAAATGAATTATGTAAGTCTCGCATAAAAATACTAAATGATCTGAATTCATTCTTCCATCTAGGATTAATGTGAGCATCCTGTAAATCTGAAGCCACTATTTACCAAATAAATATAATTATTTGTGACTCTGTTGCACACTAGGAAGAGAAGGAATCATTAGACGCTACCTCGTTCCCTAGGAACTCAGCGTTTATGAGCACAAATATAATTAAATGGCTTTCCATGGCAGATTTGATTACACCCGTCTTCAGAACGTCTGGTAAACATTGTGCGAACTCAGCACTCATTGTTAAGGGATGGGGGCGTGAATTCGTTCCTAACAGAGATGCCCCAAATGAAACGTTTTAATAGAATCAAATAACCAGATGTGATCCCAGAGAAAGGATTGAAACAAGCTGATTTATTTTAACCTCGTCAATAACCATCGCAGTATGGGAGAATTGAAGCACCACAGGACAACAATGCAGGGGACATTATTGAATTCCTGTTTCATTAGCGAGGACTTTCATAGTTATTTAATCCTACTCGGGACGTCGTGCTGCGTATAATGAGGCAGACAGGTAAAGTGGGATGCTGAGATGTGCGAAATTATTGAGACCCTTTTTGAAAGTTAACAACTTTTGTAAATGCAGTGAAGTGACAGAAAGACCCCGTGCGTCATAATATCAAGGAACATAGTATAAATAATGATTGCCAATTCATGGCTCTTCATTTAGTGATGTATCCTAATTCTGAAAGGAAATGTTTACGAGTAGGTTACGAGATTAACGATAATGGCGAATAATGCTGCTTTTACCTCACATCGCACTTTATGACTAAATAACTTCATCTTTCTATAAAATTCATGGATTCTTTCAACCTTTAGAAAGATTTTATTGGTCTCTTCTTTGGAAATTAATCCCCTCCTAGTGATTTATTTTTACATGGAAAACTGCTCTGTAGTAGCCAGCTCTGGTAAAAAAAATAATTGTTCCAAACTGTCACCAGTTCTGAAAAAGGGGAAAAAAAAAATTTTCCAACTTGGATCTTCAATTCCCTTGGAGTATTAAGGCAGTTTTGCCTCTACAAGATATATCGTTCTTACCAAAATTGATCAGAACTTGGACGAAATATCTCGTCGAAATATGTGGAGGGTTAAAATAGCAGCATTCACCACAGCTTCTTTGCTGTTCGCAAATTGAGTTGTTCGTCTTATTCGAGCGTAAATAAGACAGGGAGAAAAAGGTAATACGCCACTGACATCTCAGCTTCTTATTCGCATATTTATATCATACCCATCGATTATTGTCAACATATCTCAAATACATGTCTGTGCTAATTCGTATTGGGCGAGTTCTATGGACATGCGATAACCTTCAAGTTTTGATATCTGGATTCTGTAAATGGAAGGGATATACTAATTGCTGATTTTCGAAAAATCTCTATACCATGGATTGATCCACACTTAGGCTATTTACAATATCTCATGTGCTTGTTCCCGGATTTCTCTCAGCCTCGTGTAGAATGTCTTCCTTCTTTTCTGGAGAACTCAAACTTCTTGGCCGATCCGCATCATGCCTAACGATATGAAATGTTCCAGTTTCACACAACCAGTGTTACAAAAGCTCAAGTTTTGACGATTAGATACTCGCTTATTAGGGAAATGTTCAGGAAACAACATTTTAGTAGCTCTTCCATTTTCACTGTCAGCGTCTTGCGATAGATGCATGTCAGTCATATCGGAATTTGTGTAATTCTCCATCCCGTGCAAAATCCTCCTTTCAAATGGCATATTTTGAAAAAAAGATAGATTTATATACGCATTAAAAAGCGCTCGCCACCATCTACGTGCTGCAGTTGCGGACATATATCCTTTGACAAAAATGTTTATTTGTTGCACTCTACAACCCATTAAAGTTTGTCCACAAAGTTGCGAATCACTCTGTACCAGTTAGTTTGTTTCTTTATAAGTTAGTTTTGAATAAATAGCAATGGAAATCAATCATTTATGACTACATTGTCATTAATTTGTTTTTATTATGATAGTACAACTTTTACAAAAACTACTTTGATGATTAATGATTATGAAACAATCAACAATGATTAAATATAGTTGGATTCATAGTTGTAAATCTTATGAGATCTGATAAACCATGTAGCAAGCCAAATTAAAAGGTAAAATTAACCCGCGGAGACGCGCGCTACTTGTTGTTACACGAAGACGCGTGCCGGGCTTCGTAGGCCCGAAGCAATTTTTTCTTTATAAAACAAAAACAAAATTTATTTTACCGTTAAAAATTATTTTAGTTAATCAAAACACAATATGAAAAATATAAAAAATACTTTTCAGATAAGTATCGCTTTTACAATTCTACATTTTAAAATGCATTTCAAATTTATAATTATGTCAAATTGATACTGAAAAACGAAATTTAAGACCCGGATTAGAAATAGTATTCATTTATGAAAAAATTAAATTATTGTTACATTAATAAATTGTAAATAAAACGTGCATTTCCCTGACATTTATTGCAGAGGACACTGCTATGTTCTCCACATACATTTTTTTCATACTTAGCACAACAAATTTATGATTTCCTGTCCTTTGAACTGGGGCATACATGGCACCTTTTTCTTGAAGAACTCTTTTGTTTTTTTGCCTGGGGTGCTTCACAATTTTCACTCAGGCTACAGTTTAGTTTTTCTCGCATTTAACGTGGAAGCATTGGTTGCAAACTTCTTTCTTGAAGGTGGTTCTTCAAAAGTTCCAACGAAAGTTCTTTGATAAACAAACTTCGTTTTCTGTATTGAATCGCCAGTGTTTTTGTTTACAATAGCAGTACTCGGGCATTTATGGTTGTAATATTTAATAAACTGAAAAATAGAACTATGGGCCATCTTTTGCTTATTCTAGCAGTAGAATATGTAGATGACATTTCATCCACTGCATCTACAGCACCCTTTGTTAGATTATAAAATGTTATAATGTCTGGATTCTTGGCTTCTTCTGTTAATTTATCAATGGCACTATCATTATGCATTGCAGATAACAGGACGACGCATTTGTTTTTCTTTGACACATAGGAAACCAAAGTCATGTTTTTTTTTAAATCCAAATAATGATTAATGCACTTCTCGACTCGTTCCACAAATAAATTCTTTTGATAGCTCTTTTTATTTTTTCTAACAGTTCCAACAAGTATAATTTTCTTCTCTTAGAGATCCTTTGCCAAACTGTAATTGGTATACCAGTTGTCAACAGTAAGGTTTCGGGACAATTTTATCGGGACCATTTTCTATCCTGTATGGACCTGTAGGTTGAGCTCTTGCATGAATTTCAAAGTTCCAAGTATAAAATGTTCTTGCATCCACTAGAGCAAACATTCTTCGAAACGAGCATCTTCCTCGAAATGGCTCGAACTTTTCATCAATTGTTACATGTTCGCCAAGACTATACAGTTTTTTGCAATTTGCAAGAAATCTTAGGAAAATATTTCTGATTGGAGCAAGTTTATCCAATTCTTTTCTAGAAGAACGGTTTCTTACATCATCAAATCGCAAACACCTCATTAGAAATAAAAAACGTTTATACAACGTAGTTCTGTGAAAAATGTCAAGCTAAGTACCATCAGTAGCCCAAAGATCACGAACATTTACATGAGAAGCTTTGTAGAGTCCTCCAAAATAAAGAAGTCCAATGAATGCCCTTCTGAGGTACTTGTGGGGCGAGCACCTCTTTCCCATTCAAAAATACGTGAATATAAATATTCGTACACTCCACAGTAGTTGACACTATTGTTTCGTCGATAAGAAATTGACAATAATTACAGGCGAGACAAGAATACAGCTTTTGCTTCTCCAACATTTCCGGGCAAATTTGTTATGATGTTGTGAGCAAGAGTTCTCACATTTTTTCTTGGTTCTTTTTTATTCCATTTTGTTAATTTATATTTACCATAGATTCAGAAATATCTGATTCATTGCTTGAATCATTATCTTCTTCCGAATTTGACTGATGTTCACTAAACTGCTCTTCAACAATTTCATCTTCTTCATTAATGGATTCTTCATCAGTTGACACTTCAGCTAATAGCGTCCGTAATCTCTCCATTTCATCATCATAGCTCAAATGGCGAGACATTTTCAATCCGTCTGTTCTCTTCGCGATCTTAAACGAAAATGCCAGCGCGCGCGCCGGGTCTCAAAAGCCCGAACACCGTTTTTCTGGGAAAACAGTATTAGGATTCTTGAAATGCCTGTGCTTGTGACGTACATGACCTTGAATGCAGCTACTGTGAAACTGGAATTATTCCATTAACGGGTTTGTTTTCTGTACTAAGTTTTGTAATGCTCGGGCCTGATAGGCCCGGCGCGCGTTTTGGCCGGTTAACATTATAGGAAAAATTTAAATCTGTATTTATTAACAGTTGATTGCACTTACATTCTAATATCTTAACCATTTATAATGGATTTAAGTGTGTTTGTATTTTGCACTTCATATTTCCTAAATTAAATTGATGAAAATTAAAACAGCATTTTTGTGTATAATTAATCGTATTCCAATCTGTTATCAAATGAAATGTGACAAACTGTGGATACGGCAGTCACCTGTTTACATTTATACTTCTGAATCTCCAACTTACGTACAGCACCGTACGCTTGTTGGAAAACTATTCACTATTTTCAACATCATGAAATTCAGGAAGTTTAATCAAATTTTCTATTTTGGGTGTGTGTGAACAAAGCTCTCCTATTCACCTTTCACGTTTTTTCCTAAGAAAGTTATGTTCTTCATGTTGTTGATTTTTTTTAATAGAATGCTTTAGTTTATGTGATTCGAACAAAAATTTAAAACCATACTTGCAAAACAAGTGATTCAAATCTAAACCCACAGTAGTACAAATTAGGCAATACATTTCTTAACGCTTTGAAATGATCAAATCGTTCTATCTGAAAGCAACTTATTTTAAAATAGAACTCAGAAATTAAAGACACACCTACATAACACTCACTTTAAACTATCCAAATCCCAACCCATTTTCTGCGATACATAAAAATGGCACGAACCACTCCCGAAAACCAACCAGCACACCCTAATTACCACCCACTTCAAAACAACCCGCAAGCTTCTAATCTCAAAACTGCACTGGTCTCAATTTATGCTAATCACTCCGATAGAAATTCCAAGTAACGAGCAGCAACAACTAACAAGAAAACTAACAGTCGGGAATCAAATCCACACTGCTAGATTATAGGTCCCTCTTTTTTCCATGCCACCTTGGAACCTCGTCTCGTTCCCGTGTGCAGCGAAGAAGGGTACGGAACTTTTCAGGAGAACCAGCACACCTGCTGTGCTTCATGTCCTTATTAGTTTGAAGCTTTCGGGATTTTTCCACCCCCAGTACGAGAGGCATCTCTTTCTCTTGGATGAATTTTCTCCGAGTTTCGGTGGATGCGGAGCTGCCATCGTTGGCGACTTATCCCCCCGCAGGAAGTCGGATGGAGTTTTGGGGTCCTCTGCAGAAAATTTTGGATCAATCGTTCCCGTCCGGTCAAGGACACGGGTTTAAGCAAAAGATTCAGGGGATTTCAATTTTAGGGTCGTTTCATAAATGTGGTTTTCTTTTAATTTTAATAGATCTGGATATTTGAAACTGATGGCGGTATAAACAGGAAATATTATTTTTATTACAGTTCTACTTCAGATATTGGGGGTTTGCCCACCTTACATGTCCCTGTGATTAGTTGTATAACTTACAAATATTTTGAGCTCTCTTTCTCACTAATATAATAGTTTTTGCTATTTCCAAGACATAATTTGAAAACATATAGATTTTTTGTAACTAACATAAAATGTACTGAGTTATTTTTTAACAGATTCATAGTTTGAAAAATTTTCCAGGCACACATATTTAATTTCTCTTTAAAATGAACAGATTATATAGTTTTTCTAATCACTTGCATAATGTCATTTTCTTCCATCATGTGCAGAGTTTATAGGCTATTGATTGGCACCCATTAACATAATGTCGGTTTGCCTCTATCGATAAGTACAATTATTACACATTAAAAGTTGTTTTATGAAAGTTATTTTGACATGGCGAAAGTTCAATAATCTTTTCCCAAGTATGTATGTTTTAATTTCCATATTTCGTTTTGTACATATATATGTGTAAATCTAGATATAATCTATGACACTGATTACGTACTAGGACACATGATAAATTAATATGGAACTTAGAAATATATACCTTACAATTTATTTTCAGCACTCTGCATCATTACTGTAATTCTACTGTACACACAGTAGAACTGTGCACTTCTACTGTAGTAAAACTATGTTTAGCTCACTACGACTTCAAATGTATGAAACAAAATAGTAGTCACCTTATTGATGTTATGAGATTAACAGCTAAATTAAAAGAAAGTGAAAATGTATAGAAAAACTCATTTGTTCCCTGCCTCTCTTTCACTTCTCTCTTAAAAAAGTGATGGTTTTGAGTACTTTTAAAAGCAATTTTTGCTCCTGAGAAACATTCATATAAATCATTGATTTCGAATGTATTGGAATAGAAAAATAGTACTTTCGAAGGGAAACTTAAATATTCCATCTAAAATAATTAGTTTTATAAGAGTATATTATAAAACTGGAAATTCTGAAGCATTGTATTCGGGATGACATTTCGTTGCAAGTTCAGAGAAATCACACGCAATATTCTAAACTTGTGACATTCTGAAGAATTAAAAAGAGTTATGCAGTACTTCCGAAACTAGCTGTTATGTTTAAAATAAAATATACGACTACATTTAGTCCTATGTATCTAGATAAGTAAGTTCCTTCCATATAAGGTAGGACTTGACATTTCATATTCTTCCATTGAAATCCTATACAAATTGTTAGTAATGTGCTATTATATTCTAACATGAATTACGTATGACAAAAAATACGTTCGGCTGTCGACTCGATCATAAAATAATTTGTCGACTGTGAACGTAAATAATAACTAACCATGTAATAAAGGATATACAAATATCGTGATAGAGTAAATGCTTCAGCATCCAACAAGAAATATTAGTTATGTTATTTGAAGCAGAGAGATCTAGTTTTAGCAAAAACTCAAAACCCCGTGTTTTCCAAATTAAACAGAATTTACAAAATTTGTAGGCAAGCTTAAGCAATAAAAGAATATTCCTTTGGTATCACTTCATAGTTGTAGGCATTATTCTTGATTTAAACATATATTGAAGTACTTTCTTAATTTATTTACAGTAACAAAGTTATTTTAATGAAGTATTTAAGTCACAGAATCCAGTTAAGTCAACATTGAAAATCTAAAATATTCTAATCAGATACTTTTAAAAATTTGAGAATGAATCAAGTGAAAAATTCGAATAAATTGCACAATAGTTCGATATGTATCGAATTTAAGTACTGAATTCTGTTTCTTACTGACATGTGCCTAAAGCAATACGAATGTGTCTATCGTTTACTGTTAACACAATTACACGATAAAGAACGACATAAAAATGGAAATTGAAGAAAGTAAGGCATCAAATATTTTATCTAGGGATTCACTCGAGTATATCATCACAAAAAATGATTTTTTTATAAAACTGAATGTGTTCTCGTTTAAAAGTAAATGCATTATTTACAAGAAATATGCCAAGTAATACAGAATATAAATTACTTTTTAAAATAATATTTTATATAAATATATTTAATTGATCATTTTATTATTATTCTCATTAATGACACACACTTTCAAATTTAATTATATTTTATTTTAATAATTGTTATTTCTTATCTAAATTTATTTTTGTGTGTTGGTTAGCTACTCTTTAATATTAAGGAGATTATATTAATATAATTATTAAAATATAGCTTTGTTATGTTTGAAAAGTCTTATGGTTTATGTTATTTATTTCAAAAATTTACTAAAAAGTCTATTGGTTTAAATTTATAATTATATGTACATAAATAATACATCTTTTTTATTTTAGTATTTTTGAAAGTTAGAACACAAAAACATTTTTACCCGAACTCTCTTTTAAAAGTAAGTCTTATTAAACAAAGTTAATTAACTTTTATAACGGAAAAATAAAGTTGAACTTAAATAAAAAATTTCTGAATTTTTATGAAGCTTATCCGTTTCTGAAATTCTCAAGGAAGTGATATTTCGTCAATCCACTTTTTGTATTTCATACTTCTGGTGCATCCGTGTCAGTATAAGACAAACTTTGCGCTTGTTTATAAGTAGTGAATCCCAAAATTAGTTTGTCGAAAAACTTTACAAGGTAGTGTTGATGCACTACTCAAGGTATTTACAAATATATCGTATCATTTGATTCAGCAATTAAATGTTTATTTAAATTATCATTTGATTATAAACTATGGTCAGTGATCTAATAGGAGGATAAAATGAATTCAAAATAAAATAATTGTACATCTTAACATCATATCTTTCATTATCATATTTTCATAAGTCATACTTGGTTCATTCAACCTTAATATTTTCCCAACATCAATTTCAATGTCAAACTCATCTTTCAGAGGCATTGAAACGAGTATTAATAAGGATACAGTGAATAGGCTTAACTCTGAGTTACAAGATTTTCGTATAATGCAGTATTGTTTTTGCCCCAAGGCACACATAATGACTGAACAACCACATCCATAAGTTGAAAGAATTCAAGGATTCTTTTGACCCTTAGATATTATATTCCATTGGTCCTTTAATTTGAATAGAATTATTTGGAAAGATTCTATTGGCCCCTTCCTCAGAATAGAATCCTTTGGAAAGATTCTGCTTGACCCTTTCCTTGAAATGTAAGCCTTTAGAAATATTTTATTAATAATTTCCTTAGAATAAAACCCTTTGGAAAGATTCTGTAGTTTTTTTTTCTCAGAATAGAGATTTTTAGAAAACTTCTTTTGGACTTTTCCAAAGAATTGAATTCTTCGGAAAGAATATATTAGTCGAGAAAGATAAAACTGGTTAGAAGTCATGTAGGGAAGACTGCAGACTGCAAGTTGGAATTATGGGTGGGAACCCCTCAGAGGGTTAATGTTTGGCGAGGATAGAAAATTCAATTGTTGTTCAGAGCGTATTATTAATTACATACATTAAAAATAGAAGTGAAAGAACAAATAGGTAAAAAAGGATATAGAAAAGGAGATAATAAGATTTCATTTAGGTTGATAGATATACATTGGTGCTTATACTAAAAATATTCTTAAATTCTATCTTTTTTTCATTCTAAATCCAATATTTGTTCATATTCAAAATTCTGTAACATCAGAGAGGTCTTTACAACAATGAAAAGTAAAAATATGTGTAAACTTCAAAGCGGAAAATATTTTTCTCCCATTTTATATACTGATAGAAATAGTCGAGCCTTGCGAGGGAAAGGATCATTTCGAAAAACTTATTAACAATCGACTTTTGTTTCACAAAAATGCAAAACCAAATAAATTGATCATTAATTTTTACCAATGCCTCATTTGATACAATTTTTTTAGTACAATTGTCATTTTGTTATGAAAAATACTTGCAACTTCTGCGCTTCAAAACAGTACCCTCAGTCGTGTTCAAATATCTGAAACAGGCGATTTTGTTTCAGACAAGGCGAATTAAACTTTACCGTTTCCCCATTACTTAATTTCCGTCGCCCACCCGCCTACACGACTTTTCTCTCAAAACTTCCCGAACCGCCGGCCGCCTAAAGATTATGCAGCACTGGTGAAAACCGCATTGGCGCGCTTTGGCGAGCTGAGGGAGCGAGTTTTGTTTTCATTATTATTTGAGTCACCCTCCATGTCCTACGCGCCGCTGCGAGTGGCGCGCATTCGGTCCCGAGCAACCTCCTCCCCCTCTCTGCTCACAGCAGGAACTAAACGGCAGCCAACCAGTTAGCAGTCCAACTTCGCACGGGTGCGTCGATAACTCACAACTCGCGGCGTCTTGGGCCTCGGCGCGCGGCAGATTTAACGAGTCCCTTCCCTTCAGAGAGGAAGAAAAAAGAAGTTGCGCTCCGGGTCCGAGCGCAACTGCGCCCACCACCACTGCCATCTCGGTCCAGGGGTTTCCGGTCCCCCCAACAAACATGTTGGTCAATGAGACTTCGTACCACGGCGACACAGTGCTGAACGGGACAATGTCGGAGGAGAGCGAGTACGAGTGGGACGACATCCTCATCTTCGTCCTCAAGTCGTGCGTCCTGTGTCTGATCATCTTCGCGGCGGTGTTCGGCAACCTGCTGATCATCGTGAGCGTGTGCCGGAACCACAAACTACGGATAACTACAAACTACTTCATCGTGTCCCTGGCCATCGCGGACACCTTGGTGGCATTCTTCGCCATGACCTTCAACGCTAGTCACACGGTGACGGGCAAGTGGCTGTTCAGCCAGACGATCTGTGACCTGTGGAACAGCTGCGATGTCCTCTTTTCCACCGCGTCCATCCTCCACCTGTGCTGCATCAGCGTGGACCGGTACTACGCCATCGTGAAGCCCTTCGAGTACCCCAACAAGATCACCAAGACCACGGTGGGGATCATGCTCGCCTGCGTGTGGATATCCTCGTCCCTCATCAGCTTCATCCCGATCTTCTTGGGCTGGTACACCACGTCCGAGCACTTGGCAGAGCGCTACGAGCACCCCGACGTCTGCGAGTTCGTGGTCAACAAGCCGTACGCAGTCGTGTCCTCCTGCGTCTCGTTCTGGGTGCCGAGCCTGATCATGATCGGGGCTTACGTGCGAATTTACTTCGAAGCCACACGGCAAGAGAAGATGATCTGCAAGAACCAGATCGCGGCGGCCATCCCCCAGTACCCGCGCAACAGCACCGACACTACGGCCCAGATGATGGTCAACGTGCCGTCGAACCACCGCAACTCTCACGTGGATGACGAGCAGCCTACCCCACTTAAAAGGAGCATCAACAAGATGAAGCGAGAACACAAAGCCGCCAAGACTCTGGGTATCATCATGGGTGCCTTCATCTTCTGTTGGTTGCCTTTTTTTATCTGGTACGTGACTGTGAGCCTCTGTGATAGTTGTGAGTGTCCGGAAATCATCGTTCAAATCCTCTTCTGGATCGGGTACTTTAACTCGTCGCTCAATCCCATCATCTACGCTTACTTCAACCGGGATTTCCGGGAGGCTTTCAAAGACACCATCACCAATTTCTTGTGCCGCTGGGCCCGCAATATGTGCTGCAATAAGAACAGGAATGAGGTGCACTTTAATTGCACGTACAGGTCGACGCAAGATATCGGTCTCGTCGAGAACAAGTGTGTCCGGGATATCTAGCTATAGGCTCTTCCGGTAAGTCTTCATTCAACATTCAATTCATTCATTACGTCTCTCTTACATTGCTCGAGGAGTTTACAAACTGATAATGCTCTTAAAGGAATAACGGAACATGAAATGTTCCTTTAAGTCATTATCTATATGCTTTGCTCTAGTTATTTCTCACTGTTATTTCGGTAATTACTGAAATATATTTGAAAATGTCGTTAACTAATATTTTTCATATTTAACCCTCCAAGTTGTTTCGACGAGATATCTCGTCCATCGAGATCTGACAAATTTTGCTAGTGACGTGATATTTCGTCCATCAATATCTGACAAATTTTACTCACAAGATATCCTGTCATCAAGATTTTTCCAATTTTTATGGTGGTCAGATCAAGATCTGGTCAGTTTTCTCCTTATGAAGAGAGATATCTCGTCCGTCAAGAGATGGTCAAGTTTGCTGATAATGAGATACCTTGTCGAGACAACCACCGGAGGGTTAGTAATATTTACCCCTCTTAAATATCCTTTATATACCTGATTAAATTTTATTTAAGCTAAAATTAATTTTGGTATAAAAGTTGAACTGATTAGTAATTTTAAATATACTCCTGTAGTGCCAATTTTTAAATCTGTCTAACTTTAATACCTGTTAAATATCAGCCGTTGCGTTACATATATAAAATATGTTTAATATATTGAACATATGCCGTTAGAAGTACAGTTTTACTATAATTAAATGATTTCTTTGATTCATTCTCTGTATCTAATTCTACTTTTTTTTGTCGAAAAAGCAATACTTATAGATATTTTATAACGTTTTTATAGAAGTAGAGATCGTGTAAGTTAAAAATAGAGTGATATGAAAATCAAAGAACTGCACTGAAGATGCGGAACATTTATGATGTCTCGTAAATATTTATTACGTTGCTGTTAATAAACCGCTAAAAACTACTTACTCTTGATTTTAAATGATGGAATTTCGATACAAAAACTATTTATGTTATTTAAACTCAAGGCTCTTCAACATTACTGAAGAATAGTCTCACCAGTACAGTTAGAGACGTTTTCTTCAATGATTACCAAATGTTATGAAATTGCTTGGAAATAAATTTTAAAAGAAACACATGATGTCAATGGTTGATTTCATAAGTTACTTGAATATGGGTTTGACATTTCAGCGTAATTTCAATACATTTATTTAAAACCGTAAATGTTTTTCTTTCGATTGTTACTGAGACATGGAGAAATTCGTGAGCATTTGTGATTAATTAAATTCACGTTGAAGAAACATTTCGCGATTTCTTAATGCTTGCAAAAATAACGATTTGTACGATTCACGTCATCTTGCTGGGCTGTCATAACAGAAACTTTCAAAATCAGAATAATTCTGGAAAATTGGGAGAAAGCAATTTCAATCTTCGATATTTTATGAAAGGTGCCTCTAAAAATCAAATTCGCAAATCATGAACAAAATCTATCAATACACTATCACTTACCATAAGCTTTTCACTTGTTATGAAAAATAATTTCGATACATTTTTAACTTTTCTGATGCATAATTTTCCTTATAGCACTCTCTTTTGATAACCTGTCTTCAAAGTTAAACAGAATTAAGAATCTTACTGTTGCATATCACTCATTTCGTTTCTTTATATAAATTTTGAAGCATTTTCAATGAAGCTAAGACTATTTTGAACTGGGTTATTTAAATCCGTAGAAATTGCACCTTAAAAAAATAACCAATGACTTTTTAATAAAAATAGTGCTTCAAAATTGCTGTTACCCTTTGTGTATCTTATATAGCAATAACTATCTTTAAAGATATAATGTTGTAAAATCATTTAGCTTCATAAAGCATGTATTTATAATATTGTGCATTGTAGAACTTTTAAAATCAGTCAAAAGTTCGTAAATTACAATTCGGGGTTGAAAGTGCAAGAATTTCATTCAGAATATGTTGCGTAAAGAAATCAAGTATTAAATTTTCTCTTTTATAGCTTATAAAATGATAACCCAATAATAGTTTTAAAATAAAATACTTGAGCTGTTCTTAAATTAACTAACGTGAATTTATTAAATTTTTCATTTTATACAATGTCTTACATATTTTTTAATTTTGTATTCTTGCTTTAGTTGAATAATGTATTATTCAATGGATTATAATGTCAGTTTAAAATATCTAAATACGAACTTAGAAGTTTACTCATCATGCTTTAAGTTTTTTTGATTCAGCTCCAAAGATTAACAGCGAAATTATTGAAGACAAGAATTGACTTAACTTTCAAAAACAATTACGCCACTTATTGTTTTATTATCTAATGTTAAAATACATCTTATTGTTGGAAATCAGTTTTCACAGCTTATTAGAGTTAATAAGTTTATTATCGTGTCTTCTTTAGAAATTGAATGTTAGATTGTCAACTCCCTTTCAGCATTTCTATGGAAACTTTCTTACAAATTGAGCCCACAAATGGCCTCGTAGAATATTAGTTTTGTTACTTAGCAATTGGTGATAATAAGTGACTCTCCGTTTGGGAGTATATATACTTATCATTCGATTGATTATAATGCTGATTTAAAATATTTGAATGCATATTTAGAAGTCTACACATGTTTTAAAATTATGTTGATTCAGCTCAACAGTAATATCGAAATTATTGAAATTTAGAACAAGACTTAACTTCCAAACAAATTACACCATTTTTATTGTTCATCTAATGCTGAAATGTATCCTTTTTGTTAGAAATGAGTCTTTATACCTTATTAGCGTTAATAAGTTCCTTATCGTGCCTTCTTAACAAATTGAGTGTTAGATTGTCAACTCACTTTCCGTATTTCTCAGAAAACTTTGGCACAGGGAGCAACAGATTGAGTCCACAAATGGTCTTGCAGATTATTATATTAGTTTTTGTTGCTTAGCAGTTGGCGCGCAACTTTTGTCTTCAAAAAAGTAATGTATTTAATAATAAGTGAAGTACTTTCCGTTTGGGAGTCCTTGTAAATGCTTGGTCACGTCATTTGATGAATGAAAAGATTATCAGTTGCGTGATCGCTACGAATAACAATGTAGAAGTATGTGCTTTAATGTGTTTTCTCATTGTAGGCGTTTCCAGACAGATTTAACCACTAATGAAACATATTTTTAAGCACTCAGCTGAGAATTTCGAGATAAGAGTAATGTTTGGCGGTATTTTATAGGTATCTCCTTCTTTAACAAAGTTAGATGAGGTAAATTAACTTTAACAGCGGTATCTGCATTACGGTCCTGCTTACATTCAACACAAAGTAGTTTAGGAATTAATTCCAGATAGATTTCCCACTAATTTTAGTTTCCCATGTTTCAGACAGATTTAACCACTAACGAAACATTCTTAAGCACTCGGTTCAGAATTTCGAAATGATATTTTTTTAGGCATTTATGGGTATCTACTTGTTTAAAGCAAAGTTATAATTAAAGTAAATTAACTTTAACATAATTATTTGTTCTAAAATTATAGTAGTTCCAAAATTAAAATAAAACTTGTAACAAACTTAAGAGCACAGTGATTACGGCAGCGATTTAACAGATTGCATCACATTTTTCTAAAAATGCATCCTCAACATCTGAAAACTACTAAATACAGGTGACCGATAATGACAGTCGACGAATGTCTGATGTACGTGCTCTTAGAATTTGCTTCGAACTTAATGCTGAATACAGTGATTGTGACAGACATTAGTGATCTAAATAATTGAACTACATTGTTTTTCTAAATACTTGGTTATCGCATTAAAATTACTAAATACAGTTGACTGTGAGTAACAGTCGTTGAATCTATGCTGTACGTATTCTTAGAATCTGCTCCAAACTAAATGTGGAAGAGTACAGCGATATGGCAGACATTAGTGATTTAAATAATTGAACTACATTTTTCTAAGTGCATACTTAACTTTTAAAAATTACTAATTACAGGTGACCGGGAGTGACGGTTGTCGAATCTATACTGTATGTACTTTTGGAATCTTCGAATTAAATGCCGAAAAGTTCAGTGATTGCGACTGACATTAGTGATCTAATTGAATTTCATTTTTTCTAAAACCATGCTCAATGTTTAAAAATTACTAAATACAGGTAACCATTAGTAGCAATCATCAAATTTATGTTCTACATACTCTTAGAATTATCTTCGAACTAAGTTTCCAATTGATATGGATCTGGAGTCTTGAATTAACCCTCCTGATGTTATACCTTCGCGTCAAAAACCACCCTGTAGAGACCAGTCACTGATTCAAAAATCTTATCCAAACTGTTACTAATTCTGGACAAGGGACAATTTGTTTTTCTACTTGGATCTTCATTCCGTTTGGAGAAATAAGGCAGTTTTGCTCGACGATGTATCTTACCATTAGCAAAACTAACCATATCTTGACGGAGGAGATATATCGTTATTAGCAAAATTGATCAGATCTTGGACGAGATCTCGTCGAAACTACTTGGAGGGTTAAACAGCATGAAACGTCACCTCCAAAACTGCATGAGTCCAAATCTCGAATCGTAGATTAGCGCAACATTGAAACCTGTATTTTAAAGCATATAAAGTATACTTCATTGGTAGGTCTAAAAGTGTAGTAAACACTCTGAATCACCTTGGTACCAAATGTACAATTTATTTGCATATGGAATCTTGAATGACAAAGTTTTTGTAGCACTGAACGTTATCTTCGAAATTGCATGAATCCCAAATCTCAAATGCAATAGTTTTGAATAACACGACTATAAGCACAAATGCATTTTAAAGCCAGCAAAATATTAAACTTCCCTTCAACATTATGCCTAATGGCATAATGTTGAAGAAACATTATTTGCTAAAACATGACTGACATGTATGCTCTAAAACCAAACATTGGATTCCCTCTGAATTTATGATATGGTTCTTCTATTACGAGATACCAAAATTCATGATTCCCAGGTCTCGAACATAATTTTAACTGACATGACGCAAGTAATCGTGCACTTTACAGCCTATGAACTAATATTTGAAAGCATGTATGGTTTGTAAAAGGTTTTGAAAAAGAAAATAGCCAAAATGTGTGCCCTAAGATCAAACATTTGTTCGTATTTGCATTTATAATGAATTATGAAAAATATAAATGCATGAGAATTTAAACAATTTCATAAATTTCAGACTCATTAGAATAAACATATAAATTGAAAAGCTGTTTGTAGCACAACAGCAACTCCAATGAATAAAGTTTCTATTTCTTCTGCAGTTCTATAGTTGTATTATCACTTAAATATAGAAAATCCAAGCCTAGATACATATTTATTTATACTTAAGATGCATCTACCTTTCTTACCTACCGCAATGTGCGTACTTCTACATCGTTGAACACCAAGAGAATAACTGAATGTATTTTTACGATTCATCGCAAGCTATAGATACTACCCTGTAATGTAATACCCAGAAATCGAAACTTCATTTTATCAAGTTTCGAACAAATAACCATCTGTATAAAGCTGTGCCAGCTACTCCCAGGGCGCAGAGCTGTCAGACTTATTTGATATCTCAAAAGAATAGTACTATAGTGACATCTGTCATTCCATATCCCTTCGGAAACTTTTTCAGGCGGATGCGGAGATTCGTGACACAAATTCTCTCAATTCGATAACAGTTAATTCATGCCCATGCATTGGTGGCTTATTCTTCACCATAGAAAATATATTTTAATATATCAGACGCAAAAATGTGACTAAGAATTTGATGTGTTATGTTTTCACATTGAATCTCAATGAATTCAATGAAGTGAATTAGTAAAAAGTATGTAGAATTTGGTATTTATTTACCAATACTGTAGCTTCTAATTTTATAGCTTAACTCTTAGATTTTTTATTCACTGTCCATTATGCGGCTCATGTTTCTTTGTATCTGAATTCCAAACCATGAAATTGCTAAAAATGGTAATACGCTTAGAGTTTTTTTGAATAAGATACCAGTAATATATTTTGCGAAACAATTTTTCTTCTAAAGTAAACATTTGAACTTTATTATATCAAACGATTATTTTTCATACAATAGTAAAAATTTGAATATTATTTTTAGCAAACAATTTTTATTAATGTTTTAATTTTATTGGTTTCATCACTAAATTTATGTTGATTGTTTTTTTGGTATTCTTTTGTTATGTGGCGGCAAAAGATAGATAAAAACAACGAACGAAACAACATCCTTTCCACAAAAATGTCTATACTAGAAGATTCTGGGATGATGTTAACGAAGTATTGATAACGTTTAAATAAAACCATAAACTTTCATCACGTTTTCTCATTCTTTTACTAGGTGTGCTTTTATTTGCTTCCTTTTATTTTCTTTTATTGCCAAAGAGAATATTTATACGCTAGAATTTACAAGTGGTATATGTTTTCAACATGTAGTAATGTTTAATACGGTGATATTTTATTCTGAAAACCTAACTTAAAGAAGCAAATTTATTGCTTATAAGTGACTAATGACAAACTTTCTAATAGCACATAGTAGTTCTATGTAGCACACCTAGTAAACTGCCTCAACACAAAAAATGCAAGTTTTAAGGAGAGGATAAACCAAATTTGAATTGCACTGAATTTGTTTCTGTAGTAGCTATTGCAATTTATTTCAGTATGAAACAGTCTTGTGATAACTATTCTCCGTATGAACTTCAGTTTACACAGCATGTAATTACTGGATAGCATACAATACTTGACAACTATGTCCATTCATTCAGCCTAAAAAACAATAAATTTGAAACTAAATAAACGTTTAAAATTTTTCTTCATATGGTAAATGTTTGTTTTGTCACTACTGTCAGTTTTTGCTGCATTAGAGCTAATTAGACCAAGACGTGAAAAAGGTGAATGTTAAGCATTTATGGAGAACTCTTTTTTTATTAGCTTACACTTTATAGAGAGAGAGAGAGAGAATATGTGGCACTCACACCATACTCCGTCGGTTCCGGTCGAATTAGCCGACGCGTAGCAAAAGGCGGCAGTAGAGCGTCAAACAGCCCTCACACATTGATAATAAATCTGATGAAAGACGTGATGTCATTGATATATTGGGAAATAAAACCAATCCAAAGAGTTGGATGTCAGAAGTCAAATTATATTCTCAGCCCAATGTATCGATTACAAATACGAAAACCAAACCTATTTCTAAAATGAAGTAGATGAGTGACTATATGCTTCTTCCTTGATAATTTTACCATTGTGTTGCGTAAGTATAAGAAGCTTTAAACTAAAATTGATGAATGAAAGAGAGAGAGAGATTAAGAATTCGACATAATACTGTCTTATTTTTTGACAGATTGTTATCAGTAGAGCAGTTTTAACCCTTCTGGTGGCTGTCTCGGTGATTTATCTCGTTGTTAGTAAAATTGGCCAGATCTTGATGAATGAGATATCATCATTAGAAAACTGTCCAGATCTTGATCCCTTCATCATAAAAAATAGGTAATATCTTGATAACGAAATATCTTGTTAGGAAAATTGGTCAGATCTTGATGACGAGTTATCTCGTTATTCACAAAATTAGCCAGATCTCGATGGACGAACTATGTCGTGTAAACCACTTGGAGGGCTATTGATTCATATTTAAGTAATTAGATAAAAGCCTAAAATTATGTGGATATTATAATTAACTTCAAAATTTAACGTATGATTTCTTGATACACATAAGTAGCATTCTATAAAAATGTTTTCACGTAGAAGTATGTATTTTAGCAACTTAGTTAAAGTATGAATTATATTCCGACGGGTTAAACTCTTATAAAAATGTTTTTGAAGGGATTTTACACTGAACAACATGATTATCCATTGTTTATGGAATTTTTGTGAATAATAATAAAAACTACAAATTGTAAATATGTATAATTTGGACCAGTTGTTAGTGTAATTTGGACCTAGATATTCTTTAGCCTTCATTTATAGAAAACACTAGGTTAAAGTAAAAAATGAGATCATTACTGGGTTATAGATTCTAATAATAAAAATGTTTTTAAATCTGGCATTTTGTAATTTGATCTGAAAGTAATTTGGAGGCATTTATCCGTTTGTAGAGGATTGTCTCCCAAACGCGTATATTAGAGCCTGAATTCTCTAAAAAAATTTTTGTCTCAGTACACTTAAACAGGAAACAGGTCTTTTGAACATTACTTTAGGATAGAGTACTAGTGTTAGTTAATTAACTTTCACTCCTTTGTGTGTTCATGACTTCACTCCTTTTAAAAGTGTTCATGATTTCACTCCTTTTAAAAGTGTTCATGATTTCACTCCTTTTATTCTAAGCATCAACTTTATATATAACTTATTACACCTGACTTCTCTGTTACGGCAGTTACATTTCAAAAGTTTATCCTTAAATTTTGGTGCCATTGAATCTGAAGGCCCTTGCATTTTCTTGTGAGGATTCTTAGACGACCTAACTTCAGATGTTACACAACTTCAAAAGTTCTCTAGATATCTGAAAAGTGAACTAATTTATTAAGTATTGCGTAATTATGACCACTTGGCCAAATTATACACCGTCATATAGTCCAAATTAAGGTTAAAAACACATTAAGGTTAAAAACACATTAGTGGATGTAATTTTGAAGTACTTAAACAAATTTGAAGTTTAGTCATGAAATATCTTACCTTAACCCTCCAAGTGGTTTCGACGTGATATCTCGTCCACCGAGATCTGACAAATTTAGTTAATGACGAGATACCTCTTCATCAAGATATTACCGCCTTTTTTGATCATGACGAAATCAAGATGTGTTTAGTTTTGATAATGACGATATACCTCGTTGAGACAACCACCGGAAAAGGAAAGAATTTGTTGAAGGTAAATACACAATTTTTTTGTGTGAGCAGTAGAATTTGATAAAGCACGTATATCGAAGTAAACAAGAATAATTAAAATGCATTGCTGTTTCAAATAAATTCTACCGCACCACAGCTGTTCGTATTCAAATAACGAACATTTATAGTACACGTCCTGGAAGTAGTTGATCCTCACCCACAGTGAGAGGAGACGCTATCTTTTACCTGGCAACGAAAACTATAGGTACTATTTAAACGGACTTCCCCATTCTTTACATGATTTTTATAGAAAATAATGTTTTTCATGTTTAGTGAAATTGATTAAAAGTATACACAAACAAATATTTTATGACAAAAATACTCCAAAAATTAATATAACGAATACGAAGTACCTATATTTAAAGAAGTATGCACGTCATTTACCGGTGTGAAAATGTATCATCAAAAATCTATTTACAATTATTTTATAAATACTAAACATATATTTTTGTATTTAGACTGAATTATCACTTAATACAGGAATTTATGCATCACACCTAGGTTTAATGAGTACTATCTATTTATATTTACGAAACACCACAGTGTAATTCATCATGATCAATGATTATAAAACTGTGTGTAGTGATTAAAAAATAAATATTGTTATGACTGCACCGTTATCATGAACATTAAAACTTCGATAAGCAAAGAGAAACTCTCTTTACTGAAATACAACTATTCAGCAGTAAATGTCCCATAATGAACATTTACCAAATCAAAGAAAAATATTGAAGAGCATTTCCTTGTAAACGGAAAAAGTGCCTCCTAATTAACTTCATACATTAATTATGTGCAATAATAGTGGTCCCCAGCCCATTACATTCGACAGTTTCAGTTAATAGTAGACAAAGGAGCAATGCATGTTATTCATAAGAAATAACTCAAGGGGTTGGTTGAATATTCACTTATGTTAAATATAAAGTGTGTGTACTCTCCTACATTGTTTAACTTTTGACGCTATTCGCTCGTTTCTGTGATTGGATGTCACGGGAAATGTGCTCGATATATGTATTTTTCAGAAGCAATTTGTATATTTGTTTGGTGAAAAAAACTTGAAATTTAATTCAGTGTAGCAAATTTAATAAGTACAATAGAAAAATGCTTTGCATTAACTGTGATAATTACTTTCCAATTTTTCTTCGTACATTTTATTTCCCAACTAAAAATATAATTATGAAGTGACTATATCAACAATATTGTTGTTAATGGACACAAAATATATAATGGAACAATATAAAAGATATAAATTGTGCGTGATTATGTATAACAAGCATTTGGTTTATAGTGTAAATTTATAGTTATTCGAAAATGAGGTCTATTGCTACAAGCTCATTATTGTTATTGATTTCTCCATTTTCGTTACTCTAAAAGAAGGTTTTTGCATCTTTTGCACATGAAATAATATCGTAAGCTTTTGCAAATTTTAAATGAGACAAAACTACAAACCTAACATTGATTTTAGAAAAACTTTGTTTTATAAATAGTATAATTTTACTTCATAAACAAATCAGGATCAAAAGGAACACAGATTCCAGCTAAAAGGAAACAAAGATAATAAATAACAAAGCTCTAAAAAGAGCAACAAAGCTAATTCTTGAAATAAAATTAATGTAAAATGAACTGATTAAAATTGCGATAAAGTTACTCCTCTTGAGAAATAATATTTCACGTTTTGAAAGAAGAGTGAAACCAACGTGATCTTTCATGTACAAAAATGTGAGAAAAGCTATGAATGTTTCTTTAAAGTAACTGAAACCCATGATCTGTACTCATTAATTAAGGAAAATGTTTCAAATAAGCTATTTATTTCAATTTAATTCATATCTAAAGCTTCAAAATATAAATTTTTGTTGAACCAAATTCGTTTTTTTCAAACCAAAAATCTAATGAAGCGTTTTATGTATTCTCTCAAAGAAAATATATAAATAAAACTTTTTTCGTTACCAAACATAAATGAGGAGTATTATGTTTGATTCATTTTAATTAGGTACACGTAAAATTTCAAAAAAATTGTATAATATACATTTCTTTCGGAAAGTCTGAAAAAAGATGTGGGGCAAAAACTTAAAAGTGGAAATTCAAACTAAGTTAAAATAATTTTAGAAAAAAACAGAGAGAAATAAATTTTTTCCAACCCATATTTATTAACAAAATTCATAACATTCACAAAAAATTTAAAAAATATGTTACATCATTTGACAAAATAAAGGATTCAGTTCTTTAATAAATTGTTACTTTTGAAACTTAAAAACTGCCTTCTGAGGAAAAATATCATTGGTCTATAATTATTCATAACAAAAATAAGTAAATAATCTTAATTTTTATTTTTTTCGTGTTCTCGTGTTCTATTTCCTCTTTTACAGCTTATCGCTTAATAAATCGCCCCATGTTATATGTTACTATATAGATACATATTTACTTTAACTGTAGGATTTTTGAAAATAGTGCTTAAAAATACACGCACTAATAATCAAGAAACCAATTACAAAATTCTACGTCTACAATCTGAAAAAAAAACCGATTAAATTGTGTTAACTTAAAAGTAATTTTCAAAATCTATTGAAATAAACAAATATATATATATATATATATATATATATATATATATATATATATATATATATATATATATATATATATATATATATGTATGTATATATGTATATGTATATATATATGTATATATATATATATGTATATATATACATATATATATATGTATATATATACATATATATAAATATATGTATATATACATATATATAAATATATGTATATATATATATATATATATATATATATATCATAGTATGAATGGGTATATCTTTAGTGTGCGATACAAAGTTTTCTTTATGTAATGGCACCAATATTTTTAGAATAATTTTTGTGTTATGGTAATTTAAAATTTATTTTTACACATTGTTTACCCTATAAATAGCATTGTTTACGAAATATCACATCTGTCAAATGACAGCGCCATTTTTCTCTAAAGTGTTTATCATCGGTTCTGATATGATTGTCGCTTATATCAACATGCCATACAGTTTGTGCAACCAAGCAAATTCTAACGGACGCATTTCTTGGCTAAATAGTCAAAATCTGATTATATCGATTGGCCTTCTCGTTCTTCTGACCAGGCAATGCCAGATTTTTTCTATGAGCCTAATTTATTCTTCACGAAATTTCCGAGTAGAGTAATATTTTCCCCACAATACGCATAATGAGTAAATAGCCGTTTCCATAGATTGAAAGAATCCTAGAAAATATTCTAATGGTCAAAACGATCAAAAATGGTTAGAAGTCATGCAGGGAAAACTGCATGTTGCAGAACGGTGAACCCCTGAGGGTTAAAAGATTGAATCTACGCTAAAAAGCCGATAACGATTCAATAACGAATAAAACCTTCGCGAAGAAATTGAACGAATTTTCCCCTACCCAGAAATATGTTCAAGCGTAATGAAAAGTATGGTCGAAAGTGCCTGTATTTGCAACGCGGTGAATATCATATCCTATCAACCATGTCATTAATTTAGTAAACAATATGTAAGAAAATTATGTTAAAAATGTTTTATTTAAAAAATATTCCAAAATAAAGAGATGCCCTTACGCAAGAACACCCTTTATTAATAAAACCCATAATTTGAAATAAAAAAACACTATAAATAAAATAAGAAATCAAAATAACTTTAAATTTTAACTATAAATAAGATTTGAAATCAAAACAAATTTTAACTATAGATAACCATACCGGCAAATTCATTTGAGAGCCAAATTAGATTAACCGAATTTCAAAGTCAGGAAGAAATAACTTTAGAAGAGAACATTCGGAAACTAAGGAATTTTCTCTGTTCCCCTTTAGAAGTTCTGCTTTTAATCACAACGTAATGAATGAATATCGTTAACAGAATGAAATGAGATGAGCTTTTCCCTTCCTTATGATCCCAACCGTAATAATTCACTCTGAAAAGAAACTAGCAGGGCTCCGCATACCGTGAATATTAATTTTAAACTTCGTCGCTAAGGTCGGAACCAAGTCTAGTTTTAAAAAAGACTCTTTCATTGTAGATGCTGATATTGCTATGAAAGTACAGTGATAAAATTCTTTTAATTTCAAAAATGGCTTCTTAGAATATGTAGCATAAATGCAAATGACACAACAAAGGAGCAGAAGTAAACAGTTTTCAGCTATAAAACTAGGTATTTGAATTCTAGTGTAATGAAAGTTTCAAAGGAGCTTTGAATTTAGCTTCTCAATTTTATTTAAAAATGGCTACTTTCTGTCCAGAATTAGATATTTAATTATAGCCTTCATTAATGGTAACTTTGGTTACATTTTTGTCCGTATTATTCAGTGATAAAATAATGTTTATTAGACGCTAATATTAAAATTCGGCTATGTGCATAAATTAGTTGTTGCGTTGAACTATTCTTGTTATTGTAATTAGTGGTTTATGTTTAAGAGATGTTTGTCACGGAATTATTATATACAATATTACTATAAAAATTATTATTTCGAAACTAAAATGTTTATTTTGCATTAATTTTAAAATTTCCTAGATGGAAGCAATTTTTCTTACTGTAGTTGCATGGTACTTCTTAAATGTAAGAAAGGTTTATTCATAAAACTATTTGGTAAGTTTCTCGTAATACCATAATGCTATTACCTAAGTTTAATTAACTACATTTTGTTTAACATCTGTTAATATTAATAATTATAATTTTAATACATATCTACATGATACTTTAACGCAAGTTAATATAAATATTTATGTTTACATCAGTTTCATGTTAACATAAGTTTCATGTTAATATAAGTTTAATTTACATGATCAACTCTTAACTTCAATAATGTTTTATGTCAAAATATTTCCATGTACTCTAATGATAAGCATTCTTTAATTATTCTATTCAAATTTACCATTTTAAATTCAATTTCATTAAATAAACTGAAATCCTTCTAAATATTCATGACAAGTTATCTCTTATATTGTTGATAGTATGTTTTCCGTTTCATCTTCATCTTTTCCATTGTATTTATAGTAGCATTCTATTAAACAGATACATTCGTAAACAGGACTTCTACTTTCGATAGTTCATTTCATTATTAAACCGAATATGATTAAATTTAAATCACTCACACTACTACAAAGGGATTGATATTTAAATAAATCCTTGTAACAAATCATAAAAGAGAATTACTTGAATCTAAGATTACTTAAGAATCAGGTAATTCATTCAATTTAAAAGCTCTTTCCCGTCTACGCCTAGATAAATTCTCATTTGCTTGCTTCCAACTTTTATTACAATCCACACGAAATCTTGCTTTTACATTAAATCCAATTCATAAATTTCAATTAACTTAAAATTCATTCCGCAAAATCGGTTTTGTAAACGGCGAGGAATTGCAATTTTTTCCAAGCCCCTGAACTTGCTCAATTGGAATCCTAATCCTCTTAACTATTAATCACACAATTTGAGATTTTATTATCGGCTTCCTACTACGTTCTTCCACCGCTTTTGCAAAAGGGTGGGCGCCCTTCCTATTATTAATCTGTATTAATAACAACTGCTGTACTCATCTCTAGCTTCCAGGGCGTCTTATTACGGGACAATACGTCTTTCAAGGCTGAATTTTATTTGTTCGGAGCGTATCACTTGTGTTTGAGGCCGTATTACTGTTGACTTAGCTGCAGAATCAAGGAAAATGAATATTGGCTTCCCTTTGTTAGATAAACAGTGGCGGGACAGTGACTTAGTTTGCAGTAATGAATTGACTGCGGATGAGATCTTGGATTTCTTAGCAGACGGCTTACCTGCATTTCGTTAGAAGGTAAGGCACCTGTCGCCGAGATATGAAGGGGCTGGGAAGGAAGCGTGCCTGGAAACTAATTGGATGAAGTAATTGTCCCTGATGATAAATTGTATGTATGAGATTTCCGGGACTACATTGATATTCTGCTAAGAACCGTATGTCTGAAGTATGAATTTGTGTGAATTGCAATACTTAATGTACCTTAACATGAACACTACTTCCTTGTTTTGAGGTATTTTCAGTCGTTTTGAATGACAAGCTGTAAAATGTAGGTGCTAATTCTTCCTTTAGTGAGTCAAGATTAAACTTTTAGGAATTTGAAATCCAAATGCAATTACTTTAGAATATTCTTAAATGTAAGTCATCATTATACATTTTTATTTTTCTCCTTTTTATGCTTCAAATCAATCATTTGCAATCAATTTCCTATAGATCTTCCCTAATTTCTAATTACGCATATGAATACGCTTATTTCACCAAGAAAAGCAAACTTTTAAGATACATTTAAAAATAAAAGTGCTCATCGATTATATTGCAACTTATATAACATGTTTTTTTACTAACTACTGCATGAGAAGAGCTTAAAAATATCTTAATGCATAAAATTCATTTCCAGACCTATATATAAATCATGCTTAAACCTTCACAAAATGGAACTTTTTGGCTGTTTTTATATGAAACTGGGATCAATTTACTCATAGCACTAATAAAGGAATCTTATCAAATTACTATTTCTTTCCACATACTCTATAGAAGCAGAAAGAATAAAGTGCTATCCTTAATAGCATCTAAAATTGGAAAACAATATGAAATTCTTCACTTAAAGTGAACAAATATCTTGTGATTGATCTATCCTAGTAATAAGCCTCTAGTTCCATTTGTTACCGGGTGATATTACATACTTTGATATTATTTTATATCGAAGATTACGTTCTAAAAATATATTTCCAGTTTTCCTCTTCAGAAGTAATTTGGAAAATCCCTGTTCTACTATTCATTGTTTAGTCCAAAAAGACTTTTTCTTCATTAAACATCATACAAATACGAGTAAACGAGTTTGTATGAGGAAGAATAAAATGAACATTTTGTTTGAAACTGTCAATACATAATCTAGTGTAATTACTTAATACGTATTCTCTAGCTTAAAAATAAGAAATGTGCATTTTCTTCCGACGGTCAATCAACTTTGCAATTTTTAATCGTTTTCGAAAGGAATTTATTTAAGGTAATAAAAATCGCCTATTTTTAAGTTAAATAACATAAAAAATCAGACAACTTTATGTTAGATTCTATGCATCTTTATTTATGTTAAGAATCACTTTATAAAAATAGTTATAAAACAACATCAAAAATAAATAAATCGTGAAAAAACAACGAATACTTAAGCCTTTCGTTTTTCATTATTATATGAATTTATTGACCAAATGTCCTTATTATAATATACATTTTTATACGGTGATTGCTATGAAGTTTATCTTTAAATCAATAAACAGAATTTCTACTAAATGAGTAAGAACTAAAATTTGTGATCCTCTGTTCCGCATATGATTCGCATTATTTATTTATAAGTCCTAAAGTACCATTAGTACGTGAAAATCTTGAATCTGTAATTAGCCTTTTAAGTATTGGCTATAAAAATTATTCTTGGTTAAAATGTAAGTTACATATACGACTGAGCATATATTTAAAATGAAATGCATAATTAGGTTTAAATGGATGGATAAAAATGTTGTTTAAGTTAATTACTTAATCGTATGCTTAAAAATATTCATAAATATGCATAACATTAAAAGTCGTTACGTTTTCTGTATTGATTTACTTCACATTCGAAAGAATACCACACTGTATGCCTACGGTAAAAGTGTTAATTTAATTCAAGTTAATTCGCAATTTTTCAAAAATTCAGTTTTACTTCTTACAAATATAATCATCATTAGACGCATCAGTAGAATTTAATGTTCTTGCATGAACCTTCGGAATATACTTGTTTTCATAATTTTGCCACGTCTTTAAAATAATATATCTTCAGATAGTTAGGACACCCTCAACTTTTGCTTCAAGAAACTATATAATAGGTAAATTCTTATAACGGAAAAACTCTTATACTGTCTTCAGCCTCCACCCCCACATATGCTGGACCCATGTACCAGTTCATATATCGAACTACTCTGCACCAGTTCAGATGTTGGGATTTTGTACTAATTTATATGTTGTGCTACCTGTTCCAGTTAGTTAAGAATTTCAGTTTAGACGACAAATTCCATTAATTCAAACATGTTTTGTCCTAGTAATTAATGTTAAATACACATATATGCAATTTCTTTTCTTCTTTTTCTTTACACACTTGTACAGTTTTATTATTTTAAATACAATATATATGTTTAAATCTTAGAAAACAGATTGCGCATCGTAGTAGAAAGAGCTTTAAACATTATCCGGAATCATCGCAGCCCTAGCGTCCTGGTACCACGGTATTGATGGTCCTTAAGGAAAGACTCTCCCTATGAGAGGGATTTTTCAGTGTGAACATAAAAACCAGACAGAAAGAGAAGAATTTACGTCCATTACATAAGTGCTCTCTCATGATGCATATCGAGGTTAAAATAAAATGCAGTTTATCACCATTTTGCGACGTTTGACGATTGATGTAATTGGCATTGACCAATCAATCATCATATATCCATTCGAAATGTATTACTTGGAATTTTTATTGACGAAGTGTTGAAATCATATTAGAGAAACAAGCCGAGTGACGTAACGTTCGGAATACATGCAGGAAACACGTCCACCACAAAACGCTCCCGAAGCTAAGGTTTAACTTTACAGAAAACGTTCTGATATAATATATGTTTATTTTGGATATATTCTGCAGAAGTAAATAAAAGAACAAATAAACCAAATTTCAATTCAATACCAAGAAATTTTTCTATTCTTAGTTGAGCTATGTACTGTTGATTATAAGCAAAAGGGCATCAAGTTGATGCGCATTTATCTCTTGAAGTTGATCCTCTATAACACGGTGTTACTGTTTTCTTGAGGTTTCCGACAGCATTTCGCTGGCTTCAGCAGCTAAAGTTTGTTGACAGATTAGTCTAAGCTTTCCTTCTGAATCTTTTTTTTAGAAGTTTGAAATCGAGTAAAAGGTTAAAGCCACGTTTCTTTTAGGCAACATTGCTAAATAAAGGATCATGTTTATTGGAAAATTCAAATTGGTTTGTCGAATGAACTGAGTAAAATATTGTGATTTCTACTTAAAAACACGTGTTCTCAAACCTCTTTTTTTATACATAAAAGTAGCATATTTTACAAATTGCACAATTTACATTTCCCCTAATAATAGCTAATTTATTGTATAATGCATATTTTGTATAAATTACATACGAGAATATTCTATTTTGGAGAGAATTGACTAGATTTGAATATATGGCATTATTTTACATGTAGTTTGTATAAAATTAAAATTTAATGCCTAGTTAGGACCACAAGACTAAAAAATGAAGGAAGAAAAAGGGTAATCAAAGTAAATAACTCGACTGATTGTGTTCGAAATATTTATATTAGTGAGAAAGAATTAGACTTTAAAAACATTTAAACTTATATATGTAAATTCCTGCTATAAATATTCAAGTTCGTATTGTAAATAAAATATTCAATACATGTATTCGTCTATTCAAATATTTGTATTATCTAGTTATAATTCATTTCACGTTTCATATTGTACTTTGAAGTCATAAATACCACAAAATAAATTTGAATTTTATGATTTTAGTAATTTTACATGTAAAAACTTGGTAACTTTCATTTAGGACATTTTTAGTAACTATAGTTTGATTTGGGTGCTTGTGAAGAAAAAATAAGTTTAAAGTATTTCTATAACATTTAAAAGGAGATTATAATAGCATTTTCTCGATAAAAGCTAATTTTATGGTGGTCAGTGGAACTGGCCACAAAACAATTTTACTTAATCTCATTTGTAAGAGTTAAATAACCGCGAAATTTATCTCGAAAAACATGAGTAAATTATCTCTTTAATAACGTGTAAGAAATAGCTAATAAACTACACTACTTATGCCCTTGGAAAGTAAACATGAACAAAATTCCGTGTTCTACCGCCAACGTACTCTTTTGTTTCCCCTGCAAGGTTGTTTCGGATTCGATGTTCACCAAGTTCAGTCCTTAACTCATTGTACACAAGAACGGAAAGAAAAAAGGGAAATGCCCGTGGAACATCTGCTCCATTAACAAAACGTCACGACAAAGCAAAACAAAAGACAAAACGACTGACGTCAGCTTGATTGAACGTGATGCAATACCTAATTCCAGATCGCGTTTTGCTCAGTGTCGCTATTGAAGCTTTCCGTTCCACAACCGACCAATGTAAGTGGAAACCACACACTGCATTCGCTTGAATCTTTCATGAAAGTGATTCTTCCGACGGAACTTCAAATTGGTGCTCGAAAAGAGCAAGGTTCCTATACAGAAATCTTTATTCAGAACTGCTGAGATAGAATCTTTTGAAATAAGAAACAGGCTCGTTTTCTCGAAAGGTCTACTACTGAACGAAATGGATACGCACAGATAAGGAGGTTATTGTTGACGGTTCATTTAGCTTAATGACCAAGTGTTTGTCTTTCTTTTGCTCTTGACATATGTTCTTAGATAGAATAGATTATTCTAAACGTCGAAAGAGATTACATTGTACGATCCGTAGAAAAAGGAGTGTCTCAATAGCAATCAGTCTGTAGTTATGTTACAAATTGATTACGGTTGAACACAGCGTTATGGAATATTAAGAACGATTCGTATTTACAGATATGTTATCGTATTGAACAAATGCATATGCGTTTATTCAAACAGAAATTTCACACCGTTTGTGATACAGCATAGAGGAAAAAGAATGGGTGCATGTATTGTTAAACATAAAATGTATGAAACACTTTGTAAGTCTTATTTGTTTTAATCTGTAGTGTTTCTAATTCATGTATCAAAAGGTACAGCACATTGATGAGCTTGTTATTTGCAGAGCTTATCTGAATTTCTCTTAGAATAAAATATACATTTTAAATAAGGTCGGCTTAGAGCAGCTTAATTGACTTTTTCAGAGACACTAAATGCTTATTTTCATGATGAGAAATGCAGTAATATCCGTAATATGTTTAAAAGATTTATAACAATATCAGAACGTTTAAAAATTTTATTTTTTGACCTGAAAACTAATGTCTTTAAGCAATTGTACAGTAAAAAATATTTTGTATGTCAATGAGTTCTAAGCCGATGATGTATTTATCTATTATTTAAGATTTTTATTATTTTATTGTTCCGAGATCTGGCAACAGCAAATGTTTAGTTGTAATGTTTTTAAATCCTTGAATTTCTTTATAACTATGAATAATTGATCTAAGTGTGAGAGAAAGTCAGTAAAAATATAGATATTTATATATGATATACGATTAAATTGTGTATTGCCATCTACATTTCTCATATGAAGTTTTCTTTAGGTTTACTGATACTTTAAAACGATTATTAAAATTGAGAGTGTATAATACCGTGAAGTAATCTAAATATAGTCTAAATGACTTAGTAAGTAAGCAATATTTCAAAAGAGGTTGGGTATAGGGATTCCCTTAGAAATATAATCTTCCTGAATACTTTTACTGAACAAAAAGATCTTGCCCAGTTATTTAAAAATTAAGTTTTAAGTGAAGTTAAGTTCAAATTTCTTTCGTTTCGTTATATTGATATCATTGAAGCTTGTAAGCACACGTATATAATAGAAGAAAATATTTATCTGGATTACTTCCCTTACTGTACAGTTACTTTGAGTTTACTGTCAATTTATAGTTAAATTAATTTTTGAACGAACAAAAATTAGTCTTAAATATAATTATACAATAATTTATTCAGCTAGATACTATAATATTATTTATACGATGTCTCTATTCATAAAAATAGTTTTCAAATCTTTCTGCAGTGTTACACACAGCCCAAAATCTATTTGGAAGTAAAAAATTAAAAAGTTTTATTATGAATCTAGGGAAAAAATTAACTAAGAGCGTAAACTTTTCAATCTCTAAATTTCTAATTAATTATGAATCTATAATTTCAAAGCGTTTCGGTTTCTGATCATTTGTTGTAGAGTATTTTAGATTCTGTTTCTCTATTGGTTATAAAATTTAATTTTGTAATAAAATGCATTAATTTTGTTCAGAATCTTATCTTAATTTAAAATTTCATTAGTGCTTTTATAATTTTCACAAGATAGAAAATACCTCAAATTTTAAATCCTAAAAGTTCGTAAGACGTTTAACGACTGATAATACTGGGGGGGGGGGTGTCACCAATACTTCTGTATCGAATTATTTTTTTTATGATTCGAAACATTTGCGTATCTGTGCGTTCCTTAGTGTTGACAAAGAAAAATAATGTGAAAACCATACAAAGTTGCAATGATTTTTAACAGCTTATTTTGAGAACATAAACGTTTTCTAACTTCTTGTGGCAAGGGCCATGCGATCTGCAAGTCAGCCATACATTACATTCTATAAAACCATCTATTCATTTGTGGTATTCTGTCCCAATGCGAATGACTGATGTCAAACTGATTAGCCTTCGTATTGGGCATACACTATTTCCACATCGCCATCTTTTGTTCGACGAGAGCCCTTTTATGTCATATTCGTGCATCAGCTTTTATCCTTCAAAATATTTTAATTACATCCCTTGTTTTTAATCATCTTAGTTTGAAATTTTTAAGGTACAATTTTGAACTTGCAAGATTTAATTGGGGAAAATATCCATCTAAATATTTTCCCTTTTTTAAGTGCCATTACATTTTTTTATTATAGATCTCATACAGTGCTTTTTTCATCATGATACTTATACCATCCATTATTTTCATACTTTTTATATCTATCATTATGGTTTTGATCAACATGTTTTTTTAAATCGGCAACAAATCTAATTAATTCTATGAGTATATAATTTATTTATTTTATTTTTAGGTTAAACAGCATGTTATTTAATTTAGTATTATCCGTGGCTTGATTTAAAAGTAAAATAGCAAATATTTTATATTTTGTAAATATCCTGCACGACTTGTGGCATCTACTTTCTTCTACAATATTTTTATACCTACATTGATTCTACTTTTTTTAATCTTCCTTTCGGCACATCTTGTCCGTTTTTGGATCTTGCGCCGTAAAACCTAAACTACTTACCTACCTAGTGAAAATATTAACATTTGGAGAAACATCGATCATGTTTGTAGTCTAAATTGGTACAATGATTCTTTTCTTTGAACATTATCTTTAAGTACTGTGCTTACATGCTACTTAATTATGATTGATCTAAAATATGAGTAATTACCTGACCGGGAGGCATAAGCTCGACTCAACAACCCTATGAATAAAATGGATATATTGGTCCAATTTTAGGTTCAGGTAATTCTATTAATGCTTTCCAGACGTCATCTGAAGAGCTATGGAAAAAATGGCTGAAGAATATTTAAAAATGTGACAGGTCACACTAAAATGAATGGGTGTAACTGCTGACACACTTTCAGCGATATGCATATTTTTCAAAGCTAAGTTCCAGTGTCTATAAATAACCTTTTTATTAACATAATCGAATCTTAGGTCACGAAGCCTAGGCACCATTTTTATTGGACTTTGTAATCGTACCCTTGGATAGCATGGAATATGGTGAAAGCAGAAAAATGACCTTTCGAAATGCATCCATCATTTTGTGGAATACTCAAAGTAATGACATTCGACATGCAATGTGTCGCGTTTTTGAGTTGGAACCCTTTATTTCAGATTTAAAACTTCACTGCGCCTTCGTGTTTTCTAGCACTCAAACAAACATCAGAGGCGTTGTTTTCAGACTTGTCACAATTTTTGCAAGATTGAAAACCAAACACGTGTTCACCTTGTAGTTATTTGTAAAATATTCTAATGTAAATAAATTGCAGCCGAATTTGATCTGCAGCACAACTAAATATATAGACGAGAATCTGTTTAAATTGAATATTTAAAGGAAAGTATTTGATTTTATATGCGGAACATGCAAAGAAAAATTTCATGGTAAAAATATTGTAGCATGAATTAATGTAGCAGTTTCTTTGATTTCGACTGAGTAATTCAGTAGAATAATCTTAAGTATAAATTAGATCAATGTGTGCTTTATACTATGGCATATACGGTTCAAAATCATTATGCAATTACAATTACCGTAAACTGAGATTTCGTAGTGACTTAAATCTTCACTATCCCCTTAACATTTATAACTGCAATTAATTTTGGATTCAAACTACAGGACTAAATTTGTTACTTAGTTGGCATACTTCTTTGATTTTCCTTTCGAAAATGTTACGTATCTTTTAAACTCTGAAAAAATGTAATCACAACTCTCGTGATTGTTTGTAAATTATCTCATAATCATCACCCTAAAGACACACTGTGCCGAAAAAATTGAGACACCCAGAAACATTCATCAATAACCATGAAATACGGTATACAAAGTCCTCTGTATCCGATATGTAAATGATTAAAATTTGATGCCAATAAATTTCACGGGCGTATTTTGGCAGAAGTGAAATCAGGCTTCTTGAAGAGGTGTCAGAGGCTCGCTGTGAATATTCTGGTTTGGTGTTTCCTATGAATTTCCTTCAGTTGTGACCAAGAATGTCTGGGCGTTGCACTCGAAAACCGTATACACAACTGAATGACTTTGAAAGTACTGTGGAATTGTCGAAAGCAGATTGGTCGTATCTATAAAATGCGCGTCATTTGCAATGTATACCAACTGCAGTGCAAAGGTGCTGGCAGCAGTGGGTCAGTGAACTATGCATGTACATTACGAAGGCTCTGTTCTGTCCGTAAGGACAGATACTACAGAGGAGACAATCTGAAACTGATCTACAAACTTCCTACTCGGTCACTCAAAAATGTATATCGTCCGCTCTACAACATCTTGTAGCATTACGACCCATTGTTCGACAACTGGTGGAGGCAGTATTGCAGGCACGCCGCTCGTTAAAATAACCACACTTTGTTGGCTGTCTGGTGTGGTGAAGTTCCAGATAATCATAGACATACATGGAATGGCAGCGCATCATGTTTAGGGACGAATCCCGCTTCTGCCTTTGGGTAGATGTTCGCAGAATTCGCATGTGGCGGAGATCTGACCATATTTGACATTATCAGTATACTATCCAGTGGCACATCGCTGTAAGTTATAGTGTAATGGTGTGTGGAGTCATCACTTAGGACAGCCGATTCGCTCTAGTATTGGTAATTGGTTGTTCGGCAGCCCAGTGATACGATTAGCATATCTTGAAATATGTTGTTTGCCTTTAATGTCACATGCAAAAGAGACTGTTTACCAGTTCGATAACGGCCGGTTACAAACTGCTCGCCTCTAACAGGAGTGCCTCCGTGATGTTGAAACCCTTTCTTGGTGCATTGAGATCCCCATATCTGTCTGCCCTTGAGCATGCCTGGGATATGCTAGGTCATCTATTGTATCACCCTTCCGAAATATAGAAACAGCAGCTGCAGAATGCTTGAATTAATTTGCTACAGGATAGCATACGGACTCGATTTGACCCCAAGCCAGGCCGTAAATTGGCATGTATCACCGACAGATGGGGCTATACAAATTATTAATTTATGACCGTTTTGATACAATTCTATAATAGTAAAGTATCCTCTACATTTTGTATTGTGATAATTTCTTTGTCTCTTCATGTCAATCACGCATGTTGTTTTCTTCAGATGGAACACTGACTTCGGGGTATTTTGTTTTTCGGGGGAGAGTGTATATTGATCTTAAACTCATAATGTTGAAGTAAATTTTTGTCTAAGATCAACACAGGAAAGTAATAGCATATTATAATGTTCTCAGCTGCAGTGCTACGTACTTATGGATCTAAATCGAAAGAAATATTTAAAGTACCGTTACATCAACTTTTTTACAACATTTTGTAACAGTCATGACGAATGTTATAAATACTAAAGAGCTGTTTTGTAAATACTAATATAATACTAATTTTAATTGTAATTATAATTTTGAACCAATAATATATTTGTAGAAAAATTATGTTAATTAACAGTAATGCACAAAATGAATAAGAATTTCAAAATTTCACCAACTAACAGCTATATAAAAGTTTCACTTCATTATTTTACACACTAATAACATTTAGAAACATCAGATGCATAAGAATGTAACTTCAAATACACAGAATCAAAATGTTCAAAAATAGAACATGTTTTCATTGGCGAATTTTTATTTGTATACTACATATACCTTAATATACAAGTATATACTCTCACCAAATGACTATCATATGAATATGGAGCTATAAAGGCAACAATCTTTGAAAAACTTCGCCGAATCCCAAGGCTTCATTTATATAGCTACATCTTCGAATGTGTGTATTTTCTGGAATAATTCTAGTCATTATACAATAAATCTTTATAGCTTTGATACAAAAATGTATTATTTGAAAACTATCTGAAATAGTCTGAGAATTTTTTATTTATTTCAGTAACATTAGTTTTTAACTAGTTACAGTTTACTGCTACAGTATAAGTCTATACACTTATAAACGAAACGAGTTTGGATTCGAAAATTTGTTTTGCAGGGAATAGTTTCCTTGTGGCCTGAAATTCAGTATTTTAAATCAACAGTTAGAACCCTTAAATTAAACATTAAATTCATTTGGGTTAACGCATTTTCACTGTTAAGTCAGAACAATTCTATCAATTTCTGCACAAAACAATTTTTTCTTGAATTCGAAAAGTTGTATAGCCGTGACAAGCTCTCTCTAGGTATTTACATTCTTCAATCTCTGCATGCTGTCACAGTCATTGTCTTCTAATCAAATTTCGAACAATAACCTAAAGATTGTTTTATATTTTTTTCAGTCATACATATGTTTTTGACATTGGAATTTTCCTCAAATTCTTGGAAAACGTGTAGTGCAATATTCACGTCGATCGTAGAGAATAGTGACATAATCACGTACATCGTATAGAATATAGACACCATAGTGGTAACATCATTTTCGAATTGTCCGAGAAATTAGTTTCAGATTATAAGTATAGTATAAACTTAAGTTCTGAAAAATATCTAATGTGTATTATACAATAGCATAAATCAATCTATGCATATGCAATGCACTTTTAGACCTTAAAATAACTTTCTGTTTGTTGAAAATGCAACACCAAGATGACTTGTTGAATTGGCCAGAAAAGTGGCAAACGGTACTTAATTATAGCAAAGCAAATAATGCTGAGTATACAAATAGGATGTTTGGGCAATATAGACTGAAATGTGACTCGAAAAATATAAAAAGGGCATCAAAAACCAAATCCTAAATTTTGTGTCGGTGAATTCTATTAGTGTTGCTCTGTTGGTATATAAACATGTCTCGTCTCAAAACGAGATATTATGAACAGTTGACGGAGCTTGAGAGAGGCATAATTATTAGGTTTAGAAAAAATTATCGTATCACGATATTGATGCACGTGTTGGGCGAAATGATAGGACAATTATGCGCTCTTGGAAACAATGTACAGAAGGTTCTACTCATTGCCGTGAAAGATCTGGAGCATATATTGCTACGTTAGGAAGGGAAGATACGCACTTGCAACGCATGATGGAGACGAATCGTACAGCGACATCCTCAAAGTTAGCACAAAAATGGAGGCTGGTGACTCATCAGGCGATGTCTGCCAGCAATGTTGGCGACGTTTGCTGCAGTGAGGGCTCGTAGCTTTACGTTCGTTAGTGAGACTTCTTTTAACCCCATACCATAGGTAGGTATTTAATTAACGTCGCAATGGAGTAACATAACGTCCTATAGGTGACGGTCCGGGATCAGTATTGAAGGGAAATATCCAAGGACAAAGCCTCGTAATTTTGAAACATGATCAGATGATGCCATACCATAAGAGTCTGTGGCTGTAATGGTGACAAGTGCGAAGAGATTGGGACGCTGAATTGGAACGTATCATGACGAGTTTAGATACAATCGCATGACCCATGACAGCCGAATCCTTGATTGCAAATACATTGGAAAATAGCATCTGGAAGGGTGCTTTTCAGAGCGTAATAATGGTCCTGCTCCAATGGTTAAATGCTATTTCCATTTCAATCACGCTCTCGCTTAACACTGATCACAGGTACTATGAGCAATCAAAGGTACACCACAGAAAAACCTTAGAACTAGAAGTCCTACATCTAATACAGACATTCTCTGAAAATATCTTTCAACAGGAAAATGTTCGTCCCCATGTCACCCAAGTTGTTTAACGTTTCTTGCCCACCTGCTCGTTCGGCCGAACCAAATTTGTGTGGGATATAATTACTCAAAAATTGATCCTTATGTCATCACCTTCAGTCACAACTGATGAATTTCGGATGCGTATTAAATGTGCGTGTAACGACATTTCACAGACAACCATTCAGTGTCTTTATCGGTCAATGTCATGCCGTATACAAGTAGTTATATATTCAAAAGATGGACACACAAATTACTGATTTAGCATGTTTGTTTTCACTTAAGTTCTCTAATTTCAACCATTTATGCATTGTATCACATATCTCTCAAATGAATTTTATTGAGGAATCCAAGTTTGTTTATGTTGCAATTAATATAATCGACCAGTTGTACTATTCTATTAAACTTTCTTATACAACTGTTTCACTACAAGAAATTATGGAAATCTAAACATTTAGCCGAATTGAAAAAGAAATATGTAAGTTAAATTAGTAATTAGTGAGATGAATGAGATACATATATAAAAATATTCAACACAAATTTCTTTTCATACCTCGTGATTTCAAAAGGCTGTTACAGTATTTTTTTCAACTATTAATTGCAGAAATATATTTACATTATAGAAAGTGTTTAACTTAAGTATAGATGTAGAAAAAAAAAATATATATATATATGTAGAATATAATAATATAATAAAAACAATCAAATTACAAAATATACAAAACATTAAAACGTAAAATAATAGAAATGCAGACCAGCAAAATGCCAAAAGATCGAAAAGCAGACAAGTAAAAAGCCAAAAAGCCAAAAAAGTTGGGGGTAAAAAATAGTCATGCAGAATCCAGAAAGCAGAAGGCAGAACTGTCCATGTATGCGCGCTAAAGCTTAATTAAATTTCTTGATTTTAAAATTTTTGGATTTCTTGTAATTTTGAATTATGTAGAATATATACTTGTATATATATATATATATATATATATATTTTGCATCTATACTTAAGTTAACTACTTTCTATAATGTTAATATATTTCTATTTCAAACATTCGGAAGATATATATATATATTCATTCAGATGTTCTTCTTTAAACCTTAAAGAAGAAAAAGCCTTAAGATGTTTTAAAACCTTATCATTTACCACCAAAATGTTAAGGAGTATTTTAAAATTTAGCAAGCTGATTAAAATTAAAATATCATTTCATATCTGATCCTCTAAACTAGAATTGGTTCTTACAAAATATGGACACCAATACACTAGATAAGGTGGGATAAGTTGCAATATTTAAAATTAAATAACTTAAAATATATTATTTAGAAATATGAAATTATTTTATTATTTAATTTGATGTAAAAAAATTTCTCTACCTAAAAATTTTACATTTATAACAATATATTTTAGTTTTCGTAATGGATATTTTTGTGTATTCCAATACACATCAAATATTCATTACAAAAAATCGTTTTCAATGAACATTAATTTGAAAAATTCAATTTTTGAGAGAGAGAGAGAAATTTAAATTTTTCTTCAAATATTTTTTGCTTACAGCATTTTACACAATTTTATATTTGGTTTTACACACACGTTTAGTTATTTATTACTACTGTTATTTATTTTTTCCAAATAAATTTAATTTATTAATTTAAAAAATAACTGTTTTTCTAATTTTCTAACTTATTCCATGCACATAGTGATCAAAAATACATCATAAGAAAACAACCACGAAAAATTTAAAACTTTTTAACTACAAAACAAACATTAACATTTGAAACACACTCAAGTCATATAAAACAGAAAGCTGAGAAAAGGCACTTAATAATTTAAAAGCTAGTTGGGTTCACACCTAACAATCTATCGATAAAGTGTAATAACACGCTAAATAATATAGATATAGCTATGAAATTTTGCACACACATTCTTTAAAAGTGTGCAATTAGTAACCCTCTAAGTGGTTTTGACGCAATAACTCGTCCATCAAGATCAGTCCAATTTTGCTAATGACGAGATATATCGATATATTGATCGTCTTCAAGATATTGCTGCCCTTTTGATGACGACGAGGTCAAGATCTATTCAGTTTTCTTCCAATGACGAGATATCTCGTCAATCAATATTTGCTAATGGTTTTGTTATTGACAAGATTCCTCTTCAAGACAGTCATCAGGAGGGTTAAAACAATTCGATATTTTTGTCATTTTTACGGGTACTATGTCGCCTTGAATAATTTATGATCCATGTCAGCAACTTTTAAAATTTGGAAGCAGCATTCTGATTTTATTAACATTAATTTAAATCATTTCCTGTTGCTTTCTTCATTTTAAACGTAATTGGAAATCTCCCTTGTGATGATTTCATCTGTCAAAAGGATACCACACTTCATTCGTGTTTGTTCGTGGCAAGTCTGACAGATCCAAGATGAGGTAAATCGGATATTTTCGTCGATTATCAAACATTTCTTATGACCTCTGACCCGCATTGAGTAACATTTCCTTCCCTTGGAGATTATTTCATTTACAGAATTGTACGTCAGTAAACGTTTATTTGTGGTGCATTTATCTTAGTGAGAAGGCGTACCGGATATGATTAGCGGTTTTCCATTCCTTGATTACAACTTAGGAAGGAAATGGCCATGAAGCAATGGTTTAAAACCACTTCTTAAAGAAAGAATAAAAGAAAAGTTTAAGTTCTTAAAAAGTACAGGGCGTAACAAATATGAAGCTATCCGGAAAGTGTTTTTATTTGTGAGCAACAAACTTAATGCACCTAGAACATGCTTTTCGCCTGCTTTCAAATAGAATGTTACCATAGTAAATATAAAATTGTAAGACTGTAACAAAGTGATAAAGTACAGAAATATGTTCCATAATGAAAAAAAATTAAAACAAAATAATTCAAGAGGATCAAATTAATTTCTGGTTATATGAATGAATGCTTAATACTTGAGAGAAAGAATGATTAAGGTAACATGAACACTTGAATATTGGATGGTAGTAAACTATTTTAGTTTTGGAATATTTTAATACTTGAAAATTGGTTGGATGAAAAATTTGAAAAAGCAACATATGTTGCCCGTAGCCCTTCAATTTTATTCCTAATCTTGAAGATATAGTTGACATATTTTGAACATAATTATTGTATAAATGTTATTTATGAGCGTTTTTCAAAATTATGCGAACCTTGAAGTTAACATTTGCAACTGAAAACAAAATACAGCATTTAAAATATAATTCAGTTCGATATTGCAACTGTTTTTGTATAAACGATGTGCACATTTATTGGCTACTAATATTAGGTATAAACTAAAGCCCAACAAAGAATGTTAAGCCATAATCTTGAAAAAATAAATGCGATAATTTGTGGTTGCTTTATAAACGTTAGTTATGGACGTTTTTTCAGAATTATGCGAAATTTTAAGTAACGCGTGTAACTGGAAGCAGAGAATATAATAGTTGAAATAATTCAGTAGTATAATACAGCGTTTTATGTATAAACGATATGTATATTTACTGGTTTATAATATTAGAGCTAAACCCTAAACACAATTAATAATATAATTTGTCTCGTAAGTTGCGAAAAATATTCATTGTAATCTGACAGAGGTCCAAAGTTATAAGGTGTTATCCCAAGATCTTTTCATTCGGGATTTACCCCGGACTGTCAACAATAGCCCGTTGTGTTGCTCCAGTGTGACGTAAATTCAACTACCTACCATTACCTACGATCACAATTACGAGGTGCTGTTCTTGGATCTTTCTCATTTGTAATTAATTCCGGATCACTGCCAATAGCCCGTTGTATTGTCCCAGTGTGTCTAAAATTCATCTACCTACCAAATAGTATTCAGATCATTAGTTCTCTTAATACTCACACGTCAATGTTATACGGAGTTATTCGGTATAAAGAGTCAATATCGCATAAATATTTTTAAAAAATATTTAAGATTCCCTTTTTCGTCTCCTATAAATTCAAAACCAAAGCTTGCTTTATAAAAATATATTCTTTTATCTGAGTTTGAGGATATTGATGGAGTATATTTCTAAATCTTTTCGAGCGTCTGAAGTGGGAGATAAAGAATACGCTGCGCACAAAAAATGGAATTTCTAATACAGGGTGGATGGTTTTGTATTTCTTTCTGAAACTTCCATTCAGTTCGCAGGGTAGCAAAAAATAGACAGATCTTCGAACACACGCGGGTGGGGAAAAATTTGAAAACACTTTTCCCTACTAAAAAACGCTGAAACAGTAGCAGGCTTAGAAGCAAAATAAAATCTTCTCTGTTGTCGTAACACGCCCTGGGGTGAATCCAGAGCAAATGGAAGCGAAGTTATGTGAAATTGCTTCACTCACATACCGAAAGATAAATCGAAAAATTCCGGGGAAACTGTGAACTAAAAATTTTGGGGAAGATTAAATTTGTAGACAACGTACCGAGAGGAATTGATTGATGCAGGGTGTCACCAACTCTGTAACTGAGAACAAATCTCTGCCGGGTTTGTTTTTCCCATACACTACATTTCTACTTACATCTTTATAGACTTCGAAAATCGGAATGAATAGTTTACTTCGAGGAAAATTCAAATGAATTAGCTTTCATGTCCCTACACTAAAAAGTTCCTTCGTAATCTCGTTCTTATGCATATTTTTATGAAAGTTTCCATAATCTAGTTTAAAATAAATGCTTAGAACCTTTCACAATCATAGTTTCCGATTAACTTTGATAGTCGAAATAATATTCTTCAGCTTCAGCAATGAGAGGTTTCGATCAAATTTCTAGGTCTATTTATCCATCACTACTTATCTGATTTTCTGATTTTTGAGTTGGGTGTCATCTCAAGTGTTGCCTCATCGTCTGACCATGGTTCAAAGTGACGAAGTGCTGTCCTCGGTTCTTTCCCCTCGGGATTGATAACAGACCGTTGCCAATAGCCCGTTGTGTTGCTCCAGTGCGACGTTAATTCAACAACTTACCTAACAACTACCTACCTGATTTTTTTATTAGAGCTTAAAATTTTCAGTTTAGAATATGGGTGCTTTCATTTTCATTAACAAGAAGAGCTAATATTTTTTATTAACTGAGAATTAATACACTTATTAGAAAACAAGACAAGCTTAAACATATAATTTCCATGTTTTCATACAATTACATTAAGATGTTTACAGACTATCAAAATTATATTTTTATGATTTTTAATATGATGTTCGTTGTTTATTATCAGGTTTTTATTAAAATTATTAACATTTAAATAACGCTTCTACAGTTTTCATTTTTCATACTATAATATATATAACTGAAACTTTTCAAATACATGTTTCAGGACATTCAGCTATTGAAAGGCTCCGGGAAACATAGTGATAAGCCACAGAATGAAAATTTAACAATGAAAAATTAATAACAGAGAATCAAAGAAGAGAATCAAAAGAAAATCAATCAATTTAAGAGAATCAAAAGAAGTTCTAATTGTTTTAATGAGTGCGTAATGCTTGAAAGTTTAATATAACAAGACCTCTTGAATGGTGGATAAATCATTATTATTTTAGAATATTTTAAAACTTGAAAATGGTTAAACTGCAAATTTCGGAAAGTAGCTTATCATTGTGTTACCCGTGGCTCTTCTAATCAAACGTTTTTTGACCTACAAATCATTAAACAAAAAATACTAGACAAAGTGAAAGGCAAGTTTTTATTTCATCTGATGATTTTCGTGTTTGAATATGTCCTAGTTTGTAAACAAGAACAAATTCTTAGAATTGAGTTAGAACTGAGTAATAGGCATTCTTAAAAATCTCGAATTACATTTTCGCAGATAAAGTGTTTGTTACATTAATAGTAACACATTACACCTGGAACAACTGCAACAACAGACGCTCGCATTGCATCTGCTCAGCATAGCCTTGATTTCTTAGACCTATTGATGCAAACCTTCGTTACTCACATTTCAAATATTCAATCCATTTATAATGAATAAAACATTCGTATTAATAAATGGATTTCATATCTCTAAATGAAATAAAATTATTCAAAAATATATCACAGTATTTCGTTTACTTTTACTAGCATTAGTTCTTATTTCCAATAAAAGGCATGGGATAAAACACATCTCAGTCATGTTACCACAATTAAATTCTGAACGTCTACTTCAATTTTATCCCTTGTCGTAGCTTATCCTGTTTAGGACCTTGTGCAATAAAATTGAAAATACAATCAACTTAATCCCATTCCCTTGTTCAAAGCTATTCGTCAATTTTTGATGCTAAGCATTTTTTTTTCTGCGCTGATGAAAAATAAAATAATTGTTTTGAAAATATAAACAATAAACTTGATTAAAGTAACGTATAACAAGGCAACATTCACGTTTACATTTTATAATATTAATTAATCCCTAGTTTAGAGAGAAAAGTCTACTTTGCTCTTGAATTAAGTAGTTCGATCTAGATACTTTTTTAAATAAATTATCCGAACTGTTAACGTACGTGATAAAAATTATCATCTAGAAGGGATTAATACTGTTAAAAAAGGCATTCTTGTTTAGAAAAAGTTTATCATAGAATCTTTTTAATGTAATCAGCCCTGAAATATTAATTACTTATTTATTTCCTGTCTTTAAAAATGTATCACTATATTGCATGCATTTTATGTAAATTCATTCCATCTATACTCTATATATTCATACTTGTTTCAGAAAGTAAGCACAACTAGGTTTTTTTTCAGAGGTATAATAAAAAACTTTACTAATTAAATTTTTGGTAAAAAAGCACCCTTGTTTAATGTATTCATTTAAACTTGAAATTTCAGCCATAACGAGAATAGAGAAATAAAATGTAAACTTTAATCAGATTAACTTTATTAGATATTTGTGAGGGATTCAAAGTTGTTGGAAACAATTTAAAAAGTTCCACTGGGAATAAAATTTAAATACTTTAATGTTTTACTATATATATTATGGGATATATACTAAATCTTTTAAATTGGAAGTTAAAACCTGGAAGTAGCACCTCGAAATTAGAACGAAATTAACTATTTGATATCTGTTTATGAGGTATGCACTTTCCTAAAATTTTTTTAAAATAATTTCTTAAATTTAAATTTTACGCTAAAGTTAGTTATTAGTTCTGAAATTTGAAAATAAGCTTAATTTAAAATTGTAACTACCTTCTGAATATCATTCTGGTATAGGTTACATAAAAATGATTCCTAAATTAAGAGAAAATAGTCATCATCCCTTTTATGCATATATCATTTGTGAGACATACCTGTACATATTAATGCATTTTCTTTGAATTAAGTATTAACCATTAAACTTAGCAACCTTATCCAATGTCTGAATGATACTGATGACACAACGAGGTCATTACTGAGACCTATCCTTTTTATACTTTAGGTACTCCTTACAATCATAAATTCTATGGTTTAACATTAGGGGTGCACATCATTTTTTTGGTTCTTTTAGTGTCTAATTTGTTATAGTCTCTTCTTGAGTACTTCGTTCAAAGCAAGTACTTCTTAAATGACCATTAGCTTGTGAACACTTCAGCTTGTAGACTTCCCAGATTGCGAGGATTACAAAACCGTTTGAAGTACTAGAATGATTAAATTTAAGAGCAGAAGGTTTGAAGTGCCTAATTTAACTAGTTTGCTTGGTTTCTTTCAAGCATTTTTTAAGTTTTGTTCATCAGTAAATTTATCAGTCCTTTTCCTTTAACTTTCACATTAGGTGAACTTATAAAGTGATAGTTGCACACACATTTAAGACTAACCAAACATTATCTTCACTATAGCACTTTATTCACTGATCTGAATCGGATCAACATTATGTAGAAATTCAGCGTACCGTTACCTTGCGCACAACGTAAATGTGCGATCTTATATGCTGTTTTAACGTATATTCCATAATAGATAATGCTAAGTATAACACATGTAAAAAATTACAGTAAATTTTTCTTTCTAAATTCAATAGATGTAGACCATATACATTTGAATAACAAAGGGTCTGATATGCATTTTGGCCAGTAATTTCCTATTGTATGACATAGTTCGAAACTATTTTCAAACTTCAAAGAGTACTCATAATTTTTTCAGGTTAATTAAATCTGTCTTGTAAAAGTTGTACAATATAAATGCTAACATATTATTTACCAATAAGAGTTTATAAAATTATAAATAATTTGTAACGCATATTAAATTCAAAGGATTACTATTCGAAACAAATAATACTTATACTGAGTGTGCATTGCATCTCTTAAAATTACTTCCAATCTGAAATAGTAAAGTATCCAATACATTCACAATTTAAAACATTAAAACGTAGCGTATTTCCTATACTTATTTTCGAATTCTAGATTATCATTTAAAGTGGATGTAACATGAGTGACACTCCTATATCTCTCCATGAATATTTTCTACTTGGTATACAAAGCTTTTTAGATAGTTGTAACATACGTTTTAAAAAACTGGACTTGAATTCACATTGACAGCTTTCGTTGATTCAAACTGAGTTCTTGAAACCTGATATGTAAAGTGGAATTTATAAATAGTAGTATATCCCTTGAAAGGAACCTTAGGTTTTCTATTTTATAGTCCAAAATCAAAGCAATGCATAAATGAAACTATGAGAACATTCAAGGAACTCACTGTATTCCTCCAAAAAATCTCCCCAAATCCAATTGCGGGTTTTCGTTACTTTTAAATATGTCCCCATTTTGTATTTTAGGATATTTTACATCAATGGGCGCTGCGCTCAAGCTTTTTTGACCCATTGACTTGAGTTTCTTTGCCAAATCACTCCCTTCTAAAAGGGTTTTATGTTGACGACGAAAATGTGTTGTTTTAAAATATTTTGTGACTATGTAACTTTTAAAATAAAAAATATATGTTATAGTGCACAATTTTGTACGTTTCTCCATATTATTTTGTAAAATAACAAAATTCCCTGTTCGCCTCCAAGAAAATCCTCCAAAATTCAGTTGTAGATTTTCCGGTATTTTCAAAACCAGCCTACCATTTGGAATTTTGTGAACTTTTCGACTTATACTTGATTTCAAATTGAACCACCTTTCTTTATTCAAGAATCATTTAGAGTAAAGCAAATTATAGATTCAAAGGTATCATTCAGTGTATAGCATATGCTAAAATAAATTTGTTTGCGAATGACTTTGGGGTGTTCAGATTTATCACCTTATTTGAGTATATTTCGCACATAACAAAATTTTAGTACTTTAACTCTTTAAGGGGAAATGAGACACCATATATCTTATTGCCCATCTAGAGAATTCCCAGACATCTGAATATCAAATAAGAAAATATTTATATACCTTACCCTTAACGTAAGTTGAAAATTAATATACCTAATATTAGCCCTCCAAAAGGCGGCTGGATGATAGACCGGACGTCCCACCAACATTGAAAAGGGTTAAGGCATACGTACCTTTATAATTATATATGATCTAAAATTTGGAAAATTCTGATCGGATGAATAAAAAAAACATGTACTACTCCGTATCGTTTAATATCAAAAACAAAAAACGTCGATTATATACAGAAAACTTCTTCACTGTCCACCGTCCCAATCACTGCTTCTAAACTTTCTCAATCTTATTTTTATCTCCAGGCAATCCTCTTGCGTGAACCGAAAACACCACACTGATTCAGATTACAACCCCAGAGCCACTTAGCGGAATAATTAATTTACATTTCAAGGAGGTTACTTCCCATATTCGATTCAGAGAGCGCTCCCCGGAAGAGCCCGCCAAAGCCTGCATTCAAATTTATGCTAAGCAGATTCGGCAAACTTCTGCATTAGGGGAAGGGGTTTCTCAGCCACTACGTGGAGGAATAGAAGATTATTCTGTCTGAATTGTAAAATCCAGATGGTGGGGTGCCACGGTCTTGGAGGGAGCCATCTATTTGAGGGAAAAGCTTTCAAGTTTTGTTGGTAATGTTTGGGGAGGTTTGTAAGGGGTGCTTGCATTTGGCAACTGACCCTCTTCTATTTGGATTAAGTGAGATGGTATGATATCTGGAAGTAGTTGGTAATGATGGGCTATATTTCTTTGATTTGTCTATAAGACAATTTGTGTGTATGTGAATTTGTATGAGAGGAGTTTTTAGGGAAAACAAAAACCAGACGGTCTGAGAAGATTTTACATCTGATGTTCAAGTGCTCTCATATGATACACCTCAAATGTAATTTATCGCAGTTTTGACGACGTTTGGCGCTTAACCCTCTTAGTGGTTGTCTCAACGAGGTACCTCGTCATTGGCAAAACCGACCAGATCTTGTTGGGAAAGAAATCAGGTCATAGGAAGAAAACACGATCACTATCATTAGCAGAAAGCTAACCAAATCTTGATCTCATCATCATAAAAAAATTGGCAATATCTTGATGACGAGACATCTGGGTAAGGTTTTGATGGATGAAATATTTCGTTGAAATCACTTAGAGGATTAATCTAATTGTGTCAACCAATCAATTATCATACATGAATTCGGAATTTAGCCGTCGGAATTTTTATAGGTGAAGTGCTGAAATTGTATTAGAGAAACAAGCCAACTGATGTGTCTCAAGCATACAGGAATCAGATATAGCCACAGAAATACTACTGTCACCTATATTTAGCTTGACGGAAAATGCCTCTCAAAGACAAATATACAAATGAAGATAGTATAGTGAACAAATCTCATAATCTTCAGTCTTAATGAAGCAAATTTGTAACAAAAGTACTTAAATAACAACACATGTAACAAAGAAATTGAAGTACCGCCTTCTCAGTGCTAAGGGGAAGCAAATTATCTGCTGCCCTTAGCCTGATTAAAATTACTGTGTTCACATCTACAATACGTACGGGATTTAATATTAGTCATAAGTTACTTTTATTTTTATGTGAAAATCAATTGGATTTTTATTACGTTGTGTTATGTTATATTACATTGTGTTATATTCCTACACCCGCCCCTATCTCTACGTGGTATATCTTTAAGTAGCCCATATAGCTTGGTGTTGTATTCACCGATATCTCTGATAATGAATTCAAGACCGACGATCTGTCTTTGTATATACGCAGAGCAGAAGGAATTTCTAATTCGTTATCATTTTATAGTTTCTGGAACAGTTCAGTTTCATTTATGCTTTTTGCTTAGTCATGGGTCAATATTGTTTGGGACTAAATTGTATTACACTATTAACTTTGTCTACGCAGTCTGATTTCTCTCAATAAAATTCATATTTCATTTTTGTATGATTAAATCGAATTGAATTTACGTAATATCTGTTACATTCACCATTTCAAATAACAATTCATGATATTTGAAACCTATGTTACCGATCACTCTAATTAAAGTTCGTAACCTCACTCATTTGAGAAATAAAATTGAATTGGATTTATGGAATAACTTTTATATTTCAAATTGAAGTTCACGTATTACTGTACATATCTATATATCCTTCCTACGTATATTTTCCGAGAATTCACCATTCTATAAAAATGTTTTTGTTAGTATTACACCATTCAAATGGTGACACCTCCATGGCTCAGTGGATTTGCCCATATGTCGGCAGCCTGTGAGCTGTTGGTGGCGCAGGTTTGATTCCTGTAACTACCCTGGGTATGTTTCTCTTCTGCATCCGTTAAAGTTTTATTGTGCGTGTCCATATGCTTGAAGGAAAAACATTGATCGTCGCAGCTCGATCAGATCTTGCCCTTTGTGCCATAACAAATCAATCAACCAACCATAAAATGAGTATCTATACTCAACCTTCCACGTGGTTTCGACGAGGTACCTCGTCCATCATAATCTGGTCAAGTTTGTCAATGACGAGATATGTCGTCGATCAGCATCTGGTCAGTTTTATCAATGGCAAGATACATCTTCGAGATAAAATTGCCCTATTACTCCAAGGGGAATGAATAACCAAACAGGAAAAGATTTTGCATTAGAGACTTGACTCTACAAGACAGTTTGTGACTCGAAGGTAAACTACCATTAGGGTTAAAATACCTCCCACCTGGGTTACAATAAGTATGTCGTTTTAGATTTTGATACCAACGTTAGAGTACACATTAATCCTTTTCTTAACCCTCCTGTTGGTTGTCTTGACGAGGTATATTGCCATTAGCAAAACTGACCAGATCTTGATGGATGAGATATCGCGTCATTAGAAGAAAACTGACCAAGTATTGATCTCGTCATCATCGAAAATTTGGCAGTATCTTGATGACAAAATATCTCTTATTAACAAAATTGGTCAGATATTGATGGATGGGGTATCTCGTTTAAATCACTTGGCGGGTTAAAGCATATCTTACTCATGGAATAAAACTCTCTCTTATGATTTTCCATGTTTAAATACTCCTATATGAATGTCTAACTTAATTTTAAAATAACAATCAGCAAATTATTGAACTGATTTTAACAAGGATAAAACACCAAACTGAAAGAAAAATTTATGCATACAAAAAAGAAAGTAGGAAATCTCACTGAGCTAATATCCTAAGAAAAACACAGCTAAAGTTAACTTATCTCTTATCTCGCTGTCAGACACAAGTACATTTTACTTTCAACATAGTAGCGAACTAATGACTCTTAAAATACTCACAAAAGAAACGATAAATAAACACACTACTATCTCTGAGACAGGTCGGGTAAACAAACATGCAGTTCTTACTCGGAGAGGGATGGTGCTAGTTGTGAACGGAATCCTGCACACAGCAATTGCAGAACAAAACAAATGTTGCACTTTACGGTATAGTTGTAAAACTATACTTTCGTCGAGGCTATACAAATACAAGCGGCATGTCTGTGAGCTGAAAAGAATCAAGCATCTTTTGCTTCAACGGGAGTCAATTTGGTTGAGTTTTGTTAGCATTTAAGAGAAACGCAAAGTGGGTTTGGTTTTTATTTCAATTTCCTGAGATGTAAGGACTAAAATTTCTTTCGGGTGAGTAACTTTTGAATTTTCCATTTGTAATAGAAGACAAAGAGTACAGAATGCTTCTTGAGTGATTATGAAATGAAATTTTTCTTTTTCTTTCTTAAATACGAATTTTGAGTAATCACTCTTTTTACATCGCAAAATGCTAATGAAAAAAGAAGGCTTTGTTTTGGAAAAAGCTTATCAAGTACCTTTATAATTCACTACAGGAATTTCATTGATATTATACTATTTAAACCAGTTCTCGGAACTGAATTTTCAATTATCCATTTCCTGGAACTAAACTAAGATATTGGAAACATTTATGAATTAAAAATATGAGAACAACTCGAAAATTACATATACTTATATCTATCTATGAAATTGCATTTATATCCACACACCTAGACAGAGAGAAAAGTGAGAGATAAACATAGATAGGTGGTTATGTATAATGTAGGTTGGAACAACTTTGAAATAAAACATTCCGTAATTAATTTTGCTGCATATTGTTCACTCAATCAATTAAAATATTTACGGAATTGCCCACCAGAATGGATACTGGTCAAATGACCGCTTCAGACTCTTTCCACCACATTTTCCATTAAGTTACAGCACATTTCCGGAATCATTTGTTCAATTTTGTAGTGAATGTTGTTTCCCAGTTGTTGAATTGTTGTCGGTTCTTACTGTAGACCCATTTTTTAAGTAACCTCATAGAAAAAGCCATGTGTGGTCAAATCAGGAGAATGAGGTAGACAATTGACGTCACCAGATTTCATTCGTCCAGGAAATGCGTTCTTCAGAATTCACCTGTTTGCACGAGTTGCTGACAGGTTTCTCTACTTTGTTGAAACCGCATATACTGTAAACCTTGTGGTTCAATATCAGGCAGAAATAAATTTTAAATTATATACATGATCTTTCACAATTAACTGTACCCGTGCTTTCATTAGAATTTTTTTGGGGGTAATGGTAACGGTAATTAATTAACGTTGCACTAGAGCAACACAACGGGCCATTGATGACAGTCCGATATGAATCCCGAAGGGAAGGTCCGAGGACAACGTAATTTTGAATGATGACGAGGCAGCAACTGGAGCTGGCACCACTCTCTCCAAACTTCCTAACCACGACAACGTGAGGACATTTGAGGCCCGACAGATTTAATATGCACCAGCCCCTTTATACACGACGGTCTTTTGATTGGATTCGAAATCGCACCCCTCCGGTTGCTAGTCCGTTATTCTTCCAACCGGGTCACCGCGGCCCTTTTTTGGGGGGAGGGAAAATGGTCCAATAATGCTTCCACTCCAAATTGCTAATTGTCAATAACTAGTAAATAGTATGTTATAACAAAATCATTAATTTATTGTGTTCATGTATGGAAAGATTATTTTAATAAAAATGTGATTACACTAATTGCAATTATCTTTTATTTTCAACTCAAGCAGAATTTATCAGAGTAAATATACATACTTATTGGTCTTCTGAGAGTGCATGTTAATATATGAATGTCATACAATAATCAATGTAGTATCTGTGCTTGTAATCTTGAAATGAATAGCATGGTATTCGCTTCTCTTTTTCTGTTCACAGTTATTCAATAATAATAAAACAAAAATAATAACGCATTTATCCACAGAATCATGACTAAGAAACTAACTTTTCATCAAGAAATCTAGTGGATCTTCAGCTTGCTAAGAGTCCACAAATAAGAAAATGAATCTTTCGCAATGCATATACCGCAATTTATAAAATCATTGTCTGCACTACCCAATGCTAACGCCAATTTGCTCCTTAAGAGTACTTAAGAAAACGAGAGTGTTGAAGGGGAAAATAAAATAGATTTTTTTCCCTTCTTTTTCCCCCATTCTTTTCAAGTACGTGAACTCAAGGAAAAATGAGTGCGATGACTTTGGTCGCAATTAAAAGCTGTCAGATCGTTTTTTCGTTTGTTTGAATTTTTTTACCTAACGATTTTGTCTCGCGAGTTTTAAAATGGCGCTTAAAAGAAAAGTAGAAAACAAAGTTGTAATCTACGAGTTTCTTTTATATTTTACTTTATGTTTCACAATTTTCATATTTTTAATAAGTAGTATTGATGTAAAAAATTATTTTTTGGAAGTAATCTATTCAAATTGTATAAAAATAGAAAGTTGGAATGAAATGTTTATGCAAAATATAAAGTTTTTTCTTTATGTTTGATATTTCTCTTGTCATTATAAAATCTTTAAAGTATAATAACAATCTATAAACATTTAATTAATAGACACAACAATGCACGTCTATAATAAACTTCTTTTTAAAGTATGCAAGCCGTTAGGAATCGTTAACTTATATTAATCTATGGTTATTGAATTTAACACTAATGTACAAATCAAATTCATACCATAAAAAAACGAAACACGAGGAAAATAACTCGAACGAAAGCTGTATTTGATTCCTTTTATAGACATATTTGTTTATTTATTTTCAAGTAGGTACATAGTATCCTAATGCTCAGGAAAAGAGCACAAATATTGTTTTTTTCATATGATACTTTTTCCGTAGAACTAAATGTAGTTGGTGCTAGTGTTTTCTTGGTAGAACGCATTTTCTGTGCTTATTTCGGAAGCGACTTCACTTGACTACATTTTAAGGCAAGTTCGTTAACTACCGAACGAGATCATTTAATTATCAGTTGTAAAATCATTGTCTTCGGGTGATTTATTTGTTTACAGTAGATACCTCTCATAGAAACCCCTAACACCTCACACGCCTTTTATTTCATATACTTTACGGAAGGTTGAACCTTTTATCATTTAGCCTTGTTGAACCTTTCAGCATTGATTTCAAGTTGTGTTTGTGTGCATAATCATTTCGTGATGTTCTGGAAGTATAAGGAACAGAAGCAGAATTACAGAAAAAATGAGTGCAACTGATTTTTTCTGTAATTACTGTAATTATTTACCAGTTTGAGAAAAAAAAACAAGAATAAACATGTTCAGTCCAAAAGCTAACCTATGAGTTTAATACAAAAAACTAATTAGTAACTAAAATGCTTATTTGATACAAGTCCCAAACTCAGTCTACCATTCCAATAGAATGACGAAGCAGTAAATTACAACTCTTAAACAATCAGATCATTTGATTTAAAAAAAGACTTTCTCTGAAAGAGTCAGGTAAGATGTTTGTTGCTTCCATGCTTGATCTGTGAGCAAACGTAATACAACTGCTTTTCTAATTCTACTAATTAGATGACTTCATTATGATGCTCTTGTGTAAACATTTGTTTAATACTACTGATGAATATTAAATATTCCTTACTTTCCGAGGGATGTACGTGAGAGGGATTTCCTTGAGCTTTTTCCAGTATCGCATTTGAGGTAAAGGTTTCCAGTGTTGTTACAAGTGCAGGTTAATTAACATCTTTAATGGCTGTCTTAGCTTTAATTTTGAAAATTTGCCTGAACCCTTTATTTACAAAGGTTAATCTTATTTTATTGTTGAAACAGGATTACTTAATTATTCAACTGATTGAGGTTTTAATTCATTAGCTTATATTAGTATTACATTTATCTTTTGAAACATGATGCCGCAATTGAAATTTGGGAAAATTTCCAATGAACTTGCTCAGCCCTAACCTAGTGGGAACTTTACATTTACAAAATGTCATAACAGCGAGATTTCTCATTTTGGTTATTTTGAAATCCTGTACTTAAATACAAATTTTATGCTGATTTCCTTTTCATGTCATGATTTATTCCTATTTTGTATTGTAAATTTGAAGTCATACAATTCGTAAACCCGTACTTTTCGATAAACGAAACTTTGGTTCATCGTTTTTTGATTGTTTGACAGTCCATATTTTATTTCAAGTCCATGCTTTTAAAAAGCATGAAATAATTAAATATTCGACGGACTGATTTTAATGAGTAAAAGGTTTCTAAATTTCATTTATAACAATTAAATTAAGACTGGTCTATCAAATTTATTAGAAAACTATTGTTTCTAATAAATTTGTAGGTGTTTCTAAATTTTACTTAAAAATTGTTCATCTGCTTAAAATGAAAAAATTCTAAGTCTAGAAAAATCGTATTTTGGAATTGGCGTCTGGTTTCAAAATGAGGAATTATTTAGCCTCGTAAAAATATTAAATTTTCTTTACCTCGAATGTTGCTCCAGTGCGGCACAATTCAACTACCCTAATATATGTGAAAGCATTTATCTACATAAATGCTTTCACATATATTAGGGTAGTTGAATTGTGCCGCACTGGAGCAACACAACGGGTTTTGGCAACGGTCCGAGGTCAATTCCGAAGGGAAAGATTCGTGAGTAACACCTCGAAATTTTGAACCACGATCAGATGACGATGTCAACACCTGTGCTGACACCCCACTTTCGAAACATCCACACCCCGCCAATGTGAGGACATTTGAGGCCACTACATATTTAATGTGCTCCAGCCCTCACGAACACGATAGTCTTTGACTGGATAGGGTTTCGAGCTTAAAACCATACGGTTGCTAATCCACGACTCTACCAACTTAACTATCGTAACCTCCTAAATTTTATGGAAGTTTAAAATAAGGTTACGAATATGTCTTGTGCATATTGATGTAAAGTGTTAGTTACTATTTTTACATGCAAATTCGTACACATGTTAGGAAGTTCATTTCCAGTTTTGGGACTGGTTTTCCTTTTCATCACGCTTTAATTTAGCTTGCTTTGTCTATTATTACATCTAAATCTTGCTATTGATTTTTAACCCAATTATCGATGTTCAATAGACTTATAACTTTATTTTCTTGCATATTACTTGTAACTATACAATATTAAGTATAAATCAAACCTGAATTGACTCTCCTCATTCCCTGTATTTTTATATTGTCAGTAATTCCCAGAAATATGGGTATCTATGAAAAGATGAGTAGAGTTGTTTCTGTTTCCCATCCAACATAAATCTCAGGTGTTGACTTCGTCATCTGACCATGGTTCAAAATTGCGAAGTGTTGCACATGAATCTTTCCCTTCTGTGTTTATTACGAACTGTCGTCAATAGTCCATTGTGTTGTTCCAGTGTTACATAAATTCAACTATATACCTACCCAACGTCAAGTAATGTAACATGCCAAGGATTGAGTGGCAGTAGGGTGATTCCTGGTGATTGTCGCCATGGGGTATCTCATCATTAGAAAAACTGACCACATCTAGAATAACGAGATATCTCGTCCTTAGAAAAAAAATGACCAGATCTTGATTAATGAGAAATCCCGTCCTCAGAAAAAAATGAAGAAAAAAAACCTGACCAGATCTTGATCTCGTCATCATCAAAAATTGGGAATATCCTGATGACGAGATATCTCGTCACTAGATAAATTGGTCAAATCTTTGTTAACGAGATATCTCGTCGAAACCATTTGGAGGGTTAAAAATGTCATGTCACTAAAGTTAGGGCACTTAATTTGAAGGCTGTAGTCAACGCACCGAAAACTAAATACTAGGAGGGTATTGAAAAATACCATGTCACATTTATTTTCTACTTTTTAGTGGATTTTGAAATGAACTGTGTTTTTAATATATATTTTTATTATTATTTTCTCCCATACACACACAAATTCACAATGTAAGCCTAAGAACTGAATTGATTTCATTTCATATATCATATTGGAAAAATGTGTTTAGTTTTGTTTACATAGAATTTAGTGCTTCTATACTTATGATTTATTAGATTATAGAAAACAGATTATATTCAAAGACAAGGGGTCTCATTTGATCAGTTATCAAGAGGCATCCTTATCCTTAATTCTTGAACAAGAGTATAACAATGACTTAACCTTTCAATAACAGCTATCAGTTTAATGTCTATGAATAATTAAGTTATGTACTCTTAACAGTAAAAGCGGAACAAATATTGGAATTTTTTCGCTGAAATCATCATTATTTTTCAGTCACACGAAACTATAATTAAAAAACAATGAAAATAGCCAGATGAATATTTCCAAAATCTTCGTCATTTCAAACTGGACTCAACAAGTCAATTAAATCATGGGTAAATTTAAAGTGCTCAGATTTAAATTAAACTTGATAAATTAGGCTACTAAAACTTCGGTTTTCTTTTCGTCATTCTCCAACCTCAATCTAAAATAACTGCATTTTCGCGTGCATATAAAGCTTCCGAAAATGGCTTTCCCCAGCTATTTACACATTCAAATGAGCAGAGCGTCAGTTAGAAGTAGATGAGCTTCAACGTCTTAATTTAGTAACAGAATCATTAAACCTGGATTTGCAGCATGATACGTATGCGTCCCTCTGGTTTAAACAGGAAAAGTTGCGTCAACATCTCTTATGAGCGGCTTGGTTTGACATTAACTTAAATGGCATGAAGAAAATAAGTATGGGGCATATTCAGCTTACGAAAAATTCGTTCATCAGTTTTTTAAACTAAATATTGGACAAATATGAAAATTAAAGTTACTACTTTTTGGGTTTAGTCTTGCGCAAAGATGTTTTACGAAAATTATTTGCTTAGCAAATAAGTGTATTTTCAAAAATTTTCGTTCTTAAGATGGATAACTGAAATACATTAATACCTTACGATGATTAAATGTAGAAAAATATGTAATTTAAAGTTCCTACTTTTGGGGATGACCTTGCGCAAAGATTTTTTACGAAAATTCCTTGCTTTATAAATAGGCATCTTTTCTAGTTTTCTTACTTAAGATGGTATAACAAAAATATGTTAATATTATTTTATTGAGGCAAAATATAGAGTTAAAAATATTTAGTGCTCAATGTAAAATTTTAATAAAATACGGATGGATGCGGACCAACTTTATTTCCAAGTCTGCAATATATTTGTAAAGTTTTATGCGTACTTCGTTTCTTTAAACGGTATCAAGTAGGTGCTTCAAGTGATTACTTATGACGGAAATTATACAAGATTTTTCTCAAAACAAGGGTTATAATAATTTGTATCCTCTATGGTTTGTGTGATATGTACTACGATTTTAATCATAAAACTACTTTTACAAAAAAAATTTCATACGAAGTAAAGACGATAAATTCGAAATAATTACTAACGATAAATTTACTACCTTGTATCAGTATTTTGTCAATTATACAAAATTATAAAGTCGATATTGTAACCGTATATTATTTCCAGTATATATTGGAAGTTAAATTAGCTTTTTTAATAAATATATTCATAAAATAATTATTTATTTCAAAAGTCATATGTGGATATAAGCCTGAAATAGTAAATTTACCTTTTAATGACACATTTTTCACGTTTTTCTTAAGAGGATAAATTTTAATAGTGCATGTAAAAATATTTGTTATTTTTTGCGAATTTGAAATTATTCTATTAGGACTGATAACTGCAAGAACTGACCCTCCTGGTGGTTGTTTCGGTGAGGTATCTCGTCTTAAGCAAAACTGATACAGCTGAAAGAAAATTACGTCCACAGAATTCTAGCATCGTTCAAAATTAATTACGGTAATTATTTTGATGAAGTCCACGATGAATATATTCAACTGTAAATATAAACGTGTATGGAAGTTCCTGCTTAAGGCTGTTGATCGTTAAATACCCCTATCAATAACTGAATTAAGAAATTGGAGCTTTAAAAAACTGTTACAACCAGAGTGGAATTCAAAAGAATGAAGTAACCGACACTACTCGACATTCAATTAATTACCAGAAGGTCAGAAAGTTTTTGTGAGCCTCCACTTCACTCTGAATTTGTGTTCTTCCATAGAAGAATCCCCCTTACAAACACGTTTCGAATATTTCGTTTTGGATCGTATTGCATAAAGGGTTCTCAATGGATGCCCAACAAAGAGAGCACCAAAAACTCATAATAAAGAAAAGTTAGTTGACCGTGAACACTGTCATAAATGACAGATTACTTGCCTTTTTGAAAACGTAGAGGAGAAACAGTCGCCGTTTTTCTGTTGTTTTTGGAATAGTTTTCCCGCCCAAAGTTTTACAAAGGCGTTCAGAACACCGCGCGGGTTTTCCGCCAACGACCTTGGGGTTTCGGTCTTCTCTGCTGAACTGCCACGATTCCTAGAACTTCCCACTCTCACTTTACGCCATTGTGCAATGGATTAACGTCGGCTTGTTGACGGAAATGAAGAAAAATGACTGATACAACTTGAACAGTTTATTTCGAGATTTGTAGATCGTTATCGTTGGATAAAAGTGTCGGCTCTTTGTGCATGCGAATTGCGATTTACTGACTAAATGTTTGAAAATTATGTTTTAATTCATTTTGCATTGTTCGAGAGTGCATTACAAAAAACTGACATTCCAATACTCTCAAATATATTTCGGCAGAAAACATGGTTTGTTTTTCAACACGATAAAATAAGGATTGGACTTGTTATAACTATCAGGAATTGAAATCAATCATAATTATAAACTTTTTGCAAAAAAGGTAGTCTACCAAAAAGTACTTCATAGTACAGTAGGTCAAAAAAGTATCCGAACACTTCTTGTCTTTCATTCCTTTCCCTGGAATCGCACAATAAAACAAAAAGGGTAATTATACATAAAATATAATGCCTACTACAAATAAATATACATTTTATTTAAATAAGGGATATTCATATTTATTCAGAAATTATTTCCAGAATTTTAAATAACAACACCCATTTTTATTGGCATTGAAATATTTTTCATATCAAAATTACATTAAATACAAATCGGACCAAAATTGACAGAATTATAAGTGTAAAACCATCTGGGATCCGTCTCAAAATTTAGAATATAAAAATGTAAGTCACGCATAGTGTTTTAGTATACTTCTCAATATTCCCTGTATTTTTCAGTTTATTTTGACTTTGTTTTAGTTTCATTAAAGCAACTGCCCCTTTCTTTGAAACATTAAAAATTACTTCAAAATATCTCCTTATTGATATTATTTTAATTTATTAATTATATTTCACGATAAATAATCGCCCATTAGAAAACTCAAAAGCTCAGTTCTAGCTTGATTGCTCCTATTCGCGCCGTTTCGTAACATAATACGATTCGGTCGTGACATTTCATAAAATTCGGGGGTATTCAAAGATAGAATAAGAGATGAACCAAAGTTACACCCAGACTATGGGTAACATTGGCCTATACTTAATTGTTTAACATTTATAAAACATTCAAAGTTTGAACTATTTTGCAACTAAATTTTAAAAATCAATAGAATGTAACAAATTCCACAAATTTTAATTTTTGTTCGTTTGTCAACTTTAAAATATATTTCCTGTAATTTCAACCTCTCGTAACTTATCATAGATTTGACCAAAACATATATATTTCATAAATATATTGATAAAGATTGCCACAAACACAATTTTGGTATAAACTATTATTATCAAACTGAATCTTGAGAATTACTAGACTTTTATATACCCTATCCAGGGTCATCTACAACTTGCAAGTGATGATAGGTCTATAAAACAAGTCATTAGTGCCTCATCTGAAACTAGCAAATTGCTGAATATATTTCACGCAGGCAGAAAATAATGTATTTCTATCGTAATTTAGAATTTAAAAAAGTCATCCATCCAAACTAATGAACAAACTGAGATTTTATTTTACCTATCAAAAGATGACTACAAACTTTTTGTTACTGTAATCAAATGAAATCACTCTTTTAATGTAGGTTTATATAACAAAAAATACTATAGTTATACTTTGTCACATTATTTGGTGAATTAGTTTATCTCTTGATGTGTATCATTGAAAAGTGCACGGAAAACCCTAATGGAACGTGCATACTAAATACAAATTACGTATAAAAACCCATAAAACTCAAAATACCTATAAAGGAACTAGAGCAAACCTGCCTTAGTTATGTCAAGTTACTTGAAACTCAATAAATTGTTACTGTCCTTTTAACTCAACCAAAAAGAAAACGTTTCTTCTCTTCCAGAAGGCATTGAAAATGAATATTCCAACAACATATTAAAACAATTGAATTTTTAAAGAGCTGCAGTTAAGAGCAGTTAAACGTTTTATTGAGTTGCTAAACGGTGGAGAAGCGGGGGGGGGGTCGCATGTAAGGTGGCGCAGGTGACGTCACAAATAAGCCTCCGAGCTTAATAAGTTCATTGTGTGTGCCTCTTCCAGAGTAGATCCACGGATCCAATTACTATCCGACACGCAAATCTGGCGGAGTTAACGGATGGAGAAAGAGAAAAATAATGCGGAATCCGGGAGAAGACATGGCTGGAAAACGGAAAAGCAGGAGAAAGAGGAAAAGGAGAAAAAAGGAGTGGTATATAAAAATACGAACCTGCTTCCAGCAATTACGCGAAGTTTTCATCTCAGTTTTTGACTCATGATAATAGAATATGATTTCCAATTTCGTGTTTTTCTTTTAGACGAATGGAATGGAAAAGAAAAAGACTTGATTTCTTACTGTTTTCCCAGGAATATTTGTGCACATCGCACTTAAAACAATTCATTTTTTTATACCGATTCATATTTTATTCATTTTTATTGTTATCAAATCTGCGTTGGAGTTGTTTCTATTACTAAAGTTTAAATCTTAACGTGACCCAGATAAACTGTGTCTCAGACTGCAGTCTAATCGATAAATGCGCCATGCATTTATTGTTTGTATTAAGTATAGTTAAGAATATATTGTCGGATTATTCAAGTGAAACACTAAGAAAACAGTTCTGAGGAAACGAAGGGGGGGGGGTATTTCAATTAACGTCACACTGGAGCAACACAATGGGCTATTGGTGACGGTCCGGGATCAATCCCAAAGGGAAAGATCCGAGGACAACACCACGTAATTTTGAACCACGGTCAGATGACGAGAGGAAACGAAGGGAGACATATTCTTATTTTAAAGTGATTCAAAGCATGTAATTTTATAACTTTAACGCTGCTTTATTGCAATCGTATTTGCTTAGTTTATCAATTATTTTGATAGAGCACTATCATTATGAATTAGGTATTTCTAAAACAATCTATTAATAAATTATATATAAAAATGTACATTTTTTCATTTCCTTATGTGTTTCTCAAGTGTGTTAAAAATGACTTTGTGGACTTCATTTGTTAAGATTACTCCATTCTGATCTAGAAAAACTAAAATACTTATATTTGAAATATTTGTTTTCGTGTGTTTCACTTACAACCCGATAGGTGTTGGTTAGGTAGTTAAATTTACGTTACACAACGGGTTATTGACAAGAATCCGAGGACACCTCGTAACTCGTTGTCCTTGGACAACAACGAGGACAGCGATTAGATGATAACAAATGAGCTGGCACCCCATTCTCCAAACTACATACCACTGAGGACATTTGACATTGAGGTGAGGACATTTGAGGTCGTAGCAGATTCAACGTGCACCAACCCCCGCGTACACACGACAGCTTTTGGTTGGATCTAGTTTCAAACTCGCAATCCTTTAGTTGCAACCCGCGACTCTGCCAACTGAGCTACCATGTATTGCTCTTGGAATTGATATAACAACGGGTAATTAAACATGTTTCCTCTACTGTTTAAGCTATAATGTACTTTTTCATAAATATTATTACTCATAGTATGTTTGTTTTCATTTAAATTATATATTTTATTTATGCATTACAATTGTTATGTATTAATATTTAAAATACATAAAGTGAATTACATAAAAAATATGTGCTAATTATAAAATAAAACGTTGAAACTATTTTTATACAATTATTTATTCATGAACTTGACAATCATGTCAATTGTTTTAAATTGTGTTTTTGTATTAGTTTCAAATTATATCATTAATCTAAACTCTTAAGAAAGAACGAATTGATTAGAAAATGTGATAAAAGGTGTATGAAAAGCAAGTAAATCATAAGCAACATCATAGTGATATTTCCAGAATTACTTAATGAATTACCATCAGCTTAACTTTTAACCAATTTATTTTCTATTAAACTTACATGTCCTTTCTTGAGCTATTTAATTTAATCCATATGTCAAAGATAATATTTCCTGGCGCAACGTGGTGAAGAAATAAAACAAAACAGTTATTCTCATTAAAATACTTTATTAAGGGGGCTTTATTTCTTCTGTTCTTTCCTTGAGGTGTCTTTAATTTATAAAATATGGAATATTTATTTATTTAGTGCACAAATTCTTTAGAAATTTTATTCATACTTCAGAGAGCATTTCTCAGAAAAGAGCTTTTAATAAATAATGAAGTAAGATAGGTAAAAACTTACTCTTTCTGTAGAATTCATTTTTGAATTATGAATCAGTTATAGAGGTACATTTTCAAGTCCTTTTGCGTTCATTACCACAATAGATTGAAATTGGCATATGCGCTAACTTCTTTTGCAGTAGTTTTTCTTTTATTTAAAACTAAAGAAAACTGCTTTGAAATGTTAGACGCAATGTAGGTAAAATATAAAAGTTATTATTTTACATAAATTTCGTTTTTAAGTTTTGAAATACTCTAAGTCAGAGATTTTCAAGCTTTTTCACCCTAATGGCATACATAAACTAATTACTAAAATTCTGCCGACTTACTATTCTGATTGACTTAAAATAATATTAATAATTACCTGCCCCTTTTGACTTTGATTTGAGAACATTTAATTTAAAACTCTTAGCAATAAAGAAGGGTCTCAAAATTATTTATGCGGGGGTTACTTGAAATTGTGGACACAAACCTTTGAAATGAAATAAATCTTGAATATTTTAAACAGTTTCACCCACCGTGAAGTACACCAGTGTGTCATGACACACCGGTTTAAAACCTCTCCTCTATGACAAAAATAATATATTAACTTATAAAAATAAAGAAATTGCACAATCCTGGTGCTAATCAAGAGGGTATGTTTAAGTAAGAAGTTTGGTTTTAGTGTTAACGCTATAACACAGATCACATTCTTTCAACAGTTGTCTTAGTGATCATATTGTGACATAGAGTTGTTATATATTGACACCTACGTACGAGTACATAACAATCGTCAACTTGAAAAGGTTAAATTTGAAGATGCTGTCTTTTTGTCTAAAAATACAAAGAACTAAACGCAGAATGTAAGACACGCTGGAACTACCATGTAGTAAACTTTCTATTTTATATTTATCTACATAAAAATATTGCTGTCTCAAACCTTTTAGTGAGCATAGAGTACCATCGATAACTGGAGATGCAAAGATTGGATCGAAAGCAAAACAAAAATCTAATGCTTGGTTGTTTCTTTCCTCAAAGGAAACACAAAAGGCATATCATTTTAGTCCTAAATTTAAAAGAAGCCCAAAAACATATAATTGAGCCAAATAGCCAAATCCTGATAATTCAGTGCTTGATCCAAGCTTTCCCAGAGCTCGAGGGTTTCTTTTACAAAGGAGAGAAAATGACAGATAACAGGAAAAGAATGATAACTCATGCGTAAGGATAAACTGAGCATGTTATTTGTACTGGATGCTAGACAGTTGGAAACATGAGGTAGGAGAAAAGAGCTTGTGCTGACGATATCAATTGATCATGACAAATACCATTAACCAATCAGTACGAAACCATTTGAGGCTGAAAGGATGGGGAATCGTCATTATCTGGTTGGCTTTTTGCGGTGAAAATTAAGGACGTTAAAATAGAAACTGGCGTCTCACTCAAATTGACGTTAAATATCGCCGTTCTTCCTTCAAGTTTTATTGATTTTTATTTATTTATTAACTGGGGATACCGGGCTTCTCTCAATATAATCTATATACTCTCTAATATATTACTTCAATAATTTAATATCCAAGTGAAAATATTTCCATGATTCAAAAATTAGGTCTTTTCGAGAACAATCAAATATATCTACTGAGTTCTACGAAAACATTAATCGAAAACCGCAGAAAAACCATTCCGAACCCGCAGAAGTCATTTATCTTACGTCAAGCCCTCATTAATTTTTCCACCATATTGTTTTTCTGAGAGGCGTTTGAGATATGTCTTCAATACAATTCTATTACGACCGCTTTCTTCCTCTCAAAACAACAACATTGATAAACGTTCGAAAACACCAGCATTTGTCACACTATCGACAAGCACTTTCCTCAACAAGATTTCCCTGACTTTTTTAAATGGAAATTGCATAGCGCCTTGTGCCCGAAGTGCGCATTTCCCAATGCTTAATAATCACGCTTTCGTTGTTTACAATGGAAAGACGGAGCTCACGAACCACGCGTCACACGCAATCCGTTTCCATCCTGGATATAAATCGATACTTAATAAAGAAATTGTTTGTGCATGTTTTTAGACAGCCAGGTGTTCCGGATGCGGCGTTATTTTGAACGCACCTCCCTCTACTCCCGCCTACGAAAGCTGTTCACACACAGAAGAGGGAGAAAATAAGACAAGTGACAGCAAAGAAAAAGACCGCTTCCCGTTTCCATTCAGCTGGTGATTGGTTTTCGGCTATTCATTTCCCCCGAGATGGCAGCTACAATATATCGCCAAGTACGAGTTAAATGTAGTCACCCCCATATGTGCTACGTACTGCGCCAAAAAATGTAATATGTGATCAAAATAATATATAGCTGTCCTATTATCTGGTTCTTATTTGCATTGAGTTCTCGAGATCGATTGATTCTTAAATCGTTCAAAGAAGAATTGTGTAATTGACGACCTTTCTGCAACAAGGGATGTAACCCCCAAAAGAATTAAACTAAAAATCAGTCAAAACGGTAGTTAATCATATAAGCTTAAAGAAATATTAATAAATTTAATAAAAAAAATAGTCGATGGTCATTTCGGCAGATTAAAACGTCCATCATCGTCAGGACCGAAATAAAACGCCAGTGCTTTTATATTATTAACTAACCCATCAATGCTATATTGGTGGAAATGAATGACTGGCTACACCCTCTATCTGTTCCAGGAGTTGATAAATCGTATGTCATCACAAAGTATCCATTGGAGAATACTGTCTATTATGACTATCTCCCGGTGACGGCATCAACTCGTTTACTTCGTTTTCACAAAATGTTGGTTCGCCCCACTGTCGCTGTATACCCTTCAATTTTTGTTTATAGTTCTATACTTATTATAGTCAGCTTATATACAGTGCACTCAAACATTTCTGACTGTTAAGTCTTGATAATATAAACTATTTACTTTTAAACTTTTTAAACGAAGGTTTTCACAGCATCGAGTTGAGTTTATTAGGAGGCTTTTGCTTAAAGGGAAATGAGAGGACACAAGTTGTCATTCAAATAAAAAGATGGCGAAATAATTGTTTGAATAAGTCCAAATGTGACCGTCGTATCTTTTCACAGAACACTGCATTTAAAAACCAGTCTAAGTTAAGGTATATCTGCTTGGTGAACAAATGTTCACCAAGATTCTTGTCACAAGATTCTTGTCACAAGATTCTAGTCACAAGGGTACCAATCTCTGTGATTGTCTCATTATAGAAACACGCTCCCAAAAATACATTTCATCCCCAGAACAGAGTAGCAGAAATTGACCCTGTCAATGGAACTGTACACTTTCGAAGAAAGAAACGTGTAAAATGAGATACGTATCTACCTAAAAATGTCGTTGATAGAATGGCGATAGTTTAATAGTTGAAATAATTTCCACTAATTCCCAAAGTGATCCGTCTAGCTGTTATAGGGGCCATAGCGTTTGCCTGCCCTCCAGTAGGTCCCGGGTTTGAATCTCGGTTTGTAAGAGCATTGATGTTGGTAATTGTCCATGCTAGTTGATAGGTAGGAAGATAGTTTAATTTACGTCACAGTGGAGCAACACAATTATTAGCGACGGCCCAAAATCAATCCTGAAGGATAGGATTGAGGACACCTCGTGATTTTGAACCACGGTCAGATGACGAGGTCAACATCCGAGCTGACACCCTTGTTCGGAGTAACGCCGACTGCCCTCACAAGAATTCACCAGTTTGCCCCTTGTAGTGCCACGGCTGAAGAGGTCAGGCTTTAAAAATATCTCCAAACGAAGTTTTACACCGGAAAACATAAAGTTTGCATAAATTTATAAAACTATGAATTGACAAGAGAATAGGCATTCTTTGTAGTTAAAGTTTTGTTTCCAAGAAAATTCTTGATTAAGTGCTTTACAGTGTAATCAACACTGCAGCAAATATGATACACAGGCCCAACCTCATAAAAGCTCTCCACTAGAGTATATACTCAATACGTCACAGCTTGCATACTAAAAACATTGTATATTAAAAAATTATATTACAACGCTATTATGAAGATTGAGACATAATGTTTATTTTTTGAAGTCAAATTCCTGTATTTAAATCAATAAAACTAAATAAAACAAGCGCACGTTTGACAAGTTGAAATGTGCATGGTGTACTTGTGAAATATGTATTTTGATTTATCCCAATGCATAAAGGAGCCGCCACATTGTTCAGTGGGTTCGTCCACTACGCTGAGTTGTCGGCTCAGGTTTTATTCCTGTCAGCTTCGATTCCTCCCTGGGAGTGTTCCTATCTTCTATGTCAGTAAAACTTTCATTGTGTGTGTTTGTCCATTAATTGGTGTTGTCTGTCTTGTGTTTGACGCAACTTAGCTAAATATGGCCCCCTGAGCTATACACGTCAAGGCAACCATCTAAGCCATGGCAACAATGAGTAATTTGGTCTTGTGCTTGAGACAGCTGCTGCGGTTATACTTTTGTTACACAAGAACAAATTAGACTTGGACCTATGACTTAAAGTAGAATTCGAGCCACTATGAGTATCAATTCCCAGATCAGGATGATTCGAACTCAGAGCTTGTTGAAGTAATAGTGAATGAAGTGACGATTTAATTTTTTTTCAAAACAATCAATGAACTAAAAATTTAAACCTATTCGATATGTTTTGCCCGTATGTATTTAAAACAAGATTATTCCAGAATCAAATAACCAACTAATTCAAAATGAAAAAATGTTTTGTCTGACACCTGATAAATACTTCTTTGATTTATGTCCTTCAACAATTCTATTACTTAACTTAAAAAAACTTAAAAACGATTTTCAAGTAATGGATACAAGTTGTTAAAATTAATTATAGTAAAAACCTTTTTAAAATACACTTTAATTGATATAATTTTTTAACGAACCTAAACGTACTACGTTTCAAGTATCTCTTGATATTTAATTATTCTGTAAAATAATTATTATTTACTAATATATTACGGTTTTTATAACATTACCCTCCATTAGTCGCGGGTCTTTTTTCCAAAACGCACGATGCATCTGTGAAGTGCTTGACGTTTTCTTTCCTAGTTACGCACTCATTACTTATTCATTTTTCAAAATTTTGTAGCGTATTTTTGGACATAACTATGAAACAAATAACTGTAAAAAGTGGATTATTAAAATATATTTTTAAATGTTTTCTTTTTATATTGCGTAACACTGATTGGAAAAGTATCCGTTCATTTATTTCGCCTTTACCTTCGTTGATATATCCTTTTAAAAACTATTTTATTGATAGCTCTTTTTAAAAACTGTTTCATTTTATGTAGCCAAAAAGACATTTTAATTGAACACCTATTTCACTAAAATGTTTTCGTTGACTTCAGAGTTTTTGGATATAAAAATATAAGATTATCATCATTTTAAATAATGTATAAAATAGTTTACTTCTTATAAAGAAAATCATTATAAAAATTGTATTTAATTTATACGACTTGGGATTTAGTGAAAGCTACTACATTTGCTGTAGATCCTGATATTGTTAATTTTATCACTAGAGTATCTTATTTATTTTTATTATTTTAAGAATAATCGTTATTAGTTAACAACTTCCATTTAAAAACCACGTATAGAGACATTATTTTTATAAGTTTATCTAAAAAGATAAATACAAGGTGTAAGAATTTTATTCCTGAAACGGCCGCTTCCCGGTGTTAACGGTGTCATCCGTGTGTCAATTCGATTGGAATCAAGTAAGTAATCGTATTTATATATGCTTTAACTAATGAATGCATGGTAAGCCACAAGTCGATGAGGCCATTTGTTAGTTGGCTATTGTGAAAACAAGAGATCTGCGGGTCAATTTTTGTACAAAAATAAGTGATCAAAAGTTAGGGCAGTAAACACAACATCAAATTATGTGCATAAATCGGCGCAGCTGCTACTAAAACATTGGAGCTATTGAAAGTGGCACATGGTGTGGATTCTCTATTAAAATAAAGTGCCTACATGTAGTATAAGAGATTAAAAGATGAGTAAGAATATGTAAACAACGACCCTCAATGTGGGAAGTCATACACAAAAATGACGGACACATATATCAACAGAGTACAAGATTTGGTACAACAATGCTATTTAGAATTGCTGAAAAGATTATGAAATTCTGTTTGAAGAAAAAGACATGATCTGTGGCCTGACAAGTGTAGCATCCATCTTACAATACGCCAAGCGATCGAGCTTATCCTGAAAGAAAAAATCTATAGCAGATATAGATTATCCTTCTTATTCACCCGACTTAGCCTCCAATTGATTTCTGGATTTTTCCCAATTCAAAGACTGCACTAGAAGGACAAGGATTTTCTGATATCCAGCATAATGAGACATAAACTCATAATACACAGGCGTCTACTTCGAAGGAGACAGTAGCTAATAATGTACAGTTCGAAACGTATATTTTTTACAGATGCATTCCGGAAATTAAAATTGTTACATTCCATATTTCACTCAGGTAAATTGCTCATTTTATGATTTAATGTAGTTAGTTTACTGAGTTCTAAGTGATTAAGCTTGAAAAAAATTAAATTAATTTTGTGATCGTTATAACTAAAATGTATTTGAAAAGTTCTAAATTATGAGTCATACACCTATTTCACGTTAATAAATATTTGTAGTGTTATATGACAAACAATAACTCTTTAATAAATTTTGTAGTGTTATTATTACAAATTCCGTGTAGATAAATCACTTTAGTGTTATAACTAATAATTCTTGGTAAATAATCAAAACTCGTATGAGCATTGAAATATTAAAAAATATTAGAGGAAGTACGAAGTAATTGTGAAGTAGTAATCAATGAATGCTTAACAAACTTTTAAATTTCTGATAATCATACAATTTCATTATAATCATATAATATTTCACATCGAAAAACAAAAAAGGTTAAATTCACACATTTTAAATTTTTACACTGAAAACAGCGTTTTAACAAATAAGATATAAAATAAAACAGAACTTTTTAAACAAAAGGAAACACAATACATTAAAATTACTGATTTATCCTTTATTTCTCTTTCGTGCATTCTTTTCCAGATATTTTTTGTCGTATAAATGAAGTGACAAGAAATGTGCTACGAAATATACTTAATATTTGGAACATAAATTTTCATAGCAACTGTTCTATCTGTGGAATAACTCGTAAAACTGTCATTTCCCAAAGCTTCCCAAACATCGCTGAGTAACGTTATCGCCAAACGATAACGGGGCAGGTGTAAGTTTGCGAGCACTTTCTCAAATCGAGTCTATTTTAGTGACATGTGTGAGGGGGACTAATTATAGTTTCGCAGCAGCAACGACAAACAACGTTTTTGGATTAAATAAAGATTACAACATGCTAAAATTTCTTTTCAGCTCTTATGAATCAGTATTTGCGTGACAACCTTGTTTGTAAGTTTTTTATTTTTCGTTGGTGCCTTCCTAGAGCTAAGAAACATTGTAAACAAGTAGAACGATAAACCTGCCATGGGGTTAAAAAGGCTTTATTTAACCGACCACCAAGGCTATATATTCTTGTTTAAGAAGACTTCGTTTGGATGCTTATGTCTTCACTTCGGTTTTATTCACACTTTGTAGCGAAGTGTGAACGGAATAGCAATTTAGTGATTCAGAGCTGTCAGTTGTGAAATGTAATCAAGATATAAATTGGGCGTAACATACACAGCAATTTATTACGAGAACAGAATTCCTAGTTGTTAATTTGCTTCTAAGAATTAGTTTTGAGTAGATAAAAGTACGGATATCTTAGTATAAAATTGTATTTTGGTAATTTTTGAAGTTTTTCAAATTCTTTTACGATTTTCTAAGCTCTGAATTTTTCCTCCTTGTTTTTCCAGATTTATAATTAGTGTTATGGTTAATGAATTTTAGTTTGTAGGTAACGAAGCTAGTTTGTTATTCAAACTGTGCATTTATAGTAGTAACTATTTTATTTTATTATTAAAATAAACCCGATGAGTTATGCATTAACTGTTAGAAAATTATGTTTTTGTGTTTCAACCCTCTAAGCGCCACAAGACTTCCAAGTAATGAAGAATTGGTTTTTCCTAGCTATAAAAGGACTAAAATAACCACATGTGTTGTTTAAAAGAATCCTGGAAATATTCTATTGGTCAGGAAGGTCAATACTGGTTAGAAGTCATGATGGGAAGCCTGCAAGTTGAACGGATTAATGCAAGTGTGCCCCCAGAGGGTTACAGTACATTTTCAGGGTACAGTGAATACATTTTGATTCAGTTCTATGATAAGTAATACATATAGTTTTTGTTATGTGTTCGAATAATACGAAAATGATCAATTACAACCCTAAGAATAAAATTGGTTGTCATCACTGAATATTGAAATTGCTATTACTTGAAGTTTTTAATACTCTTTACTGAGTATCCAATATAAATGGCTGAATACATTAACCTTGATATGTCCTTATTTTTATAGCACAGTAATACTTGTGTTATGTTACTTATTGTATTACATCTTTATTTTAATTTGCTTTGTCGCTCTGCCGTCCTTTTTTGCTATGCGAGTTCTAATTAGATTGGTAACTACGACCTAAAGTGATTTCCGAATCGTCATGGTTAGACCGGGATTCAAACCCAGAGCCTGCTGAGCCGAGGGTCAGAGCGCTAACTATGCACTTTTGGTCAATTAAATTTTTTTTTTATTAATTAACCGTTTTACAATTTTTCACACTTTTTGTCAATTATAGAAAAACTGTGGGCCTACACACAAATCTGCACATCAGGACATTTTCCACCAACATCAGTTGCTATATATCTATACCAAATTAAAATTAAAACGTATTTCAATCTTAGAACCTTGTCTGACTTTACAAACTGAGACTTGTTTTGAAATATCAAGTATGAAATTTCCGGGAATGTTTTCTAAGTTTATTAACGATCTCCGAGTTGAAGTTATGCTGTTTATTATGCATATATATATATATATATATATATATATATATATATATATATATATATATATATATATATATATATAATATGCATAATAAATTTGGTACACATATACTTTAGAACCCTGTGGGTAACGTAGGCACACATATTAACCCTCGTTCTATTTGCACTAGGTGTGCAGAAGGGGCCTGAAAATAATTCGAAATCGTCAAAGAAATAACATTGAGAATAAAATGATTGCGGTACGCAGCTCTGTTTGTTTTACCAGTATTGATCGTAAATCAAATTTTCCAATAAAATTGTTTTACCAGTAATGCTCGGAAAACAATTTTTTCCAAAACAAATTAAATTATAATATTTATGTTTGAACTGACTTTTATATCTTCTCATGATATAAATAATTTATGAATATTGAATTGATGAAAAACGAACATTTAAAATATTTAATTTTACGTAACTTACATTTTGTAATGGAAAACGATACGTTCTGTATCTGGCAACGCCGGAATTAATGTTTGCTTTTTATATTTGATTTAGAATTTTGTGTTTGTGTACTTGAGTTGACAGCGAAATGTTGCGGTCATATTTGAGCATTTCCAAGTATTATAAATGTGTGTTCTTTTTGTAAATATGTCATCATTGTCATTATCAAAATTGTTCAAAAGTATTTTGTCGAATTGCTCTATTTCAGAATATATTCAGGAAGTCGAAATTTTACGTTTGTCAATATCTTCTTTTTTTCAGAATTCTGCACTTTTTCAAGGATCGGAATTTCGTTTCTGTTTATATTTATGTTCCAGTATTTTACGTATTACAGATACATTATTTAAGAGTTTAGAATTTTAATTAATTATTTATTTTCTGCAAAATATCACTAGACATGGAAATTTCTTGGCGGTTTATGTATATTTAGACCAACTTTTCTTATGTCTTTGGTTGGATAAGTAAAGGTTTGTTGAATGCTGTTCCATAAAAATAAATAAAACATACAAAGCAAAACATTTTTAAATAAGGTGTGTAATTTCTTATTTTATCGTTGATTTCTTTAATTATCTCATTAAAGTTAAAAAATCACTTTAAAATAAGATGGGTTACTTGAAATTGAAACTGGTAATCGTTGAAGTTCAAATATATTTCAAAATTTGACACAGATTTTCATTACAAGACGATTAAAATCAATTAAATTTACATTTGTTTTTCATGTTCCGTGGGTGTTATTGAAAGTTGTACTCCATACTTAAGTAACTACATCTATCACTCTAAATAGGTACGTGGTTTCCATTTAGAAATTGAATCTCTGAACTTAAAAAAGGATATTTAATAAGTATTCGATTAAAAAGTAAATGTCTATTGGAGTAAAGCAATTTTTGTATACGACTGCCTGATCTTGGAATAATATCACAGTTAGGAATTTTGAAAAATTGAAAATTTTTTTTAAGTGACAGAAGGCCAAGGTTGCTTATTCTAGAAATTACAGTTTTTCTTACGCAACAGATTCATGTGAAGTATTCGTTGAAACCAGTGATTTTCGTTTTAAAAACGCTGTAAAATTGACCTGTATTTTAAAAAATTGTAATCTATTGAGTTTGCTTTGTCTACACTGATGACGTATATTTTTAACACAAGCTCCGTTAATACCACGTGCCTATGAATGTAATTTCAAGAAAAAAAATATTTGCTTCTAAATAAATTAATCACTGAATGCAGTAACAATTTAATTTACCATCCTCTCATATTAATGATGAAATTCGAAAACTTCGCATACCAGGTCCTATGTTTTCCTATGAATATGTTTTATTTGTGGCAAGAATGCCACGAGTAAAACATTCATAGGAAAACTAAGTACTGGACTATACGCCGAAAATTCGACTTTTTTACTGAAAATGAACGTAAGGGGATATTCGAAATTACTCCAAAACTCAAATTCAACTTCTATAGTAGTCATCTTTGAAAGAAAGCTTTTATAGTTTGTCTTGTAGTAGAAGTGCAATGAATATGAAATGGATAATATGGATGGATACATCATGTATACGTATTTGCGTCCTAAGTAGAAGCTATGAAAAAGTTAAAACGGTGTTAAAAATTATTTTCCGTACACTTAAAATGATGCTTACATTCGTTTATGAAAGATAAGTGATTAGTCTGATCACTTTTCATCAACATTTAATTAATTAAACCCGATCAACGCAGTGTAATTCTGTTAGTATTTACTATGCATAAGAAGTAGAAACTACCAGAAAAATAAATTTTTCATGAGAAACTATGCATAAAAACACATTAAGTAATTGTTAAATTGTGGAGATGCACCACACACACCTGAACTGGCGGAGCATGAGCAAAAGGCGTGCACAGTACTGTCAACTATTTTTTGTCATTTTGTACATATACTCTTTTGTATCTTGTGTCTTAACTGTCTATACTTTTTTGCTTAACTAAATTCATTAAACTGCAGTTAACTTTCTCTGACATGTCGGTTTGTGTTTTTTCTATTCCTCCTCATCTCTATAAGATTTAACTCTCCTGGAGGTTGTCTCAACGAGGTATCTCGTGATTATCAAAACTGACCAGTTCTTGACGGACGAAATATCTCGACCTTAGAAAGCTGACCGGATCTTAATCTACTCATCATAAAAAAATCGGCAATATCTTGATTATTTCGTCAGGATATTGCCGATTGTTCTGACCAATAAAGATCTGACCAATTTTGCTAATGAACGAGCTATCTCGTCGAAACCACTTGAAGGATTAATATAGTAAGAAAATACGATAATTAACGACTCATGATTTCAAAAAATATAATGTGTAGCAAGGAAATGTCTTAGAAAATCTTGCTGACGAAAAAAGTTTAGTAATCACCTGTTTCGTAAAGACCTTACCATTATATATATTATTTTGTGATATGGGATCTAAGATTTTCGAATTATTAATTTCATTGCAAATATTAATGTACTCTAAATCCTATAAATTACATTTCATTCTTTGTCTTTTCAGGCCTGTTTCGACATCTACAGACATCAACTTCTAAGTGAGTATTAAAAACTCTTTTCCACTGCACCGCTTTTCTGGTCCGCATTTTACGATATTTAATCAACCTCGTCTTAATATGGCCATCAAATGCGAATATTAAGACCTAGTTTCGGAACCGCAGAAAGCCAACTTCGGTGCACTATACATGCCGCAGTAAAAACTCATATTTCATTTCTAGCATCGCTTATTTCCGATTTCAAAATGCGATGCGCTGGCATCAAGTCAAGGTCGTTTGCGCATGAGTCTGCCAAAATTCAATGCCAGACCAACGGAATGTAAATGTCTCAAGGTACTCCTTGGCTCGCTCTTTGTGTATTAACTGCCAGCCTCAATGAATATTAATGGTATTTTGATGAGTGGATGTGTGAGTTCCGAACTGGGGCTTGATGTAGAACCACAAAGTAGTTTTTTCTGGACGAAAGATGAAAAACCTCTATATTAATATTGTCAACAACAGAATTAAAGTGCGGGTTGGAAAAGTTGTTTTGATTTGTGTGTTAGAAAGTTATGTTTTAAATGGAAACAAGTGTTGACGTTTTGCTTAAATTATCTGTTCTATGAAATGTATCTCTTTGAGTTACTTATGTATTTATTTATATTTGCAAAAGGTTTATCACGATATGCGTGGAAAAATTACTCTTAGTTCTTACACCGTGACGTTAGTTTACACCGTGATATGACTGTTTCTGAACGTTATCAAATGAGAGAATATAAAATACGATTGTTTGAATATAATTTATGCGAAAAGTATTTTATAAAAATCCCTTATTTATTTACAAAGCTGATACTTTTGTAATTTCAATCCATTAGTTTGCAAGTTTATTCAATCTATAGATCTCGATATAGTTTTCGTTTTTCCTAATTTCAATGATAAATATTCTTTACATTAAAATTACACTGTCCATTAATATACATATGAAGCCCCTAATGTGCGATTTTATTACATGCTTGAAAAAATACTGTATTGAGTACATTACAAAAATTTGCATTTACGTTATGAAAAAGTGAAGTCTCCGCAATTTCTAATGGATATGAAAAAGATCAACGCTTTTTATTTTATGTATTAGCTCTGCGTTTTATTTCTTATTTGGTTTGAAAATTAAAAAATCTCAAGAACAAAATAAATGAAGTTTTGCAACATTTTACTACAAAGAAAATGAGCGAGAGAATTTCATCACTTCCTATTCTATTATTTTTCGGTTCTCTTTTTCTCAAAGAACGTCGATTTCGAAACTCGAGTTTTATTTTTAATCGGAATCGAGGTGAACTATTCATAAGATGCATTGTAGCGTTTATTGCGTTATTTAACTGAAATTTCACACGGGTGATGAAATAAAGAATTTTAAGATGTATAGCAATAGAAAAACGAAAGAAAAAATCACTCTAAATTTGTAAAACATATCTGCATAATTTATTGAATACATATTGTTAAGTAACACAAATGCCTAATAAAATTTTGATATAAAATATTTTATGACATAAATAACACATTTTCTCACTTATAAGTGTGCTTTGAAATTTTCATCTGTGGCAGTAAAATTGTACCTTTCAGAAGAAAATACGAAGTTTTAGTTTAGACACTTTTATCGTTGTCAACAAGGATTTTCCCACTTATTATACCTTTTTGATCACTATTTACATACAAATAGAGTGTTTGTATGTGAAAAGTTTTCGTCCCATTTCATGTTATTTATCCGCTTTTGGCCATTTTAATGCAAAATCAGTGGTTTCCGCTTTTTGTCTTTTTATATGTTTCCACACTATGTGAAAAGCACTGGATATATTTTCATGAAATTTTGTGTACGTTGAGTACTCACAGAACTTAGTTAATGAACGTCATAGCGTCAGTATATCTGTATCTCTTTCCATTTTATGCTTGTTTGTATGTTCGTGTTAGTATCACTTAAAAGCAATCCAGTACATTTTCATGAATTTTTTTATCGTTATTGAAATGTTCTCATATTATAATTAATAAATTAATTATTTAACATTCTTCTGTCTGCATTTGTGTACACGTTTTACCCTAGAACTCTGAATATACTCTCATACTCTTCATCATATTTGAATCAACTTTAACCATATATTGTTGGGGAAAAATAAATGCAAATTGAGCGTTGCTATTGCAGTTGAAAGTGAGATTGCTTTACCAGTATAGCTGGAAAAGCAAACTTATTTTTCAAATCTATAAAAATAATTTTTATAGATAAAATTTTTCTGCGATGAATTTATTATTTTCTTTCCGAAGTAAACATAAGTTCTGAATACTTGAGGTAGATAACTTTTACATAATTTATTGATGTACACTATACCTGTAGTAGTAAGTAGTAGGCAAATTTCTATTCCATCATTTTATATGTTAGAAACAATTATTTGGGAATTAGATTTTATATATTTATTTATTTTGCGTACAATATTAATTAAGATTGATTCATTTCTTGATAGCATAAGTATCATAACTTTCCTTATAGGTCATTGGTTTAACCCATAGAGGAGATACAAAAGTAGAGTGAGTAGTGGTAACTTTTTATGGTGCCCAGGATGTGACCAAAACTAGTAGTAACGTGACACTTAGACTATTTTCGTCGGCCAGGAAGAAGCGAAAGTGTATTATCTGATTTGTCCACGGACTTTAGCGATTTCATCATTTTTGTCACCCTCAGTAGAAATGAGCACATCTATCCTGTGATAAGATATTATATCATCAAATGAGGTTATAAAATGACAAATCGGCCAATCAAGAACATTTACTTAGAGCCGTCATGTGATTATTAGTCGACATGGTCACACTTTTTGAAGCTCCTCTCAATAGCAATGCTCAGTCTACTTATATCTCACGTCTTTGGTTAACCACAGCTAACTAGTTTGACAAAAATTTTCTAGCAGCTGCTGTCCGGATTAGAAAATCCCTTGTACCATCTCGAGTTTCACTTTTCTGTGACGAAAAGTGCTCCCATCCAACTTTATTTTATTGTTACTACTCAGAATAAAGATGAACGTGTGAACATTTGTATATATAAATGCATTTTACAGTTACTTTTGCAATCTCCAAACCTTTAAAATATTATTTTATTATTTTGAATCAAGTGACTTTATAAAATTAGGTTTTTTAAATGAAACAAAGAATACTAATTTGCTCTCATACAACGAAATGTTGCAAACACAAAGGACTTCTAGGAAAAAATCGTTGAAACGTACATGTGTTAAAAACCCATTCATACGTCGACAGAATGGAGTTTTCAAAATAAAATTCAATGTCTGTTAGATCTACTAGTTCACTTTCAACGATGGTCGGCGGATAATGCCCCATGGAACCATTTTATTAACTACAGCCCGTAACACAGCTTCCATAGACATATCGTTGAAACCAAAGAGACATCAAAACATTGACAAAATACTAAGGTTTCCCGTACAATTCACTTATTTGAATTGTGTCGCCCTTCTAAAAGCTGTGACTTTTTTATGTTTATTCAAAGAATAAAGCGATAATGAACCTTTGAGACGTTTGTTTTTAAAAGAGAACAATCGTAGTTTCTAAACCTAAGAACATTTTATGTTTCAATTTAAAAAAATTTCAATGTCTTAAAATATTTTTCATTCAGGGATCAAAATTAGGTAAATTCTATGATGTCCTTGCGAAAAATGTCCAAAAGCTATCTCGAATCATCCTGAATGTCCTTCCATGACACACCAAAAAACTGCATAGCTTGGTCAGGACGAGTCATGCTATAACACTGACAATTGCGACAGTCGGGGTAATTTTTTTCTTGCAAGATGTTACATGGCCTTGGCGTGACCCATTTTAAATCTTGAGAATACTGTCTGTTCTTTAAATGACTTGGTTGTGTTGCTCCAGTTGCCTCTAAATAACTTGTAGTTGGCTATTTCCTAAATTATAATATACACGGACAGTTCGTTTCGTCCAAAATTTCATTCTCTGCAGTACATACTTTCTCAATTTATTTTAACCACGTCTTTTATAACAAATGAGATAGCGGTGTATCTTTGAGGAATATGTTTGATTCCTAATTACACGCCATCAATTATTCGTTTTTTAAATACATAATTTATATATATAGTATATTAAGACACTAGAAAATTGAAGAAAATTATTATTTAACTTTATAAGTAATGCACTTTTATATTTATTCTTTTCATCGTGTAACATTGAAAAACAATGAAAAACCACCACTATGTCAAGACTAGTATGACTAATGGAGGGTTAACAGTTGCACTTTTAGCTAGAAGTGGTTCATGTGAACGGTGAACATTTAGAAGCTCTAGAAGTGTCCTATTTTGAAAAGAAGCGATTTAATTTCACAAACGAGAATTTGTAAATAATTTTATATTTATATTTTCATTAAAAGTTAAGCACTTAAATCTTTCTTTAGATCAAGAAACTTCTATTGCCTTTTAACATATACAAATTACATTGATTTTCATTTGTAGTCTATCGAATTGTTTAACACTCCAAGTGGTTTTGACGCGATATCTCGTCCATCAAGATCTGACCAATTTTTCTAATGACAACATATTGCTTATTTTTATGATGAAGACCTGAATACCTGGCCAGTTTCCTTCTAATGACGAGATATCTCGTCCATCAAGATCTGGTTACTTTCGCTAATGACAAACCCTCCAGACGATTTAAACAACAAGGATGTCGTGATCGACTTCTTTAATACATTGTTGAAATAATTTGCAACAAACATGCTGCGTGCAAATAACTCTCTCTCTTAGAGAGATTCTACACGAGCAACTCCATTTTAGTTTTCAGTTTTACAATTTTTTGAGTCTTGTTTTAAAATATACATGAACAATTCGTTTCATCCAAACTTTCATTCTCTGTAGTTCGTACTCTCAACTTATTTTAGTAGTTGCACTTTTAGCTAGAATTGTTTTGGAAGATAGTATAAAGGTAAAAGTTCTGAACATATCCCCCTTTTGGAAATAAGCAATATAATTTAACTGCCGAGAATGTGCAAAACATTTTATCTTCATGTTTTTGCCAAACAAAGTTAAGTATTAAAATATTTCTTGACTCAAAAAAATCCAAATGGCTTTTAACATATATAAATTATATTAATTCCCTTTCAATTCCATCCAATTTTCTAAACAACAAGGATGTCTTTATCGAGTTTTTTATTGTGTTGTTTAAATCACGTACAACAAACGTGCTGCCTGCAGCCAGCTTTCTCAAAGCTGTTGTACACAAGCATGAACCAAACACCAACATGATCATAACATGTTGTCTATATCCCTTTCGGAATCTTGGCTGCGATCGCCGGCTCGTAAAAATAGAACCCTTCCTCTGTTACAACAAGCAGATTGTAATTGCAATAACAGTAACGCGTGAATCGTACTTATTTTGCCTCTTTACCTGCTTGTAACCTTGAGGTCAATGGCAGTGCTCTTACTTCATCATCGGCATCTTGCTGCAGTGCGTGGCTGTGAGTAACCTTCATTCTCTTTCAAGGCTTGTTTCACGAGGAAGAAGCCGAGTGACAGAGAGGTCAGGACTAGACATAAATCTTTGTCTGTTTCGGAAGAAGGCTGACTTGTTGTTTGAACTGTCACTGAGAATCAATCTCCGAGTGTTCCGTTATGAACTATTTTATGGAAACTAGCAGATCTAAACATAACATCTGCGCTAAGCCTTTTTTTATTGCTTATACATATTGATAGCAAATTGTAGTTACTCACATTTCATACTATATTTCAATCCATTTATAATGAATATAACTTACGTATTCACATAAATGGATTTCATGTCTCTAAACAAAACAAAATTATCCAAAAATAACAGCATTTCATTTATTTTTATTACTGTTAATTTCTATTTCCAATCAAATGCATGGCATAATCACACCTCAATCCACTTCAATTAATCAATGTTACCACAATTAGATTCTGAAACTATACTTCATTTTCATCCCATTCCCTTGTTCCAAGGAGATTCGGCATTTTTTGACTCTAAACCAATTATCACTCATATTTTCTTTCATACACTGATTCTATCGCTGATGAATAGCGAGCTCTTCAGAGTAGTATCAGCAGTTTCATGCTGCTCTACGGCTCAAATCAACCATATTTAAACCAAAGCAGCAAAATTGGCAAATGAATCCCGTAATGGTCAATTTTATAATGTTTATATCCGTTGTTGTCATCCGTTATTGTTTATATCCGATTTAGTCAAAGCATGGATGTTTGTGGTGATTATGAATGTGCTTAGGCCTGGTCTAATTAGCTTTCGTGTAATAAAAAATGACGTTAGAGTAGCAAATCAACCAGCGGTACCATTTATTTTAAATAAGTTACATGAATTACAGCATGTATTATATGTATTTGCGTACAAAGAAGATTATAGAAATTACAAATTTGTCAGAGCAGAGTTTAAAAAAGTACTTTCTGGACATTTGATGATCTGATATTCGCATTTTTTTATGGAAAAGGGAAGTGATCAGATCACTTATCAATCTACAGTAAACCAATTCAACCCAAGAAGCGTCAGGTAATTCTGCTAGTTCATAATGAAGACAAGATTCATGTTAAGATATACAAGGACATTTCCGATTTAAAGTACGTATTATGGTAGTTGACTTCGCTTTTATTTAAAGGCTTGCAATGGAAAAATAATTTTGAAGTATAACTTACATTAATTCATTTTACTCATAGCCCAAATAAATGTAGAAATAAATCAAACCATCTATATCAAATCTCGTAAGGAAGCTTAATTTTGTGTATTAACTCACGGAATAACTTACAATCGTATGAACTTTTTAATGAACAATACAGTACTTCTAAATAATGGATTGAAAAAGTTTTAAAAAATATATCTATTTAAGGGCCTCTTACGAACTAAATTTGTTTTCTACAATCATGGGTCTGAAACCAAGACTTATAAGGCACTTAGGTCAAAATACAAACGCGGGCATCAAGAAATAAATACGTGTATTTATAAAATTTGTGTCAAAATAAATAATTCGTTAAAATCTAACTCCTTAATACTACTTATAACATAAGATAAGGAAACACTTCCGCAGCAGCTTAACAGAAAAATTGAAATTAAGTAGAATTCTGAAAAACGAGAGATATGAGCAAATACGTAGCATTTCGTCTTCGAATCTACTCAAATCTGCTGACTAACAGAGTAATTCTAAAACACTCGGGATAAAATAAATAGATAGAAAATAATTTATTTACAAGAAGATCAATGTTCATTAGATTGAGTAATACTTAAAAGAGACAGCAACATTACTGTCTCAAATAATATGTTTGGAAGAATTCTAATTCTTATTTTAAAAAAATGAACTTTAATTCTGGCGTTTCCAGAGAGTCAGTAGCAAAATTACACATAAATTGACAATTTGTTTCTAGCTTACAGGTTTCGCATCATAAACCTAGATGTTGAAGTTAGACTTTTAGAAGTAGAACATTTTTCATGTAAGTATTCTGTATTGTGTAACCAGAAGACATGGAATTTACTTTAGGGACTCTGCCCAATAATTAATGAGAGATTTTTTTAACTAAGCTAACTGTAGATTTCGTTAGGGTTCTGTGGTATAATCTGCTTCCTGTACGCGTGTTTCTATAGAAACTAAACCATTCTATGTTCAAAATAACATTAAATTTCATTTCGATACAAATCAAACACAATGCAAAAATCGTTTGCTGCCTATTCATTCAAATGGATTACTTTATCACACACCTCCCACTCTCAAAAACACATCCTTCAAAAAATAGCGTTAAGGAAACAATACATTTTTGCCTCAGCAGATATATATCTTATCAGCCATTTTTTTTTCTATTCTATCGGATACTTTAAAAGTTGAGCACGAAAGAATACAGTATATCGCATTCACGTCAGAATAAAAGCGCCGGGCACGTTATATTTCTCAGCTCCTCTCCTTAGAAGAATCAGAAAAAAATGTCTAAAGTGAGCTACACTTTGTAAAGATAATTTATTCAAGAGAGGCTCTTCATAGTTCCCAGTAGCTACTCCACTCGTATATTTCTCGGCATCGACGCTCTCAGCGGACATATTTATTATTCGAGTTTGTCTCCCACATAAACCATGCATCGTTCCCCTCCGCTGTTTAAAAGAGATAAAATGTAGGGCCAAACTGTCTGGTTGGGCAGGGAAGAGAGGAAGGCATTTACGCTTGAATGGGAGGGATTCTATTTAATTCTTATGAAGATAGTGGACTCTCTGGGACAACTTGTTGAGGGTGGGTATTTTATTTTTCTAAATTTTCGTATATTATTATCTCCATTTAAAAACCTTTTTAAAATAATACATATATAACATTCTAACGTAAGACGTACGTATAACATATTTTCCCAAACAATACTTATTTATTTAAAAGCAAAATTTATTTGCAAACGACAACTTTTTATTAGTAAACTGTTTTGTATTGTAAGACAACATAAAACATATAACATATTTTTCTAAACGATTTTTATATATTTAACAGTAAAACGAAAACGATAAGTTTAGTTAAATGTTTTGCATTATTTTTGCAAACGTCCCATTTATCTATCTTTTTATTTCAAAAGTTTCAGAACTGAGTTCATTTATTTATCTTTTTTAATGTCATTTGCTAGAGTGGTAGCAATGTAAAAGAGAAACAATTGATCAGTGAGGTATTTTCCATGTCAAGCTAAGCGCAGGTGGCTGCAGTTTTTTTTGTGGTGGAACGTGCTTACTGTACGTTTAAGGACATGGAATCTCACTTGGCTTGTTTTCCTACTACAATTTCAATATGTCGCATATAAAAGTTTCAAGGAATGAATTCTGAATCAATATATCGTAGGCTTGCAAGTGAAACTCACTGAGTCACAAACATAGTACTGAGAAAACATTCTACTCGCTGTGCTGTACCTCACTGTGTTTTTAAGAAAAATCCAATCTTCAAGCAAAACAAAAAAAAATCACCAGCCTTAAACTTCACTAGATTAAGGATCTCGACATATTCTGGTCTGAAGAAGCTAAGAAACTCATATCTTGGAAAATTATGACATAGTATGCTTCACTTGTACGCCGACGATATAATAGTTAATGCTCAACATCAATATGATTAAACTTTAAACGTCCTCAAAAAGGGGTGATAAACTATATTTTCCGATATCCCTGATATGTATTGGGGCGGAGAATTTTAGTAACAGAAAGTAAATTCATATGGAATATGAACATATTCCAAGCCTCATGTTTGGAAACATGTTTGGAACTTGGAATATGAACATATTCCAAGCCTCATGTTTGGAAACATGAGTATGAAACTTGGAATATGAACATATTCCAAGCCTCATGTTTGGAAATGTACAGGAAATGCGTTCTGCAGCAGACACTAACGCCACCTACATTTAGTTAGACAGAAAACGCCTCTCATATATTTTGCAAACGATAGTTACTTCTTCATTAACCATATTTTTGTTTTATTCCTTAAAACGATATTTATAGATATTTTTATTTGAAAAGTTTCAAAATTTAGTTTAAATATATTCGAAATGTCTCATGACTTTTAATATCGCTAATAGAAGAAGAAAATTTACCTTCTCTTGCTATGTAGAAATATTGCCTCCATTTTTGATAACAAAAAATGTTTGGCCAAAACCTATAGTTTTCAATTGCTCGATGAATTTGTCAAGTATTTTTAGCAATCTTTTTTACCTTATTTACGTAAAACCCTCTGGGTCCGTTAGGGATTTATCTTAAAATCATATTTTGTTTATGTTTCTCTGTGTTATTTTTGTTTATAGAAGTTTTCATTCAACACATTTTTGTTTATTTCCGTAACATTTTAAATTTAAAGTCATCTTACGTGTTTCGATTGAGCATTCAAAATAAATTAATACTTCATATAAAAGATTTTACATTCTTTTATAATTTTCTATGTTCTGTTAATAAATAAATATGAATAATAATAAACGATTATGATGACTACAATAGTTTCACAGTCTATTTGCTACAAAAGTTAATTAATACAAAGAAACATTATCAGCAAATACGTTTGAAAACGCAAATATATGACTGAAATTATATATATAACGCAGATATATGGACTATTTGATTTGAAAAAGCCAAGATGACTGCGATTGCTTCGCAGTCTATGTCAATGCAAAATTGTTAATTTTAAAACATTTAAGTTACAACAAAAGTTAATTGAAAAACAAATTACCAACAAATACATTTGAAAACGCAAATACTGGCATGATGTAAAGTGGAGACCGTTTGTATGGAAACTTATTCGTTTTTAAAAATAGATATCTATTTATATATTACACGGAATGATAAGTATGTCTTGGCAAACAAGCAAGATTTAAGTAGGTTTCGGAAGAAGGTGCGGTTCATTAGCTTTGTAACATTAATATTAAAAACACATCTCTCCAATATGTATTCACTTCGTGCAAAATGGTACACATTAGTTTTCAAAACATTGCACTACAACTGCAGATCACGTTGGCGTGGCGTAGAAGTTTGGAGAGTGGGTCGTCAGCCTAAGTGTTGACCTCGTCATCATCTGACGTAGCTCAAAATTTCGAGGTGTTGTCCTCAGGTAATTCCCTTCGGGTTTGATCCCATACAATAGTCAATACTCCAGTGCGATGCCAATTCAGCTACCTATCTACTGCAGACAAATAGTCACGTTATTAATTATGAGAGGCTTTTTTGTCAGGCTAAATGTTTGTGGCAGTTGTGTTTTTTTCCGGAATGTGCTTCTTGTACGTATTCTATATGTTATCACTGGCCTGCTTTTCGAATACGATTTCAGCGCATCGCCAGTAAAATTTCCAAAGAACAAATTCCGAATTGATATGTGATATTTGATTGATCAACGCTAATTATATTAAATGCCAAACGTTACCATGTGTATCATGCTACAGCATTTGCGCAGCAGGAATTAAAATCTGCATCTTCCTTTTGGTCTGTTTGTTTGCATTTAAAAACCCTCTCATACTATAATCGGAGATACGTTTTACGCAAATTCGACCTATTTTTTAGACGAATCTGCACATGAGAGAATTCTTTAAAATATTTCAAATAAATGTTAAATTCAATGTTACCAAAACTTGTTTTACAACAAAAAATAAAATATTTTATTATTTAATCATTATTTTTCACTAAATTAGAGAAAATTAGACCCAATGTATGGAAATACACGTCTTGATTACATCGGCCTTTTAATGAAATAGACAGAACATGTGGGCGAAGGGTGTTGTATGGTTTCAGAAGGATAAGTCACGTGGGCTTACAAATCGACTGGGGACTATTGGCTATCGAATTACAGACTAGTGCTTTTAATCACTCTGAAAAATCACTTTGGTCAGTCACTAATTTATCCCACATTAGGATTCATGCTTTTTCTCACAAGCAAGTGACAGATATTGAAACCAAGCTTTACTTTTAAATAATATATATATAATAAGAAAGAGCAAGAAAGGTAGGCGAACTGAGTGTGATGGAATAATTTATTAAAGCAACTAGCGAAATTCTTTTGAAGTTAGGTAATTTTTCTTCAGAAATGGGATAACATCTCCAGCTTTTTGACACTAACTGTTTTATAACAGCTTTTTCATCGAGTTACTTACTGAAAACGCTAGCTCTAAAAACGGCTCTAACAAGCTGATTCTTCCAAACAAAATATTTCCTCCCAACCAATATTCCCAATCCTTTTTCTCCCAGAGAGGGAGGGAAGGATGGTAACAGTTTGCGGTAGCCCTCATTTTCAAAGAGCTTTGCCTCCCCCAAATCCTTATAATCTCGAAATAAGTTTTTCGATGCTTTTTACACGCAATGCCGCAGGATTCATGAAACTTTAATGAACTTTGCAGCCGTGGAAGGCGCTGTTTTCCTATGGCCGGCGGTTGCTTAACTCCAGGAATCACGTATCAGAAGGAAAATATAAATGGCAGGGCTTTTTGTGTTTTTTCTAGGGGCTTGGCGTTACAAATAGTAGCCTTATCTGCGGCAGTAAAGTGCTGAATGGTCGTGGAACACAGTGTAGGGTTTGTTGGTTTATTGATGTTAAAAACTGGTGTTGGTACTGATTCGATGGGATCCTGATTCGGTTAAGCGAAATTGGTTCCGTTTCGTTCTGTAATGTACCATTGAAACCAGTCATACCTGTTGAAAACAATCATAAGTCATCGACTGAATAAAAATAACATTTTTTTAAAAAACAAAGTAAATTTTTGACCCAAACCTTAGCTGACATCAGTTTCGATTTCAAGTGTCCCTCACTCTATCTTCGCGACTTTGTGAAGCACTTTTTTTACTGACGATGCTGTACCTCCTTAATTATTTATGTATCGGAGTGGTAAGTGGTGTTTGTCATGCTCAGCAGGTATCCCTAGCACCATCTCTAACCCACCTTTCATTGATGTTATGATATAGACTAAGTTCAGCTGAGCATGGTTATCCTTGCGCTTGGGCTATGCAACGACTGTATGAGAACTTCTTTTCACCGAATTAAACTCCAAGGCAGAACTCTGTCTTCTATCTGCAATAAGAACTACTTATGGACATTTGACTTGTTTGCGGATTTCTCATTGATGTTATGTGCTATTATAGACCAAGTCCAGATCGTAAATATGGTTGTTCTTGCATCTGGTATATGCGGACTCCTTGTCACCGAATCAAATTCCAAGGCAGCGCTGTATCTTCTGTCTATGGGCAACAACTACGTACGTATCATATGAGAGGTTTCCTTGGCTGTCTAGATGAAAGCTGCCGGAAAAATTAACCATTCCTTTACTTGCGCGTATTTCATAATAAAGCAAATTCAATCTCGGCATCCCTAATTGTAAATGTTACGCTATCTTATTGGTCTTTTTCAAGATGTTGCGAAACCGTTTCCGAACATGTCAGCAATCACTTGAAAATCTCTTATGCTTAATTTATAATAAATTATTTATGTGTCATGTCGAACGTTATTTGCAACTGACAAAATAACAAATAACTCAAAACTAATTTGATGCAAAACTGCAATATAGAGTAAGTTTAAGTATACACACTCGTCCAAATATTAAGGATAATACACTCCAAATTAATCATGTGGCAATGACAAATGAATATTCCACAAGTTACGTGGAATAAAATTAAAATACCCACATTCCTAGTTGTGCTAAAAATGTTGGAAAAAGCTTAGGTTAAAACATTGTATGTTTTAGTAATTGCGATAAAAACATTTGTTTGCTCCCTTAAAAGCAACCTAATACGAAATGTACTATCCTCTGACTGAAGCAGGTCTCTCAACGTGCGCATATAACTTCAACGTGGTTGTCCAAGAGTTCCCGCGTCAAGCAGTACTATTCGCTACTAGAGCACGTCTTTGCTTTCGTGGGGTCCTTCATGGGGTTGTATAGGGTACAATGCAACGTCCGAGAGGACTCCAAGCATGTTCTATTGGATTGAGATCAGGTGACGTTTTTTGATACAAATTTTGCATTAACCTTAGTTTTTAGACATGTGTACAAGAAAGTATTCATATTGAAATTATTGATACTTTTTAAACAGTTTTGAAAATTTATACTTCAAGTCATCTTTAGGTAGATATAATTCCTTTAGTAGTCATAACTACTAGGTTATAGAAGTTTTAAAGTACTATACTAACAATGTTGTTTTTATACTGTCTTTCCAGAAGCTAACGACAAAGTACTAATTCTAGGCACTAAACACGAGCAAAGATTGCAAAACTACCTTAAGGATTCAGTAAAATTTATGTGTTTTGTGCTCAAGACCTTTATTTCAACAAAAACGCAATTCTGCGGACATTTAGAGAAGTCATCGGTTCTTCATGGTTCTGAGAATGGATATAAACTAAACACAACCACGGAGTGTTGGTTTTAGAACTGTAGTTGCTGACGATTCTTTTAAGGATGCGCTAGTATTAGACTTTCCAATGGCCGGTAAATAGCTTTTTGGCAAAACTTAGTTACCGAGAGACAGAGCCATCTCTATAAATGGTTAGATGAACAGATGAAAACCTTAGTCAACTTGATACTAAAAAATGAAAACCTTCATAACGATGATTAGTAAAGATAAAAACTTATAAAAGATCCTCAATAGCCATTTCGGTGGAGCTAGGCGTATACCATCATCAGGACAGAAGTCACAAGAAGAAACGTGAGTTTAAATAAGTTGATCTTAAACACTGTTGTCTCAACACACTTTTTTAACTAAGCCTTTCCAGCGTGTAAAGACGGGAAAGCACAATCGCCATTCACTAGTGTTTTTGACAATGTAATTAATAGATAAGGCTTCTCTGATGTATCATCAGAAAAAAGTGAGTTTTGAAAATACTATTATAGATTAACATATTTAAACTCGCGTTTCGTCTTGTGTCTTCTGCCTTGATGATTGTGACCGTCGTGCTCCGTCAAAATGTTAATTGGTAATCTTTTATAAGTTTCTGACCTTTTTTATTCGATGTTTTGAATGATTTTTAATTTCACAAATGGTTATTAGTCTTTAAAGCTCTATAATGGTATATTAACTAGTACTTTTTATATAGCGATTAAATGATTGAATGTATCTATTCAGGGGCTCAATATACCGTGTGCCATTTACATATCACGTTTACACCCCGACACAGTGGGTCAATGTCTTTCCACAAATGCCTTGTGATTCAGCAATATATCATGTTTAAATACGACTATAAACACTTTACCAGACTATTATTATCTATAAACAATTCTTTTGGGTTTGGTAATATTTATATCAGCTGATGTTTCTCTAGAGTGTCTTACAAACCTCTATTCAATCCCAGGTGACACTATAAAGGCTTATCAATGTTGCGATCGTCCTTGTTACTTGTATTGCTGCATTTACATGAGGTTTCTTTGAACAGTTAACAACACTCGCTTATGTAAATCGAAGCTAACAGACATGCCAAGTTAAGATACAAGTTAGCCTAATTCCCATGATATTAAAGATGTGGGAAAGATAATGACCATCGTAATACCCAAATCTTAATCCTAATGAATTTTTTATCGATTTCTTCGAAAGAAGATATCCATCTTCCCACCTTTCGATCGTTCTCCAAGTATTTCACACTGTTTTGATACAATAATGGATTATGTGCTCTATTATTTTAGTTCAGCTCGTCCAATAGTTTAATCTACATTTCGACAGTACTACTTACAGTGGCATTCATCCTGGATCGCGTAACTAAGGGCTGTTGTGGTTTTGAGTCTATCAATATCAAAAGGCCATATTCCATACTGAACATAAATTGAATCAGTCAGAATGCTTGTATTCACCATTGAATCACTTTGTCGTAATATTTTACGGTATTAATAACAGTTCAATTTGATCTTTATATATAGGATTAAATATCTAATCATAGCATTTCTCAAAAATTTGGATTCTATGGGTATGGAAGTTTTTCTAATTATGCTCAATTTTCTAATCACTACTTAACTATTGAAGGGTTTTGCAATTGGAATGCGTTTCTAAATTTTAATTTTGTTTAACCCTATAAAAGTTATTCACGTTTATTCCCTCATGCAACTTGCAATTTTACCTGCTGGACTTTCAACTACTTTTATACTTCTTGACCAATAGAATTCTTCCTAGGATTCCTTCAGCCAATCAATGCTACAGATATTTGCTAATTATGTGTGTTTGTAGGGTAAAAGCTATCTATACTAGTAGGAAATCTTGCGACTCTCAGGTAGATAGTATTAATTAGATACGATTAAGAGTAATTTTATTTGGCGGTTTCTGAATTATGTAACACACTTCATTTCATTATCTGCATAGTTTAATTATTTTGCTGCTTATTTTATCTGCTGTTGTTAATTTTCGTTTTTCTTTATACGCCCAACTTTGTAAAACTCGTAGAAATTCAGTTGGGTTCTTATGGCGCAAGGGCCATATTTTGCCAATTTGTGCCAAACACAAGACAGACAACGTCAAACAACCGACATACACATAAAAAGAAAGTTTTATTGACACAGAAGAGACATACTGGCTGTACCAGGGAGGAATCGAACCTGTGATTCCTAAGAATTCATAGTAAGAGAAAAACAAAAATGAATGAATGTTAGAACACTAAACTTCCTATATCCACTTTTCGTTTAAACGCTACGAAAATCTCATAACAAAAGTAATTTGACAAATACTTCACTACGCTGGCATATATTCGAATTTCTTTGTAGAAGTACTTGGTAATTATATCAGTAACTAATAAAATTTCTAATCAAGTAATTGAAGCTATCCATAATACTAGGACTTCAGAATATCTCTTAATGAAAGACACTACAGACCCATTTATCCTCAATAGCTTTCGTAACCGCACACAATAAAGCATTCTTATTAAACCCCGACTCCAATGCCTTGTGTTTCACTTACAGTTTATGGCGATGTTTTATTCACACCCATGATAATAAACAATGCAACGTTCCACTTAGCTCATTGAATAATTTATAACTGGGAAAACTTTTATATTTAATTTCTCATTTCCCCGAAGAGCGTTGTCGGGGACCTTACGATCGAGCGAATGCAACTTGGTACTACACTCCTAATGCTTTCGCTTTCCATGTGTAAAATAAGATAAATTGGGCTTACTATCCTCAGAAAAATCGTAAATTTCAGTACAACGAGGGTTTATTGATGTATCTAACACGCGGTTCCCATTTTCCGATATTTCCTACACTTATCGATGATTATCTGCCGTGGGAACGACATGCCTTCGAGTGAAAACGGGAAAAAGTTCGGCATCTTAAGGATTTCTAAGCCTCGGCTTGAGTGCGAAATTGGATAAAACTTTGATGGTACTTTCTCCGCAAAATTCTGCGCGTTAAAAAGCTTTTTAGAAAGGCATTTGATATCTAATTGACTTTGAAAGTGGTTAGAAATGATGTTTTACTACGATTCTGAAATAAACTAAAAGTTTGGGGAACTTTGTAATTTTTAAATGAAGCAGTACATGCAAAATATCAATTTTATCAACTAATAGCTTCAATATCTTAATAGGACTAATCTGTTTAATACATTATATGGGCTTTTCGTAACATACAAAGGGGCCGTGGTAGCCCAGTTGTAAAAGCAACGGATTAGCAACCGGAAGGTTGCAAGTTCGAAACTCGGTCCAGCCAAAGACCGTAGTGTACACGGGGGCTGGTGCGCGTTGAATCTGTCGTGGCCTCAAATGTTCTCTCACCGGGGTGGTGCTGAAATTTGACAGTGGGGTGCCAGCTCAGGTTTTGACCTAGTCACCTGACCGTGGTTCAAAATTACGAGGCGTTGTCCTTGGTACATTCCCTTCGGGATGGATTCCGGACCGTTGCCAATAGCCCGTTGTGTTGCTCCAGTGCGACGTTGATTATCTATCGTTTATTAACTATAGCGATGTTGATTAATCTGTCTACCATTTCTCATAGTGTACCGATTTTATAACTTGTTTTTGTACTTTTTTAACTCCTGAGGCATATATTATTTCTACAATGTGCAGTCTTCCCCCTATGCCTTCTAATCAGTTTTGACCTTCTGGTCCAACAGAATCTTTCCAAATATTCCTTTAACCGATAGATGTGGTTATTCAATCACTATAGGTGTGTTATATGGGTGAAAAGGAATACTAAACTGCTTGGAAATCTCTTGATGATCAGAGGGCTAAGAGATTGATACTTTCTGAGGATCACTTTTTGAGAATATTTAGTTCTGTGTTTCTTAAATACATTATTTATCTGATTTTTGATCAATTTCAAGATAATTGATTCATCGACTATTTTATTTTGTGATTCGATTTAAAATGTATGTAGTACAAATATCACCACATAAACAGTAGAAATATCACACATAACTGTTATTTACACATGCCGGACATTGCCCCTCAAGCCATTTGTCCCCGTGCTCTCCAATATTCAGACACTATCAAACCTACTGAGTAAAAGACATACGTTCAAGTTCAAGCATAACTCACAATATAGCTTTATTTTATTATAATAGGTAGGGAATAAGAAAAAAGTGAAATCATAACTCGTGTAATAGAATAGTCTTTGTAAAAGAGAGAGAGAGAATACCTCAGCTCAATTTTCTTATTTGTGTTGTTTATAATAATTTATATATCCTTTCTGAAGAAGCATGTAGAGCCATTGTGAATTTAAGCACCGTTTTGGCATATATTTAAAAGAAAGCTATAGAAAGAAAAAGTTTGCTTGGCAATGTTGTAGCAATTAGAACACACCTCTTGGGATAGTTTGGTATTACGAATTTACAATTAAGATTCGTTAAATTTATCAGACCATCCATGCTAAATATTAATGAGCTTTAGATTTTTTAAAGAAGATAAAAAGAACCCCTTGGGAGATTTTTCAATATCCCACCCTGTGAATCGTAAACTTAGTTCTGATGTTATCAAAAAACAATACTGTCCAATTAGTCCATTGAAAATATGCCGAGATCAATAAATATATCCAGAAGGGTATAAAACCTTTCATCAATCATAACAAGAGCATCTATTTATGAAGACTTGATATCTGCCTAAAGACGCATTTGCATAATTGCATTCGTTACTACTTATGTCGCTTTGGGAAGGAACGAAAATGTTTCGAAACACATGAAATCGAGCCCAGTGCTGACAAAGTAACACGAGCTTCCAGTATTCAGCCACCGGTAATAAACCATTTAATGGCAATAAGGATCGCGTGACTGCAATGGATCTAATGTAGGCAGTTATTCAGCTGCAAGTTCTTAGTAGTGTGCACTTGCTCCACATCGAGCTGAGAAAGGAAATTAGTCACGAAGTTGTAATTCTCATCCATAAAAGAAGGATAAATTACTTCAAGGAAAGAGGGTGTGGCAGCTGAGGCAGTATTTATTTTGGGGTATGATGTAAAATCGGCCACTCACCTTGTGAGTGGGCGTGAAAGGTGTCGATAGTGAAGTTCTTTGAAGGAAAGGTCCGTAGATGGTGGGCGAATACCGTTGCCATTATACAAAAGCATTAAGAATATAAACTTTAAACTCTATCTTACGTTATGATGTGACTCGACAGCACAAGCTTCGGCAACCTCTTGTCCGGCCTTAAATTTTTATTGTTAGACTGAGTAGCCTGTCAAAAAACCTATTTATATGTTCGGATATCCTCCACCACAGCCAGACCTTTCACATACATTCCCTTCTCATACACAGTTGGGTATATACGCTTAATGTATTTTATAATATGTTTATACGTTTCACCTCTTGGTGGTTGCCTCGACGTATCTTGTCATTAGGTAAACTGACTCAGATCTTGATGGGCGAGATATCTCACCTTTAGAAAAACTGACTAGATCTTGATCTTTTCATAAAAAATCGGCAATATCTTGATGGCGAGATATCTTGTCATGAGCAAAATTGGTCATATCTTGATGGACGAGATATCTCATCGAAACTTGGATTGTTAATACCTACCATATAAATATTTCCTTTTGTTCAAAAACTGTTACAAATATTCCCTTTCTTGTATTTCCGCTAATGCTTTGTCTAGTGTAAGATGTCTTGTGTATCATGTACCTGTCGTTTATGTATAATAATCACCCCTTTGAAAGGAATGGCATTGACCCGGTCATTCCTTTCTCAGTCAAACCCTTTTTTGTAGGCTGAATGGCTTGGGTCGTAAAAAAGCCCATTTATGATGGGAGTGCTGTCCCTTATTTCCCGGCCATGCAAACTGCAGAAATCTAAAAAGCACAAAATTTGAAATTCTATCGAATAGACTAACAGAATTTCAAACTTTGATCAATAATCCTAAATACGTTATTTAAACAGATGGGCTCAAAAGTATGATCAAACAGGTTCTTTTTGTAGCTTAATTTTAACGATTATACAATTCACAGAATACATAATAATAAGCAAAATTAATTCACAGTTTTAAAGTTGAAATTACAGCTGTCTGCCAGGCAGCTGTAATTTCAAGATCAAGAACATTTCAACTTATAAGAACAAGTTGGGCTGCTAGAAATATTTTCACCAATATTTTTTTTGCATTCAAGCATAGAAAAAAATTTAATTACAAATCGAATTACATCAATAGATTAAGAAAAGAATACTACCCCATTCTAGCATTTTCGATCTCAGCTAGATTAGAGCTCATGATAACATCTCAGCAACGAGTTGGCTGATCACGAGGCCAAGTTCGCGGTTACTTTTGGTGTGGAGATGGGACTGCCTCTCCTCCTGTTTCTTATTACCTGACCATACAAATAGCAGATAAATAGAGAAAGATAATGTCGTTGTAGCATAGCAAAAACATGACGCAGAACTTTTACTTATACTAAAATCCCGGATTCGAAACTTTTTATAACCAATAGAATTTTAACTAGTTTAATAGATCTCGGACAGGTCGCCAATAACCCATTGTGTTGCCCCAGTGCGACTAATTCATCTACCTACTTTGTGGCGAATTGGGTGATGCCGACCATTATGGGTTCGCCTGGAGAAGATCTATTCTAAAGATTTTGATCTCACCAGACCAACGGTAGATAACGAAACTCAGTGGCTTCTCAATATTATGAAAAACAAAATTTCACTACGGCGAATAAGTGAGTTTGTACTGATAGCCTGCGCCACTGTGCTATTTAAGTTTAATTTTAGAATGGGGATCCCTTCTTATACTCAGTTGGGTATATACGCTTTATACATTTAATACCTTCTGTATAAAGATTTTTCAGTTTTTGTGAAAAACTATTACGGACTTCTACTTTCCTTATGTACTCCAATGCTTTATGTCTAGTGTGAGATGTTTTACATATCATGTTTTGCCTGGTGTGTATCATGTCAAGCGTGAAGAGTTTGTATTCATTATTTTGTTTCAGGTCTTTTGTAGGATGTTTTGTTTCATGCATTATCTTTTATGTATCATGTCACTACTCCCCACTATCTCTTACCAGGCCTTAAACCCCTTTGTTGGTAGGATTGTGTCGTACAAAAGCGTATTTATGATATCCATAAATTTGTCATTTATAAGGACTGATCCAAAATTGATAGAGAGGCTTCTCAGTTTGTTTTCTTAACATTGACAATTCTACCTATAAAATCTAAAAGCACGAACTCGTAATTTTTAAATACAGTTTTTCAAGCTGAACTCGCTACAAAACGTAAGCATTATCTTGTCTTGATAACAACATACGATAGTTCGAGATCAATATAGGCACTTAAAAATTTTAACATAAAGTCATACTATATAAATGAAATCAGGAAAAATATTTATGCACATTTAAATATTTTTTACCTCAGTTGTCTCTCTCTCTCGAACAACTGTAGTAACTTAAGGCGAGCTTGCAAATACGAAAGTCAAGTCAGTCTAACACCGGTGTGGAAATAATTGTTCTCCTACCACTGTCTCTGATATCACACACAAATAAAATACAGTCAATTTATAATTGGCAAACTTGCTGGAATTTGGCCATAATTGGCCGCAGAACAGGAGCTTTTATAAAATTTCTCTACGCTAACCTTTTTTCTTATTAATTTATTTTTTAACCAGACACGATCCATTTTCAGATTTACAGATTGAAAGTTAAGAAAATTTCTCTTTGTCCGTCTGGGTTGAAGGATAACTTGATCACTACATATTCGCCTCTTTTCTCTAAGGAATTTCGCTTGGCTAAAACATCCACTGATAATCAATCACATGGATAATTAATGTATCAACAATAAATAATATCCATGGCTAATTTGTGAGTGCGGCAAGGTAGCCTTCATTATGGTGGACAAGGGTGAATTAATTTTATCCTACTCATAAATTTCTGAATTTAAATTATTTTTGTTTATGTTACTTCAAGATGAACAAACACATTTTGTGTAAATATTGCAGTTATATTTTTTGTTTTCTTTTTTAATACTCGGATCTTTCCCTTCGGGACTGATCCTCAATCGTCACCAATAGTATGGTGTATTGTTCCAGTGTAAGTAAATTAAACTATTAAAACGATAGAGGAAATATAAAAGTAGTGTGAGTAACCCTTTTTGCTCACAGGATTATGATCAAAACTAGTAGTAAGTTGACCCTTAGACTACTTTCATCTGCTGTGTTGTGGAGACGACCATTCATCATCTGATTGGTCCACGGGATGAGAGAAAACGTACGTCCATTGATTCATCATCCGATTGGTCCGCACGACAAAGTGCAGACTGTCGGTTTCACCATTTTTGTCGCATTCACATATCTACCCTGTCATCAGATGTTATACCGCCAAACCAGTCAATAACATGCCAAATAGACCAACCAAGTCAATTCTTCAAAGCAGTCGTCACGGACTACTATTCGAAACGTTGGTCACACTTTTTGAAGCTCCTCTCAATAGCAATGCTTAGTCTTATTGTTCCATATCTATGGTCCAATTCCTCTCTTTTTAAATGCATGCATCCTAGACTCCTCTTGATTGGCCTAAGCCCTTTTTTGACAGGTCGGGTAGCCTCAGTTTTAAATAAAAAGCCTATTTCTCATAGTACCATGCATCACGAATACTATAGATCCATTAATGAATGCCTCCTTGACTTAATATGTAGAGTTCGCTGTGAAATTAAGACACAGTTTCGAATTTCAGTATCACGAATATCATTTAATTCAATTTCGCAAACTATGTTAAAGAATACATTTTATGCCATGTCCTAGTCTTTTATAACTTGATTTATGTACCATAATGTAATATATAATAGTAATGATAATAAACCATATAATAATACATATGTAAACTATTGGGCTTTCGTGCTTTAATACAAAGAGGCACTTATTTTTCTCGTTAAACTAGACTACCTCGGGCAAACAAGATTTATTCAAATTTTCTTAATTTTTCTTGAGCAGAAGATTGAAGTATAATAGCAGAGACATTTGTCTTTAAAAAAACAAAGGAAAACTGTGGTAACTTGAATTATGAGCAAACAGTGAATTTTGTTTACTGAAAATCTGTGAGAATAGTTCTCAGTTTTATTGAACAGCCCCTTAACTTAAGGAAATTAAAATAGAACAGAAGTATGTGCGTGTCTATTGTTTTGTGAAATTATGGAGTACGAAACACACTGAGAACGTTGAACTTTTGCTTTCCAAATATTCAGAAAGTGTCTCGTATTTTCAAGGAGAAACGTTACATAGTGTTTGGTAGTCTGAAAACCTAAAACAATAGAATGAAAAATAAACATGACCGACATAAAGTGGTACAGATTTATAAACTTGACCTTGAATTTGAGTAATAAAAATTCTAAAGGGAAAGAAATTTGGAAAAGTTAGAAACTTAATATAGGAGAGGACTTAAGCTCTGATGTAAACGTTGAAGAAATAGGACGTAATGTGTTAATGTCACCTTAAATTCCTTTGCTAAATATATTATGAAAATAAAATTATTTCTTTACTAATACAATTTAGTTTTTCCTATTTATTTTTCCAATTTTTTGCTTGTATTTCCTCAAGAAATACAATATTTTTATTTTCATTTCAATTATATTGAAAGTTTATTTTGTTTTGCCAATAATGTGTCAAGTATTCAAAACTCCGTACTAATTTCCCAGTTAAGTGATTAAAGCTCTTCTCCAATCTAAAGATTTCGAAGTTGTTTCCGGTTTCAAGATAAATAGGCATAGCACGGAATCAAATGATAAATGTAATTACCAAATTGCACTGCGTTCATATTGCTTAATCCGTTTGTGAAGCACTAGTAATTGTTCGATTGGTTAAAATCTAATTGAACACCTCAATGTTTGTTAGATATTCGTATTACACGAAAAAAATGTTGGTTGTGAAATCAATTCAATGAACATCAGCAATTTGTATATTAGAAGTAACATTTTTATACAACTTCGGTAGATTCGTTTTATACGTATTAGTTACATTTTAGTCTACTTTTAGATTAAATACAAGTTTGGTTTGTGTAAAAGTAACGTTTAGCTATATTAACATCGTTATATATGATAAATCTAATCAAAAGGAAGCTAAAAAATATTGTCTTACCATATTTTATGAAGTATTCTACTGCAACTGAAGTTAACGAATGTAAGGTCTTCATTTCTCAAAAATATTTAAAGAAAACTTTTTGTGTTATGCATAATTTCTTTTGCATTCTCAATTTTGTTTTTATTGTTTTATGTTTTCTTTTAAATTTATTTTTCTGTTGTTTTTTTTTTCAGTTTATTGTGATTTGAAGAAATAACTAAGTATGTACATAAAGCCATTTTGTACTGAAGAAGCATCGGTATGAGTTCTGTACATAGTTTCATTTTGTTCCTCATTTTGTAAATAGCAGTCAATAAAAATTTAGATAATAAATATTTTTTTCTCCTTTTTTCCACATGTTTTCCAGAATTACATTTTCCTTAAATACAGTTCAAACAATAATAATAAAGAAATACATACTGATAATACTTTACTTTTAAAATAAATCCGATTTTCGAAATTGAATGAGAGTAATAATAAATTAGAGAGATGTAGATGGAATTGAAGATGGTATACCTAAAGCATATATTCGTTTAAAGAACAATTTTAAAAATTAACTTTTAATTTAAAATTGATATACCGTCATTTACCTATCAAAACATCGTAAGTCCAATTTCTTTGTTGTTTAAACATTGATTTGCTTAGAAACCTGCTTCCTTATTTTGAGAGTTCTTAAGTCCAAATCATTTATAGGCTAATTTTGGACCTCATAACTGGTCTACAGTTTGGTATCTAGTTTTTCATTGCTCCTAAAAGCTTTTGATTTAAAAACTAACGATATTTTGAAAGTAAAATGATGATATATTTTAGTATTACTCATTTATAAAAAAAAGTATAGCTTGGAGCTAATACAAAAAAACTAACACAAAAACATCTAAACAAGTTAATTTGTATTCTTGAAAATTCCAGAATATTTAAAGATGACATAAAATTTAATTTATTCGAAAGGAACATATTTATTAAATAGAAAATATAGAATGCACAATCAAACAACTACAGAGCAAATACATCATAAGGAAACTAACTTGCTTTACTTTTAAACTATCTGTGGCAAAAATATGACTCCGTATTTCTTATTCGAGTCATGGAAAATCATTTTTTCACCATAATTAAGTAGTCTGGAATACTTGATGATTAATATACACTGCCTGTCAATAATTCTTTTTCAACAAATATAAAGCTCCACATGAAAAGAGTAAATAATTTTTAATATACTGTGCAGTACTCTTTGTTTTATCATGAGTGATCTAATTAGCCCTTGTAAGGAAAATGACCTTTGAGTGAGGAACTAGACAGTAAATATGAATGAAAATTCTTTTATCCCTATCATATATAACTTACATTATTGAACATGGTATTTACATTAAAATAATAAAAGCATTAAAACCGAAGTTTCATCCTATTAGTTTTTAACTTCACAAAAATGAATAGAAATATGTAAATATATACTATTTCAAAATATGCTGTATTATTTTTGTCTTTTCTCACTTAACTGTTTGAAAATATATTAACAATTTGTTCGATGCACCAATAGGCGTTATTACAGAATTATTTTTATTCTGATTTATTATTTATTATAAGTAGCACACGAAAACGTTCAAAGAAAAACTATTAAAAGGAAACTCTAATCTTAATAGTGACTTCGTAATGGAATGAGTTCTAAAGGAATGTCACGCTTTTGTACTGGAAATAAATTAAATCAAAATGTTGAAGAATGTGTGAGAACAACAAACGGAGCTCGCATAAAAATTGGAAATTTCGCCATCTCAATTTCATTTAGTTTGATTGAATTATCCTTTGTTTGCCCTCTAAAGAAAATCACCAAGACAGAAATGCAGTTAATGTAAAGATCTGATTAAAGGACGTGTTTTCATTATTTTATTTCAAATCCCACTCTTTGGGAAAGTAAATTTACTAGGAAAGTAAATCAAGACGTTGCTTTGCATTTAGGCTATTTTCTATTAAAGTGATGGAGGTAAGACATCCCACACTTTCATGAATACTTAAGTCTTAATCAATGCTACTCTACGAAAACTGCTTTAGGCTAGAATAGAAATTATGATCAGCTACGAGGGAGAAAGTATAACAATGCTGCTTAAACTAAATGTGAAGAAAACGAATTAACCTCTGGGCTTTACGAGATATGCGAATAATAGTGTTGTTTTTACCCCACAACACACATAGTAACAACCACATATTTCTAAGGAATCATGGATTTTTTCAACCTTTTGAGAAAGATTCTATTCTACTTTTCTTAGAATAGAATCCTTTGGGAGGTTTGTTATTCCCTTCCTTGGTTGGAATTCAATCATTTGGAAATATTCTATTACTCATTTCCTTAGATTGGAATATTTGGAAATATTTTATTTGCCCCTTTCCTTAGAATATAATTGGAAAGATTTGTTTCTTCCTTTCCGTAGAAAATAATCCTTTGGAAAGTTTCTATTAGACAAGAAGATTAAAATTGGTTAGAAGTCATGTGCAGGTGAAAACTGCAGATTGCAAGATGGAATTATGCGTGTGAACCCCTCAGAGGGGGAGTGTTGCTTTTACCCCACAACATACTTAATGACTAAATAATCACACTTTTCTAAAGCCGTGGTCAAATAAGAAGCGCAAAGCGACACTTGAAGATGAATCAGATTTGTTGGCGCCAGCTGTGAAAACGATCTGATTGGTCTAAGCGTGTCGCTTTGCACATTGTGCTTGTTATTTGACCACGGATTAAAGAATCTATGGATTTTTTCACTTTTATAAAGATTGTACTATTATTTCTTTCTTTAGAATAGAATCATTTGGAAAGATTCTATTGCTGATTTTCCTAGAATAGAATTCCTTGGAAAGTTTCATTGCTCATTTCCAAAGAATAGAATCCTTTGGAGAGATTCTGTTGGTCACGAAGGTCAAAATTCGTTAGAAGTTATGCAGAAAACTGCAGGTTGCAAGGTGGAATCATGCGTTTGAACCTCTCAGAGGATTAATTGTAGATTCATAATCTAGATCGTAGATGTGTAACGAGTAGGTTTTGAAAATAATGTTAAGATAACGCTGCTTATCACATAAATTAAACTTTTTCATGCATTTTTAATAAAATATGTTTTGAATGAAAAATAGTGCATGAAAGGTAGCTTATGAATGAGAAATTATTATGATACGTAATAAATAGATACCATATCAAATTTAAACGACTGTCATCTTAAAATTTATTTGTCGTGACCAGAAACCAAACATTACTCGTATTATTCAAACAAATGGCTTTATTTGTTTACTGAAAAACAAAATATGGTTGCTTGTCCGTGATGTTTGCATGAAGCAGTTACTAGATACTTTATATTCTGGTGAAACCTTTTCAAATGGTTATATATATTTATGGGGAGGTACTCAACACTAACTATTACGGTACATTCTCTAGGGTGCTAACCTTGTCTATAAGTAATATCTACAATTTTTAAATTTCCTTTTGATTTCAATCAAGCTGTTAAGAAACATTCGTCTCCTCTTTGAAGATCATCTAATTGACAATTACTGAATCTGTTCATTGAAGGTAAAGTACATTTTATTCGAATGTTCTTCATATACCTTGTATGTAGACATGGTTGGGAAGAACTATCAGAACTATCATCCAAATACTTTTAATTTTTAGTTTACATTGGTTTAATCTGACATTTGATTTTACATACTATTTATTTTATTATCACCTGAATTCCTTCATTTGGTTTATTTTATTGTATTCATTTTTAAACGGATTACATCTGGTGAGCTTTAGTATTTCAATCTCAAGGCATTTTAAGACTTGAATTTACACTTTGAAGGATTGTTTTATTTTGTTGGATAGTGTTCTCGGGGAGAATCGTTTTTGAGTTTGGAACAATATGTCCCAATGTTACCAATTGTAAAACGAGAGTTAATTGGACCGATACTGGCATAATTCCGAACTTCATAATAAACATATATGCCTAAACCCCAGGTATTAGAATCTAGAACCAGTTTAAAGCAAAAATAGAAAATACGAGTGTTTGAAGTGAACTGGAGAGTATTATTGAAATTCTAGCAAAAATAATAGAGTTAATTCGAAAAGTTTTCTTATCTTTCAAAACATTTATATACGAACAACAAAAAATTCGGCAAAATGGACTTTTATTATCCACGTTACGTAATATTTTACTCCACGTTATGGAGTAAAATATTACGTAAGCTACTTATATTTTACGGCTCAATAAGTAGAAGGCGCTATAAAATTTGCGGTATTAAATAGATTTTGAACAAAATGGAGTAGCTCTCATTAATTAACGCCTATGTTATTTTTTTATTTCAATAGTTTTTGTATCACATTATGCGAAATTTTTTAGTCTTTCTGAGTAAGGGAAAGATTAGGGTGCCTTCTTAAAAAATTCCTTTGTGCTGCATTTAAAAACAACTTATAATGCGATTATTAATGATAAAATAGATTTATACAGTATTAAATGTAGGCCTATAGCGGTAAAAATCATAAATATCATCTACTTTCCAATAATCGTGTTTAGAAAGACAGAAAAGATAAAATCGAATAACTTAATCGATTAAAAGGAATTACAGCTTGCTGTACAAATGAACACTAGTGTGCTATTTTCTTTGTTAACCGCAAGATATTATAAGTCACCGTATTTCAGATGTTCTAGAAGAGGAAGATTTGGGGAGATAGTTTTACTCATTGCGTGGTATTATCCCTCTAACAACCTGTATCATGAAGTTGGAAAAACTATTTTAAGTATTAATACCTCTACACTGGATTTATTGATATTATATCATTCAAAGCTTGAGCGTATTTCTTTTTTTCTATTCCAGGTGTTTTTATATAACCGTTGGTAATTTTATACCTGTTTTGTATGCTCTGCATTGAAAAGAATAAAACTTAAGAGCATAATCTATCGTAAAAACAGAATTAAAGATAACAAAATAATATAAATGCCCCAATTGATATTTGAAACCAAAATTTATGCCGAATTGAAAATTACCGCCAAAGAACTTTTAATGCATTTCATTTAAAATTAATAATGTGTACATATAGGAGGATCATTAATTTACTGGGCGATACTTTGTAATCGAAACAACGTATTTGATTGGCAAAATCAATGAGTTGATATTAAGCAGTTAAAATGTTACATACGTATTACAAAGAACTGAATGATTCTGAAAAGCACAAATTACAGAATTACAAACAAAATTGCAAGCTAAAGAAGTCAAAACACGACGTTTGACTTAAAAATTAGAAAGAATACCAAATCATAATAAAATTATAAAAGTGTCAAACAGCAATGTAATAACAACAATGGTAGTTAGAAACCGTCGTACAGTTTGTTAAATGGGGCATTTTCGATTCCAGTCTTCACGTTGGTTTGGTATGGAAGTTTGGAGAGTGTTACGGGCTCAGGTGTTTATCTTGTCATCTGACCAAAGTTCAAAATTACGAATTGTCCTCGGATCCTTCCCTTCGGAATTGATTCCGGACAGTCGACAATAGCCCGTTCCAGTGCAACGTAAATTAAATATTCGCCTACCGATTCCATTTTATCGAGTGTACCTGAAATACATTTCATGCTATGCAAGAAATAGTTTTTAAAACTCATAAAAGGAACAGAATCTCAACAACTCCATAACCTTATGTGACTCCATTTGTAACTTGTTTCTGAAAAGGTAATGCATGTCAACCACTCGAAAAAATAGATACGATAAACACAACAACTCCTTATAACTAAAGGGACCGTCGTAGCTCAGTGGGTATGTTCACTGTTCTAGCAACCTTCGAGTTGCGGCAGCGCAGGTTCAATTCCTGTAGGGTGCATTCCTCTTTGGGTGTATTTCTCTCTTCTGTGTCTGTAAAACTTTCATTGGGTGTATGTCTATTACTTGATATTGTATATCTTGTGGCTGGCGCAGCATGGACAAAGTATGGCCCTTGCGCCATAAAACGTCAAAGCAACCTTATAACTAAAAACAAATATGTACATCTTATAAATACCACAAATACCAGATCTACCCGATCCAAAGGTATCAACATTTTCATTCATAGATTCTTTGTTCCTTTTCTTTCCTATATTAGCCAGCCTGTAGGTCTAGTAGTAAGCGTTCTCGTCCTTGATTCAAGAGACTCCGAGTTCGAATCCTGATTTATTGATGGATGTTTGTAGTGGTGCGGAATCCATTTATAAGCAGTAGATCTCGGTCCTATTCGTCCTGATATGAAAACCAATACCATAGAGTGAGAAATCAAACTTGTATTTTTGGACATTTACAATGAGGAAGTCTGTGTTTAGGATATTTCTCGATTAACATTCGTTATTGAACGAAGTCTAAGGGTTTAATATCATATTTTAGGTAATGGAAATTCACACAAGACTATACATTTCATTCTTTTTTTTAGTTCCAAGAATGACCTATAAAGCCTTCAAGTTTCTAGTAATACCTTTTGAAGATAACTGGAATATCCCTAGGGTTGATTTAAAACAACTAAGATCTTTGTCTTAATCTACAGCATCATAGAAGGACTAAATAGCTACAAGGAACAATTCTACAGTAGAAGATTAAATACGATAAATAATCATTATTTGATCTTTAGAGCTGGTGTTTTTAAACGTTTAAATTCTGTACATGGGATATTTAAAATAACTGGAGCAATGATGTCATAATTTAAAAGACAATACATTTTTCTTGCCCTTTGGAAGTTCTTTCTCATTATCATACCTATACATAACATTTTTTTTATCTAAATGAGATGAAAATTATCTTAGAATGTATATCAATGGTTTTAGATACCTCTAGTAATAAACAAAATGAAAAGTGTGAATATAAATGCATTCCAATTTAAAGCTTATCATTTCAATTCACGTGGAAGTTTTGTTAAATTTGTTAATTTGGATATAGTTTATTTAAAGTAAGAACCTTGGTATCTAAGTAATTTCCATTTTAATATTATGTCCTTCGATGGGCAATTCAGTTTGAATTTTCTAAGCTCAAAATCTGTACCACCCCAATCAAACCGAGGGATATAAATGATGAGAGAAGTTTTATTTGAAGTTGGTCGAAAGTTGCGAAAAAGGAAGTTCGTTCTAAGCGAAACATACAGCTGGAAACCTTCTTTTAGAAATTGAAATAAAACTGTAAAGATCTTTTGTGGTTGGAGATAAAGAGATCTTCCCGCTCAGAATAGGAATCGGTTTGCATTCATTAAAAATAGAAACTAATCCTTTCATTTGGGATTCTTTTACTCTCTAAATCCCTCCCCATTGTCTTTGCCTGGGAAAGAAATTGAATCTACTGTGCCAAAGTTTTCAAATAGAAGTGCAATTTCAAAAGGGTTTTCCAAAGTGTTTAAATTTATCTGTTACCAAGAGTGAAGAGTAATCTTTTTCCAGTTTCCAACTGCATGGTTTCAATAAATAATACTAAGTGAAAACACACGAAATAAAGAAATAAAGCAGCGTTTGAGAAATAAAGAGAAAATATGAACCTTAAAACTTTAACAATTGTTAAACGCTTTCTTAGCAAAAAATAGGGGGAACCGTTTTAAGATATGGTAAAATATCGACTGATAAATTCTTGAAGAAACTCCAAGAATAAGTATAATGCATTTGGAAAAATAGTCGTTTAATGAAATTATTATGCATTTAGAGACCTTTTAGAAGAACTTGAATAACATATCTCCTCTGATTTAAGCATTTTATTGAATTTCAATTTTCAGTCTATATTTGTACATTCTCATTACACACTCTACTGCTAAAAAGATAAAGTGAAAATATCTGTGAATGTAGTTGAAATAATTTTTGCATTTGGTATATGGGGATAGAATCAAAATTTGAATTTAAAAGTGGAGTAGTTAAACTGATGGGAATATATATGGGAATATATAAACAATGGGAATATATAAACAAAAAGGTATCCAGGAATTTAAACACAAGAACACCAAGAAAACTTCGAAAAAATGAAGTGTTGTTGGATGAGCGGTGTGCGTGATTTCTGCGTGTGCGCGGCAATTAGTTGCCGCCCCAATCAAATTCCTGGACATCTTTTTGTTTTGTAATATTGAATTATATTGCTATCCATGTTTGTCTGCAGCTTCAGCGCGCATGCATGAACAGTTCTGCTTTCTGTTCTGTCTTTTGTGTTCGGCTTTCCAGCCATTTGACTTTTTTTACCTTTGGCATTTTACTGGTCTGCATTTCTGCTGCTTTGGGTTTTAATGTTCTGTATTTTTGAATGATTGATTGTTTATTATATACACTGGCGTGCAAAACTTAAGCAACGACGTAATTTTTAAGCAGACAGCCATGAAATTGTAGAAAAGGGCTTGTTGGCGATCAGTACAATGAACACCCAATTCAGTAGAAAGGTGATTCATATGCAAATATCAGGAACAGGACGTTACAGGTGACGTGAGGGCACTCAAAACATGTGCAGTCAGAGCGCACAGTGCAAGACTACAATAAAAAGCAGAATGAAAGGAGCTATTAAAGGCATTCTCTGCAAGTTCAAGTGATTTCGTACGTGCAATATGTCTAGAAGAAACCATCTGGACGACTTTACACGTGGGAGAATGATCGGCAAGCTTGGGGAGGGGCGTAATGTGACGAGTGTAGCACAAGAGTTAGGAATCGACAAAAGTATCGTTTCACGATCTTGGAAAGCCTTTCAAACCACAGATACAGCTGTAAGAAAGGTTGGTGGTGGTCGGACAAGAAGAACAACGCCAATGGATGACCGATATATCGTCCTGAGGCGAAAAGAGATTGATACCAGTCAGTGGCCAACCTGGCTTAGCAGCTGCGTACGGCAACGGGACGACAAGTGTCGCGGTTTACTGTGGCCAGACGTCTTCATAAAGGTGTCCTATTCGCCCGCCGTCCTGAACGCTGCATCCCATTGACAGCTGCCCATCGGCGGCGCCGTTTGGATTGGTGTAAGGAACACAAAGACTGGACATCTCATCAATGGTCACGTCCTCTTTACAGATGAGAGTCGTTTCATCTGTAAAGAGGGCGATTCTCAACGCCAGTTGATATGGAGAGAGGTAGGGACACGGTTTTATCCCACGACATCAGGGAAAGAGACCGTTACGGTGGTCCTGGCGTGCTCGTCTTGGGAGGCATCATGATGAACGGGCGGACTGAGCTCCAAATTTTCGACAGACGTACTGTTACTGGAGATCGCTATTGTTAGCAAGTGATCCTCCCCCACGTACGTCTGTTCCGAGGTGCCATTGGTGCAGACTTCGTTTTTATGGACCATAACGCCAGGCCACATCGGACTCTTGCTGTTGAGGAGCTGCTAGAAAGTGAAGATATCACTAGAATGGATTGGCCAGCGTACTCCCCTGATTTAAATCCCATAGAACATGTGTGGGATGCTTTGGGGAGACGTCTTTCGGCACGATTATATCCGCCGGAGAACACCCAAAAACTGAAACAGGTGCTCATCGAGGAATGGGCCTTCTTACCTTAACAACTGTTGGATAATCTGGTGTTGAGTATGGAGAGACGGTGCCAAGCAACCATTGCAGTTAATAGAGGTCATATCCCTTACTAAGGGGCATCTGTTTGTTGTTCTCCCTCTTGGGCAGACAATCATTTGTACCAACGCTACTCTTTCGATAAAGCCTTTTTTGTTTGATTCCATACTGTATGCGTTCTACTCATTTTTGCGCTAGTGTGCTTTCTTCATCCGTTAAGTACAAAATACGGTCTCTGTATTCTGAATTACATCTCTCCCAGGTGATTTCTTGCGGAGTTACGGAAAAAAACAGTCGTTGCTTAAGTTTTGCACACCAGTGTGTGTGTATTTATATATATATATATATAGTTTTACAAAATAGTTTTTACAAAATAAGAGGGGTGATAGTACTCATCCAGACGAGCAGTAATTGCCATGGAACATAGGGTCGCATTCCACTCTGAGAGGCAGAAAAGAGTAAAATTAGAATTTCAATATGAACTTACAACAGTGTTGGGAAAGCGAATGAACGATACCAAAAGTTGCACAATCTGATTTATTGATCAGAGAAAAACTCACAGCAAGTGCTCAAAGTGGCGGCCACGCGTGTCGTTGCACAGTTCACACCGGCGAAGGAATGACTGGCGTACCCTCTCGAAGATTCCTGGTGTTGTGTTAATTTAGTTTGCGGTAACACCGATTCTTGCTACAAGATCTTCAGCCGAGTCCACAGGCGTCTGGTAAACAAAAGATTTCATGTGCCCCCAGAAGTAAAAGTCCAGTGGGTTGAGGTTCGGTGAGCGAGGAGGCCAAGCCACAGGTCCGCCACGTGCGATCCATCGTGCGGAATATGTGGTATTCAAGAAGTACCGGACCGTGCTGGAAAAGTGTGCTGGGGCTCCATCGTGCATCAACCACATGTCTCTCTGCCTCTCTTTTCTCCCTCTCAGAGTGGAATGTTCCATGTAGCGACCCTATGTTCCATGGTAATTATTGCTCGTCTGGATGGGTACTATCACCCCTTTTATTTTGTAAAAACAATTTAGACTCACCCTGTATATATTTTGTAATATATGTATATATATTACAAAACAAGACAAAGAGAAATTTAGGAATTTAAACTTTAAGAATACCAAGAAATTTTCGAAACAAATGATGTGTTGATGGATCAGGGCGTCATTGGGTAGGAGACTGACCCAGTCAACACAATATGGTGTTTTCTGCGTGTGGGCAGCAGTAACCCACACACCTCCAAAAACCATAAGCAGAAAGGCAAAATTAGAAATTCAAAACCGGGGATATCCAAAGACACACACTAAGACAAGTACAATACAAAACTGTAGAAGAGAATACAAACTTACCCACATTAATAAACCTCAGCTCGACAACCTGCCGCAACCTACATGAGGACCGCCAGCAAATGCCATTCATAGCGCCCAAAAATCATATACATCCCAATTGAGAATTCGAAACTGAAATTCCGATTCCGACTCGGAATTCCGAATCGATTTATCGGAACCGGAAACCGAAAAGATAGTGTTTAAATCCAGTCTTTTAATAAATTAACAGTCCTATTATAATTAGTATATCAAATAGAATAGATAGTCAACAGATTCGGAATTCCGAGTTGGAATCGGGGAAAAATATAAATGCTTTGTATCTCATTTAAAAACAAAAGCGTTTCCCAAAATTATCATAAAATGATTAAAAGTGCTTTTAAAACTAATTAAACCATTACTTATCTTAATTACAGTTATTGAACGAAAAACATCAAATTGAAAATCCAGGAATGCATCTTGAAACAGATTTTAAAAAAGCTTCGAACCAAAAGTAATGAATGTATCTGTTTTTTCAAAACAAAATAGATTTTTGGAAGATAACGGACACAAATTTAAAGAAGCAAACGATCAAAACAATATCAAGGTTTATTAGCTACCAGTCATATTTAAAAGGTCTTGTTCTGTATATTTTATTTAGAATGTTTTGTTCTTTTTATCGTCTGTCCCAAATATTCAGAATTTGTTATATATTTCGTAAAGAAAAAAATAAGGCTAAAATGAATAAAGTATTAGAATTTAAATTCCATAAAAATAATTTTTGGAAAAATAATTGATTTTTCAGCAGTACTGGTAAAACAATTTAAGTAATTGCAATGTTTAATATGCATTCCAGCTTCTCCAAAACTACCAAATTATGGTTGATTTAGGTAGAGTTACTCAGATATTTTAGCATAAAACTTGCCTAAATATGTAAGCAAAGGAATTTAATATAACGTATTCACTAAACTAAAATATGATTTATCAAATAAATAATCTTTCATTAAAATATGTTGAACACGTTTTATGTGATTCTTGTACAAACACACATAAACAAAATCAGACATAGAGCAGGAAGAAAGACAGACTAACGCAACTAAGTTCAGTCACTAAATAAATGTAAATGCTCGCAGTATGCAAAGTTTCATGAAAATATATTCAGCAGCCATTCGGAAGTAGTACGGGCACGCATAAATTAATAAAACAGACACCAAACGCGCAAGAGACGGATTTAGCATCAGAAGGGCCAAACACTTTATTTCTTTCATTGACAACTGAATATTGAAGTCCTTTTATATTATACCATAGCTCCTGTGACGAAATCCTGAATCAATTATCTCTTATAAAATTTCTAAAAACCTTTCGAGAGATCGCGAAACAATGAATGATATAAACGCTAAGACCATTTCCAAGAGATAAAGTCATTCCAGGAATTGTTTCCTAGGGTATGTTTATAAAGACTCGGGCTTCTCTTTAACATCTCCCCCTCTAAGCCAGCTTATGCGCGTGGTATTAAGTTCTGTCTCTTCGTAGATAATTAGAAGAGCTGTCAAAACTCTACCGATGAGGGATTTTCACGATGAAAAGGGAACGTTAAATGTTAAAAGTGATGTGGAGCCACCAATAAAAATGCATGCAGTGACCTAAGTATTACCTCCTCTGTTCTAAAGTGGTGGATTAAATTGAAATAGGCTTATATACTTTAGTTTATCCTTTTCTATTCTCTCAAATAGAAAGGTGAGTTCACTTTGTAGCTCTTATTTCAATGATTGTGCCAAAACATCCCTCCTTAAAATCCTGTGGGTTAAATTTTTATTTGTCAACTCAGAACTCGTATTATTCAGATATATTTTTAATTATTGAATTTGAAAGAGGACAAATACACTTCAAAGTCATTTTGCTATAAGTTGGTTGCTTTCGGGCTTTATGGCGGAAGGACCATATTTGTCGAATCCATTATATAATAAGATATATATTTTGCATATTTCTCTTACTGTAATGATTGTACCAAAACAGTCCTCAAATCATCTAATTAAATTTTCTATTCGTCAACTCTGTATTCAGATATATTTTAATTCCTTGAATTTGCAAGAGGACAAATACATTTTAGATTCATTATACAGTAAGATACCTATTACTGTAATGATTGCACCAAAACATTCTTTAAATCGTATGGATTAAATTTGTATTTGTCAACTCAGTATTATTCAGATATATATTTTTTTAATTCTTGAATCTACAAGAGGACAAATACATTTTAGATTCGCAATAGGATATTTCTGTATCAAGGATGAAATGCAGTCACCGAAACAAAGATACTTTCTTCGAAAACGTATCTGATTGTTATTGATAGTTATTGTGAATCATTACTTTCGCAATACTAGTAAGTCTTGTATCTATTACCAACTACTCTTATCTTTTACCTTTTACGATGCTTTTACTCAGAAAGTTCTTTTTATGATATTTCTGGGGATCATAGAAAACACTATTAATTTCCTAAGAGTCTATTGACTAAGGAATCTAGGTATCAATTAAATTACGAAAATAATTTTTCGTTTTCTAGAAAAACTCATATTTTATCTTACAGTTATTGTTTTTTCTTAATAAATATATCATTATTACATTTCTTAACAAATGTATCATTATATTATTCATTACTTGACCTTGTGAGGGACCTTTAAAATTCGTGGTCATTCAGTTTGGTCTTTAACCCTGAATTTCGAAAAAAAGCGTGTTTTTTTCTAAAGCATTTATTGTTCTATTTTTAATGTTTCATATATTGTTTTACAGCAAATGCATTATGCAGTGTATTATTAGAAAGGATATACATTTATCTACACAATAGGACCTATTTCATCTGGATTGAACAATTGAGTCTATTCATAGCTTTTACTTGCATTATTACATTTCCTTCGAATACATTTCCTATGAACCAACGCGTGGCACACCTCGAAACTTTTAGAAAGCAAATAAAGGTTTCGTACCTTTAACATATTTAACATAACATATATAATGAAAAATACATTTTTGTAATTCAAGACCAAAGGTCAAATTGAGCGGCCTCAAAATGGAAAAGGTCATTCACAATGGTATGTAACTTGTCATCAGAAAGGTTATACTTATCTAATTAATAATTTCTATGTAGCCTGATCGGACAATTAGGTCAAACGATACAGGTCTTTATGGATACTTATTTTATCATTCCATTTACTTCGAATATTTTTTTATGAAACTTTCAGAAATAAATTATTAATAACGTACCTTTAGCAATTCTTTTTGAGAAAAAAACTTTTTTGTAATTCAAGATCAAAGGTCAAATTGAATGACCTTGAAACTAGAAAGGTCACTCTGAAAGTCCTGTTAAATATCATTAGAAAGGTTCTAAACATATCTACAAATAAGCCCTGATAATTTAGTCCTAGCACCTAGATACAGAGATACGGGCAAGTTAAAGATTCTAGTATCAAGAAAAATTCCTCATATTTAAGTTTAATATAAATAAACTATTGCACATGACTTATATATATATATATATATATATATATATATATATATATATATATATATATATATATATATATATATATATATATATATATATATATACATGGGAACATGTTCATGGGAAATTCAGAGATGGTCGGGTTGAAATTACCTCTTTTATATGCGTTTTAACATAAAATGACCCATGCTTATTGGTTTGACAAGATATGTCACTTAAAATATCAGAAATCTCTATATACATATTTAATGTGAGTTATAAAATAATTCTAATATATATTTTAATAATAATTTTATTTTGGTTTTAAACTTAAACTTAAAAGTATAGATTCCATACGTATTTAATACGTTTAAAATTAATACTTTGCTATACTTATTCCTGTTTGTAAATGAAACAAACAGATTATAAATACAGTATTGAATAACGCTTTGGGGATTTTATATAATTGTGTTTTATTTTTAAATTAACACACACTTATATAAAGATCTCAAAAATGCTTCAGCTCTTTATTTAAAGAAACGTTGAATGCTGGAAGAGTTTTATGCAAAAGTAACAAAAGAACAGAGAATTTTAATAAAATGAAATTCAATTAAAGTCGAGATAAGTTTACGTTTTAAAAAATTTTGTCTAAAGCTCTTCCAATTTCTATTTTAACACCTTTTTCTTTTAAGACAATATGTTTCGGAATTCCTTATTTTATAAAATTAAGTTTTCAAAAAGCATTTGGAAAACGCTCTTTTTGTGTGTTTCTTTCTATATTACAAACACTTCAGAAAAAATAGTTCAACATGTATTCTGGAAAATGATTCGGGCCTTTATTAATTACATTCATTAAAACTTAAAGACAATAATTTGAATTTGAGTTACGGGGTTAAATATCTCTAACAAAACAAATTTTAAGAGGAATTTCTTCTATAAAGCTATTTTGTTAATAAATTAATTGAATTTTTAATTCACGAGAAATATACAAAGCCATTTTTAATTTTAAAAGTAAATGAAAAATCATTGAAATTGAATTTAAGAACTTATCTAACTTACGTAAATTTGATTTGTTACATAATCCATCAATTTAAACCACACTCAATTATAACAACTTTATAAGGGAATTCTACTTTTCAAGTTTTATAATATGATTGAAATTCTGTATCAATTGTTGGCCAACTAAGTTCTTGAAACATTTTGAAAACCATCTTTGAACAAACAACTTTCAGGAATACAGGCACTTCATTTAAAATGGTATTTATTTTCAATGGTATTCTATCAAAGATATTTATTCATCATTACTATGCAAAACTTCTGTTCCATATTTGATAACCTTCTGATGTTATACACTAATATAAATTCACGTATGTAAAAACAGAAAATGTCTGAAAACCTACATAACCTTTGTTGTAAATTTAATATTCATTGTGAATTCAATTAAAAAATTATTTTAAATGCATTTTACTAAATAAATTCTATAGCAAAAAAAGTGGCAATAGTATTCTGCTTTTAGTTCTTAATCTACAAAAAAACATCTTTTGACCAATCACAAGTTCACATTTAGTTTCCGTCGTGTTTACTCACCACTAAACAGTAGTAGTGTCTCACATTTAACCCTCCAAGTGATTTCGAGGAGATATCTCGTCCATCACGATCTGGCCAATTTTGCTAATAACGAGATATCTCGTCATCAAGATATTGTCAACCTTGATGAAGAGATCAATATCTGGCCAGTTTTTACTATACTGACGAGATATCTCGTGCATCAAGATCTGATCTCTTTTCTTCTATTGACGGGATGTCTCTTCTAGAGAAACACCAGGAGGGTTTTAAAAGGTTCATCGGTACAATGATATGAAATTAGTTAAACGGATTAAATCTATAATATTTTATATTAGTAACATACCCTAAATCTTTAGAACCATCTTTGTTAGATAACTAGACACAATCATAGCGTCATAACAAAACTTTAAGCTCTTTATACTGAGTTTTCTGAACTCGAAGCCAGGAGTATTTTGAACATGTGACAGAAATTTCCCAAGAAACAACACTCGCAACATTACATACAAGTTAAACCCGTTAAAGCCCTCCCTTAGACCAGTCACACGTCCAGCAACAAAGACCCCATTGTCTGCTCCAGTGTTTGTACTTGAGCATTGTTGTTCCATAACACAGGCGACCTCCCAGGCGCAAGTGAAGTGAAGAACGACTTTTGAAGAGAAGGCCCAAGGACCACCCCAAAAAGGGAAGCAGACGCCATAGCTTAACAAACCCTTCCACCACTTGGCTTGTGCGGAATAATCGATACCTTCAGGAGCCTGACCGTATCGATTGCCCTTTGCTCCGCATCGCGGCCGGGTCCCACCCCCTTAGTCTTAGCGTGACACGGACTTATTACATGCTGGCTCTGTCGAAGGGTTACACCGTGTCCCGTTCGTCGATAGTTGGGCTCTCGCAAGACTTCTGGCCGCGGGGCAGAGAACTTGTTTTCAGAAACAGCTCTCACTGTCCTATTGATTGGATGTAATCCTGGATTCAAAATGTACGACTTCGTGTCAAACTCTGTTTTGGGGCTTTGAATGGGATGGGAGGTAGATCAAGAACTGAAAAATGCTGACGAATGTATTCTCGTTACAAAAGAGGTGCGATTTGGGTATTAAAGGGTCAAAATTATAAAAGTTACTATTCAGACTGCAAAAAAAGTAATAAATTAAAAATAACTGTAGAGTGACAAGTCAAACCACAGGACAAAGTACAACACTCAATAATCTCTAATTACGAAATTCAATAGTTACTAAAGAGGGACATATTATTGTGTTCGACTTTGTAGAAGAGATATTTCCAGAAACAGCTTTCACTGTCCAATAGGTTGGATCACATCCTAGATAAAATATATGGCTTCATGTTCAACACTATGAATGTGGCTTTGAATGAGATGGAATGTAGATCAAGAGCTACGAAACGTGTCGAATGTATTTTTATTACAAAAGAGGTGCAATATGAGTATCGAATGGTCAAAATTAAAGTTACTGTTCAGAAACACAAGAAAAATATAAGCAACCCTAAGGCGGTAAGCCAAACCACGAGAAAAACTTACAAAATTCAATTAATATCTTACTATAAAATTCAATTAATTCATTGTTGCCTTCAATTTCGCAGTTATTTTCAGACTCGGATCTCACTGGCCTATTAATTGGATCAAATCCCGGAATCAAAATGCAAGGCTTCATGTTCAACTCTGTTTTGTGGCTTGGAGTGGGATTGGAAGTAGATCAAACACTACAAAATGCTGACTTGAATGTATTTTTGTTCGAAAAGAGATGAAATTTGATAACTGAATGGTCAAAATTAAAAAAGTTACTGTTCAAACAAGAAAATATAAATGATAGTAAACAGACAAGTCAAACCACAGGAAAAACTTACAATATTCAATAATATCAAACTACAAAATTTAATGGCATCTTAAGTATGACGTATGACTTCTCATTGTTGTACTGAACTTGGAAGAATTATTTTCAGAAAAAGAACTCGCTGTCCCATAGATTAGATAAAATCCGAAATTCAAATATAGGATTACAGGTTTCACTCAGCTGCGTTACCTTAAAAGTGACTGAAATATACCAAAGTGTACAGAATGATGCCAGTTGAATGCATTATTGTTACAGAAAAGGTGCAAAGAGAGTACTACAAACGCAAAATATAAAATCACTAAACAAAAACACGATTCGATGTTAAGTATCTTAATGCAGACTTCATGTTTTTGTGTCTAACAAATCCTAAAATTATTTTTAAATTTTCTGTTAAAATTGGAACATCTAAAAGTAACTGCAAGTCTTAGAAATTTCACTTTAATTTTTCATATATATATATATATATATATGAAATTGACTCCTGCTTTACTCCCCTTGGCAAAGTAAGTGGGCTCACTCATTTCACATTTAAGCATTTTATCTTGTTTCTCGGAAAATCTATTCTTAAGGTAGTTTTACTAATTTTATGTATACATAGATATAGAAAAATCTATTCTTACGGTAGACAAAAATGAATGTTTACTTTATATTTTATGAGGGTTTATGGTTCGATTCATGTTTTAAACCTTGTGAAATCATTTTGGAAAAAGCATTTTTTCAAAATTTGGAAACTTAGATTAAATTATTGTAATAGCCTCAACCTTTTATGATCCTTTACATAGACATTTTCATAGTTAAATTAATTTTTATAATAAAATACATTATACATTTATGAATTTTTACTAATCAAGTATTCTAGTGTTTTCATCAAAACGAAATTTTGCCTTCTAAGTAACATAAATTTATGTACATCTGGTTCTTTTAATACAGCTAGTTTTTACATTTATTAAAAAAATAAATTCAACCTTGCATATTTAGACACGCATTAGATTTATTAGATATTTAGACACATTTATTGTATAGCCTCGTATATATGTGATGTTATATCCGTGGAAATGAATTATAATTAAAGATCAAAGAAATTTGTCAAATTGTATAAATTAAAAAAATTAATATAGGGAAAATAATTAAGTGCTACAATTTTGTTTCAATGCAACTGTTCGTTTAAATATAATTATGAATAGTTTTTCACTAAATTTTCTGGGTTTTATAATTTATTATAATTGGTTTTATTCATAATACCAATTATGGTCTTATTTTCTTCCACAATTGTGAATCTTTATTTTCATTAAAATTTCACGTTCAAGAAGTTATATTTCATAAAAAGGAATAAAAGAACCTAATATAGCTTAACAGATAATAGTGGATGTTTTCTGTGTTCAATCATTGCGTTGTTTTATGTACCTCCAAATTCATTACAACTTTTCATTTTTAGAGATATCTCTCTCATGAATAGTCGGAACCTTTATAGTTTATGACAGTTAAAAATAATATGTTTAATTAGAATTATTTAACATTTAAATTGAATTGGTAAAAAGAAATAATGAAAATATAAAAGTATGCATTTTTTATGTTGTACGCAACGTTTACTGAAACTAAAATTCGCTGTACGATTCGATCAGTCAAATTTAACAGCAACCTAATACTTTTAACTTTTAAAAATAAGACATTAATGCAACAATTATTTTAATTACCCTCTTTTTCGTGAAAATATGTTTGTGGTTTGAAAACAACAACAGTTTAAACTAAAAGAACTTTAAAAAATTATTTTTATATCTAGGACTAAAATTTAATGTTGACAGAATATTCAAAACTGAATTTAGATTATTTTATTTACAAGAAATATATACTCTGAAAATTCCTTTTCACCAAAATATTTTATGCGAAAGAAATGGCTCGCGAATTTAAAAAAAGTTTAAATTGATAGATTTCAAATACAATCGTAATTTACTGCTTAAGCATTTCCACAGGTTAACATACAACTCTATCGGATAACTAATTAAGGCAGTTAAAAAAATTATTTTAAATAAATAAAATAGATTAAATGTGTAAGTAATTTTCTTTCTTAACGTATTATAAAATATATTATATGATTTATAATGTAATGTACATAATTGCATGTAATTTTAATATTTGTTCCATTTAATTCAAGCACCATGCTATTTTTAAATACTTTTCAAACTCAATACTTTAATCATTACAATTTACACGAAGCCAAAGAAAACGCAATATGTGGTTTCACAATTGTCTCTTTTTTCACATGCATGAATTTGCAGAAATAGTTTTTGATGCTTTACAGATTTAATTATAAATATAAAATAACTGTATTCAAACTATTTACAATATTGTATTTTCTTTTTTAATTCATTGTGGTAGCTGTTTTTCTAGTTTTTATGCATTTTTGGATACTCTAAGTGTAACTTTTAATTTCATAAGAATTTGTTGGGCCACTTTCATGAATCTGTAAGTCATCAATAGCTGGCTCTGATAAGAATGAAATGTCATATAATTCCTAAACGACCTGAATGTTTAAAGAGTTTGTGAAAGGAATAACTTGGAAATTGTTTCAGACCATTCTTCAAAAATAATATTCATGAATATCCTTGGAATATTTTTACCAAGCTTATTAAATGTAAAATGAGCACAAGAATCAGCTAATTAATGCATTTCTTTATAGTATAACAATAATCCTCAGAAGAAATAAAATAAAAAATGTGTTCATTACACCTTAAAAATCATTATCAAAAGTAAACCATAGATATCCTCTTTCTACCAACCTAAAGTACACCCAAGTTGTCATGAACACAGTTGTCAGAATGAGCTTCTCTTGAATTCTATTTTTACTGCTGTCATCTGTCAATAAAGATATTAAGTGTCGGAAGTTTGAAACCATAATCTAAGTAAAAAATGCTTATTAATGTTTAAATGTATAATAACGACTGCAAACAAAAAACAGTGGTCTAGGAACATAAAAAGATGTTCTCAAAAATATCCGAACCCTCAAGTGCCATAAAGTGAAAAAAGCCTAAAACTGCTGCAAACACGATTGATTGTAATGCAAATGTCATCAAAGTCCGTGTCCTGTTCATTACATGTTTGTTTCAGATTTGAGTTTGATTAAAATAATGAAAACATGATCTAATACCTACAATATTTAGTGTCCTAAATATCAAATCTAGTAATTAACTTACATTAAACATGGCTTATCCACCAGATTTCGCCTTAATCCATAGGAAAACAATTGCAAGATCAGGCTTCCACTTGATCACGGTTCGATCAACATATCCTAACGCAAACAAAGCACGAGTCCCTGCATTGTTTGGTCAACTATTGAGAGTATCTTGAAATTCTTGATGGAAATCAGGCCTTCCGGCCCAAGAGACTGGATACTGGCATCATGTATCCATCTAAAATTCTATTGGCCATAACTACGTCAAAATGTCTAAGGAGAGGATCCTCTGGAAAGCTGTTAATAGTCTCCATCAATATTACCTTCCGTACGTCAGAAGAGGCATTAAAGCTTTATGGGGTTCGCGGGCGGATTACGGCGCTTTTAAAACTAAGGATCTGAGAGGCTTTAGAGAATAAGCTGGTAATTGATAGCAGACTTCTGTTTTTGGAAAATGTGCCCCGTCAATGACCGACACTCTTTCATCTGCATCGGGGAAACTTTACGAGGGCACACTTAATGTGCTTCCTGCTCAGAAAGTTGTCGAGTAAAAAATTTTACTTTGGAAGAGAATCGATTGGATTTTTCTTCCGTCGCTGTTCGAAGGAAATTTGTGCGCGAGGAAATCGAAGCATTCTTTTGGAAATTACTGCATCTAGATCAATGTGTAGTATTTTCCTTAAATTGTAATGATTTTATTACTCGCTGCTTATCGTAATATTGGATCTAATCTTTTACTTATATTTTGTTGAATGTTTAATTAATTTATAATTAACGTTTTAATATTCACTTAATTACTTTGTAGTTCTTAAAGTGGGATTCTAATCAGAGTTAATTTACTTTGATTTGAAAGTGAAATGTTTAACATGAAAATACCTGTCTTATGTTTAAAAAAATGTGTTGTATGATAGTGTACATATAGTGATTTACCCCATTAATGGCCGACACTTTTCATCTGCATTGGAGTGATTTTATGGGGGCACACTTGATGTGCTTCTTGCTCAGGAAGTTGTCGAGTAAAACATTTTACCTTTGGGAGATAATCGATTGGTTTCCTGCCATTTCTGTTGTTTGAGTGAAAATTGTACTCTAGGAAATCGAAGCATTCTTTTGCAAATTACTGCATTTAGATCTGTGTAGCATTGTATTTAAAATAAACTTGAATCACTTACTTTTTGAAGTCCAAAGCGTCATAGACACTTTTAATCCGCATTAGAGTATAGAGAGAAATAGTTTAACTTTATAGAAAGGAATTAAGGACATAGAAAGAAAAAATAAGACTCATTGTTGGAGCGCACACAATTAGTTTAATTTTATTTAATTTATTTCGTTAAAATCGTCTGCACATACTTTTATGATTAGGCTTAGCGAATGAGCTTGAAACAGAACATCAGTTCTGCTTCCGTTTGCACACAGCGAATGAGCTTGAATCAGAACATGATTTCGGCTTCATATCTGAAAGATCTTTTCCTGTTCGGGTTCTGGCAATAGGTTGTTAAAAAAGGAACAGCGTTGATTTTGTTCAGGGGAAATATTTGATTCGTTCTCGGCTCCTCGATAATGCTCACGCCACTCTCCTTGGATGCAGCTAAAAGGACTTCTGTTTTGACAGTCGTGCACGGCACATGTATGACTTTTAAGTAACTTTATTAATTCCTTGTTATTGTTTACTTGAGTTTACCTTTCTCCCACCCACCAAAACTCATCATCCTGAAAATTTAAAGGTAATGCTTACATAATAGGTTTATTGTGTGAGATTTAGTTTATTTTAATTAAAAATTTTGTAAGGATATTCAAATTGTTGGGGATAAAAAGAAAAGTGGAGATCCGAATCAGAGTCGCTGTCAATGAAATCAGTGAGGCTACTAACACAGCTTTAGAGTACTTGTACTGGGAAGCATCAACTCAAGCATCAGTTGACACGAGAAGCGGCTTTATGCTTCTAGTACCTGGGTGCGTCGATTGTTATCCTGAACCAGTGTGATATATCGAATCTTAAAACACCAGCTTTCAAAATATTTTCCTCTGAAATATGAAACATACCTGAATTAACACTTAAATTGTATTGTTCCTTCAAATATAATACTTTTATTACACACTGTTTACTATAGTATTGGATTCAAATTTAACTGTGTACTTATATTTTTGTAAATTTTTAATTACTTTCTTTCCAAACGTAATGATTTTACTATACACAGCTTGCCATTGTATTGGATCCAATCTTATACTTAGAATTTTTTATGAAACGTTTCAATTCATTTAAAAATATTAACGTTTTAATAGTCTCTGGTAAGAATTCATTTTACTTTGTGTAGGTTAATTAAATTTACTTTGTGACTGGAAATTAAAATTGTTGACATTAAAATGTATGTCGTATGTTTATAAAATTTGTATGACAGTGAGTACATGTAGTGATTTTATTACACTTTAACCCTAATGTTTATTCCAATATTTTATTTATTTTTAAATAATCTTAACCCTTCAAGTTGTTTCGAAGAGATTTCTCGTTTATCAAAATATTGGCTATATTTTTTATGATAAAGAGATTATGATCTGGTCAGTTTTCTTTTAATGACTAGATATCTCATTTATCAAGATCTGGTCAGTTTTGCTAATGAGATACCTCCTTGACACTACTCACAGGAGGGTTAATGTTTTACTATTTACAGGTTACTAGTTTCGTTAAAATTTGAGTGTAAAATATTTTCATGTAGTGAAAAAGATTTTGGTATATTATTCACTTTGAAAATAATTGATACGTCTAACATTATACATGATTTGAACAATTATACCAACATGCATTCATTTTAAAAAACAATATAATTACAGCAAGAACTCTTTTAACGTATTTCAGCACGTTAAAATTACCAAATGGACCATAATACACTGTATATTCTAATAATAAGCACACTCAGAAAGGTGTTCGAAAAATTCAATACTTGTACTGTCTTAATAGTGTTAACATTAATAAGTGGACCATTTTTACTCACAGATAGGGTTAATAGAGATTAAATTCATACTTTATTAAGCCGCACGAATCTAATAGCACTCTCTCTCTATCCGAAAACCTATTTAACGGTAGTAAGATAGTCTTCGTGTTAATAGTTTTAAGGGGAGTAATAAGAACAATTTATTTTTTTAAATATATTCCTTATTATTTTAGCTATGATACATAAAATCAAATTATGTTTAATTTATCGTCGTCTTACAAGCGAAATAAACTAAATCAAAAATCATAGTTTTAAGAAAACAAAGGGATAAATGTCCTTTAACTTCAGTCACTGTGTGTTTCAAGTAGAAATCTGATCTTTATACAAAGAAAAAATAATTTAATGAACTTCACAAATCCAAAGATCATGGCATTCTAGCTTCGAAAAACTAAAAACATTTCTCGTAATTTTAACTTGGTGTGTTTAACTAGCAAGCCGACGAAATATTTTTATAATTTAGGACTGCTCAAATGAAAGAAATTATTGAAAATTAGTGTCTACCAAGATAATAATTATTAATTAAAAAAATTGACGCAACGTAACGTATGTTTATAAACTAATTTCGAAAAGTCTTCCAGTTTTTGATCAATTTAAAACTCAATCTGTGCAAAATGAAAAATTAATCTCCTGCTAATTCTTATTTTAAGGATAACATTTGAAAACTCACAAAACAACTGTAGATGATGGAAAAGAAAACAACGATCTTTCAAGAAAACCAAAACTCGAATTCCTATCTTTATTTTAACCGAGAAACTGAGCGAATTTGATTCCAGCAAGAATAATATGTGCATACATTCCCTGTTCCTTCGTACATTCAATATTTCTTACCCGCATTGAAGAGCATCTTGACAGAATTCTATTCACGCGTCAAAAAATCAGTCCAAAATAATGCCGTTTACCCAGGACAAATATTTTCCTGAGGCAACAGCCATTTTTAACACGCCAAGTTCATGCACCGAGCATAAGGCTGAATAAACTGTGCCGAACGCACGATACGTCTCGTTTTGTCTGAAATAAAAAATAGCTGCCTATTTTTATCTGTATTTTCTATGTATTGGATTCACGAGGAGAATTGTTTCAGGGAAAAAGCTGCTACAATGTCGAAACTATTCAAATTTTTAGTTTTAACTTTTATTTACACATTATTCATCAATGTTTACTAATATACGTATAATAAAGTAAACGGCTTGATTCTGCAGAGATGGTACCTTAAAGCATGAACTTGGTAACTTAATTTTTTTAATTTCAAGATATTTGCGGGGGTGGCTTTGTTGTATTTGTATAATGACTTTTCGGTTTTTAAATTTGAATATATTAACTTAATCTTTCTTTGCAGGCCCATTTCTCTGATCTTTCTATATCTGTGCCTATTTTTATTTGCGTTTACTTTGTATTGGATTTCACGAACATATGTGTTTCAGAATGAAAACTGTTGCAATGTTCATTCGTTTGAAACTTCGAGCTTTAACTTTTATTTGCACACTGATATCTATAGTAGTGTGTATAAAATAAACTTAAAAGCAGTCAAAATAGGATTTTAGAATGTAAAAATTACAAAAATGACTAAAAACAAATAAACAACTAAAATAAGTGAGGTATAAGTATGTAGATACACTAAAAACCAAAGCAAGTAAAGCATAAGTATGTGGATATAGAAGAAACAAAAATAAGTAAATCATACGTAAGTAGATACACTAAACACGAATTTAAGTAAGAAATAAATATCTGAGTGCACAAAAACAAAATAAGCGAGGCATACTTACTATGTATATACATTAAAAACAAAATCAGACTGCGGTCATTTCGACGTATTTAAACATCCACAACCGTCAATACCAAAATTTAATGTGTGGAAACCTCAAGCTTAAAAATACGTTATTCTTCTAATAAAGGTAATAAGTAGATACACTAAACACAAATATAAGTAAGACATACGTATGTCCCTAGACTAGAACAGTCAGGGTCATTTAGACATATCTAAACATCCACAACCGTCAAGACTAAAATTTAACCACGTGAGGAAAAAAGCTTAAAAATACTTGCTTCTTGTAATAAAGAGATTAACATCAATTAACTGCACATCAGCCAAACTATTGTTTGGCTGATGTGCAGTAAGGGCCTCCTTTCTCTGTAGATATATTGTCAGCTGAATGCAAATACTAGGAACCAAATTTTTCTAGGTGTAAAATATTGGCAGTTTTACCAGCAACAACTTTACAGCTGAGCAACTTTCCCTGTATATTTATCTTGCTCTTTTTGCTCTTTGAAAATTAAATTTGAATTATCTTCTAGGATTTTTACTCTGGTCTATTTTATATGAGGCACAATTAATAGTATTCAATGGTTTCTGCAAGTATTGAAATTAATAACACGATAAAAAGCTTTACTACTTTTCTACTTTATTACATACCACTACTACACCGACCATCCATTAAATTTTGTGGATATGTCAGATAATACACAAGTTTCTCAAATTTCTACATATCTGTACTATTCAGGTTAACAAAATGCACGCTGTCTTTGTATTATGGAAATTCATGACTCTTTCATAGAAAAACTATGATAAAAACTATTTGATTCTTTTCACAGAAAATTTGTTTAGTTTGTTCCTTTTAATCCTTTAAGAAAACTTGGATTTCTACTTGGTGAAAGAATTCAATCGTAAAAAATAGAACCGGGGGGGGGGGAATTTGCAAACTTAATTTCATCATTATAAGAATTAGTTTATTTCGCATTACCCTTGCACTCTTTCTTGAATTGTACACTCATGATGTAGCTTAGAATGTACATTTGAATGTTGAATAGTGCAACATTTCTAGTGTATGTTTAATGTCTTAGTGGAAATTTAAGTTAATAGTATATTATTCAACGTTGTAATTTGCAGTTTTGCTGAAAAAGTAATTTAGAATTTCAAACTAAATATGTAATGCCATTGGCCTCAGCGGAATATGTAGCAGTTGTATTAAGAGCATAATTTTTGTTATTGAACAAAAATCAAATTCCCCGTGCACAACAAAGTACAGCACTGAGCTTACAGAAGTAAGTATATTAATCAAAGAAATAGTGAAACATAAAGTTACTAAACTTGCAACATTTAGTAAACTTAAATGAAAAGGAAAGTAGATTAGATGTAACAAAAACAATGAGTTCCAATCTGGCAATGTTTTACACAATCTTCTCAACCCATTCTGAAGGCACATTCTGGAATTATTAAATGTAGTACGGCTGAAAAACAAATGCCATCTTGTTACTGCTTTTTTCAACAATCGCACATATCATTAGTCTGAAGATTAAACCTACATATGTATTTAGCAAAATTTGCATGGACATAAAAAGATTGTATAATTTTAATTTTTGTGAAAAAATATAGTTCTGAGTTCAATCTATACTGAATAGAAGGTAAAAAAATGTCTTGGTGTGGCCAGCTTTCTTAGACGAGACATACTCTCTTCGTTCCACAGCAACAATATTGTCATAATATGAGGCTTTCAAGTAACACTTAGGAATGTTAACATTTACATGAACTGCTAAATTCAAAGTGTCTTTCGCTAAAAAAATCAGTTTGTTCATGCCAGTAAATCCTACAATATCCATGCACATATGTAAAGGAAATCTCAATGCCTCTATTTTTAAGAGAACTTATTGTTAAAAGCGTTTCAACTAATTTTTCTGTGCTCACAACATTGTTCAGTAAATGTAGATAAGAAAGATAATCAGTACAAATAAGGCACTTTGAACAAAAATTTCCATTTCCTTTAAGCCACTTAACTGCGAGATTAATTAAAAGCAATTCTGCTTGAAAGAAGAAGTGCATTCATTTCGAATACGGTGTTTATAACAGCCGTATTCAAAGTTGTCTTCAAATAAAATAAAAAGAAATGACAACTTTATTGTTCATCTTCCTACTGATCATAAAACAGACTTTCTGAAAAAGCTTTTCCACATTATTCTCGTATTTAATTAGATGAATTGGTTCTAAAACAGTCGGATGAGGGATGTTGCTAAGAAGAAATTTTACATCAACGCAGTCCATCGAAAAATCATTTAAAATGGAAGCATGCAATTCCCTTTTGCACTCAATTTCCAAGTCTAAAGGCGTAGCAAGCATATTAAGTATAATTAACGGTCATTTTAGGGTTTCGAAATTTGATCTGTTATACTTTCAAATTATATATAATCCCATTTTTAATTAGTTTTACCAAACAAACATGTTTTATATTTTGCATGAATCAAGCAATCATGTTTGTTTTGTTATGAATTTTAATGAATGTATAAAAGAAACATATTCATGTAGAATCGCTACTACACACCATTAAAAATTATGTTTGATACTATACAAATTTTATGACATGAATATTCCTTTGAAAGATGTTCTTGATATGGAACATGTTCATAACACGCACATTAAAATTTTCTTTCAGCAATAAACATCAAATACATTTTACTCTGTATAAAAGTATTTCAAAACGTTTACGAAATTATTCAGCTTAAAATATCAATTTGCTTTTATTTTGATAAAGAAAAATATCAGAATTTTAAACATGAATAATATAAATTTTAAGCAGGAATCAAGAAAACGTTGAGTGTAAAGTTTTTCACTTAAAAAATATTCCAACATTTTGTATTATTTTTGCTAACACAATTATTCTCAAAATGGAAATTAGTGACATGGGTAGCTAAAAAGCCCTTTTATTAGATTAGTTTTACTCTGCAATTCATAAAGTTAATGGAACTACATAATTAAGCATCCTTGCTTTTTATTTTTAATTTTACTACAATTTAAATGTATCTAAAACCCTTTAACATGAATTCCTAAAACTAATAAAAATAGCATACCATTTTAGATGTAAATTCTGAAAAACACATCTAAATGAATTACACTTTTTCTCACACTCAAATGCCTCAGTTTGTCCATTACTGGATCTTGCTCATAAGAATGAAACGAGGCGATTCTGACTCATCAAGCCCCACGAGGTTTTTATTTTTAACCTGTATATAAATAAGGAAGATGATATAAGATAATTATTTTTCGGTTAATTGAACCAATTAACTTTTGGAATATTTAAGTAAATGATCAAAATGAAAGTAAATTAAATTTCAAATAATTTTGATGCGTTAGATGCTTTTTTCTAGCTTTGATTAAAATAATTCATTAACACCATTGTTTGTAATTTCTAGTTGAATGCAACTTATCACAGGTATTAACATTTTGTTTCTGTGTGAATGATTATGCAGCTTTAATATCACAGTATTAGAGGGATATTTGGATGTATCCCAATATTTAAATGAAATTTAATTTAAATATCAGACTTTCATGCAAAAGCGGATCCTCAATAGTTACTACCTCTTTTCAAATACGTCTAGACTTTGAATTAACTCCCTTTCCTAGTCATTTCTTGAACTAGATTTTAAAAGGAAATTTACTATCAAAGTTAGCACGTAAAATCAACTTTTGGGAAACTTAAATACGCAACAGTTAAATGAATAATCTTGCACACTTTTATTCATACGAAGAGGTCATTTAATTATTTCACTCTTAAATTCATATATTTCCTTTGAAATATCATAATTGTACATAAAATTACAAAACTCATAGTTTACTTTAATTGGATTGTTTCAGAAAAAAATAAATTATAGAAAACAGCGGTGTGTATGTTTTAAGAAACCACAATTGTATTGTGCAATCCTTAGCTATACCAATAAGAGATTACAGTGTCAAAGTATGTAAATTCCATAATTTGAAAGAAATAGTTCAAGTATCCAGTTACAATAGTTAGTTGCATCATTTAGAATATCATTGCGTATCAACTTAGCATGCCACCAAAATTTTAAATTCACAAAATTTAAATAATTATAGTTCTTGATATTGTGAGTTGATATAAGTTAGTGAGGTTTTAATTTCTTTATAAAATCATTCATATCACAATGTTTTCATTAAATATCTGCGGGAATAAACAATTGATTATAATATGACTCCTCAAATATGATGAAATGTGATATTTCCATACTGTCAAGTTAGCTTGTTAGAACTCGTCATTACTCCCAAATCATGTTTTTTAGTTGTTTCATAATGACACTTGTCTCCATTAACAAAAACAATGTTACTTACAATTTGAGAGCACATCTACCAGGGGCACTAACAAGAAGTCAGGGTACTATCTTCTATAGCCCCGATATTGAACTATTGCCCGTCCCATATTTTTATGGATGAGGTTGCCCTTAAATATTGCAAATATACCGATAATTTTTGTGACAGTACGTATAAAAATAGTTTCGAAACAAACACATATGCATCATACATAAAGACAAGAAATGAATGAGTTCTTAATATACGAGATTTTTGTGGTTGCAATGTGGATGTGTTGCCTGATGTGCCCGTCACACCAGGCAACTCGTCTCTGGGCTTTTCACGTGATGGTGATCATATTTCACTTATGTCTACGAGGAGGGTGTGATCGAAGAAAGACTAAAAGTATTTGCGGTATGGATTTCATATCGCGCTCCAGTGTAATTAAGGACTGATAATTATTGCTAAGACAGTAATATTCAAGTGAAAGGATTAGGGTGTGAGAAAGAGGAAATTCAAGACGAAAATTATATAATTTAAGCTACATAAAAAGGAAAAGTTTTTAAGCATGGCATATATCGAATGCAACTGAAGAACTTAATTGGCAACCAATAATTTTCACAAATTATCACCACTGATTTCAACATTTATGCACGCTGCTACTTCTTTTCAAGATTAAGCTTATAATCTTAAATGTTAAAAATAAAAGTCTTAAATTAAAGATAAAAATATAAGTATTAGAAAAGCCACTTTCTTCTTTGTTATCGTCTTGGCATATTCCACATCTATTAGTCTGCAAGACTTAAGGCCCTAAAGAATCAGCTTAGGATGGTGTTTGAGCTGGTCTAAGGAACAGCCGATACAGTAGGTGATATGCATGGTCGAATCCTAAGCTGAATTGCCTTTAGAGTAAAGATAAATGCCAGCAACCAAATTCGATCGAAGCTCCACTTCAGAAACCCCAATTCGACTTCAAGTGTCCACTGCAGAAATATCCTTTAGAAAATGTACTATACACATTCAAGTAATAATTTAAATGACACGTAACCTGCCATCAGAACCGTTCCTAAAATATAATCTGCCTATGTGTGCCCACTACCACAACCACCCCCAACTTTAAAAAACCGTTGATATTTCAAATAAATCGCCCTTTGTGTTTTGAATGAAAATTAAGAACAAATGCTGATGGACTCATATCATGTATCACTACGCAAAGACAATCCGATAATTATCGACTGAAAGTATTAAATTGCATATTATCTTCCATATTGCTTGCCTTTCAGTTCATTTATTGGTAATAATGCAACAATATATGGTTTATATCCGATTCTATCACTTTTTATTTCTAAAAGTTCGTTATCATTATTTTCATTCAAAAATTTCTATTTTAAGTTGCTCCTCCCCTTTTTATGTCCTGACGTCCTTTTTTGTCCCTTTATCCATTCCCAGAACACCACTCAGAAACGGTCCTGCCTAAGATATTGTTATTATTTACGAAACTTTTCATTTTCACTTCAGACTTTTTCAATAAATTCTATCACATAAATAACCTGGACGGGATCGTCTGTCTTAATTTGTAACATATATAACATTAAAATCGAAACACCTAAAACAATATTTCATTTAAACGTTAAAAGAAATGAAACGCAAAAAATTACGATCATGAATGATCACGAACTGGAAAAAAACCAAGTGCGAAATCATTATTACATCAACAAACGTATCAAGTTGCAAATCCACTGGCTGGAAAGACACACCAAATGTCAAAGAACTGATGTTTCAAGCACGTGCTCACATGACACCGCAGCTGGTAAGGGAATCTGAATGTCTCCGGATTGCATTATCACCTCGAAAATCCGATAGGGCCTGAGAAAACGTAAATAATCCTTCTTGGCACCTTAAGAGTACGATTACGCCATCATTGCTTCAGCTTTGGCGTGTAGGTGTGAGCAGCTGTCAGCGAGTCGACACACCTCAGCGTAATAAAGCAATCGAGAAGACTATTATGTGTTATGGAACAAAGAAACAGTGTAGTCAAATTTCGTCTTGCGTCGGGCTTGGTGACTTTTTTAGCACCGAAATTTAACAAGCGATACATTTTGCGTTCTGCACTTGTCTTAGCTTTTGAAATCTCTTACATATATGAGCAACAAATTATCAACTAGTAACTTTCGTTTCCAGAAATAAAGTTTTATTGTGAAAGGAATTCGTTTATACAAAAAACAGTTAAATCTCTTTCTTTTTAGTTTCAACTACATATACTTTTCGATCGATCCATCTTGTAAACCCGTATTTGTAGAGTTATTCAGTCGTATGTACATGTGAAGTGAAATGTTTAAAGTTTATCTTTGAAAAATAAAGTAAATCATGCATACCAAAAGGGATCATGCGCTTTTTCCTTACCATCCACAATCTTTTCTTTTGCCTAAGTTATCTTGTGGTATAGGGCAGTTATTTGTACCCAAGAATTATCTCAAGACACTATTGGATTTTGAACAAACAGCCTTTTTTAGATGAGAAAAAGTTCATTTTGAAAGCGTGTCAGTGGTATAACATACTCAATTCAAGGTAGTTACAATATGTAAGTCAATATGGAAAATAAGATAGAAAAACACACAATTAGGACTACATGAAAAAGTACATTTTAGACTTGAATTATTGGCTTCTCCAAAATATATTTTCTTGTAATTCAATTTGATGACAGCAATAATATGTAGTATTCTATAATATAGGCTATATATAATCATAGGATAGATAGAGCTGAAAATACAAATTGTAGATCAAATATTCAAAAGATTTAAACTGTAATCTTTTCACCTGCGCATACGATGGGATAACTCTAAAGTCAATATTTTTTGTAGTAGACAGTGACTTGAATATTTTTGTACAAACGAGCTCCTACAGTAAAATTTGATTTGCGGAAACGAAGGTGTTGGTAATTTGTTGTTCATATTTGAGAGGGATTTTCAGTGTAAGAAACAAACCACCTGGAGACGTAGATTTTACTTCCGGTTACCCGATATGGCATATACGTACAGGAAGCACATACTACCACAAAAATATTAGAGTCGTCTATATTTATACATTTTACAAAAATAGCTGATTTTTCAGTCTAGTGCCAGTTTTCTCTGCAAGAGGACTAATTAGACAGGTTCATATATAACTTGAAAATCTCGGAAAACAAGCTATTCTGTGCAAATGTCAAACAGATTAGTACAACAAACTTGTTGACTCGAGCAAAGTATCTGCTTTTAAGGATCTATTGCATATATTTGATGATGATGTTAAGAATAATTCATCTCTCTTATATAATTTGAATACAAATATACTTTAAAGATCAATGTAAATCACAGCAGTTATAAATGTATAGTTCCATTTTTTATTAAGTAAAACTCATCAAAAACATTAATTAATTATTTTTAAATTCTGAAACAATTTTTCATCATAAATAATTTCTGAATTATGGAATACTTTTCATGATTTCAAGAAAAACATAACATTAAAATGGTAAATACAATTTGATTCACTGTTGAAAATCGTATGAGAAGTGACAAACCATGCAAAAGTCAAATATATGTACGTATATATATATATATATATATATATATATATATATATATATATATATATATATATATATATATATAAACAATCAAATTACAGAATATACAAAACATCAAAACGTAAAACAATAGAAATGCAGACCGCAAAACGCCAAAAGATCAAAGAGTCAAAATATTAGAAATGCAGACCAGCAAAATGCCAAAAGATCAAAAAGCAGATAAGTAAAAAGCCAAAAAACCAAAAAAGTTGGGGGTAAAAAATAGTCAAGCAGAATCCAGAAGGCAGAAGGCAGAACTGTCCATGTATGCGCGCTAAAGCTGCAGACACAACATGGAAAGTAAAATAATTCAAAATTACAAACCAAAACAAAGAGAAATCCAAAAATTGATTAAATTTCTTGATTTTAAAATTTTTGGATTTCTCTTTGTTTTGGTTTGTAATTTTGAATTATATATATATATATATATATATATATACGACATGGCTTATATTATCTCTCCAGAAAACTCTTTCATACGCTTCTAAGAATATAAGATGTTTGAATGATGTTTGATTTTGTTTCTTTACCCTCCAATTAACAGTAAATACGCAATGATAATTTTTTTAAAGTTTACCCTAACGAATATTCAATTCTGGTATTCAAAGGACGAATTACATATCCATGTTTCAGCCTTACAAATCCCTTTCACATGAATAATGCATTAAATAACTGAAAGATAGCTAGCAAGTTTCCCACCAAAACATTAGCGTTCTCTATATCTAGCTTTATAGAAAACCCCTCCCATAATATAAGCTCTAAAATATCAGACATAAATATCTCATATTATAAACTCTAAAAATATCAGATGTTTGAATCTTCGATTTTTTTAACTGTGCCCTCCGATTGGCAATAGATTCGTAATGAGAAACTAATAGGCTTCCATTGTCTAATATTCAATTCCCGTCTTCAATGACCCCAAAGACGAAACCCGGGGTCCAAGTCCTTCAAACCCCTTTCACGTGAATAACGTCTCAAATAACTGAAAGATAGCTAGAAAGTCACATTTAAGCTGCTTTTTATTCATCAACCCAATTTCGAAATAGAAACCAATTTTGCTCTCCAAACTCCTTGCACCCCTCCTTCTCCTTTCTATCTATTTTAGTCCCGCAACACTACTCAAGATTGATTAAGCATCTCAAATAACTTAAAGATAAAATTTCATCGATTAAGCGTTTCGCACATCATTACAATTGACATGAATTTCACGAGAGGAAAACAAAATTCACTCCAAAGAGCACTTTATCTCACCAGTTCCCTCGTACCCATTTTAGTTCCCCATCCGGTATCTCGTGACCCTCTTTAGCTTCCAATTTAAAATCCGAAACCACTTTACATCTTTCAGATTTAATTTAGGCCTAAAGCCGCAGGCTGAAATCCGGCCCGAGAGCATGTCATTCCCAGGCTCCCAGGCCGGATGATCGATTTTTGAGCTGTTGGAGAACATCGCGGCCTGACAGGTCCCCTGTCTACCCCACTCCCTCTCCCCAGTGCTGTAGACTTTTCCCTTTTAAATTCTTCATTCTTTTCTAATTACATTAAGTATGATTAGGAAGGTATCCCTGTCTGCATTCGTGGAATCCCTCTAATAAGGCCACGCACGATTAGCTTAGGGAAAAATAGCTGTGCTTTTTCCCTCGCTCAGGATTAAATGAAAACTTTAAGGAATTAAGAAGTAAATTAAACGGTTTCCGCGTTTGTAAACAACGTTGAGGTAGGGTTCTTGAAGGCTGTGATAGTGGTGATGTGTTGGTTGGTTGGAATTTTATGCTCAAGGGCTATATTTAACCAAGCTGCGCCAAACACAAGACAGACAACGTCAAGTAATGGTCATACACATACAAGGAAAGTTTAAAGGGTACTGAAGAGAGAAATACACCCAAGGAAGGATTTAACCTGCACCTGCCTGCAACTCCCCGTTTGCTAGATCAGTTATATTGATAAAGAATGGTTGGTTTGGGGGTTTCATGGCGCAAAGTCCATATTTATCCAAGCTTTACCAAACAACGTCAAGTAAATGGACATACGCACATGGCAATCTTTACTGACGCAGAAGGAAATACACCTAAAGAATATTCGAGCCTGACAGGAATATAATCTATGACGCCTACAACCCTCTGAGCAGGGTGACTGTTTGGTATTTGGTATGTTTGGTTATTCAATTTACGTACCCCTGGAGCAACACAACGAGACAGTTAAAGGACAATACAGAGTAAATTGCATAATTTTATATACAAGTGCGTATTTTTCTCCACAACAACATTCCTTCCATTAAAGTTTACTTCTCAAACTTTTGCAAATTCCCGGAATAACGGAAGCAGCTATCGGCGTTTTATTCCTAGTATAAATAATAAATTCTAACAGACCCGAGCAAATCATCTAAGCTAAAATTTCTTAATTGCTTGTATTTATTGGTGCCGTTACTCACATTTCAAACCTTATTTCAGTACACGTATAATGAATATAGCATCCACATTCATGTAATTGTGGATTTCATACCTCTAAATGAAATAAAATTATCCAAAAAATATCTTACATCATTTCCTTTACTTTTGCTGGTAATTCTTATTTCCAATTAAATGCACAGCACCTTCTCAATCATGTTACCACAATTAGATTCTGACTCTTTTCATTTTCATCCCATTCTCTTGATCAAATGCAATTCTGCAATTTTTGACGTTAAACCTACTTTTGCTCATATTTCTTTTCTGGGCTGATTTCAATATTCCAGATTCTTCATTGCTTTCTGTAATCAGGCTGATGAAGAATTTTATTGGAGTGTTGAGCTCTTCCGTGTAGGTTTAGCAATATCATGTATCTCCATAGCTCAAATCAAGCATATTTAAACTTTGCGGTGAAATGAGCGAATTTATCCAGTAACGATTGACTTTATATTGTTTATACTCGTTTGTTGCCATTCGCCGATATACAAATAGCCCCAATTCCTGTGCCACGTACTTTGGTTATAAGTACTACCATTGCGAATTATTTCAGGAAGAGTTAATGGTTTACCTTCCCATTTCTGGATGAACTTGTAGACGTGAATGCCATAATATAACTGTATATGTATAAACGTTCAGTGAGGCTAAATCAGTATGAACATCATTGTTCAACTATGTCCAAGTTCCAACAAATATGGGACCACGGTAACCCTGTTAGAAAATTAACCAATAGCAACCAGAGAGTTGCGAGTTGGAATCCAAGCAAAGACCGACGTGTACAAAGTGGGCTGGTGCACGTTAAATCTGTACTGGCTTCAAATATCCTTATTTTGGCGTGGTTTGGATGTTTGGCTAGTGGGGTGCAGGTCAAGTGTGACCTCGTTATCTGACTGATTCAAAATTACGTGGGGTTGTCCTAGGTTCTTTCCCTTCGGGTTTGATCCCGGACCGTCGCCAATAGACCGCTGTGTTGCTCCAGTGCGACGTTAATTAAATACCTACTTACCGACCTTTCAGCAATTGTGTAATTATATCCTCAAAGGTAATGTAGTGACTAGCTAAAATAGTGAACAGACTATATCTCCATACTGAAATAATTTTGTTATACTTTTAACGAATATTTATGCAGTAATTCGTTTATTACATTGAAAATGTTTTGTTCTTTGGTGTTTATAAATAATTTACTAATTATTATACCTGAATTATTGCAGGAACGTAAACAAGATAAATATAGTGATAGTTATTTGATTGTACGTCTTATATAAATTTGTAAAGAAAATAATGTGATTAGTTTATAACAAACAGTCATCTAACAGACATCTTTTGATTGATTTCTTTGATTATAAATGTCAATGTCAGCAGTTACATTATCAAATAAGAAACCAATTTTCGATTCAAAGGTAAGTAAGGACTTGGCGTCATCGTTCTGTGGGGAATTTTTTCATGGAACCTCATATTGTAAATAAGCCTAGGTTATTATATACTTTGTATTTATAAATTAGTATACAAGAGATTTAGACTTTTTCATCAATTGATAGTTTAGCATTTCCATTTTATTTATTTATTCTGTCAGCGACAGTTCTAGGAATATTTAAATAAACTAGCTGACCCGCGCATAACATCTACGCTACATTTTCTTAATTGTACATATTTTCGTTGATTGCAGTGTCGTTATTTTCATTTGTTATCTTTAAATCCATTACAATGAATATACGGATCGATATGCACCTCAAATGGAATGAAATTAATCAATATTACTAATGTTAATTCTTATTTCTGATAGTGCATGGCAAAAAGTTCATACATCAATCAGTTACATTTGGCTTCTTTGGCTTCTGAACGTTCGCTTCAATTGCATCACATCCACTTGTGAAAGACGATTCCATTTGGGCTTTTCTCCCTATTTTTAAGTTCGTTGAGATTTTTTCTGTGCCAATTCCTATTTTGCAGATATCTCATTACCTTCTGTCATCAGACTGCTGGTGCATTTAAGTAGAACCACGAGTTCTTCCGTAGAGTTTTAGCAATATTTTGCAGCTCTGTAACTCAAATTGAGCATATTTAAACTAAGTGGAGAAATCTCGTAATTTTTAATTTTGCTTTGTTTTCATCTGTTTATTACCATTTTTCAACGTACAAATAATGATTATTCATTGTTTATAAACAATTACCTCTGCATCTAACCAAGTAAAAAGAAAGTCAATTTTAGGAGAGAGTAGACTAGAATAAAAACAAATAACTCAATACATTTTTTATTTACATTTCCAGGAAACAACATAAAGTACCATTTTAGAGCCAGATATTAGTCTTATATCTTCTCATTTTTACCTTTATCTTAGCTTTCCTAATACAAGCCTTACCAATTCAATATTGTTACTGATAAATAATACTTATGAAATTTTATTGACATATCCTTACGGGCTCCTGATGTATAAACATCTTGAAAGTTTAAGTAATTAAATTGATAACAAAAAAGTTGTGTATTTTTACGTCATCTGTAAATTAGATCACGACATTGGACAACAAATATCCTATCTCTTCTTCTCTTCATATATCCTTTGAGAAAACTCCATTGCATATCAAATTAAAAGTGCTTTCATAACATAACTAACTGAATGGAGAAAACTTATGAGTTCTAAATTTAATGATTTGAAAAACATATCTCTAAATAAATGTACGGAAAATGTTTGTCTTCATGTTTCTAGATATAAATTTAAAAATTAATATGACAAATGTGTTTTGGAGAAAATTTAATTTAAAATACAGAAATCAATCTCCTAGAAACAGTGAAAAAGGAATAACGAAAGCTCTAGGGGTTATATTTTTAACAAGTATTTCAATTCCATGATCAAATTACCTTGTTTCAAAATGGATTTAAAATGAAGAATAGCAAAAAGGTATTCAGTCAAAAAATCTTTTCCTTTGCATGTTAAACATTTAACTACAACATATAATCTGCAAAACAATTACAAGTACATTTTATACTAAGCGCTTTCTATTTACTTTCTCTTTTCTAGTATTCTTTTTAATGCGTTTCTTGCAATAACCATAACATAATTTGAAATTTTCCTAAAACTGTTTTAATAACTATGAAACATTTCTTCGTGATGTAATTAAATCCGTTTCATAAGAACATCGAATTTTTAATAAATCTTCCAAATAGTTTTATTCAAAATTTTGGTTAGGTCCGTTCCTTTCACAAGGGTATTATTTATTGTTTATATATTACATTGTTATTGATTACATTATTTTATGTCATTATTTTGAATCTGCATGATAGCTCATTTAAATTTTGATTTTTAATCTTTTATTTGTAAAAATAAGTATTTTATAACACTTTTGCTTTTCGAAAACTTGTTTTAAACTAAACTGTTGAATTCTGAGTGCAGACGATTTATTAATTATTTTTGCTCAATTACTAAAACATGCGTTTAATATTTATGTCAATTTCCTATCCATGTATGAAATAAAAATTAAATAAAAATACAAAAGATTAGAGTACATTTCAAAATAATTTCGATTATAGTGAAAAAATATTAGCGGGCACATTTCTGAAAAATTTCATTTGAATATATGTTCAATGTTACAAATTCTTATACAGGTTTGAAAAGTTTCTGAGAAAAAGTTCCAAAAAAATCAGCGTTTTAAATTACTGCAAATTTTCAAAATGTAAACCTGTCAACATATTTTGTAAAGAATAAAAATTGAAAAACTCAATATAAAAATTTCAGTTGAACATGGCATGTGTTACCTTAGTCAAGCTTTAACTTTATTCGAGCAACTACAGAAACATAAGATCTGTTGTTCTGCTTGGAGTGGTAAGACGACTTTTCGTTTAGATGATTTTCGCTGTTTTTCGTCAATTGCAGCCTTTAGCCAATCCTCTTGTGAATAGTACTTACCAGGGTTAAGCTTATTCCTTTGTAGAAATAGCTTCCATAATATACACGATACTCTTTCAGTTCCACCAGGTAGACATCACCTATTTAGAATGATGGCAGGCATTCGGAGTTCTTTTAGTGGTTCATTTCTCTTGCCCTTAGACACTTGCAATCGATGGGGCAAACAACAAACTTTTATCTGTGGTATTTTTCCTCCAAAATATATGCATTTTCATTGGGTTTGAACTATAATTTTGAAGGGAAATGCAGCCTATACATTTTCCTCGCTAGTATTGTAAAATAAAATGTATTTACTATTCACTTAATAAGGAAACTATTTCACCTGGTCTGCAAGAAATTAAATGACTAAAAAAAGTCGATTATAAGTTTTATGATTATGAATGCCCTATCTTAAGTCTAAAATTTTAGTAATTAAAATGGTGAAAGTGTCAAAATTAGGGCGACTTCAAGTCTAGTACTTAATGTGCTTTCTTTAGCTTCAAAACTTTTTAAATGCTTCTGGAAAAAGGTGCTTTTTGAGTGTGGAGTGGTTAGTTGGGTTGGGTTTTATGGCACAAGGGCCACACAAGGAAATTTTTACAGTCACATAAGAGAAAAGTACATCCAGGGTAGAATTGAACCTGATAGGAATTGAATTTGCGCCTCCTACAGGCTTACTTAAATATTCTTATATACCGACTTCGATCTATTTGGGGAAGAACGTTATTTAGTTAAGTGCAGTAACGATTAATTTAATTACGTTTTATAAATACTCAATTGATTGATCGAGGTTCGGTAAAGCTGCACCCAATATGGAGTGCAACAATCTAAGTCTCAGTATAAATGCTCAAATAAATACTGTTTGATCTTTAAGTAACTTAGTTATGTTTCATATTTTATGGTGCGAACTACTTTCTGCACACGTCATCAATAACAGAAGCATACGGATTATAAGTACATTCGACATTAAAATCACTATTTTAAGTTTAGCACATATATGAATGTTAATAATTAAATATATGAATTAAAAATGAATAATAATAGTATGATAAACATAAATTTAAAATTTGAATTGTTTCAATGAATGTGCATAGACAGCTTCGTCTTGAAGTGCTGACTCTGATTCCTGCTTCATTAAAATACTCAGATAGATTCATTACCTTATGAAAGATCATAATATAAAAAGAGAAACTTTTTTCATCCACCAATTGGATCTATAAATATTTCCAGCCGATAAGAATTTTGCAGCAGCTCAGAAATAACGCAGCTCCATCGCCTCGTGTGGAGATAGAAAATCATAAAAATATCAAGGACTCAATATTTAACTTTCAAAGGAGCCTATTCGTTTTCATCACTGAAGCATTGATGTCACAGTTATAGCTCATCTTTTTCTTCAAGTCGGGACGATCAGTTCTCCGTCTCGGACGTTGGACCATTAACTGCTATTTACTGTCTCCAAGATGTCGGTCTGCCCATTACTTTTGAGTGATTGTCAAATAGCCTATTGTGTTTAAAATGGAACCTATGGCATGGACTTTTAAATTTACTACTGATAGGGCTATACGCCTTTCTTTCGCGTAATTTTTGAAGATATATATTTATTTGTGTAGCGATTCGTTTGGATCATGGTCTTTACGAACCTAAGGCATTTTACTTTCTTTACGTTATCTATTTATACATTATATTAGAAATGTTAATATTACTATTGTTTATAGACGAGATTACGCTTGAAGTTAGATCTTACAAATCTACAAACATATTAGTTAAATAAATGTTAAGTAAAATCATGGAAGTTTAATCATTTTGAATAACAGAAATGTTTCTTACAGATACATTGAAACATTCAATATGATAGCGAATTTTGGTTTGATAAATAAATTTTTTGATTATGCTGGAGAGTTTTATACTGTCGTGAATGATTTAACATAGAAACATAAAGTTTTGATCAGGTGATTTTAAAAGATAATTATTTTAACAGGATGAATCATCAAGAAAGGATCTCAACTACACAAATGTGTCAAACTTTTACTAGCATCTGTCAATCTCAGTTTGATATACTTAAAATAGTATTTTAACGTTATTTAACCATTACTCAATGCTGTAACCACATTGTAATAACAAAAAGTAACTTTTAAAAAACAATGTAGGCTTTAGTCTGTCTGAAATCTAAAAATTTATATATCCGTGAAACATTTTGTCCTTCAAAGTAATACAAAGCTGGCAATCGAAAATGCATCACCATGAAGGAATTATCTAATAGCCTTGAAATTTGCTTGATGTGCAGATCATTGAAGGATATGCAAATTATTAGCACTGCAAGCGTATATGCTAATAACATGTGCTGTAAGGTAAGTAGCATAAAAAGGGAGAACAGTCATTTTTACGTATTTGAATAGTGTTTTCCCACTGTTCCTATTCGTAGGAGCCTTTCGGGTGAATCCATTCGAATCCAAGTAATAAAAAAAATTCGCTTCGAAATCTTCTATTTAAAAAAACTTAGTATATGATGTTCAATGATGTATGCTGAACTATGCCACACTCGTTTTTTGCAAAATATTTTTTTTCATGCAAATTTTATTCTTCGAAAGACGGTCAAAAATAATCAATTTTGCTTGTTAAGAATGTCAAGCAACACTTAAAAACTTTTCTACGCTTAAACTATAAACTTATTTTGTTTTTCGTGACAATTGAATAGACTGTTCATAAATATTATTAAAAATATTTTTAATTAGATTATTTTTAGCGGCTTGTCACGGAACTAGCGCAGAAGTTTGATTAAGATTTTTTTTTAATTCTGGAACTTTTCTTATGAGTTCTTTAGAATGTGGTTAATTTAGTCTCCTACATAGCTAATGCAGTTTCCCAAAGATTGATTTTTAAGAGTCTTCAACGCTGGATATGATCGAAAAGTTTTATCCTCCGAAGAGCGCTCAAGCTGGGTCAACGGTATTCCTCCACTACTAAGTAAACGCTCGATTCTTCCAGCCAGAAGCACAAGCACCCTTTTTCGATGCGATATGTTAGCACAGTTTAAAATTTTTCATACATGTATCAATATGGTGTGATATCTAAGACCTTTGATGGTTTTACAACTGTAATGTGGAGAGTTTTAAAAAGAAATCAATCAAAATCTATTTCCAATTATTTGCCGGGGAAATATTTGTACGCAAATATTTTCCCGGGACTCTCCTGCATTGAAATTTTCACTAATATAGCATCTGCTGCAACAAATTATGAAATAAAATCCCAATAGGTACTATTCTAAGGGGATCCTAGGGACTGATTATTATTTCTATCCTACAAACAGCTGCTTTTTATCTACCCAGCTGCTTATGTGTGGGAAGATTATTTAGAAAGAATATAACTTTAATGTGTCAATCATCATTACCCTTGTCTGATTATAGCTGAATTCCATGCGTTTTAAAATGTTTAGACACATTCAAATACTCCTAATTTATTCTTGGATTTGGGTATAGCTTTATGGCGAAAGGACTATTATTTCATTCTGGGATATTATAAAACTAATCTCTCAAACAAATCTACATTGTAAAAAGCAATATCATGGATTCAGAGGAGACAACTTAATTAAATGTTCTATTACAGAGGAATGTACATGACAATTTTCCTGTAATATGAAAAAAAGTTGAATTATTTTACATCCGTCGCCAAATAAAAACATCTGATCAATGATTGTCCGACTGGTACACCACACATCAACCGCGGTTAAGCCAGATGAACTTTGGCAACATGTGAAAGTAACATGTACTTATATACTCCAAACACACATCAAAAGCCTCTTTCAATGCACTCGTCATCTGACCGTGGTTCAAAATTACTTGGTGTTTTCCTCGGATCTTTCCCTTTGGATCCCCGACCGTCACCAATAGCCCGTTATGTTGCTCCAGTGTGACGTTAATTAAAATATGTATCTACCTCTTTCAATGCAGAGAGCTGTAGCAGCAGTTATTGTCACCCATGGAGACTACACGTGGATTTCATGGATGAACATATGGAACGAAAGATGACTGAGAAAATAACATATTGATGAATAACTGTACATATGAAAGTATAAATTAGCGAGCAATAGAAATATTGAAATCTGTTCGAACACAATAGGTCAATCCAGACGTCAAAATATTGCGGATTGTTATTAATAACCTCGAATATCGATTCTAAAGAAAGGAACGAAAGATGACTAAAAGTACGTGTAACGAACTGACTGCTCCCAGTGGAGAACCGTTATTTGTAAAAACTGTTCTTCGAAATTGCAGACAAATGGTCTCTGCAAAGCAACGGGTGTCCTCAGCGGGAAAAAGGCAATTTGTATCGACACAAGAAGTTCACTGTCGCCTTCATGAAGCAGGATTCTATGCCTGGAGGCTACATATGTTTTTGCCCTGAACGAATAAGCATTGCAGAGTTTATAGACAGAAGACTGGATAATAAAAAAATGAAATGTGGAGCAATAGACAACTATGTACAAATTAGTGCACATAATAGATTACTTCTCGTCTTGCTAGACTTGTCTATGAAGATAGGAATCAGTAATAACACTTAGAACAAGAAGGCTTTATTTGTGGAGAAATAATTTTGCTTCGAGAAGTCATTGGTATTAGTAGTTCTATTGATATCTATATAATCAGAAATTGTTCGCAGACGCTAGTATTGTTAAATTCCAGAGATATTTTTCATACTAACTTGCTGCCGTCGGAAATTATTTTCTTGTTATGGACAGTAACATGTGCCTACAAAAAGCGCAAATGATTGCACTCTGACTGGCATTGTATTGATAACCATGGGCCCACTTCCATATTTTGACTACATTATTTCCATATATGAAATAAAAGTTTCAGTGAAAAAAGATACCAGAGGAAGACGAGGATTTTACTTCATGTTACCCAATAGCAGAATACCCTACAAGAAACAAGTTCTACCGCTAAAACACCATCTACCACTAAATGCTAAATGGCACATTTTCTACCACTAGTGCCATCTACATTTAGCTTCATAGAAGAAGCCTTTGACAATATTATTTCCATATACATAGTCACCCCATTTATGGGATCGCCCCATGGTTTTTCTGTTTTACTGCGCAATGCGTTCATAAAAGTTACAAAACTTCTCATGGTCATAAAAATAAAATACAATGTATGAAGGAAAAGAGAAAAATGTATACATTTTATGTGTTGGGCATTAGATGTACACCTTTTCTTCAAGGGGGGCATCATCTAAACTGGTGCTTGAAATTTGAGTGCAGATGCTGAAGAAGCTATCTTACTATAGTTCCGGATCAGAGGAAAGGTGTACTCAATATATAGTATAGGTGCTTCTCGATCTACTGGAAAACAAGATGGTGGAACGCTTAAACTGTCCTACCTACATAGGACAGGCTTTTATAAAAAGCTGTTTGCCTGTAACTCTAAAGAGACCTACTGTCAAAACAGGATGATGATTCATCATCTTAAGGCAGACATACCAATGAAGAAATTCCTTCCAAAATTAAAATGAGCATAAACAGAATTTGAAAGATTCCTCTGCTCATGGCTGGTATTCTTCCTGCCAGTCGTACCTCCCTGAGCAGAATGGGTAGCTGAAATAGTAGACTACTCTTTAGACTATGCAGTGACCACTTGAATCCAATGAAGATCGAATTGGCTCTCCTATGTGCTCTAAATATAATTCAGCTCAGACCGTGCCAGAACACATCATCTCCTGTCTCGATTGTCCCTCAGGCCAGTTTATTCCTCCTTCTGAGCTGGTTCTTGAGGGCATCAAGTCTCAAGGGGTAAAAGACTGGGTGTGATTTTATTTATGTCAAGGGAGATAACCAAAAAACCTACTTAGAACGTGCTTTTCACTTGTGCAGAATAAGATCTCTCTCTGGAAAATCATCTCTTACACATAAGTACTCTATAATTTCAATAGTTTATAGGGACGACACATGTATACTGCTAAGGATTTTTTTAATTCGCTTTTTTTTAAAGTAAGAAATTTTTATTTCATTGTCTGAGTATGTATGTATTTTTAATTAAAGTCGCACTGGAGCAACACAATGTGCTTCCTTATTTGAGAGGTCATCAGGTTGTCATGCAAACTTCCATACTATTCGTTTTTCTTTTTATTCCATGTTATGTTTTATTTGTATCATACTTATTACTTTTTCGGAGGAAAATTCTGCTTTATGAGCCCATTGTTCCATTCTTTATTTTTGTTGAATAATTAATGCAAAAAAGTTATCTACAGACTAAGGTTTGGTTTGAATTGTAAATGTAAATGTACTGACATAAGTAAAATTCAATTCAAATCTCTATAGTTGCGTTTATTTCATAAATGGTTTTTTCCTTGGATGTCATTTTCAGAAACAACAACTGCTCAATGAATGGTTAAAATTTTTCATTTTGCAGAGCCGCTTTTTCTATTTGTATTCCCAACCGGTAACTAAACTTTCTCAGAAAAATTTTCTAAATGTACGCAAAAAACATAAGTCATATTTATAAAATACGACTGATCTGAATAGAACATAAGTTTACACAAAAGAATTTCAATAAAACTCATTTGTAAAGCTTTCAAAGGAAAATTTTATGTACTCATTGGAACTTCAGAACTTTGTGAGAGAAAACTCTTTTGAGTTGTTAAATAGATACAAATATTTGTGCAGAATTCATGAAAAAATAACAGATTTTAATTAAATGGAAAAGGGCATTCTTTTCAATACATAAACAAATAAAATTGCTTTTAACAAACTTTATTAAGCATAAAACAAAAGTAAGATCTATGTGTATTACAAGATCCAAGACAAGATTGTGATATTCAATTGTATAAAATATTTTTTTCATATTATATATGCTTCTAATAGAGCTCACAGTAACCCATATATGAAATAAAAATCTGTAAACAATAAGCTGAATCCTCTAAGCAAATAATGAAATGACAACAGATAAAGCTAACAAAATTTTATGAAATGATGAATTGATAAATACCGACAAATCGTGATGAAATGTTTATGATAACAGCAAATAATTTAAAACTACATATAATTTATTATAGGTCTACTTCATATATAGTTCGAATGCTGCACATCGTTTATTAGTGTAAACTCAATACAGCAGACTCCAAGACTTCAGACTCGTGATCTGACCGTGGTTCAAAATTAAGTGATGTTGTCCTCGATCTTTCCCTTCGGAAATGATCCCGGACCGTCGCCAATAGCCCGTTGTGCTGCTCCAGTACGAAGTTAATTACTGGCATATACCTACCTACCAAGACTTTCTATATTAATTTAAATGAATGCATTATTATTGATGATATTATATAAAGGACTTTTAAAAAGCATAATTACTAATCATTCAAATAGAATGAAGACTTCTTTGAGTAATTTGTCTCTTCACAATAGGTTTTAATGTGTCATCGTTCATTGACGTATGCAATCAAATGAATAATTTGAGGAAATAAAAGCTCTATTTTCTTGTTAAAACGAAATTATAAAAAAGTTATACTATATAAATACATCGAAGTCTACAACTCAGAGAACATTAACCCTACTGATGGTTGTCTCGGCGTGAGATATCTCGTCATTTGCAAAACATATCAGATCTTGATGGACGAGAAAAACCATCATTATGAAACTGATCATTCCTGATCGCGTCGTCATAAAAAAACGAACGACGAAATATTTCGACATTAGCAAAATTGGTCAGACCTTCATGGACGAGATATCTCATTGAAACCCCTTGAACAGCTTATACGATCTCAAAAATCATTTAACGTTCTCCCAAAATACTAAGATTTAATTTTAGAAACATACACCTTCGAATACGATCGTTCAGAGTTTTGGTTAAATTCATGAATGCCGTTAGACATTATATTCAATCATTATATTTCACTAGAAGTTAAAGAATTTTGTCATCTAAACAATTGTTGTAACCCGAAAATGGGTCGAGACGATGTTGAGATCCAATGAGCAAACGTATTTTAAGCAGAGCCGTCAATTATTTGGTTAATTATATGCTGCAAGCCAACGCACACGTAGTGCTTCAAACATTGCACAATCGAAGTAATGATAACAAATAATTATTCCTAGAGCAAGATTCATTCTTCCAGGCTCGTCCCAAGTTCTTAATAACATAATGCTCGCAGGTGGAACCTGCAATTACACGGAATGGTGGATCTCAAGTGGATACTTAATATTCCTCCAAGTAATTGCCTAGACAACGCTGGTTGAATTGCAAGCCGTAAAATAGTTCGTCCGCTGAAGCGAAAAATTAAAAATTGCAATGTCTGGAGCAATGAACTGGAGCAAAAATTTTTTAAAAAGTTGCACTTTCTCTGTGTAACGTTATTCCTTTTTCGGGAGCAGGCGTTATGATTATTATTAATTGATCGTTTACGCGCATTGTAGGCAATGCAGCAAGGGTTGTTTTTGCGATTCCAGTTTGGGTATGATAATTTTTCTTCTGATTCTAAGACTTCTCTAAAAAAGAGGTTCCCGACTAATTAATGTAATTAGCGAAAATTGTTGCATAAGGCTTGTGTTGGAATTGAGGTTTATAAAACGGAAACTCCGATTTCCAAAATGTTTGAAGTTAGCATCACGTACGATTTACGCATTATAAATGTTATTATTTTGAGTTTCCCCAGTTTCAATGTTCTAATTCAATCAGCAAGAACAACAAACAATTCTTGTCGACTATCGAAAAATCGTCAGCTTCATTCGGTAGTAGTAAATATTATAGTTGAGATTTTTGTTTAAATTCTTTTGAGGCACATTATTTATTTAACATTTCTTCGAACTAATTTTCATTCATGAATCCAAGTGTGGTAATTTACTAATAAGCTTGTCAACCCCCTTTATGTTTTCCTTTCTTTGACATTGGGTATTAAAGTTTTCCTCTGAGTTAAAACGCTTGGTTGAGCAAGGACAGCGTCTCGTAATTTTGAACCACAGTCAAATGAAGAGAACACCTGAGCTGGCACCCCACTCTCCAAATTTTCACACCTAAACAATGTGAGGATATTTGAGGCCACGACAGATTTAAAGTGCACCAGCCCCACGTGCACGACGATCTTTGTTTGATCAACTTTTGAACTCTCAACCCTCCGGTTGCTAATCCTCGACTCTATCAACTGAGCTAACGTGGACACACTTTTCCAAGAAAAACAACTTATCAGTAAAAATATCTTGAATGCAGCCTTTAAACACTCGGGACCGCCACCCCTTCAGCATAATCACTATTTTCAAAGTCTATTTGAAGGAACGCAAAGCTAGAACGTAAAAAATAATCCCCAAATGAGAATGTCAAGGTACGTTCCGCCACAATCGAAATGAAAACACGAATCTTAATCAGCCATACACCCTTTCAAACCACTCCCACTGCACTCCCCAGAATTTAGCACCTCGATCCACTGTCACTTTCTGATAGGAAACAATCGATACCAGCATCTAAATACAAAATATACATCGCTCGTGACTGTATCGATACCGGCCTCACGTTCCGATAAGAACGCTTTCGCAGAACCTGTCATTCCCGATTAGAGATAACGATCTGGCGGAAAAGCGGTTGTGGTTTCTAGCGGCTGCTGCTTGCTGATAATGGATCCTACGCACTATTTCCTGCCCCGAAAGATCATTCCGCAGCACTTAATTAACACGGATAGTGGAGGAAGAAAGAAGGATGCAGAAGGAAAAAGTTCCCTCATAAGTTCCCCGCGTATTATCTGACGAGAATAGGGAGATATTGGGGAGGAGGAGTCGTTGGGGCTGGTTGTGCTTTGAGATATGGATCGCTTTTAGTGCTCAAAAAAGCTTTGGCTATAGTGTGGGCGATTAGGTGTTTTAATCACATTTTGGTGAAACGTTTGAAATTGTTATGGTGCGGTTGGCGAATTGGATCGCTATTTTTATGACAGGGATATCGTACATCGATGCTTCCAAAGAAAAAAACAACATTAATATCAATCCATGTAGGTCACAAAAACATTTCTTTCAATTTTAATATACATCTTTTTACTTTAGCCAGTGTGTAGTTTCAACAAAGTAAAGTGCTTTCTAACCTTCCTAGGAAGTTGCTCAGTATTCCAGTACAGGAGGGTCGACGGTAATGTGCACCAGAAAGGCACTCATATTCAAACAGTTAGGTGAAATGTGTACAGTGTGGTTAGCGAATTAGATCACTGTTTTTATGAAAGGGATATCGTGGATCAATGCCTTCCACAGAAGAAACAATATTATCAATCTGGGTCATATGACATTTTTTATAAACGTGTGTATCTTTTTTACTTTAGACAGTACAAGCTAAGTAAAGTGCTTTCAACAGCTTGCTTTCAACTTTTTCTACTTAGGAAGTTATTCAGGATTGGAAGGACACCTGTACTGAGGAGACAAGAAAATGTGAAAAGTTGTGATATGATGCGCTTATGTTTTCTTGGTTTAAAAAGTTTTTGTATTTTCATTTTTATTTTAATCCTCTGGGAATTCACACTTATGCATCAGTTCCTCATCCAGCAGTCTTCCCTGCATGATTTCTCACCAGTTTTTGATCTTGATCATAAGAATCTTTCTTAAGATACTTTCAACTACTAGATACGGTTACTTAGTCAATATGTGTTTTGTGGGATAAAAGTAATACTACGCTATTCAGAAATCTCGTGACGCTCAAAGGTTAATAATATCGCAAAGCAAATGTGTAAGAGAAGAGAAAATATTTTACAGTTTTGCAAGGGGTTAAAAACTGAGTACTTGGGATACATCTAACTTGGTGCTGGAACCTGGAGTGTCCAGATATGGTGAAATTACATCTATATAAATATTATAAAACATTATTAGACTCTAAATATATAATATATTTATTTAAAAAGTTATTAAATCATAGTACATATTTCTGTTTTAACCCTCTGAGCGTCACGAGATTTCAGAGTAGTGTAGCATTGTCCCCCCCCCCCTCACAACAATATAAGAATTAAATAGCCACATCGATTTGTTGAAAGAAGGGTTAAAGTAAAAAATCCATGTGAACCGATCAAAGAGTTAAAATGAAGTCACTCTTACAGGTTAGTTGGAAAAGTTTCAAATATTTCTCAGTCCTTTTCTCTTTGTCTTACTTCAGATTTGTAAGGGAGAAAGCTTATACGAATTTCAATACAATGAAAAAATATATTTGCTTGTTACATTAGATCTGCGTAAAATTTTACTTGCACGAAAAATAATGTAGTTCAATACAAGCCACAATTACGTGTCATAACAATATGCTTCATATCACAGAAACATATTAACAAATACATGATACACGCGTAAGGTTGCTTTTTTAACTCTACAAGTGGGAAGTTTCTTACTTCTAATTTATGAAAAAATTTCTTAAAAACACTACCAATTCTACGCTTTGATATTTAGCATTATGGCATTGCTGAAATAAAAAACAATTAAATGCTGATTAATTAAATCCCGACTCAAAACAATCTCTTCAAATGCGAAACTGAAATTATCAAATATCAATGAAAATGGATTTTTGTAAATGAAATTATAAGTTCAAATCTATTGAGAACTCGCCTAAAATATCATATTTAGCGGAAGTAGTTAAGTAGGGTGTTATTATTATAAAAGCTATATATAAAGTTGCACTAATTATAAAAGTTCAAACTTATTAATAAAGCGTTTTGAAAAGAAGATGCTTACTAAGATCAAATGACCAATTTTCTATGAAAAAAAAATATTCATGAATGATACAAAACATTTTTCTTGATTTGAAAATTTGAAATTTTTAAGTAAATATCTCCCCCAGTTAATTAGTACTAAAACAAAATTTACTTCTATATTAAGCCTTGTGTTAGGTTCGCTGTAGGCATTCTTGTGCATATTTTGCTGTAAATATTAATCATTCTTATGAAAGGTGTTTTTAAATACATGTCATTAATTTTCGCCATGCTATTCATTAATTTATCTCTAGTATTACAATTTTCTAAGGTACTGGCGTGTTATGAAATTTTTGCCAGTAACAATTCGGTTGCATTAAATGTGAAACCTTTTAAGTTTTTTATTTTTGCTAAGGTAAAATGTTTTCATTGATTGAAATGTTAATGTCCTCTACTCATCATTTCCCTGGCATTATTTTGATTTGTTGCACTCTTGCATTAGGGACGCGATGTATTCGAATTTCATCATCATTAATGAATGGAACAGAAATTAATTTGATACAATATTCATTGTAAATCTATTTTAAACTAAATACACATCGTGAAAATTCCATTCACTGGCATTAGATATAACAAAGAACTTGTTTCAAAATTAAATGTCTTTCGTGTGCCAGGCGTTTTCTGTAAAGCTAATGTTGATGGCGATAGTGTTTTGTAGTAGAATTCTTGTTCTTATTCCGTACTAGGTAACTGGTCCTCGAGTTTCGACTGCGCAAGTATCAACCACGCCACTAATTCCACTGCATATGTGGCGCGTTGAAGTTAAAAAAAAAACTCACAATAGACACACAAATGAATATAGAGATTCAACTCACAGGAAAAAATCTTTTATTCACTAGAATTAGGTTCCCCTTAACTACATAGACCAATTTCTATGTGCTGACTTTTCCTGTGAATAACAAATTGCACCTGATGTGAGGCATGCTCTACAGATAAGCGTAATGAATCGGGTTGGATGTTCGTAATAGCCTGTTTTATGTTCTCTTTCAAGGCATTCTAGTTCGGAACGCCAGCAACAGAGACAACAGACTCCAGATACCGCCACAGTCAAAAGTCACATGGGGTGATTTCCAAAGAATGAGCCGTCCATACCGTCGGAAAGAACTGACTGATTGATAACCCTCTCATTATCGAAATGCTGTCACTTAGGCAGTCGAAACTGCTTAATCCATTTATCTGCTTTTAATGCAAATGTTCGACTGTTTTCGACTACAACAGCGCCAAATTTAGCATATCGGCTAGTTTTGATATTTTTCGGCGGAATACGTCTACCATGTTTTCAAAAGTCTCTATAGCCACTTTGGTTACATTCCGTTCATTCGATTTAGCTACAGATGCCTCCAAAGAATGGAAGTTATTTTATGACCACACTGTGTCAATAGTTACTTGAATGGTGAGTGCATCTTTCAATAAGACCCGGTAATTTAATTTGAAATATGAAAAATAGAAGTGAGTTTTACTGATTTTAATCGTCTTGTAAAGGAAACCTAAGTCAAAATTTAAAAACTGAATAATTACAATGAACAATTAGTCAACAGTCTTATTTCTAAAGGTGTATTATGCATATTTTACTTCTTTTTATGAAACGGAATTCTATAACCATATATGTTAAACCTAGGATTTTTGACGGAATTTGGTCGAAGTACAAATATATTATCAATAAATGAACTCACGTCTTTAGCGGTAATGCGCATAAATAAATAATTGGTTAAAACCGAACAGCTTAATAATTTATTTACGACAGATAAAATAATGGAAACATAAATGCACTAACGTAACTAACAAAAATGAAATTTCTGTCACTCAAAAAATGCAGAATTCTGAAAACATAAAGATCTAAGCAAACTTATCGAATTTCAACTTCAAATCTACTCAAAAGTAGAATGATTCCAAAAGTACTCTGAAAAAATAACGATAAAATAATGATTTATTTACAAACGGAACACGTATTCATAAAACCAATAAATGGTCAAATATGAACTCATGTCGGTGTTTTAACTCAGGTGTATAAACTATGAATTCTAAATTTAATTAAAAGTGAAACATCGATTCTGGCATTGTCAGATATTGAGTAGCAAAATTAAATGTTTGTTGCCAGTGGAATTTTCTCTTGCGCTTCTCTTTTAAATGAAGATTCGCTTACTACAAAATGATTGTTAAAGTAATTGCAATCATGGTAAAAATATTTATCTTTAAAAATTAATTTTTCAAATATTTGGAAATTGTGTTTTGGAAAGAAATGCAAATAAGTTCAAACATAAAGAATTAGAATTTAGATTCTATAAAAATAATTTTTAGAAAAAATTGTTTTCCAGCAAAACTGGTAAAGCAACATAGTTTGATTGGTGTCTCATGCTCGTGTAGAAACCTCTTTTTTCTGTTGCCCCGTACATAAAATGCTTCGTTTTCCAGGTTTTTCCTCTTCTTTTCATATCTAAATTTCACAAATTCGAAAATCTAAGCCTGAGGTGCCCTTTCTTGGTATAGGAACTACTTTTGTGCACAATTTTTTGTCTTTTCAGTCCTCACGGACACATGTCCTTTATGTGTGTACGGGATTCACGACCCGAGGTACTCTAGTGATATTTATTTTCTTTTCCCATGGGGCTTATTGTCTTTAGTAAACACGGGGTTCGCACTCCCGGGATACCCAAACGAACTTCTACTTTTATTCCACTTACTCTATTTCTCAATCCTTCCTTAACATTTCACGAAATATTTTAACTTTACGTTTTCGTCTTGTGTTTGGCATAGCTTGGCCAAATATGGCCCATGCTCCATAGAAGCTGAAAAGAAACAACCATCAGGTTTTTACATTGCATGAGTTTCCTGTAAAGTGAAAGACAAGCACCACACAACTTCGTTTTATTAACCTTTACACTACGGCGCTTTTATTCCGCTATCTGAATTTGGGATGACTATTGTCCCGCCCGTAGTCAAAAGATTAATATATATTAAAAAAAGTTTAGCATTGATCTATATGCCATTGCTATATCTAATCAGTAATAGAGTTGTCAACAGATTGGATTTCAAGTAAAATAGTAAATAGCAAGAACATAGCAAAATCGAGCATCAAATAGTATACTTAACTTTAAAACACGAATCACGTTAAAACTGACTACTTCAAAAACAAAATTCAGAAGTGATGGAAATTTGTTTACCAAAAACTAGTTGCGTCGCTCATATTCAACAATTCAAAAACTTTATCAATCAAGAAACAAATAAGAAACGAAGCAAACCTTTTTATTCCGCACACAAGAAAGACTTCGCTGATATGAATTTATTATCAGAACGAATTTATTTCTCCTTTCCCAAGAAAAAGTAAAAGAAACACCTATGTGCGTCCATCCAACTGAAATTAATGATGCCATTCCTCCCGAAATGGCGGAGAAAATCCTCGATCGGAAGAAACAAGAATACACTGAGATCGATAATCGATCCATCGATTGGCTGAGTCGAACTGGCAAGGAATAGAGAAGTAATGACTATTCCCCGGAAATTATCGAATGGAAGATGGCAACAGAGATAAATATTTTATTGACGGATTCTTCCAGCCAGCGTTTTAAGTGCAATTTCTTTTTTCAAATAATACATTATTGACATTTTGCGATAGATTTATTTTCGGAGAAATCTTTGGGAATAAATTTCGAAAAAAGTTAGCGCAATGTATTTCTTTTATCTTGCGAATGACTGTCTTTATGCGCAATATAAATTTACAGATGAAGCTTGAGGAGTAATTTATTTAGAGTGTATCCTCTCAGATAAAAAAATTGATCAAAAACCCTTTCGATCAAAAATGATTTGAGCTTAAAGTTAAAAACGTTGAAGTTATACATGAGTATTTTTTATCTATTAAAATAATCTTTTCGTACAATGCCCTCTAAATGTAGAATAGAAAATTGTGAATTTTCAGATACGAAGATTATAGCTGCGCAGGTTAGATTCTGTAATTTACCCTGAGTGTATTTCTCTCTTCTGTGTTAGTAAAACTTTCATTGTGTGTATGAGCATTAGGTTTGTCTACTTGAGGTCTGCTGAGGTTTGCCTACTTGAGGTCTGCTGAGGTTTGTCTACTTGAGGTCTGCTGAGGTTTGTCTACTTGAGGTTTGTCTGTTTTATGTTTGGCAAAGCTTGGTCATAATTATTTATTTATTAAAATAATCTTTAATAATTTAAGCGAATAGTTTATCTATTAAAATAATATTTTTGTACAATGCAAGTAAAACAAGAAACTAAAAGTAAAACAAGAAATCCTCATAGCAAATTGTATGTGGCGCACGTTTTGTTCCTGTGTATTTCTGTATTTTGTGTCAGTAAACTTCCTTCGTGTGTGTATGTCCATTGAAGTTGTTTACCTTGCGTTGCTCAATTATCACCCGCTCTAAAAAACTCAACCAACCTAAAAACGAAAACATTATGAAGGTTTTACTATGAAAAACTTGCTTTGGTCTTTGAGAAGAATATGCAAGTATTAAAAAGTTCGAAAAACAAATATATCTGCATAAAAACGTGAAAATTATACAATTTTTAAAAACGATGTGCTTTCATAAAGGACTTTCATTGGAAATCTATTCATTCTCATGTCTTCTGGAGTGAAATGGTATCGTATCACGATTAGGGTTATTTTTATCCCTAAGTAAAACTTCATGCATCTGCAATTAGTTTGCTATTCTTGCAATGGATTTCTTAGTCAAGATATAAAATAAATTCAATGGCGATACTTTTCAAATTTGAACACCAACGAAACGTTTTTATATGCCTTTAAGAACCGTGACTCTACCCATTTTACCATTTTATAGATGGTACAAAATCACTTAAGTGAGATTATGATGAAACTATCTAGTTTGAATCAGTATCAAAAGACCAAATTCTACACTAAACATGAATCGTATTCCCCTATGCATCGCTCAAAAGGTTTATCCCTCTATGAATCTTTCTGTAGTATCAATTTGGGAGTTTAAAAGCCCCTAAATGTACATGTTTTGCCTCATCAAAATTTCCATAGCTAAATATACTTGCATAATTCTTAAATATGTAGGATTTAATTTTTCACAAAACTCCAGAAACCATGTTCAATTTAATGTACTCATTTGTTTAACTTTTGAAATACATTAATTACTTTTTGCATAGTATATTTTTTGTATATATTTTACCACCAGTTGTAAAACAGTAACACAGATTGTCTTGTCTGACAAACTTTCATTTAATAATAATCTTAAAAAGGTGTTGGGATAAATGGATATGGAAATAATGTTATTGCTGTTAACTTGTCCTCCTCATATATTAGTTTTACAGAATATTCTTGCCAATAGAATAATTTTAAGGATATTTTTATATTTGAAATGAAATATCGTTAAAATGTTACTCGTAAGAGTATTTTTCAACATCCTTTATCAACTTCCCACTGAACACGTTTTGATTACATTGTATATAACCATTGGGGAACTTTTAAAGTAATAACTGCTTCTTTTGTACCATAGAAAAAACAAGGTTTTAAAAAGTACTACGCTTTAAAAAGTAATGTTTCTTTACAAAACAGAACATAAGGAATTAGATTAAGATGAAAAGTGTCGTATAAACAGCAAGTTTGCTTTAAAGGAGCAAAATGTTGATATAAAATAGCATTCGAAATTGAAATCGCAAATTTTCTGTAATATTCAATAGGACAGAAATATTCATTTATTGTATTATTCATATTTTTATTTACATTACCAGAAGGAATATTTAACTATAATTGATCTTAAAGTAACTTTACACATTTTTAAACTTTTAGCAAAAGATAGCTTTGTATATGAGTGATTAGAAGTTTATATAAAAAATTATACGGTAATGAGGTATTTAAGCTTTAATTTTATAACATAATACTTATAAAATTTCTATTTGGGAAATAAATATATTAAATCTAATGTTCCCAATATACTTATTTTATGATACAAATTTTTTACTAAAATAAAGTAGTATCTTTTTCAACATGATTAATCCTTGTTTTTATGATAATTAAATTAAGATTAATTTTTACCACTAAATTTATGTCTTCAAAACTATTTATTTATGAGCTATGAGTCACTTGTATGAGTTTACGAGTTTTTAACAAAAACATTTTTTACTATACTTCCAATGCAATATTTAATTAATTGACAATAATTTGCAATTAGACTAGTCACATTGTTAATTTATTACATTTGTATACATGCTACATAAGAATCAAAAATATATAAGACAAAGAAGCTATTATAAGGAATTGAATTTCCAAAAACGTAAATATATCTGAAATTTTTTCTTGAATGCAAAACAATATTTCTAACGTACTTATGTTTGTTAATGAGAAACATTTTTGTGTTTCCCTTTTTATGGATTATATATTATGTAGAGACAGCTAGTTATCTTCCTTTTAATTTTAGAGATTTGATGGAAAAGTTCTTAAGAAAAACACTATTTGATTTCTTAGCATTTAGTTTGTTTCTTAAAATGTGAAAAACTTGAAGCAATGAGCTTTGTACACGAATTATGTGTTCGATGTACAAGATCAACTTTTAAACCCTCCTAGTCAGTTTTGCTAATGACGAGGTATCTCGTCATTAGCAAAACTGACAAGATCTTGTTGGACAAGGTATCTCGTCACTAGAAAATACACGGTCACGATCATTAGAAGACTGACCATATCTTGATCTCGTCATTAGCAAAATTAGTCCTTGAAGGAAGAGATATCTCGTCGTAGCCACTTGAAGGGTTAAGTAGAATTTAGAGCAAAGAATTTCTTCTGGTTAATATTATATAATATTACTAATCACACTCTGTGTACATGACTAAAATTACAAAATTATACAGAAATATGTATTAGATGATATTATTTTAATCATTTGATAAGACAATTTCCCTACATAAGAATACCTCACAATCATATCTGAAAGTGAATGTGCCCTCTTCTTTACATAAAATTCACAGCAATAACCGCAATATTTATAGTTTTCTTGAAATACATTTGAAAAGGACATTTTTCACAATTTTATATGTGTAATTATGATTTGCAATTGTCAATTAGTTTAATGATTACTTTTTGTTATTTTAAATGTCAGGCAGTTGTCATTTCGTCATTGGTCTTTTACCTCTTTCCTTAAAACGTACGGACAATCCGTAGCACAAATGCACACCTATTGTTAACACTTAAATGTACAAAAAAACTTCACACTAAATTAAGGAACAACGTGTATAATAACCGTAAAATTTTAATGCTTAAACACTGACATAAACATTTTAACTTTTCACTTTAACACACTTACATATACAAGAAAAGTCATAAAGTTAATTAATACAATAGAAACACTGGGCTGTATAACATTTAACGCTTATACACTTATGGTAAATACTTATACATCATCCTTAGATACTTATAAATATACTTATGCATAATACTGAAACACATATAAATATACTTATGCATAACACTGAAACACATATAAATATACTTATGCATAACACTTATATTATTCCTCCTAGATCTTTAAAATCATTGTATACGGACGTAGGACGTTGAATGACGCATCGTAAAAAACGATCCCATTCTTATAAGAAAAGTCCCAAAATTCGTGAACAATATGTGAACAATATGGATACACTGGTCAATAAAACTTTTATTACAACACAACAGAAACAAATTCTCAAAGCATTAGCTCTATCCCTAAACCCCAAATCCCAAACACCTGATCAGTGAACAATCCCATCACGTTCCGCAGCCCACGTCCGAGCAACAACACCGAACCTCATTTCCCATTGTAAAATATGTATCCCAGAAAATCCCTTTTTCTGCAACAAACCGTCCCTCGGGACAACCCAGCTTTACCAGCTCGACGACACACTCAGTCATTCTATTTAATTTCCACCCAGTCCACGGCATGCCGTCTCACTGAAACCGTGTTACCGAACATACGGCAAAGCACGTCAAGCGTGCACCGTCCGCTAACTATTCCCTCAGGAATATAATCGAGTAACGTTAAGGACTGCTGCCGATTGTGAACGCCTAACGGAACACGGGGCAGTATTGATCTCTGGGCTTGCCTTCCGATACAAGGACGGGGAGATTACTGGGCTATCATTGGTGGATTTGAAAGCCTGCACGCCCAATACGATTTCCTTAAGTTTGGTTTAATGTCTTGAATTGCACGCTGGGCGATTTGAGAGTCCCCAAGAGAGAGTTGGAACTCTGCGGCTAAGAAGGAATTATAGACTGGATTCTCTTACATTGCAGTTACATTTCGGGGAACTGGATTGTCTGGTCTACGGTTATTGTATGAGAGGTCTAGGTGGGAATATTAATTGAGGATGGGCTGAATATTGTGCCGTTTGGGCAAATCATGAGATTCAAAGGGAATCGTTCAAAGAATTTGAGGCCAGTTATACAGTGGGTAATCAAATTATTATAAGTGCATTGTAAGAAGGTATTTTCTGAGTTTGGGCTAAAAATCGATGGTGATTATACGAAAGGTTGTGAAATCAACTGGTCGACAACCATTTATTTCAAATTTCTCGACATAAGTACGTTATAAAAATATAAACAATCTAATGTAACCAGATTTTCATTTTAATAATGAATGGTTGAAGTGTAAAATAGTTAATTTATAAGGTGGCTCTAACAATGTGATCACCCACTGTATGTAATAAAGTGATTGGATAGTATATTTATTCCTTGCCTATTCCTTCGGCTTAAGATAAGCATTCTAGTCCAGATTATTAGTGATAGAATTTCTTGAGAAAGTCTGATAAAGCATAGATAGCTTACAAGCGATAATAGAAGTTTTGATGTTTTCTCTATTAGAATGTTAAATAACAGCCATGGGACACTCATTTTTCTTTATTAGAATGTTAAATAACAGTCATATAGCACTCATTCTTCTTTATTACAATGATAAAAGCAGCTATATGGCACTCATTCTTCTTGATGTTCAATGCCATTGGGCGTTCCGTTTTGCTTGTTGTTATTGCGTATTTAACTATTAATATTTTACTTTTAAATAAACGTTGCTTTGCACAATGATAGTTTTATTGAATTTGGAATTACAGTCCACAAACACGACATGAAATGTATCGAAATCCATTGAAGATGGATAGTCTTAACACTATTTATTACCCAAAACTGTTCCTGAGTTTTGAACAGGGCTTGCAGTCATGATATGATATGAAGCAGAGTGCATGGCGCAGACATAAAGTCAGGAAAAATAGGGGCTACAGAAAGACAAGCCCAATAAATGCTTTTGAAATGAGGGGACAACTTACTGAGGTTTACATTTGGACAGCTGATACCTCAGAAACGGCCTGTTATTACCTTATCCTAGTAAAAATGGCCTGAAAATTGTACCATTTATATATATGGTAGAAACCAAAGTGAATCATTTGAAGAATATGAGTACGTATGTATAAACTGATTAGAAAGTATATTCATACCTTACCTATCAAAATCTTATGATAGTATTTCCCTGATCTCCTTATCCTTATTACAGATGGTCTGAGAAGTTTTGCTGCTTGTATACATCATGGCATTCGAGACAAATCATTAGCATAATTTGCACACATAAATGTATAATAAACTTACTGAAGTGTACATGTTTTATGAACCCATAATACTTATTGAGGTTTTGCATATAAATCCATTTCTCATTGTGTGAATCCCACTAGTTAAACAAAATAAATCACCACGTTTCACCTAAAATCAGGTAACTGAGAAATGCCACCACATTCCATGAAAGGTCAACTGCCACCACATTCCATGAAAGGTCAACTGCCACCATATTCCATGAAAGGTAACTTTTATTCGAGTTTGAATAAATTCCCACATACACAATTTTTCTTAATAAAATACGCAGATCTTACACGTGTATTGTACTTATTATTAAACCAAGTGCGGTTGTTCTTATTTTATGTATTTCATTTATTTTTACTCATTTTTCGGAATTAAGTTTCTTTTTACTCTGATAGGTTGGTGATAGTAGCATAGAAAGAATTACAAACCAGAGCACAATCATATATCAGAGCACAGCAGCTGGTTAAGAAAACTAATCGTCTTCTAGCTCCAAATTTTTATATTCTGGTGTTGTATCAAACAATAATTTTATTTCTTGTTTGAATAAAAGTATTATATTGTAAAGTAATACTTTACTTTACAATATTAAATTTAAAATATAATATTGTAAAGTAGAAGGGCAACAGTACAGTTACAAGTTTTTATATAGAACAAGATATCATAAACTACGTAAATATTCTCTAAACACATTCAATAGAATATGTTAAGTGACATAGTAAACATAATCTGGTATTCTATATTTTGTTTATCTTATTTTATAATTAAGTTAGGTTGCATATTACAACCCGTCTAGCTTTCGATTGAATATATACTCTGGGTTCTAATCCTAGTGTTGGCTCATATTTTAAATCCTTAATCCTGATCTAATTAACCCTCGCTAAGCAAAAAAAGACATAGTAGGGGGAACAAATTAAACTCTTTAAATCGTCTCATAAATTAGTTACTCCAGTATCCCTTGAAACTTTCATCCCTACTTTTTTAAAAAGAACAGTTAACACTATCAGACAGTTACTCTGATTATTTTTCTGTCAAGAAACAGTTCCAATTTTCCAAAGCAATTTTTTACTGGAGTGTGCCTGAGAATCAACTATCGGAATAAAGAATACTCAGATCCCAGCGATCTATTCAATTAAAGTTGCATGTAAGTTTGACTGAAAGCAACAATAACTTTTTACGAGTAAATGGCACCCAATTGATTAATTAAGAGTATAATCGCTATCAAACGCTTGTTGCCAAACGGCGACAGGAAAGTATGCAATTAATTAATTAGTCAAGAATGTTGAGCGCTAAAACAATTAAGAAACTGAGCGCATTCCGATAAACAAGGCTCGATTATCAAAAGACTGTTGTTTTCAGCATTACACGCATACAACAATTAATTGAAAACTTAAAGTCTTTTGGCCCGAGGGCTATTTGCTCATTTTTCTAGACGATGCTTTTCTTCCAAATTTAATTAATTTAGACATGGGGATTTGGGGTTTTGAATTTATTCAATTAAAAGGAGAAAAATAAAGTAATATCTCGTTAGTATAATCAGCGACAAGATTAGTTTGATCAAGGGGGGGGGGATATGGGGAAATAAGTTTCTTAATTTCTTTTCAATACATATTGTGGAATGACGAAAACAAAATATCTTCTTCGTTGCCAGTGTAATAGTGGTTGCATATTGGACTAGACGTAATCCTTATTTCATTTGAGTAGAAAATGAAACAGTAATACTTTCTTTTTAATTGAAACCAGCCTTTTTTCTAGCATTAGAGATTGCTTTCACTTATTCTTTTTTCTCTTTTAACAGAAATAATTCAGGGTAAACTGTGGGAGGATTTGTTCAATTGAATTGTAGTCAATAACAGCAGAGAAAATATTTTGTCTTGTGATTAATATATTACGAAATGTTGACATCTGAACAACACGAGTAGTTCCATAAATGTGGGTTTCATTTGGAACCTCCTTATACTTTAAACTTCAAATAAAGTTGAAAGATAGTAGATTTAGATGTACTCATAAGTGTACCTCAGATTTTTAACAATCTCAGTTTTACTATGAAACCACATCGCATCCCTGCTGCAATAATGCTATAGCTAAAAATTATTTATTCTGTTTTTATGTATAGAAAGACTGTAAATGTATGATTCTGCATACAGCAAAATTGCCACGATTCTATATTCCAGTATTGAGAGACTTGCATCACACACAGAAGGGTGCATTTACTCATAAGAAATATAAACTCATTTTTTATTTATAGCGGTTTTGCAACCTGGGTGCGATGTAGTGTTCATTATAATTCATAAATTCTTTAAGATCTGGCTAGAAGAAATCAACAGTTTAACATCATACATGTATGCAAAGTGATACACACGTCTTGATGGTTATGGTTTGGTTTATTACTTTAGTTTGTTTTAGTTAGTTTTTGATACACGAAAACTAAGTAGAATCACTCTGTAGGGAGTACGGTTCATTAGATTTTAAAATCTGAATTTAACATATAAAATTAAATGTATAAATATATCCAACCAATTTTTTCTACTTTCAAACAAACCAGTTAATATTTTTCAATCCTATTCTATTTCTTATCACCTTTGATTCAAAAGAACTCACTATTCTTCTGTTATTCAAGTCAGAGATATGTTTTCCCTTGTAGAGTGGTTAATCAGTTTTCTAAATAGTTACGCTATTATATATTGATGGAATATTGAGAAAAGCGCGAACTTACTTCTGCACTAAATTTAGCAAATTGAAAATAAATTACAGAACATTATCAATGTGTAACCAACTGAGAGGATTATCTAGAAAACAGGATTGGAGGGGGGGGGGGAGGTGAACTGAAAGTGTTTTTCTATTTGCTAATAAAATAGCTTCAATTCGGTTTCTTTGTGATATGAAACAATTTGAACATACGTTGTCGTTTGCTATTATGGTATAATCCCGAGTCTAATATGGCCAGAAGAAATATGGATTTTAATGGCTACAATTTCCGAAAGTTTGCATCGTATCTTTCTCGTTATAATTTAACCGTTCAATGCAATACTATTTTTTACACTTCAAGAAATTTTTCTTGGCAATTCATTAACCTTCTCATTACATTATATATTGGTACATAAGTTCAGTGCTTTGACACCGACATTGCAATGTTTTCTATAAAAATGAAACGCAATATGCATAAAAAGGATTTTAAAATACTGGAACGTGGATTGGATTGAGTCACATAATCCAATCACAATTTCCCTAAAACATTTTTTCCAGAACAGAACAAGAAGTACAAGATCCCTGTTCTTCAGGCAAACAAGATCTTTATCTCAATCAACAAGGTGTAGTATATGCAAGTAGGCTTGTGACAATATGGCCTATTCTTGTTTGGTATCAAAAGTGGAAATAAAAAATCTGAATCCCTTCTGAAATATGAAAGATCATTCGACTCCTGTTAAAATAAATGCCGAAGTAAACAAGTGTAATTCCAGGATTCGTACCATTTAGCTTAAGCTTCTCTTTTATTCATATTTAAATATTTTGAGAGTGATCCTAGGTAAGGGAAAGGTACTTAATAATGAATCCCCTTTCCTTACCTACGATCTTCGCTCTCTCGCTCTCTATTTAATTTATTTTTTCATCTTTTATTATCAAAAATACGAAAAAATGTTTCAAATGGCAAAAGAAAATTCGCCTCTTGTAAAAAAGTGAAAAGCAAAAACGTTCCTCTACCCTTTATATATTATTTCTGAAATAAATATTTCTGAAATAAAACGTGATATCTATAAGTCATGACTTCAAAATTTTATGTCATTAATTTTCTAAGTCTTAACTCTGGCTCATATTTCAAACTTTTATTCCTTAAATATTCAAACTCAAAGTCACGAGTACTGCAAACCTGTGTCACAAGGGTATCAAGTATTTCTGGAGTCCTCTATATGCTTGCCTCTGGCGTAAGTGTAAAAAATGAAGAAAATTTCTTTGGTAACTATACCCTTAGCATTTCTGAAATCAAACGTCATATCTTTAAGTAACTGTTGAATTTCGTGTTATAGATCTCATTTCTCAAACTTTTATTCCTTAAATATTCCACCTAAACATCACGAGAACTGTAAATCTGTGTTACTAGGGTATCGAATAATCCTACAGCACTCCATATGAAAGGCTGAATGGAAAAAGTACTGAAGCATTCTCTCTACTGAGCATTAAACGAAAAAAAAATTAAATAGTAAAAGAAAATTCGCCTCTGGTGAAAGTGTAAAAAGTAAAGGAAACGTTTCCTTTGGTGGCTCTACCCTTATCATTTCTGAAATCAAACGTCATATCTTCACAGTTGAATTTTATGTTATAAATTTTGTAAGTCTTAACTCTGGCTCATTTTTCAAACTTTTATTCCTTAAATATTCGAACTCAACGTCAGGAGTACCTCAAATCTCTGTTACTAAGGTATAGAGTACTTCTAGAGCCCTCTAAATGAAAAGCTGCATGGAAAAAGTACGGAAGCATTCTCTGCTGAGCATTAATAAGAAAAATACTGAAGGGTAAAAGAAAATTCGCCTCTAGTGAGTGTAAAAAGTGACGAAAACGTGTTCCTTTGGTGACTACCCTTAGCATTTCTGAAATCAAACGTCATATCTTCACAGTTGAATTTTATGTTATAAATTTTGTAACTCCTAACTCTAGTTCATTTTTCAAACTTTCATTCCTTAAATATTCCAACCCAACGTCATGAGTACTGAAAAATCTTTGTTACTAGGGTATCGAGTACTCCTAGAGACCTCTATAGGAAAAGCTGAATGGACGGCCTTGAAGAGATTCTTCTCAGCGATGGAGAGGGGCAGTTTTGTGGGAGGGGTGAGGATGCTCCACTTTTGGCAGGGCTCCAGAAAGTAAGAGGGTTCGGGAGTACAACATATACATTCTGCAGTTAAAAAGTGAAGACTGCGAAATGCCGATAAATCGACAATGCAAGCTCTAGGACCGCTTAAGCAAGTTATTATTTGTTTCAATTGCGACGAATTATCCATTAACTCTCTGTATTAATTAAGTGTCGATTAGTTTGTGCTGTGCATGCTAACGATAAAAATAACGTTTGTTAATGTTCAGAGCTATTGTAATCTATTCATCACTCAAAAGTACAGTAACCATTTGATATATCACACATTGGGCTTTTTCGTTCATTTTTATTTGTCGATAGGTGAATTTTTGGTTTGTTAAAACCAGAGAAAAAATCTCAATATAAGATCTTAAGAATTAAGATCTCAAAATCCCTTGTTTCAAGAAGTTATCCTGAATTGGTGTATGCGTCCGGTCTAATTAGCTGCCCTGTAGGATGATCAAAACTGGATTGGTAAAAAATATTTGGATGTATCAAAAGCTTAAGTGGAAATGGATTTCTGCTTTTAAACATATTAAATCACATTTACTATTATTTTAAAAGGTTTTGCAATCGATCTTGATTATATTATACACACTTTTAAATAAATTTTATGTGTATTTTGTTCTAACAAACAAGTTTTTCTTAGACCTCACTATATCGCACCCCTTGATATATCTCGGTTTTTACATGTCCACCAAGAAACGTGATATGTCGAGGGGTTTATGTATGGTATCTTTTATTTTGGAAAAAGTAATGGAAAGGAAAATGAATTTATCTAATTAAAATAATTTTATATTACTCCAGTAGAAGTACCAATAGCGAAGTAAATTTTAAGCATTTTACCAGTGTGTAATGAATTGTATAGTTATTGCAGTATTTTATGGGCCGAATAGATGATACGAATGAGAATATAAGTAATTACATAATATTAAATTATTTCTTAATTTCACACCCATAAAAATAAAAAATACGTTAGAATAAATTAATACTTTATTTTTAAAAGCAATTTAAACTTAAGAGGTTATATTTATAAAATAATGAATCACTGCAATCAAACCGATTACTGGAAAAAAATGAAATTGTGTTCTTTGAATGTATCGAACGCATATTGTGTACTTAACTCAAGCTACGTTGAAAATTTTCATTTTTAAAAGTAAATTTTTTATAGTTCAAATTATTTTAAGGGCATTAAATGTACTAAAACTAAACCTTTCTCTGAAAAGGTCTATAAGGTCTCCCCGTCACGTCAAACAAGAAACAATTATGGTTATGATATTCTGCTTACATAATTGACATGCTATTCAATAACATTGGTGAACCTTTATTTAGGAACTAATATTTTGGCTTGTGTGTTCCTTATTAAAGATATACTTAAAAAACATAGTTAAATAAACATAAGAAAGATTTTACAAACATTTACGAAAGGAACTATTGCGCGGTTCCGATGCGAAAGTAGTCGACCTTGAATCGCTCGATTTTAAAATAGGTGTAAGATCGATAAGAGAGGGGCTGCTAGACGATAGAACCCTGATGTCGATCGTCATGGGTGGTTCTCCCACACACACACACGCTCCAACTCTTTATCAAGGCATCACTTTCGGCGCCAAACGGTAAACGTAGAACCAGAATCCACGATAAAAACGATAATTGTAGAAGGGATTTGTTTACTTTATCACCAGCCCCTGATTTAACTAATAGACTCGTTCGAAACCACGTGATTGGACAGCCTTCTCGCGTATACCGCATTATATACAGATAAGGTACAGGCAAGAACCTACAGATAAGGATATCACACTGTACAATGACTTTGACTGTCATTCAGTTGACTTTTTACAGTTAAAGATGTCAGTTGACTTTTTACATCCAAAACTATTTAATAAATAGTTTTGGATGTAAATACGAAAATTGAAACACATTGCAGAATTAGAGTTTAATGTGAGTAATTATTACAAGCTTAATGTAAGAAATTTCATGTTGAAACAAAGAGTAGAAGTCATAAACTTTAAATCTGTCTCAGCATTTTTGCGCACAGCTCTAGCAACCCATGAGTTGTAGGGGGCACAGGTTCGATTACTCTAACTTACCCTGGATGTATTTATCCCTTCTGCATCAGTAAAATTTTTCTTGTGTATACACGTCTATTACTTGACGTCTTCTGTTTTGTTCTTGTTTTTTCTGGTGCATAGCCAAATATAGTCTTTGCACCATCAAACCCGGTCAACCAAAAATTTTAAAATATAGCTATAATCACATTACATTAAACGACTAAATGGTTTCCTCTTTACCACTTCCGAATGAACTTCAATGGAACTGCTATATATGAAAATTGGATCGCTTATCTAAATTTATGTAACATCGGCTTACAAGTGAAACATACTAAGTTACAATTTTCAAGTGATTTCTTAATTTTTTTTAAACCAGACTGCTATTACCTTTAGACTGGTGAAGTCCATAAAATTATTTTTTCTTTGCATGAAGTATCGATTTCTTCTTAAAAAACAATGAGTATAATTTCCCCCATCGTTTTCTCAGAATTATGTTTTTCTGATTTCGTGTGTTTCTAACATATAATAATCCCAATTTAATTACATATATTAGATAATAAGTAGTTTATTAGGAGTTATTAAAAAACGATGGGAAAGTAAAATCTACAGAATATTTCATTCGTCATTCTCATTATGTAATTTATAGTTTGAATTTTGAAAGGCAAAAAATATAGGTTTTCATTATGCATAAGAGATTACTTTCAATTCCAAAAAAAGGATTTCAATGAATGCAGGATTTCATAGACATCTAAGCAGTTGCTTCAAATTTAATACCCAAGACGCTCCTCTTTATACGGAATAAGCTCTACTTTTCTTTACTTTTTGTTGTCGAAAGACATGTAAACCATCTAATAGATATCCTATTTACTTGTTCTCGACGAGAGAAAAAAATTCGTAATGGCATTTTATTATTCTAGCATAAACAACGCATGCATTGAAAGACGAAAAATAACATCAGAAGCAAAGAGTGTAAGGCGATACTTTTCTTATTAGGCTGCTTTTTTACGGAAGGCAAGAATTTTTCTAGGGATATTTTCTTGTGTTAAGAGGAAGAATTCTTTTGAAATCATCAGCGAAGCGTAAATTGACAGGTAAATAATTAGACGAAACGTAATCGCATTATTAAGTCTTAACAGTAGTGCGTGTATAGAATCTTTTTTCAAATTAAGAAACTTGAAGGATATAGTGCAGATTTTCCTCACTAAGCCTAAGGTATTATACTAGTTTTTATAGGTTTAGGATCTCAAAATCTCAACTCAATGTTTTTAAATTTCTTGTTGCTAGAAGCTACCACTAATTACGCAGCTAGTTTGAAAGTGAAAATACATCTTTAAATTAATAATATTCAAAATTTATGTTTTGATTATATTTCAAATGCGCAGACTCAATTGCTAGCATTTCATTCGAAGTATTAAAGTTGTGTTAAATTTATGTTTAAAAATTATTGCTTATGTTTTTTCAAATGCTTTAAAATGCTTCTATAACTCTAAATAATATATATTAAAAATAAAAAAATTTAATAAATCTATTGTTGCTTTAACCGAATGCGCTCAAGAAAACATAGAAAAAATTTAACACGAGACTATAATAACGTTTATAGTCATCTAATTTTATCTCTCTCAACTTCCTAATCAATAAATCACTTGATTAAAATTTGATAGTAGTAGTTTAGCTATGTTGTTTCTATTGTCAATATTATACTGGAAACCTTTACACCTATCTAAGAACGTATTATGTCTTTACCCTACTCTATAAAATTAAAAAAGATGCTTACATAGCCTTGATACTGAAAATCTTCATGAATGTGAAATATCTCCAAAATAAGATTTTAGCAATCTGAATCGCAATTTTTCAGTGTATTTCCATCAACAAGGGTACATATGAAGATGAGAGTTGCCAACTTCTTCCATAGTAAGAACAGTCTGTCAATGTGCTTGTCAATGATCTAGTTGACAAAATATGTTATCTGTTGCAAGGTACTACGATTCCTTGTAACAGTATAAGAATAGTCTGCTGTCTCCGAGGGAGACTAATAAGTTATGAATTTAGTTTCCAATTTGATTTGAACGTTTTCAGTAATTCACGTAGTATTGTTCTACGTGCCACGGTTTGATGAAGAAATTACAGAACTCCAAAGGTAGGAGAAATAAAGCAACCAAAGATGTTATCTTGGCATTCCGTGACCAGGGTTCAACTCACTGATTTCTTCTTCTACTTATGATTGCATCAATATAATTGTTTCCCAATTTCACTAATGTGCCCTAACCTGTCTTGTTAATTACTATTAGGTTAGATAAGTCTCTATTAGCGAATACTGCGAATTTTCATGTCACAAATTTTTGGTGTCTATATCCTCTCAGCTCAAATTATGGGATATTTAGAAGCCTTGAATGCTAGTGTTCTTAGCTAAATGCACATCACATTCTTTGATTTGTGTATGTCTTGTGTTTTTATATATATCGAAAAAAGATTGACAAAACATTTCTGATTACATATCATTCATAACTCTTCGTATACATACAATTCTTGTATAACTACAGCAGAATAGAAAGAAACCCTATTTATTTCTGTGTCATATTTAGCAATTAATTTCCAGGTTTAGTTTATATTTAAAGCAAATATATATTACATTATGTGAAAGGGAGACGCATAACAATACGTTGAATTGAATTCTAAGTTTAAAATTCAATTTTGTATTAAGAATTGTTAAAACTGCTTTGTTTGCTCTCTGACACTTTTACATTATTCCTTTTAAACTTATGTCTTGTACAAAATAACTACAACTGGTTTAACTCGAACACATTTAATTTGAACAATCTAACAGTGCCATTTCTAAACAATTATTAATACATAAAATAGAGCTCTGGTCACAGTTATGTTATGTGTACATGTGCCTTAAATCAAGTGGACTTCAGTTACATAAATTGTATAGTAAAATGCATAGCAATTCCAAAATCTATTTATTGTTTAAAAATTTGATTTCCTGGTTTACTTGTCTGAAATCTAATGTTATTTTTTACATTTTCATTTCTTCAATATATGATGAAATAATATTATTTTATTTTTTCCTAACAGGAATGAAAATAAAGCTGGGTAAATACAAACCTAATACTGGAAGAAAGTTATTTGGTTGACAGCAACTTCTCTCGGCTACTGATCAGCAATTTCATGGTAGCCAACAGTTCGTTGCAAAGGAGTGTGACACTATTCCAGAAGGTATGAAACATTTCCTGCCTGAGAAGATCCCATCAAATGAGTGACCTTGTACGGGCATCCCGTAATTACGATGATGAAACAAATTCAAATGCATGAAGCATCCATTGCTCAGAAAGTTTTGATGGTAACAGTTCGTTCGTTTATGTTCCTGTCTTATCCACTTCGACTGCTCTCCGTGGTTGGAAGCAAATCACTATAAGGGTAAACTAACTACTGAGAAATAGACTCACAATCGCTTCTTTGGGACTCACTGACTTCTTTTGGAAGGCCTACTGACGTGAGTATTTATACTGGTGAGCACGCCGGCTATGTTTTTGTCTGCGTTATGTGTGTTCCAAGCAATTTAATGACCTAAATGGACAAATTAATGTTCCCTCATATTTGTATCATGCTACAATTTAGAATATTAACCAATAGGAGCTCTTTTGTGTTAGATTAAATTGTGTTTTTTAAGAAAAACACATGTTCTTATGCTTATATGTTAAAGGTGTTTTGTATCTTAATTGAATAGGTTCATGACAAAACTATCGACAACCATCTTGTATTGCTTTGGGATTAAATGAGACCTATTTATCTGGATTTCGACTATCTCTTAGAACTGAATATTAAAGCATGGTTATCGAGTGTGATACATAACTTATAAAATGCTACAAATATATTATCTAAAATTAAATACTATTTAAAATAGTAACAAGATATACCAAAACACTATCCCATAAAAAATTTAATATGCCTAATTAAAACATATTAGTGGTGTTAGCTAAATTTATAACGAATGTGATAAAAGATCCTTGTGATAAAAGTTAAACACTCTATGAAGGTAGGTATTAGTAATTAAAATATAAATATTTACAATGAATCTGAAATAATTAAATGTTGCCAAATGAATTACAAAACTAGGACGCATCAAAATTTTTAAACTAATCATATTATTTAGGGGTTTTTAAATTACAATAAACCTATATGCTTTATTTTAAATTATGTTACATTTTATAATTATCTAAGCAAGACAATAACCTATGTAATTGCACAATTGTAATACACTATCCTAAACACAAAATTATATGCGACTGAAGTTATCTGTAATTACTATATTTATGGAATAACAAAAATAAATATATTTTGTATCATTCGAATAATTGCGCTTTTATTTTTAGAGTCTTAGTTCCGAGTATTTACATATTTAAGTTTTAAAATACTAATTCTTACCTTTATCACCAATCACTACAGTTATTACCAGTTAACACTTTTGACAGTCATGCCTAAATAAATAACTGAAATTCTATTTGAGTTGTGATAGAAAATTTAAGTCTCAAAGTCACACAACACCTGAATTATAAATTCCAGGTTGTAAATATATTTTAATCAGAAAATAGGCGAAATATTATTAATATCAAAATACAAATGTTACAGAATTATTTTGAATTGAAAATAGAAATTAACCAACATAACACCTTTATGTATGAGCATAAAATACAATTATACTCTTTCGTAAATTAAATGTAAAGTTCTTCAAAATATATCATATTTCCTTACATATTTTTAAGAAGATATTTACAGTATTTATGCTAAATACTGATGCAGTTTGACGGAAACGTTAAGTATGGTCTATTTTAGGAAAACTGTATTTTCCTAATGAGTTAAATGTAATCAAAGTGTAAGTTGACGACGATCATTGATACGAAGTGTGTATTTAAATATTGATTTTATATTTCCCAATTAAACTTTTTTAAACTATATTAAGAAAGTGTTTCGATTATTTTACAAATTATCAAAATGCCAAAGCTACGTTGAAATCCCAATTTATTGATTAAAGCTTTTACTTATCAGTTAAATGGTTATTGTGGTGATGACTACAAATAAATAATATATAATTATTCATTGTGATCTAGTACAGTATGAATATAAAAACATTGTGTAGAGAGACTAACTAAACGTCAGAGGTAGATGTGTATGTTTGTGTACGAAGGAAATGTATTGCTTTCGTAGAGAACGTGCTGTGGAAAATATACTAATTTTAAGTACCTCTTGCTCAAACTTATAATCATTCAAAGCAATTTTGCATTGGTAGTTTAAACATTTGCTGCTTGTGTCTGTAAATGAAATTTACCTTGAAATTTGAGAAAATACGTTTTGATGTTTACGACCAACAATGTTGCTTATGTTTTCCGCTGCAAAAAAACGCAGAACATATTGATATGTACTAATAACATTTAAAAAGTATCAAAATGTAAATCTAGATCTTGTTTACTCAAGGTTCGACAGGGTTAAAAAAATAGTATGTTATCATATGATCATATGAAAGCTACATTAAAGTTAGAGTGGAGGAGTGGAGATAAGAAAACAATTCAAAGTATTATTCTGAAAACAATATATACATAAAAGTATTATAAAGAAATTTTATTGAAAGTATATTATCAATGGTACTTGTATGTATATATTTTAAGAGTGCTGAGAAGTTCTTAAATTAAAGGTTAAGTTATAGTTAAGAAACTGTTTATGTGCAGTTAAAAAGCAGAATAGATATTTAATTAATAAGGTATATATTTTCAGTTTAGTGCTGTGAAGCAGTTTATGAAAAAATATAGATGTTGCAAAATATAAATATTTTATAAACATAAATTAAACACAAGTATGAATGTTTCATAGAGATCAGTATTCTGTATCAAATTAATTATAAAGAAGTTTGCTATCTAAAATTAAATTACATGAAAACAGTTATGGAGATAACCCATAAAACTGTGGTCACGTATAATAATAATATATTATTATATATGTTGTTATTATTACAGAAAATATATCAATACACCACTGATTGCAATTTTTAGGGACACAGTTGATATCATAAATAGTAATTTTAGATATTCTGCATTGCATGTATAGAACTTATATTATTGACAAAATGTCTACAGGTGTATTCACCTTATTATTAACTTATTTGGGATTATAGTATAATCCCCAAAATGTATCTTCTGTTTAATCATATTAAATTGTAATGTAGAGGTAGAGTTTTTATTCTTTCGTAAATCACTACATATATCAGCCTGTAACTTTATGACCATATTGTGTTCAAGGGTAATGATCTAGGAGAACATATGAATACTTGTTAAACTAACTTATTGTAAAATTGTATGAAAAATATTTATTCATTGAAACATGAATTGTTTTTATTTGGGCATAAATATTTTTAATGTATGAAGAGAGAAAATGCAAGAAACGTTCATTCATCTTATCATCATTTAAATGTGTTATCATCAATTAAATGTTTTTTTAGAAATTTCATTTTCTTTTGTGATTATTCATTGCTCAAAATTGTGCTGTTAGAGTATATATGTAATGTTAACAATAATGTATTATGAATATATAATTATTGTACAAATATATGTAAATGGCTCAATGATAATCTTGCTATTGATTAATGGGTTTTAGTAATAATTGTTGATGTAAATTCGTGGTATGTAATTGATGTTGTAAAATTTGGCTTAGGAGTAAACTGTAAATTTATCCTTACATTATCAGTTTTCTAGAGAAAATAACATTGAAAGTTTTCAAATTTATCCCTTTGATTTTAGAATTAAATACTTATCTTACACATTTACACATTTTTCTAATATCCCGATGTGTTGCAAATTAAAAGCAAAATGATTTTCAATAAAACATTAAAATGTTTAAGCGAAAATATCAAGGAAAGTGAAGCATTGAGAAGAAAAAGGGATTACAAAATATGAGTTTTACTTAAATTGTCTATGTATACTAAATTCCAAGTTATTTGAATCTATAATTGAAGTGTATTGATGGTATGGTACAATTAAATTTCATATTTTTCATTGGGTAAAAAATGCATTACATTAATTTAACAATAATGCATAAGAATTCAAACAATCAAAATAACTTCTTGTAATAAAAATTATTTTACGTTTGTGCTTAAAACACGTCCTTCCACATTACCAAAATTTTAACTTGAATTTTTCATTCAAACAGATACTAAACGAGTAACATAACTTAAATAAAACAAAAAATTTAGTGCTGAAATTAGGATAGTGATCTACATTGTAAACTTATTTCTTAATTTTATTTTAACAATTAAAAATGAAATTTTCAGGTTGAATAAATACGAATTATAAAAAAATTAATAACATTTAAAACAAAAGACATATCTGTGACTGCTGTCTATGAATCTCCTATAATTGAACCCCTTAGTTGTGTGAAAAATACTTAAATAATAAAAAATTAACTAATTTGGAATATTTTATAACAAATGTTATTTTATCATTTAATTATCTTTTAAGTTATTTAAGATTTATTTTATCTGAAATTCCACAGACACGCATAATGAATCAAGATCACATATTATAGATATTCTATCCTAAATACTGCTAACATTTTAAATTTCAGGGATTTATCAAACGCAATATCTGAAAATGATAGAGAGAATTGCCTATTTTTAACGTTACAGGAACACACCTTATACTGTCAAATTTATATTCCAATTTCATCAAGCGTAGGATGTAATCGGTATTTTCCGAAAATAAATAGTTTTATATGTATGATTAAATTATATATTCACTACAACTACTTTCAAAATAACAGTTGAGAACGATGATGAAAAATTTGCGTGCATCTTTTTAAAAACTTAGCCTTTGAGAAAACTTATCAGCAATTTTGCCCAGAAATAAAAAGAATTTTTTAAATGCTTTATATGGAAACTTTACACAATCGTTATTTACGAAAGTTTGAAATGTTTTTGATTATTTTTTCATAGATTAAAAATATATCTGAAACATTCCTTAAAGATGATGTCAGCCCTACGCCGTACAATATCTGCTTTAAAGAAAGCGTAAAGTGTGCGAAGCGCTTTAAAGCATGTAATGTTTTCGAATTCATACCCAAAAGTAGAATTACTGCAATAACTGAGTGTTTTGAGAAAAAAAACTCGTTTGTCGACCATAATAATTGTTTGCTACTAGTACTTATAGGTGTACCTAAATGTATGTTAAAAATAATCATCTGCAAATCGTTTATTTAACTGTAAAAATTTTAGTTTCATGTGTGAACTGATTGTAACTTGAAACAATGCAATAAAATACTTAAGTTTCCTTGTTTCGTTTTGTTTCATTGTGCCAAATTATGTATTGTGTAAATTAAATATTTTTCTATAAATATATTAATTTTGTCTGGTAATATCAAATTACATCGTGATAAATATTATTCAACACCATTCTGATGCATGAATCTTTACCATTTAAATTTTATCAAGTAGGGTTAAACTTCATGATAAATAATATTCAAGGCATTTTTATCCTTGAATCATTACCATTCAAGAAGCTTTTAATCACTTTAGACTACATTATTACGAAGAAAAGTAATGAAATTTAAATAATCAATAATTATAAAAAGCAATAAAAAAGAAACCATATAAAAGCACAATTATTATGTGTCCATTAAACTCTTTTTTACGACAATGCATTTTAAACATTTTAAGGTTGTTTTATACTTAAATTAGAGAAAGAGTAATTGAATAATTCTTGTCAGTTAAACCAAAACAGTTTATTTAAAGAATAAAAAGCTTAAAATGAATAACAATTTTAGTGTTTGACAACAAAATGGCTTAATTTTACAGTTATTTTTGGCTTTTTCACGATGCATACTAAATTTTGAGAGCCTCTATATGCGTCTCCTAATAATGATCACACATTTATTTCAAAATGAATCTACCCACGATAAAATTTTGTAACGTTATTCATTAGATCGTAATAATAGAGATAAAACATAAAAATATCTTAAATATTAACATTAATTTTTATTTATTTGCAATTTTTGTTACAAAGCTATTTGTTGTTTCGAATTTATATACACAGAATCTAGTTGAAAATTAAAAATGTAAAGCGTAAACAACTAAAAATTATTATAAAAATGCTATAAATATAGACGCATTTTCTTGAATCTATTTTATACAGAATTAAAAGCAAAACGTAAGTCATAAGAAAACTTTCATCACCGATTACAAACTAAGCATTTTATCTTGTTTCCTCTACAAGTGTTTCTTACTTTATAATTAATCTTCAGGGTCAAACTCTTTTTAATCGGTTCGATTTATTTTTTTCTTCAAATCCCCGAAGAAACCGATCGCATTGTGTGGAATTTTATCACCAAATAGAAATAAGAGTAACTAAATAAAAAAAATTGTGCATTAATGGCGCTTCACAAAGATCTGGATGCCAGATTGCTAGCTCGTAAAATCCAATTACAATTGAACTGCTGCCAGATACTTCTACTCCAAACGACGCTTCTAGAAAAAAAAGGACAAAAACAGAAATCCAGCCTTTTGGCAGAGAATGCAGGGTTTTGCAAGTATAACGTAGTAGTATAATTTTAGGGCAGCATGGATCTTGCGGAAAAATAAAAGAACCCAAACAAAAATAAAATGTTCCAGAAGGGCTCCAAGCATCAAAGAGTAATTTGGAACAATTACAAGATCCAAATTAGATTTTAGGAGGTTGAGTAATCGAGTCGAAGCATAGAGATCCAGACTTACTCGCCTCATAGACTTTTAATGTATCAATTTTTGCCGATTTCGTTTTACAGTGGACGATTTGTTTTACCACCTTTTTTGTAAGTATACGAGTAAAAGTGTTAGGTATATTCCATTACCTTAAAATTGTTCAGCTTAATTCAGCGGAGGACTTTCAAAATTATGGATGTTGTTTGCATGGTAATGATAGAAACTTTTGCAATTAAAATTGTGTTTAGTAACCCATCTGCTGTATATAATTGAAAAGACGAGACTAATAGTACTAGTCACGAGCGGCACTTGTAGCTCGTTAGTGATTTGAAATTAAAAACTGGTAAAACGCAGTTCAGCGGTTGGCGTCTAGATATAAACATTGCAGTTTAATAAATGTCTTGTTGCTTTTTGAGATTCGGGATCTATTTCTTTCTTATGCCCCACAAAGAATGCAACACGATTTCTTTCAGAAAGCGTCTTTTATTAATTGTATGGTAGTATTTAAGGCACAGTCTTGGTTGATTACCATGAAACTTTAAAATAACTTGATAAGAGAATTAACCCTCCTGGTGGTTGACTCGACGAGAGGAATCATTAGCAATACTGATCAGATCTTGTTGGACTAGATTTCTAGTCATTAGAAGAAAGTTGACCAGATAATAATCTCGTCATCATAATAAAATCGGCAATATCTTCATCACGAGATATCTCTTCGTTATCCAATTTGGTCAGATTCTAATGGATGGTGTATCTTCTCGAAACCACTTGGAGAGTTAATTTTTGTTCTACAGTTATAAGTTTTGTGTTCTCTGATTTTTGGAACTTATCGTCCATGAGATGCTTGTTTAATGCATTGCCCTCCAATCACACTTTTAAAAATCTAGCATTTTTAACCCTCTGAGGGCTTCACCCGCATATAACCGTTCCACAACCTCCAGTCTTCACTATATGATGTCCAAATAGTTAGGACCTTTTGGTCAATAGAATATTTCCTAGGATTCTTTCAACCACAATTTATTCGGGTTGTAATCAATATGTATGTTGTTACGTAAAAGTGACACTACACAAATCAGAATTCTCGTCACGCTCAGGGGGTTAATAGACGTTGTTTCATTTTTATGAATGCTTCCTAATGTGTTGAAACTTAATTTCTTGAAAACACCTCAGTTGTTTAAGTAAATAAAATCAAAAATTCGCCAAGCAAAAAGTTTAAACTGCCCAGCTCAGTTCAAACTACTGACAGTCACACATCCATAAGAATTCAATTGATTCTTGACAAAAAAAAATCAAACAAATTTTTAAAAAAACTTTAAAAACAAAAAACATTTTTAAAAAGTTTTGAATTGCTTTTTGTGCAAACTACAAATAGAAAGAGAAATAATATACGCGAAGTCTTTTAATTATCGCTTAATTGAAACAACAATATATTATCCCGTCAGCAAAAGGAAAGTTTAGCAAGAGTTTAGAAATGTGGCACTTAAAATATTTTAGATCAGATATCACATGAGAAATATTGTCTGAATATGGCCTACTAGATAATATTGAAAAAATATAATTAGTAATCAAAATTGTTTTTATTTTTATGTTCAATATTCTTATAATTGAAATTACCAATCAATATGTAAACCAAATGGGAAAAATGATTAGTTTTTTTATTAAAGTATGGAAGAGTGGGAAGATTGAAGAGTTCAATGAATATATATAAAAACTGCATAAATTCAATGCGTGTATTCTGGAAATAGAGAAATGAAAATGGTACTAAGTGGTTAACGAATAAATAGAATTCCCTATTATTTAACATCATGAGAAGTTATAGATTTAAAAATTAAGGGAGGAATAAGGTTATTCTAACTCATTATAGTTATACAAATTATACTAACCAAGAATTTCATAACTAGGTTTCGTGTGTGAAGTTAATTTTTAAAAAGTCGGTCTTAACTGAAAAACATACTAAATAAAACTAGCTCCTTTAATTTTTTTCGAAATAAACTTAACACCAAGGTGGTGGTTAACTGTTCATTATAAAATATGAATGTATGTGTATGTCAAAGCCAACCGAAGCAGTCATAGGCCTTTAATTAAGACTTTTTAAGACTTACTTGTGAATTTGATTAAGACTGAATTATGAATAGCGACCCAGGGATAGACGTCTGATCATCATGAAAGCTAAGGACGAAAGAGAGAGAAATACGTACGAAATGATAAGTATAACATGAAATAACAATCAGCGAATTTAGTTGTTCAGTCAAAGTCATCTGAAACAAAATACAATAACGTTCAACTAACTGTTGTAATTAAAATCGAACTGTATCGAGAAAAGAATAACTATTATAATTGTAATATATTAAAGAAAAGTATTACGGGATTTAGTTATATATATAGAAATTAAATAATGTTTCCATGCTAAAACTGTATATTCTGATTATTTGAAGAACTTGAATGCTTTATATCTATTTTTATTTTTGATAAAATCCCGCTAACAGTGATATCGTTTCAATATTCAAGGTGTTTTCACCATTTTGTTGCACGTTACATTGGCTTACAAGAGAAATACAAGGAATCGAAAATTTTAAAATACCAGCTGTTTAGTTTTTTAGACCAGAATGGGATGATCTTTAGACTAGTTGAATCCACTAAGTCATTTTTTCTTTGAATGAAGGCTATACTTCTTTTTAAGAAAAACTTAAAAACACATAAATAAATGAACAAATGTGCATCTTTTATTACAATTTTATAAATAAGCTGCTGTATCAATACAAATTCTTAATGAAAGTACTCTTTTTCGATTGACTGATAAATCAAGTAAATTTAAAGGGTAATAAATAATTGTTTAAATGATAAAAGTATAGTTTTTATATTGCTTGAAAATTATAATTCCTCCTCCTTCTTTATATAAGAACTATGATTTCGACGAAGCATGTTTCACTTGTAAGTTGACAATATTTAGCTAACTAAAGCGCATTCGTAGTTAATATTATGAAGCACTCCTTATTATCGTCATTAGATACGCATCTGGTTCAACTTAATGCTTTAGTTAATTCTAAGTTTGGTAAAAATATTTTTTTTCCATAAAGGTTAATAATTTTTTCCACAAATGGAACTGGGTAGTGCAAAATGCACTTGATGTCCCAAGAAACTGGAATGGCTTCGTAAGATATATAATGTTTCCAATCACTTTTATTTTGAACATGGAGTTTACCTTCATACAAGATCTAATTAATTTACAATTTAGCTTTCTTCAAAAAATTATGTGCTTGGAACTTATTTTTCCATCACTTATTACTACCTACAATTATTAAAATAAAATTATGAATTGAGATAATATAATTTTGGAAAAAATGAATTATTCATGTGTTTTTTAAGACTCAAAAAACATAAAAACTGAAAGAATTTCAAAATACGGACATGTCTTTGAGTATAAATTATTATATCCCATTTCAATTTTGCGATAATCTACTTTTAATAATCCAATTAATTTTAGTTTCTTCTCTTCTAAATAGAAATACTGGAATATCTTAGAGACCCTTAATTTTTATAGTATATTGTATAAGAACAAGTTTCACTTTTTGCATACTGTCACTTTTAAGTTATCCTCATTAATCACAACAGTCACATTCTCCATTACTCCAACAACTGCTCTTCCTGAACAAAAACAAGCAAAAAATGCAGTAAATTACAAGTAAAAAATGCAGTAATTATCTTACACACTGAATTCTTTGGAGGGTAACAACCCAGATAGTCTATGAAATGCATAAGATCAGAAGAGTTTAAATGCCTCCCATACGTACCTCTACTTTTTTTGTTCCTGTAAACCTTACACTTCCTTAGTTCGTGTCAGAGGCGGTTGACTCTTAGATTCGCTGTGCGGATTCCACAGTGAAACTCTTTTGTGTTAATTGTAATTTGTGACTTGGCAATGCGTCTGGAAAGCCATGCCAGCAGTCTGACTTCGCATGTCTTAGCCATGTGCTGAATGATTGATTACAAAAACAGAATATAGAAACGGATGGTTTACTTTTTACAGAATTAAAGGAACTAACCTCAATCTTCACAAGTGCTGATTTCAGCACCTAAATTGAAAAATTGAAAAATGCTTTACAATACCGAATTTTGCTTTGTTTCCAATGTGGCCAGTATTAAATAAAGTAAAATGCTTTTTGGTGAAGGATTGATTACAAAACAGAATACAGATATGAATGACTTACTTCCTAAATCAGAATGAAAGGAATTAACCTCAATTTTCAAAATTGCTGTTTTCAACATTTAAAATTTTAAAATGAGTTACAATACTGAATTTTGCTTTATTTCCAATATGTCGAGTACTGTAAATGAAGTAAAATGTTATTAGCTGAATATTGATAACTAAAACATAATATAGAAATGGATGGCTTAGTTTACAAAACCAGAATGGAAGAAACTAACCTTAATCTTTATAAGTGCTGTTTTCAACATCTAAAATTGAAAAATGCAAAAGTGCGCTACATTATCAAATTTTGCTTTATTTCCATATGTTGAGTGCTGGAAATAAAGTAAAATGTTGATAGCAATTGATATAAAATGTTATCTACAAACAATCCCAAACTAGGAACTTTAATTCAAATTATGAAAAATTATTTTCTTGATTGTATTTCTTTCAAATTGTAAAATTCTGTAAACTTTACAAGAATGCATATTTTTGAGATGAGTGATATTAGTTTGGTATTATTAAATACTCTTTCAATATAAGTAGTACTTCAACAATATGGACACTTAGACTGTTTGTTCAAAAGATAATCATGTACTTTCAATACTTTATAAAATCTTATTCCAAGGCCAATCAATTGTGATCCAAAATACAAAAGAAGTATTTGTTCGAAGTGAGTTCAAATGTACTATGCCCCATTGAAGAGAACATTATTAAACCCAAGAAGAATTATAAATTCAGTGCTTTATAGCTTTATCTAAGTCAAAGTTTAAGTTTGAGATAGGTTGATATACCGAAATATTTAATTGCGTTTTAAAGATTTTTCATGAGCAAAGGCTGTAATCAGAAAACTAAAAATAAATATATTTTATGATAAACGTTTTTGACGATATATATATATATATATATATATATATATATATAACTTTAATATTGAAACTTTTCTTTATTCTTTACTGATTTTATAACTATACGTTCGAAGATATAGTTAACGATGTTTTTCAGAATGATTCGTCTATCTTACAAAATTCTTCTATCAAATGTTAACTAATTTACATGAAAATATATCTCTTCAAGGAACATTTATAAATGTGAGTCCCTTTCTATAAATATATATTCTAAGGAATTTCTGAATACCATAACACATAATAACGAAAGCTTCGTTATAAATACTGTTCTTAGAGCTGTAGACGATAAGAAGCTAGAAAAGGTTCTTGATTTAAAAAGGTTCAAGATAGGTTCAATACTGATTAAATCTAAAATCGTTTCTGTATGTAATCTGACTATCATATGTACGCTTCCAAAGGTTCTATATTTAGCTTTGTATATAAAACTACTATTAATATTTGATTACATGTATCATAAAAAGGAAATCGCCATCTAAAATATTCATCAGAACCTTAGGCTGTGCCTGACACCGATATGACACGATAAAAGATAGAGTAAAAAACGATGTGAACGCTGCGGAATTATTTCTGAGATCATACCAGATACTATTCCTTAGACCATCTCTTTCTTTCGGAGCATAGAATTGCGTGATACTGTCTTGTGTATTATCGTTGAATGACGAAAAAATTAGAATAATATATTTACAAAATGCAACCGCTGTTCCCGTTCAATTCAAAACATCAAGCGATAGAAATGACAATCAAATTCTGTAAATCTCTCTCCCGTTTCTTTTCTCTTTGTTGTGTTTCTTAGAGAAGCTCTTATATGTGGAGGCATGATTTTATTTGCTTGAGCAGAAAATTGTGTACTTTAATTTAAATGATATGTTGGGAACACACCTATAGAATTGTTCTTACCCAAAGGAATTTCTCCCCCGACATTTGTTATTATTAAACCACGAGAAAACATTCTGCATTTCATGAGCTTTCTGTTGTTATTGAATGCTCTGAATGCAGCACTGATTTATATATTTGGGAAAAGGGAATTTTGCAAAGGGAATACAGTTTTACTTGCATCAAAGCAATATAAAAGAATTAAACATGTTTTAAAATTTACTAGGTTTATGAATTGGCATTTAAAATACTGGTAGAAACTGGTTGCCAATATTGGTGAGTAATAGCATTATCAAAACATAAATATAGGTTTTAAATATTTGTCAATAATAGCGTTATCGAAACATAAATGTCAGGTTTTTAATTTTGCTAAGTTATTTTAAAGCCACATTTTCTTTCAGTTTCAGTTTCCTATTATCTAGTTCTAGTTATTCTAGATCTAATCTAATTCTCTAATGATAAATATCAATGAACAATCAAATTATTTCCAAGATTCTGAAAAAGGTATAATTTTGATAAATGTATAAATATATGTGTATTTTTTATAAACAGAAATAACTATTGACTAGGTATTTTTATTAATCTATGTATCCTTTCACACTTCTTTTTTAAATTTTCATTGCATAAATTAGTCCAGAGCTAGTATCCTAGTACTAGATATAAACCCTTCAGCCTACTATAAGTCAGTGCCTTCAACCAAGAAAAAAAATATAGCAACCGTATAACGGTTGGGTTTTATGACGTAAGGACCATATTTGGCCATATTTGGCCAAGCAGAGTCAAACACAAGACAGTTAACGTCAAGTAATGGAAATGTACACATACAAGGAAAGTTTTATGGACACATTAGAGAGAAATACTCCCAGAGTTATTTACAGGCCTACAACTCACAGGTTACTAGCGCAATGGATCACGGCTGATAATGAACATTGAGAATTTTCAAATCCAAATAACTACGCTGATGCTCGAGAGTAAAATTTTATGAGCGAACTCGATGCTTAAGTCCATGGAAATGAGTTTTGACGGTTCAGATAAATTGCAAAATGACTTATGCAGTGTGGGAAGAATGTAGCAATGTTGCGGAATTTAAACACATTATTACATATAAGCAAGAGGTCAATATTTGGATTGTCTGGTTCAGGAGTACAAGTAACTCTTAAACGGGGTATCATCACCTCTGGCAGGCTATGTAGCTTTCACAACGATCCACATGCTGTTGACAAACGTCATGAGGGCCAGAAGCTATAGGGCCCATTTATCTGCAAGTGCTTATCGGAGCTCAGGAGGTTCGGGGTTTCTGTATAGTGATGGACGTATTGCAAAGTGCTGAATTAATTCAGTCAACATATTCTGAATGGAGTTGAAGTTAGAGCCATTATATTCCATTTGTTGAACCCCTTCACATTACAAGAAGTGGGACAAGAAATGGACTTAAAAGTGCAAACTGTACATAAAAATGAAATAAGAACCACACGTTTTTTCCCGACAAAATCTGAAATAGCGATACAGTACTTGTCATCAAAGCAATTACTGTTCTACCATAAGAGATTTGTAGGTTTATGAGCTTGTTTAACATCATTCTTGCCCATCGCTAACCCGAGAAGATTTTAGAGATCAATCTTCGACGATATAATAAATTTTGTTTACTCATTTGTTACTTTTCCCACATGTTTAGAGCACCCATGGATTTCGAGCCTCTTGAAACTAGCACCCTGACCTGGTCCTAATTTTCTTTGTCCTGTTTAGACTTAAGATGCACTCTGCTCTGGTCCTGTTCACCAAAATCTCTTGGCTATATTCTGTGGCTATACTAGCCTTTTTTATCTGTCTCTATGGCTCCCTGCGTGAGCCGACTTCTAAATTCTCTCTAATTTAAATGTGTAATGTTCTAAAATGCGTGCCATTTTGAGTCTGTCTCGCTAGCTGCTTGTGCGTGCAAAATTATCGGGCACGTTTTGCCATTTGTATTTGAGGTTTTTTATTTGTAAATGAATGCTTCTATGCGTGTGATCTCTGTACCTCTTAGTACAAGCGAGAGTCTTTTCTGATCTTCCTTGATCAACCTTAAACCTATTTGTAGGCTGGATGATCTGGGTCATGCAGTATGCAAAGGAATGTAGTGGGTCCTTAGCGTTTCGGTCATCAAAAATCAAACTGAATCGGATATTCTTCGAGTAAAAAACATATGCCAACATGTAAGAGTTCAGTTAGAGATGCTTACAGTTCAGTGCTAAAAGAGCACTTTTAGCTGAGAATGATAACATTTAACTCTTTCCAGAAAAAGTCTTCCGAACGATGAATGTTAAAATATTCTCGTTCTTGCAGCAGCTACCAGCTTCAGAGTAAATTGACTCGCTGCCATCTGTCATCTTGCAGTCAAAAACATATGACAGTCATTTGCTGCTGTGTAGGATATGGATGAATTTTTCCTGGGCATGTCCTGCTGGAATGGACTACAAAGTATCGAAATGAAATTTTGTGGTACATTTTTAAGACACAAAGAACTTTTGCATTTATCTGGCTTCATTTATCCCCACCACTGAAAGTCAAGAAAAGTTTGTGTTCAAAATATAACAACTATAAATGCCTTTGAAATAGGCTTTGTGCCATTACACCATTACCGCTACCAGAAATTTTTAAATAAATGTTTATGTCTTTTTAGTAGCTAGGTAGATGAATTTTTCGTAGCACTAGAGCATAATAACGACTATTGGCGACGGTCTGGTATCAAAGACGAAGGGAAAGATCCGAGGATAACACCTTCATTTTGAACCACAGTCAAAAGACGAGATCAACACCTGAGCTGGCATCCCACTCTCCAAATTCAATACCGTGCCAATGTGAGGACATTTGAGGCTATTTTTGATTTAACATGCACCATACCCCACTTACGCGAAGGCCTTTGGTTTGAGCTAGTTTCGAACTCCCAATCCTTTGGTTGCTAATCCTTGACTCTATCAACTGGACTACCGTGGCCCCACGATATAAGTGGAACATGATTTGTGTGAACTTTATTAGGGTAGTTCCTGAATTTAAGGGATATTTTCTAAAACTACACGAAGCGCTGCCGTGATGGAAAAAACATACGTCCGAAAATTATGATAATACAATCAGAGATGAAATATCCGGCCAAGTACCTGCACCGAAGTACTTCAAATGACAAATGAATATTCCACAAGCTATGTGAAACAAAATAGAAACTGCCACTTTCCTCATATTGCTACTGGGGGATTAAAGAAGTTTTTTTTAATTGCTTAGTGCTTTAAGTTATTGAGAGAGAAAAAACTTTTTTTGTGGTGTACAAAGAAACCTAATAGTAAATATGCTGGAATCTGCCCCTAATGCTGGCCTCACAACGTCCAAGCATGCTCTCCGCAGGTCTTTCCAAGAATTCCTATAACAAGGAGTCCCATTCCCTCACTAGAACACGTCTTCGTTGTTCTGCGGTCCTAGGTGGTATTGTGTAGGCTGCAATGAGAAGTCCGAGATCATTCCAAATATGCTCTATTGCAGCGATTATCAAACAGTATGCCGCAAAAATTGCATTGGTGTTCCTTATCTACATTGATGTTTATAAGATTTATTTCATTTCAGTTGCTTAGTTTTCCCCTCTTGACAAGTGTGTTCACAAATAATTTTAAGTAATTCACATATTTTTAATACCAGTATAAATAATTTTGAGTATTTTTGTTGTAAAGCATTGCATTGTTCCAGAAAAGTTTGTTAAAAGCCACTTTGTAGCAAAAATGGTAGCTGATTAATATTATATTTAGTAGTCAATTAAAATTATACCGTTTTTCAGTTCGGCAAAAAATGTAACATTTTTGTTGTTCTGTAGATTTTTAGTAATTAGTTTATGTGGCACGAGACGACCTTGCTGGATATGAATTCATAACAACCCTTAATCTTTGGACATTGGTGTACTTAAATAACTGGATTGTTATGTTGTTTTAATAAATTTGATCTAGTTTATGGGAAAATTTGAAAAGTTCTACATAAATTAGCAGCGGCATGTTAAGGATTATAAGTTGCAGAGACTTTTACTTCTATAGGTTCCTTCTAGAAACAGGTTTTCTGAATACATTGTGGTTAGATCATCCGTCATTGCCCCAAATTCTGAAGTTTGGGGTCCTAAATTTGTAATTGATAAAACCCTTTCTACACTCATCAAGTCATCCCTTAAATCGACAGTTTTTATTTAACAAAACAACTATCAAATGTTTAGATGCTAGGGCTATCAACTGAAGTGAGCATGGTTCGCAACGCGAACCAATTCACATGCTATAAAAATTTATATTCAATGATTGAAAAATCGAAAATCAAGATATCAATTGCTAAAAGCATTTCTGTTAGACATTTTATATAGCACATAATAACAATAACAGGTTGAAATGGGTAAAAATTGTTAACCATACATTTTCAGTTGTCACAGCCAGGTGTGCATTGGTCATATTTCGCTGTCTCAAATAAATTCATTCTATTTTGATTCCTGACACATTTGGTTTTTCAATTGTGTTCATGTTATTTTTATACGCTACTGACACGGAAAAAATGCTTAAGAATAGAATTTTCAATCGTAAGTATATTTTTATACATATTCTACAAGAAAATAGCCTTATATCAAGAAGTTGAAGTTGCTTCCACGAATGTAAAAGAAAGCTCAGAAAAATGGGCACCTTTTTCAAGAACAAATACAAAATTCCTTTTCTATATTTTTTACGGAAAAAGCGAGAAAATATCGTTCTGATTTTCATAAGAGATTCTTGTGACCTCACATTCTAGAGGGAGCACAGCGTGATATAAAAAGTATAAGGTAACAAAATAAGACATCCAAGCAAACCTTCGTGACTCCCATAACCACAAAATACTTCGCAACAGAATGGTTGGTTGGTCAAACACAAGCCAGACAATATCACGTAATGGGAATACATACAAGGAAAGATTTACTGACATAGAAGAGAGAAGTACAACTCAGTGTATGTTACAGGAATCGAAACTGTGCCGCCTACAACTCTTGTTAGTGTAGTGTACAAACCACTGATTCACTGCATCAGAATGAAGCTTAAGAGTTGAATTGGTCTGTAAGTAAATCAGGAAAAAATACAGCTCAAATTTGAAGGTACCCCGTCTTCACTCTTGTTTGGAAGCTTTCTTTGTTGTAGCCCCTTCGAATCGGCAGTGAATTTTCAGTTCAAAAATATTTCGCAGGCTGCTAGCGCAGTGGACGTACCCACTGAGTCACGAAGTTCCCTATCTAAATTGGGTATCGAATCTGATTAGCCTTCGTATAGCAAAAACTGGCCTAACTAGCAAACAAATTAGCAAAACGAACCAAATTATATATCATTTCCCGCGGTAAATGTAGTGGATACATATGGGATTAAGTAAGGGACGTCAAATTCTGCGAACGATTTGACACGAATTCTGGTAACCAACCTACATTCTTTTATTGAAGATTTCCGTGTTGCATTCCTTTGTAATTGCCCACTAAACGTCCTCTTACGACATCTTTACCTTGCATTGCAGCAAGATCTCTTATGGTACGTGTAGGGTAATAGAAATTATTTTGCGATGCTTTCGTCGATTTACAGGTAATGGTTTATTGGCAGTCAATTCGGATTTTAAAAAGTAGCGAGCAATTTGCCGTTACTCGATTAAGATTAAACGTGAACATCTATTGCAGCCAGCAAGTTGATGCAGGTGAAATGTGTTAGTTTGAAGTCAGCCACTACTAACTGCAGAACGCACCTTCGTCGTTTTTGCAGTGTTTACACATTTACACATGCTGTAAAATTTGATACATTAAATACTTGCAGACCGTTTGAAATTTACTAATAAACTTATTTTATTCCAGTTCAATTTCGCAGTCTGTTCGAGTATATCCAAAAAGGCCATAATTTTAACAGCAAGTTTAAGAAATCTAATTCTTTCTAATTTTCTCAAAAGAAAATGCCTTTTAAAAAACTCAATTCTTATGCGATGGTCAAAACTTTTAAAACTAAAAATGTTGTGCTCATGCTTTCTTGATCTAATGAGGAATAAAAGGATGTTATAATCATGCGAACACATAGCAAAAATGAAATTTTAAATTACAGATAAACATTACAAAAAAACTAACAGGTGATTTAATCAGTCTTGTTTTAAAAGGTAAATGGCGTATAATATTCCCTACAATTATTATTTAAGTGTACGATTCGGTATTGCCACATTTTCATTGCCTATACAGGTTTTCCTATAATAATTATAGGTTGTATTGATACTCATAGACTGGTTTAGATAAGTTCGTTCCCTCGTTATACTTTGAAAAAATTAACATTAACCCACCCTATGAAAGATACTTAAAAGCTGCGATAGCTTCTGAACACTGCAATGATACGTCTAGCGTCTATATGATCATCACTCATTAAGAGTCTTGAATCAGCACATGCTGATCATGATTGTCAAACAGTTGTTGCTTATAAATGTCGGACATTAACTCTCACTCCACTAATTCAAGAGCACTCCAATACATCTGAACTATGTAACTAAAATTCTTACTGCAAAACACGCGTCAAGTATTCAGCCATCATAAGTTGTCCAGAGCCACATCAATTACACATTATAAGATATCTGCATCTTCAATTCAAAAATGGTGAGGCCGTAGGCTCTTCGTGGAACATCAGGGATAACAGAAATATTCTCATTGATCACAGCACAGCCCTTATCTCTAGACGATCGCAAGATCTATGTTTTAAAGTCCTTTAGCTTCATTCGTGTTATTAACCTTTGACAAACAGTTAATCACTATAAAAACAAGACATGGAATGTCCTTCGCATCAACAACTGATCGCCTCTGGTAAGCATATAAGTGTGATGGCTGCTCTTCAGTACGTGGATGCTTCATAGACGTACTTCAGATGCTGGAGTCTGTCTACATTTTTAAGGGTCTATTACCTATATCGTTACTAGTTTTTTCTATCTATCTCTAAGGGTCAGCTATCTATATCGTTACGAATCTTCTATCTTTGTCTAAGGATATCTATATACAGGGTGGTCTCCATAAGTCATTTTACCATTTTAAAATTTAGTAAATTTTCTTTTTTGTATTACAGGTTATTGAAATTTTGACTCTGGTAGTTTTCGATTGAGAAATACACGACCCAGCAAAATCTCAAAACAATTAAATTTCATTTAAAATTTTACTCCATTGTTCTATCCACCCATAGAGCATACAGTCGTCATTATGGAGTCGGGAATCCGCCATCCAAACCAGCTACACTTAATTTGTACTAAAGTTTTCAACAACAGGGATCTGTGATTGACCTCCCACGAGCCGAAAAAGAAAATCAGTCCTTATTTTTTGAAGACATTAAAGGGAATTCAGCTTCTGCTACTCGTAAGAGTTATTGAATTGGGCATTTCATGCATACTGCAGTTAAGGCACAAAGCTGAATATCGGTGGATGCGAGGTGGGATCACTGCCTATAACAGCTCTATCCACAATCCAGCTGTTGTAGATTTTCGGGGAACGGATCTTCTCGTAAAACTAGATTCAACTGATCTTCACTCCATGAAGGCTGTAGACTTTTTTGTGGTGTTACCTTAACGATAAGATGTAAGCTAACAATCACCTGACCATGCAGCAGAGAAGAGATAAGAGAAGTTGAGCCCCAAGACCCAGAAATGTTTCGAATGGTAATGGAAAATGCCCTGGTTAGAGTTCGGCATAGAGAAGTGACAAATGGCGGCCACTTTAGAGATTTAATTTTCCAAACCGGAGAGAAAATAATTCCAAAGAAGGTATTTCAGTTGTACAAGGTTTTTTTTTTATATATGGGGACTATTTTGTTTTGGAATACCTTCTAAATAAAACATTTGTTATTAAATCTGTCTTACATACTGTTTACTCAATGAATACAAAATAACCGCCTCTGGTCTAGCTAAAAATCGTCTCCTTCTAACCTTAGATTTTCTGATTCCAATAATGGTTGTTCTGTTTGTTTACGTAGCCACTGATGTCGAAATGAGGAGCGAAGAAATTGAACAAACCATGTGGTTGGAAGATCCCATATTTGCAGCATGAACAAGAGGTGGTTTCTTGACAGCGTTTAAGTGAACAATATGTAAAAAATAATAAAACTGTTTTATTTAAAAGTTATTCCAAAACAAAATTATGCCCTTACATAAAAAACACCCTGTATAAAAACTAAATGAGTTTTTTAAGTAAATTTTTAAACGTTAAAGTGACTTATGTATATGACTTATATTATGACCGCTATGTATATCTCTAAGGGCGGCCTGCTATATGTTCCTTTTCTATGTATCATCTGCTGCTCTATATCGTTAAGGGTTAACGTTATTCAGCTCGATAATGCTCGGCCCCATATGTAGTTAGCCTCAGCACAGTAACTTCCAAGTGTCCATATCCCCCTTTTTCCCTCCATTATCCTAGATATCTCCAATAAAGAATCTGATGGAAATTATTGACTGCCTTGCTAACTCATCTGTAAGAAATCCCTATTGTAAACCCTCAGGGGGTTACTTTCATGAAGTTAACACAGGTATCAAAGCCCCGAGGTACTCTAGTGATCTGTCCTCTTTTTCGTTTTACCCTCGCCTGCCCTTCTACTTTTTTCCTCCCTTTTTGTGATGTTGGCTATTTTGTTATATTTGGCGCAGCTTGTTCAATATCTGGCCCTTGCGAACTTAAATTCAACTAACCAGCCATAATGTGAAAAAGAATCACGAGCCCTGGTAATACCACATTTGCGACCATTTCTTAGATCTTTCTCTCTTTTTTCACGTTCCATCTTCATTTTGAAAATTCTACTTGAAGTTGCAGTACTGTTTTCCTGTTAAGTGTTGTAGCCTATTATAGAGGTGTACAATGCGATGTAAATTTAGATATTAATTTATTTGATCATTTGCAATTATGCGTATATACGTACAGAAGATTGTCATTTCATCGAATAAAGGTGCCGTATGAAAATCTGATTAGTTTCACACTGATCATACAAGCAATAAGTTCGTGAACATTTCATATAATATGTAGTATTGGTGGTGGTGGTATCATTGTTATATACAAGTATGGTGAGGGGTCAAATATGTATGTACATTGGATATTCAAGAGACTGGTACTTATCGACTGGTTGGAGCCGCCCAGTTGGAAGAGCAAGGATTAGCAACCGGAGGGTTGCTAATTCGAAACTAGGTCCATTCAAAGACGGTCGTGTACACGAGGGCTTTTTCACGTTAAATCTGTAGTAGCTTCAAATTTCTTCATGTTGGCGGGGTGTGGAAGTTTGGAGAGTGGGGTGCCAGCTCAGGTGTTGATCTCGTCATCTGACCTGATTTAAAATTATGAGGCGTTGTCCTTGGATCTTTCTTTCGGGATTGATCCCGGTCCGTTCGATATCCTGTTGCGTTGCTCAGTGCGATGTTAATTAACTACCTACCTACGTTACCGACTTGTCTTTGGCAAAGGGCTCTAGAGTGTCGCTGTTACAAGGCACGCTGAGATAACGACGAAGTTACGGGGCCAAGAATCATTTTTTAGCTTTCACTTTGGTTTATCAAAGAGCTCGCTTTTCTCCGTCACCCACTCTTAGCATTTTTAGATGTCTGGTGTTCCTCCGAAAGATTCCGAGTTTTGCCCATTATCGATTGCTCCATCCTAATAAAATCGAGCTTCATACCCAAACTTCTGACCAATGCCAGTAGGTCTACTTATCCCATATTCAATTACTGTGGCTGCTTGACCTCTCCCAATTCACTATGCTGTAAATCGTTGCATTTCGTATTGTTTGTTGCTTTAAGTGTCACACTATGGTGACATAGCCATCTTGTAAAAGAAAATTTTATAAAAAAAATTATCTAAAAATATTAAATGACTATTAATAGCAATTACAATAACATTATGGAATCCAATCAAATCACAAAAAAGAATTTAAAATAACAGCTTTCATACAAACATCCTTCCTACTAATAGTTTGCATTGTTACTCACAACTCGTTTTATGTTTACCATTTGTTAGGAAAACGTACTGAAAACGAGTTATTTGTTTTCCCAAACTAACACATAAATTAGAGATACACAATCCAAAACTAAAACTGCAACGCCCAAACAAACACACCTCAGACATTTCAGCAGAAATAACTTCTTGGGCATAAACAAACACCCAGAAAAGACGGAAAGCGAAATTAGAATATAAAAACGGGGAGAAACTTCTTTAAATGTAATTAAAAAAGTTGTGTTTTAGGCAACCCTGAATGACTCCTTCTATAAAAAGAAGCTGGCACAGCGCCAGGGCCCCACATACAGCAAAACATAACTCGAACCGTTTCTAAACTTAGACTGCAACGTCACGTGACGCGTAATTCGATTTCGTTTGCTTCACGAAAATATTAATAAATGAGCTTACAAGCTGGAGACGTCACCAGACAAATGCATTCCTTTGACAGGCGTTGATTGGTTGACACCGTAAAGATGGTGGACGAAAAAAACGTGCGGCTTCTTCTTACATGACCTAGCGATGGATACTATGAGATCTTTCGCGGTTCCTTTTTCCTTTTGATGAGCTTAACTTCATCCCCTTTTAAAACTGATGACTTGGGGATTTAATAGTGTTTGTTCTGCGCGTGTGGTTTGTGGTTCTTTTTTTTTAAAGATTTTGTTTTCAATGCGGATGAGCCAATGAAACAAAGAAATAACGGTCCTTCGAGGAGGCGTTTAAATGCCCATAAAATGACGGATGTTCTTGAAAGAAGAGAGCAACGTTGGGAAATACGAACCTCGCGGACAAAGCATCCTTAATGTAACTCGTAAACCCGAAATAAACAGAAGAATTAACGATTTAACCAAGGCACAAACGTGTTGAAACGCAATAAAAGCAATATCTAAATTTTATAAAATTGTTTTCGAGCAAATACTTGTGTTCTGTACCCATTTAAAGAAGTGGAAAAGGTTTAAGTATGTTGTGAGTAAGATGCCAGAAATATATTTTATCAAATTATATGTATTGAAAAGTAAAAATTCTGATTTACAAATATATATTTTATCAGATGATAATTATTCATATTTGATAGATGTTTGGCAAACGATTTTTATTAATGTTTTAATTTTGATATATTTTATATTCTTTTACTACGTAGCAATAGAAAGGAGATAAAAGCAATTAATAGATGTTCGCAAATACGTAGAACGAATGTATTGTAGGAACTTGTTAATGGAATACAAAAACGACTAAATAAAAGTTAACTTTTAAACACGCTTTCCCTGTTCTTTTTGCCAAGGAAATTTGTCCATGTAACCTACAAGTACATGGAAAGCTGTTAAAGAACTTCTGATATACGAACTTCAAATTTTACTATGTATTATAAATAAATTCATGTTTTCCTTACACCAAACAAAACAGGATGTAAAACAAATGAACCAATGATTCACCGAGGCACAAGCGTGTTCAAACGCATTAATTAAAATCGAGTTCTTAAGTTGTAAAAAATTGGATTCAAGTAAATACTATGTGTTTTATAAACATTCAAAGAGAAAAATATATAAGTAAATGGAAAGCTATTGATGTACTATTACAATAATTTTGATTTTTACTATGCAATGTAAATAAATTAATTTTTTCATTGCTAGAAAAACAATGTGAATGTAGTTCTAAATAAACAAATGAATTAACGATAATAGGATACATGACCCGTGAGAAGAGTTAAAAACTATCCAACTTGTCCATGCTCCACAACCCCAGCGACTTCGCATAGTTTAGAACGTATTGGTGTCTCTTTGAACAGCTTCTAGATGATCAGGAGTTGGTCAATGTGTGACTTGTGCAACATCGTCTTTTGGACTTGGTCTGTTATACCTTAACCCTCCAAGTGGTTTCGATGAGATATCTCGTCCATCACTATATGCGCAATTTTGCTAATGACGAGATATCTAGTCATCAAGAATGCCGATCGAATTTCGAACGATGAAGATATTTCTATTTGCTGTTGTTGACGACATCAGGATCTCGTCCATCAAGTTCTGGTCAGATTTGCTACTGACGAGATAACTCGTCAAGGCAACCACCAGGAGGGTTAACTAAGGGGAATTAGTAACAACATAATCTACTGAGATACAAATATGTTCAAATATATTAAAATAAGTTTCTGAATTTTTATAATATTAGGTTCAAGTGAATGTTGTATTCTGAAAACATTCAAAAAGTATGTGGAAAATGCATAAGGAAAAATGATTTGCTGTTGGTAAAAGTTCCATTATAAGAGGTCCTCTGGTGCACATATGTACGGGCTTTACGGACCCGATGTACTCCAGTGATTTTTTCTTTTCCCATGGGGCTTACTGTCTTCAGAAACATCGGTCGCGCTACCATTATACCCAAATGATCTTTTTCTACCACTCTATTTCCCTATCCCTCCATTTTTTTCTCTTTCACGACATTTTTAATTGTCGTTGTCTTTTGTTTGGCGCAGCTTGGCCACATGCGCCATAAAATCTAAAAATAACCAATTCACTTTAAGTACTTCCAATTTTATTTTGTGTATTGTAAACATTTATCTTCATTAATTTAATAATAATTAAAATTTTATACTTTGCTGAACTCCCGTGTAGTGTTTCTTCCCAATCTCACTAGACAATACTTAGTGTTAATCTCACTAAAATAACATTTATTTACTTTATCACTTAGTTTAATCTACCCTAACTCAATTTTAGCCTTTAATAAACGTCTATTGCATTAAATAATAATTTTTCTTACACAAATTAACTGAGAAAAATAGAGTTGTGTTTCATCAACTGACGGATAAATTTACATGTAAATGATACACAATATTTAATTACTGTTCATTATTAATACAGTTCAAAATATTTAATTACAAGATCTACAAACAGTAACAGCCTCTATCAAAGCAAAAAATTAAATTTTATCACCTCACCTTAAAATAAACTAACATATTTCTGAGAAGCCTAATCTATAAGCTGAGCTAATTTTATACCCTAGAAGTAAATTTTAAGTTTTCAAAAGCTTTTAGTGCGAGAAAAACTTAAGCTCCCGTATATTTATCGCTCCAAGTTTTAAAATAGTTGTGTATACTTTATCGTAGACACCACACATAATCACACCATGATTACTTATCTAAGAAGTGGGTGTTTTGCGTGGGTGTAAGAGTTTATAATAACTCCCCTCCAAAGCTAAAAAAATTATTTGATAGTGTCACATTCAGCTATTTACTAGCCTTGAAATATTTTTTGTAGAAGCGAAGCGCAAATGTTTTCTGTTCCTAAAAGCAGTTTCAAAATAATTTTCTTCAAAAAAGAAACCTTAAACGAATTTGATCGTTTTCAATGATCCTAAAAAGGTAAGAATAAAACAGTGCTTTACACAAATCAATCATTAGTGGTTGGGGAAAATTACTGTTTACAAACTGCATGAGTTCAGTATCAGTTGTTACACAAACCTTTTAAAATCATAACTAGCTTCCCTTGTAGATAAGTTCACAATGTTATGAATAGAAAACGTTGAAAATTTGATCACCGAACGTTGGTAGGTATTTTAATTAACGTCGCACTGAAGCAACACAGCGGGCTATTGGTCCGGGATTAAACCCGAAGGAAAAGTCCGAGGACATCACCACGTAATTTTGAACCACGGTCAGATGACGAGGTCACACCTGAGCTGGCACTCCACTCTCCAAACTTAAACACCACGCCAACGTGAGGACATTTGAAGCCGACAGATTTAACGTGCACCGGCCCCCTTTGCACACCACGGTCTTTGGTTGGATTCGAACTCGCAACCCTCCTGTTGCTAATCCGTTGCTCTTCCAACCGGGCTACCGCAGGCCCACAGAATGTAGTTTAAGGATTGGGACAAACATTTAAATGCGTTAAATAATTTATTTTTACCACAAAATTTAAAATCTTTTTAATTTACATTTTTCAGAAAGGACTAAAGAAAGGAACGCGGACTTACTTTTATTTCCCCGCCAGGTTTTAGAGTGGCTTAATTCGATAGATGATACCATTAGTTGCCAATTGAAGAAGCCGACGAGAGCTGTTTGAAGATCACTAATGTGCTTCCAAATTCAAGGTTGTTCAATGGACGATTGCGACTGTTTGACTTAGTTACCGAATATGAGCCGCCGTGTGAAGAGAAGGCTGTGTGGCACCGAAGAGTGAAGCCGTGATAGGAATAATAGAAGCACTGCATCAAAGGACATCAGACAGTTGTTGGAAATGATTAGCATTGCATTGGTAATTCAAATACTCATCGTGGATCATCCATCAAAGAGTGAGACGATTGAGGCGAATGTCATTTTTGTCAAAAAACGGCTATCTGGCTAAAATCGCAATCTACTGGCTGGCGCTATCTATCTACCAAAAAGTACTTCATGGTGGGGATAGACTGCATTTTTATATATACTAAACTTCATTGTGGGAATGATTATACTGCTATATACAGGTGTTACAAAACTAATGCAAGACACTTTTAGGGATGATAGAACGCACCAAAACACTTTTCTTCATAGAATGCATGGTCGCAAGTGAAGCGGTTACGCGGTATAGGGCGCTTTCCCTTTCTCCACATACGCAATCTTACGCAACGCAAAAACAAGACTGGCACAAAACATCAAAACAAAGCTTTATTTAAGACAAAACAAAACGTCAACAACTGCTTGACATGACGAAATGAAATCAAAATTAGAGACAGCAAATAAAGATACAAATTAAGTACAAACATTAATCAGTAAATACTGCAATGAATTGCATTTACAAAAGCTGCTCGAAATTGCGACTACTACTCCTGATACAAGCGTCGCATCGTCGACGTAAAGATTCCCATATGTTCTGGAAAATTCCAGGCATTTCGCTGCGGCCGCTAGGAAAGTCTGGCAACTAGTTCCTCATTAGAATCAATAGGTGTACATGAGGGACTTCAGATGTCCCCATAAAAAGAAATCCAGAGGGGACAGTTCTGCTGAGCGTGGGGACAAAGTGGGTCCTCCTCGGCCAATCTATTGGCCTGGAAGCGTGGCATGCAGGTAAGCATACACCGGAGTGCTGAAATGAGCTGACGCGCCATCATGCTGGAGTCACATTTTACGGCGGAGGGCTACTGGTCCATGCTCCAACAATGCAGGCAATTCAGACAAAATCCATGTCCATTTTTTCCACATCAGTATACGTGATCTGAAAGAGCCAGCTAGAGCGTAACCACTTCACTTGCAACCATGCATTCTATGATGAAAAGTGTTTGTTTCGGTGTGTTTTATCACCCCTAAAAAATTTGTTGCATTCGTTTGGAAACACCCTGTATATATTACTGAATTTTAATTTAATTTGACTAATAGACTTGATGCAATCTTTATTTGTGACAAGTTAGGTAGGAGTTAACGTCAAACTGAACAATACAACGTGCTATTATCGACGGTCCGGGATCAATCTCAAAGGGAGAGATCGTGGACAACACCTCGTAATTTAGAACCCCGGTCAGATGACGAGGTCAACACCAGAGCTGGAACTCCACTCTCTAAACTTCCACACCATGACAACATGAATATTATGACAAATGAGAAACGTAACAAAAACAAATTGATATTTTCAAATTTTAAAGCTATTTAACCTTAAATTCGGATATATTTTGGAAGTTGCTTAAACTTCAGCTTCCAATATGTCCGAATGAACGTTCGTTTCATAGTAATCGTCGGTGGGTCTTAACACTCTGATCTACACTGACTATTTTTAAGAGGCTGAATAATAAATTTTCCTAGCAGCGTGGGATATTTATTAATTTGACATTTATCTAACATGGTTTTCTATTGTATTCTAAAGCACCCTTTTATACTTTGGAAAAATGCTTAATAATCTTATGACAATCCACTTATCTCCGTCAGCAATTTAAACTCTTATTAAGTAAAGCATATAGCTTCACTTAATAAAAGACCATTCTAAAAGTTTGAATAAAATTTAATTTAGAAGCATGAAAGGCAAATAACTAGAGAATAATCTTAGAACAAATAAAAACTTAAGTTATCAAACAAAAGCATACCTAAGCAATAATTTCATTATCATGAGAAAATTTAGAAGTAAAACTTGTAATCACGCGAATGCCAGCTTCCTTCACTTAAGAATACTAATCTAATAAAAAGGGTTAACGCATTATCCTTTAAAGCATTACTAATATTTGTTTTCTCTCGAAAAGTAAATCAATACTGTAGGCAAGATTTAACGTTTTTTAGAGTTCAATACATGATCAATTTAAATAGCTTTCGAAAGGTAAAATATCTGTCCTATGATAAACACAAAAATATATTCAATTTAATATTATCAAGATGTTTAGTTCAATTTTATTAAATATACAGTAAGCTAAGAAATAAAATATCTGAAGACAAAGCAACATGTGCAAACAACTAAACTACTTACAAATTTCAAAATAGCTAGATAAAAACTGGTATGTTCCTTAAAGAAAGCAGTTTTTATAACACATTTTATGTGGATTTGAGAAAATGGAAAGCTTGAATTATGTAGCTACCTACAGTTTTAAACAGAGCGTTTCGTAGCTTTATACAATTTCGTTCTAATATACAATGAAGTCTCTAATAAATTAAATCATAGTTCTAAATTATAGTATAGGGGAGAAGGTGTCGTGCCATGGGATAGTTGTACCTTGAAACAGTTTATATTGTGCTGCCTCCTTTTGAGTAAGTAGTAAAATAACCACATTGTAGTAAATAAATGTAGTACCTTGGGACATCCCAAGGTACAACATTCATTTTGTCCTTTGATACAACAGTTTGGGTTTACAAATTTTGAGAAAGAAATAGAGGAAGGGGATTATACATTAGTGAAACTGACTGGAAAAAGAAAACAGTTAATTATGTGGCGCAAATTGTGAAAAAAGAAAACTTTGTTTATGAGGTTAAGCATCTTGTTATAACAAGCAAAAATATGTTTGTTTTAAAAAATGAAACAATCTATGAAATCGATGAATGTGACATAATCTGCAAACTACCATTCCTATCGTGTACAGGAAGTTCAGAGCGACAGAAAAATTTGTTGAAGTTTGTAGTTGATTTCAATGCCTACGATGTTCAATAATTTTACTAAACAGTTGATCTCAATTTGGAATTTTTTAAATCTTAAGTTTAGTTAATTTAATGGCTTTATTCTTGATTTCTAACATTGTATTATTAAAAAGAGGCTAATGTAATTTTCAGAATCATTATTTACTATTATAAATTTTGAAAATGCAATTTTTAATAAATACTGAATTTAGTATGTGTAGAATTGATTCATTTTGTAGCCTACTTTAAACAATCTAAAGGTAACATGTATCCCAAAGTACAACATGTATCTCAAGGTACAACACCATGTATCCCAAGGTACAACACCATGTTGAACCTTGGGACGTACGCATAGATTAACAAAACAATTTATTGAACAGTTTGTGTTCGAGGTACAAATATACACTGCTGGCCACCCAAATTGCAACACCAAGAAAGACAAGAGATATCACAACAAAATTTATTTTGTAGATAACATGTTGACCAAGTATCAAATGATTAAATTTATAGATTTCTGTGAAGTGTGGTTCCTGCCAAAATCAGTAGCCAGAGTAGCCGCCATTGTTGGAGATCACCGCTGCCACACGCCTCGGCATTGATTCAAAGAGACTTTGGATGTGTTCTTGGGGTACAGCAGACCAAGCAGCTTCCACACGTTGCCAAAGTTGATCTGGTGTGGCAGCTGGGGATGTATTCTGGGTCAATCGTTGAGCAACCACGGACCACATGTTTTCTATCGGCGAAAGATCCGGAGAGCGAGCTGGCCAGGGAAGCAATTCAATCTGGCGATTGACGAAGAACCCTTGGACAATGCGTGCCACGTGTGGTCGCGCATTATCCTGTTGAAATATGGCTGTGGGCAAGCCCTGAAGGTAAGGAAGGACAATTGGCTCCAACACCTCGGAGATGTAGCGCTGGCTGTTTAAAGTACCGGCAATGCGTACTAGAGGAGTGCGAGAGTGATATCCAATACCGCCCCATACCATAATACCCGGTGCAGGACCAGTGTGGCGGTGCATAACGCAGCTGTTCAGCATCCTCTCTCCACGGTGTCTCCAGACTCGAATCCGACCATCGTGGTGTTGCAGACAGAAGCGTGACTCGTCAGTAAAGACAATTTCATTCCATTCTGCCGTCCACATCCTTCTTTCATCGCACCATTGGCGACGGAAACGTCTGTGGTTCTGCGTCAAGGGTAGACGAAGCAATGGACGTCTTGCGGACAGACCACTCTGCTGTAAACGGCGTCGAATGGTACGCGCAGACACTGGATGATGCGGTACAGACTGAATGTGCTGTGCTATGGTTCGTGATGTGGCTGAGCGATCCGTCACTGCCATACGCACAATATGCCTGTCATCACGTGAAGTGGTGCACTGAGGTGGATGCGATCGAACACGTCGGTCCGTCGTACCCTCCTGCATCCAACGATCTCATAACCGCATTACAGTTGTTTGGTTTCGTCCAACACGACTACCGATTTCCCTGAAAGATAATCCACAATCTCGGTAGGCCACTATCCTTCCTCTGTCGAACTCGGATACTTGATCAAAAGATGATCGCTGTTTTCTACGAGGCATAATTGATCGTTTTTTTGAAAAACCACAAGAAAAACACAATTGCCGTACTTGAAATCGTCGAAATCTTCAAGCCTTAAATAGCGCTTTGAAGTGGCGCCACAGGCGCGCGTGATGTGCGTCTGCGCTGAAATTCTAATCATTTGCATATCTCACCTCCGCTAATGCATGTTGTAAATTTCATATTATTTGCATGCTTCCTTCAGGGTGTTGCATTTACGGTGGCCAACAGTGTATAAACAAAAGTAAATTCCTTCAAAAATAATTAATGTAAATAGTTGATGAAAAACAAGCTGCAGCTACATTGTAGCCTCAGGAAAAATATTTGTTTAAAACTGTCCAGGTACGACACCTTCCCCTATTTGAAATTTTCACATGTCAGTAGCAGCATGGAAACATGAGTATATCCTAAAACGTTATAATTTTGATTTTATAAAATGAAGGTAGGTAGTTTATTAACTTCCCACATGAGCAACACAAACGGGTTATTGGCGACGGTTTGAGATCAGTCCCGAAGGGAAAGATCAAAGAGCAACGACTTTTAATTTTTAACCACGGTTAGATGGCGAGGACACCTGAACTGGCACCCGTGTTTACTAAAGACAGTAAACCCCATGAGAAAAGAAAATATCACTAGAGTACCTCGGATCCGTGATGCCCGTACACAGTTTAGGTGTGTACGGGTATATATGCCCCTGAGGGCTTTATTAGAATGACTAGTATCTAAATTACAAACTGCAATTAAATTAACCTACAAATAATTCTACTTCATACCAATAAAAGAGGTGTCGTTTTCCAAACTGCTAATCTTTTATAGTGATGTATACTTGATTGTTAAAACATTACTACTTTGAATTTAGTAAACAATAATTTTGTTGTCGACTTTCCATTAATAAAAGGAAAGCTTACTCTCGTATTTCATTTACTGACATCAGGTTTTCCTAACATCCATTGTTTAAAATGTTTCATCAGCCTACAGAAACTACTAGAATGAAAGAAGACAGTCCCAAGGGAAGAAATGTGTCGACATTTTACAAAGAAGCAGAAATAGGTTTCTCAAGACTTGAAAATAATTCATTGAATACAATCGCATTTTAAATGGAGAAAAATTTATAAAATGATGAAAACATTTTTCTTGCATTTTGCTTTTGAAAATTGTTCAGTTGAGAATGTTGAATTTCCGATGATCGTGTTTCCTTTCAGAAAAAAATTATGTAGGGAAAATCTAAAATACATACATACATACATAATCTCTGTTATTTAAACGTTTTTATACGTATTTAAAACCTTTACCCTCCTGGTGATTGTCTCTCAAAGGTATCTCGTCAGTAGAAAAAACTGATCAGATATTGATGGACGAGATATCTCGTCATTAGAAAAGAACTGACCAGATCTTGATTGATGAGATGTCTCGAAATTAAAAAAAACTGACCGGATCGTGACGAGATATCTCGTCAAAAGCAAAATTGATCCGACCTTGATAGACGAAATATCTCGTCGAAACCACTTGGTGGGTTAATAACTGTCGAACATGTACGCCTAACAAGCTCATATACAAATGTGGCGTTTCACACTTCCTCTTTGCTCTGTTGTTATTTTCGACGAAACATTGAAATAATCCATTTGTGCTATCATAGTAATGTTTAAACAAAGATGAAAATCGAATACACTCTGTGCTAAAAAAGAATCGAAAGCCCCGAAGCCACTGTTCGATCGAAATGAAACAGCATGTGTGCTGTAGATGAAAAAATAAAGAAATGATCCCAATATCAAATCTAAAATATTATCTTTATTATTGTAAAACAGCAGCATAAAGGTCATAAATTAGTAGGTTGCAAAGCCCTCTCAGGTAGTGATACTTGCTGATATACGGATTGGAATGGAAACAAAACTCGCATGCTATACTATGGCAACTTATGCCAAGCATTCTGCAGCTGCTGCTTCGAACCCCTTAAATCCCGGGAGTGATTCAATTGAGTACCAATATTTTATTCCAGACACACTCATTGGGAGATAGATCTGGGGATCTCTGGACAAGTAAAGTTTTTGCCACCAAGGAGGCACTTATAGGAAAAGTGAGAGTTTTGCGGCCGCGGATGTTGTCTCTTGTTGCCTTACACATGACACCCCTTGAGTGCCCATTAGACATATAACATGAAAGGAAAAACAACAGGTTGGTGGATTTACTGGACAAATAGCTCTGCTGCTAAAATACCTCGTACCACTATTTGGAAAAGTATGTATTACCCTCGTATTTAAGGGTTTTTAATAATTTATTAAGGAATAATAACACTGTTACCTCTCTGGGTTTCTCCAGGGATCGGGCAGTACCTTTTTCTGGAAATATGGTTAGTATTTTAAAATCTTGTACCGTCGGAGCTTAAAGCATAAGCTCATTAACTGACACTTTTTCGTATACATTAAATACCTATATTCATGACGATGAGAAATACCTAGTCATGTATCATCTTAAAATCATTTGTTAAAAAGATATATAACGCTTTCAGATGCTTATCATTTAAATTTTTTTATCTGTATGGTAAAATTAAATTTTTGTCAGTTAATGAGTTTCTGCTCTAAACCGACGAAACATGTTACTGATACATTTTTACGCTTATTAAATTGTGTTTCTTAAATTGACGCTGTTTATTTAACAAAGTATTTGTCGACTGTTTTGATGCCAGAGCACTTTACGAGCGAACGAAGCGAGCACGTTTCCGCTAGAGAACTAATAAAAATTACTTAAGTTAGATTGCTTTTTTAGATTGATTGGAACAAAACAAAATTGCTTTAGTGCAGAAGATTGTTTAGCAATCTTTGAGTATTGACGAGCCGGTGGTGGTCACCTAGTATTCTTGAAATTTGTAACTTATTCTGTATACAGTTACTCCTAAATATGTTATAGAGGAAGGTATTAGTAACATACGTATTATTCTCTGCATTTTGACATAGAGTTCCGTCTTTCTCATCATGGGGCCGCTCTATTTAAAATCATAAACCAAAATTTAGACCGAGGTAGGGGGCCCGAAGATGAATTATCGGTTTGAAAATTTCGACAAGAAACACGACGCAAAGTACTATTGTGACAGACAAGCCACACTTAGGGAGTAATTTGAGGCCTCTGTGATTGGAAAGACGACCAGACAAGAAACCGTGTGAGCGAAAGAGTGAGCACAGTGCCCCGGAGAAGTTGGTGAGGAAAGATCCAAAACCGACGCCGAGACTGAGTATATTAGGTGAACCGAATACAATGCTTATTACAAGAGCGCTGCCAGAGAAATCTCTAGACACACAGATAGATCCTATCACCGAGCGGCTGATACGACAGAAAAACGGCGCTTACAAAATAATCGGGTAAGTAATCAACGTGCGCGTAGATGTCAACACCATGGTGAGGCAGGACGACAATTATATCTTTAACGTGAGCATAAAGAAGCACTTGGTATTTCTGATATAATCTCCTTATGCTAACAATGTATGATTCCGTTCGTTTTGTAGAGTGCCACGATTTGTCACCCAATAAATGATTTACATGCACAACTTCGTTTCATTTCTCGCACCACGCACATTTATCTCTACGAAAGGAACTGTAGCATAGTACAGCTATGCATCGATCTCTTATTTTAACGCCTTAACCTTGTATTTAGGAGAAAACATTTAAAAGTTCCAAATTTTGAAACTACAAAAACTGGTATGACTATTATAAATATTGTCAAACCCCTGATGGTGTTCATTTTCAAGCAGTTGCCTTAATAGTAAAAGATCATTGCGAATAACATTAATAAAATTTTAACCCCAAACATGTGAAACAAAATACTTACAACTCGTATAAAATCTCTGCATTCAAGAATGACAACTGCCAGGATTTTAATGCGATGTTCAGTCACCGTTTTCTATATATTTTACTTCACTTTCCTTCCTAGATTCTCCTGAAACTTCAACATGCAAGCCATCCAAGGGTGAAACCCGACTCTCTTTGAAGAAATTTCAAAAGAAAATATTTTAGAAAACGATGGTTGGTATAAAAGAAATGATAACATTGGCCAAGAAAAAGCGATTTAAAAAATCCTTTGTTGCTTGAAGTATTTTTAGATTTCCTTTCGGTACCAGCATACCTTAAGCACATTCGTTTTCGGAGCTATTTTAGCTCTGGCAAATACACTCATTTTTATTCCCGATGTATTTGATGTCAAGAGGTTAATCAGATGGCACACTGGGATATAAAATACGGAAAGATAATTAAAGTTTATTATCCACAAATTTGCCTAACAGTAATGTGTATAACACTATATAACTTCAACAAAAAAACATTTTTTTTGTATTTTAAGAGATTGAGTACCATCATTTTCTTTGCCATCTACTTTCCTTTTGCTATTCCAAAATACAAAGACCGTCGTATGTACAGGGTCTGGTGCACGTTAAATCAGTCGTGGCTTCAAATGTCCTCAATTTGGCGTGGCGTGGAAGTTTGGAGAGTGGGGTACCAGCTCAGGTATTGTTCTCATCATCTGATCGGGGTTCAAAATTACAAGGCGTTGTTATTGGATCTTTCCCGAAGGGAAAGATCCAATAAATAATCAAATCAGATTACTTAATACATTGACTTCAGTGTAAGTAAAGCAAATGTGTTAGAATGTCGTCAAATTTTTAAAAATACAGAATCCCATTGTTACATAATGATAATAGAAGACATTAGTGTTGTTACCAGGAAATTGTCTTGTGTGCGGAAAAATGTAATTAATACATAACTGGATCGAAAGTTTCCTTGAATACTTAGTCTTATTTAACCTATACGGAATAGAATTGAAACGTTAAAAGTTTATTTAATTAATGGAACTTAGGTGCATTTATTTGCCACGTTATTTATAGTCACAATACATCAGATGTGTTTCCAAAGTCAAAATTAATTGGTTTGTTGGATTGGGTTTTATGGCGAAAAGGCCATATTTGGCCAAGCTGGGCCAAACACTAGCAGACAAAGAAATTTATTCCCAAAGAAATAAAGGCTAGATTATATGAATTATATCTGGTAGCGCTAAATTCCAAATATCTCAAGTTGTTCCGGGATTTATTATTGTATCAATATTAAATACCAGACATAAGATGTAAGACATTTTTTAATCTTTTTAGCTGTTCTTAATATAATTTTGGTCCCTGAATATATATATCAGGGACCGAATATGAATATTTTGGTCCCTGATAATAATAGTAAAAGTTGTGTATCACCCACCAATGTTACATAACCTCAATTTTCTATTATATTTCTTATTCTAATCCTGATGCATAATTTAAATTATTTAATAAGAATATTTGTTGAAAAATAATTTATAAACAGTTGACTAAGAATTTTTATAAGCACTATACATCATTAGAAACAAAGAAGATGAGTTTACTTTTTATTTATCATAGGATGGTGACTTAGTTTATTGTAGTTATATTACTGGGTTTATGCAGCTTTGCGTTGAATATAAAACTAACTTTTATTGACATTTAAGATGGAGATGTTTTATTGACTCAAAAGAAACCGGTTCTCTCTTCTCTCTCTCTTTTATATATTAGAAATTCAAACATGCATCCGTACCAGTGACCATTCTGTACATACTCATAAGAAATCAATTGAAAGAAGAATTGAAGAAAAGTAATAAGGTCGTTTGGATGCATGTATGATTGCAGTTTACTATTGATTGTTATATCTGGAAAACCCGGAAAAATGCTCTGAAAATCAAAAACAGTCCTTACATTTAAAAAAAAGTCCTCTAATTCCGTGTAATATTGCCGTTTTCAAAATTTTAAATTGTATAAATTCAAAATTAGCAGTTCATAAGCTAGAATCTTTCAATTCTTCATAAAATTTAATATTAAGGTTCATTAGAAAAAAGGTGGCAAATTCCCGTTAACCCCTCCCCCGAAAATGTTTTCATGAGTGGTTAATGTGAATTATCTTTTTCTAAAACTGGATTTCACTAAGTGTCTTAAGAGAATACTCAGAATGAGCTAATGCTAAACGTTTTTTTATCTTGATCACCAATTAATGCTGATTTTGAATGTGTATTTTGAAAGCATAATAGGAATGAATTTTTGTTTGTTTTTTAAATCAAGAGGCAAAAAATTCAAAATAATATCCTAAAACAAAATTGAACTCCTGTAGCAAAGAAAATGCACCTAAACCTCAAAAACTACACTGAAAAATCAAAAATTTCTATTAACCATCCAAGTGGTTTCAACGAGATATCTCACCCATCAAGATCTGACCAATTTTGCCAGTGACGAGATATCTCATCATCAAGATGTTGCCTATTTTATGATTACTGGACCAATATCTGGTCAGTTTTCTTCTTGAGAGACTTCTTATGACGAGAGCTTGATGGACGAGATATCTCGTCTATCAAGATCTGGTCAAATTTGCTAATGACGAGTTATCTCGTCGAGGCTACCACCATTAGTGTTAAACTTGAATAAATATCAAATATGCTAATGTCATCTGAGTCTCGGCCCTTCATATTGTGGTTCTACTTGCTTTGTTCTACTTCAAAATGTTTCCGATACTCTGGTATATTCTTCAACAATCTTGAATATGTTTTGAAACTTTTACACGGTTGGAAAGAGGAACTAGCTGTTCCTCTTTCAGTCTCATAGGATAATTACCTCCAAATGAGGTCTTATATAAATAAAAAATATTGGTCAAAATCAAGTGGGAAGAGATTAAAACACTATAACCTATAACACATTTAAATCCCTGTAGTATAAAAAATGCTCCTACACCTCCAAACCTACACTGAAAACTTAAAAAATACTATTAAACTTGAATAAGATCAAATATGCTAAGTCTCGGCCCTTCATATTGTGGTTCTACTTGCTTTGTTCTACTTCAAATGGTTTCGATACTCTGGTATATTCTTCGACAGTCTTAAATATGTTTTGAAACGTTTACACGGTTAGTAACTGTTGCTGATTCAGGTATGGAATAATTACCGCCAAAACAAATAAAAATATTGGTCATCGGGGCAAAGTGTAGGATGCTCGTAGCAATTAGGCACAACCTGTAACTATGTGTCACCGAAATACGGAAGTAAAGAAATGTGTAGGTTTATTCCAATTCACTTATGTCGATGTAGCCATCTGGGAGAGAATATGCTATATCTGTTTTCTTAGAGAAGGCTTGGGACTAAAAAAATTTTTTAAAGAATCATTTTTCCGATTTATTTTAATTGTTGATGACAAGAGAACAGATATTAAAAAAAAATTCCAAAAATCGTGATCATGGTTTATAAATTTGTTGAAAATTCTAAGAATTTTAGTTCTTTTACAGGGCAGGGGAAAATGTATATTGGAAATATAAAAATCAAAGACATAAATATCCCCTCATATACATTAAATCAAAGGTATAACAAGAATACATATATTAAATTCTGTTTGTGCAAATTTCAAAGTAGATATTTGTGAAACATCGCTAGACTCCAATTTGCTACTCTTTTTACATATTCATTTTTTATGAATTTTCACTACGTATATCTGGTATCCGCATCTTGTCTGTGGACCTGATAAAAGTAGTTGGAAGGCCATATCTGACTTGTGGGTCAGTTCAACCTATTCGGAGGGACGGATCGAGTCTGCGGACCTGATAAAAATATTCGGAAGGCCGTATCTGGCCGGCTGGCCGTATAAAGCTATCTGGAGGGCCGTATCTGTCCTGCGGGCCTCGTAAACCTGTCCGGAGGGCTGTATCTAGTGTGCGTGCCTGATAGAAATATTTGGAGCCTCTGGGTTCGATATTAATCTATTCTCTACGATGTTTTTATATTATATATCTGCGGTCCTTTATCTTACTCTTACGGTTCTTTGCAAACGAACTGGTTAAATTTCATCTCTGCGAGAACAACAGCTATTTCTCAAGTAGCTAATAAAGAAAAGTAGTTGTAGTTTGTTCAAAAACTATCTTATAAATATAAATATCTTATCAATATAAAAAACGCAATCAAAGGTATTAAGTTTATTCACATTTCAGACATTAAATTATCTCAGGTGTTGCCTCGTCATCTGACCGTGGTTCAAAATTACGTGATGTTGTTCTCGGATCTTTCCCTTTGGGATTGATCCCGGACCGTCACCAATAGCCCGTTGTATTGCTCCAGTGTGACGTTAATTGAAATACCCCCAGACATTAAATTAAACCAAACCATTGTACTCACTAAACTGTACTTAATACTAAGTGAAACTGAAAAAATATTTTGTAATACCTGTTTTATCGGAATCATTAAGGTGTGTCTAGTCAGACCTTTGGAGGCGAAGAGCTAAGTGGTGATCGAGCCTCACCATTTCTTACAGTGTAGTGCAAAGAGTAACTTTTCCGGAGTGATCCAATAAGCTATTTATAAAGAAATATAAAAAGTTATCCACTAGTTACAAAGAAGACGTATGTATCCATTATTTTATACATAAACGCACACCACATTAGCGATTCACACTAATATAACACACAACCAAAACTAATAAACTAATTTAAGTGCGAATAAATGGAGCAAAAGGTACTTATTTTTGAATTGACAATACTAGAAATTTGAATTTAAAATAAAACTACATTTCGAAAAATTTACAATACTTGTTTCTTAATTTTGGTTGTCACACCAAGATTTCTTGGTAGCACTGCTATACCACAATTGACATTTTTCCCAAGCTCTTAACAAAATCTAAGAAGTATTGGTTATACACTATTTATAACATAATCTAAGACGTACGAAAAATGAAGTTAACGGAAGAAACTTCAACTGATTGAACGTTTTCATTTTAACTCATTCAAATTAAATGAATTAAAACTCTCTGCTGATGTTTTTTATTTATAAGAGACTTTGAATTAAAATAATATTTATTAATACAAAACAGAAATGGTAAACAAATCGATTTGGAAAAAAAATAAACAAGTGAGCTATATGCATAACCTTTTCCTATTGAAATTGTCTGTGGTAATTAGACTTGAATTCCAATTACCTTCTTTAGCACAACATCACATTATCTGTTTATTATGTAAAATTATTTTAATATATGCCTCAATGATTAATGTCTACGTTTTTAAATAGGAGCCCCAATTTTATCAATTACACTTTCAAGTGTAATTTAAAGGAAATTAAATTAAAACTAATGTCTGCAATCAATACGTATTTTAAGACTGATAAAAATAACGAATTTAAAAAGTACTTTTACTAAAGTGGAAGTTTTTTTACTTTCACTTTTATTCCAAGAAAAGTTCAAGGTATTAGTAATTTTTCCATCAAGTAAATAGATGTAATGCCGTCAATATGTGTAACTAGAAAATACGTAAGAAATGAAAAGTACTCTTAAAAAGTAAAAGAAATTTCTGGAACAAAGGAAACAAATAACATATGACAAATGGAACCCAAAATAACAGAATAAAACGCTCATTTCTGTGATAGAGTACATTAAGCCAAATAAAATACTGAGTGTTTGACGTTATCATTTGATATTAATAAATGGATTAAAATATTACTTAACTAATCTGAAAAAACAATTACCCTGATGGGAAAAAATATCTATATGTGACGAATCATTCAATAAAAAGTAACTGAAAAAAAACATGATGCTCTATATTATCTTGATTAAATGTCAAGCAGTTGGAATCAGATGTTTAGTGATATTTCTGACTTACACTCTATTGATTCTTCTTTGAATGATAAGCCATTATCAATGGACATATTAATAAAATTATTTATTATTGCGTACATTATTTCTCAAACTGAGACTATTGCCAATTAAAGATAATGCAAAACTTGAATGTTCAGGAATTTTTATTTCCCCTTATTCAGAAATTGTTTTCACTGAAACATGGCATCCAGACATTATATTGCTATGAGTTCAGATAAAAAAAATAGCTTTGCTTAGATCCAGTTTCTCTTACATATCAGTTGATAGGAATTCATATGTGTTTGAAGATTCTAAGAAGCTTGCGATATTGGATATCTAACCACTCCAAATAATTACTAAATACTGCAACGAAACAAGCAACTGAAATCTTTGTAGTTGGATGAATATCACATGACCAGAAAAAGATCCGTATATATATGAAGCTCAGAAAAAGTCTCTCGTTTAGGTAAAAGATAAGAAACTGAGTAATCAGTGAACAAAGCAAGTACTTCCTAACCCTCACATGTTACTTTTATCACTAATCCATAAATGATTCGAGTGGATCAATGACTATATAAAGTTATAAGTCACACTTTGTAAGTCTCCTCAGATTTGAAGGAGGATTACCAAAGTTATGAGAAACAAAGGGAATACTTTCCTTTATCTTCTTTAAGAAGATATATTCAGAGACTGTTTAAATATACTTTGACCTTTAATTTTCTTGGTGGTTGTCTCGACGAGGTATCTCACCATTAGCAAAATTGACCAGATCTTGGTGGACGAGATATCTCGTCATTAGAAAAACTGACCAGGTCTTGATCTTGTCATCATAAAAAATCGGCAATATCTTAATCACGAGATATATCGTCATTACCAAAATTGGTAGATCTCGATGGATGAGATATCTCGTGGAAACCACTTGGAGGGATAAGTAGCTAACAGGCTACAGGTTATAGGTGATGGGGTGAAAAAGGCTGTGAACATATACGAAGCAATGATATTAGCTTTTATCTTAAAGCTGTTGACTACTAAGATCCTATCTCAAGTCGTAACTCTGTGGATTTGCCCACTGCTCTAGCAACCTGTGAGTTGTAGGCGGTGCATGTTCGATTCCTCAATGGATCTCTCCTCTACTGGATCTCCCTACTCTCTTCTGTGTAAATAAAGCTTTCAGTATATTATTGACGCAGCTTGTAAAAATATGTCTCTTGCGCCCTAAAACCCAGCCAACGAACACGAAATCAAGTAGATGTGAGTAAAAGGTTATGAAAAAATGACAAATAAACAAAAACTACATAAAACAAAATGTTATTACCAATTACAAAGATTCACGTGCAAAAACTGTAGAATGCCTATTGCTGAAATCCTTTTATCGTGACTGGATATCTTCTTTCCTGAAGAAACTACAATTCTGAAAGACATGTTTTTACTGTATATGAAGTACAGATTCATGGAAGTTTCCTAATAATATAGCCATTTTAAGTGTTTAAGTGACATTTAATTTTAAGTGACATTAAAATTTACATTTAAATCTATTTCTCATCTTTAAATTACCTTATGATAAAAAATTGCATAGACTTACACAGAATTGGATTCTCTCATTATACATCTTATTTTTAATTGACAAAATATCACACCCTCCGCATATCAACTTTACTAAGCTTTACTTTTAAAATTATAAGAAGTCTAAGAGAAATCATCGAAAACTGTACTTTTTAAAATAAAATGTGAAGCAATTTTATTTTATAGAAAAAAGGAATAGGAGAATTCTATGTAAAAAAGACAAACTTTATTGAATTCGTATATTGCATTCTAAAAATGATCTTTACATTTTTCACATAGCCTCTTTAATCATTTGTACTTGACAGTATGTATTTAATTATTACCATTTGTCTATTTACTTCTAGCTTGTAGTTCATGTGTTTTCATAAAATTATTTTTAAAATATTGACACTCATGCAGATATGTTTTCGATGGTACTGCTTTTAAATTCCTTTGGGACTATGCCCTGCTTTTTTAAATATTTATTCAAATTTCCCCACACATTTTTATTCTCTACATTATTCTTGATATTCAGGTGACACACACTAATCTACGAAATTATCACACTTGTAGACCCAATTTACAATCCTCAGTTTCGAAATTGAATTGCTTATAAAGCCTTTCAGTTCTACATCCTTTAGTTGAATGAAGAATATTCTAAGGAAAAATATATTTATCTACACCCTGACTAAGATGAAAGCTTAGGGGAGAAAACAAGTGGGAACGAGTAGGAAAAGAAATGCCACATTAACAGACAATTTTATTGAATTTGCAGCCCCCCACTAAACTAACGTGTTTTTAAGATCATTACTGTGTATTTGAATCGATTACTTCAAATTCCAACCGCCTCTAGGGATCGTAAAAAAGAGTAGGCTCTTTTCATATCATTTTCAGATTTTGATTTTTTCTCCTTGCAGCTTTACCGAATATTTCACCAACAATCATGCAGCGACAACAAACAAAGAAATGTATTCAATAAAGCTTATTCTCCGTAGAAAGACTACTATTCATGGTATTTTATTCCAAAACAAGAGCTTCCAGCATACGTACACGCCGCAGAAATGGATTGAAGTTTTGAAAATGTCGCCCAAGGCACATAGTAAATTGGGAACGGATACAGTGAAAAAATCGATTTCAGTGTGTTCAGCGTGTCTGGGTTTTGAGAAATAACTATTTGAATTTTTCTGCGTGGGGTCTTTTATTCATAAATTGGCAATATAATAAATTTAATTAAGTTATTACGATTTTTCATGTACTTACTTTATTATTAATATAATGAAACACGTTATTAATAGAGTAGAACAAAAATTTTCAAGAAGTTTTAATTTGAAATAGTTAAAGTTTTTGATAGTTTAGTTTTTTTTCTAATATATTTCATTTTACAACTCCCTATTCGAAGTATTAAACTACGAATGAAACTAACAGTTAAATAAATTCAAATTTTGAATTCAGGTACTTTTTCTCAGGAACTACTTTAGCCAGGTTAAGTAAGATTTTTTAACGTGTTCCTCAAGTATCAGATTTTACGAAAGTGACTGCCTTTGGAGGTGTGTAGAGAATAATAATTTTTTTATAGTCTTAAGATAAAAAAAACAGATTTGGGGGATTTTTTAGTTAATTTTATATAAAGATTTTGTAATGTTATAATAACTAAATTCAAGTTAATCAATAATACTAAATTCAAGTTAAGTTAATTCTTTCAACTTTTCCTTATAACTTTCAAAACAATTAGCTGATCAAAGTGCATACTTTTTGTTTCTACGATAGGGAGGACCATTCAAATAGGCGGAGGGAAAATTTCGAATATGAATTTGCAATAGGAGAGAAAATTTACCTCTTACTTTCAAATACAAGCCTATATTTTTTAATTGTTTCATTCAACCTGTTAAGCCTTCTATACTAGACATTATATTTTAGTACTTTAGCTGAAAAACTGTCGTTCCATGAAAATGTTACGACTAAAAATATGCAAACTATCTTAGAAATCTACATGTAAAAACGACAAACCGACATATAAAAAATCCAGTGACTGTAATAAAAATATTTTTCACACAGGTACACAGTATTTATTTTTCAAAAACACAGATGGAAAATTCAAAAATTCTGAAATTTTGCAATATTATAAAGAATTGAATATAAATTTACAAAGGTTGAAAAATATGTATAAACCATGGTATTTTTACAACTATAAACAGAGTACTGGATATGAAATATACGTAAGCTAGTTTACACTGTTTTACCATATTTTTATAACAATTTGGTCGTGATTTTAAAGCTCGGATGAAGTAATCGCGTGCTTTTGGTTCAATGACAGACATTTATGCCTCTGTCACCAATTTTACGCATCTTTCGACCAATGTGTGACAGGGGTAGTGAAGAAACTGTAAAGTTTGTGTAGATGAGGTGAAAATAACATTACTGCACATGGTCAAGGAACACGAGTCTTCATTTTGTTGAGCGAGTGCTACACCTTAAAGCACTTTTTCAATTCAGATATTCAATTTTGAATGGAAACCAAGTACCTGTTTAGAATTAGAATGGTGTTACTTGCCTATTGAGTGCAGCTTTCGATAAAAACCAAGTACACTCATGCTCATAAATTAAGGATAATGACAGTTTGTACGAATTAAGCCTAAAAAGCACAACAAAATTGCTGTATAATAATTTTAAAAAGGTGCAGAACAAAAAAATGGTATATGTACCACATTACTCAATAAAATAAGGTAAATTCTCCCTGGAGCAAGTGGAGAATACATGTCTTGTGTAGAAAAACTAACAGTATACTATTTGAATGAGGTTAATTGGCTATATATTTGCCATGTGCTGCAAGACAGTCAGTACAACATCTGGTCATGCTGAGCACCAAATTATCCAGCTGGTCTTGGGGTAAGTCATCCCACTCTTGAATCAATGTTATGCAAAGTTCCGGAATAGACCTAGGAAGTGGATGACGTGCTGTAACCCGTCGCCCGAGCATGTCCCATTAATGCTCAATCGGATTCAAATCGGGAGAGAAAGCCGACCATTCCAAACGGGTGATATCCTCTTCTTCAAGGCATTCGTCCACGATGGTTGCACGGTGAGGACGTGCGTTGTCATCCATAAAGAGAAAATCTGTGCTCATTGTACCCCTGAACATACGAGCGTGTTGTAAAATGATATCAAGATAAATCTGGTCTGTCATGGTTCCGCTTTGGAAATGGGGAACTGTTCGAGAACCCAGGATAATGCCACCCTAAACCAGAGGTCCAGCGCCAATGTAACGGTGGTGTTCAGTGACATTTTCTTGGTTGCAGCGGGTCCCTGGTGCTCTTCGTATGAAGATACGACGTGAGTCAGATTGCAAGGAAAACCTGGATTCGTCAGTAAACAACACAGGCACACTGAGCTGGTGTCCAGTTTAACATGTTCTCTGCACTAGGCTAACCAGAAGCGGCAGTGAGCTTCTGTGAGAGGAACACATCTGACAGGCCTGCGGGCATGGAGGCCATACTGTCCAACGGTATGCTTCGAAACTGTGGTACCCGTGCATGCCGATAGCTGTCGGAACAGGTCTGCTGCTGTACTCTGCCTGGTTCTTTTGGCAATTATTGCCAAATACCGGTCGGCTTGCGGCGTTGTAACCCGGGGGCGACTTGTGCTGCAGCGTCTATTTACGTTTCCATCCTCTTGAAACCGCTGATATAACACTGTGATTCCCAGTTCCTGGGATACTTCCATCTACGTGCTGCCATATTCCAAACGACCGATAATTCTGCCACGTAAAAAATTGTCCATGTGTGTCCTCTGAGTCATGGCGATTCGTCTATGTTAATCTCAGGCTTACATGCCGATTGTGAACTACACATCGTCACAGCAACGATTCCTTTGATACACTCCACGGACTGTTCTCTTCCTTATGACGTACTTTCAGCGCCATCTTGTTGCTTACTTCAGCTTGAAACACAAGCACGTTATTACAGAAGAGATGTGTGGTTCTATTCGGTCAGATATTCCTGCTCTAGTGCACTTTTTTTCTGTGATTCTCAAATTTATGAGCCTTAATTCCTTAATTTATGAGCATGAGTGTAAATTTATTTGACACATGGAAATAAATGTAAGTTTTAGTGAAGTTAATCGTTTTGTAAAGGAAACCTGTCAAAAATGTAAAGTATTTTGAAAAAATTCGATTAGTTATCAGTCTTGGTTTGAAAGGAATTGTGCTGCATAATTTAATTTGTTTCATAAAAGGAATTCTACAGCCACGTATGTTAAACCAAGGACTTTTGAAGAAAGTTGGTCGAACATGCCTTCCAAAATATAAACACACGTCGTTAGCATTATTGGACATACAGTAACAATTTCTACCTTGTTCTAATACAAAATTGAATGTTTTAATCTCATTATATCATCTGTCTCAAATGTTCGGAAATTGTTTTTTTCGCAAAGTTTAATGAGGATCAAGTAAATAAAGTATTAGAGTTTAAATTCTGTAAAAATAATTGCTTTTCCAGCTGTACTGGTAAGACTATCCGAGTAATCTCAATGCTGAATTTGCATTCCACCTTCGACAAAACTAATAAATAAAAGTTGATTTAAGTATGAGTATTCAGTCGTAATAGGTGAACCTTGAATAAACATGTAGACAAAGGTAATTAAAATAATGTATTCACTAAATTATTAAAATATTTATTATAAAATATGTAACATTTTATGAAATTATATTAGCTTAATTTTATGAGATACTTTTACAAACATGGAAACACAAAAACAGGTATAAAACGGAGACAGACAGATACGCTGTTAAGTTCAATCACTAATTTATTGTAAATAATCAAAGTATACAAACTTTTATGAAAGTATATCAAGCCGTTTGAAAGTAGTGCGGGTACACACATTCAGAAGAAAAACGCGGGAACCACAGATTTTGCATTAAAACGACCTAAAACGGATAAATAACCTGAAATGAGCTGAAAATATGCAATGTAAAAAACTCCATTCCTATTTATATAGATATATATGTATAATTCAATTAAAGACAGTCCAATTTATTAACAGTTCTGACTTCTGTTTGACTAATGTTATATACCCCGGTTTATTAAATTTTTGGCTTTATACTAGAATTGCATTTTTTAGCTCTTTAGCTTTTTAAATGTTTTGCTTCTTTATCTTTATCATCTTTATCTCTCTATCTTTATTTCTTTCATTTTTATCATCTTTATTTCTTTCATTTACAACTGGATATCGGTCTTTTTATATTGCCTCATAGCTCCTGTTACAAAATACTAAATCAATTATCTCTTATAAAATTTCTAAAAACCTTTCGAGGGATCACGAAACAATAAATGTCATAAACGCTAAGACCATTTTCAAGAGATAAAGTCATTCCAGGAATTGTTTCCTAGAATATGGTTTCCTATGATTCTCATTTTTATTTACATAAGTAAGAATTAACACCAGTAAGAATACATTTGAAAACTGTAAACACAGAATGTCGTTTTATATTTTTGACTAATTTTACTTCATTTAGACACTTGAAATATATGCATATCGAAGCTCATACTCTTAAAAGTGGATTTAAATGTAGTGTGAAATGTGAGTAACGACACTGCTATCAATAGATATTAAGGAAATTTAACGCAGATGCTATGGGCGGGTCTTCTAGTTTTTATTGTTACGTTAGGTGAGATTAGACGACGTAAAAAAATATCAACAGGATTTACTTTTTACTTTCTATTCATACCACTGAAAAACTTATTTTTGTAAAAAAAACATTGAACTTTGATTTCAAGGTTCCCTTTCTGAAGTTTCAAATAATCTGGACAATCAACCACCGAGTTTTATATAACTTCGAGGCAGACTAAATATGTCCGCCAACTTCACTTTACCCTAACGAAATTAAAGAAAGTACGCCAATATCAGAGAAAGAAAAAGCAAAGGAAAAAGAGGATTTCCTAGGGCCTTTCCAGCCATTTATTAAAGCTTCAACGTATGGGGAATTTGTGACCCGAATTATGAAAGCAGAATTTTTCGATAAATGAAAAGAGGACGAAGCGATGAGCGAGGGGGGGAATACAACAAAGGGAAATTTCGGGATTAAAACGAACATCTCATAGAAAAGATCCATAAAGTCATTTTGAAAAACGAGGGTATAAAAATGAGAAGAAAAATGTTGAGTAGCAGTGGTAGTTATTAATCAGCAGCAGAACAAGGACGGAGGAATATTATTTCTTTTTTCCCGAATGGCAACGGAAACCTTTCGAATAATCAACTTGAAGAATCGGCTGACTCCTTTTCTTGTGGCTATTCGTTGCTGGAATTGCATTTAGCTGCTGTTTTGTCTTGGATTCGTTTTAGGAAAGAGCTGTATTCGGGAAATTACAGTGAATGACGGGATTTGCTTTTGCTTTCCAGAAACATTTTATGGATTAAAAGTTTTCGATCGTCTGCAAAAAGTTTGAGTACAACTCTCATCTGTTTGAATAAAACATAACTTTTAAGATAAGGAAATGCGGACTTCTAGTTAAACTGCTAGGTATGGTATTCTAGCGAAGGAAAAATTTACACTTTTTATTATTATACTTATATACTTTTATATAAATGTGCACTTATTTGTTGTCTGCTTTCTTTTACATATCTTTCTTTCTCATTGCAGTAATTCCGTTATTTATAAATATTAATCATCACAGCAGTAGTGCCTCAGATAAAACATCAGTTAATTTTGAGTTACAACCTACTTTCCTTTATCTAGTTATGTATTCTAATTTTATCATGTTAATTGTGCAAGAAGACTTCCTAAAAAATATTTCTGATGAAGAAATTGCTCTAAGATTGAAGAACTCGATGAAAAACAAATAGACTTTTAAAGATAAAAAAAGGAAACCGTTGTCACATTAAATCATTTGAAATTTTCAATATTGATATAGTGTTATGGTCTTGTAAAGAATAGTGGTAAAGAGAAAGAATGATGAGTAATGTTTTCGTATGATTTAATTTTACCACAAATCAAATATTTAACTTTAGAGTAAACATCTTATTTGTCATCTGAAAAATATATGAAAAGCATTAATCATGTATGCATGAAAGCTCAACATAATACAAAAAGTTGGCATTTTGATAGCTTTTAAAATATTTGAATACAGATAATTTTTATGTAATTAAGTTTTTTTAGACTCAATTTACACTCCCACAATATTAATGTAATTAATTTCTTAATAGGACCTGATAATTCTCAGAGAGGAACCTTTAAAAATATCTTAATTTCCAATAAATAAGAAATCTGAAGATTATAAATGAGTGAACAAAAAATCATATACATTATAATTAAAATGAAAAATTCTTCAGAGCCACTTTTACAATTAATATAATGGTATTGCAATGAAATTCTTATTAAAACTTTTCTTTCAGTCAATCAAGTAATCTAACAACCCATTTAACCCAAGAATAATCACTTTGGATTATTTATTTTATGTTTTATAATGAGGTAAGATCCAGGTAAGAAATGCAAATTGGTTGGCATTCATTAGTTCTTAAACAAACTGTTTATGAAATTCCTAAATTGTAATCGTTGTAAAAATGGAGGAAAAATATTGGTTGCAAATCAACAAACATCATTTAAGAGCTATGAATCGAATTTTTAGAAAAGTGTTTTTAAAGATTTTTAAGGGCTGTTTAAATCCATCTGCAATACTTTTTTGGTTGAACCAGGTATAAAAATGGAAGGTTTACAATTCAGAGAAACTGCTTCCACATTGACCCTCGTTCTTGTACATTGCTATGTTGATTTTTTCATTGAGTGCAGTGTATCTTTTTATTTCGCGTCAGATTTATTGTCGCAAGTGAGGAGAACATTTTTAACGAGGGACTTCGGAGAGACCTCTAAAGAGAGAGAAGGAGGAGCAGGAATTTCAAGGAGAGAGGACAGAGGTTATATCGGAAAAGACGAAAGGATTCTTTGACAGGTGGTTGAAATAGTGCAGTTAACAGGTATACTGTAGGAGATGAGCGGAGAATAACAGTTTAATCCTGCTCAAATCTGTCGTCAATAGCCCGTTGTGTTGCTCTAGTGCGACGTTAATTAATTACCATTACCACCTGCTCAAACCTCCTGCTATTTCGCGGACCGGGTTATCATATTCTTTGTCCCATCGATCTCTCGTTTTTTATTATTTCATTCCAGATAGAAAAAATAACCTCTCCACAGCTCGCACAAGAAGTGGTTTTTCCGTCGCAAAAAGGGAGCAGCTGTTTCATACATGTCGTGATAATATAAGTAAGCCAACAATTTTGTCTTTATCGCATTTTTCATGTCACGTGGTGCAAGCGCATTGCGTCGTCGCAAAACTAAGACATCGCAAAGACATCGTTGATGTTTCTATCTTAAGGCCAAACTATTGAAATAACAGAGTCAGGAGGCAACTTCCTTCTGACTTACCGTTCCCTCTCATATCCCAGATATGTTTGAGTTGTTAGCAGGTCCCGGCATAAGGGAAGTCCATAGAAGAAAAGTGTAAGGGAACCTGCCATGAGAAGGACGATAGAAGCATGGGGCAATTATCTCCGCAGCTTCCCTTGCTGCTATAGCCAAGTCTCAACTTAGAGGAAAGGGGAAGAAGAATCTTTCCTCGCCGCTTTCCTACTCCAGGTTTGTTTCCGTTCACTGCGTGACGTATTAAACAGATTTCCAACGTCTCCGTTATTCACTAATTAAGCTCCATTGCACATCAATTTAGCTGTTCGTCATATTCACGCTGCAAACAGAGTAAATATGATAGGGAGAAAAGGGTAGTATGCCATTGATATCTAAGCGTCTTATCTGCGACTCATGTGATATCTACCGATTATCGTCAACATATCTTATACACGGGGCTGTGCTACTTGGATCGATCACCTTCTAAACTCATTTGAAAACTTGTGTACATAAATATCGGCTCGACCTTAATAAATTACGTCATTAAATTGAAAACTGATGTAATCCTTAGAACTTCAAAGCACAACTCAGTTTAAATTTGACCTAACCTTCAATTAAACGAAGTTCCAGAATCAGCGTGACAGCTGATTCTGGAACATCAAATGTAACCAAGACGTCTCGATATCGAATGAAGTGACTCTTATGAAACATCAATTAAAAGGAATTGGATATGCCTTTCTATACATAGAAATGAGCTATTTAAGCCGTATACTCACTATACAACTGTAACATGCAATGTAACCAGCTTTAAATGCGGGCATTAAGACAATAGTTGCCTTGTAACACGTCGGGGGAGGGGGGTTGGCAGTTGAATTCAGTGTTCATAGCGAAGATACGAATCCACAGTGCGTTACTTAGTTTGCTTTTTAATGCAATTTCAGCACGTAGCCAATAGGAACACCAAAGAATGTATTCTGAATTGATATCTGAAAGTTAATTTATCAACGCCAATTAGATTAAACGTCACGAAAACAGCGATAAACTGCATTTTAAGATAATCTCGATATATATCACGCGAGAACATTTGGTAAACGGAAATTAAAATCCCAGTCTTCCATCTGGTTTGTTTGTTTACACTGAAGGCTAAGCGAAAACAATCGCAAACCACATCACCTAACCCGTCAGCCGCATATTCACTAGAAAACTGCAGTATGTAATTTTACTCAATTCGTTACATTCGTACGTGGAAAGAAGTAATAATTGGTTAGAGGTAACATACATACTAGCGAACAACTCCTATCAGCGCCTACGATCCTACTTCGAAACCCTTCATATGCGTCCCCAAACCGACAACAGTCAATTCGCTTCAACTTTACAAGGCAGTTCGTGAGCCTTGATCGACAGGCGTCCACACTAATGAATTGGGTTAAATCACATGCTGCAGTTCTTTAGTGAATATACGGTTGTACGGGTTAAGTGACGTTGTTTGAGACTGTTTCCACTGCTTTTTGCTTACACTGATTGGCATCAGTGCAAACATACAAACCAGACGGAAGACTGGGATTTTACTTCATGTTTCCCAAATGTTCTCGAGCTAATTGAGATTACTTTAAAATGTAGTTTATCGCTGTTTTGGCGACGTATGGCGTTTAATCTAATTGGTGTGATTAAATTAACTATCATATATCACACACACAATTCAGAATGCAACCATCGACCTTCTAAAGAAATAGACCGAGCAAGTGGATGGAGTCGTTGTCGTAAAATCTCTGAAGGGTAAACCACGTGGACATACAACTCTACTAGACCGATTGACCGTCAAATCTCAGACTAGTGTTTTTGATTACGGTGGAAAATCACTTTAACCAATCAAAATTTAGGATTCATGCTTTTACCCACAATCACGTGATAGGTCTTCAAACCGAGCAACTGGAAGAAATAACATGAATCTGGGGCACATGCTCCGTCTATTTCATTTTAAGGTAGATGATACAAGCCAAGTGTTGTCATATCTGGAATACGTACAGGAAGTAAATTCCACCAAACAAAGGCATCCGTCTTATGAATTTAGCTTGACAGAAAAATTAATCCCAAACTTCTCTGAGAAGAACAGTTATTGCAATGCTTATTGAATACCCAAATTGATGAATCGTGTGAAATGGATGAGTATGGCTGTGCTCACACTGAAGGGTCGGGTGTCTGATAGCGTTTTTTTCCTTATAGTCTTAACAATAAGGAACATGCTGAGCATTGACAAATATTTAATGATATACCAGTGCTATGAACTTAAGACAGAAAGTTAGAAATAATTGTAGTTATACTGGTTGTGGCAATAATTTATCTATCTTGATAATTAAAACTGTGAGCTACGTAATATTCATGCGTTATTTGATAAGTAGTTAAAAGCATATGTTTCCATTATGCGCTGGGTTCCATTAATTGTCTAATTGGATATAACATTGGAAAATGATTTAAGGTAATGAAAATTAACCACTATAATAATTAGCAATTCGGGAAGGACATAATACATCTATTATGATTAAAATTTAATGATTTCAAAACAATGCACTAAAAAGTATTTTTTTAATTTTCTTTATTATATTTTACATTTTTTTATACTTTCGTCAATACAAATATTTTTCTCAGCTATACTTCTAAATATGCATGTTTTAATCGCTGTTTTACGTAAAATTACTATCTGTGTTCTTTAAATCGTATGCAAACAGGTTTTTCTTATAGCTTACTCCTAGCAAATTTTTTTCGAATTAACTTTTTCTGTACGATATTTTTATAATCCCTTTGTGTATTCTCGCTCCGATAAGATCTCATACTCAAAGTTTTACATTTGTTTTCGATAAGCGTAAAAGGTATTTCATATTAGTTAATTATAAACTGTTCATTATTATCCATATCAGATTTCCGAAAGTGTGTACTAATTTAATTCTTATTGTTTTCAAACCTTTATCGAAAGAAAGTTTTTGCTTGTTTTTCTGTTATAAATGTTTTTTTCTAAGATTAATTTTGTTTTAGTGCTTTTGTGTTTCAAATATTCGCTCGACTCCTGGTAATTATTTTCACTTTGATTCTAATTTTCGCTTTAAATTCTTTTTCGCTTCTTGGTTTTTATTCGCTTTTATCCATGAACATTTTAAAAATTACCTTCCTAGCAATAAAAAAATGTATAAAATATTTGAAATTAGCAGGAATGTTGGACAAAAAATGCTGAAGAGAGTAACATGAAAAAGTATATGCTTTCAAGTGAAAGTAATGTATTGTAAATTTAAATAACAAGAGAGACATACATCAATAATTAAATTATTATTGATGTATGCTAATTATGATGCATTATAATTAAATTATTGATGATGCTTCTAAAATCTAAACTACATACATGTGGGATCCAGATAAATTTTACTCTAATCAAATTACAACCCTGAATTTAATTAAATATGTTATTATAAAATGCCAATATATATATATATATATATATATATATAGCATTGAAGTAGTTTGTACACTTTTGCTAATTTTTAAGCTATATTCTTATGTAGAACAGATGAAGATGTAACGCGGCATAGCAACGTAACTGACTCAGCCTAGTAAATATTGTAGATATGTCCGATTCTAATTAATTTTTTCATAGACAGAAGTTCGTTTTATTACCACAAAAAGAACACACGCAGCATACTTTATGATGAAGATTTGTTTAGGTGATTTCTAATTTTTACGAATTAGTAAGCATTACGAATTAGTAAGAATTACGAATTAGTAAGAATTACGAATTAGTAAGAAATACGAATTAGTTAGAAATTAGGCTTATAAAACACTAAAATTTAAGTTGTGAGAAGTTCATACTATTGTTCACACGTCTCTTAACAGTTCTTTTATTTGTAGATATAGTGTGTTGGCGCAGTGTCCTATTATAGTTGGAGCACTCGCTTGAAGAGTGTTTGGTCGTGAGTTCGATCCCTGAATATGCCGATTTCAGTATATATCTTCCATCGACTTTCTAATGAAACAGGCGGAGTATGTGCACGCAGTTTGGTTCTATGTCTTCCGTTTTCTCGGTTTGAAGATTTGTCACGTGGGTGTAGGAAAAAGCATGGAAAAATAATGTGGGGCAAATTATTGATTGGTTCAAGTGATTATACATCGTGATTAAAAACGCTAATTTGCTCTTCGATAACCAATTATCTAAGCCGATTCATAAGACCACGTGACTCACACTTCTGAGATGTTACGACAGCGACTCAGTCCACATGCTTCGTCTATCACTAGAAGGTCTAAGCTATTTTCATGTTGACGCATAAATATGACCAACTTTACTCAAGACCTCCAGGAAAGCGTTTGAACCCTACACATTTTAAACCATTACCGTTTTTAACGATTAACCACGTTATTCTGAGGGCTTAACTAACCGGATAACACTAATCGTATTTCCCTGATACTAAATCGTAGAGATATTTAAATGGTTAGAATATACGAGTTCTAGCCACGAGGCTATTCAAAGAATAAATAAGATCGAGGTAGCGGCGCATTCTGGTGTTAGGTTATCTCTGAAAGCCTGCAAATCACGTCTCGTCTCACAGTAGACGTGAATAGCAGTGGTTGACCGGTTCTTGAAAGGATGAAATTTCTGTTTTAAGCATAGAGTGGAGCTTGTTAATTAAATATTTGAATACCAGCTGGCTCTTCCGGTGAAAAGATTTAATATGGTGTAAAATTGCTTATTTGACTAAATCATCGTGCGCTTAAACACGAGTTCCTAGCTTGTCCTCAAGTAGTAGTTCGGTCGACTCTTGTGTTATTGTCTGTCAAACTTGTAGTTTAAAAGTTAGACTAAAAATATCAAATTCGCCAAGTTCTACATCTGTGTGTTAACGCAATCAGAGTTAGCAAGTATCCGGTATCTAGTGTGTTTGGATAGAGATTGACTAATATAAATTCTTTTCAAATACTTTTATACCGTTACATACTTTATGGAAAAAGCATTTCACATATTTTCCATAAAGTATTTGTCAAGTTTTAGAATTTTTCTTCCATTTAAGTGTTAATCGCAAGAAATAATATATATATAATAAAGATTCGAGTATCACAACACGAACTTAATGCAGAATTTCACTTCTCTGATAACTTTTAAATAGCACTCCAGACTTCCAGGAGGCAATATAAAAGTATAATAGAATTTTGATTATCCGAGCTTCGATTAACCGAGTGTACGTGTTTTCCGAGCTGAATTTCAGAACCGAGTTTGTTTTTTACGAAAACGACGATGTACACTTTGTCCTTCATTGATCTAGTATGGCGAGCAAATAGTTTGTTTGTATTTTATGGCGCAAGATCCAAAAATGGGTAATAATCTATTCAATTTTGTTTTATCTTGCTAAACGCAAGACAAAATAAAATTCAATAAAAATAGATTTAAAAATATCAGATTCATAACAGACTAACAAAAATATATACCACGCTAGATATGTACAGTGACAAATCCGAGTATAGATTATTCTTAATCCTTGCTTTATGAATCTTTCATTAGAAGTATAGTAGTAACCTGTAGTATCGTAAAATATTTCTGTATTTCGGCTTTTTTTATTCGTTTCTATATACGAGGTGGTATCTGTCTACATTACCTCGGATAATCAAGATTCTACTGCGCAATCAAGATGTTTAACAAGTGTGGTCTGGAAACGTCATGAAATTCATAGCTAGATAGTATAAGCATGATTCTAAATACGTCTCTTGGAATAGTAAATAAAAACTGCTGCACGAGATGTATTTGTGGTTCGAACTTTCCCAATGAAGGTAAAGTATAATAAAGTCGTTAAATCGGTGCTATTTATATAGATATGAATATAGCTTAAAAAATAAATTGTACATGGATCAATGTACGCTTCAATAAACAAGGTGGCCATTCTGCTTGTTCAAAGAAAGGTCCATTTGGTCTTATAACCTTATTATCCTCTTCTCCGATAAATTGAAGGTTTTCGATAGAAAAAAGCGGACGCGCCACATTCAAGACGGCCATTTATTTTGTTTTTCGGACAGCTATAACACAGGAAGAAGTGCAGAAGAAATCTGTATGGGTGTTCTTATTCCTTGCAGAGGCTGATCAATAAAACGGTGCCCCAGCTTTTCTTGCTGGAGCGAAATTTTCGTAGCAGGGAAACTGGGTCGCCGGCAGAAGGAATGATAATCGTAAATAAAAATTGCCGCTGAGTTGTTTTTCTTCCCTTTTTCCCTCACATTTAAGTGGGATTGTTAACGCCGATGGTCTTTTCATTAAAAAGACAAATGCGAAAAACAAATTCCGCAGATTCCGAGCGGTTTTCGGGTATAAAGTTGAAGCTTTGGAATGCTGCCTTTAAAGACTCTTGCAATTAAAAGTGGATATGCTCTTGTGCGGTTGCAGAAACGGTTCTCGGCGCGAATAACCCGAACCAGCCACGAGTTATTAGTTTAATTCCGCTTCAAAAATTCATACCTCCAATTAAAAGAATCCACGTTCTGCGAAATTGAGATAACGTGCATTCTTCTGTGTTTTTAACTTGACCCAATGACAAGTCTCGAAAATAACATAATTTTCTTCCACGAATTACTTTGAAAATAATTTATTCGTGTAAGTTGTGAAGTTTCAAGTATTATATTTTTAAATGACAATCTATATTTATAAAGCTAAATTTGTCGTTCTCTCTCTCTCTCTGTGTCCGCAATAGAAACAAAGGAGGAACTACCTAGAAAACAGAGATATAATTTGTTAACTTTTCAAATGAACTTTTTTTACTGCAAAGGCCAAAAAATGATATATTAACCACCATGAATTACTATGTGACACGCGAAGTTAGAGCATAGATAAAGAAAGGTTGTAGAAAGATCAATAAGATTACAGCTGATATTGTCAAACATTCCAAAAGATGGTCATAGTCCATGTCAGCTATCCCTCTGCACAAGACACATTTCAGGCTACCATAGATTTCAAAATGATGCAAATGATTGACCAATCAATCATGCCCCGCCAATAATCTAAAACCCGGCCACGGCTGTATATCAAGAGCTGGCAGGAATGTCTCAAATGAACTTCCCTCACTATTTATGTTTCATTTTATCAGCCACTCTGGATTTGTCTTTTAACTTATTCTTGATTACTTGAACTGCAAATCCAAACAGTATATCATGTTGACAGATTTGAAAGATAGGTCCCTTTTTGGTCAGTTGGTAGGCCAAAGGAAACAAATACCGGTGCTTAAAATTTTGTAAGTGGGGTCCCTGGTTGCAACACTTGGAGCTAATTGTAATTTTAGCCATTAAAAGACCTAAACAAAAGCTAGCATAGGTACTGAGCTCCTTATATGGAAAATTTTGATATATGTATTACGGTTCTATATTACTAGGAGCTAAGCAATATATACATTGGGTCAAAGTGATCATCGGACACCGAAGAGGAATTGGTTAAAACAGTATTAAACACGAAAAATAGAATATTTTTAGTTATATACTAAATTAAAGGGTGCTATAGCACTTTTCTATGCTAATATTCACAATTTTATAACAATTTCTATTTATGAGAAATGAACGGGAAAAGAAAAAATACATATTTTCACCTTAAAATGAAAACCGGACACATTCGCCTTTCCCGTTTAGAATCTCATATTTATAATAAGCTTTTGTGGTTCTGAGAGACTCGAGGTACAGTACTAATAAGGTAGGTAGGTAGACCGTTGAATTTTATTAGTCCTTTTGATCCCGGATCGTCTCCAATATCCTATGTTATGTAATAGTCGTTATGTTGTTCCATTGCGACGTAAATTAAAACACTTAAATTTCATTCCATTATTTTGTTCATTAAACAATTTATCCTAATTTAAGCTCTTCATGTACTGTAGGATTCTATATCGAGATTTAAGGTGAAATATAATGTCAGTAAATACATTATATTTCACCGTAAATCTTGAATAAATGTTCGGAACAAAAAAATTGCTTATAAAAGTCCACCCAATGTATTTGAAGCATTGCCGGTTTCTAAAAAATTTAGGTAAAGACAAGGAAGCCATATGAACATTTTCAATAATGTAAATGAATGTTGGATCGTAGGAAGAAATCTAGAAAAATGTTCAGCTTTCAAAAATTTACTGAAGCTCTTTAGGCAAAAAAATTTTACAGTAACAATCAAAATTATTAGCAGAAATACGAGTTGAATGGAAGAATCGGTAGACGAAACCTTTCATTAATGTTGTCAACTGGTAAAAAAAAATAGTTGAATCAATGTCTAAACAACCTTTACTTGTAAGGGTATGCATAGTAAGTATTTAAAATATTTGTTTTCGTTATACTTATAAATTTGGATTTTGATGACAGGTTTTTCATTTTGGGATAAATGTGTAGTAGGATTCTTTTAATTTCATTTTTCATAAATACAAATTGTTTTATAATTGTGGATATTAGCGCTGAAATAGCAATAAATTGCCTTTAATTTAGTGGATAACTTTAAAAACATTAGTTGTTCCGAATTTACAACTGCTTTTACCAATTTCATTCTGGAGTCCGGTTTTCACATAGAGCTCATTGTATGCATAATTTTTAAGAACTACCGATAAAAACCTCTGGTATAATCCAACACACAGATAGAAATATAAGCATTCCATCATAGGCAAAATTTCTCAATTGATCCTGTGACGCTAGATGGCAAGTTATTCGCACGCATCCATCATTGCCACTGGTTTAGTTTCCAAAAGCAAATAATACAAGGATATATCAAAAATTAAGGTGAATTTGTCTCTAAAACTCAGAGTTTTTTGTGTAGCTAATTAATTTTTTTATATGTTGCAAGTACCAAGGAGATAGAAGTGTGACGGCTTGTAGAAACTTCTGTGTCAACCCGTCTGGTGCTTAGAGCAAATCAAAGATGGTGCATCGACTTGAGCATTACTCCAAGGGGGGTATTTCAATTAACGTCACACTGGAGCAACACAACGGGCTATTGGTGACGGTCCGGGGTCAATCCCAAAGCATTACTCCAAGGAGGAGGTGCGCGGTGTCATTCGTTTTTTATGGGCCAAGGGGAAAAAACATGTAATATTCATCGAGAATTGTTGGAAGTCTATGGAGAGAGTGTTATGTCGCAGAAACAAGTATATGTGTGGTGTAACGACACGAATGTGGCTGTCGTCGATGCCATGATTCATGAAGACAGAAGAGTGAGGTTGCATGATATTGCAAATGCATTGAATAGCTCATATGGTTCAGTGAGCAGTATTACCATTTGTTTAGCCCCTGAAGAAACACCTCCGGGGGCAGGTTTCCATACACTGGAAGAGGCACAGCAGGCTACACTTACTTGGTTAGGGAACCTGGAGCAAGATTTCTTTGAAAAGGGCATGGATGATTTGGTGCCACGTTGGAATAAATGCTTAGACCACTATGGTTCCTTTGTCGAATGATAGTGTGATACGATTTGTCAAACATAATAAATTTTCATATATTTATCTCTCTCTGCACGTTATTCTGTCAATCAAAAATTCACCTTACTTTTTGATACTCCTTTGTATATGTAATCCATCATAATACTTTTTCATTGAAAATTACGTTACAAATACGTATGAAACTGATTTCTTTAAGCCACTCTTTTAAGAAGTATTGGTAGCTAGATATTTCAATTAACGTCAATGGAACAACACAACGGGCTATTGGCGACGGTCCGAGATCAAACCCGAAGGGAAAGATTCGAGGATGACACCACGTAATTTTTAACCACGGTCAGATGACCATGTCAGACCTGAGCTAGCACCCCACTCTCCAAACTTCCACACCAACGTGAGGACATTTGAGGCCACAACAGATTTAAGGGACACCAGGCCCCATGTACACCACAATCTTTGGTTGGATCGAGTTTCAAACTCGTAACCCTCAGGATACTAATCCCGAGGGTTGCGTCTACCTCTTCTACCAACTGGGCTATCACGGCCAATAGACATTTTTAGCCCTTTAAATACAAGTTTAATGTTAATCCATTTATTTTATCGCACACATCACGTTCCAAAACGTTTACTACCGAACAGGGAATTTGCAGGGTTCCAATATTACGAAAATCTGAAAAGCTTCGAATTCAAAATACGTTGTTTTCTTGCTCAAAATTCAAAGCACTCGAAAACCATCATTAGCGTCATGATTTAGGGAGATTGTAGAAGAGCGCCTTAATTGCTTGCTTCCACACTTTATCAAACAAAAACAAAATAATGTTTGTAAATGCATGTTCGACGGTAAAATTTTCTCACGCGATTTGAAAGAGAATGTTCAAATATGCAATTCAATAAAGTTATTCGTTGGGTACATGTCTATTTATATGGTTGTGGAAGTTAACAGTCCCTCTTAAAAACTATAATCCTGAGACCGTTTACAGTACACACAAAAATTGCTTATAGAAAATGTTAAATTGAAATATTTACTAAACTTGGATTAAGAATTTTACCATAAGAGGAATTTTCAGTGTTAAAAAGCAAAACAGACATCAAGTAATATTTTATTTCCACTAACCAAATTCTCTAGCATGATACACATTGGGATTGCCTTAGTGGTAATGTTGTTTAGCGCCATTTTGTGAAGTTTGGCGTTTATTCTAATTGTGAAGTTGATCAATCAAGTTTTCAAAATTAATTCGGAATTCATTCTTTGGAAATTTTATTGACAAATTGCTGAAATCGTTTTTGAAAATCGAAGGGACGTCAAGTTCGGAATACGTACAGGCAGCCGTAGAAACACCACTGCCATCTACTTTTCGCTTGACAGAAAATGCCTCTCACATGCACCTATCATGAAAATGTTTGTATTTTAAAATTATGAACCTATATTAAGATTTTCAAAATGAGTATGTTGTGTTCACGATTTTGTTTGGTTGATTTTTATGACGCAGGGACAGATTTGGAAAATCTGCACCTGTTAACAGTTTGGAGAAATCTAAAAAGATGCAAAATTTACCACAGAGCAGCATCAGAACGTGTAGGCCAGTTTAAAAATAGTTTTTATTTAAAAAAATTAAAATTAAATTTTCTTGTGAAGAGTCTAATTCAGGAGAGGAATTTTCAGTGTAAGCAAACAAACCAGACGTAAGACGAGGATTTTCCTGCTACCTAAATGCTCTTGTATGATACATATCGGGGGGTTACCTTAAAATTCAGTTCATAAGCATATTGGCAATGTTTGGCGTTTAAACTTATTGGTGCTGACCAATCAACTATCATATATCAATTCGAATTTTTTTGTTGCAAAGGGCTGGAAATCGTATTCGAAAAACAAGGCGTGATGTCACGTTACAACAATTACGTTACCTACCCAATTAGCTTGATTGAAAAATCCTCTCATAAACACTTCTGCTAACAATTCAGTCATACATCACGTGATCTGATAGGGTTAAAAGTGAATACCGTACGTGATCGTCATTTTTTAATCATCTTTTGAATTAGGTTTCCCATGAGCTCAGTATAATTTCATAATCACAAACTAAAACCAAGTCTTTCAAATTGACGAAAAATATTACTATAATTCTTACCAGAAAAAAAACTAGAACGTTGTTTCTCAGTCCACAACACCCATCTAAAACTTCGAGCTATTCGAACAAAGATAAATACAATCTGGAATGCTCAAATTTTACTTTACACATTTCGGAGTCCATCTTTATAATTATATTTATTCATCTTCTCCAGTGCCTTGTTTAGAGAAAACTGCAGCATGTAGACATATCTTGATCTATTGAAAACGTTTACTTGCGAAAAAATAGTAATTTTACTTGAAACAAAATGCTTTCAATATTTTCTTTGAAAATTTTCTTTATCTTAACATTTGATGTCACGTCAGATTTTAAAATTGGGAGCTAACGGTCGACTAATTTTTCTTAATCAGAAATATAAAAACTGAACACACATTCCTCACTTAACAAAATGATATTTTGAAAGCAAATTAAATTATTTTTCGATGAAACACTAGAATTTAAAATTTCGTTACTGATAACCGACCATTTTTCTTAATTTAAAAATGATTCATAAACTACATACTACACAAACAGGGTAGGGTAGGTAGTTGAATTAATCTCCCAGTGGAGCAACACACCAGGCTATTGTCGACCCACATATACAAGTAACGATAGCTTTTGTATTACTGATTAAAGCTAACAAATTGTAACAAAAGCTCTATTATTTGGTGCTCTTTTCGTTTGTTAAAAGTATTAGTTTGTCCATATCTATCTATACGTTCAAATGCATTATATTAATGAACAACACAAAAAGAACATGATTGATATATTAGTACATTTTCATTTACCCTTCCAATGGAAAAACCCTATGTTAAAAATTTTCAAGAATAGTTTTCAAGAGATATCCACGCTTTAGAAAAAAGTTGTAATAAACGGTCTATATTTTTAGTATCAGTATAAAGGTTTCTGGCATTTTCCTCGGAAAAAGGGAAAACAATGCACTCAAAGCATCGAGAGATGTGTGTGTGTGTGAAACAAAATAGTCCTCTAAGAAAGATTACCTAGTGGTTTTACTTTGATCAAAACGAACAAGTTATCTGTTTTATATCGAAAACAAAGCAAATTCGTAATTCAATAAGTTCTTCAGAACTAGCTAAAACGTTCCCGACTTTTCGCTGGGTAAAGAAAATAACTAAAAACACTTGTGTGTGTTTGTGGATCATCAATTCCAATTCTGGCTGACAGAGCAAAGTTTGTCCAGGCCATTAAAAGTTAGTTTTTGCTAGGATATTTCACACCGCTCTGCGGAACATTTTAAGTAAATGAAATAGTTTAAAAATAAACGCAATGAAAACTTTACACTGAAGAAACTTGATATACTTTTTGCTATTTCTAACCACAACAAAATTACTCCTTCCCCTACCACGAATTATCAATCAATCCATCTTACATTTCTCAAGTTCAGTCTGTTTTATTTCATGAAAGAAATCTGCTTTTACTTTCTTCAGGACTAAATGGTTTTGCGATTAAAAATTAACGATTGTATTTTTTTTGTGGGAAATAGATTCACTTTCTCTTATTTTCCGCTCAAATTGTTTAAACTTAAACATATAAGTACAAGCAAATGTGATACTTTTATCCTCGAAGAGGTACCACACGCATATATTCGTTCTGTAACTTGTAGTTTTTCCTGAATAACTTCCAACCAGTTTTGACCTTCTTGACCAATAGAATCTTTCCGCTCAACCACATCAATTGGATTCTTTCAACCAATAGATGTGGTTATTTAATCATGTCTGTTATATAGGGAAAGCAATATTACACAACTGAGAAATCTGACGCTAAGAGGGTTAAAATCTTAGGATTGACGCAAGTTGGACATCCATTGCGGCTTAGTGTATTAGATCACAATATGCAACTAAACCCAACACATATCTCGGTAAAGTGAGGCACCACGAGATACTTCATTCTACCGACGATTCGGTTACCTTAGTTAGGTATGTGTCAACTGAGCTTCGGTCGGAGAGATTGTTCTATTCAATCTTATTAGCAACTTGTTTAGTCTCTAACAAAGAACGACTGTTCACCTAAACGGGGTCAAACACAAAAGCAGAAAAAATGTTGACGTCGCTTTGCAACCCTAGAGTTGTATCTTACCGGAGTGAATGAGATGAACTCTCACCAAGAGACATGCCAAAGTCTCTTCTCGTGGTGGTCGGTCTATACCTTGTCCTTATTGGGATTTACAAGTTTGAACAGGTGTGGCCAGAACGGGAGTCCAATCTAACTTTCCATCCCAGATAAATATCCCTAAATCGGAATCCACCAAATCCGATTAGGATTGCCCGGTTCATTAGTCTTGAAACACTCCTATTCGAACTAGATTGATTGTTTCGGGATACAAGGGGATTCAAAATGGCTGGTTGGGTTTTATGGCGCAAGGGCCATATTTGGTCAAGCTGGGCCAGACACAAAACAAACAATGGTAAGTAATAGACATACACACGAAAAGAGTTTTATCGATATTTAAGAGAGATATATACCCAGGGTAAGTTACAGAAATCGAACCTGCTCCGCCTACAACTCGCAGGTTTTCAGCGCAGTGGGTCGACACACTGAGCCACGGCGAACCCGGTTCCAAAATATCCTCCTGGAGATCTCGGAGAAAAGTGGCTCGCATTTCACGTATCGACTTGAAGAAAGTAAGAAACTTCAAGACAGCCTAGTATAAGTATATACGAGAATCGAAGTGTTTCAGTCTACCGCTATCCAAATGAATTCTCTGCCACTGCTGTGTTTGATCTCCAGATTTCAGTCAAGTCATTTAATGGTTAATATGTGAAGCTATTTCATTGTTCTTACATGGAGTACTCAATATTAAAACAACACTTGACCAGTGGCGATAACTTAGGCAAATTGTCTGTAGGGCCTCAGTAAAACCACAGTTGCTTCATATACAATATGAGCCCATTTTTGATATAATTTATTCTGCTTTATCATTTTACTAACCACTTACCTGAATACTTGAAATATTTATTTCATCCTCGGGGAGACTGAGCCCGACCAAAATATATTACGGGATAGGAGGTTTGGACCCCTAGGAGTTAGCGCCTTTGTCTAATGATATAGCGGCCATACGACCTATTGCATCACGTCGAGTTTCCCTAAACCTTTGGCTGCTCATATCATCTGTACACTTGTTTAGAGTGGCTGGAGGGACCGGTATCCAACCATAAAAATATTAGGGAATACTTTGTCTCATGATATAGTAGACATAAGGCCTATTCTATCAGGTCGAGTTTTCTTAAAACTGGCTACCTATATCACTTGTACGTTTTGTTCCTTAAGTTTAGAGGGGATGCAGGGACTGGGTCCCAACCATAAAAATATTAATGGAAGTCTGTATAATGATGTAGCGTCCATACAACATATTGTATCAGATTGAGTTTCTCTAAAACTTTGCTACCCATTTTAGTTGTACATTGTGTTCCTTAAGTTTAGAGGGTCTAGAGAGACCGGGTCCCAACCATAAAAATATAAAGGAATACTCTATCTAATTATATAGCATCCATACGACCTATTGTATCAAGTAGAGATATCCTGCGTATTTGGCTATCCATATTACATGTACGTTCATACTATTTATCCCTAAAGTTGAAAGCAGCTGGCCCCCAAGTGTTCAGCCCTCTTGGAGTTAGTGATCCCGTACTTCGTCAATAGGAAAATTAATCCTGCTTAACAAAACTACATTCCAATACACCAAGTTTGGAATACCCTCGGCGCTTCTATAAATATCCCCGTGCACTCTCTTAACTAACTATTCTTTTAGTAACCCTTTCTTGAAGCATTATCTACCTTTATTCTCATCTCGTTCTCTTTATCTGTCTAATTATTACACTTCCATAAGAGAGCTGTTCCTTGAAATATGCGAAATGTTCCCGCTGCATCATCTGGTCAGAGATGATAGATTCATCCCATTGCATAATCCACTAGGCCGTCTAATTAAATGAGTTTTCCAATTTACAGAGCACTGATTACACCCCAGAACATCAATAACTTTCCTCGGTTATGCATTCCTCCACTCTGGACATTGTTCATCGGTTAGAAAATGCGATGATGAAATGGGTTCCTGCGAGCTACGGCTTGCACTCGAGCAAATTGGAGTATTACTTTGGCCATAGGAAACAACGGTCTGGAGAATTAAAACGGGATTTCTTTTGTTTTTAATGGAGGAGCATAATCGATTCTGTGGTGGTATTTAGAGGAGTTCACAATGTATCGGCTCGATTTTGTTTTTATAAGATGTAATAATGTCTTATCATTAACTTGAGGTATTGAAAGTTTTATGCAATGCCATTCAGTCTAAAGGGTATAAAGCAATTATGTAATTTTATTGGTTTCTTTTAATATCTATTTCACTGAAGTATGCATTACATTCAGATCTCTTAGACAAAACAACAGCTTTTTAACATTTGTTAGTAGGGCTCTACGCGAAGCGATGAATTATTCATATACAAAAGAAATATTTCTTGTTTCGTTTGCTGAAAAAAGTAACAAGGTATGTTGTCAATATCATCTAGGAAATAATTGATTCGTTATCTGAATGTTTTAGTTCGTCGTTAAAACCATAAAAAAATTGCTTACTTATTATTTTCGTCAAAAATTGGTTAAATATATTCGCTCTTCCTTCCACTATAAAATTTTTATACCGTGAAGCAGTATTTTTCAATTTAAGAACAGAATATCTCACAGAGTACAAACAATAAAAGGAAGTATTTTACTTAACTTTAAAGAAAATCGCACTATTTTACTTGTCTTGGTTATGAGTTACGTAACGGAAATAATAATTTTGCTGCATATGAAGCATATAAGATAACACAGATAAAATATAGATCTTTCAATAATCAGATATTAAAATATGAGAGTAAGCAAAACCCTTCTTGCAATGAGTGAAGCATAACTGTTAAAATGATAATGTGACGTAAAGATAAGAATAGTTTATTAAACTCAATAAATAAATGACATTTATTATTCATTGTGCAATTTTAAGGTGTTAATAATGTTGGTTTACCATTTGTATATTACTTTTTCTACAACAAATATAGTCCCCTAGTCATCTGTCCTGCGTTGGTCTGGCAAGGGAGGATCTCTATGGAAGTCCTATTTAGTGTTGGTAGTTTGGTTGATTTTGGGGGGTTTTATGGTATAATTTGACCATGCTGCGCCAGATTCAAGGCATGCAATATCAAGTAATAGACACACACAATGAAAGTTTTACTAACACAGAAGAGATAAATACACCCAGGGAGGAGTGCACATGACAGGAATCGAACCTGCGCTGCCTACAACTGGAAGGTTGCTAGCTCAGTGAACATACCCACTGAGCCACGACGGTCCCTTTAGTTATAAGGAGTTGTGTTTATCGTATATCTATTTCTTCGAATGGTTGGCACTTCTGTGATTCATTTTAACCCAAAACGCTGAGAACTAAGTAAATATATACTTGCATTTGCTTCAAAAAGACATTCAATCATTGACTCTCTCTTTATACCACACTCTGAAACTCATCAATTAAGTGATTAACGATACAAAAGCTGGCATCATTCGAATCCGACCTTACCATAGTTATATTTCAGTCTTCATTCAAGTATTCCCGTGACTCATTCAAAATTACTTGGTGTTATCCTCGGTTCTTTCCCTTCGAGACTGATCCCGAGCCGTCGCCAATTCCCTTTATGCTGCTCCAGTTCGACCTTAATTAACTTCTCATCTACCTACCCGTGATTTATTTTAACCCCAAATACTGAAAATTAAGTAAATGTATACTTTCATTTGCTACAAAAACAGACGTGAGAATCACTGCTTTTATGCATCAATCCCCTAAACACCAATCAAGTGTATTAACGATACAAAAACAGGCATCATTCGTATTCAACCTTACCTACACGCAGTTATATTTTAATCCCTATTTACATGCTTCCATGACTCATTTTAATACAAAACACTGAAAACTAAGTAAATGTATACGTTCATTTGTTACAAAAACAGACATTGAATCGCTGTTTTTACGTAAGACTCGTAAATGAAATGTATTAAAAATACAAAACCGGCATCATTCGAATTCAACCTTACATACTCTCATGACTCATTTTAATTTAAAACACCGAAAACTAAGTAAACGTATACTTTCGTTTGCTACAAAACAGACGTTTAATCGCTGCTTTTGAGAGACTCATCAATGAAATGTATTATAAATAGAAAAGCCATCATCGAATTCAACCATACCCTACAACAGGCGGACGTTTTGTAGGTCAGTGTATCGATTTGCAAATTGCCAGCGAAAAAACATACTGGAGAAAATTAGGGCTTAGCTTCAGGAAGCCGGAACCATCCCCGTGCCAGTTGAGTCTAATCCAACGTTTTCAACATAAAAATGCACTTAAGTCAACCCTACCCGAAATGCATCAGGCCCTACAAGTTTAATAATAAAAAAACAAAAGCAGACAGCGGTTAAATGGGATTTTTATAGAAAACTAACGCGCGGAGGAAGAGTAACTTACTTTCTACTAATTGGGAGATATATTTTTTCCTTCTTTTACAGAAAGAGATACGATGCCTGCATTTTTTAACCATGCTTTTAACTCGTTTGGAACGTCTCCAAATACCCTCGATGAAGACAAAAAAGAGCTATTAGTTACGTTTATTTGACAGATCGGAATTCACGTATTCATCTCGATTTAAAAAGAAAATGGAGGCAGAAGCGTATGCGCTCATCTGTTTGTTTTCGTCTGGTGTCCTTCGTGATCACCTCTCAGTCAGACCAGTTTGTGTACGTTTCAATACTTCAATTTCACTGTTAGTTTTCGCGTTTGTGTTGCGTTGCAGTAAGTTTTAAAATAAACAGGGAATTCATAACTGAAAGTAGTTTGAAGAACACTCGCTAGTTAAAAAAGTAAACAAGGTAAAGCTGGTGAATACGAATACTCCGTGTATGTTTCATCGCCAATTTAAAATGTGCTCTCAAAGCGATGTCTCCGGAGAAGTTAAAGCTACTTGTTTTGAGACTAAAGAACTCGTGAGAAGTGAAATGAATAAAATTTGTTTCGTTTTAAAACAAGTCTATTTCTGCCTTTGACACCGGGTAGTAACTAATTTTTAAATATTTCGGAAAGGTTTTAGTTTTCGGGAATAACGTGATTATTTCTTTGACTTAGCCTCTCACATGAGTAGAGAAAAAACTTAAAACATCTTCCTTTTTAAATTGACTGACGCCTTACTCCCCTTGATAAAGTAAGTGGTCGCACTTTTGTTTCCTTTCTTAGAGTTATTTTTGATCCATCCTTTAAAAAATTTCAAGTCGCAAATTTCTTATTTACAACCAGATTTTCGCAAATTATGAGAAATTGTTTCATTGTTTAACCAACTTATATAAGAGAGAAGAAATGTGCTCAGCGTTATTAACAAACCCTTTAATGCAAATGCTCTGGATGGGTCGACTTTCATCAAAATGACCCAGGTTCAATTAGATCATGCACACGATATGACCTGAGCACACCGACACAGATCGCCCTACTTTTCAATTAAATGGAAAGTTATTCTATATTTCTCTCTCTCAATATCCTTTTTTACTTTTAAAGTTTTTAATTATTAATTGTAATATTTATTGCTTATATACTCCCTTTAGTATATATTGCCTGCATATATATACATGTACAACATTTCGTAACTAAAGTGATCAGTCAGATAATTTTAAGTCATGATGTTTCCACTCAATCTATTTCTCCAAATTTATTCCGAGGAGTCAATTGCCTCTGTGAGAGGGATTTTTAGTTTAACCAAACAATGTGGACAGATTGCGAAGATCTAACTTCTGTAACGCAAATGCTCTCGCGTGATACATATTAGAGCTATCTTAAAATTTTGTTTATTGGTATTTTGGCGACGTTTGGCGTTTAATCTAAATGGAGTTGATCAATTAGCTATTTAAATTCATTCGTTGGTATTAGCAAAGAGCTTAAATCGTATTCGATAAACATGCCAGATGATGTCACGTACAGGAAACACGTTCCACTGCCGAAACACTACAACCACTTGTGCATTTAACTTTAAAAAAAATCCTTTTATAAAGTTCAGTGAAAGGTAATCTAGCTGTATTATACTTTGCACTCAAAAATTATTTATCAAATTTCTTATAATCTCGTATTCAGTAGCATAGCCAGGATTTCATTTCGAAGGTAGAAATACAATTATTTGCTAAATACACTGACTATATTGAATTAATAAAAATGTATATCTTTTATACAAGTTTTCTTCATTTGACCGTAAAGAGATTAATTACTGCAAATATAAAAGTGAAACGTCTTAGTTGGCCTTAAATAAAAGCAATAATAAGTGGGATTGGAAAAGTATAATTTTGTTTCTAGAAATTATCTGTTTACTGTATATCACTTTTGAAGCGTTCATGATTAGATATATAAGTGCGTGAACGTATGTAAAGATATCTTCGTTAGTGAGAGCTGGTTCCAGTCATTACTTTCACATTTCGTAATGAATTATTAAAAAATGAAATAATATTATTTTAATAATAGTATTTTATAGAGAATTGATAGAATATAATTTCATTTCTTTAGCTTCTATTTCAATAGCCTGAAAATAAAAATGGTATTATGCTTCAATTAATACCATTCTACTATCAAGACGAATAAAAGTTTAGTTCTTTTTTGCATAAGATTTTTTCCAGTCATATGTTTTTACTTGCTCCAGTTGTATTTCAAGATCTGAAACAGTAAAGCATATTTGTAAGTCTGAAAGTCCACAGAAATGCTTTTCTGAGAGTAATATTCCATGCATAAAATACGTCTATGCAGATGCTCCACGCGATTTGCTTTTATTACATTCTTTTTTGTTTCTGAGTCTTCCTCCAAGATTAAAATAACTACAATTCATATCATAAGTTAGAAGCGAATGCCTTCTAATTTTCTTGAAGAGTAATTCAAAATTACACCCAGAAAGGTATCAGGCAATTCAGAAAGTCAAGAGAGAGTAACAAATAATAACAATACATCAATCAAGAAGTAATACAACCGTGTAAATAGCGTAGATACACTAATTTTTCCCCGTAGAATATCGCTAGGGTTTAGCACAATCAGAAAGTCATTAAGGAAAACTTTTGATTTCTAGTAAGAAGCAGAAAAAAAAAAAGACCTAATATTCATATTCTCACTTTTATTAATTTGCTTATGAAATGTTAAGCAAAAGTACTTTTCTGAATACATTTAATTCTATAATTGTCCTGATATTGTAAATGACATCGTGTAATTTTAACTTAACTGTTTCCTATCTAGTATCATTATTTACTTGGCCTGAAAAGAACTTTAAAAATGCTGTAAATTGTAGTGCAATAATTGTTATAAATTGAGTTTCGTGACTAATTTACATCAGGTCAATCGGAAAGTCAAACGATTTTTCAAAATTGGAAAACTATTCAATTTAAAATTTGCTCAATGATACCACAGAAAAAATTATGGTATTCTTTCTTCACTGACTAATGATGTTATACTATAAAATATCAATGATTTAACTTGATCCTTGTAAGTGAATGGCCATGATAAAATGTTAAATAGATTCATGACGAAAAAACATTTTTATTCCAGTTTGCGACCATGGCGTGATTACTGTTTCTCTTAACACACAAATAAATCTCATTGTAAGTAGCAATTGTTGACACCCTTTTTGTTTTCCTGTTCCAAACTCTCTGAGAGAATGGGAGGAACTAAAAATAGAAGTTAAAAAATAGAGAAGCACTAAAAAGCAATGGAAAGTACCTATAAACGAAAAAAAACCACAAAACCAGAATAAGGAATTAAAAATAGAACAGAAGTTTAGAGTTCAAGGAATTAAAGCATGAATTACTGAGCTTGGAACTAACGGAGATTCTGAGTTTAAGCTAATTATAACTGGTTTTAAATAATGAGTGAGTATATTTTTGCAATTTGAAGAAATTATGAATTCACATTCTTTTCTAACCTATCCTTTTTCTCTTACCTTGCTTGAAGGATATATAAACATAAATCTACTCCTTATCCACCTTGAACGTGCTTTTCATAATGTTTAGCATTTTTTAGTCGTATAAAAATTACCGTAATATTCTGTTTTTGGTATTATGACTTGCGCTTAAAACGGTCATTCACGCTTTAAATTTTATGCTTGGTAAATTTATATTTGACTTTAAATTCTCAGGCTTAAACTGATTTTTATTCGTCACTTGCATGCTTGAGAAATTTAAGCCCCATCACGAGTGGTACAGTACAGAGATATCAGGTGCCCTGATTATACAACTGTTTCTTTTTAATGGTGTATTTCTTTAGCGTCTCGACATGGTCATCAAGTAGTCAAGCATTTGTTTTTTCAGACATAAGGGGAAAACCCGTATCTCTTATCTTGTAGACAATATTTCTTCTTAACTGTGAGGTAAACATTCAGATCAATTCCAGCCATGGTGGTTCTGCGGAATTTATTTCTTCAATTTTATTCCATGAAACTCACTAACGTTCTGTGAAAGGTATCAGATAATTCTTTACACTTTTAAATTAAATATATTCGATCCTCATATATTTTTACTCAGTAGCACATTAGGATCGCATTTTAGGGTCCCACAGGTAGAAACAATTACGCTAAATGAATATTTGGACCACATCGCATTTATAAAAATGCATTGGGTTTGTTATAAATCATATTATTTGATCGTCAGACTAAATTTGAAAATTATTAATTATTAATGAAGTGACGCATCTCGGTTGATTTAAGTACAGAAATATAAAAATAAGTGAGCATCCAAATTTTGTTTCTAGAAATTCGATGTTTTTTGTAGCACTTTTGAAGTCTTCACGTGATATATATATATATATATATATATATGTTCCTTCAATGTGTAAAGTTGGACATTGTATGTAATGCTCAGTAAATCTGTAGAATGCCGTAAATAGGACGTCAAAGTATGAAACGCTTAATTCTATGCAATGCCAAAAGGCAAATCGATAAGATATAAATATCGCTAATGACATTTTTTGCCTAAAAACATCACGCATTCTATGAAATTCCTAGTCATTTACAATGCCTGCATATATTGCACATTACCGGTAACCTATGGGTCATTCCATGTCAAACCGCACAGAAAAGGGATATTTTCGACCCGACCCCCTCCGATTTCTTTAAAACTCGGCAGATTTGTTTTTCAGACATATATGACATTCTGGGAATTTTTAGCTTACAACTTGCAATAATTTTTTCATGTATATTAATTTTAAGTTTGAAAAATTGGACAATTTTTTCATGATTTTAGGCTCAATAAATCTCCCATACCTCCCCCCGAGACCTAATTGTCTAATCATACTGAATGATAGCTTATTTTATAGAAAAATGTACAACCTTTCAAAAATTGACATATCATGACCTTTCAAGTGATCTTTTAAATGTCAAGGGCATTCAATTTGACCTTTGACTACAATTACAAAAAAGTGTATTTTTTCTAAAAAATATATGTTAAAGGGGTACACTGTTTATCTTTGCTTTCTGAAAACTTCATAGTGGGGCACGCAAAAAGGTTGATAGTTAAAAAAATATTCGAAGTAAATAGAAGTATGTAATTAGTACTCATAAACATTTGTATCTTTGGATCTGTTTTTCCAATTGAGATGAAAGAGGGCTTATTTTATAGAAAAAAGTATAACCTTTCTGATGATATATTACATGATACTGTGAGTGACATTTCTGATTTTAAGGTCACTGATAGTATCATGTATTGTATCATGAGATAGGTACCTTGAATGTTTTGAAATTTAAGGCTTTGACCTTGAATTTCAAAAAGTATATCATTATATTTTTTCCTGGAAAATACTTTAAAAGTACATTACTTAACTTCGTTTTCTGAAAGTTTCAAATTAGGACATGCATGGGTTTTCAGAGTTACACAATATCCCAAATAAAACCAATAAAACGTATCTATCGAAAACAGCGCTTTTACTTAATTACAATTACCAATCCACAGAATGAATTCGAATGAAACTACCAATTTGGGTGAAATGTGTAAAATATTCCACACAAATTGGTAATTGTAATTAAGTGAAAGGTTTCAGAAAAATGCGACATTTTCCCCAAGACCTTCCCAGGGAGGTTTCGGTTAGGAGTCGAAAATGGTTTCTTATGCTTGTTCTTGCAGATCTCTTGGTCGCAGTTCTGATTCTTGCCGTGGCTCACTCTAATTGGAAGTAATTTCAGTACTCGACAGGATATCAGAACATTTTTTGCTACGATCAAAATAAGGCAAGAATCTTTTAGTTAGTCGAACTTTAGCAGATCTCTGTTACCTTTCAGTTTTGAATATTTTTCCTATTTAAATTTATGAACTGTTTGAATGGTTGAATTAAATAACAAAATGTATTGCTGTAATCCATTTAAGGATTACAATCCATGCGTGTCCCTCTGTGAAACTTTCAGAAAGCAAAGATGAATAGCGTATCTTGAACATTGTTTTTAGAAAAAATAAAACACACTTTTTTTGTAGTTGTAGGTCAAAGGTCAAATCGAGTGACTTTAAAATCAGAAATGTGACACATAGTATCAAGTAATAAATCATCAGAAAGGTTATACTTTTTCTTTTAAATAAGACTCTTTCATCTCGATTGAACTAATAGGCCAAAAGATACAGGTGTTTATGGGTACTGTGATTACATACTTCTATTTACTTCAAATATTTTTTAGCTATGAACTCACATGTATATCCCACTATGAAACTTTCAGAAAATAAAGACAAATAGTGCGTACTTTAATATATATTTTTTAGAAAAAAAATATAAAATACACTTTTTTTGTAATTGCATATCGAAGGTCAAATTGAATGACCTTGAAATTTAAAGTGTCACTTAAAAGGTCATATGATACGTCATTTTTAGAAAGGTTGTATATTTTTCTACAAAATAAGCTCTTATTCAGTATGATTGGACAATTAGGTCCCGGGGTATAGGAGATTTATTGAGCCTAAAAGCATGAAAAAAATTGCCCATTTTTTTCAAACTTAAAATTAATATACACAAAAACTATTGCAAGGTTTCAACCTTGCAATAGCTAAAACTAAATAGCTAAAACTTCCCAGAATATCTTATATATGGCTGGGCAACAAATTTGCCGAGTTTAAAAATGTTGGAGGTGGTCGGGTTGTGGACTGTGTGGTTTGATATGAAATGACTCATATACGTATTCGCCTGAACAAACATACTAAACTTTATATTATGTGTAGTATTTTATACATTTATCTGAAATCTCCTAAGATTTCCGTAGATTTTCCCTAGTATTACCGGCCAGTAGGGACCTCTGTGGTATTACACTAGAGCAGTGCTTCCCAACCTTTTTCACGTCAAGGCACACCTTACAACCATAAATAATTTCACGACACACTATGAGGGAACATTTTTCTGTTAACATGATTAATTTCTTCTATTTCATACTAAGGATTCAATTAATAAGATCTTTCTTTCACATATTTTTGCATCATAATACATAAACATTCCAGCTAGACATTCGTTTCAGATAATTCTTATGCAGTCATAAGCACGAAATAAACGAAACAAATGGAATGAAATTACCTAATCCATACATCCTCAGTGATTGATATTTGGCACAGTTTTTATAGCGCATCTATGAACTAAATTGTCAAATTTGACGGAGTGAAACTATGATTAAATTTTTGGAACACTTATTTTATAAAATTATGATGTGAAAATACAAAAGTAAAATTAATTGTACACAAAAGAATTACTTACTATGTATAAATATGCTAATAATAATAACTTAATGACAAAATAGATATTTTAAGTATTAATATAAATATCTTCAATATTCTTTTGTCACAGTTAATACATATATTACCTTATCTCAGTGAGATACTTGGGCTTGTTTATGTGAACACGACTTTTTTTATATCTGGGTCTATGGTCGAAAGAGCTACACGCATTTCATGATCAAGACTTTTCAATGATGATCTCTTTAAATTCTTCATAGTGAGCATAGAAGAACTTTGTTCACACATATATGTTGTAGCAAATGGTGAAAGAATGTTTATAGCTTTTTATGGCTAGGCCTCTTGTACCGTCGCCCCATAATCAGGACTTTGCGGTTAAATTTTTCGCGGCACACTTACAGTCCTTTCGCGGCACATCGGTTGGAAGCACTGCCCTAGAGTATACCACCTTTGAGGAACATCCCCCGGTAGGCCTCGGGAAACCATTCCTCAGGCAGTCCGACTATAATCCTCCCAAGAACATCCATAACGTGTCCCTTTTATTACAAGGATGCTCTGGGGAAGCTTGGGATTTCTTAGGGACATGTGTACTGAGTGGCTAGGTACGTGAACTTAGGAAATGATGTTCGGGATCAGTGTAGAGAAACAATTATAGGAACTACTTTCAGATTCCTCAATGAATCATTAAAAATAAAATAATATTTATTATTTTTTATTTATATAGATGTGCGTGTATAGATTTTTATTTATTAAAATTTGTTTTCAAAATCAGAAATAAAGTTTGTTTAAAAACCCATGTGGCTCCATCTTGATACCCATTGCTCATATTCCTTTATAATGGGTTTGAAGGGAAATATTTACCGCGGAGGGAAGAAACTAGGTTAGGTTAAAAAAATCTGGTTTTGTGTCAAAATTTTTATTTCGGAAATAAAACATCATTGTTTTCATACTCAGTAATTCAGTAACTAAAATTGATCCAGTTTATATATATCATTCTCACTATCATTCAATTATGAATAAAATACACTTAGCCAAAATGCCCTATTTAGAGAGCATATTTAAGTAAAAGTATACGATATGTCTGACATAAAAGTATCAAATAGGTTATGTTGCTGGCGGTCCTTTAAATTGGATATCTATTGGTCCTCTAATCTGGATTTCAAAATTCAAAATGAATGCATTGCTCTTCGAACTTATTTGGAAATTCTAGAATTATCACAAACCATCAGCAGCAGTCAAAAATGTGTACCTGAATCGTAGTTTTGGGTGACAAAATAAAATCAATGCTTGCGAGGTGAATTATATGAACTAATGAAGCACTAGCACTTAAATTCAGTGTATTATAAATAAAATTTTCTTCATTGATAATACCATGCTCATGCTGTATGCAATTATTTTGTAAGTGTGGCGGTTCTCTTCATTCAACTGGTGTCATTCAACGTACATTAGTAAACACTCCATTCCGTACATATTGATACGTAGCAAACTATCTATTCATTTACAACTATAAGATTGGATAACTATATATATAAGTATTTAACTATATATGTGTAAGAGATCCATCTGTATTCAACTATACATAAGATCCATCTATATTTCACGACAGTTATACACCAGTTCCAGCACAAAACCACCATTTTGACCTTTCATCATTTTAATTACATAACATATTTAATCTATTTCAAGGTGAACTGTCACAAATTATTTTATCGGGTATTGAAAGGTAGGGTGTGTGATCACTTAATCTCCACTAGCCAACCTTAATGGCGCGTAGAGGAACAGCTGAAATGAGAGGAATCTGATTAAGACGGGATTAACATCATTTTCTAATCTAATGGAGGGAAGAAAAATGTCTCAGCGACGGAACTTTCAATGCAAAAATAGTTTAGAGAACTGCGTTATAATGAGGATAGAATTAGAATGCTAAGAGAAATTCGTGTTTAACATCTTGGTTTTATAATTAAAGAATAAACCGTACGAATCCATTCGTCTGAAATGAATTCATTAAGAATATAAATAAAAGTATGCTGCACTTTTATAAGAGGAGCGATTATAGCTGCGTAATATAGTTTGGCTATATGTGGTATATTTACTGTGATTATTACAAACACCCACTCTACAGTGGGTCCTGCACATAGTAGTGTGTAGGGAAGGAAAAGTGGACACTTTTTGACCCAAAACCGGTGCTATGAATAAATGTGTGTGTGTGTATATATATATATATATCATATTCGCATTCCGAGAGCGATCTAATTGGTTGGAGCTCCATGCGTTCTCGTCACTATGTTCTGATTGGTTGGAGTTCCGTGCGTTCTGGTCGCGATGGAAACGCTCAAAGCAGAGCGGGAAAATAATTCTTTTCTAACGGCAGAACATGGAAATTTTGTATGGGCGCAGGACCTATGTGGCTATGGTTAAGAACGGGAGACCTTAGTGGCTCCATATTAATCCTCTGTGGATAAAAATTGTTACTTCTTCTGAATGTGGACTCCTAAACATCGATATTAAATATTTTCGTAATAAATGTGTTAGTAAAAAGTAGAACTCTTCCTGTCAATCAACTGTTCCTGTTCTATCCTGTGGATATATATATATATATATATATATATATATATATATATATATATATATATATATATATATATATATATAGTTGTAGGCCCATGGTTTTTCTTTCATCAAATCTAGTCAGTTGATGTATATGGAAGAATTTCAAGCGGAGACTCTCGTTGTCCCTAAGGGAAAACCTGGGAGCATCCACAGTAAAAGCATTTCGATTGTCCCTGTCTCTGGGAAGAGGTTGCCGAGACTGCTTACTGGCCATGACTATCTCCGTGCCCATTTCAATCGAATAGGACTTGCTGATTCTCCAGACTAATTGGTGCGACCTAGAACAGTCCTATGTCTGGTGATTATTTGGACGAGTGCCCAGCACTATATATAGTGGGTTTTAATCGTACTGTGGAAAAGACTAATGGCCTAGTGGACAAACGACCGGCATTCGTCAATAGCACTGATTTATTTGAACATAATGTATGTTGTTTTTGTTAATAAGCATCATTCATTGGCAATTTACATTTTCTACAAATTTTGGGTTTTTTTTCACTTTTTCGTACTAAGTCTAAGTTGTATCAAATTGTTATGGAGATTGATAGTTATGTTACGAAACATTTAAAGAATGGGCTATATCAATATGTGTTAAAACCAATTTTAATAATTTTCTAATACTCCAAAAGTTTGATAGAAAATATGTAAAATACATACTAGTACTGTGCCACAAATACACAGAAACAAAATCAATCGTAAGTATGTGTACATCTAAATTGTATGACTATTGTTGAACTGAAAAGGAAGTACTACAACTTTTGGATTGAATCTAATAGTTTGCGATTGGGTGATTTTGATTCTTAATCACTCCAACTCAGACGTTTGCTACAAAGTTGCTGATTGCTTTACGTGGGAAATAACTAATTAGCTGCTAATTAGTTATTCAACTTATTTCCCAGGCGCTGAGATTCTCTCCAACAGATTACATATGAACAAAATAACAGGTGCCGTTTGTTATGACGAGATCGAGACCTGATCAATTTTACAAAGATGAGGTATATCATTCATCAAGATCTGGTCAGTTTTGCAAATGACGAGATACCTCGTTGAGGCAACCATCAAAAGGGTTAATAAAATCAAATTTGTTGGAGCAAAGTGATAAAGTTGGAGTAGATGGGCATTATGGTGATGTAGGACAACTTTCCTTCCTGCCTTATTTCAAGTCGATAATAGCCCGTTGTGTTGCTCCAGTGTGACGTTAATTAAAATACATACATATCTTAAAAAATTGCAACAATAACCTATTAAATTCAAATGAAAAGTATTTACATTATGGTCTATAATACTTGAGAGGGTCGCAGGAGCTCAGTGTGATTTCTTACAGTATGTGCCAGTGACGGATTAATGCAATTTTGTGGGCGGTTGACTGGAAGATGCAACTAATCGGGGGCTGGGGGTATGGGATGCCTTCAAAAACTAGCATTTTTAAGTTGTTTTGAGACTTAAAATTGGTATACAATTAATGTAAAAATGTACTTTATTTTAGACAAATAATCATTTTAAATTTCTTGAAATGCGTAGCTTTTAAAACCTTTGCAAAACTGGTTCCATTTACATAACTTTTAACACAAAAACCACAAATTCTATAAGCCGTATATTAACATAGAACTGCTAAGTAAATTAAAAGATAAAACATTGAAATTAGCATGACGATCCTTTTAAAATAGTATTTTGAAGGTTGTTGAAAGTTACGTTTTTATTAGCCTTTTAATTCCTAAATATACATACTTTTATTTTAAAAATAACATTAAGAAAGTAATAAATAGAAATTTAAATATTCTTTACAAATTCTTTTATTTTTTCAATACAATTTTCAAGTGCAATGTAAACAGTAAGAATGATGTTATGGTAACTCAAAAACTTACTTAAGGTGCATAAAACTGTAGTTTTGAATCAAATATTGTGTTTTTTTATATTCTGAGTAGTTAACGTTTTGAAATAAAAATTCTGTAAACAAAAATTATTGAGTTTATACTGTGCATATTAGCACTATACTCGTACAGTACATATTTCGTCTGCTTCATGCATATTAGCAGGCGGTTTGCCCTTTTTACAGTTTTGATATAGAATTAAAAGCGTAACCTAAGTGTATGAATGTTGAGTTCTATTAAACTTTTTTACATCACAAAAGAACCGGTTTTAAACTACCTGTACTTAAGAAAACATGTATTTCTCTTCTTTCCCCTTTTCAATAAAGCTATCTATAGTTTTCTCTTTGTCAACAAGGATGTTTCTATTAACATATAGCAAAGCAAATCCAGTTAAGCGGTTTTGCCCACAACGGTTTCTCAACCAAGTTTTGATCAGTTTTAGTGTAGAGAAAGATCTTTCTGCTGCTGCAGTTGACACAGAAAGAATCAACATTAAAGATCTAATTGAGAGAAAATTTCTGGGATGCAATATTGCAAATACTCAACTGCATAGCCTGGTAAAGAGGTTTTATTTGCATCTTCCCTTTTCCTCTTTGCCACCCACAGCTTGATTTCTGCAGTCAGATTAGAAATGCAGTCACTTTCATCCTCTCCAACTCCAATTACTCTGTAGTACTTTCTAGCCAGTGTTTCTGCATCCCTAATCACTGACCCCATGGACGTTGTTGATGATGAGCAGACTTTTGGTAAAAGTTAGTTGAGCTTGTAGAGATTGAAAACTTTTGAGAACCTGTTTTCAAGATCACTGTTTATTGAGTCAAGAATAGGGATAGACATTCACCCTAAAGTAACTTTCTGTTCTTGATAGAGCAGTGTTAGGTCTGTTAACTTGTCTAGATGTGATCCTGGGTGTTTGAATAGTGCTTCCTACAGTTTCTGACACTTTTTTGGCTTGATCATACAGTTGACTGAATTCTGCATCAGCTTTCTCTCGCTTTTTTTTAAGACTGAGAAAGTATCGGTCAAGACCTCAGTCGCTTAGGTAACTTCAATGGTCTCTTTTTGAAAAACCTACTGAGAGGCAATGTTTAGCTAAGTACATCAGCAAGGAACACGAGAGTTAAGATGAATTATCCATTAGTGATTGCACATAAAAGGGTCCTAGCTGTTACGCTAGAGTTGTCACTTGAAAAATGTGACCATTGTGAAATTTGCTCATGGCACGTCACGATTTTTTCAATGTTTTTTAGAAAAGACGCTACAGCCTTTCTACCATCTTGTTTCACACATGGAAACAAGGTGACTGCCTACATGCTTAATGAGTGCAGCATTTCTTTTCGGTGAAGCTTTAAGAAAGCATACAACCTCTTTAATGATTCCAATTGAGTTTAGCACTGATTGCACATCAGAACATTTAGAAATAGACAAATTCAAACAATGATTCAAATAAGGGGCTCGTTCGGCGTTATTACACTCTTTTTTTATTGTAGTAACTGCTCCCACAATCTCTGAAGTCATCAGAGCATCCATCTGTTGCAACACCGATGCATTTAACAAGATCGAGATTAAGGCTTATATATCACAGTTTTACCTATTTTTCTCGTCATTCGGGGATGTTTATTGTCTTCATATGGTTTATCTTTGTCACACATATTGGCATCTTTATCATCTTCAAAAGAATCGTGTTAATTAATCACTGTCACTTTCAGAAGCTGAAGAGAAATCTTCATTTTCATTATGTTTGAGGTCAACTTTGAGATTTTGTTTCCACAGACTTTTTCAGGCTCACGAGGATCGATAAAACCTATCAAATCTCTGATATCGTGATAAACATAATTTTTTGCTCTGAGGGCGGTCGCCTCCCCCCTTTAATCCGCCCTTGGTATGTGCAACCTGCAAGCGGTGCAGTTCGATTCAATTCAGATTTGATTACACACACCCTGAGTATATTTCTCTTCTGTGTCAGTAAAGGGCCGCGGTAGTCCGGTTGGAAGAGTAACGGATTAGCAAGCGGAGAGTTGTGAGTTCGAATCCAACCAAAGACCGTCATGTACAAAGGGGACTGGTGCACGTTTAATCTGTCGTGGCCTCAAATGTCCTCACGTTGGCGTGGTGTGGAAGTTTGGAGAGTGGGGTGCCAGCTCAGGTGTTACCTCGTCATCTGACCGTGGTTCAAAATTAAGTGTTGTCCTCGGTTCTTTCCGTTGGGATTGATCCCGAACCGTCGCCAATAGCCCGTTGTTACTCCAGTGTGACGTTAATTAAAACACGCACATACCTACCAGACCGTCACCAATAGCCCATGGTGTTGCTCCGGTATGACGTTAATTGAAATACCTACCTACCTACCAGTGCGACATTAATTACAATACCTACCTACTCAACAACTTTTTTATTAAGGTATTTTAATTAACGTCGCACTGGAGAGCAACATAACGGGCTATTGGCGATGGTCCGGGATCAAACCCGAAAGGAAAGATCCGACACCACGTAATTTTGAACCACGGTCATATGACGAGGTCACACCTGAGCTGGCACCCCAATCTCCCGCACCACGCCAACGTGAGGACATTTGAGGCCACGACAGATTTAACGTGAACCAGCCCCCATGTACACAACTGTCTTTGTTCGGATTGAAACTCGCAACCCTCCGGTTGCTAATCACTCTTCCAACCGGGTACCGCTAAATTTAGACCTGTCCATTAATTTTATAAATGGTTGTTTGTCAGTTATGATTACCCAGTAGGAATAAAAACTGAATATAAACTGGTCGGCCAGCTGAATTAACGTCGCACTAGAGCAACACAACGGGCTATTGGAGATGGTCCGGAATCAAACCCGAAAGGAAAGGGTAAGATCCGAGGACATTTCGTAATTTTGAAATCATGCAATTTTTAACAATTTGTTGTAGTAAGTTCTAAATGCTTTCTATATCTGTTCTAGATATGTTCAATTTCAAAAAACGCCACTACTGATATTTGTCAAACCCTGCTCTATCAAACAGAGGTATCTAAAGATATAACCTCGATTTTTTTACAGAAATTTTAATAAGTTTAATTTTCTATATTCTATTATTTAATTAACAAAATGAATTTGTATCTGCTTTGTCATCAGGAACTCAATGAAGTGAAAATTTTACAATTTCTGAAAGGAAAACCTGTAGTTTTGCCAGCAAAATTGTAAGAAGCTGCATTGTGATGATGGTTAGTATTGAAAAACTGTTTTGGGCCTATTGTGGATAGAACTATCTAACATAATTGTTAGAAGTTCCTTCTAGCATTGTAACTGAGCAAATTCAAATAGAAATCCTGTTGATTAAAAATTTAATAACATGTGGATGCTGCTTTTTATTGCTCAGTCATTTATCACTTTACAAAAGCTAATTAGATGTAACATTGCTGAACTTAAATCTGTAAGGGAATCATCAATTAATGGATACTATTGCTGATTCAAATAACACTGTTTTTTTCACTGACAAATAATTCTCAAAAATGTTATTGTAAAAAATTTCACCCCTGAAGTTCATTTCTTTTTTCATTCATAGTTGTGTATATCTCAAAAAATATAATTGATAGAAAAGGAAATATCTTTGTATGCATGTGAATTAGACATTTCGCTGTTTGAGAATTCATAGAAATGAATTTATCTAATTGCTGAATGAAAGGCAGTTAGGCAAATATTCTTATCTTCCAGATTGAATTAGAATCTCAAGGTAGAATATCCTTGTTAAAAGTACTTTAAAATTTATCAGATTTTATAATACAGTAGAAATATGCTTATTTGATAAGCTTTATGGCTGAAACTTAGATAAAATTTGATCGAAGTTTCAAGCCTTTATATGTAATTCATAAAAAGGCATATAAATTTTTAAACAGCGTTCCTTAATCTCTTCTATCGGTTAATTAACAAACTTACTTAGATATTCCATCTCCACTGTAAATTACTATCTGGTAGATTTAATTTGTGTTTTCAAAAATAAGTCGTTCATGTTTGAAAAAATGAAGTTTATTTACATTTTCAACAAATAACAAAACGATGATCATCTAAAACGTTCCTCACGAATTCATGAAATAATAATGATGTAAATATGTATATTATTATTCTGGATCATTAATTAGGTTTAGGTCTTCCACCAGGTCTGCCATGGGATTGTCCTCTATTCTGTCCTCCACCTCGACCTCCACGATTTCCAAAAGTGCCTGCATAAAAAGTACAAAAAGTAAAATTTATATGAAAACTTATTTGAGGAAAATTACATAACAGAAAAAGATAATTTAATTTTTAAAGGAAACTCAAAAAAGAACTTAAAAGAATAAAATTAAAATGGCAGCATCTTTTAAAAATTTTATTTTATCCTAATTGAAAACAAGTTTTAGACACCCTAATGAATAAAAAATTTTCTTTATTCCTTTAACCAAGAGAAAGATCATTGAGTTAAGAACGGAAGAGAAATTTCACTCATCATAGTACTATTTCTATGATAACAATAAGAAAGTGTAAATCTTTGGAACTTTCTTAGGCAGTTCTTTAAATATAAGACATGTATATTGTTCCAATTCAAAGCAGCTCTATATTTTACTTTATAGGGACTCATACAGAAGTTTTGATTCAGTACTGAATATGAAGTTCAGAGGTATTGATTTATGTAACAGGTTTTCCTGAAGTGATTCTATGAAGTTACTCAAAAAATTTAACTACATTAATTTTAGTATTTTTTGACTAACTTCAACACGATTGGCTAAAATTTTTAGTTCGTTAGGTCTATAAAACACTTAAAAAGCAATTTAAATCTTTTCAGACACATCACCAAACTATTAACTTCAAAATTAAAACTTGGAGAAAAAAAATTCTTTCTATTCAAAAGAAATATCCAGTGTACACATTCAGACACTAAAAATCAAATAGAATTTTGACTAGCAAGTTCTATATCTGTATCCATGAAATTTTAATTATGAAATAAGTGCTAACAATAAGTACAATTAAACACACACATTGTCCCCAAAAGTATTTTATCTTCAAATTTCTCAAGCTAAGAGCTAGAGTGTTAACTATAAACAGGGCTAATTTTAACAAAAGGCAATAATGTAAAAACAAAAATACCTACATAGTCAAAACACAAAAAAATTAAATCACTTTAACAAGTAACATCAAGACAGAAACTTCTGCAAATCTTATTACATTTACCTATTCTAAGTCAGAATTATAACCTATTATTTTATGTTAATATTAGTTTTAGACTTTTTCAGAAACAAAAATAAGAAATAATTTTTAAAATAAGATTCAAAGACTATTGATGCTAAATTCAACTCTTGAACACTCGAAAACTGCACTCCTATTGAAAAATGAAAGGCATAACTTGGTTTCACATACTACAATGCCCAACTATTTGTATTATGATCATTAAAATTAACTACTGTAATGCCACCAATATGGCAACATCCAAGTGCAAAGGGTTCAAGCTTTTTAGTCTATTATGTAGGTCCCCAAAATTAACACTATTAATAACACAGCAGCAGAATGACAAAATATCTATCAGAGAAACAAAGATTGCACTTAACATAAGTGCTTAACAAATTATTAAAAGCTAAGTACTTAACATAAGTCTTGTAATCCCTAAATATATAACACTTGTTCTCGTATCATTGAGTGGTTTGTTTCCTAGAAATCTGAATGGTTTTGATTATGAGAAATCAAAACACAGATCACAATAACATGATCTATTCGTAGTCCCAGAATTTTGCCCCATCGAAACCACTGAATGCACAATGGCCTTTTATTTTCCTTCAAAGCCTTACTGAATAAAGATCAAATGCTATAGTAATGAAGATCACAAGATTAACTGACCTCTCCCACCTCCTCTTCCTCTCTGGCCCATTCCGCCTCTCTTCATGTCACCCCGTCCACGCCCCTTGGACAAAGTTTCTTCTTTCACCATGTCAATGACTTCATCAGGTATTCGCATGTACTTAATCGTGCTGCCACGGACATAACACTCAGGCATTCTCCAAAATTTATCTCCATCCTAAAAAGGAATGCACAAATATTATCTAATGAAGAATTTTTACAAATTTGGCACTTAAAGCAGCATTCCAAGTAAAATACCCAAGAACATTGTTACATGCAATTCATTTCCAAAAATCAATAACATTTTTGAAACATAAATCTGGCAAAAATACTAGAAAATTTTTGAATTATGAGTTTTACAGAAGAGCAAATTATTCAAGTAAAATCTTTCTGATTAACTGAAAATCATTGAAATTTATAAAGAATAAGAAAATCCAGAGATGGAAGAGAAATTGTAGATGATCTCACTCACAATACATAGCCATGTAGCATTGTAACAGATAAGTGCAAATCAAAACTCAAAAATATGAAAAATCGCTAGCCCCCTAAAAGTCTTTCATTTAACTAAAATTCCAAGGAAGAGGCGATTATTTAAACTGTAAAAAACTTTGCAATGAAAAAGAATGTAAGCCTGGAGTCATATCTAAAGTGTACAATAAAAGAGATTTAAAAAAGATTTTTTGTAATTACACGAGTGCTAACTGCTGAATATGAATTGGAACACTGTTCAGAGCAGTTATTTTGACAATTTGGACCAGTGTTAATTGGACCAGTGTTTGGACCAGTGCTCTTTAAAGATTCATGAAATATTTTATTTCAAGAATTGTAAGGATATTTAAAGTTTTATGTTTAATTACTTCATTTATGATACAGAAAACATCAGGAAAATATGAAGGATGGAATCAAAAGTTGGTAAGTGCTAAGGAATGTTTATTTGTAAAATATTCTGCGAAAAACTAAGAAATAATTCACCAACGAAAAAAGTTAGTTCCTTGTTAAAGGCATCATCTGCTTAATGGACACAGAAGTCGATACATGCACTTTCTGACCTGATTACCTTCACCATCGAAAACAGTACTTCCACCTTTCAATACTAAATTAATGGAAATCAATTAAAAATAACTTTAAATGAGTAAGTGGAAAGAATGCTGCTAAAAATTAAATGTGTTTATGGGAAAACTATAAAATCAAAAAGATATACCATTTTAACCTGCCTGAAAGCAATTTAATTTTAAATTTCCAATTAATTTTACCAATTAAATGAGTCACTTTTCAAATTTTTTTTCAAAGAAAGCAGCATTTTTCTAAGAAACTGATATTTCTCCACAATAGGAATAGGAGAAATGTTTTCAAAAGTTTTTTTAAATCTAAAAAATTAAAGTACTAGCACAACCACAACTAAAGTACTTGCAAAACTGAAGCTTAGTAGCATAAATTCTTAAATAGTAGCAAAATTTTTTTAAATACACTGCTGGCCATCAAAAAAGTAACACCCCCCTCAAGGAAGCATTCAATTACCTTGAAATCATGGAAGCATCCAATTGCATGGATCATGGAAGGATATGCAAATTATTAGTGCAACAGGTAAATAAGCAAAATCATGTTCACCAGTAAACCCCCTGTAAGCAGTATAAAAAGGGAGAACATAGAATCAGTTGTAAGTATTGGAATTGTTTCTTGCTGTTCCTGTGTATAGGAAGCTTAATTATGCCTTGTTGGAAAATACAGCAGTCATATGTGTAAGTTTCTGAGTTTGCCAGAGCAAAAATTGGGGCTTATCAAGACTGCATAAACCTTTCTAGAAATTGGTGCTTGTGTTGGATGAAACCAAGCCAGTGATGCGAATATGAAATCGGTAGTTATAGGAGGGACAAACTGACCAGCATGAATGATTTCAACAGTTTCATCACACCTGCAAACATAACTACCTGACTCTACACCACAAACGGCTGCAACTGCAACGGTGCTCTGGTCAAAACAATTTATTTTAAATATTCTATTCTGATTCTGGTAGAATTATTCAAAACTTTCTTTCAAAAACAAGAGGTTTAAAATATTATTTTCGATTAAAAAATAATAAAAGTGCCTAATTAGCCATAATCGCATCAAAATAGCCTTCATGTAACCCTACTATTCCACTGCTATAGTCAAGTCAGATTGGCTGAAACATCAAGTTGCGCTACTGACATCCCAACTGTTTATTGCAAAATAACACCAGATATTCAAAAATGACAACCCAGGTGATTTTTAAGGAAAATGCTGCCAAAACTTCTGATAAGATTATCTTTGAAGACGTTCCTGCTATGAAAAGAAGCCAGTCGCTAAGGTTGAAAAATAGCAAAATAGGTTGCCTAAGTTGCTTGTGGCAACTTTATTGAAATAGTGCCAAAGTAGCAAAAATTGTAGAAGAAATTGTGAGCCTTAGAATGTAGTTTGTAGTACAAAAAGCAAACCTGTCTCTGCCATTCTTTTTAGTTGGCACTACCAACTTGGTTATATTTAATACAAACTGACATTTAAGTGGTGCAAAAAAATTTGATTTTCATTTTCAAAAATTGAACAAGTCCTCAGAAAATTGCCAGATAAGCATTTCGTACTAGAAAAAGTAAAATCAATTTATGCTGTTACATGCTTGACTGAACTTCCTACTTGGCATAACCAATTTTCAAAATAAAAAATAAGCACTTTTAAGAAATGTACAAACCATGTCTCTGCTAAAGCACATATGATGCCAGCATGTGGGAATGCAAAAGAGAACCTAAAATTAGTTCATGAACCGGGAAAATATATACCTCATAGGGTCCATCAACCTCATGGGCATATTGCACCATCCTTTCCCCAGTAAACTGATTAAAAATTAACAAAAATACGGAAATGAGAAAAATAAATGGCACTACCAAAAATATGCTTTTACAACTGATAAAGAGAAGATTTTTGTACTTGAATCTACAGAATCGAATACAGAAGCATATAAAACAATAAGGGAAATACAAAGGGAATACACTTAAATCTCAGATAAATTACACTTACTCGAGAAGTGCAGATAACCTCCCTAAGATTTATATTCATCCAATTATCACAATTAACGAGATGTCCATTGTAAGTTTCACCATTCTTTAATTCTACAAGCTGTGAAGGAGAAAACATCAAATATAATAACAAATATCTGTGAAGTCTAATAATAATTGAGAGTTAAATTCAAATTTGTAAAAAAGCCTGATGCATTTTATGGCAACTTTTCTGTTCATGGTAAGTCTCTTTTTAGGTCAATAATCTTTTTGTATTTTTTTAAAAATCGACATTTTTCATGTGGATTTACATGCAACTTCAATTACACACAATCAGTAACCCAAGAGAAAGACTATAAATACCAAAGATGAATTTTTACACTATGTCTGACCTGAGTAGCATTATTAAATCCTGCAGCCATCTTCACACTCATTCTCAATCAGGGAAGGATATTGTAAGTCAGCCCCTTTGTTTACTCATAAATACCCACCTGCAGCTCATCTTCCCATTTGCAAGTAGTGAAAATGCAATATTTTCATTAAAAATGGTCCCAAGTATAAGTGTAATGATGCTGGTAGCACTAATTAGCCTAATCAATAATATTCCTATTGCAAAGATGATTATCATTCCAAATCACAAAATACACTTACATTGGTTCCACCCTAAGGAGTAATCCTGATTTTTTTTCATAGAAGTGTTTCAAAAATACTTCCCAAACTGCTGGAATAGTTTCTGCTTAACATTCGATAAGAGCTTATTTCAAGGCATTTGAAATACAGTTGACTCCTTTTACCAAACTGATTTTTCATTTCAATTTCAGATCAGTTCCAATATCCTAGAACAAATTTTAATCACCTGTTTAATAAACTTCCCAGATTTACGAACTTTTGTAGCTTATAGGGTTTGTTAAAAGAAACAGTCACTGTACTACAACACAATTTGAATTATTTATAAGACAAAAATGTTTTTATTCTGTATCCAGTAAAATATGAGAAGGCAATTGAAAAAATTATATATTGTTTAGTTTTTACATTTATATTCAGAAAATCTAGACTTAATGACTTAGTTAATGAAAAGAATGTGAGTAACATTTAATGTTTCTATTCTAATTAAATTGAGATGAAGGGTAATAACTATGAACTCAGAAATAAGACAAAAAATAGTTTCATTCATTTCAGAAATAAAGCTGCTTTCCATATTTTATCAGTTAGGCAAACTGTTTTTATACTATAATAAATAAGGCTATAAACACTTTTCTTATTTTAAGGAACAATACAAATATTAAAAACTACCTATTCTGAAAAATACTGTTTTTGCAATTCAACATATTTAACTAAAAATAGCCTCAATATTAAATCCTTTTTAATTCTTTACATGTCATATCAAGGTCAACTAGAGAAGGTTGTACTATAAACACGATTGGATGCTGCAGGGCTGCCACAACCAAAGCATTATTATACATTTTTAAAAATAGTAGGAAAATAAGTATCCTCTTAATCCCAATTTAAGTAGCAATTTTAGTTGCTCAGATACAAAACAAATCGGCTAAAGCACAAAATATGCTAAGTACCAAAGGCCCATTCAAAATCTCACCAAGAAATTAAAATTAAAACAAAATTATATTCTTAATCAGGTTTTCATGACAATCTAGCAACCAGATTATGTTTTCTTTTAAGGTTGCTATGGCTTGGTGCCAAAACATTAAAATCGGCTTATTTTGGAAAAATCCAGAAAATATTTTTTTGTTCACTGTATGTTTAAAAAAAGGACTAAAGTTTCCTTGACCTATGGTAAATTTTCAGAAAAAGTCACCAACATTTTGAAAATGGGAGCTTTTGAGATGACTTGCTTAAAAAGATACCTGGTCCACCTAAAATGAGACCTATAGTCGCTAACATTGAAAAGTAGTAGCAAAAAGTCGCCTTTTGGTCACCTGTAGCAGCAGCCCTGGTGCTGTGATATCACAAGCTGATTGGTTGGATTTTAAGGCACAAGAGCCATATTTGCCCAAGCCGGGCAAAACACAAAACAGACAATATCAAGTAATGGACATACACACAAGGAAAGTTTTACTGACACAGATGAGAGAAATACCCGGAGTAAGTTATAGAAATCGAACCTGCACCCCTAATAACTCGCACATTGCTAGTGCAATGGGAAACCCACTGAACCACTGACAAAATAAGGGCATCTGAGTGAATAGTCAAGCAAATCTAGTGTAATTTGTGAAGATTGATGATGTATTAAATGCCTAAGGATTACCATACATTTTTTGATAAATATTGGTTCATTAAAATGTGATATAATTAAAGACTGTTCTCCAATAAAAAGGAATTATTTGGTGATAGCATGAAATGTAAAGTGTTATTTATTTAAATGCATACAATACTTATTTATTAGATAATTTAGAAAACAGTCGAATTCAATATTTTTGAAGAATGTGCCTAATATGAACCACACCATGTTAAATTACAGTTCCTAATACAGCAAATCAAATTAGTTGCCTATGAATCTTTATACAGCTTATAAATCTATACTGATTAAATTCATGTCGAAAATTTTAAGCAAAAATAACACTAATATATGTTCTTGTAGAATTTTCCACTACCTCATAGCAAACTGTGCTAATTACGTTTGTACTATTTTATGCAGTGATACAATATTTTAGTGGAATCCAAGAATGAGCAAAATGTTAAAAATTTTCTTAAAGTAAAGAAAATTTGAAAAAAGTAAAGAAAAAGTTAAAACAAAGGTAAAAAGTCAAAATTTCAGTTCAGTCATTAGGCTACAGGTAAAGTAACATGTAAAAATAACCAAAACCTAGCAGTTAGGCAAAACAAGTTTATCAACTAATCAATCAACCATAATGTCAGGTTAAGGTCCTTAAAAGTGTATGGAAACTATTTTTGTGCCAATTTTGCAAGGTGGCTGGAATATTTTTTCACATACAAATAGAAACTAACAAAAGTTTCAAGAATTTATATTTGTCATTCGTCATTCTGCTGTTTTTGTTCGTCAGTATATTGATGTCAATGTTATGATGGATGAATTTAACTTTCTTCATAAATTGGGGGAAATGCATTATTTTTATTAAAAGCAGGAAAAGTTCAAAAGAGACAAAATAATTTAAAATCAAGAAAGATATAATCTATATTCATTTTTCAAAAGTGGACACTATGAGCTTAACTTGCATCTCTATTTGTTGGGAAATACAGCCACTTGCTGTGACATAATTGTAAGAGGGAAGTAGACCCACTAGTTGGCCTTGGTGGCATCGATACAAGAGATAGTGTAACAAGAATCACTGAATATGCAAAAAATACAAAGTGCAACAGGATAGTGTTGTATGTTTTAGGCACATCAACATGGATTGGTCATTGACTCTGAAATTATTTTTGGAGATATGATTATCTCCCCATTCAAAAAAATAAAACTGCTTGGATACATACAGGTAGACCTTACACATCAAGACCAAAATAGTAAGGAATCTCATTGTTAGGGTAATGGTATAATAAAGGAAAAATCAATTCAATACTTTATATCAATTCAGCATTCAAACAACTAATATCATGAACTGAACAAAATGTAACTATTTTTAACTGCCTGGTAATAAGGTTGGTAATCATAGAATAACAGGCTTTAACTTGACAGTTAAAAGCAATAAGTCAAAAAGCATATAACAAATACCATTTAGTAAATATGAGGGGGTGCCTTGGTTGTTTTTCATGGTGGAAGGGGCAATATTTAACCCAGACACAATACAGACAATATCAAGTAACAAACACACAAGGAGTTTTGCTGACACAGAAGAAAGATATACTCCCAGGGTGGAGGTATGTATTTTCGTAGGTAGGTATTTTAATTAACATCGCACTGGAGCAACACTATGCTCTCAGGGTGGAATCAAACCTGTACTGCCCACAGCATGCTAGAGCAGCAGTCGTACCCATTGAGTCACAACGACCGCTTTAGCAGATAAGAATTGTCAACAAATATAATTCTGTTTTTTTAACATTTCTTTCAAAATCTGATATACAAACAATTACACAATTACTTTTAAAAAATAACAGAAATAGCTGTATAATAAAAAATTTAATTCAGCACATATAAAAGCCATAAAACAAACCGATTCCACTCACACCAATCAAGGAATTAAACATTGCATGTCGATAGCATGGAAAAAACTGTGGATGGTACTAAGTTAGAAAGATAATAAAGAATGACAAGGTTGGGTTTTTTATGGCACAAGGGCCATACTTGTTCTACTCTGCCAAACAGAAGACAGGAATTTAACCAGTGCTGCCTACAACTCATAAGTTGCTAGCAAAGTGGCCATACCCACTGAGCCCTAACAAGGTTGGAAAAGAGAAACTGAATGCATATCCACTAAATAAGTACTAAAATAGTTTGACAGAAAACAAGTGTGGATATTGTTACCACTGCACTGCGCAAACTGCAATTACAAAAATTAATTACTAATGTGACAAGCACACAAAACAATAGTTTATTGGTGATAATGCCAAATTGTGGTACAAAAACAAAGTACTATAAGATGGCATTGTTCTAGGTACATCAACGTAGAATGATCATGCAGTGAATGAAATTGAATCAGTGAATGCAGAAACCACACGAGTCCCATTTTTCAAATTTTACAGGAGCAATAAAAGTATACAATTACTTCACAAGCCTGATTTCATACAGTTTCATGTTACTCTATAGCAGTAGTTTCCAAACTTTATGTTACTACGCCCCTCTTTAAAAAAAAATATAATCTTGGTGTCCCCCTTTATTTCATAAAATACACCTTTTTAAATGGTAAAAAAATGTATTAATACAAAAATGAAAGAAACGTAATTGACAGAATAATATCAAATATAGATATTTATTTTAAATTAATTTATTTTCAATGCTATGGATGTGCTTGTTTATTAGCACAAACCTTTTCAAATCTAGGTGTTATTGAGGAGAGTGCTACTCGTAGCTCTTTTTCTACTACTAAACGGGCTCAATATTTGGGTTTCATTGCAGCTAATGCAGAAAATCCCGTTTCACATAAATATGATGTTATGAATGGCAGCAGTACTTGCATTGCTTTGCTTGACAAAGTATATTCTTCACTTCGATTCAACCAAAATTGAACTAGGGATTCACTCTGAAATTTTTGTTTCAATGAAGCATCGCATGATAATTCTATCAATTTTTCCTTTCACATAATCAATACATCAACACCATTCACATAATCAATAGTTGTCAATCCAAATTCATCATCTTATTTATCGACGAATGGATTCTGTATCCCCAAGCGAACTTTGTAAAATCAAGATCTTCGAAATAATGTGAAAGTGCATTAGCAAACCATCCAAGTGTTCAATAAATAGATTTTTGTTTGCTTCAATATTAACTCTGGTGCAGAAATCATTTAAAAGAGGAAATACATTGAATTTATTCTTTTGTAAATTTGATTTCCATAGCTCCAATTTTTTTATGAATGCTTTCACTTTGTCTTTTTGAATCAGTGAATGCATTTGTGGTCCTTGCATTGATTTATTCAAAACACTCAATTTTCCAAAAGTTTCAACCAAATAGGCAAATTTTAACAACAAAGTTATCATTCCTAAACAAATTTGCCTCTTCATTATGATTTACATCAAGAAAAATTGCAATCTCAGAGTTCAAACACCCTTTGAATAACTTTTGCACGAGATAACCAGCACACTTCACAATAGTATAGAAGTGAGGTATAATTAGCTTCCATATCTTCACACAGCTTTGCAAACAACCTAACTTTTAAAGGACTGTTTTTATGTAGTTTATAACTTTCGTAACTTTGGTAAAAATGTTTTTAAGTTCCTTACTCATATTTTTTGACACAAGAGCTGCTCTATGAAGCATGCAGTGCGTCCAGATAACTTTGGATGCTTTCTTTTTAACTAAAGCTTGAAGACCTGCCTTATGTCCTGACATTGACTGTGCTCCGTCAGTAGTCCAATGCAGTTATCCCACTTTATTATTCCACAAAAAGTGTCAATTATATTAAAAATTTCATTGGATATGGCCTTCCAGGAATGGGGTTGCAAAATAATATATCTTCTATTATATTAGTTTCAGTAACATATCAAACATATGCAATTAAATTAGCATCTTTAGCTACATCAGTTGCCTCAGCTACTTGTATGGCGAATTTTGAAGTACGCAGTCGAGAAACTGACTGATCACAAAGATCTTCAGATATATCATCGATTCTTCTGTCAACTGTATTATCAGCAAGTGGTATTTGTCGTAACTGTTTCACATGATTTGCCAAACATTATTTTAACCATATCATAGCTGCTGGCAAAACTAGTTTCTTCTATTATGTGTGGTTTTTATATTTCGCGATTCTGCAAGAAACTTGGTACGATGCTAGCAATGCATTTGATGGAAAAGAAACTATTTTTTTGAACGTCTGCTTTTGTTTATTAAACTCATCTAATTTTTGAAAACATTCTATGGGCTTACCAACGTATTCAGAATGCATAGCTTTATCCAATAGTCTAAAAATATTAGGATTAAATTTATATTCTTGAAAAATACTTCTAAATTACTAATGATTATTATCAGTAAGTAATCACACCAAAAACAATAAAAAGCACAATCCCACACAGCTGAAATGCTTCTGTTGACACTTTAGCTAAAGTGACGTTTGAATTTGAGGGTATTCTTTTGATGATCCTTGCGACTAGCAGTTCTAACGGCCATTTTATAAACTATACACTTGCAAACCAGTGGTGTCATCCAATTTCCGAAACAAGGAGTTTCCAGTAAAATAAATCAATCTTTACTGTAGTTACAAAAACTATATTTTCATATGCAGCTAATACTATACTATGCAATCTACCTATATATGTCATACATAATAGACACTAAGTTATATATATTATATCATAACAATCACAATCCATTTCAGCTAAATATATTTTTTCCAAATAAATGTTTATTTCATGTTTATATCGGAGTTAGAGTGAGATTGGTGGGGGTAAATGCTTTAAAAAATAGGTTACAAAATTTAATGTTATGTTATGAAAGTTTATTTATACATGTTATGTTATGAAAATTACATTTCTGTTCAACTTTTCGAACCTCCCTTTGCACTAGACAGCGCCTTCCAGTTTGGAAATCGCTGCCCTATACAAACATAATCTATTCATTTTTTGTTGATTATCCTTGTAAGTATTTTTTGAAAAGCTCAAAAACCAGATTGGACTTGTTTCTGCACTCAATGAATAATAACTTCGGGTGAAGTGACTTTTATAAATGAAATCATTTGATTATTTGAAATATTTTATTATTGAATTGAAAAAATATTACAAAAAACTTCCTACACGAAAGTAAATTATTTCAAAACGGATGGAACTTAAAATGGAATTTTATCACTTTTATGTATCTGATCACTACATGTTCATCTGTTTTCTCTAAGGAATTCCACTTGGTTCAATAATCCACTGATAACCAATCACAATAATTAACATAGTGAATTATAAGCAATCCCTATATGGTGAATATGTGAGTTTCTGGAAAGCCTCCATTATGCTGGATGGTTGGTTGTTTTGCAGTTTTATGGTGGAAGGGCCATATTTAGCCACACAGGGTGGATTGATTTTATCCAACTCATGTTTTGTTTTATGTATTTAAATTGTATGTTTTTATGTTAATGCAAGATGCCATGCCCTTATATTCATACTTTATATTCCTTTTTCTTTTTTTAATAAATACATTCTGGCCACTCCATGTTAGGCCTCAAGCCTTTTGTTGGCAGGCCAGGAGCCTGAATTATGAAAAAAATGGACTTCTCAAAGGTGAGGAGGAAATATCTTCCGTTGGATGCAAAAACCACATGTCAATGACTCGAGTGGTTTCTGCTCTCAACACTCTTTTCCAAGGCCCTATATTTGCTACTGTAGCCACAAACGAATGTGACTTTTTCACACATTACGTGACACTGTAGACAAGCTCATTTTTGCAACAAAGTCATTTTTAAATGTTTGAACTCTTGTGGTTTTTGCACGCACCGATACAATTGTTTCTGGTTCATTTTAAGGCACAAAGGCCCTATTGGGCTATGTTGCACCAAACACAAGACAGTGTCAAGTAATGGTCCGATACACATCCAAAGAAAATTTTACGGACACAGTAGAGAGGACTATATTGATACTTGGGATAATTGCAGGAATCGAAACTGTGCTCCCTATAACTAGAGAAATTGTTTCTTGAAAAGTGATCATCTAATTCAGAACGAAATAGATAAAACTAAAAAATGAAAATGATATATAATCCAACAAACTACCCAGACAACTGAAAACAGCAAGATGAAAGTACAGAAAAGACTTGTTTATGGCATGTTTTCTACCATCATATGCAAGGAAAACTGAAAAAAGTAGTATGTGAGACAAAAACCTCTTATTTAAGTAATTTATTTTTTAATTTTACAGGACTACTAAGACCACTTTAGAAATCAACTTTAAATATAAGTGTGAAGTAAAATCCTAGTTACTGATATAGCAAATTAAATTTTCTGGTGTAAAACAATAATGATAGATTTGCTCAATACAAATAATATACATTTTGAATCAGCAAGTTCAGTACTGTCTAGTCTAACCTTACTCAAACTTAACTTCAGTCAACATAGAAATGGCAGACATAATGATACAGTGAGAAGGCTGTTATTTAAGCAACTCGAAACATAAAAGCTGTTTCATTCATTCTCATAAAAATATTCTTCAAAATTGCACCATAAGTGCACAAAGATGAAACCATATAATGGCGATACTTGCTAACAAAAGCAATGAAATGATGAAATACAGATAGAAATTGTCAGATTTCTAATCTGGCAACAAGCAACATTTGGCAACCATACCTCATACTATGATTTAACTGCCATCTATTTTCATTTCATTTATTTAAAATAGAACATTGAAAATAATTCATGATTGTGATTAATCTGAAACGGAAAACTTCCACTATATTGATAACTATAGTTTGGCTCACAGGAGAAGATAGTTGAATCACCCGGTTTTGAAAAAATCTATTGGTAAAATTAGGAGACTGGTGGTAACAAAAACAAATTTCTTCCGCAATCGGCATCTTTAAGATGGATTCTGGTTCCAAGTTATTGTTTGGTGCCTAAAATGATGGGTTGGGTTTTATAGCACAAGGGCCATATTTGGCCATGCTGCACTAGACATAAGACATACAATATCAAGTAATAGACATACACGCAAAATGAAAGTTTTACTGACACAGAGAAATACACCCAGGGAGAAATGCACCTGACAGGACTCGAACCTGTGCCGCCTACAACTCGAAGGTTGCTAGCACAGTGGGCATACCCACTGAGCCACGATGGCCCTGTTGCCTGATAGCATTAATAACGAGTTGCTGGTAGAGGGAAATATTCATGGTGATTGTCATTCATGCTTTCGCTTACGGCAGCCTTTTTCCTAACGTACTTTCACAACTATTCAAAAATTGAAAAACCCATGGTTGACTGCCTTCTTGTCAGAGCTGCACTATACACAGCATTGACAAACCATAACCCAGCCCAACTGGGAAGTTTCCAACAAAAAATGGAACTTTTTCATTCTCAAGATTAATAACAATAATCGGTTTTAAGTTTTTTAAGTGATTAAATAATCACATGAGTTATAAGTTAACAGTCACAGAAACTTTACACAGAATACAGAAACAGTTTTTCAGTATTGATGGGTCATACAGCAACTTTAAAAGAGTAAGTATGAAAAGCAATTCATTTATGACAACAAATATTGCTAATGTAGTTTGTGTACTAAAAAAATCAATCAATTGACACACAATTCACATCCTAACATCCACGATCGTCAAATGCAATACGCTTTCAAATGGACGTAAAATCATTCAATTTATGCATTGAAACATTGTACGTAAAGATAAAAAAGTGTCTCACCATGGGATGATTCTGAGCTGTTCTTAAGAGTGATAGAGGCAGCTGAAAAAAATTAAAACATAATCACGAACAGAATTTTACAGGGAAGTTATATGAATAGGTACAGAAAATTACATTATAAAATACATTTTAAAATCGAATATTACCATTTTGAAAGAAAAGTATTTGGCAAACAAGTTACACGCTTTATTTACAAATATGTGCGATTACAAAAATGTCAGAAAATACAATATAATTTTCTTATAGCTAAGGTATTCAAAGTACCGACTAAATTAGATAATACACTATTTTCAATTTCAAAGCTCCCTTACAAAGTAAACAAAGTTACAGTGAAACAACGACAACCGTAGAAAGAAATATTTGAAACACTAATGATATAAAAATGTTACAAATCTGGCATTTTAATACACTCCCCAAATACGATTTCAATATTATTCAAACAATATTTTAATGTTTTGATGATATAGGTTTACCGACTCATTTTCAAAACGCATTTGTCTTTTTCACTCCATTGACATCAAGAGATATTTCTGTGTTCCGTACAGAAAAATTTAAATTTGGATTTCACCGGTTTCTTTAAATAAACGGGCCGCGGTGGCCCGGTAGGAAGGGCAACGGATTAGCAACCGGAGGGTTGCGATTTCGAATCCAGCCAAACACCGCCATGTACAAAGGGCTGATGCACGTTAAATCTGCCGTGGCCTCAAATGTCCTCACATTGGCGTGGTGTGGAAGTTTGGAGAGTGGGGTGCTAGCTCAGGTGTTGCCTCGTCATCTGACCGTGGTTCAAAATTACGTGGTTTTGTCTTAGATCTTTCCCATTGGGATTGATCCCGGACCGTCACCAATAGCCCGTTGTGATGATCCAGTGTGAAGTTAATTAAAATACCTACCTATCTAACTTTAAATAAAAAATCTTATAGGGAATAAGGTATAGTTACCGTAATTAAGGTCGCACTGAAGCAACGCAGCGGGCCTTTGGAGACGGTCCGGGACCAATCCGAAAGGGAAAGATCTTATAGGGATAAAGTCTGTTATATTCACAAAATTTGCTCATAAAATTTCATACAACTTATTGAAAATAGAAACTAAAATCCAAACTATGTAATGGCTCATCCCATTGTGTTGCTCCAGTGTGAAGTTAAGTACCTACCTACCTGTAATGGTTGGTAGCTGAATTTACATCACACTGGAGCAACACAATGTGATAAAAGAAAAATCTAATAAACGGTTAGTTTAGATTTGATTCCAGGACCAGTCTTATGCATGCACTTGCTCAAACTACCAATCTTTCTACTTCCCAGTGTTTATTTACTCTGCATTTAATTTGAATGGTTATGAACTTCCATTTTGCCGTTGAAGCTATAATATATGCATATGATGACTTGAAGTTAACAATGAATCATGAAATTATTATTAGTTGTACTGCATTTTCGCCATTCCAACTGATTTCTGTTTATTTTCTTTGTTACCTTTGTCTCCAGATAATAACCCGCTGTGTTGTTCTAGTGTGACGTTAATTAAAATACCTACCTACCTTTGTCTCCAGATTTCATACGAAATTCCTTCGTTGGAAGAAGTTAATTATGAACAATTAGCAATAACTGCTTTGGTTGTCTGCATTTTGTAACAAATTACATCAATAGTACATGTTTCCATTCAAAACTGACTCAAGATATTTCAAATATGAATGTATGTCTTTTGAACTATAAATTAAATGAATGCAGCACAAAGATCAGTAATAAATAGATTTAATAGAAATTTGAGAACATATACAGAATATAACAGCACATATGCTGATAAAATTTGTATCTTGTGGTCTGTACATCTGATATCTTCAACGCCAAACTGTAAGTTCTAAAAGCATTCACAAATCAAAAGCAAAATGTACATAAGCATAGGAAAGCAGAAAGATCCGCTGGCAAGGGTAACTTGCGGTATGGCGCACTTCCAACAAAGGCTGGTCCTACAATCCTGTGTTAAGTACTAATTAGATATGCTGCCTTTTTGTCAATGTCTGGAGTTTATTTCCATCGACACTAAATTATTCGTATGGAACGCTTATAGCCAGACTCCATGGAACAACTGTTCAAACATATGTATTGAGCATTGTTTTCAGTCGAATAAAAAAAAAGAAAGCTTAAAAAATTATGAATTTATAATCAATTCAAAACGACAAGCTTAAATCGCATTTAAAGAAAACGACGATACATAACTTTGGGGAAACAGGAAGTTTACGTACTGATGCACACCAGCGCCTCTTATATTTAGATTTACAGAAAACGCTTTCGCAGATCTATTTCTGGAAGTACGAATCAACTGAAAAAATTACTCGATTTCATTTATAACTCTTCTAGAATAATTCCTATTTTTCATATTTTGTTCCTTTTCTCATTAAAATTGAAATGTACCATCTGTTCGGATGCATCATCACGAACTGATCATCAGCTTCTTTTTTCTAAGGTTAACTCTAGTAGTTTTTTTGTCTTAGCTAGAGAGGATTTTCAACGAACTACATTATGTTCTTAATCTAACGCGATTACTTAATTTTTTAAAATTTAATATTAACTTTTTTCATCATTTAGCAATTTTTTTCTTGTCAAGTACGCCCACGGATCTGATAAATCTATTACAAGAGTTGGATCCTACCAGTGGGCCATACTTCGGGGACTTTTGGATTATCCAACTAGATTTTATTTTTATTTTATTTTATTATTTCAATTAACGTCACACTGGAGCAACACAATGGGCTATTGGTGACGGTCCGGGATCAATCCCAAAGGGAAAGATCCGAGGACAACACCACGTAATTTTGAACCACGGTCAGATGACGAGGCAACACCTGAGCTGGCACCCCACTCTCCAAACTTCCACACCACGCCAACGTGAGGACATTTGAGGCCACGACAGATTTAACGTGCACCAGCCCCCTTTGTACACGACGGTGTTTGGCTGGATTCGAACTCGCAACCCTTCGGTTGCTAGTTCGTTACTCTTCCAACCGGGCCACCGCGGCCCTTATCCAACTAGAATATTACCATCGGTTCCAATGCATGTACTTAGCTCTTCAATTCTAATTGTGTTACTCCAGTGCCACGTCAATTCAACTACACACCTAACCCAAAGCTAATTGCTTTCTCCATTTCAACTCCGATGAAATCGTTTTCACAACATGGTCCGAATTCAATCCTAAGATAGTACATTTTAATAAATAAAATATTTTAAAGTTATGTACAGCTATGTATAATTTAAATTGTAATATTAACACGTTAACCCCAAAATAACACGTTTTAACATTTCCTTACATATAGAACGCAATATTCTAATAAAATGCGAAAAAGTAACTGATAATTCATAAGAGAGTGTTTTTTAATGTAAACAAAATGCCAGAAGGCAAGGATTTTATTTCCTGTTACTCAGCAAGTAATACGTACAGGAAATACGTCTACCACTAAAACACTAGTCTACATTTAGCTTTATAGCAAAAGTCCATCATACTACCTGTTCCAGTGTGAAAATTTCGACAAGCATTAAAAGATTTTGTATGTATGATCTATATATTTATCACTTCTAAAAAAACATGCTTTTTCAAAAATATTTTTTTTCAAAACAAAATTGTGATTACCAAATTCTAATACTGCAATTTAGAATCGTTATATTTTGATTTTAGGCAGATTTGTGACACTAACACTATTCATCCACGTGATGATTCCACTCTCTTGTGGGTTCAATTTCAAACATGTGTTTCTTGAGATGCAATACTGTTATTCTAGAAGTGATATATTATTTAGCTGAAGCTATGTTAAATATTCGATGCAAAGTAAATTATTAAATAAGGACCTCCATCCTTGCTTGCTCCATGTCGTAGTGTGACATCGCATCAAAACATTTTATAGGTATTTTGTGAAATAAAAAGTATCATTTTAAGTACTATAATTTCACAACTAAACTTATTAATCACATTTTAAATCTAGACTTTTGGTCTGTGGTGATGGTCTGACCATATATCCAGAAACTATATGACCCGATCCCTCGAGGAACCTATCAGTAGCTTAGTTTAATATTTACGACTGAGGATGCCGAGAATAAATTTGATCTGGGATGAACTAAAAGGGCATGGTTCAATTTTTGTCCTCAGCTGAACATCCAGTCAGGCAAGGAATCCTCTCCTACCATGGTACAAATGTCCGAATGTGGTATTTGCACTCGACTTTGAATGATTCTGAAGAGGACTGTTTTCGTTTTAAACAAATGAAATTCTTCGTAGGATAATTGTCAAAAAATCTAATACATTTTCATCCGGTATCAAAGTATCACTAATTCTAAAATTTAATCGTAACAAAACATTCAATAAATGAGATAAAAGGAATAGAAAAAAATTGTCTGAAACTTGACAATCAATTATTCCACTGAATTGCAGGGATTTTAAGTTCCAATAGAAGCAGACAGAAGACAAGTGCGCTGTGTTGAAACTTGATTCGGTGACAGAGTCCACAGAGTCTCCATATAGATCATGTCTATAAGGACCAACTACTGTATCAGTTGAAGCTATAATAACATTCCATTAATGGAAGAGAGGGTTATGGAGTTTGGGGTAATATTTGAGATACCTACTGAACAGACAAGTACCACTAATCTACCAAGTACAGCAATACAGCAACTATTGAACACCAAGACGATAGAGCTACGTAGCTAGCTACCTCTAGCTACGATGTTCGCTAGAGGTAGGCGATAGAGTGCGAGAGAAAGTGAACTTTTGAAATCAAAACTGATGTCCTCTAACATTTTTGTAAAAAGTAAACTTTTTCAGATTTTCTTGAATCAGTCGATGACACAATATTTTCAAAAGGAGATGCTTTGCTTCTGGATTTCAATGGACGATACGCCACTGGAACCTATGGAAGTAAAAGCCACTACACTTTCTATTCCTTGAAACGTTAATGATCTTTTAATAACTTTTCAGATTTTCCTATCAGCTAATTCAAATCTATTAAAACATCCAGTCATTTCTGAAGTGCTTTACTAGCATGGCAGCTGTTCATACAATTTTAGAACAATTGCTTTAACGCTCTGAGCACTCTTCAACATAACAAAATATGCAAAGCTCCCTCAAATCATGTTTTAAGTTTGAGGTTTCACTATCGTGCAGGCCGCCTCCTAAATTGACTTTTCCGACTTTTTCATTTCTCCTTTCACATCTTTCCTCTGAGAACCCACTTGCCAATGGGTTATGCCTTTATTAATTATGAATTGAATAGTTGACAGCGTAACTTCAATTAATTTTTAAATTGTGAATTTGAAACCACTCATCGCATTTGATTTGATTTAAAACCGGCAAAAAAATTTGTTCACTTGTTTCTTGATCTTGTCTTTGCCAAATAACAACTACGAAGTAGGTCTTTTCGCGTCACTGTAATAAATAAATTTATGAGAGGTATTTCTAGTTTAAACAAACCACCAGAAGACTGGATTTTACTTCTTGTAATCCAGCACGGAGGCACTTTCTACTATTAAAACACTAGTGCCATCTATATTTTACAGAAAAAGCATCTGTTTTTAACTCAAGTTTTCTCAGTAGTTTTCCCCAAAGCAAACAAAATGGTTAAATAACCAAATATATTGGTTGAAAGAATCATAGGAAAGATTATATTGGTCAAGAAGGTCAAAACTGGTAACAAGTAATAAAAGGAAAACTGTAGGTTGCAGAACGGATATATCTGTGTAAACTCCTCACAGGGTTAAACTTTATAATGTACTTTATAACTTACACTCTATCAGAAGCATAAGATGTTAAACTTTTGCTGAAGACATCAAAAGGTGCATTGCAATAATCAAAAATCCTAAAGAAGTTAATATTTTATATTCGGCTATTGAATTATTCGATTTTTGGCTGTTAAAGGAGATTAAGGTGAATGTAACAAATAATTTTCATTCTACACGGTGAAAATGTTGAATGCCCAAATTTTGTATCCTAATAATATTTTTGTATAAATATGAATTTAATTTTACGTTTTACAATAATGCAATTGAGAGAACAAATACTTTTGAATTTAAGTGTGAAAAGTCAGAACATTTCGGGAATAAATTTAGTAGGGTTTAGTGTTAGATGAAGACTACCAACAACCATTTTCTCCCAGAAAATAGACTAATATTCGTTTAAAAATTTTTTATTCTGCTACAGCCTATCATAAATTTGATGCAATAATCAATCACAATAGAACATTTCACACATCATAAAAAACATTGTTCATCGACGAGAAAATCGTATCAATATGGACTATGTCAGTACTTTTATTTAATGAGATATTTAAATTGGAAATGTTACTACTAATTGAACTTTATCAGCATGAATTAGAAATCAGCTAAATGAAATTAACATAAATTTTCCATGAATTTGAAATAATTTTTTGTTGCCCGCTGACCCCCTTCGGCCTTCGGTACTACAAGGGGAGAACTAGCGACTATTTACGAGGAAACACCAAAAGGGGGGGGGTAGTCGGCTTTTCTTAACAGCTCATAAACCGGGATTAGAATCCGAGACCTACTGAGTGGCAGACAAATGGTATGACAATTATACCAAAAAGGCGTCGTCTTTGAAGCATAGTTGCATTGTATTTATTGCGATTTAATTAAATTTAGATCAGATGTCAATAACATTTTAACTCTCCAAGTGGTTTCGACGAGATATCTCGTTTATCAAGATCTGACCAACTTTGCTATTGATGACATATCTCGTAAAGATATTGCCGATTTCTCGACGATGACTGGTCAGTTTTCTTCTAATGACGAGATGCTACGAGATCTTGATGGACGAGATATCTCGTTCATAAAGATATGGTCAGTTTTGTTAATGACGAGATATTTTGTCGAGACAACCATCGGAAGGATTAAAAACTAATCTTCCAAGAGATTTTCACGAAATTATTAAATTTTCAACACTGGAATATAGTCAATAGTCGCAATGCATCCTCGATTCTAAGAGTATGGAAATTTATTCAAGTGAGCTAAGAAAAAGTATTACAACTTATCTGAGCATTAATTAACAATTTACTAGTATGCCCTTACAGCTTGATACAAGTTTATTGGTTTAGAAATAGAATTAAACAATGCGTTGTAGAACGATTAAAAATCTACATAAACTTGTTTGGAATTTTTCGTAGGCTAGCTTAATTAAATAGCAATTCTGATTAAATTCTTTATACACAGGATAACTAACGGCTAAGTAACGCACAGTAAAAATCGATCTCATAGCATCTCATAAACACCGAACTATTTTAAAACTATTCGAAGCATTTTCATTCCCACATTTCATCACATTTTAAAACTGTATTCAACAGAGAATTTTTATATTTTTGACGCCTGGATGGGTGAAAAAATTTGGTTCAACTTTTCAGCTAATGAAAATATAAATTCTTCCTGGCACTGCTGAAGATAGTTTGACAATTATTGGGGCGAATGCGTTAGAAGGAGGGTGAAAATAACCTAGATTAATGTCCAAGGATTAGTTTTGGTACTGGGCTAGTGTCGCAATGCATCCTCGTAAACGGTCATAAACTCCAATTATGGTCGTATAAACGCTTCTGCGAAGGAAAACAAGTTTACGTTGGAGTAATATACAGCGTCGTGCAACTGCCGATCAATACGGAATATTTGCTTTCAATAATCATTGATTGCTTTGTTATGATAGTTTAAATCCAGTTCCTGTATGTTCACAAATTTCTCTTTGGTTTTCCTTAAATTTGAACAAATATATTTAAAGTACAACTATTTTTCTACAATCATAATAAAATTATAATTTAAATCGATTCAGACTTAGATAAGTCAATAAATGAATTCAAACTTTGAGAAGTTCTGAAATAGAATTCCATCTTTTCTTAATAAAATGAGCTAAGAAAACTCTTTAAACTAAGGGAAAAAGAGCAAGAAAATATGTATGTGTTTCCTCCTCTAGAAAGTACATCAAAATTTTGCTAAACTGTGTTACGTCTGTGCACTACACAATATCTTAAAGAAAATTGCCAATATAAGCTACTTATTTGTGCTTATCACTTTTTTCATCCGTTAAGTCAAGTTCGAGTGTTGAGCATTCCACAATTGTTGAACATGTCAATTTGAAATATAATTCAAATACAATTTAAATTTGTATTTAAAAAAATCCAACAAATTAGTAGAACGTAGAAAATATAAGAGTGCATTATGAACTTAAAAATTACACTTAAAATGAGACGAAAGACGAAAAAATGTACTACGCCTTAATAATTAGATTTGTGCTTCTTGAGAACATGTGTTATAATTTATGCAGTAGGTTTTAAAACGTTTTCCCCACACGAAAACTTTAAAATTATTCCAACCCTTTTATTTTGGGCTGGCATGCCTTATACTTCACTTTTAAAATAAATGTTAATTTTTAATCCCTTGGCTTCTCAATTTCCTTTCAGACACAATGGCTCTCAGTCTCAGAATCTTAATGAAGCTATATAACCTTCGGAGGCCTTTCAGTATCTTATGCACTTACAGCAGCTTCTAAAACATTAGAAGAAATCCATACGTAAAAAGTAAGGGAAACAATTAAAACACGTCAACCGGAAAAGAGTTCAACTTTCTAGGCTTTTAATTCATTTCAGTAACTTGAGCATTTTAATCGCAAACAGGGTGTTTTTTAATGAAAGGACACCATTTTGATTCCGAATAACTTTTAAATAAAACTTTTAAATTTAATTTTTTACATATTATTCATTCGATTAACCTTCCAAGTGGTTTTGACGAAATATCTCGTCTATCAAGATTTGACCAATTTTGTTTATTACGAGCCATCTTTTCATCAAGATATTGTCAATTTGTTGGTACCGACGATATCAAGAGCTAGCCAGTTTTCTTCTAATGAGAAGTATCTCGTCCATCAAGATCTGCTCAGTTTAATGACGAGATACTTCGTCACCAGGAGGGTTAATGACATTATTTATAGAATATGAAATCGGCCAAATCAGGGAAAGAGGAAGCCAATCGACACCACCAGATTTTGCCATTATTCATCAAAGAAACGCGTCCTTTCGAATTCACATCGTTGCATGAGCTGTATGACAAAACGACAATCAATCTGACGGCAAATGCCTTAGAGAAAAATGGCTGTTATCTTGCAATGCTCTAATTTAGGACCATCGATATATTCCCCAGACATTTCGATTCGCATAGCAGACTACTAGACACATACCTCTCGTGTAAATCATCTATTTAGAAACACTGTTTGGACCCTGATAATCCGGGAAAGGATGCATTATTCCCTGAATTCAAAACACTGGACTGAATGGCTAGAATAGGCCAAAGAGTAAGAAATAAAATAATTTCCTTCTTCGTAACTGAATTCCCTGAGTACCTGTCCAAACAAGCTCCAAGTGAAGTGATGCAAGAAATCAATCTATTAACGAAGAGAGACCTAAATGGCTGTACGAAATACGGCAGCTAATTTCTAAGTCCCCAACTTAATGCTTTTAGCTCTATTCCTCTAAGGTAGAGGGGAAAATGGAGCTAATAAAATCGATGTCGAATTTCTGTTACAGTGGTGCGTTCTTGAGCAGTTTACTTCTAAATATTGCTTGAATAAAGTTGTGATTATTTTATTTTTGTTTACACGTGTGACTAGGAAAAATGAAATTATAATTCTGTAACTTGGTAAAAGAGATCCATGTCCGAATTCGCTGATTCTTATGTCCACCAATCAATTCAAAGTAACGAAAGTTATATTATAACTTAATAGAAAAAGGGTCAATGTCCATCCTGAAAGAATCAAAATATTGGAAATTATTTTTTACGATACTCTTAGTGGTCCTGTCAAGACAAAAAGTATCCCTGCAAGTTCCCAGAAAAAGAAAATTTCGGTAGGTACCATTCTGGCTGGTAAGAGAGAGAGACATGGATTAACACATTCATCTTCTTAGCAACATAAAACGTACGCGTTCTTAGAATGGCGTGTGGTGATGCTGTAAAGTGGAGTAACCAATAACCCTCCCATATTAGGCTCTTGTGAGTTGTAGGCGTCGCAGGTTCGATTCCTGTAACTTACCCAGGTCGTATTTCTCTCTTCTGTGTCAGTACAACTTTCCTTGTGTGTGCGTGTTCGTTACTTGACGTTGTCTGTCTTGTGCTTGGCAAAGCTTGATCACAGCTTGTTTGTTTTTTATGTGGCCCTTGCGCCATAAAAACCAAACAACCAACCCTTATTGGACCACAAGTTTGATAGTTTTCACATATTAGTCCCTTGCAGGAGTCTAAGGAACTTCAAACCGGTGTTTGCTCTGACCGTTAAAGTAAGATGAACATACTCAGGTAACACCTTGGTCGAAAAAGCAGATAAACAATGACTTGAACAATATACTTCGCTGATGACAGTCAACCAGGATGGACGACTTTGAAGAATGAAAAACAATTAATTTCATACAATATTTCTATTTCGTCGTGACTTTGAGAAATGAGTCGATGAAATGAGATTCACGACAATTACAACGAGAAAATATTTCTTTTTAAGAAGAACATGAATATTGAAAACAAAAAAATGCATGTCCTTTAAAATTATGATGTGGTTGAGATGAAATTCAGAAAAATAGCATGAGTGGAACAAATTACATGAGTACATTTATAAACGTCAAATGTTAACCATAGAGATGTTGATTAGGAGTAAAATATTTATTTCCAATTATTGAAACGTTTTTACATTTTTATACAATTGTATTTACTATCCCAATACCAGAGAACATCGTTTTGTCAAATATTAACCGTATAAATATCCTACAAATATTGACTAGAATAACACTGATTTCCAATTCTAAAATGATATTTACAATTTTTAACAGTAAGAAAAGTAATTATTCGATCGCATCCTAATCCATATAAAATTGATCCAAACCTAGCAACGCCGAGACAATTGCGCTAGTTAATGTATAAGACATCAGGAATTGCGAATTTAAAGTGAAAAATTAAAGAAATGTTTATTTTTTATCATTCATCACGATTTGATTGATGAGTTATGTCGATGGCATATCTAAAAATACGATTTTGATGCGTGATATTAGTTATGTCGATAAATTGAGCTTCCCATGCTATTCTAACAACCGTAATAAATTTCGCGTAAAATATAGCTTAATTTATATTATTATCATCTGTATTATTAGAACCATCCGAGAAAAAAGATAACGAAAATTCATGATGAATTAGTGTTCTAGTCTTCAACTATTTTTAATATCGCTTAAAAAGCGATTTAATAAAATGAGTGCAAAATGTTCTTAACCTTTTCAATCAACGATGATTTTGTTGAAGTTTGCGAACAAGAATTAATGTTTATTGCATATAGTTTGAGTTTTTATCTGATATTTTTACTCTCTTATGGGCTACATGTACTTCTTGAAGTGTAATTTTGGTCTACCTTCAAAATGGCAACCGACAGTATTTTTAGCCGATTACAATGTCTCTATTGCTTTTGGTAACTTCGTTAGTTATTTTTCAAGCTATTATTAAAAATATTTAAGTTCAAATAGGTGAGTCATTTATTTCAACTCAAAACCGAAAAAAATGGAATTTCACTTTTTGCACTAAAAATGAAACGAAATAGCTAGATAACCGAGTAATTTTTTTTAAATAGTCTGTATTAATTATTTGAAGAAAAAGCTTGTTATTGAAAGTGTGCTGAAACCTGAAAGTCTCGCTTCTGTTCATTTTATTATTACTAGACTATAATTGAGTTTTTTTCTAAAACAAATATTTAAAATACTCTACTTTGGAAGTCTATGTTGCTTTAATACTTCCGACAATTGCAAATATTACTCCAAGGAAAAAACCTCTATAGTTCACTCTTTAAAATAAAGCATTTCAAACTATACTGGGAAGATAATTGATTCAATTTCCGATTAATTAATCATAGAAACTATTATAGAAGTCTGAATTTCGTGTTCTGAATAAAGTATTTGAGCTAATATTATGGACGATGATTGAGTCATCCTATATGGTATTTTTATTGCATTATATAAAAATGAACTGTCTACTTTTAAAGAGAGCATATCACAACAGACAATTTTTTCTTAAGAGTTTACTGACTTTGACATAACTCTTCGCTATAGCATTACTCTTGTGGATTATGAGAGAGTGTGGATGACTCCAGATGATATAAGAATTTTGTACGGACGTGATAATAGTTTATTTAAAAGTAAATCTAAGCTAATGTTTCATAACATGCTTTTTTAATCGAAAATTATAACATTTTTAATAAAACCGGACTACAAAGAGTAATAATTTCATTAATATATCACAAGTGTCATGAGTAGAATTTTATACTAAAATAATTTCGAAAATTTTCTCGAAATTATTATTCTCAGTTGTGAAATATGAGGTATATGGTAGTTTTGCAAATTTTTTCTCTTTTTCAGAACACTATTTTTCCACATAGTCATATTATCAGAAATTAGGTAAATTAGATATTTAATATAAATTCTGTACTATACTGTTTCAAAATTATTTATTGGAAAAAATACTATATAAATGAATAGCTATGTCATAAAAATAAAGTTTTGAAAAATGTACCATGTTTTTGTCAGATATTCAAAATCATGCGCTACTCTTAAAGCTGCTGAATCTTTCCTTTTAAAACGGAACATGAAAGTTTTAAAAATAAAATACTGAATCTCTCTTTGAACAGTAAGGGAGCTCAACTGCCTCAGAAATAAAAAGGTTTCCTATAGAATTTAAGAATTTTAGATCCTGTTCTACAGTGTGACGCTGAATCAATCTTCTTCAAGCTTATCCAAGAATGCAGTCTTTAATGCCCTTTTTCATAAAACTAATGCATTTTGCAAGTTGAAATTTTATCCCTTTCCCACGTAGTGGAGAACGTTCATTCGTGAGGTAATTGTTTACTTTTGATATAAGATACAGGAAGATGCCAATATTTAATTTATCCACGATAGCAAATTTCTAAGAAATGTTTCCCTATGCATTCCATAACAATTCTTTTTGTGAGATATGGCTCAAAATATATGTGGCGTTGGTGAAAAGTAAATCCTTCAAAATTATAATAAAGAATACTTGTATACTAAACGCTCTTTATTTCGTTAGTTTCATAAAATCTTTACATATTTATGTAAATAATACAACTTTGTTTAATACTTAACTAGTTATTAATGTTAATAATTTTTTGCACACGCAATAATGTGTTATATATATATATATATATATATATATATAAGCGGAACTTGTGCACTGAAGAAGGCTTGTACGTTCCGAGAAAGATGTGGACGGGTATTGTCTTGCTGGAATACAACTCCGGGAATGCGTTGCAGGAGGGGTAGGACCTCGGGCTCCACAACTTCCCTGATATAGCGACCGCTGTTCAGGGTCCCCACAATCTGGAGTAGGCGGGATCGCCCATGATATCTAATAGCACCCCAGACCATTACGCCAGGCGTTCGTCCAGTATGACGCTGAAGAAGACCCTTGGGAGAAGGCGTTCACTTCTGTAGTGTCTGACGAGTACGCGCCGATCTTTATAGTCCAGATTGTAGCGGGACTCGTCTGAGACTTGTTGCCAATCGGCAACCCATTGACTGTGTTGGTGAGCCCATTGTAGCCGGAGGCATCGGTGGTTCAGCGTCAAGGGAATCCTGCGCAGGGGAATCCTTGCACGTAACTCATCGCTCAGCAGACGTCGACGAACCGTGGAGGCAGACAATGACACACCTGTAGACGTGCTCCAATGTTGTGCAAATGCACGAGAGGACGTTGTAAGGTCCGTCACCGCCATGCGGATGAGGTGTCTGTCGTCCCGTGGTGACGTCATATTGCATGGCCCACTGCCGGGGTTTCTACTTGTCCGGTTCTTCATAGTCCATCTCTTCTACACACGCATCACTGTTGTGGCATTACGCCCCGTGCGAGTGGCGATGTCACGATACGAAAGTCCACCCTCACGGAGGCCGATCATGCGGCCCCGTTCGAACTCCGTTAGTTGCTCGTATAGCACTCTGCGTGTTTGGCGAGGTATATTGACTTCTAATCAATCATTTACAGCAGTCAAACGACGATACACACATTTTAACGCACCTTTACATTGCTTTTTATACACGGCTCACTTGGAAGTTTAGAGGGTGTTTCTCGGCCCACACATGCGTGATCGCTTTGTAATTCTAATCATTTTCATATCCTAACCTGTTTTGCATTTCCTGCAAGTTTCGTTTAATTTGCATGATTCCTTCATAGTGTTGCAATTTTCACAAACAGTAGTGTATATATATAAATGGGGTATATGAGAGGATGTACGGTATATATACTTTCAAAAATACATATAACCTTTATAACAAGCTGTTGGTTATCAGATTATAGCAGCACTGAAAAATGTCCTGTTATTACGAAATGATTGATTGCTTCCTCCACTCTCGAATAGAAATAGTGTATCAATAGAAGCAGAAAGAGAACATTGTTGATACAAGTTTCTTTCCTCTTGCCTCCAGAACTCTGCTCTTAGTTTAATTGTTTTCTTCTAACCCAGTGGTTTTCTTCCTGGGAAATTTTTCCGACGGAGGTACCTTAAGAAATTTGTTCCTAGTTGGCTGTAATCATTCGCGACAGGACATTTCTAGCTCATAATCGGTATCATAGTTTCATGTTATTATTTTAGATATTGTTTCGTGTGTGAACTGATTTCCTACTCAAGTTGTCTAAAGTTATTAGATATATAAATTAGAGTATGATAAAAAAAAATTTCTCGTGTTTCTGTGTTACATAATTTTCTTTATGTATTATTCAATTACTAGCCTTTCTAATGGATTTGTTTTTAAATTTATTTTTTATATCTTGCCTGTTGATCATTTACTTTAGACCATAATTATAGTGAATATTAAAATTCCTCTAGACCTTCAAGTGCAGTAAGAAAGTGGAGTAAACCTTATGCAGAAAAATACTTTCTTCACACTTTACTTCTTGTAAAGATCTTCCCTATAAGTAATTGGATTTTTGGCACAAGGACCATATTTGGCCAAGCTGTGCAAACCAAATCAAGTAAATGAACATACACACACAAGGAAAGCTTTGCTGACACAAAAGAGAGAAGTACACACAGGGAGGAATCAAACCTAACACGAATCGAACTTGTGCCTACAACTAGCAATGTTTAACTAACTGCTCTAAGAGAGCAGTTAGTTAAACATTGAGTACTTGGAGAATTTATATTTTTATTTCACAAAGGGTCAATCATATGAACTGGTATTGGGACCCGAATCGGGGATAGTTGAATTAACGTAGCGCTTGTGCAACGCAACTGGCTTTTGGCGATGGTCTGGGATCGATCCCACATCAATCTGAGGACACCTCGCAATTTTGAACCACTGGGACCCGAATCGGAGGTATGGATGCCTTGTCTAGAATGAATTTAAATTTTAAAAGTATTCGTATGCTTTATTTTTAAAATATATATACATTTCTGGAAGTGTAGAGTTCAAAGTGAATTTGATGTCGCCTCGCTTCCTGATCTCTATCACGATCTACCTCTTTTCAATAGGAGTGGCTAAAGTATCGATAATTCAACCCTTATGATGAACTTAGTCACCTCTACAAAAATTAATTTACTATACAGTATATACAACAGCTCAAATTATCTCTACCATGAAGTACTTTTAGAAATATAAAGTTGCGCCGTCTTTCACATGATTTGCTAAACCCTCTACTCCAGATTCCTAATTCCAATTTGGTATTAACTGAATCCAATTTGTGCTCCTAATCTGAAAAAACCGGCCGCATACGATCCGGTACACTTATCAGGAATGCTTGAGAAAGTCTACTGAAATATGATGATGGAAAGGTCAGTTTTATCATCCGCAATGTTCGATAAACCTATATAGGCTCTCAGGACCAATCTACCTAAACGTGCATGGCCGGCTAAGGCTTGGAAACTTCTAATCGAATTGTTTTAATCGTTTCCGTGACAAGGTTTAACAAATACTTTTTTTGGTCTTCGGAACAGTCGGGATGTGTTTACGTGTCTGCCAGGAGGAACCATGAAATTCCAGCAGCCAGATTGAAATGGGCACTCTGAGGGTTGAACTCGAACTAAGCGCTTCAATCCTTAACCACTCGACTACTATATGTAGTTGCCACTGTTCATCAAATATGGATATAAATTGCCCTTTCCTTCTAATAAAGGGTTTGTCTATTTCTGCTGTGCCAGTAAAACTTTCATTGTGGGTCTATGTCCATTACTGGACGTTGTCTGTTTTGTGTTTGGCTCAGCTTGACCGAGTAAGGCCCTTGAGCTACAAAACTCAACCAGACCAACCCTGCTAATAATTGGCGTTGGTTTGTTCACCGATCTTGGTTTACCTCAACCTTCACCGACCTTATAGCAAACAAAACAACGGTGTTGGCAACCAGTATCACGATATTTCCGAGTATTGAGGAATTGTTTTTACCCCATAACACACGTAATCGATAAAAGCCGCATTTACTAGCTGAAAAAGTTCTGGGAAAGATTCCATTGGAAAAGATGGCCAAAACTGATTAAAAGTCATGAAGGGAAGACTGTAGATTGTAGAATGGAACACTTGAGAATCTCTTTAAGGGTTGCTACTGAACGCGTAATAGTTGACAAATAATATTTTCTAACCATATTATGTTGCATATGTCAATGGAAAAATAAATTTAAATGAATAAAATAGAAATTAAAAACTATTTTTAGGATGAAAGAGGTGTGTCTAGTGTTTTGAACTATCGATCTACTGTAAATTGTTTCGCAGAAAGGATTTAGTATCAGAGAAAAGTTCCTTTAGATTGATCTGTATGAATTGTGGTTTCATTTGAATACAAATGTAAGAAATATTTTAGTGTTTGTCAAGTACGCACGTTCCAGTCGCAGAACTACTCTAACTTTATCACAGACAATTGAAATGAAGACACATATGCAGTATATATTTTCAAAAATAATTTTTATTAACAATATCCGAAATATGGAATGCAGTAAAACCGCTACAACCGTTAATAAATTCTATTTCTTTCAGTTGCATATTTTTTCTGTTATTCTACACCAGTGTACTGAGCAAAATGCCGTCAAGTAAGTAAAGCACAATGTGTTATTTGAGAAGCCATTTCAGACTAAAATCATTCAGCAAACAGAAACAGGAAGAGACGAGAATGATTCTGTTTTCAGATGGTTCATTATGCTTGCTTTCTGTCTGTCGTTGTAACGACAAATAGAGCATAAACAAATCAATAAGAACAAAACAATGAAAATAGCTATAGTTACGTTGCTAAAAGTGAATGACGAAAAAGAAAGCTTTCCATTTGCTTGCATTTTGTCTCGCAAACAAAGCCGAATCAATCTTTTTCAAATTTCCTATTACTCCGCCTTCGCCACTTTCGTCCAACAAACAAGCAAGTAAAAGCTTTCCCCATCCAGAAACTGGAAATAAAAATTCCCCTTAGAAGAAAGGAAATAAAAATCAATGAAGGCTACTAATAAAACATAAAGAGAACTCAGATTCTCTCTCTTCACGTAAAAGATTCTCGAAAATTTCACTAAATTACACGCATCAGAAACACATTCCGTTCTAAAGGAAACATTTGCATCGCCACTTTTTCCCTTCCTTCCCAGGCAAGCGTTTGTGTTTTGGAATGCGCCAAGATTCATTAAGTATTGCTTTCAGGAATGATTGAATTCTTAAGTCTAGGAATGACTCAAAAGTTTTAATGCTTGCAAAGGTAGAAAAGTAATTCTTTCCTTCAAAAAACGGAGTAACTAATGATAGGTTGGTTTTATGATTTAAGTGCGTCTGTGACAGTGTCATAATAGTGTGTATTACTATTGTTTTCGTACTATATTTATGTAAGTTCCTAACGTGCTTTGTTCCGATTAATTAGATTATGGCTTAAAATCTTAATCTGGTGTAGAGACGAATAACCTTCAGGATGAAGGAATTTTGCATGCTCTAAATATCAAGCTTCATTTAAAGGGAATTGGAGTAGAATCATGGCCTTCCTGTTCAACGTCATCATAAAATAACACTCCTTTTATGGTAAAAAATCTCGTTATAACTCTTTAGTGCTAAGTTCTTAATGTCATATACACTGAAATAAAATTTCAATGGCTGTTTTGTTATTTAAATTGACATTTACCGTTATAGTTAAGTGATGAGTAATATCGTTCAAATTAGTATAATAAAGATATATTCTGTTATTTTATATAGTCCATGTGAATCATTTTTGTAATCTTATTGTGTAAAATTCACGTGTTGCGGATTGCAGCATGTAGGAAAAAAGTAGAATCATAGATTACAAACTTTGTATCAATGGCAATATGCTGACTGTTGAAAAAGAAAATCACTTTACGATACTATGAAAATATTTTTATCAACTGAGAAGAACAAAATCAATACTTTTGTGTTTACAAATAAGCACTAAAGAGTAAATTTGTGTATTGAAAGAATACATGCATTATAAAAATATTGATTACCCTTTATGAAGTGGGTAAAAATATTTATTTTTGAGAGCTATAAACGCTATTGTATTCACAAGAGCATTCCATGACCAAAATCCAATATTAACTTGAAATTTATTCTTTGCAATCCTCAATAATAGACGAATGTTGGTTGGTTGATTGCTGTGGTTTTATGCCACAAGGGCCATATTTAGCCATGCTGCGCTAAACACGGTACAGATAACGTCAAGTAACGAACCTACACACACAAATAAAATTTTACTGACATAGAAGATAAAAAATACCCAAGTGGAATCAAACCTGAGCCGCCGACAATTCGTAGATCAAAATAGACGACGCAATTTCAGAGTCTACAGAATGAATTTTACATCGTTTGATGTGTTAAAACAATGTTCCATTTCGACAACTCAATATATACTTTTAAATATTTTCCTCCTATCATGAAATGCATTAAAATATAGATTTATTAAGAATGAATAAAGATTGAAACACACAGTATTCAAACAGTTGGGGATCAATTTTTTGAGTATTATTTCTGTTTATTTCTGTATGGGCCAAGAGTTGTAATAATTTCATATTGTTTGAACTTACAATACATCCAGATATATATTTTTACTATGAACAATATATTTACCACTATTTAGAATCGGAAAAAGAAATATCAAATATCAAGAGAATAGTTTTAAACAAGATTGTTAAGAAAGAGGTTGCCCGTATCAAACCAGATTGTCTGAAAGTATATTTTTATCTATCTAATTTTAGAACTCATCCTCAATTGCTAGTTTAAACCATCATATTATTTAAAGATCTTGTAAACTACTCTCTACGAGAATTTAAAGCTTAAAAATAGTTTTACGTTACACTGAAGCAGCACAGTGGGTTATTGGTGACGGTCCGTGATCAATCCCGAAGGGAAAGATCCGAGGAAAACACCTCGTAATTTTTAACCATGGTCAGATGATGAGGTCAACACCTGAGATGGCACCCCTCTCTCCAAACTTCCACACAATGACAATATGAGGGCATTTGAGGCTACCAAACCGGATTTAACGTCCCCCATCTATACGACAGTCTTTGATTGGAGATAGTTTCGAACATGAAAATCTTCGGTTGCTGATCCGTGACTCTACCATTAGAGCTACCGTGGCCCGGTTTTGGAAGAGGAAAGCTGTTCTTAATTCTTTTCTTAAAGAAATTTTTATGTTTTATTCTTATGTTTATGAAAGAAATGATATATTTTAATGCTTAAACAATATAAACAAAAAAAGAAAACAGAGGAAGAATATTTAAAAAAAAAGACATATTTTACAATTTTAGAATGAAATTTTTTGAGAATTTGATGTTTCAGAAAGAAATATTTGACTGATAGAAACATGCTATTTTTATTTATATTCTTCCTTTGCTCATGAACACCTTTTTAATAAAAACATTTTATTCAACGCCAGCAATAACTATTGTAACGTCTTGATTCACGGGTAGCTAGACTAGTTACCATTGAAAATATCCGATTCTGGACTAAATTGGTTTATTTTACAATTTGTACAAAAAGTCGGAAAATGAATGTAAAGTTCATTAATATTAGTTCCTTGGAAGGTCCAAAGTTCTATCGAGGCGCTTAGGGCTGCTGGCGAGCCTCACAATTTCGCTCGGGGAAGTCTAACGCACGGCTACGGGTGAGCCTATTCTCAACACAAAATTACTCGAGTGAGTACAGAGTTCCAAGGCAGGAAATCTCAGTCTTTCTGGACAGGATCACTACTAGGATGAACAGTTACACGGATCTCTAGGAGGGTTCTCCTTTACGGCTACGGTCGAGCCTTTCTCACTAAAATACTCCGGCGAGTATAGGATCCCAAGGTGGGATAAATGCACAACAGTGAACGGATATTCACTTCAAGCTCCAAAAACGGTCTCTGCTGACCGCCTCTCCAAGCTCTCTGATCCTCTGTCTCCGTCTCTCCTCTCGTCCTCCTCTCGTGATCTCTCTCTCTTGATCTCTCTCTCTCTGATCTCTGGTGATCTCTCTATCTGATGAAATCTCCAAAACTCTATATGTTGGGTGCTTATCGACTCCTCCTTTCCGTTTCTGGTCCGCCTTTTAGTCGGTGCTGGATTGGGTGTTGAAGATTTCTCACGTTCTTGATTGGCTGTCTCACGTTGGTCTTTCCCCTCAACTTTTACGACAGACTTCGGCGGACTTGAAAGGGTCCATCAAACCCTGTCGGAAACTCATCATCATTTATATCAATCTTCTTGGTCTCGAAATGTCGAAGAGAGCGACAGAAAGGCGCCTGCCCTTTGTTTTGAAACCACAGCGATTTCCGACCCCTGCTGGCTGGCTGTCGTTAAGAAATCATTAAGATGTTTTCGGGTGGTCGTTATGGAGTGTGGGCTTTTCCTCTCGCACCTGAGTCAACAAGACTTTTCATTTTCCCACGTTGTCGTGGTGATCGTTTCCCTAGCTGCCGTTACACTATATTAGTAATTTTACATTAAAATACTAGGTAATTAAAAGTAAAGTTCGTTCATACAAAACTCATTGAGAATATTCAAAGCATGATCTCACAAAAATTAACAATTAAATATTCATGAAAACTAATCTTCAAGAACATGATTATACCTGAGTACTTTTCTACACTGGCGTGCAAAACTTAAAGCAACGATGTAATTTTTAACCAGACAGCCATGAAATTGTACAAAAGGGGCTTTTTGCGTTCAGTACAATGAACACCCAATTCAGTAGAAAGGTGATTCGTATGCAAATATCAGGAACAAGACGTCACAGGTGACGTGGGGGCATGCAAAACGCGTGCAATCAGCGCGCGCAGTGCAAGACTACAATAAAAAAACGAAAGGTGCTATTAAAGACATTCGCCGCAAGTTCAAGTGAGTTCGTAAGTTCAATATGGCTAGACGAAACCATTTGGACGACTTTACACGTGGTAGAATGATCGGCAAGCTTGAGGTGGGGCGTAGTGTGACGAGTGTAGCCAAAGAGTTTGGAATCGACAAAAGTGTCGTTTCACGAGCTTGGAAAGCCTTCCAAACCACAGGTACAACTGTAAAAAAGGTTTGTGATGGTCGGCCAAGAAAACAAACGCCAATGGATAACTGATATATCGTTCTCCAAGCGAAAAGAGATCGATACCAGTCAGCGGGCAACCTGGCTCAGCAGCTGCGTACGGCAACGAGACGATAAGTATCGCAGTTTACTGTGGCCAGACGCCTTCATAAAGGTGGCCTATTCTCCCGCCGTCCTGAAAGCTGCATCCCATTGATAGCAGGCCATCGGCGGCGCCGTTTAGACTGGTGTAAGAAACACAAAGACTAAACATCTCATCAATCGAGTCACGTCCACTTTACAGATGAAAGTCGCTTCAGTGTCACAAGCGATTCTCAACGCCAGTTGATATGGAGAGAGTTAGGGATCCGGTTTTATCCCACTAACGTCAGGGAAAGAGACCGTTGCGGTGGTCCTGGCGTGCTCGTCTGGGGAGGCATCATGATGAACGGGCGGACTGAGCTCCAAATTTTCGACAGAGGTACTGTTACTGGAGATCGCTATTGTCAGCAAGTGATCCTCGCCCACGTACGTCTGTTCCGAGGTGCCATTGGTGCCGACTTCGTTTTTATGGACGATAACGCCAGGCCACATCGGACTCTTTGTCTTGAGGAACTGCTAGAAAGTGAAGATGTCACTAGAATGAATTGGCTAACGTACTCCCCTGATTTAAATCCCATTGAACATGTGTGGGATGCTTTGGGGAGACGCCTTTCGGCACGATTATATCCGCCGGAGAAACCCAACAACTGAAACAGATGCTCATTGAGGAATGGGCACTCTTACCTCAACAACTGTTGGATAATCTGGTGTTGAGTATGGAGAAACGGTGCCAAACAACCATTGTAATTAATGGAGGTTATATCTCTTACTAAGAGACATCTGTTTGATGTTCTCTCTCTTGGGCAGACAATCATTTGTACCAACGTTACTCTTTCGATAAAGTCTTTTTTTGTTTGATTCCATACTGTATGCGTTCTATTCATTTTTGCGCTAGTATGCTTTCTTCATCCGTTAAGTACAAAATACTGTCTCTGTATTCTAAATTTCATGTCTCCCAGGTGATTTCTTGCGGAGTTATGGCAAAAACAGTTCGTTGCTTAAGTTTTGCACACCATTGTATTAAATTCAGGCTATTTCAAGAAGAGATAATCAAAAATACTGATTCTCAATCCAATTGCTTAATAGTAGTTAGTGTACTTTATAATAAATTTATTTTTGAATTATTATAATTCCCTATTGAATTGTGGTTCTATATATTTTATACATTTTTATAAGAAATTGAAACAAATTGTTACATTTTTACTGCAACCGAAAAAAGGAAATAAAATTAAGCTTTGAAAATGCCCTCAAGGAATTAAAAATGAATTAACTGTTTAAAATACTATGTAGAATTTATTTAATGCTTTTTGGAATACAAATTGTGATGAAGTTCATTGAGCAATTTATTCAACCCTAATGATTGATTTTCTCATTGATGAAATCTGTTTGTTTCAGCATAAAAAAGATGGCGTTATTTTTTGATACTTAAAGGTAAAGGTACTAAATACATAATGAATAAAGGATTGCACAAAATATATTAGTTTTTAAGGTTATAAAAATTTAAAAAATGAAATCTTAAATAAATATATCTATTATTTGTTAAATAACTTTTATCACAAATAATAGTTGGCATTAGAAAATTAAAATTTTTTAAAGCATTCAGGAAAAAATTTCCTAGTATTATAGAAAAAGAATCGTAGTATTTATTGCTGTTTTTTTACATTGATAGTGAGTTTACTGTATAATACAGTAATAGAGTGAGTTTTGTATAATTCATTAATAGTTATGGTATCGAATCTAATTCCAAAACGAATATAGTCTGAAATGCTTTGTAAGAAACATAATTGTATAAAATTGTAAGAAACTTTTGAATTTCTAAATACTTTCTTAATCGTTCTCTAAGTATGCGTTTCCGTAAGAATGGTAAACAAGTTATCTGTATAAAATATAAAAAAATGTTTTTAATAACACAGCATTACTGAAAAATTTCATAGAATGTATCATATAGTCTAGAAATTCTCAATGAGAAATTTAGGGCATAGTTTTCGTAATGTAGTGATTGGAGATAATCCAATTTACCAATAACCGTGGATCTTAAATCAGTAGAATGAAACAACTCTATTATATATCAAAAGGGCATACACTATTCATTTTTTCATACAATAGGTACTGTTACTATTCATCCCATAAACTCATATCCGAACTAAACTTTTGATTTGAGAATCTATAATCAAATAGCATTTAAGACTTCAATTACCTCAAAACTGTAGAAAAGTTTCATACTCTAATCTGTTCCTCATCCAATCAATAGTGCAATTTGAATGTTCCTTTACACGATTCTAATGAGAAAATAGAAAATTTCAAGTTATATTTTCTGCTAGACACTAGTTTAAACGAACGCTCCTTTTACGAACCCAACCGATTCTACAAACTTTTATTATCTTATCTAAAAGAAAATTAAATTTTCTTTCAACTAACTTTCCACTTTATGAAATTGTTTTGGGTCCTTCGGGGTTCGTAAAAAGAAGGTCGACTATTAGTAAGTACTTAAAAGATACTTACAATTTAGTAGCATATTTCGTTACAACCTGAAAGCTGATATATGAATCGACATTACACATTTTTGAACTAAATGCCTAAATGTTTCACATTTAGTACGCCGCATTTAAAGTGTTTGAATGATTCCCATTTAGGCACGCTAAAAATATACTTCAAGACAAAGGGGTTCACAAGTGTATATCAGTTCTGCAATCTGTAGTCTTCCTAGCATGACTTCTAACTAGTTTTGACCTTTTCAACCAATAGAATGTTTCCTAGGACAGACGAGGTTAATCATTAAGTGTGTTGGGTAAAAGCAATACTACACTACTCGGAGACCTCATGACGCTCAGAGGTTAAAAAAGACAATCTAAAAGCATTTTACGCTTCGTTTTAACCTTCATTAGAAATTCAAATACCTTTACTTTCATTAGAAACAGGAAAAAATAATTTCCATTGCGTTGTAAAAAGTAAAAAACCATTTCGTTTTCAAAACTTACACACTCTTCCCGTTCAGGCCCCCATCAAGACTAATCCACACCACGGCCAGAACGACGAAGCACCTGCTTAAAAACTAAACGATGAAACAGCAAAACGACTCAAACATAACACACGCTAAAGGACCCCGAGCAGAGAACGACGAAAATGACTTGTAAGATTTTAATATCGCAAGCACACATACCTCCAGAGATGAAAGAAAGATAAAGCAAAAAAACGGGCCCCTTTCCCAACCATTTGATTAAAATTTTCATCATCTGAGAATTTTCCGAAATCTGTAGAGTGAAGCAAGAGGAATTGTGGGTCGCCAAGAGAAAGAAAGAAATCAGAGAGACCTTAGGGGCTTAAAATGGCTTTGTGGGGTCTCCTGATTCGGGGTATTTTCACGAGATCATCCTCGATTTCTGAGAAGGGTGTAAGAGGACCAGAGTGGGGGAGGGACTTCGTGACTCCTTATACCGTGAGTCCAATCGATAACTGAAAGGTGGCGGCCAATCCATTCCTGCCATTGAGAGGGGGTGTCGGTGTAGAGATGATTACCCAGAAATGGATTCAAAACGGAAATTTAGTGGTGGGTGGCGAAATGCAAAGTAATTGGAGTTAAAAATTAAATAAATCTTTTATCTTCACTCTTGTTGAAAAATGAAGATTATTAATTTGCAAATACATATACATAGAAGAATATGCAAATATATACAGTTTGTAAATACATGCGTAAAAGAATATGTCATATATTTGCAATAATTTCAAGACCAAATATGGGATAAGATGTTCATTTTATTAATAGTATGATGAATTAATATTTAGTAAATAAATATGAACGAAACTATTTTAACTATTGTCATTTACTTGAGGTAGAAAAAAATATGGGCAGTGAAAGAAAATGTACTGAGAGTTGAAAACTACATAAATCTTTTACGTTCATTCATATTGAAAAAGGAGGTTATTCATTACGAATATATGTAATTAAATGAGTATATCATTTGCAATAATGTCTAGATTTAATATGGGATTAAGATTTCATTTTTATTAATTTGAACGTCAAACTTGGAGAGATATTTACTCTTACTTTATTCTTATGGGAAAATAAAAGTACCTCCTGAATAGAAAATCATTTTATTTCTAATTAAATCGGAAATAGAAAGTATGTGTCATATTTATTTTTAGTAAATAAATAAAAAAGAAGTTATTTCGACTATTGCGATTTACTTGAGATGAAATAAAATATGTGTGGAGAAATTAAAAGTACTGAGAGTTGAAAATCAAATAAATCTTTTATCTTCATTCGAATTGAAAAGAGGGCTATCCATTGCAAATTCATTAAAAAACTATTTAACTATTTCGTTTGCTTGAGGTAAAGTAAAATATACATTATTTTATTTTACTGTAATAGAAAATAAAATTCAATTTAATGAAGTTTTTAAAATGGTTATTATGTGTGTGTAAACAACAATAATCTTACCGCACTGGTAAGATAAATTAGAAAAACATATTCAAAAGGAAATTTTGACATTTTGGTATTTTTAAGTTCTTTTATTTTAATGTTGTTTAATTATATTTTAAATTGAATTATATGCAAATTACAACTATTCATTTGAAAAACTTAAATTGATAAAATTTAAATATATGCTAGACAAAACATTACAGACACAATCAAATAAAACCTCTGAAATAATTTCATTTCATAGCATAAATGTTACACATCTTTAACTGAGATATTTTGTTATAATTTTTACGCATTGTAATGATGGAATGTATACGAAAGAACTATTATGTTCACAAAACTCTTCGTTTTAAAATTTAGTGTATGCTTGATTTAAATTCAGGACTCATTAAAAATAAAAAAGTTAATAAAAAATTTTGTTAGGTGAAGAATATGTTTTTCATAAAATTTAAAAAAATTGACTAATATTTTAATCATGTATGCAAATACTAATAATTTTACTCAAATCTTAATTAGAAAATGCATTACAGTTTAGAATATGCAAATCACTGAAAACTTAATGTAACATTTGAGTCTTCAATTTTTGATCTTTGGATACTCTGTTTTAAAACTTGTCTTATGAAAAATATCATTAAGAATTATGGCGCTAAGATGAGTTTTAAATTAGGAGCAATCATACTTCAATAGGAGATTAGTTTATAAAGTTATATTAGTTTATAAACAGTATATTTCAATAAAAAATAGATGAATATAGGAATAAACTTAAATATAGATTCGATTATAAAACAAATGTATACAGTGAATTTGCTTGCACGTTTTATAAATAAGATTCTACAGATTTCATATATTCCGATGCAATATGAACTAGAAAATAATTAGATATTCCGTTATTTTTTGTACATCCTCCTATTGCCTTATTTTTTGCATACATTAATTCTAACTTGTATAAATAATATCAAATAACGAACTATGCCCATTTTTATAAGGCGTATCAATTGAAGCGTCATAAATTATTTACTTTTCAGATAAGGTTTAGCTAAGCAAAAACATTAAATATGAAATTTAAAGTTTATTAGCGTTGAGAATATTTCATGGTAAAGTTTATTCCCGTTTTTAATTTAATTTTCTAATGGTACATTGGTGTTTATATATATCTACATCTATTCCTATCTATCTATATCTATACCTATCTATCTATAGTAGATATTTTGACATAGAAAAGCTGGTGTAATAATATGTTAATCTAATAAATTTGGTACGAAATAAATTCCTCTAATAAATACGTACCATCGCTGAAAAACAAGTATTTAAAAGACGTTGCTTTAATTATGAGAACATAAAAATAAAGTGAATTTCGTTGAGTACGAGACACTAAAAGTAAACTGGTGAATTGGGATTAACATTGGGTGTGGTCACCTTTCAAATCACCCAAGCCTGTATTATCAACTTTTTATGCTCGTTATCAATGCATCCTTTTAAATCGATATTTGTTGTACATAACATGCAAATTGTACAAGACATGTGAGTAACAATTACTAAAATGAAGAACAAATTCTGTGTGGAGTGGGCTTTGGTGGAGGTTAAACTCTTTAGTGCAGCATAGTTTGTCAGATTCATATCTGGACATCCTTTTAACTATGTCATACTCTGGATATCCTGATTTGGAGGAAATCATCAACAATTAGGCCTCAAAGGAAATTATCGACCATGAATATTAAATCTGGTCTAATAAAGTCTCAACTCAAAGACGATGAAAATAATGTTAAGTATACTGAATTAATCATGGAAGATTAAAATTAATTGGATAAAAGTTGCAAGGATAAAACACTTTTTCAAGTTCATTCCATTTGAAAATAAAAGAAATCATAATGGACAATAATCAAGATTAAAATATGAATTTGACGAGAATATGGGGGACATTGTAGAGAGTTTGCAGAATAGATAATGAAACTGGGGAAGATTTTTATCTTAATATTGAAGTATTCCTTTAAATTATTATCTATAGATTAATTATTATCTATTATTATTATAGAGATTGGATGGTTTTTATGGCGCAAGAACTATATTTAGCCAAGCTGCGCCAAACAATGTCAAATAAACACCTATGTTAGAGAAAATGGTAGACCAAAAGCTCTTGGTTACGACATCGAGTCTTATGTGCCAAAATCGGGATGATTGCTTGAAGTTTCCTGGTTTCTTCAAGACAATACGTAAATGCGGGCAAGCTTCCCTAAAGTTCTACAGAAAGGCATGTCTCCTATCAGTTCACTGAACCCACCAGGTTCTTGCAAACGAATGCTTGAAGGATTATGCGTCTATCAGCTGGAATTGGGAAAAAATAATTTAGTAAGTACATAAAATGTAAAAACCTCTTAAAAGATGCATGAATGATGTCAGGAATGAATATAATTTGAATGTTTTGAAATAAACAAATTTCAATTAAAACACTTATCTATTATATTGTTATGCATGTGGATTGCTTAATAAGCCCAACAAATTTTAAGGGAGATTACAATTTTAAACACAGCAAATTTTATGATCAAGCTCACAATTAAATTCAATTTATATAATATGTATTTTAAAACGCAATTTTTAAAAATATGAATAACCTCACAGAATATGTATTTAATGCATAATTATTTTACCAGAAGCTACGTTTTGCATAAATTTTGTAAATAATTCATAGAATATCATAAACAAAATTAATTTTACTGCACACTTGACTTTATAATATTTTTAAAGCCATATTCAATATAAAATTTATCTGTTTTACCAAATTTTATAATTTTAATGTTTCGTTTTCGTTGTAATAATTTATTTAAACGTCTTACAAGAAGTATCCTATTATTTATCTTTATACCTTTTAAGCAAATAAAACTCTGAAACATTTTGATTTCAAAAATGTTATTCGTTATACAAAATAATCTAAAAAGATACCAAAAAAGAATTTCTCAATAAAAACATTAAAATAACAAATCAGTTGACATTTCAAATAAGGTTGTTGAATAGCACTTCATTTGTTGAAAATACCTTCCTCATAATAATTGTATCACTCTAAAACTAAAACATTGAAATTCATTCTTGGAAAAATTACTTAGATATCAGGAATGAGGATTCTTAATATTGCATCAGAAGTATAAAATATCTTTCTACTTCGATTGAAACTTAAATTAATTTCGCAAATCAAATTCTTCCCTTGATGCATTTTTATTTTTTAAGTATCTAGAAATTGAATCTTGGAATTTGATTTAATTAATTAATAGAACATTACTTTAGGAAGATCATTGCTTTGGAAGAATGCATTCTAATAACTTTTAAAGATCTTGTCTTGCAAAATTTTTATTTCATAAATTGAGTCTTTTTGAGTTTAAAGTACATTGAGGTTAAACACATGATATGACGGATGCTTCTTTTTATACCTTTCATTCGAAACTGAATGATGAAATACTGTTTTCCTGAAGCATAATTGGGCCGCGGTAGCCCAATTGGAAGAGCAACGGATTAGCAACCGGAGGGTTGCGAGTTCGAAACTCAGTCCAGTCAAAGACCGTCTTGTATACGAGGCTCTCACGTTAAATATATCGTGGCCTCAAATGCCCACACGTTGGCGTGGTGTGGAAGTTTAGAAAATGAGGTGTAAACTCAGGTGTTGTTCTCGTCATCTGACCATGGTTCAAAATTACGATGCGTTGTCGTCGATTTTCCCTTCGGGATTGATCCCGAAGGGAAAATAGCCCATTGTGTTGCTCCAGTGTGACGGTAATTAACAGCCTACCTACCTGAAGCATAATTTCAATTACAGGAAACAAGAAATTAAAAAATACTTTGATTAAAATATTTTCAGCATGAAAAATAATTCTCAACTATTATTTTACAATCAACCAAAACCAAAGGACACTCAATTATGGAAGTAAGGACAATCATTTCTGAATTCCTGCACGTGTACTGGAATAATAAAACCATCTATCATATCTTGTATATCTCCTAACTAATTTAGGTTTGGTTATCCCGACGGAAGAGTAGTGGATTAGCAACCGGAGGGTTGCGAGTTCAAAACTCGATCCAACCAAATACCGTTGGGGTGCTTGCCATCTGACCGTGGTTCAAGATAACGAGGTGTTGTCCTCGGACCTCCCCTTCTGAATTAATCCCGGACTGTCACCAATAGCCCGCTGCGTTGCTTCAGTGCGACGTTGATTCAAAATCCCTACCTATCTATTCAAAATAATTGAAAACGTGATAATTAGTGTGTACATAAGAAATTGTGTTTATCGTGAAAATTATTTTTATCACAAATAAAACACACGTTTTTATAACTTTTTTCTGTTTTAAATTTCATCCAGATAAAAAAAATCAAGGAATGGAAGCAAACAATTTTTATTGCATATATTCTAACACTGTCTCTATATAGGAAAGTATGTAGTAAAAAGAAATACGAATTATTCATCTTTCAATACTTTAATCCATCTTAATCTTTATATTTATGGTAAAAGAGCTCGTTAGTAGAGAGAAAAATAAATTTAGAATTATTTTCTTTTCACCTAGAATACACTAATTAGAATGAGTTGTGACAACTCCAAACTATTAGCAGATGAGTTCCACTCACCTTCAATATATCCGCATAACACTTTTGTCACGTTATTTAACAATTCCAATTTGAAGGCATATTCCGTGATTTTAGTTTTCCAACAACATGACCTTAATTAAACAACATCTTCAGAGACTTCGATGCAACAAAGAAGCCTTAAAAAATCTTTCATTCACTAAGAACATTAATATCTTTGGTAGAAATGCTTACATAGCTCCTCAATTTTATCAGCGTCTCTTGTCCAATTGTGCCAATTGTGTCAATTTCAGGGAAGACGATATATTCCTTTTGTATTCTAAATGCAATCATCTGTATGTTTTCGTTGAATAGCTATAACTAAGCATGTAATCAGAGATACGTTGATGCAACAATTACATATCTTTAATCACTTGTACATTTTCGATTGAATATTGTTAATTGGGCATATCTTCAGAGACGTTGATGCAGTTAAAAAACTCGTAAAACAAAATATTTCATTCACCAAGGACATTCAAAATCTTTGGTATAAATGATTATATAAATCCACAATTGTTTCAGAGTCTTGTCCAGATAATGCCGGGAATCCGATAGATTCCTTTTTGCTCTAAATTTAATCATCTGTATATTTCTGATTGAATAGCACCAATTAGGCATATCTTCAATTATGTGTATACTTTTGATTGAATCGAATTAATTAAGAATGTCTTCAATCCTCTGCATATTTTAGGTTGGATTGCATTAATTAAGGATATCTTCATAGAGACTTGATACAGCAAAGAAGCTTTCAAACAAAACCTCACATTCACTAAGGACATTAAAGATTTTTCGTAGAAATGATAATACAGATCTTCAATTTTGTCAGCGTCTTGTCCACATAATGCCTACTGTGTAGATTTAAGAGAATCCACACAATAGGCATTATATGGATAATGATCTATTCCTTTTGTGTACTAAATTCAATCATTTGTATATTTTCGTCTGGCACTTGACTTAAAAATTTTCAACGTATCGAAAGATATGTTTTCTCATAAAGTATGAACAAAACATATCTTTGGATACTTTCACGTCGTCACTTAAGCTTACTTATCAAATGTGAATCTTTGTCTTATTAAGTTCTCGTGAATTTCATGTGAATAAAAACCAAGGAAAATTCATTTGAGATTGCTAAATATATCCTCCCTTCCAAAAAGAGGAATCTTTAATTGTTATTCTCATCACGAGACCCAATAAAGATAAGTTTGAACGAAAGATGAGCGTTTCATTTTAGATAACGTCAGTTCAACTCCAGATTTAATAATAAGTGATGAGCCAATGATCAGGCTTCCTGACATATTCCGTTAAATGCATTCGTCTCTTGTCTCCCCTGGAAAACTTTATCGCTCAGTCAGTCTCTGAGACGTGCTTTATCTGCAGTCTTGTCTTCTTTTCAGAGCCTAAATTTAGCTCCGTGGTACTATCGCAATCTAGACGCTACATTCCTCAGCGCAATAATAATTCATTATTCTATTGTAGCTGAAATGAAGTACCTTCGTCTGTGCTTTTCCTTCCGTGCCAAACTAATCATTTGAAATAATTCTAAGGACGGCCTCTGTTTTAAATCAAAAGCTTTCGCAGAAGAGGACTTTGGCAAGAGCATTTTAAAATATTCAGTTTGATTCAAGAGGGAGTTTGTTGACATAAAATTTTCTTCTTTCAGGAATGATTAAGCTGTACATATTTCAATATCATCATCAAGAGAAAAAAAATTGAAGATTATTTTGAAAACTAATTCATTGAACAAAGCTTTCGTAATTTAAACGAATATTAATTATCAATATTTCTAATAGCCTTTTTCAAATCAGAGTTTCAGTGAATAAGCAAACGTCTAGACATTATTTAGAAATCCGACTATATAGTCACTCTCAGAGAGTTGTCGGATTTAAAGGAGAAAGCACCCAATTTTGGTTTTTAGAAACGCTCAAATGCGTCCAAACAATTTTTCAGTATTTAGTGAAAAAAGTAATTTCTGGTGAGAGTTTTCCAGTGCTGCCTTTTGAACAAACCACCGAAAGACGAATTTAATACTTCTGGTTAGGAATCAATTTGATTCATTGCAATTTGGTGATAATTGACTTAAATTTACTCCGATTCGTGGGAAACTATTAGAACCAGACTTCAGGGAGTATCAATTCGTAAAGCATGTGTTAACCCTGTCTTTTGTTTAATGAAACTTTAAAAAGATTAAAAATGTATGATCACTTTTCTATAAGCTACGTGCTAAACGCGTATTCGAAAAACAAATTAATGTAGCTTCCGGAATAAAACAGAAATTGTGTACTACTACAAAGACATTAGCGCCCTCGACATTTAGCTTTTCGGGAAACACTCTCTTGTACCCAACAGAGGAATGTTATGCAATTAGTGTATTGATATCAATTGTAAAAATATATCTGTGAAAGATATTACATGCAAAATACAATATTTTAATGTTCACTTGTGAGAGAAGTTCATTCTACTGATACAAAATTGATGCTATGTAACATAATTTTTGCCCAAAAATGCGCCCAATAAAATTTTTTGCTCCCAAAAAGGCAATACTATAAGATATAAACGGTGTAGCAGAACAGTTTTCTTCCCCACCCCTTCAGTGGAGGGAGAGACTATTATCAGTTGTTTTCATATGCGCATGCGCTTGGCTCTCATCTGCTCATGTGTCCCGTTTAAAAACGGTAGCGTCTGGTTTAAAACAAAAACAATATACCAGTTCTGATCTCTTGATATGCTGTCATCGTTTTCTCTCTGTAATATAGTAAATATCGTCGACATAGGACAGAAACGCATTAACTGAAAAATAAATTTTTCTACTCTATAGTTGTTTAAAATCTAAATGTTAGTTTTTAGATAAAAAAGTAGAGATTATAAGCATTTTGATAGTATTACATATCTTTAAAAATTACAATATGACAATATATTTCTGATCATCGTGAAAATAAGCATATAGTGTCTCGGAAAAAATGTCAGTTAATGAATTTCTGCTCTAAGTCAACTATATGTTTCGTCCTGAGATCTGATTTCATTTATAGCTAGTCAGATTATTACTATAACGTTTCGAAACTATTTATTTTACTCACTATCGTCTTACAGGGTTGGTCTGCTTTGCAGGTGTTTGAAATATTACCGTTATCAAGTAATAAACACAAAATGCACCATTTTGTAAATGCAAAATAATTATTTTTAGAGCATAATAAACAGAGAAAATTAAATACAGAATTCAAATATTACGAGGTGACAACTGAAATAAAAACTTGTGATGGTTGCTTTAATTCTAGAAAACAACCACTTGTACAAATTCTTTGCTTAGCCGCCACTCATCCTTCAACTAAATTAATCGCTCTGCAGGAGCAGAGAAACTGGATTCCTAACGAAAGTGCTATGTGTTCCTGACCAGCAGATCGACCAATTTCAGATCCTTTTCGGCCAACAGTGCTTCCAAACCCTATTCATTCCTGTTATTATGGTGTTTCCTAACTGGAATGTACTGTTGTCCTAGATAGACCGAATCTGGATCTTTCAAGTTGAAATTGAAGTCAGTTATCCTCTACCATGAATTATTATTTCTGCATTTTGTAGTTTTAGTTACTAATGTTTCTTCTGTATACTTTTCGTGAAGACGTCACTACAAATACTTTAAACTAATTCTTTCGCGTAGATATAATTATAAATTCGAACGAACAAAATTTAAGGTTTATTTAGAGAAAGAGAAACGTCAAAGTATAACAGATGTGGAAAAAATAAATCACAAAAATAAATCATAATCAATGTTACATAAAATAGCAAACGTTGGTTGAAGTTTTAATTCGTTCCAAGATGCTTCTAGAAAGTTCTACGATGTAATTATCAAAAACACAAACTATAATGAAAAAAATAGCTATGAAAAAATATCGTCTATTATCAGTCTAATGGCGTTCTTCAGCCTGGAACTGTTTCTATTTTCTTTCAATTATTTATCGTCTGCACAGTTCCGAATATAAGCGGAAGAAAATAGGACTGAATGAGCCATTTCAATCAAAGCTATTTCTCAAAGCATATAATGGTATTTTTAACAGTAATTTCAGATTTAATTCAAGTTGCATCAACGCATTTTTTAACTTTACTGTACCATTTTTATTCAAACTGTCTTCTTAGGAGTCAGAATGGTATTTCTGTTAATAATATCATAATTTTCTATTTTGAAACGGTTTTCCATTAACCTGCTTTTGACTTCTTTCATCTTTCACTTTCTTTTCAGTAGTCTTTTCCGCTCTCTAACACTTATTCCATCCTGCTTACAGCTTTCGGGAAGCTCTTTGGGGACTTTTAGTTGGTAGGAAGGAATTGAAACCAGGGAATTGGAAAGTTTTGTAAAAGTGCCTAATCCCAATGGCTCGTCTTAGTAGATCATAGGAACTGCTGTTTGTATGTGATATGCGGGCGATGAAAAGTCGAATAAAAATGGTTGGACTTGTGTTTACAGATGATCAATGCGGAAAACAAATACGTTTTTAACAATAAATGCCTATTCCCATGGTAGGCATACTTTATAAAATGATATCCTACAAATTGTTTAGTTTTCTCGGTTTATGTAGGATAAAGATAAGAACAAAGAATAAGTGTTTTATTTATGATGTTATAATATCAAATTAAAATTATTATTATTCGGGATTGAATAAAATATATGTTTACTGTCGGATACTGTGTTTAATCATTTAAATATTTCATATTTATTGAGAATATTAGACTTGCTTACTTATGTAAATATACACAAAGAGATGATTTTATTTTCGCTAAGAATAACTTTAATCTCACAATCTAAACCAGTGTTTCTCAACCACTGGGTCGCGATTCAGTAGCAGGCCTTGGCATTGATTATACCGGGTGTCTAGGTTCTCTTGGGCTTTGCCATTTTTGTTTTATAAGCATTGTTTATGAATAAATATTTTATAGTGGAAATATTCTGAGGAGAATAATGTTCGTGAATGTGCCGAAATGCTCAGACCCAGAACGCTTAAATAACATCTGTGTAGCAAATTTCCGTGACCAATCAACAAGGTAGTATAAAGAAAACATTTTCACTGAAATTGAAGATCAAGTCAGTCTGTGTCTGATTCTCAAATCGAGTAAGAGTAAACATTGCTTATGTTTCTTCGCAAATTCATATTGCTGTGTATAAGCATAGAGGATGTAAGTACTTGTTTCGAAACCCGAGTGACGCGATTCTTTTAAAGTAATAGACCTACAGATCTTCAAGAATAAAAGACAAGAAACTTTGATTTTGGATATAAGAAACATTTCATTGAAGATGTTTATGACCTAACAAATATAAATTTTTGATGAGCTAAATAGGATATGTCAAGAAAAATCAGCACAAATTAATTTAGTGATGTTGGCTTGAGGAAAGTACGAAACGCTGCAAAATTTCATTAGTTCAGTGATTGATATCCAATTCAAATGCAATTTTATATTTGTCAACATGCCACACCGTATACATAAGTGTACTAATACTCTTATGATTAGATCATTTTTGATAATTATGTTAATTTAATATATGAACTTTAAAAATTGAAAAGGTATTTACGAGTAAATTTGCTGGAACCGGTCCCTTGTCTGATAAAAGAAAGAATTTGAAAAAAGAAAGAAAAAATCATTAGAATCCCTGATCTGAACAACTGTTTTTAGAGAACGTCCTATCTTAAACTTAATGCAAAAATTGGTTTCAATTTTTCTATTATCTCCAACCTATTACTATGAGACTACACATTTAATACTAGAGGTATACAATGTGGTCTCATGATAATAGTTCAGTTATTTCTTCAGATTTCAGTTCATGAGACATTTTTTTTATTTTTAATACCTCATTTCTATTGGATTGTCCATAGTTTCATTATTATTTATCAAAATATTTTCTTTCCAGAAGTCTTACTTTAAGCTTTATCAAAAGATATAATTCATTTTAGACCTGGGCTTACAATTTTTGTAAAAAAGGAAATGTATAATTTCAAAAACTCTTAAAATTCTTTGCGCTGATTTCTTTCATTAAATTTATTCATTTCAAAATAATGTCTGTAGAATATCTGTAGGATTCAAAGTACACAAAATAAGAAAACAATGAGCCTGGTTCTATTGAATTTACTGAATTATGTTAAATGTTCATATAATACTATCATTAACATTTCAAATCACAAAGGGATTTTCAAACAGCTTACCGTAATCAAATGAAAACTTCAAAAGATTTGTGTACAAAAAGCTTTGTTAAAAATTCTAAAGTTCACCAGCAAGTAAAGAAACTAAAATTTCATGTTTAGAAGGTATGAATTTGCCTTATATGAAAACAGCCTACATAATAAAAATAAATTGAGACAACGAGATAGTTTGTTAAACTTTAAAAGTGTTATTTACTAAATAATAAAACATGATTTTCAGTATGCAAATTTAAAGGAACTATTTACCAATACATTCAACATAAATTATTAATATTAAAGTAAGCTTTTGAGATTCTGACAAATATAAAGTTTACCGGCTATAAAACAGTATTCCTGTAATGTCAGCTTATTTTGATAAAATGTATTATAATAGGTAAATATTAATAAAGTATGCTTCCTTAAATGCAGTTTTATTTAAAGGGTGAAATTTAAAAATGTTAAACTTGAAAAATGATATTTATTTAATAGTAAAATATGGTTTTCAGTACATAAATTTAAAGAAATTTTTTACTAATCTTCTTAACTCAAATTATTGATATTGAAATCTTTCTGAGATTCTGGCATGTATGAAGTTTTCCGGTTTAAAACAGAATGCCTATAATTGCTAATTTAATTAAATTGAATTAGAATATATAATAATAATAATATATATATATATACTTCCATAAAAACAAATTTACTTTTAAAAGTGAAATAAGATTATAATGAATGTACGTTATTGTATTAATAATGCTATTCATCATAGTCAATATAAAAACTAGTCGTAATTTAATTAACTAAGAACTGTTGAAGGGCAAGCGTAAAAGTACTTAGTTCAAAAATTAACTAAGCTAATAAATGGATACGATGGAGAATTTACTTCTTTCGGAGAAATTTGAATGAAGTGGTATGTTGTTTGCAACAGAGATTGAGATGCTTTATGTAGCAGGTATTAAATTTTATTTAATATTAGCTTAGTTCTAAGTCAAACAAAACATAAAAACAAATGTAAACACGAACTAATTTTGTGTATAAAATTTAAAGATTTAAGCAGTTGATAAAAAAATATCCAAACTCTCAAACGGAATGTATTTTCGGTGCATAAAGAAATTTTTAACGAATGCATCTTAAACATTCCTCTTTGGAAACAAGAGATTTTTAATAAACATAACTCTAAAAAATTAAGTGAGTGGAAATTGTGCGTAAACTAACTGTAAATATTTAAGTATAATAGTAGGGAAGAATTTGAAGTGAAATATTTTATTCTTAACTACTGATGGTGATCTAAAATATTCTAGCGTATAGCTCTCTTATACTTATTTTTAAAAAATACGAACTTCTCAAGCGACTTAATTTTGAAAGGGCGGTTTAGTATTGTTATTCTTATTCATAATATTTTGTTTTTAAAAGTACTACATGTATGAAATTTTAAAAATATAAAATTGTAAAAATATATTGAGTGTAAATTTTTTCTATGAATGTAAATTTTATTTTACAATATGATTATGAAACAAATATAAGAGTACGAAGTTAAACTTTTGCTGAAGTCGTCAATATTTTACCAAAGATTCTGTATTCATCGAACACAATCGGTAACACTGCTTTATTAAGTGCTTAGAATTTGAAAACTGTTTTTTATAATCCAATAGTTTTTATTACTACAATAACATACATTTTGAGTGCACTTCATGAATACAATTAAAGTTTAATTACAAAAGTTAATACATGTGAGCAGTACTGTTGGAAAAATCTATGAATGTGTCATGGTTTTAAAAATAATTTCACAAAACATTAAATTTTCAAACTCAGGAAATAATGCGCTTGAGACTGCATAAGAACCTCAAAATAATTTTTCTATTTTTGCTTGGTGCATGTTTATAAATAAATTTAGAGATGAAAACTAAGACATTTCTAATCGATCATGGAAAGAAAAGAAAAACGAAATTAGAAACTTTTTCTAGCACTTAAATGTTGCCCTGATGACAAACAACTATGTGTATTTTAAAATATGAATAAGAATGTTTTAAAGTTAATAAACTAAAAGTTTTTAAGCTGTTCTTTGAATTGAAAAAACCAAGGTATATCAAAAGTTAATAGTCGTGAGTGTTATAAATATGTTTAAAATATAATAACCATAATTGTAAGTATTAAAATTGAATACATTTATAAAAATTGTATTGTGCTTTATCTTTCTAAATTGTAGAAAAATGCTTTAATCTGTCTCAATACAGATGTCAAACACAGAGCGAAAAAGATAGTTTCCATGTTCTAAGGTTGATTATTAACTGAATAAGCCTGATAGTTTAATAGCTGATATGCACTGATTACTGAGAAACTGATGTTTTTGACATTCGAACTCAGATGGGAGAAGGTCGAATTAGTTGCCATGTTATAAGGTTGACGGATAATTGAATACGCCTATAGAGATCCTACTGAGGAGAGTCGGCATTAGTCATGGGGTTTTGAACAAGTGTATTCGTCAAATTAGGGGGCAGGTGAAACGTAAACAATGTGTGAAGTCAAAATGTGTCACTCAAAGAAGTCAAATGTGTTCTCACATTTGACTTCTTTAGAGTGGTTTCTGGCTCCAAGTTTATCGTTCTGTGTCAGAAGTTGACCATCTTTGTACAAATGGATTTCCTAAAGGTCATATACCTTCCCACTACAAAAGGAACCACACTATGACAATTTCACGGCTGAAATATGTAACTATTAAATAATAGGATATATTCTTTCAATCTTTCTGTCTATTAAAGTATTCTGCATATTATTTAAATATCGAAAATAGTTTCGTTAAAATTCAACTTTGTAGAGTTTATTATTGGCATAACAAACTAAAACATGCTTTAACAATGACATTTATGGGAATAATTTATATTGTGTGTGTGTCATGGAGACATGGCGAACATATAATTAAAATGCTCCACCCCTAAAGCCTAGAAATTTGATTAGCATGAATTAAATATGAACTAGTAAAACTACGAGATAAACAGAGGAACTATCCTACAATTAATTTGTACGACATTTAACATGTTTCTAATGTTTTAAATAGATCAGCATAATACAAATTTAAAGTTGTCAAATATGTATTGTGCTGAGCGTGACAATTATAGCATTGCTTGATTAATGCAACACTTTGATTAACGAAGGAATAATTACCATAGTAAACATTAAATGTAAATATCCCGAAAAGAGTAAGTACGAGCGTCTGGCTTTTGTGGAACTTGCAGATACGTTTTAATTGGATTTTCTTCCACGAAGAGAAATGTGTTCACGATAGGCATTTAGTTGTGAAGCAAAATGGGGAAGGTTTAAAACTTTACGTTGGAAATGTTTGTACTGTTTATCACTTCGCTCCATTTATTAATTTCAGAACCAACAAATATGCATCTCTGATAATGAAATTTGCATACAATTAAGCCTCAAACTCAATTTCATAGCATAAAAATTATTCAACTTCCCTTTATTAGAGCTTGTTTTCATATCTTGTTATGGTTAAAGTGATTATTGCTTAGAAATATTGAAAGAGAGAAAATAATACGTTACATAAATTGAATACCTTTGTATTCATTCAACCTCTCAAGTTAATTTAATAATATTTATTTACAAAACCCATATGCTTGACAATTAAACCATTAACTTTCTCTTCCTCCCCAATATCTCTGAAAAAAACAATTTAAGGGGACAGTGGACTTTCAAAAGAAACGTTTGCAGCTATAATCCGATTTTTATGAAATTTGTAGACTGTTTTCCACTTAAAAGCATATGTATAACGTTCGGTTCATAAGTATTGTGTTATTAAAAAGTTATTCCATAAAACGTGGTAAAAAATTATCAAAATTTGATAGGTTCCATGAGTATTAATTTTCCATGTACGTATTATCAAAATTTAATTCACAAAACAGTTTCTATACATATAGGTCGAATAAACTCATTTGGTAAACGTATGGCTCAATTGCAACGTAAAAAATATTGTACTCTCTAAAGCACCTAAGATTTTGCAGTAAAAGCATAGGTTAAGGATAATTTTTTTAAACCAAAATTTCGTAAATTTGGAAGCATGATGAATTTCGCATTTGAACTTAACTATATACAACAGATTTCAAGGATTATTCGAAAAAATTTCAAGTAAATCAATTAAAACCAGAAACCTAAGGAACATTTTGAAATTAGTAGAATGTCAAAACATCTTAAAAGGAGAAAAATGCATTATATAGTAGATTTACTATACTTTTATACTATATCTATGATGTTGTGTATGTAACTGAGTCAAAAATTATCGTAAATGACAAATTCTTTTTGCTACCCACAGAACTTGTAAGTTAATTTTGAATGCTAAAATAAAAAAATTCGTTTTGGTGATTTTGAAAGTTCGCTGTCCTCTTAACTATTAAATGCAGTTTACTTGTCAGATGTTCACTATGTATTGATCCGTTCAGAATTACGTAAAATAGAATTAAATGAATTGATAAGTCCAATTATAATACTATAGAGGAGACTATATTTTTACTACAATACTATTGGAGAAAGTTTTTGATATTTTACATCAAATATTAAAGAATTCCTAAATTGCAAACGAGATTTTATCTGTAATACAATTTATCACCATAAAAACTGCTTGTGTCTTCCATTTATGAAAACCTGTGAACTTTTACTTATTTTTATACTACAGTTAAGGAATGCATTCAGTACTAAAGGAAAGAAACAGTTTTATTTTCTGTTCCATGTTAACATTTTGTCTGCGTCGTTTTAAAATTCAGATTTTCTAATCAGAGTTACTTACAAAGGAAAGGATGGCCTGTATTTAAATTGGGAGAAAGCTGAACATCCCGGTTTTGAAATAAAGGCGGAAAGCAATCTCATTTTCCCTTCTACGTCTTTGTTTTCGGAGAAAAAGAAATATTTGCTGTGCCTCGTGTAAAAAAATTGAGGTTCTGACTCTGTTTGCATACAAGGCTGCATTGAAGCAGTAGGGGTTTATGGAAATAAAATGAAGAACAAGAGTTATTTATTTTTAACTAGCGCAAATTACGTGAGTTCAAGATTAATGATTTAGTTTCAATTTCAACTTGCACTATGTTCAAAGAGTAACTTGATTTCATGAGCTATATTTAAGGCGTTAAGCTTATTTGAGATAAGAAATATATATAATTCGAATGACCTTTTATATATTTCATTCTTTCAGTTATTTTAGAGATGTTTTACCTATGAACGTGGTGTAATAAATCTTTTGTTTTCGTTTATGTTACAGTTATTTTTGTAATAATAATCATATTATTATCAGTATTCGACCTGCCAATCGGTCTAGTGATCAGAGGTCTTGCTTATTGTATCGAAAGATTCCTGGTTTGAATCCAGTGTAAGGCATGGATTTTTATCCATCTGTATGAAGGGTGTGGTCGATCTATAAACGGGTTGTGAGGGGAATGTATGTGAGGTGTAACTTGAACCCCCCCCCCCCTCCGTGGTACACCAGAGTATCGCAAAGTTTTTTCGTTCACTAATTCGCCCTTGTAGTGCCATAATGATAACATTCGATTGGACAGGGCATTAGAAAATTTTTTTTACCGTTATTCTTATTTGAATTGATTGTTGGCGATTTTTTTTCTTACCCTGGATCAAAATTATATCAGTTCCAAGGTCTATGTTTTCTATATCAATGGTGCTGTGTACACTGTCTCATACTTTTCTTTTTTTGTATAAGGAGTCTATTTCTTCATAGCTAAGTGTCTCTCTCTCGGGCAAATTTAAGTTCCTTACCTGGTAGTCCATTTCATTACTCGGTATTCCCACACGAGAAGGAATCTACAGATGGATAGTGAGCTAGAAACATTTATCAACGAATGATAGTCACAGCACTGGACTTGAAGAAGTATGAACTTTTTTTAACTCTGAATTTTTAAATTCATACTGTCATTGAATTTTTTTTAATGTTATAAAGAAATGTGGCAACAGCTCAGTTTCTGTTGTCCACGAGTAAACTCTTATTGAATAAGATAGTTTATATGATTTGAATCTGGTACTTACCTCTAAGAAATAAATGTAACGAAATGTCATTAATTTTTCAAAACTTTGTGAGGTGTGAAAATAGCATTTGAAGGTAACTAATATAAAATATAATGTTCTATCGTAAAGCAAACCACAGTATTCTAGATTTCTTTGCTTCAATTAGGGGTATTTTCTGTAAAACTAAATTCAGAGAGAGAGCTAGTGTTTTAGTAACCTCTCCTTAACTTGACATGTTACTTTAATGAAACTTCAGCATGTAGCTTATATTAAAAAATGTCACATATCACCAAAACGCAATAAATCAAATTAGTTTTTAACCTGAAATACTTTTCATTCTCCGGTAGTTTTTGTTTAAATTTTACACTGAAAAACCTCTCATAGTGCATCTGAGAAGAGAGAAATTGAAATTTACAAAATGTATCATCATACTGATATTGATACTGATACTTATTATTAAAATGCATAATGCATTAAGTAATACATCCAACAGCGTAATTATTACTTTTTGTGGTTCCAAAATAGTCGTTTGGAGAGAAAATGGTAGTCGCCAATTTGGCGGTGCGTCTGTACTGAGTTCTTGAGTTTTACCAAACAAAAGGAACTACTCCTTCCCGCCAATATTTATTACAGAAATGAATTTGAGGAAGGAATGATCCACATCTCACTATGCAGAAACTATCAGAATTTCTATACAGCTTTCTTCATTATTTATTACCGAATAAGTTTCGCAAGAGTTTCTATATCTTTCTTGGTCAACTGAGGCGTGGCAGACAATGAATATATATCCTCAAACATCAATGCAACAACTAAACTACAGCCAAAAACGAAACAGAAGAGAGTGACTGCTTTCCTTATCCTAAGACCTTTATCTGAACGAGCCATGGAAAAAATGGTCAGATATTGGAAACGGCAGCCAAACTAATAAAAAATCTTTTGTGTTGACATAATGTCGTTATCAATAGAGTGCTCTAAATGTATCGATAATACTTACTTTTATCCGTTTTATTCATTCTAACTTTCTTTTGTCCAAAGTTTTTTAAAGAAAGGGACACAAATGAGATCCACTCCAATCATTTTAATAGAGTTTACTTAATTACTCGAACGATATTTTGAATAGTTGTATTCTTCGCAAATAGGGTTAAATTTCACTGAATATTTTATGAAAGAACATTCTTGTTCGCATGTGTTGATAAGTCCTTTCATAAGTGGCATTGATGCCTGAACGTGAAAATTAGTTGTTAAAGTGATGTTTATTAAGTAAGTCAATTAAAAAAGAGTGAGTAAGCAATATATTTCATAATGCATGTCATATCTTTTCATTGTCCTCGTAGCATATTGCTTGGTAACTGTATTAAATTTTACTAAAATCCTACAGATATTTTTTAATTCAATTATAATACTTTATACAATATTGTATTTTTGATGCATCGCATTAAAAATCTTACAGTTAAGAAGTTTGTCGTACTTTCGGTGAATTGTTTATATAGAAATATTAGAAAATATTATAATACATAAATTTTATATAAAAGAATCATAATTGTTTTTGCTTGACGCATATTACAGAATTGATCTATGTGAGTCTATATAAAGTAAGATATTTGAAAGATTAAAATCCTTGTAGTGTTAGGAACATGTTCAACTCACCGAAAAGTTTTTTCAACCTTCCATTGTGATTGAATTAATTATACTAGTAAGATTTCTCATATTTAGTACCATTTTACTAAGATTTTTATACTTTTCTGCATTACTGAACTTCAAGAAAAAAAGTATATTTTGGCAAAAAAAGAAAACAAACTAATTATAAGATTCTTAAAATACAATTAACGATAAAATATGATTATGAATAAATAAATGTACTAATGTAAAACGCATTTATTTCATTATAGAGAGATTCGCTTTAATTATATAAGTTGATACAAGTGAAATGTTTGAACCAAAAGATTGATTACTTGATGATCTATATTATGTATTTCCTACAAACAGATCCACTTGTTACAAACAGGCACGAAAATAAATAGTTTGAAATGTCATAAAATTTAATATTTCTTAGGAAAGATTTCTCTCATAAAACTTCTTAAAAAGTATAAAGTACAATGACTAAAATATATTATTAATTATACCAGTGCATTTTATTGATAGTTATACTTAATTTAAATCACAATGGGAACGTTTTCCCACTGAGGAAAATGTTTCATTGAAATATTGGTTTAAGGCAAAGGAACTGTTATTTCCATTCAAATTCGATGTAGTATGAAGTAAACAAAAGCAATAATTTCAGTGAATTTATTAATGTAGTTGTAGAACCTCTTAAAAATAATCAGAAATTCAGGCTCAGGTAATTTTATATCTTCAAAATGTTTGAAATCCCAAGAAATTTTAACTTCAAAGCGGAAATGTAATAGTTATTCGGGTTGTAAAAGAATAAATTTAATAATTTAATAATCATTTATTATTACTTATCCTGGCAACTAAATTTCTTTCTAATATTTGCAAAGATTTCTCCGAAACTTAACAAACCGAACCCCACAATATCCAACATCATAATATTAATACCGAGCACTGTAATTCCATTTGTAGATCTCAAAAACCATAGTTCAATTAGACGGAGAATATAAGATTGTCTTTCTGTGCAAGGTTATGGACTTTTATTAAAAACTTAGGATTCACCAAATAGAAAAAAATCACTATTTATCACCATTGTTTACGAACTGAGTTGGTTTTCATTGAGATCGAACAATAAACTAAAATTATTATTTAAACTATTCATTAACTACTATCATTAACACATCCAAAGTTTCTATGTGAACTACAAATTCTAAATATCGATATTGTAAAATTTTAACATCCTAAAAATATTTCTTTAAACATTTAAATGTTTACAAGTTTTAAAATTTAAAATAATAAGTTAAATAAATACAACAAAAGGAAGTTATTAATGCATTATCATTTATATAACTTAAAAAATAATAATGCCAAATAACGTATTTTAATGTTATTCACAGAAAAACAATCCATAAAATCAAACAAGCACATATAAAATAATGAAATATTTAACATCCTTATTTAGTTATCTGCTTTTTTGTAGATCTCCTGTTTTAGTCATGCATGTTTTTTGCCATTAAAGCATAATTGCAATCCATAAAGCATAACTGTCAATGATTTGATCAACCATCCTAAAATATTTTTGCTTCAAGTGTCTGAATTTTTCCTTGGTTTTTAAAACTATAAAACAAGAACTGTGAAATTTTCTTAAAGATTATTATCGAATAATGTTTGAAACATTTATTCTTAAAGTCTAATAGAAATGGACAGCAAAAGAAATTTGGAAAAATACATGTCCGCTAATGTTTTAAAAAAGTTGTTTCAGTCAGAAAATATTTCCTTCTTAAGCATATTGTAAACATTTATGAAAACATAAAATATACAATGTGAAATAAAATGTGTAAATTTTAGTTTGTGGATGTAATAGGTAAAATGTATACGTTTTCGTAAACTGCGTTATTCAAATACGCACGAAAATATTCGAAATTTCAGTGTTATACTAGTTCCATAAAGCATAAAGTTTAACACAATAATTTCCCAAATATGTTTTCAAAATGTAACTTTTATCAAAGCATATTCATGATTTAAAACGTACATTATTTAGTGAAACTTTTGTGAATTTAATATATCATCAGTGCTTTTACAATCAACCACTCATATAATGAAACCTTTTTCAACTTTATATTTCTTCATAAGTGTTTCTTAATGTGCTAACGCGAAGTAAATGCCACAAGTAAATCGTAGATACACTGTCTACAAATGTTCCCGGTAAAGTAATTCAGAGTACAATTCAAACGAAACCTTTCTTTGTGTATAATAAAATATATTTTTTCCACTATACCGAGTTGATCATCAATTGTTGACTTTTCACTCCATCCTATGTTCTGTGTTACATAAAAATAAATAAATCGCATGCTTCAAAATATATATCAACTCCGAAAATTTTTGCTTTCATTTTAACCCAACCAGTTTCTCAATTCAAATAGCACTGAATTGTAATTCTATGAATAAAAAACTGTTTTTACAGAATGAATCATGAATCAACCGAATATCAGAAAACATTTCATCATTATCTTTTAACAACATTATCTTTTTTTGTCTATAAAATTTGTAAATAAATGCAAAAGATGTTATTTGGGCGGATATTGCATGCATATATATTTGCAGAAACAATTAATTGAGGAAATATGCTATAAATATAAGAAAAATAAAGATATAAGATATATAAGGATATAAGACAAGAGAAAAATAAAAATTAACACGGGTATTAAAATTTGCTATAAAAAAGAGAAAAGTAATGATCTCTATCACGTTCACCTTATATCAAGTTGATACAATTGAACACTTTTGTCGGATACTTTCCAGTTAAATACCCGAATAGGAACACTCAAAGTGTTCTTTTTCCCTTTTTTCATGAAAGTTGTAGGATTTAGCCAATGTTTTTATTTATAGAATTAAAAGAATTAATAATAGTTATAACTTTATGTTTAACATTTTATGGAAGCACATGATAAGGAATGATCTTTTGAAAAATGCAACAGCAAAAAACAAAAAAAACGCTAACCAAAACCTAGCCATACGAAAGCTTAATATTTTGTAAAATGAGAAATCGAAATCAGTCTGAACTATTCTTGTCTATTAAAATGGTTAGTTCAATGAGATATAGAGAGAGAAATTTAGAAGATTATAAAATAATTTAAATGTGATCATACGATGAAAACATGGCCCCATGTAAGACAGTTATACAAGTAAATAAATATTTCAAATACATTTGTATGCAAATAAATAATTCAATATAATGTCCTTCATCAAAAGTATGATTGAAGTAAAATGATTAATCTGACATTAAATGAAAGAAATTAAATTTAACTAAATACAGAAAAGTTTGAATCGATACAAGAATTGGAAAATTCAGATGTTATTTAAATTGTAATCCTTTCTTCAGAGCTGTCCACAATTTTGATGTATTCCGAGATGTAGGATTTCTGTGTTCGACATCCCGTTGCATGGCATCTCAGATGTGTTCGATAACATTCAAATCTGGTGTCTTAGGTGGGAATTGCAGACCCAGAATTCAAAAGAGTGTGCCTCTAGCCATAATTTGGCGTGTGCAGACCTATGTAGCGGCGCCAATGTCCTGTTGGAAGAGATCAAACCCTCCAGAATGAACGCAGAACATAAATGGGTGCAACTCATCAGAAAGGATGCACACATAGCATTCACCTGTCAGAGACATTTTCAAAGACATTTCACGCAAAGGTCCCTTTGAATTCCAGCTAAACAAACCCCATATTGCTACGGAGCCACCACCAGCCTTCATGGGATTTTCTCTTTACATGGATCCTTCCATCTGCCCGAAATTGTTGGAAATGTGACTCGTCAGATCAGGCTAACTCGTTTCCTGCCATCCAGTGTCCAGAGACGATATTCTCAAGCCCAGTTGAGGCGCATAGCTGTATGTCGAGTATTCGTCTAGGGTACTCGAGTTAGGGGTTGGCTTCTAAAACCCATATTTTTGAAGGAACGTTGCACAGTCTGCGTGCTGATATTTTTATGTCCCAGCATTGAATTCCAATGTTATTTTAGGCACGCCTATCGAGTGAAACGATTCTTGCCAGCCGACATCGGTTACATTAGCCTAGAATCTTCTGACGACCACACTACTGTCGTAAGTTGTAAGTTACAGGTTCTGCCAGAATATGTCTTCTGACGGTACACCTTTGAAAGAGTAACACACGAAAATCCAAACTTCTCTACCTCTGGAATGCTATGGCCCATCTCACGAGCTTCAAATTCCAAACCAAGTTGAAAATAACTTTTAAACTTTATAACTTGCCATTCTCATGGTAGAAAGAGACCTAGATACTTTCATTGATGGCTATCGCTTTATATATGCACTAGCAGACGCAATAAATGATGTGCATATGATGTTGCTTTATATTTTGTATAAGCTCGTCTGTACCAGTTTTTATGACACTTCAATGTGTAGAAACATATTTTAACGTATATGTTAGATGAAATAAAGAGACTAAAAATATGAATACCGCAATCTATTTGTTACACTTTGGACATCACAAATAATAAACTAATCACTTTCAACAGATGTAAAGACACAGTCGGCTACATTAAAATACTTGTGTGAATTTAAATTTTAGTATAAGAAGCACACGTAGGTCTCTTAGACCACTTGTGAGTAGGCGGGCAATTAGGAACAAATTAACTGAGTCAAATACTAACGAAAATTAATTTTTCTTGTACAGAAGTAGTTTTAAAAGTTTCAAATCCCATTTATGCCTTTCAAATCTCCATTAGTGACTTCTAAATTTTCCTTGGTATATTTTTCAACCACGAAATACATAAAATGCTACTTCAATGCAATAAACGTTACTCATGGAGTAGAATTTATGCTGATTAGCTATAATGTGGGGAAATATTCTCCCACTAACATATAAAAAAGATCTTTTGTGAGCACTCTGGAAAATCCGAAGCAAAATTTATAGAAAATCAGCTGCCAGAAATGGAAGGAACGATGAAATGCTTGATAATGTCTTAAAGCAAATAAATGATCAGTTGTCTCATGCATCACACCCTCTTGTAATTTATTTTCAAAGCTTTTCCTGCAATCGATATGAACTCGTGATGGAAAATGCTGTTTCTATACTAATTATTACAATCAGTAGAACAAGCTTAAAACTTTGCTCTACCAGAAATAAAAAATAAATTAAGAAATGTTTGTTATTTTATGCTCCAAAGATGTATGAATTTTTCCAAATAACATCGTCCTAAATAACACACTTTATTTCTGTTTCCATTTGGTTAAATGACAACGGTGAAAAGATGAATAGAAGTGAAAGTTACAGATGAAACGTTTACGAAATGAGTAAGTGTTAAAATGGTTTTCAATCATGTCCGTATTGTACATTCTCATTTCTTAGCATGTTTAATTATTATATAATTAGTGGTCCCTTAAAACAAATTAAAGTTAACTCATCGATAAATCTAAAGTTCAACTTTGAAGAAAAATCAACGTAAAAATTATTACAGTGAGCTATAATTTAAATTTAAAAGAAGTGGACAATCCTTACAAGTCTTGAAAATGCATAAAGATGCTAACAACAACACTTTAACTGCCACTCTAAACTACTTAGTCCAATAATCCTTACATGACTTAAAAGTTAATAAAGAGTTAAAATATCTATTTTTCATTTGACACTGCAAGTTCTCTAATATTCATCGATCTTTGACGTATCAACTCTCTGAGGGTCATGCACACATTATTCCATCCTGAAATCTGCAGTTTCACCTGCATGACTTCTAACCAGTCTTAGACCTCTTGATCAATGGAATCCTTCCTAGGATTCTTTTCACCAACAGATGTGACTATTTAGTCATTCAGTATGGTAGGGTAAAAGAAATAATGCAGTTCTCAGAAATCACTTGATCAGTGAACTTAAAAAACTAAACATGGGAAGTTTTTAAAGTGTTTATTTTTAAATATATTTGTAGATCCCATGAAGGTAGTTGAAAATGTGATCAGTTGACCAGTTTGAAAAATTATTTCCAGGAAAAAGTATATTTAATGCCAAATCACACAAACTCATGAATGTAAAGAAATTTTTTGTGATGAAAAATTCAAAAAATTGCTTTAAAGTATCAATTACTACTGGTTAAAAAGCTAACATAAAATATAAAAAGTTTAATTTAAAAGGGATTAAAACAAACTAATCTGTACCAGATCGTTAAACATAATTCGTTTTAAGAACTTAGAAATGTTTACTACATAAAGGAATTGAAATACAGGTAATGCAATATTAAATTTTAAAATAATTTTTTCTTTTGGAGTCGGATATAAAGTATCATTTGGCACGAAACAATAAAACTAATCACCATTAGATTGCTCACTATTATTAGTAATATCAGTAAGATTAAAAATAATCATTGAGAAGGATGAACCTGGTGTGCTACCAATTTATTTATATTATGCTCTATTTTTATCAACAGCATCTTTAAATATCCACGGTCAACTATTTGCAGTTGGTTCCTCTTTTTAGTTAAGACTTGTTACCACACTAAATCCACTAAACAGGATGATGGAAATGCATCAAAAATTTAAGTCGGAAGTGCACGCAAGTACACGCTAACACTAACTTGTTACGACCTTCGTCTTGTTTTTACCCGATTAGTTGTAACTGTTGCATTTTGCAACAAATAATTCTTGCGACAATGCATCACTGTGATGAGTGTGTCTGTATGGCAAAGTGGATAAGTGTTTGTTTTAAACATTTTAGTTTAACAACAGTTATTTTAACAGTTATTTAAACAAAAAGTTTCTTAGCATCTTCTTCTTGCCCCCTCTTGTTCATCAACGCCCCTTATTCCCTCTGGAACCAGCATTGCCCCCCGGGTTTCTTCAGCGTTCACTTTGGGAAACAATGCTTGCTAAATTTCAACAAAGTTTTTCAAGAAACAACATATTTATAAGTAATCCTTCTCTAACCAAATACTTGAATCTAATTTATGTACTTATTACATGGATTTGCCTATTTATTCACATAAGAAATATTAAAAGTTGCCTTCCTTTGAAGAGGGAATTAAAGAAGGAAAACCTTTGTTCTCTTTTCATTTTGGCATTTAACGTCATCTCCGTGCTTGAAAGAATTTTTTAATAAAATTACGCCTAAACACAAAAGGTACGTTTAGCGTCTTTTCTCACAAATGGTGTCATGCGTTTCTTCGTGAGAAGCATCTAATTTGCCTGTTTTCCACCTCGCTGTACTTAATCAGTTCCAGGCCTCCAGATATAAGCAAGTAACGGTAACCGTAACGCTGCTTACCAAAAGACGAAGGAAAAATCCTTCCCCAAGTAACATGCAAATCCAGTTAGAACAAAAGAAAAAAAATCAGAGGACAAGAAAATAGAAAGCACCGGAAAAAGAATGGATAAATGGGAGTTGGTAGAATAAATAAACGTAGCCTTCCTAGGATTTTGACAAACGACCCTGTTTTTTTCAAAAGCAAAACAAAATAAAAATAGCATTCTCAAGCACTGTAAATCCATTATCTTCTTTTTAATGGTTTTGGGGTCCGGAAAAAAGTGTTTTGTGTGTGAGACTGAAGTAGCACGAAATTTGAAACACGTTCAGAACAACATTTCCTTTTGAAGAAAATGAGTGACTAACTCCTAAGTGATACTTCCTTGTATTAGTTCTGTAGGAATTGTGGTTTGTGATTATAGTAGAAAAGCATGTGTATAATGAGTTTCATTTCATTTCCAACGTTTCGTAACGACCTCTGTGAATACTCTATACCAGATGAGTTTTCATGAAACACGCGTAAGTCGGCTAACGGATTGTAATATACATCAGTCTTTTTCAACCTTTTCAAAGCTATTCTATTATTCTTCCCTATTATAACTTTCCGCAACAAGAAAGTAGAAAATCTTTAGCCTTAACCCTCTGAGTCTCACGAGATTTCGTTGTAGTGTAGTATTACTCTTCCCTAACAGAATTAATGATTAAATAATCACATAAGTTGACTGAAGGAATCCAAGGAAGCCGAAATCTACTGATCAAGAAGGTCACAACTAGTTAGAAAGTCATGGGGCAGGCAAGACTCAATGAATAACAAAATAACGTAATGTTTAGGTTATTAATTACTTTCATAACTTCTTCATTCATTCGTCCTATTCAAGAGATTTTAACTACAACTGCATAAACTGTTTGAACTTGCTTCCATAATAAAGAAACTTAATATATATTTCAAATTTGTCTGTGTAAGTCCAACAAGTAAGAACTCTGGCATTTTAAGTTCACTTGAAGCATTTTTAAAAGTTAGACTTTTGTACATTATACGAAATCCGTTATGCTTACCAATAACAAGATCTGTTTGTTCACGAAATTGATATCCTGTAGATTAGCGTTATGATTTGTAAAGCAAGTCCCCTTAAAATTATTATTGATAGCTTAAATTGAACACACGCTTTATTATCTATGGTGTATCGGTGATGTTTGATGTATTTTAAATAAAACTATTTGCTTTGGAAGCATTTATTTTTCAACTTTGAGATTTTCCTCGATTGCATATTCCCAGGACTGGTCAGAAGGGGTCCACTAGCCGTATGCAACCGGGAAAGCTTTCTTTTCTTTTTTTAGGCCCATCAAGCCGTCGCATAAAGATTCATGATAGAAATAAAGTTAGTAAAAATTAGAATTAATTAGAGAAACATAATAATGAACGTTGAAAAAAATTACCTACCGCAGTAGACCTTAAGGTACACGAAACTCACAATTCGTAAATCAGCATTAAAAAGTTTGTATTTAAAATTATGATTCGTATCTTAAACTTGGTGAAAACCCGAAACGAATGTTTATTAGATAGAAAAGAAACGTATTTTGAAGCAGAATGATCGTTTAATAACAGTGATATTAAGTATGCCTGTTACTGTAAAAGTGACGCTTTTTTAAAGGAACAGAAATTTAAAGAGACTGGAAAGTTCTGCAGAAATGTTTTGTTCGACTGTTCTAAATTTGTGAGGATTCTTTAGCCATTTTTTTAATTTAAAAAAAGAATTAAACTCTCTGATAGGCTTACATGCATATGTCCGTTTTGATACTTGCAGTCTTCCTTACATGACGTCTAACCAGTTTTGACCAATATGATCTTTCCTAAGATTCGTTCAACAAATCTCGAAACTTTCACAAACGGAGAACTCTTGACTCTCAGAGAGTTAATCATCTGAGCATCGAGAGATTTCAGAGTAGTGTTGCAATGCTTCAACCCCATGACACACTTAACTAAAAAACCGCATCTATGAATTGAAGAATCCATGGAGACTAAAAACCTTTTATAAATGTTCCCTTAAAATAGAATCTTTTGAAAAATTCCTTTGTCCCTTTCCTTCCAATAGAATACTTTGGAACGATTCCACTGGCCCATTCTGTAGAATAAAATCTTTTAGAAAGATTTTATTGGTCTTTCCTTAGATTAGAATTCTTTGAAATGATTCTATTATTAAAAACGATACACTAAAAACGATATACTAAAAACGTTTTTTCTACATTAGGAACAATAACATTTGTGCTTCATATCTTTACAAGTCGTATGGATAAAATATTTCATACACTTACATGCTTTTCATATGTACTGCACAAAAATATACATTGATCTCCAAAACTACATGCAGAAATTTAAAAATATTTTATAAGTAGATGTTAAGTTAGTAAAAATATGCGAATTTTGTTTCATCACATAAGTAAAACCTATTAATGTATTAAACTGACAGAATTAACCGGCTTTGCTTGGGTTGTATTGGTAGGTATTTTAATTAACGTCACACTGGGGCAACACATATTGGTGACGGTCTGGGATCAATCCCAAAGGACCAAACACCCGAGGACAACACCACGTAATTTTGAACCACGGTCAGATGACGAGGCAATACCTGAGGTGGCACCCCACTCTCCAAACTTCCACACTACGCCAATGTGAGGACATTTGAGGCCACGACAGATTTAACGTGCACCAACCCCCTTTGTACACGACGGTGTTCGGCTGGATTCGAACTCGCAACCCTTCGGTTGCTCTTCCAACCGGGCCACCGCGTCCCAGGGTTGAACTGATTAAATGTTGATTGAAAAACTGATAAGACCAATCGCTTTTCTCTTTCTTTAGGGAAAGGCAAACACCATTTAGGTGTACGGAAAATACCTTCTACACACTGTTTTAACTTTTTTATAGCTTCTACAGTTTACTTTGGACGCAAATAAGCGTACAAAGTCTTGCACTCCGTTTCCCTTCCATATAATACATTTCAAATACTTAGCACCCCTGTTGTAAGACAAAAATCAAACGGTGATACTAAGGTGACTATTACAAAATCCATTTTGAATTTTGGAATGATTATGAAACCCCTTAATTAATTTCTTTTTAAAATGACGAACTTACGGGGCATAGTCTTCCACTTAGTTTTCCTATCAATATTTTTTGTCATATGTACACTTGCACCAGGGATGTGATGCTTCCAAATTTCACCATCATTATGAGAGGATGACAAATACAATTTATACGATATTTCATGATTAATATTCTTCGGAACAGACATTTTTCTTGAAAATTCCATTCAGCGGCACTCGAAATGAAAGAATGCTTTAAAATTAAATTAATCGTCTTGTAATGGAAACCGATGTCAATTTTTTTTTAATCTTTGAATTACAACGTACGGCTACCCGTCTTATAACACTACCTGTCTTATTTTAAAATGACTTTATTTTAAACGCTGCAAACGCTTTTAAAATAAGTTACAAACCTTATTTTAAGAGGTTTGTTTTGCATATTTTATTTATTTATTTATTTTTATTAAACGGAATTCTACAAACCATTATGTATTGAACCAAAGACTTTTAAGGAAAGTTGGTCGAAATATACACATACCGCCAAGAAATCAACTCAACTTAGTCTTGGGCGATTATTTCCCACAAAACATATTTCATTAAAATTACTCTTAAATAATTTAGGGGCCAAGTTAGCCCGGTTGGAAGAGCAACGGATTAGCAACCGGAGGGTTGCGAGTTCGAAACTCAGTCCAGCCAAAGACCGCCGTATACACGGGGTGCTGGTGCACTTTAAATCTGTCGGCCTCAAATGTACTCATGTTGGCGTTGGAGAGTGGGGTGCCGGCTCAGGATTTGTTCTCGTCAACTGACTGCGATCCGAAATTATGACTCGTTGTCCTCGATTTTCCCTTCGGGATTGGTCCCGGACCGTCACCAATAGCTCAATGTGTTGCTCCAGTGCGACGTTAATTAACTACCTAACCTAAATATTTTATTTAGAACACATAAGTACAGCAAAAGCAGAATAAATATAAATTAAATTCCGGTAATTGAAAAAATGTGGATCTTTGAAACCCAACTATATGAGCAAACGTGTCGGATTTAGACTTACCGATTATGCTCAAAAATAAGAGAATTCAAAAAAGACTTTTGAACACTATTGATAGAGACAATAAGGATTTATTTATAAAAGGAACACATTCAATATGCTTAGAAATATTCATATTTAACAGCAAGCATTCGCTATCCTAACTAGTTGCATAAACCAGAATTCTAAATCGAATTAAAAAAGTGAAACATTAATTCTGATATTACCAGATACCGAGCAGCAAAATTACTCTTTTATTATCAGCGGGTTTTCGCATACATTTTTCGCATTAAATAGAAATGTTTCTTTACAAATTATAGGTTAAATGCTAAGTTAAATATTTTAAAACTCGTTATGAAAAGTATTTTCAGTCAAGCTAAATATAGATGGTGGTAGTGTTTCTGCGGCGTATTGTTCCTGAACGTATTCTAAGTCTGATTGGCTTGATTGAAGTAAATTCTTCGTAGATTGTTTGTTTACACTGAAAATCCCTCTGATATCAATCAAAATACTTATAAATTATACTTTTACTTTGAAAATAAATAAAAAATGAATTTTAAAAAGTATTGGAATTTAAATTCTGTAAGGATATTTTTGGAAAAAATTGCTATTTAAGCAATAATGGTAAAATAATCTGAGTTTCAACCGTAATCGGAATAATACTCAATGTTATTTTTATGGGGCTTCGAATTGTTTTAACATCCTCTGAACACCCAGAACAAATTGAACAAGAGTTGATATATAGTTTATTGTTTCCCACATTCTTCCAAAGAAATAAGCTCTCTAAATTTGGCATGGATTGGTCAAACGGTGTAGATTTTTATACAGTACAGACAGACACCTATTCTCGCCATATATATAGAAAACCTATTATTTTTATTATAAGTAATAGGTTATAATACATATATATGTTATTATTTAACTTAAATTGACAGTGGAATTTCAAAACAAACTTCTGCAGTTACTATCCGATTATTAAACAATTTGCACATACTATTTGGTTTCAGTAACATGCTTGTGTGTGAAGTTTGATTCAAAAATACTAAGCTGTGCGAAAGTTATTACATAATATATCGTCGAAAATAAAAAAAAAATAAAAATTGATAGGTCCCATATACATTAATTTTCCATGCATTACAATATTTAATTCACGTAATAGTTTGTATTAATATAAATAAAATTAATCCATTTGACAATATCACTCAATTGTAAAACTAAAAAAAAATTATTGAAACGCCTAAAATTTTTGCAAAAAGCATACGTTAAGTAGTATTTTAAACTCAAATTTCAAAACTAGGAAGCACGATAAATTTCTCATTTGTTCTAAGATATATGCAACAGATTGCAAGGATTATCCAAATAATATTTCTAGGAAATCAATTAAGTCCTGATTCTCAGGGAGCATTTTGAAATAAGAGGAATGCAAAAAGTCTCAATCGGAGAAAAACATGCTTTTGTAGCAGACTTACTATATTTATCTATTGTATATTTCATATTATTGACAATGTAACTCCTTCAGAAATGATCGTGAATGAAAAAGTATATTTGTTTTCTTCGTACAGTCAGATCTGGGATTGATCCCGGACAGTCACCAATAGCCCGTTTTGTTCCTCCAGTATAACGTTAATTAAAATACCTACCTAACTGTACAGTTTGATATAAATTAATTTTAAAATTAAAAATAGAGCAATCAATTTTTCGATCGATTTTAGTGATTTTGAAAGTCCACTGTCCCCTTAATGCAACAAAGTGATATTTTAAATATCCTAATAAAATATATGAAAACTGTGGATAAATCCCCAATAAAAGACATACTGGAGGAAACCATATTTACAGTGTACAGTTACTCACAGGATAGGGACACAGCACACAATGCCACTCGTAAGTAGCATCCATCGTTCTACTTGTTGACTGTCTATCTTTGCTAGTTTAAGCAGCTAATACAGTCACAGTTAAAAGCCATCTGGTACCTTCACAAAGTTATTGCTACACAACTAAAATACACCAAATGCAAAATTATTGCTTACATAAACTCTTATATCAGCAAAGGAAATTTAATATAAAAAAACTCCACTGAGGAAAACGCAGAGTAAAAAACACATTGCGTATTTATTGTGTTAAATAAAAAAATAATTATGTAAAAAGAACATATGAAAACTTCCATTCGTCTGAAACATTGCAAATGAAATTTATTGTTAGGGGATTCTTTGAATTTTGATGAGAACCATCCTCATGGTATAAGAACAAAGCAATAACATAAATCTTCTGTGACTGAGACCCAGACTAAAATTGAAAATTACATTACTGAAGATCTCTTGGAGGTTTGGAGCACAAGCAAAAATTGAAAACCACCTGCATATAATTAAAGAGATGGCAATGACAAATCTAAGTTATAAAAATATAATTGACACAGGCAAAAATACGCAATTTTATACCTTTGCGATCGAAAAATAAAATTTTTCATAGGGTTTAAAACTCTAAAAAAGAGTAAAGTCGAAACGCGTCGAGCATGAACAAGTCATCGCCTCTGACGTCGTTTTGTACCTGCCAACGTAGCATGTCTCCTAAGCAAGATGGCCTGGTCGGTAGCGCACAATGGATCGGACGTGTGGCTTGGCCTCCTCGCTCACCGGACCTCAACCCACTGGACTTTTTCTTCTGGGGGCACATGAAATCTTTAGTGTACCAGACGCCTGAGGACTCGGCTGAAGATCTCGTAGCGAGAATCGGTGTTGCCGCAGACAAAATTAACACAACACCAGGAATCTTCGAGAGGGTGAGCCAGTCATTCCTTCGCAAGTGTGAACTGTGCAACGACATGCGTTGCCGCCACTTTGAGCACTTGATGTGAGTTTTTCTCTGATCAATAAATCAGATTGTGCAACTCTTTTCTGCCTCTCAGAGTGGAATGCGACCCTATGTTCCATGGTAATTATTGCTTGTCTGGATGGGTACTATCTATCTATCTATCTATCTATCTATCTATCTATCTATCTATCTATATATATATATATATATATATATATATATATATATATATATATATATATATATACACTGCTGGCCACCCAAATTGCAACACCAAGAAAGCCAAGAGATATCACAACAAAATTTATTTTGTAGATAACATGTTGACCAAGTATCAAATGATTAAATTTATAGACTTCTGTGAAGTGTGGTTCCTGCCAAAATCAGTAGCCAGAGTAGCCGCCAATGTTGGAGATCACCGCTGCCACACGCCTCGGCATTGATTCAAAAGACTTTGGATGTGTTCTTGGGGTACAGCAGACCAAGCAGCTTCCACACGTTGCCAAAGTTGATCTGGTGTGGCAGCTGGGGATGTATTCTGGGTCAATCGTTGAGCAACCATGGACCACATGTTTTCTATCGGCGAAAGATCCGGAGAGCGAGCTGGCCAGGGAAGCAATTCAATCTGGCGATTGACGAAGAACCCTTGGACAATGCGTGTCACGTGTGGTCGCGCATTATCCTGTTGAGATATGGCTGTGGGCAAGCCCTGAAGGTAAGGAAGGACAACTGGCTCCAACACCTCGGAGATGTAGCGCTGGCTGTTTAAAGTACCGGCAATGCGTATTAGAGGAGTGCGAGAGTGATATCCAATACCGCCCCATACCATAATACCCGGTGCAGGACCAGTGTGGCGGTGCATAACGCAGCTGTTCAGCATCCTCTCTCCACGGTGTCTCCAGACTCGAATCCGACCATCGTGGTGTTGCAGACAGAAGCGTGACTCGTCAGTAAAGACAATTTCATTCCATTCTGCCGTCCACATCCTTCTTTCATCGCACCATTGGCGGCGGAAACGTCTGTGGTTCTGCGTCAAGGGTAGACGAAGCAATGGACGTCTTGCGGACAGACCACTCTGCTGTAAACGGCGTCGAATGGTACGCGCAAACACTGGATGATGCGGTACAGACTGAATGTGCTGTGCTATGGTTCGTGATGTGACTGAGCGATCCGTCACTGCCATACGCACAATATGCCTGTCATCACGTGAAGTGGTGCACTGAGGTGGATGTGATCGAACACGTCGGTCCGTCGTACCCTCCTGCATCCAACGATCACATATCCGCATTACAGTTGTTTGGTTTCGTCCAACACGACTACGATTTCCCTGAAAGATAATCCACAATCTCGGTAGGCCACTATCCTTCCTCTGTCGAACTCGGATACTTGATCAAAAGATGATCGCTGTTTTCTACGATGCATAATTGATCGTTTTTATGAAAAAACCACAAGAAAAACACAATTGCCGTACTTGAAATCGTCGAAATCTCCAAGCCTTAAATAGCGCTTTGAAGTGGCGCCACAGGCGTGCGTGATGTGCGTCTGCGCTGAAATTCTAATCATTTGCATATCTCACCTCCGCTAATGCATGTTGTAAATTTCATATGATTTGCATGCTTCCTTCAGGGTGTTGCATTTACGGTGGCCAGCAGTGTATATATATAATAAAAATCAAACTTACAAAACATTAAAACATAAAATAATAGAAATGCAGACCAGCAAAATGCCAAAAGGTCAAAAATGCAGACAAGTAAAAAGCTAAATGGCAAAGAGCCAAAATACTGGGGGTAAAAAAATAGTCAAAAAGCAGAAAGCAGAATTGTCCATGTATGCGCGCTGAAGCTGCAAACATAACATGGATAGTAAAATAATTCAAAATTACAAAACAAAGAGAAATCCAAGAATTTAAACTTTTAAACTTAAGAATACCAAGAATACCCAGATGAATTATATTTTTACCCAGATGAATTATATTTATTAAACACTAATTCAGATAATAATAAAGCCGTCTTTCTAGACTTGAATATTTACACTTTAAATAATAAAACTGATATTAATATTTATGATAAGAGAGATGATTTTGAATTTCTGGTTTTTAAGTTAATGTATTGGGATTCTATAATATTTCTAAAAGAATTTATTATAATACAATTGCTAGTCAACTAGTGCGTTTCAATAAAATTTGCAACTCTAAATCTAACTTTCTTTTGCAATGTAATAATCTCACTAACACACTTCTTAATAATAAATATCCTCACTCTTTTTATAAGATTATTTTTGAAAGATTTAAGAATACTAATATTAGTTAACTGATGGTTTACCTTAATAGCTTATTCTAGAGACTTTCCTATTGACTATCAATTCTATTTGATTCACTAATTATAATAGGTCTGTTAATTTATTAAAAAACTGGATTTGAACACTATCTTTTCGGTTTCCTGTTCCTATATTCCGATCCGCAATTCCGATTCGGAATTCCGAGTCGGAATTGCGGTTCCGTTTTCTCTTCTATGATTTTTGGGCTTTATGAATGACATTTGTTGGCGGTCCTCATGTAGTTTGCGGCGGGTTTTTGTCGAGCTTAAGTCAATTATTGTGGGTAAGTTTGTTTTCTCCTCTTTGTATTATACTTGTCTTTGGTATGTGTCCTTGGTTGTCCATGGTTTTGTTTTTCTAATTTTTGTTTTTCTAATTTTTGTTTTTCTAGTTTTTATTTTCTAATTTTGCCTTTCTTCTTATGGTGTTTGGAGGGGTGTGTACTGCCGCTCATACTACGCAGAAAACACCATATTGTGTTAACTGGATGAGTCTCCTCCCTGATGACGCCCTCATCCACCAACACTTCTTCATTTCTTTTTTAATTTTCTTGGTATTCTTAAGTTTAAATTCTTGGATTTCTCTTTGTTTCGTTTTGCAATTTTGAATTTTATATATATATAGTGATAAGATAATAAGATATATATATATATATATATATATATATAGAGAGAGAGAGAGAGAGAGAGAGATAGATAGATAGATAGATAGATAGACACCAGCGGAACGCCAAGAGGTCAAAAATACAAACAGGCAAGAGCCGGGAGGCTATAAAGCCAGAATACTGGGAGTATGAAAATAATCAAACTGAAGCTCCAGAAAGCAGAACTGTCCATTGTTTTGTAATATATATATATATATACTACTTTAAAAGGAAGTGTCTGTGTGCGTGAGGTCCAGACGAACCTATAGCACTTGCAGCCAAGAAATTCGACACACAGGTAGTCCTAAGGGTGAATGAATATCCCTCGAAGCCCGAATTTTAAAATTTAATCGAGAAATTTTTATAATTAATTTATTGGTATATTTTTGTGTTATTTGGTTTCCCAAGAATGGAAACAGTGTGAGAGGGATCCCACAGCTTCTGCTATTGGCATTAAGCCAAGACTCTGTTTTGAAACTGTTCGCCATCGAACGTCTGCAAAGCGCCCTGGAATCACGATTTTTATTTCAGTAGTGGTTATTTCATAACTAACTCGATTTTTACTTCAGTAGTGGTTATTTCATAATCTAATTTTGAATTTGTTTAATCTCCTTTTTATTTCAGGCAAAGCGGGGGTCGATCATCCATCGTGAGTACAAACTATTAACCCGAATTGCATTAAATTTTGTTTGGGTATTTTTCGCAAATACTATAATGTTTGTGTTAATAAATTACAAGAAATGAAGTAACAGTGTTTATTATGGTTTAATCAATGTACACCTCATTCCTATCTTCAAAATTAAGGTAATTACGTCCAATTTTTGTTTTTAAATTGTCAATTTCAACCTCCCCTAATTACATTAAGCTTTGTTTTAATTTTCTGTATTGCTTTTTGTTTTCGTGTGGGTATTTTTCGCAAACAGTGTAATGTTTGTGTTAATAAATTACATGAAATGAAGTAAGAGTGTTTATTATTGTTTAATTTGGTTTTGATTTCGCTGACATTCTGATTCATTTAGGTTGTTTGTCGGAATCAGTGAGGTGACATAAAAAGACTTTTTAAAGTATAGCGTTATATTTAAAGATTCAATCACATTTTTATTTCAGTAGTAGTTATTTCATAACTTACTTTTGAATTTGAATAATTTCTGTAATTTTAATCTCATTTTTACTTCAGGTTAATAACTACATTAATTTGGTTTAGTGTCAAATTTAAAGATGCCCCAGCCTCTCAAAAAAAAGAAATCTCTTAAAAAATAGCACGGTAACAGAGAAAGAGAACAAAGAAGAAGAGAAGATAAATCCACCCCAAAAAGAGAAACAAGACAGCGAGAGGACAGAAAGAAAACAAAGAAGAGAAGCTGAGTCCACCCCAGAAAGAGAAACAAGTTAACTACAAAAAGTTAGAACCGGAAGAAGTGCTGCTCGAATGCGCATCTGTAGAAATTTAGAGAATGCAACTTTTAATTACGAACCATCAGCAGATTATGTATCTGATCCTTCGTGCTTCATTGGATCAATGTATGTAACATGTTAACACTGTGAAGCAAAGAAGTGGAAGAAGGGTGAAGTCCCAGGTATGTGCTGCAACGGAGGAAAGATTCAACTACCACGTTTAATGGATCCAGTCGAGCCCCTACGTACTTTACTGATTGGAGATTCACCGGAAGCTAAACATTTCCTGGCAAATATTAGAAGGTACAATTCCTGTTTCAAGATGACCACTTTCGGCACGACAAAAGAAAATAGATAGTCCAGATATATATCAACATTTAAGGTTCAGGATCAAGTTTATCACCGCATCGGGAGTCTACACCCTCTACCAAACAAAGAGTCTAAATTTCTGCATATATATTTTGTTGGAGATGGTACACAACGAGAAACGAGATTGCCCTGGCTGTTGCTTCATAAGGCATTGCCGCAACTCTATTGACAGGAGGGAGGACAGCTCAGTTGGCTTTCGAGTTACCCTTAAATCGGGCCAACGCGGAAACCCCTACATGTAACATTTCAAGAATTTCAGGAAATGCAAAGGTTCAACAGTATTGCAAGCTCATTGTCTGGTATAAATGTACTATGTCCCACAAAGCCCCATTCGAAGCACTCGATGTCACGTTGAAGGACATCAGACGTAAAAATGACTGAATGGGTTTTCACTATGGTGTTGACTGGCGGCTTTCGACAGATACTTCCGGTTATTCACCGTGAAACCAGGGCCGATGAAATGCAGGCCTGCTTAAAATCATCTTACATTTGCAATGGCATTCATACATTTGGAGTATCAACAAACATGCGAGTTCATGTCAACAGTCCCTCTGTCCAGCAATTTGCAGATAATCTACTTCAACTAGGAAATGGTACCGTTACTTCGGATAATCCAGATGGATGTATACCAATGCAAAGCACTGGAAGGATTGTGAAATCTCAACTAGAGCTGAAAGAGGCGGTGTTTCCAAATGTGGCGCAGCACTTTACTGATCACGCATGGCTGTGCCAAAGAGCAATTCCTGTCCCAAGAAACGAAGATGTCAATGTCATCAATAAGCAACTTGTATAAGAATTGCCGGTAGTGTTCAAATTTACAAATCTATAGACACTACATGTGACACAGATGAGTCTGTAAACTACACAACAGAGTTTCTGAACACATTAGAGCCATCTGGAGTAACCTCGCACATATTAGAGCTGAAGATTAGGGCACCGATTATGCTTCTCAAAAATCTACTTCCATCTTCACTCTGCAATGGAACACGACTCTATCAAGAAACTGATGCCGAATATTATTGAAGCCACCACCATGACTGGACATGCCGCAAGCGAAGACGTATTCATTCCTAGGATCCCCATCATCCCTTCGGATCTCCCATTCCAATTTAAACGACTTCAGTTCCCTGTTCGTTTAAGTTTCAATATGAGCATCAACAAGGCACAAGGACAATCGCTGAAAGTTGTAGGACTCGATCTCATTAAACCGTGTTTCTTCCATAGTCAACTCTATGTGGGTTTTTCAAGAGTTGGAAAAGCCGAGAATCTTTACATCTTACCTCCAAATGGAAGAACATTGAACATAGTGTATCAAGAAGCTCTCAAAGCAAGAACCAGTGAGGTGGAAGTAATGAGGCGACATGCCCGTGACTTGTCGGGTGGTGGTGGGACTCATTTTAAGAATGATTATTGTTGAAATTATTAATTATTGTTTGAAATTATTGTTTTTCTTTTTAATGTTTTCAGAATCAGGGAGGACATAGCAAGAATGACGTCACGGGCAACGCCGTGCGGGTACTGTTATATATATATATATATATATATATATAGCAGTTTTGCTTAACATCATATCAATAATAGTACTCAAATTCATATAATATTAATAATTATTTAAATGTTTAATAATTCAGATGTGTAAGTGTTCTTAAATTAATTTCTTAAATTTATGATCAAAGTAAATTTGATTTTATACAGCTCCACAGTTTGTAAGAAAAAACAGATGAGGGGATGAAAACAAAGAATGCAGTGAAGATCAAATTTGCAAAGTTAATTTAATTATCAAGCCTAATTGATTGAAATCATGCTTATAATTTAATTTGACATTCAACAACAACTTCAAACGCCAAAAAATAGAATTTTTAGGAACCGGTTTACTACTTGATGACTTTTCCGATAGTTCAAATAGTTTATTACATAAATTTTCTCTCAGTCCTTGTCACCCCATCTAAGGGGTCAATATATCTTGCCACCTCCTATCACCTTTGAACTCAAGCCATCTCATTAACTTGGACCCCCGACGGACTCTCCTGCTTTCAAATCGCATATGTAAAATCACATTCCTCCTTCGTTAAATCACCGATTTCTACCAATGAACTTTTTTTAGATCTCCTGGTCCAATATATTTCTCTTAATCCTAATCTAGCGAGATCATTGAAAACAATTCATTCTTTCGCGAACCTCTTGGGCTAAGAAGCCCTCAGAGCCGTTCCAAACTCCAAACCCTCAACAACCACCACGCCTTATGATGTTACTACTCGTCTACTGAAATAATAAAGGATTGTTATGGAATTTTCTGCCTCTCCATTTGTTACCAATAGATCATTACACTCAATACCGATGGATCATTCATATATATATTATTTAAGATTCTATTTTTTTTCAATTCGACACAATTTAGACTTTTAAAGAACAACTCTATGACTTTTAAAGGTTGATAAATTATTTATTCACGTATGAATCGTGGTTAATTTTGCATAATTTGGCCGTTTGATTCATTAAAAATCAGTTCCACTAATTTTGACACTTTTTAAAATCACATATTAAGTATCTTCACCCTGTATGTCAGGCATAAAACTTTCCCATTTTACCCAGCTTAATATCCGTAGTATTTCACTTATTTTTTCCACACTTTTTGTTCAACCTACTAATTTAAATACTACCACTATTTCTACGCTAGCTCTTCTCCATTGCAAAATAATTCCAGTTGTTGACAGCGAACCGATATCCGAACACTTTCCCAACTCTCATATTTTACATTTTGACTTCCTAAATCTATTAAGCACAAGATCGTATTTACTTTGACCAGCATGATGTGAAAAACTCTTAGGATCTGTTTAAAATTGCTTGGTTTGATTTGTCAGTCTACTATCATTTTATGGTATACGTTGGATAATCATATCAAAATCTACAGTTTAAAAGGAATTCCGAACTACTATGACATCCCTTTAAACATGTGCACGAAAAAATCCATGAATAATAAACTTATCCAAACTTTCTCTTATTGAAATTTCCGTTATTTTTTTCTTGTTGCCAGAATACATTTCATTCTTCTAATTCTCAATCAGATTCCTTTCTTTCATCACAATACATTAAAAACATTTTCAGAATTTCTTTTACTCAATAACCTGCCTTGTCTTTCAATATTTTCCCAAAAGTCCCAAATGGGTATGAATTTAGTACTTCGAAACTGAAATGTTCATTATTCGATGAATAAGGGACACAAGTAATGCCATTTTGCTGGATCAGAAATTGAAAGCCACTTTATGATGCCGTTAAAAGGATTTCATGAATTCTTTCAATTTGGTCATTTATGCCATGAATAAAAGCTGTGATGGTTTTCAGTAGTCCAATACTACTTCTGTATAAAATTTTTCGAAGTCTAGAAATTAATACCCCACTGTTGTCACTAAATAATTTAGAAGGATTACGAAAGGAGACGTATTTCCTGTATGTTATTGATTTCGTCTGAGAATTACATTAGAAATGTCATAATTTAGTAAGTTATAAACCCCCAATTGCGGCGAAACATGCTAACATATGGCATGGCATGAATGCAAATAAAACCATTGTGCGATACTGTGGTAAATTAGACCCAGCAATCTGAAGCTATGTTCTAAATCCCTTATATTCCGAGGAGGGTGCACTTGACGGCCGATCACATCCCAGACGTATTCAATGGGATACAAATTCAATGGCACAGTGTTGTAATTATCTCCCTTATATAATGATGTGTGAAACCATCACTTATAGTACAAAGGGTTTTGCATAGCAAATTTCATGGTTATCGATGAAAGTTTCTGGGTGTTTCCTTTTTTATGGCATAAAGTGTAATAAATAATGTATAATTACAGCCTTTAAAAGAAAAGATTTTTTTCGTTTCAACCCTCCTGGTGGTTGTCTTGACGAAGTATCTCGTCATTAACAAAAATGTTGAAGTCTTGATGCACGATATGTCTCGTCCATCAAGCTCTCGTCGTCTCTCGTCATAAGAAGAAAACTGACCAGAACTTGATCTCATCGTCATCAAAATTGGTCATATCTTTATAGACGAGATATCTCGTTGTAACCACTTGGATGTTTAAATTAATGTTTTGGAAAAATTCAATGAAAATGGAATAAAGTTTGCCGTATTTGCTCAAACTTGAAAAAACTGTTAACCACTTTAAATAAGTATGAAAGATTAACACATAAAATGCACTTAACTGAAAATAATTTTGAAATCAAATATATGAATTTAGTTTCAATCAAGGAGATATTTTTACACAAGCACTTTTAAAACGAGAATTTTAGTAACCAATTATACTAGCAATCATCATATTTTGTATTTTCTTAAGACTGTTTTGTTTTCCCCCTGTAGCTATATTGTATTTTGTTATACATACCCTTTTTACATTATCTATGAGCACCTATTTATTTAAGAAATTTTATGTGAAACTTTGTTCAAAATATTTTTAAACGTTTTATTTTTCAGCTTCTGATACAATCGCCTTCAATTTGGTTTTCTATACAGCAAAACAAAATTCCTATACCCAAATCCATCGTTTTCAACTACAATCCCTTTGTATGATAAAAGCAACCTGAAATAAGCATACTTTAATCTTTTAAATGGGAATAATTCATAAATTGCGATGAGAAAACTACCCTCCTTTGAAGCCATTAATCTTTTTAATTAAGAATACAAAAGTAAAGTGATTGCGTTCGCGGAAGACTAATTTTTATTAAAGTTAAGACATGAATTCTTTTTTCAAAATTGCTCTTTCAATGCTAAGATAATCTTCAAGAATCACAATCTTCCTACAATACCTTAGATGGGATTAAATAAAGAAAAACTAAATTCCGAGGCATCCATCTTATTTTCTCAGCGGCCCCAAAGGAAGTGTTTCCACTCCTTTCCTCCACTGGACAAATAAAGAACTGTAGAAGATTTAGATTAAAAATTATACAAATAAAGGAAAGTTTAGATGGATTGCAAACATCTGCATGGAACAGAAATAAAATATTTACGCAGTCGATAAATCTAGAGGGTTGACTTCGTAAACACTAAAAAGATTCATCATACGCTTCAACATGAAAGCAAGATAAATATTTTACCACACCTCTAAAGCATATTGAATACGAATTGGGGTAACAGGTAGAAATAAATTCTAAACAAAATATTTCCGACTTTCTACTAAGCAAGGATGTTTTGATGACATGTGTCGAAAAAATTGAGAGATAAATAAAACATCCCGATGCATTTTCCATGATATAATATCCCAGCCAGGTAACGGACTGGTTAGCCCTCAGTTTAACCCTCCTGATAGTTGTCTCGACTTTTCGACAGCGACCTCGTCATTTGCAAAGTTGAGCAGATCTTGATGAACGAGATATCTCGTCGATCAACTCTCGTCATATCTGCTGTTGTAGTGCAGTGTTGTTCAGAAGTGTTTATGGTGCTTGGAGAGGGTGCTTGTAATTTTGAGCTACAAAATTCAGTTTTCTAGGAAAAATTACTTTAATAGTATCTTCATGAAATTTTATTGCACTATTAGATGAAGTTTTTTATTATGAGAAGCTATGGTGTATTTACTTCAATGTTTCACATAACTAATATGTTGAATTCACCAATCATTTCAAAATGTGACAACTCTTGCACCTTTGAGCACAAGTTCGTCACATATCTTTGAACACTGTTCCTTGGTACATTATGGGAAAGGGCTATCGTTTGCAAATAGCTCTTCAATAAAGTCCAGAACTTTTTTATTTATTGATTTATTTATTCCTACTTGTGTTTTAGGAAAAAATGTCAATGAGTAGAACCGACAAAAAAGAAACCCGATTGATGCAGTTGTAGTAACTTCTATTAAACTTATATCTCTTCTTGAAGCATGCAAAGTTTACAATGCAAAATTAGGTGCAATTAATAAAGCTGCAACACAATTTTGTTGAATTTAAAATTAAGTTATTAAAGTGTTTGGAAAAATCCAAACAATTGTTTATTATGATGAAAGGTATTTAATGTGGTAAAGGACGATTTAGTTTTAAAACTTCCAAAACCGTTTAAATATGACACATAAAAGCGACAAAGAAAGCAGTTTACTTTTGAAATTAATTTTTGTAACCGCTACTATAATGTTAAATGACACATTACAAATCATCATTTTTTTCAATTGTTATAATGTTAAAGCTGTGTTATCTTTATTAAAATATAACTAAATTATTTCAAATAAAATATATTTACTTTCCCCTCTAAAAAAAGAAGTGGAAATGTGTTAAAAGGTACAAGAGAGAGTCCGTTTAGAAGTATATGCCCATCATGTATCTTTGAACAAATATTTTGAGTTTATACTTTGTTAGTGAAATTTTTATGATTAAGTAACATAGTAACATTACATTTTGAATATGTCTGTAGATAAATAGAAAGTTCTTAATGTCAGCGTCAGTGTTGTTGAAGAAAATGAGAAATTGGTTGAAATTTGGAGAAAAGTATGTCATGTGTTCAAAGCTAAAGCAGTTTCCTCTACAATATCCCGGATGGTAACCGGCCCTCAGTTCGAAAAGTTTTGGCTTCGAATCAGGTATGTATATTCTTAGCGGTTCTGAATTCACTTTTGGTCGTAGATCCCAGCCTGATTAGCCCTCATTCAGTAGGAAATGTCTTTTAGAGCGGCCATTTTCCACCTTCAACTTAAAGTGAATTCCAAACCATTTTGAACATCGGTGCCTAGATCGGGATTCTATCCCGAAATGAAGATATATACACAATTCTAAATCTTTAGAGAAACAACCTATACAATCGGAACCGACTTCTAATCTGCAAGTAATGAAATATAATTTCGATTAGAATTTTTAAAAATATATTATCACATTAAAATAAACAAGAAATCAGTGCCCACTTTGCCGTTCAAATAACAGAATATTCATAATTTCAGGAAAAGTTCTCATCTCTGCTTCGTCAAACTAACAGCAAAGCAACGGGTTTTAAAATTAACGACACTCCCTTTGAGATTTAGAAATAATACGAAAATAATTGAATGTGAAGCTGAGAAAGAAACTTTCTAAACCATTTTCGACATTCCCTCACAGAAATCCTCGTCCCTTTTTAATTGATCGGATGCGTTTTGTTCGTTTAACTTCGCAGTGATTAGCTGGTCCAAATTGCACCAATTTCTGGAATGCATTACTCGGAGTTAAAGAAAATTATTTATAATTGAAATACTTATCTCAAATTAGGTGTAATTTATTCTGTAAGGAAGATCTGTAAGCTCGTGTTTTTAAGAATTTACCGACTGTTTACTAATTAGGAATTTTACTTCTCGAGATTCTAACTTTTCCTATCTGAAATAGCTGTATCTGCTTTGGAACAAGTTTTGGCATTCTTAAATATTGTGAACGGCTGCACGTTGTATTTATGAGTTCAAAACTTCATGTGCCCTTGAGAATGTTAATCAGGTCAAACATAAACAAACTGCTGGAAGAAAAAATACTTCCGGTTATGATTGATAAATCATTTAGATTATTTAGAACGGATTTATACCTTAAAATTTGATTTATCGATTTAGTGAAGTCTCTTCGACTTTAAATTTTTATGTGAAAGAATCACAGAGCGAGATTTCATGGAGCAGCTACATATATTTGTTGTTTTCAATTAAATAAAATTCAAAGATCACTTCATTTGAATGATTATTTCTATAAGCGACATGCTGAAATTGCACTCGCAAAACATGTTAAGTTACATCCTTCCATAATAAAGCAGGTAGTACGTCATCTCGCATCAACACTAGCGCCCTCTATATTTCGCTTTACAGAAAACCACTCGCATAGTAGATTATGAATGGAACGAGACTCGTTTTGTGTCCTATGAGAGGGATTTTAAGTGTAAACAAACTAACTAGGCGGTCTGCGAAGATTTAATTTCCGCTATCTAAATAGTTTCACCTGATACGTACCGGGTTATCTAAAAGTTTGGTTTATCACCGTTTTGGCATTTAATCTACTTTTCATTGATCAATCAATCATCAAAAATCAATTCGGAGTTCATTCTTTTGAATTTTTATCGGCGAAATGCTGAAATTATATTCGAAAAACAAACCAAATGGCGTAAAGTTCAGAACACGTACAGGAAATATTTTCCGACGCAAGAACACTACCGCCCCTACACTCACATCCAAAAGTTAAGTATAATTGCTGTTTATGTGAATATTTAAGAATATACTCTGGTAGCCACGCATGCTGCACAACGATTTCCCATACTTTCGATGCGGATGAGTTGTGTGCTCAAAGACTACCAAGCCTGACGGAGAGCAGTTTTCAATTCCAGAACGGAGCTTGGTGGGAGGCGGAGGACTGCAAAATGTCTAACGAGCATATTCCACACATGCTCTACAGGATTCAGATTAGGAGAGTTGGCAGACCACTACATGTGGTGAATATCTTCACTTTGAAGAAAGGAGTCGACCAGGGATTCACGGTGAGGAGGCGCGTTATCATCCATAAATATGAAACCAGGACCATGAATATGAAACAAAAGCAAACGGTAAGCTCAAGAATTTCGTCTCTGTATCTTTGACTGGTGACAGACCCCGTGTGAAAGATGTGGAGGTCTGTGCGGCCGTCCAGCATGATGCCTGCCCAGACTATGACTCCCCTGAAGGAAAACGATGTCTTTTCGTGATGTTCCCGGGTGAAAACGCGTTCCATGTAATCTTCAGATCGTGGTACAACGAGAATCAGTTTGCAAACTAAATCTGGACTCGTCACTGAATATGACATTGCTCCACTGTTGTCGACTCCACTGCCGATGTTCCAAACTCCACTGTAAAAGCGCGCGTTTATGTGCAGACGTCAGGAGGATACAAACTGCTGGTCGTCTGGCATAGAGACCAACGTGTCTGAGACTCCTGTAAACAGTTTGTCTCGAAACTATGACTCATGTGGCAACTGTCAGGGCTGAACCCAGTTATCTGGCAGAATGGTTCCTCTGACGTCGCGCAGTTATCGCCAAATATAGGTCTTGCCGAGCAGTTCTTACCATTGGCCGACCTGGTACTGGTCGTCGGGTAATATTTCCAGTGGTTTGAAACCTCTGCCACAGTCTGAAGATCACACACTGAGGCACATTCAGAATTCGAGACGCTTCGGTTTGGGATCGACCAGATTCCAGCATTCCAATAATTCGTCCCTTCACAAACATGTCCAGTATGAATCTTTGTGACATCTTTTATCCTTATTGATTGTTAACAACGCTCCGTATCACAGCATTTGCGAAATTTTTGTCTAAACTGGTCATGCCGTTCGAGGGCGTTTTATACTCGTTCTGACGTACCCCGGTGCTTTGCGGATGTCGACGTCGACTGAACTGTTTTGCATATGCACGATGTTTTACCTTCGTCCCACGATTCTCCACAAGCGAGTTTGAACCATTGTATCCACATTTACTCTGATTTTTTTCGCATTTAACGAATTATGCTTTGGATATGAGTGTAATTTAGCTTGACAGAAAATGCATCTTCTACGAAGTATAGATATTCGGTAATCTTTCGGCAAATGTAATACCATTTAATTTCTCTATGTTTGTGTGTATTTTCACTTTTAAAGAATTCAAAAAATTCTTCATTTCTTGCTTCATTCTTCATTGATTTCTCCTATAAGCGACATACTAAATGTGCACTCGAATAGCATGAAACGTTACGTCACTCCCATGATAAAAGAGATAGTACGTCATCTTGCAACACTAACGTTTTCTTCATTTAGCTTTATAAAAAAAACCTCTAAATTGTGGTTGGAACGAGACTCTTGGTGTGTGTCCCATGCAAAGTACGGTATTCGGTACTGTGTCCATCAGATCTGCTTCAGACATAAAGTCTAAGGTACTGGCGGTCAGTCACCATAGGAACTGGCATTTTGAATGGGGATAAGTCGGATGTTTTTTTACATCTTTGGTGATAGGTATTTTTAAGACGTTTTGAATGAAGCCCCTTAGGAATCGTGTATCCTTTTATTGCATAAACACCTGGACAGCCAATGTGGCTGTTGGCGATCAAATCCTTCTGATCCGAGGTTTTAATCAGGAGATTTTACCAGACATTTATTTCTATTTACAGCATTTTTTTAAATAATATATTAAATTCGCAGGCATCACAGTACCTTTCTGATCCACAGTCAGGAATTGATTTGCATACCCGCTGCATAATCCCTTCGAAGTGTGCATACACCCTCCTGTATACTTTGCAGGGAATTTGACTCTGACCAGAACATGTAGTTTATGTTGAAGGCTGGTAACTTGGAATGCTGATCACTGTCCTTTCTTGAGATTCAAGATGAATGCAGGCTTGACTCTGTCAATGGGCACAGATACCTTTTTGCCATTTACTTCTAAGACAAATATCTTGTCCGTCCTGCTTGGAATACGGAATGAGGCAGCTAACCCATTGGATGCTCCTTCAGAAGTAGTCGTTATTTTGTCCCTTGAAGTATCGAAGTCCGAGAGGTCAATGGTTGGACTTGGGGAAAAAAGTTTCTCGAATTGATTTTAACGTCCCCAGGTATATCACCAGAAACAGTCAATTACTTTTTTAAACTTTTAATCTTTCAAAAAGAATGTGTGCAACACTTTTGCTACGTAAGATATTTTAAATTGTCCTATTTTTAATTATTTCAATTCAATGAGTAATCTGCTTCAAAATGAAGTATTTTGTTTTATCTCTTACCTAACTGTATTTGTGTATGTCTTTTATCTTGCTTTTTTTTGATTATATACCTTTTGTTCTTTATAATTGGATATTTTTCTATAGAGAAACAGCAATTAAATAAATAAATGAAAATCTTTAACCCCTTAAATTAGATAGATCAGCTAGTTTCCTCAGAAAAAATTAGACGCAAATTGCTTAAGATACAAAATGAATTATATACGAATGCTTGAGTGTGTTCTAAGTAAACAAGAAATTGTTACCCTGCAGTTTTTCTATTGCTTACTCTAATTTTAGTTTAGTTTTCGTCTGGAATTTTGTGAATTTAAGCTGAGATCTCTGTTTAAATGAAGCAACTCTCCCTAGAGATGCAGTTTACTCTTCCAAACATAACAAAAATGTAACTAGTATGTTCCTGTGTATTCCTTGCTATGTATAATGCGATTTTTAATTAATTAGCAAAACTATATTTTTTGCAATGAAAATTGCAGGCTATTTATGACAATGGAACTCAAAGATAAGGTAGGTTCTTTTCAATTTTTACACAATTTTAGCCACACAGATGTCTTTCTCTTACAATTCCAGTTTTCTATTTTATATCTTTATAAATATTTCACTTTGGTTTTTATCAGTTTAGTTAGTGACACATTATGTTCATTTTAATAGCGCGTATTTGTGCTAAAATTATAGGTTAATAGAGTCAAAAATAGTTCACCAAGCAAGGAAAAACAAACTATTATAATTATAGTACAGAAAAAGAAATAAAGGCACATCTATAAGTACGTATGATGAGGTATCAATTAGATGATGAGAATTGCAATAATAATAGTGCGTATAGTGGTTAGTACAATCTATGCACATGTAATTATCTGTGCATTTACAAGTAAAAAACATATCAATAAAAAACAATTTATTATCCTTTCATGCTTTGACAAACAAATAGAAATTAATAAGGCTTGATATGGAGCCATAAGACAGAAAATAGACGATCCTTCAATTAAAGGGACATGTAAAATAACACACAGTATCTTATTCAGATTTTTATTACTTCAACACAATAAGAATATTTGATGAAACTGAAATGGGGATTTCCCTAAAATTTTAAATTGATAAAATCACAATGCTGAATTAAAAAACATTCATTTTGGTACTCTTATACTTTTGGCTTTACTTGGCACATGATCAAGCACCCTTGACTCCGAAAAGCGGGACATTCGCTTTTTTAAATCTTAACTCCACGTTTCCTTAAAAGTTCTCATATATATGTATTTATTTAGCCAATCAACAACGTTGTGGGGCAGACATTGTGATTTTAATTGGTTGAATGGAATTGAGACATTTTAAATATATGCTTGATTACAGGTATGAAAACACGTGCCGAATGCAGCTGTCCACACATTTTGGTATCAAAAGATTTTAGGATGAGTCATTGGTAGTAAATGCTGATATGATGATTATTTGAAAGGAAGTATTGTTTTTTTAATGTAAAATAAATGTGGTAAGAGTAGCTTCACTACAGAACGTATGTGTATCAAGCATTATGGTTGATTTGCTGGATTGGGTCTTAAGCACAGGGGTCATATTTGGACAAGCTGCATCAAACAACAAGTAACTGTTAACTCATCAAGTCACTATACACGTACAAGAAAATCTTTACAGATAGAAACGAGAGAAATCCATCCAGGGAGAAGTCGAACGTGACATGAATCGAACCTTCACAACCTGCAACTCGCAAGCGCTGTGGGAAAACCCACCGAGCCACGGTGACCTCATTAAGTATTATAGACCATAATGTACAGTGGTGGGGAAAAAACAATCCACCCCCTTTATTTCGAGCACCATTCATACTACAGTGAATTCAAAGATATCATTTAATAGAGAATAACGGCCTCTAGAATTCCAATGCAAAAACAAAATTGAGTAAGAGGCCATCTTCCAATAAAATATTGCACAAACAACAAAATTTTCAATGAAAATACCCTATTTTGATCCCTTAATCAAATTCCGAATCGTTAAATCAATCCATGTATGAAATTTCATGACTACTATCTTTATATCAGGAGATATTCGATGTTAAAGTTGCTGTCAATTTCAAAGATCATCTCCACATTGAAAATCGCTATTCGTAGATTGAGATTAACTGTAGTTATAGCTACCCGAATTTCAAATTAGAACACTATTTCAAATGTATTTGATAGAGCGTGCAAATGATCCGAGAATTATTATATTTATTATATGAGCTCAAATGATAATTTTGTGAATTGTAACCATGATTAAAATGTGTTAAAAGGATTTTGGGGGAATTGAGACCAATTCGAAACGGAGAAAGGGTTCATCGATGTTCTGTATAATTTTGTATCGTCTTTAGTGTTCTTAATAAATGTTAGCTAGGTTTTTTTACTAGCGTTCGTCTCTATGTATGCAACCAAAAAGCCTACCTACAATTATTTAATGCAGTCCAACTGATATTCCGATCATCCAAAAAGTGAATTGAGTGAGTCATTCAATTGGTCATTGATTAGTAGAGTTCATCTATAGGACGCAAAACTGGTAAAAGACAATGAATTTTAGTTTACATAAATGAAAATTTTCCAAACATCTTTCAGACTTTTTTTAAACTTATGGTTGGATTTTAGGTGGTTAAACCCCCTAAATTCACAGTAATGTGGAAAATTTAATGTAACACAAAAACTAACAATTGTAATTACCTAAAATTTTGCATGGTCATATTAGAAGTCCTTCTGAATCGATTCCCATCAAAATATAGTAAGGTTCAATTCCTAATGTTTTCAAACATTAATTTAATAATTATTATTACATTCTAAAAACTATTTTTAAAATAAAATATTATTTGGATTCTGTTTGGGTTCCATAACAGTAACATGGTATAAAATATTAGCACTATGGTAATATTATTTTGGAAGATATCCATAAAAGTCTGAGAAACCGATTTAACATTAGGAGCTCCAATCTTTCTGTACTCATAACTTCTAAGCGGTAAGACCTAATAACATGAAATTGGGTATCTGAAGTTAAATTGTGATATAAATTTGAAATTGTGTCCAAATAGGGAGTTTCTATTAAAAATTATGAAAATTTTGCTCAATTTGATATGAAGACGGCCCCTTATGCAAATTTTACGCATTTGAATTTATAGAAGATGTTAGTTGCTGTCGAACGCCATCTTTGAATTTTCTCTACTGTTAAAATTGCTTGAATGAAGAGGAGTGGTTCCTTTTTTCCGCGACTGTCAAAGTTTTCATTTGAATTCAATAGGTTACCGTTCCCAGTTTTCTAAGTAAAAGAAAGTAGTGACTTTTAGTTGGTAAAAAATTAAGTTAAATTTTTCATTAAGTCATATTTTATGGGCTATTCGGCTAATGTATTGAGTCTTGCCAAGCACTAATCGTCACAATTTATAAGGCACTATTAATCAAATTTAAGACATTGTGTTTACACAATATTTTTATTTTGAACAGAACAATCCAATACTTGTTTTAATCTTGTTTATAAATGTTTAACCTCCAAGTGGTTTCAACGAGATAGCTCGTCCATTGAGATCTGACCAATTGTGCTATTGACGATGTACCTCATAATCAAGATATCGGCGATCTCCTTATGATGACGAAATCAAGATCTGGTCAGTTTTCTTTCTTCCAATGACGAGATATATCGTCCATCAAACTCTGGTCAGTTTTCTTTTAATGGCGAGATATCTCGTTGAAACAACCACCAGGAGGGTTAATGTCTGGCTGTAATCATTATAGAACTTAATTATTTCACAAGGACAAAAGGATTATAGCACCCAAGTTTTATATAGTCATAAAAGAAAACTTATGACGCTTTTTCCATTACGTCTTCTTACAAACTGATTATAATGTATTTATTACTTACATTTCTTTTATTTACTTTGGCATCACATGTATATTATCGTTAGAGGTGCTTGTTACTTTTCCTCATACTAACCACTGGAGACCAGAAGATATGTGTACCTAATTCTTCTCAATCAATTTAGAGTAAAAACAACTCATTACGGATCTCTAAGGCTTCAACTAGCGAACATTATTAAATAAATGTTGAGTTTTTCTTGTAGTCTCCATGTTTCGTAAAAGTTAGATAAAATGAACCCATCTGTAAACCTCGTTGTACTTATTGAAAAAAGCCCTTCTTCGGAGGCAGGCTTGATGTTTTTACAGGAGCTTTGAGTGAGATTTGTGTGTATAGTAACTATTTTTTATGTACTTAGATTCACTGTTCAGTCGTGGAAAAGAGAAAACTACAGCAACTGTATTAACTTTTTCTGCAAGTACCAGAACCCCGCTGTAAACATTACTTAATTCTTAGAAACTTCTGATCAAGACTTAACACTCCTGGTGGTTGTCTCAGCGAGATATCTATTCATTATCAGAACTCACCAGATCTTGATGGACGGATAGCTCGTCATTAGAAGAAAACTGACCAAATCTGAATTTCGTCATCAAACACAAATTGGCAATATCTTTATGCCGACATAACTCGTCATTAGCAAAATTGATCATAGCTTGATGAACTAGATATCTCGTCGAAACCACTTCGAGGGTTAATATGTACTCCAGTTAAAATCGAAAATAACTTATTAATATTTATTAATATTAATATTAATAATAACTTATAAATATTTAAGATCTTTAATAGAAAGTTTCAGCTTGGAGCACTTAAAGAACCATAATCTTCAAACTAACATTAATTTGTATTTTTTACAGAATAGTTCTAGATATTGAATTAGCATATTTTATTTCCTCAATTCCGTATTCCTTAAAACCATCAATTATCCATTTCTAAATAAACTGAATCATGGCACAAGTGAAGTCACCCTCCTCTTTTATAAAGTATTCACAGCTCTAACTGCGAATTAACCGATGAGCTTCCTGAAGAACAATAGGTTTGGGTCCTGTTTTAAGAACCAACTGCAAACAATGCTGTTACTGTAACCCAGAAGTTATACTCTGTGACGAACAATGGAGACTGTTCTCATGAGAATTCGGTACAAAAGACGTCAATGTTTAATGAGAATGAAAACTGGGTTGTTGTTTTCCTAGTTTTTCCCCGTTTAATCCTTTTGAATCATGAATAAATTCTGGATTAAAACAATTGCAAGTGTGTCAACGAATTTTACATTTAATTACTTTTATCATGGACTAGCAAAATTGCCCGATCTCACTCGGGTTGAATTGGTTAACTATTGAAAGTGACCAGAAATAATAACTTTCCTCTTTCGTAGAAAATGCCAAATCATTTAATGTGGGTAAAATAATTTTTAACACCTTTTCGACATTTTTATAATTACAACCTACTTTGGACACAAATTATGTACATGCAAATTCATCCATGTAATATATTTCACATATATCGAACTCCTGCTAAAGATACAAATTGGCGAAAGGTGAGAAACTAAGGTAATTGCTGCAAAAGACTATTTTGAGGGAGGATTAGGAATTCCCTTTCTTAAGTTCTATTCCTATAAAATTGTTCAACTCAATTCGTAAAAATGACGAATCTACTGTGGATACTCTCTCACATAATTTACAATATTTTTTTATTTGTGGCACTCTTTTCGAATTTAGCTCCCATTAAGGGAAAGATGACTAATTTGATAAGATATTTATCACTAAGTTTGTTTTAAAAGTGAATAAGTTTTTCTTGATAATTCGGTTTCGTGCCACGTGCAATAATAAAAGAACTTGTTTTAAAATTTAATATCTTCAGTAGTGATAAAGAAAAGGTAATCTATTACCATTTTTTCAAATGGTAAATCAATTTAACGGCGTTGCTTCTAAAGAAAATCATTGTTTTAAACAAACTTTCCCTATATAAGTTGCTTAAATATAACTTCAATTCGTAAAATAAGCCACCATGGCCAACTGTCGCTATAACAAAGAATTTGTTACATTCCAAAAGTCCTAGTTTGGATATTTTTAAAATTAACGTTCTTTCAATGGCAAAATTCCACTTAAAATTTGCTTTATTCTAACATACATGCCGCTGTAAAGCGAATAATTTATGGCGGTGTTGCGCGTGATGAAAAGGAATTACAATTTATTGAAATAATAAATATTTAAAACAGAAAAGAGAATTAAAACAAAATAAAAGTTGCGGGAAACAGTTCTAAATAAATAAATTCGTGATTCTTTTTATCTCTTGATCTCTCCCAGTTGCCCCAACTTACAACTAAAAATTAGATAAAATTAAAAAATACCGTAATTAGTTCGGAGCGAAAAAATATCACTTCACGTGGCAAACGGACATGAGTTTCCGTTTTGTTGCAAAATATCGTCTGTCCCAAATGTTCGGAAATAGTTTATATTTTGTTAAGAAAATAAATAAAGCTCGAAATAAAAAGTATTTGAATTTAAATTCTGCAAAAAATAGTTTTTAAAAAGTAATTGATTTTTCATCAGTACTGGTAAAACAATTTAAGTAATTGCAATACTCAACATGCATTCCAGCTTCTTCAAAACTACCAAATTATGGTTATTTAATTAGAGTTACTCAGATGTTTTAGCATGAAACTTGCTTAAATACTTAAGCAAAGGAATTTAAATAATGCATTCACTACACTAAATATGGTTTATCAAATGTAGAACATTGCATTAAAATGTCTTGAATAAATCTTATGTGATAGTCATCCAAACAGACACAAAATTGAACATAGAATCGGAAAACAGACAGACTTACGCAACCAAGTTCAGTCCCTAAATGAATGTAAGAACTCACAGTATGCAAAGTTTCATGAAAATGTATTCAACGGTTTGGACGTATCACGGGCACACACATACTTCCTTTATATGCTTATTACTTAGCTTTATTATTGTAAACAAATCTGATGAAATGAAATTCTGCCAAAGCTTCCGTTATTATCAGAAGTATTATTTCGCTAAAATCCAACAAAAGCGGATTCAACACCTTCGAGTAAAAGCTTTAATACCAATCTAAAGAATTTTGTTTTTAATTCCCTAAGTCAATTTTACATTTACTTTTTAAATATATGAACATTTTAACTGTTAGTTTGAAGTGCTTGGTTACGAGTTCAGCATACAAACAGATAGACTTAAAACCTGAAGACAGACAGACTGAGTAGCTCATTACTGTACTCAAATTACAAACCTCAAATTACAAACCTCAATAAAACTCTGGTTGTTTGGACGTAGTATTGACACACGCATACAGACAAACCCGACTGGTCTTTAGGAGACACAAAATAGATAAAAAGATTGAAATGAAAAAGAATATTTAGTTTCTTAAACTTAACAACTGGATTACATATTTCAATAGAAATGCGTACCATATTTCCTAGGGCCCCTATTGCCATTAGGCTCTAGAACCATGATGCTGGCGACCCTTCCCATGTGAATCGTCACGTGATGCGTTTCACATATTTGCCTATTACAAAGAAATGTCTAAAAAAGGGCTTATATTAAATAACACTGCAACATTGAAAGCAAAGGCTCTGCTTCTCAGAGATCGAAGGAAATAAACTTTCTCCTGCATCATGTTTTTCTAACCTCCCGTAAAAATTGTCCCCGTACTCCTTCAGATAAAGGAAAAAAGGGACTTCTTTTTCATATCCCACGGAATGGGCTCCCTCCAGAGGCTTCCCGGAGCATTTCCAGGTACGATTTCCTTTCAACGAAAGTTCTTCGATTAACTTTCTATAATAACGAAAGCAGATTGCGGTGGGGATTTATTTTTCCCTTCTTGTAGAAGCAGTGGGATACGGAGAGGAAGAGAGGAAAAAGGAAACATCCGCAACAACTGACTTGGGAGAGACGGGATGTTGGATGCATTAGCCATATGTCGGAGAGCAGAGTACCTGTTTTGATTTGTCTAGAGAAATGCAAATAGCGATTTATTTCATCCAAGAATTCTTTCCAGTTCATGTGAAACGTCCCGTTAAATTTATACTTAACAATAAAGGTTTCATTTGAGTTGCAACTTGACTTACCTCGTACTTTTGAATATTATCTAGTGTTTTTACCACTATAATAAACAATTGAGTTTATATTAGTTTCAAAGTCTAAACGCAATCTAGATTGATCTGGTATAGTGATCAGTGCTCGTCTGGCAACCAGTTGGTCCCGGGTTTGAATCTCGGTTTGTAGGAGCATGGATGTTTGTAATTATCTCTGTTAGGAGTAACAGCAGCTCGACCCTTTACAAGTATCGATCAATTGTCCTCTTGTAGTACCGAAAAGGTCAGTGTTTGGGCATTAGAAGAAAAAAGCCAAGATTAACAGTCTGAGGGATTGATACTCCTATATCCGTTCGCAATAAGCAGTCTTCCCTGCAGGACTTCTAACCAGTTGTGACCACTTCAACCAATGCAATATTTTCTGGGATTCCTTCAACCAATAGATGTGGTTATTTAGTAATGGGCATTATGGGTGAAAAGCAATACTATACTATTCGGGAATCTAGTGAAGCTCAGAGTTAATCAGACATACAAATTGAGCATAAAATCTACTGAGGTCATTCGCTTAATTGTATGAGGAGATGGAGCTGAAAAGGGAAGGGAGGTAGAATTGAAAGCAAACAGTAGTTGTTTGCCTATCATAAATATGGGGCTACATTTCAGCTTATCTCAAAATCTCTTATGCCGGTAAAAAATTACTTTAAACTTTTTAATGAAAAAGGTTAACCATATTAAGCATTATTAAATAAATATTTTATTTTAGAATATTTTATTTTAGAATATTTTATTTTAGAATATTTTATTTTAGAATATTTTAATTTAGAAAATTCAAGTAAATGGAAATAACATAATTTCCTAAATAAGATGCATATTTTATTTTAGATTTTCAATTTAACGCCTAGTATTGAGTACCACCAATAAGTAAATTTTCAATGAAATTTGATACAGATATTTGATTTGCTCGTACTCGTGCAAGCGCATGGGCATGGACTCACCGTCTAGTTGTATTCCTGTGGACAGAGCACTAGTCATGGTCTTTTGTGAGGTCTAAGAGGAGCCATGCTACTGAGAGAGCGTGTGATATGTATAACCCATCGACTTTTTAATGAAATAGATGGAGCATATGTCCGCAACTTTGAGTTTTTCTTTCGGTTTGAAGATCTGTCATGTGGTTGTGGAAAAAATCATGAATCCTAAATCGAGGAATGCTTATTGTTACGTCTCAAAGAAATTATTTCATAGACACAAGAAATCTGCAGTAGAGTACACAGCAATACAATTTATGGTCACATGTATACAAGTCCTTGACAATAGCTATCAACTTCGCTACAAGATTTACTTGAAGCATGTTGGTGGCTCTTGGAAGATAACCTGTTACAACGGGTCACTGAAATACATTTTAAACAAACTCGGTAGGAGTTACTCACGTTTAAAAGCTTCAAAAATAGTAAAAACAAGAAAAGTAGTCAGTAGCCATTTGCTACAATACCAATTTAGTCACAAGAGGAAATCTCAAGTGTTAAAATTTATCCTCCAACACACACAGTATTGCTATTATTCACACTTTCAATTAAGCTATCCAGGTCATCTACAATAGCGAAAGTACTAGTGTCTCTGAAGGTCTTATGATAGACTATGATGATTAAAAGCCATATCTGACTATGATAGGCATGTTAATTCGCCAATTAACCCTAATTACTTTTTATTTTAACATCTTTATTAGTATTTTCTGAAGTTTTTATTATAACTATTATTTTATAGACTTTCGATTTTTTTCTAAATTTGATCAAGTTTAAATAAGAAATCTACACCAGGGGTCACAGTATTAATTAAATAATTTCATACAGAATCGTGTATCAGCCAATCTCCACATAGGGTGGTTTTTCTAGTGTAAAATCTCTCCTTTAATAATTATCATTAAAGATCCAAGGTTCCATTTCTCTAGCTTAGAACAGTTGTCGAATCTCCTAGAGGTCATATGGATCTCTGTGCATGGGCCTGATTATCTTGATAAGTCAAAAGGTATACAGGCTGATTCATTTTCACTAAGTTGATATAAGTATTCAAAATACAAAATTTCGTGAAACGTAAAATTTCGTTCGTACTGGTACAAACATTCAGACAGACACAAAGTGCGGAAGTATTGATTGTGCTCTAAAATGGCACAGAACGGAAAAACAAGTTGAAATAGTACGAAAACTTCTTTGCTTTACTTCACTTCAAACACTCCATTGTTATTTATGAGAGGGATTTTCAGTGTAAACAGACCAGACGGTCTGCGAACAAATCCGCCAACTAAATGCTTTCGCATGATATATAATCGAAGTAACTTTACAATGTAGTTCACCGCCCAAATGTTGCCAAACGCTTTGATAATGTTTGGTGGTTAATTTAATTGGTGCAGACCAATCAACTATCATTTATCAATGAGAAATTTATTCTTTGGAATTTTTGTTGGGGAAGTGCTGAAGTCATATTTGAAAAACTAAGTGACGTCATATTGAGAATACGTACAGGAAACATTACTTCCGCAGAACACTACTGCCACATTCATTTAAGTCGATAGAAAATGCCTCTCAGATTGACCGATTAAAAGGCTGTGGGACCTACAGTATGGGTGTTTTCTATTGTATTCTTCAGTAAACAAATTTCAATGGATCTGTAAAGATAGTTTGTACCAATTTCTATATATTTTCATTAAAGGTCGAGTTAACAAATACTTGAGAGAACGGGGTCTCTTAGATTAACTATGTTAAGTATAATTATTAAGCGATACATTGAGAATGGATATTTGACAGCAATAAAATTCAAAACTCCTACGAACATCGAAACCTTTTTATCATAAAATGTTATAAAACAAAAAAGATGATAGATTCCAAATTCCACTGAATTTAATCTCACTGGTACTAAAGTAAAAGTACCCAAAACATCGTATCGAATTCTGTAGCAAAAAGAATTAAGTTTCAAAAATACCAACCTTGGCTCAATCAACCTTTTATTTATAACCAGAAGCGAAGAATGCTCTCTCTGTTTATCCAAAAAGCCGAGGTCTTGGTGTTTATCACCGTAGTTACCTATTGATTTTAGGATGAACCATAATACCATGGTGTTAAGTGATTTGCCTTTCCATCCAAGTGCCGATAGAGGTCGTTGACGTAGTGTGTGAAGCAATATCGATGGCGTAAAATTCCCCCGAGTCGTTTGATCTCTTTTCCCGATTGTGTCCTCCTGAAAATATCGTAAGAAACAAATCTTTTTCGCCTACCATTTCGAATATTAGCTTTCCAGACTCGAAACAGTTCGGGGCATTGAACTGATAGATTGAAGAGCTTTGACCGAACGGGATTTGCATAGTTACGAGTTTGCCTTCTATGTTCAAAAATATTTCTTGATTAAAGTGTACGTTGATGACTCCTTTTCAAAGTCAGAAAACTTTCATCTTCGATAGATCCGAAAATATTCATACCGAATTAGGAATTAGAGTGAAAATATGAAAATATTGTCGCGTAGGAATAAGTAGAAATACGAAAGAAGAAAAATTAAGGATTTATTTAGAGAAAAGAGAAACACAGCAAAGCACAACAGAAGACGTGGGGAAAAAATCATCGTAATATTTAAATGACAAACGCATCGACCTTCTAAGGAAATAGATGGAGAATGTGGACAGAGCATCGACCTTTTAATGAAATAGACGGAGCGTGTGGACAGAATCGCTGTTTTAAGATCTCTGAAGTTTAAAACACGTGGGCCTACGAATCAACTTAGCCGATTGGTTAGCGAAGCGCAGACTAGTGTTTTTGATCAAGGTGGATAATCATTTTGACCAATCAATAATTAAAGATTCATACTTTTTACCACAACCACGGGGCAGATCTTCAAACCGAGTGACCGGAAGAAATAACAAAGCTGCGAACACATTCTCCGTCTATTTCATTAGGAGGTCGATGGAGCAGGGTCGATGTCGTAAGATCTCAGAAATGTAGGTCACGTGGGCTTGGGAACCTACTTGGGCCGATTGGCTATATCCCAAAAAAGCCTAAACTAGTGTTTTCAGTCACTCTCGACAGGATTCGTGCTTTCTCCCATCACCATGTGACTTATATTCAAACTCAGAGATCGAGAGAAATAACAAAGCTGAGCGCATAAGCTCCGCCTGTTTCATTAGAAAGTCGATGAGGAAACTCGTATCACCCAGAAACATTACAGCCTCCTGTGTTAAGTTTGATAGAAAAACCTCTCATGGATGTAAGGAAGCTAATAATGCAAGAGATAATATTTCTGATAAAACAGTAAGACGCGCAAGCAATATTTATATAAAAGCTTTTATATAGAAATTTGGTGAATACGCACCTGAGGTAGAATAGTTAAATTAAGTATGTACATTTCTATATCGGGCATAGCCAGTAATATTTAAGTTTTTCAGAACCATGTATAATTAATTGATATGTAGTTTTGAACTGCGAGTTTAGTTCGGTATTACTGAGTTTGGTGAGATTATTACGGAGACATGTATTTTTGAGTTATGAGTTCAGAATTCGAATGTGAAATCCTACAAATTAAACAGTTCGAGTGTTTAAATTCACGAACTACGTTCACAAGTCTGACATAAGTTGAGTAGTCACCACAAATTCAGCGATACATCCATTTTATATTTCATAAAGCACTAACACGGGCACCGCACGGCGTTACCCGTGACATCATTCTTGTTATGTCCTCACTGATTCTGAAAACATTAAAAAGAAAAAACAATAATTTTAAGAATGAGTCCCACCACCACCCGACATGACACGGGCATGTCGCCTCATTCCTTCCACCCTTCCACCTCACTGATACTTACTTAGAGAGCTTCATGATACATTATGTTCAATGTTCTTCCATTTGGAGCTAGGATGTAAAGATTCTCGGCTTTTCCAACTCTTGAAGAACCCACATACAGTTGACCGTGGGAGAAACACGGTTTAATGTGATCGAGTCCTACAACTTTCAACAATTGTCCTTGTGAACTGTAAAACTGACGGAGATATATAACTCGCAACTTTCAACAATTGTCCTTGTGCCTTGTTGATGCTCATAAAGAAACTTAAAACAACAGGAAACAGAAGTCGTTTAAATTGGAATGGGAGATCCTAAGGGATAATTGGGATCCTAGGAATGAATACGTCTTCACTTTCGGCATGTCCAGTCATGATGGGGGCTTCAATAATATTCGGCATGAGTTTCTTGATAGAGAGTCTTATTCCATTGTAGAGTGAAGGTGGATGCAGATTTCTGAGAAGCATAATCGGTGCCCCAATCTTCAGCTCTAATATGTGCGAGGGTACTCCAGATGGCTCCAATGTGTTCAAAAACTCTGTTGTGTAGTTCACAGCCTCATCTGTGTCACATATAGTGTCGATAGATTTGTAAATTTGAACACTACCGGGCAATTCTTGTAAAAGTTGCTTATTGATGGCATTGACATCTTCGTTTCTTGGGGCAATAATTGCTCTTTGGCAGAGCCATGTGTGATCAGTAAAATGCTGCGCCACATTTGAAACACCACCTCTTTCAACTCTAGTTGAATTTTCACAATCCTTCCAATGCTTTGCATTGCTATACATCCATCTTGATTATCTTGAAGTAATGGCACCACTTCCTAGTTGAAGTTGGTTATCTGAAAAATTGCTGGGCAGAGGGATCACCATTGAGATTAACTCGCATGTTTGGTGCTAGTCAAATGTATGAATGTCATTCCAAATGTAAGATGATTTTAAGCAGGCCTGCATTTCATCCGCCGTGGTTCCACGGGTAATAACCGGAAATGTCTGTCGAAAGTTGCCAGCCAACACCATAGTGATGCCTCCCATTCAGTCATTTTTACGTCCTATGTCTTTCAACGTGACATCGAGTGCTTCGAATGGGGATTTGTGGGACATAGTACATTTATACCAGACAATGAGCTTGATATACTGTTGAACCTTTGCCTTTCCTGAATTTCTTGAAATGTTACATGTAGGAGTTTCCGCGTTTGCCCGATTTAAGGGTAACTCGAAAGTCAAGTGAGCTGTCCTCCCTCCTGTCAATAGAGTTGCGGTAATGCCTTATGAAGCAACAGCCAGGGCAATCTCATTTCTCTGTCGCACTTTAGCCAAAAGAAGATTGATGAGAAAAGTCTTCCCTATACTGCCAGGAGCATCCAAAAAAATATGCCACCTCGCCTATAAAAACTGCTCTTGTTATCTTGTCAAATGCTTCCTTTTGATCTTGGACCATTTTGGGCTCATTGTCCTCTATGTATGTTGCGAGTACATTCGCGACAGTTTCTTTACATAAGTTCTTCACTCGGTAGGACTGAATCGCAGTTTCGATTGGGTTGCTGTAGTCCAAAGCTTTTTAGGTCCGATCCACACACCCAACAATATAATCTTATCCTCAATGTAGATTAGAGCTATGTTGAAGATGTCCTGACTGTAGTTCAGATCCATATTCTGCTGCTGTATGCGTGCTTGGTGCAGTATGTCTTCAGACAGGTTCTCCGTGTGGTTTATCCGTAACTGATCGGTAGAAGACAACGAGCATGTTTGTAGCATAACAGTCAACAGATCACGAAAAATCTTTGGCGATCGAGATGCAACTGCTTCTTCCGATGCTTTGTTCCAGTGTTCATCGTTCTCCAGAAGTCCTCTAAGCTGGCAAGCCACTTTGTAAGTAACGCAGACACTTCCTTCAAATCTATAAACGACATCGGTCCTCGTTCGTCATACAGCGAGAGTCGCAGGTGAAAGCATTTGGTGTTGGTCGGATGGACGGTGTACACACGACCTAGTGTATCGCTAGACCTCATTCCTGCTTGTTCTGGTACAACTTGTCCTTGTTTTCGACGGTTCCATGTCTTGTTTCCGTTGTTCAAAGTGTAGTACTTTGGTACTTGGTTGAACAATAGGGTTCGTGCAAACTCATCTTGGGTGCAAAGTCCGAAGAGAGACGTCAGTGTTGTTTCCTGAGGTGCTTGGACACGCTGAGCAGCATTTTCTGTCGTGAAGTAGACTCTCTGGCCATTCTCAAGATGACGCTTAGATGAATAAATGTGGGGTGTCGTGATTTGGGAAGTTGAGCATTCTCCATACTGCTTCGTTGCCCTGCCGATATTATATCTTCCCATTTGAAACTGACGAATTTCATTAAGTTCATTCTCTCCAATGGTCAATTCAAACATAGCCGTGTCATGTCCTTTATTAAGATACTTAGAGACATACTTTATAGACTTTGCAGAATTGCAATACTCTACGTTGATATGCGCATTGAAAATTTTTGTTAACAAAGGGCAATACGGAACAAACCACATATTCTCCACAGGCACTTCTGATCCTAGAAAATTTATGTTTGCAATAAATCCCCCGTCTTATACTGATCTACGACTATAAAGTGGATATCCGTCTTGTCCTGTTTGCGTCTCTTTCAATAAACGGCGTGGGAATCGCTTTGTGCAAATTCCATCCTTCATGCATGGAGAGAGTTGATTTATGCATCCGCAGGTGGGCCGTGCACCATTTGCTTCGTTACAATGCTAAAGAATTCTGGGTCTTCTTGTGGATTAGGGATTTCTGCACTGATAAAGTTTTCCACTCTGTGAACGTGTTGTGAGTCTTTGAGCCAAACCAGAATATGGATATGAGGAAGTCCTTGCTTCTGCAACTCTGTCGTGTATATATGGCACTGAACTTCTCCAAAAATCTTTGCCTTTGTGATGAGACTCATCAATTCTTTTTGCTTTTGATGAAAGTCTCTTGCCCACAAATCATGACGATCCTGTGGATTTTTCCCAACAAATAGTTCTTGCTGTATCTCTGTCAAGTTTGGATTGCATGTAAAGGTGATGAAGAGGTCCGGTCTACCATAGTTTCTCAAGTAGGTCATGGCATTTTCAGTACTCTCGTGCCTGGAACCCCCATAAAGCTGGAAGGCAAGATGATCAACTGGCCAATGTCTGCAACATTTACATCGTTTATGACCGCATCCCTCAAATGGGCATACTGTTCCCCTCTCAGCGTCCTCTGATTTATGTACAACAGCCTTTCCGATTCAATCTTGGCATACATGTCAACGATAAATTGATGGAACAGATCTTTGCTTCTCAGTAAATTGTTGAAATTTGAAGAGCGTATCATCATCCTGGGAGCGTAGAACTTCATAGCAGAAATCATCTCAGTTAGCATCGGAAATTCTCTTGATGGTGCCACTTCTTTCTTCTAAAACTATGTCTTGCTCCATGTTGTTCTCCCACCATGATTAAAGCCACTTCTCCTGTTATTGGTGCATTGAACCGCCTCTCACGTTCACAATGTGGGATTTTGTCCGCTAAGATTAAAACTTTGAATTCAGGGCTGATCTGAAGGCTGATCTTATCCATGGCTGATTTGAAGTTGTGGGTATAAGAGTTGTGATGGTTCAGCATATATTGTAACTGAAATACTATGTCTTGTCTCGTCTGAGGAACGTGTTTTCAACGCTGCTCTGCTTATTCCATCTCCAACCAAATGTATTTGCAGAAATTTAGGCTCTTCGTTTGGTAGAAGGTCTAGACTCCCAATGCCGGTGATAAACCTGACCCTGAACCTTAAATGTTGGCATGTATCCACTCCCTATTTTCTTTTGTCGTGCCATAAGTGGTCATCTGGAAGCAGGAATTGTACCTTCTAATATTTGCCAGGAAGTGTTTAGCTTCCGGTGAATCTCCATTCAGTACATTACGTAGGGGCTCGGCTGGATCCACTAACCGTGGCAGTTGAATCTTTCCTCCGTTGGAGCACATACCTGGGACTTCACCTTTCCACTTCTTTACTTCACAGCGTTGACATGTTACAGACATTGATCCAATGACGCACGAAGGATCAGATACATAATCTGTTGATGGATCGTAATTAAAAACTGTATTCTCTAAATTTCTACAGATGTGCATTCGAGCAGTACTTCTTCCGGTTCTAACTTGCTGTAGTCTTGTTTCTCTTTGCTCTCTTCCTGTTTCCTCTTGCTGTCTTGTTGCTCCTTCTGGGGTGGATACAGCTTCTCTTCTTTGTTCTCTTTCTCTGTCCTCTCGCTGTCTTGTTTCTCTTACTGGGGTGGAATCAGCTTCTCTTTGATTTCTTTCTCAGTTATAACGCTGGTTTGTTCGAAGACGTTTCTTTTTTCTGGGAGGCTGGGGCATCTTTAAATATAACGCTAAACCAAAATAATGTAGTTATTTGCCTAAAATAAAAATTAGATTAAAATTACAGAAATTATACAAATTCAGAAGTAAGTTATGAAATAACCGCTACTGAAATAAAAATGCGATTGAATCGTTAAATATAACGCTATACTTTTAAAAAGTCTTGCTATGTCACCTCACTGATTCCGACAAACAACCTAAATGAATCAGAATGTTAGCGAAATCAAAACCAAAGTAAACATTAATAAACCCTGTTACTTCATTTCATGTAATTTATTAACACAAACATTATACTATGTGCGAAACATACCGAAACGAAAACAGAAAGCAATACAAAAAATTATAAACAAAGTTTAATGTAATTATGGGAAGTTGAAAGTGCCAATTTAAAAACGAAAGTGGGTCGTAATTACCTTAATTTTGAAGATAGGTATGAGGTGTACATTGATTAAACAATAATAAACACTGTTACTTCATTTCATGTAATTTATTAACACAAACATTATACTATTTGCGAAAAATACCCAAACAAAAGTTTAATGTAATTAGGGTTAATATTTTGTACTCACGATTGATGATCGTACCCTCTTAGCCTGAAATAGAAATGAGATTAAACAAATTCAAAATTAAGTTATGAAATAACCACTACTGAAATAAAAATTTGAATACATTGAATACATACATACGCTTTGAATACATTCGATGGTGAACAGTTTCAAAACAGAGTCTTGGCTTATTTCCAAGAGCAGAAGCTGTGGTATCCCTTTCACACTGTTGCCATTCTTAGGAAACTAAATAATACAAAAATATGCCAATAAATTAATTATAAAATTTTCTAGATTAAATTTTAAGTGCTATAGATTGTAAGTGCTATAGATTCGTCTGGCCACCGTGCACAGACACACGCATACACAAACACTTCCTTTTATAATAGTAGAGATTCTATGTTTATTGTAGAAACTTTAATTTTCGAAACTTTATTTTAGGTAAGGTAAGGTAAAGTTGGAAAACACATGTAGTCATGAAGATGTTGTGGAGGTAATGTATTTGGAAGAATGCATGCAATTAAACATGATTCTTATACAGACAGATATTATGTGAGACTACTACTTTATGTGTCTGGAGCGAAAAGCTTACAAATCTAAGAACAATCAATGTAACTCTATTTACCTTCCAAGAGGCTGCACTTTAATCTTAAGACAAACACTCTGAACGTCACTAGAATTCCTAATAATGCTGCAGTGTTACTTTTACCCCACGCTATACATAGCGACAAAATTACCTCATTCATTGGTTCAAAGAATCCTAAGAAAGATTCTATTGGTCAAGGAGGTCAAAACTGGTGAGAAGTGAGGCAGGGAAGACTGCAAGTTGCACAATGGAAAAATACTTGTGAATCCCTCGGAAGGTTAAGAATGAAGAAGTGTAGAACACTTTTGAAGAAGCATCAGTTTGCAGCATGCCTCTACAGGTACGAGATTTTGTTTCGTAAAGCCATTCACCGAATGATGAATCAACAAAGAGCACATTACTTTCGAGCCTTAACCACTTAACGCATATATCCGTGTCTGACACGGGCGAAAGTTACCGGCAAATTTGCACATGCCCGTGTCTCACACGGGCGCTCTTGCATCTCGCGTTATTTTATTTTTACTAGAACGGACCCGTCTGAGGTCCGTTCTAGTAAAAATAGATAGGCTAGATTATAATTAAGCTTATTTACCATATATGGCACCACTATGCAGCATTTTTCTTGTGTAAACCACGTGGTGCATTTTGATGATTAGCTATAAGTTTGTTAGGAATTCTTTGTTATAAAGCAGTTGTTTGGTGTGGAAAAGGTAATATATCCATTTTTATTACGTTAAATATGATAAAAGTAAACAGTTAACCATAAGTTAATTTTTACTAAGTGTTTTTGTAACTTGTTTAGAAAAAGTTATCTGATAATGAGCGACTCTGACGATTTTGAATATGCCAATTTATCAAAAAGTTTCAGCGATGAAAGTGATGATCTCTTGAGTGATGGAAGTGAATCTGAAGATAATGATGACGAGATTTTGGCTTTTTTTATGCATTTCAACATCCAGGATCGTCACCGAACCAATGGTCACCGATTACCATGGAAGAATTATATATATTTTTAGCCATAACTATACTACAAGGTATAATTAGAAAACCTGAGGTGAGGATGTATTGGTCAAAAGTTGAAATTTTTCAATCACCTATTTTTTTATCATTATTATTAATATTTTATTATTAATAATCATATATTATTATTAATATTTTATTATTAATAATATTTTGAAATTCAAAATAAACATGTAATCAAATCGGTTACACTTTGTATAATAATTTTTTTATAACTTTTACCCCACCCCCCGCTCCCTAGTCACCCCCCACAACTGAAACTGCAAAAAATAACTTACACTATACCTATATATTCATTTTCTGTCAAAAAAACTCGATCATTTTTTACCAGTTTTTCCGAAAAAAACTCGTGCTTTAAGTGGTTAAACTTCTCCAATAATTGGTTGAATTTAATGCTGACTTCAATTATTTTGGTTCTCTCATCCTGTTCGACAACAGGAAGAGTTTGTCTAAAATCTCTAAATAAAAGGATTTTACCACGAAAAGATTCTGATATTTACTTTCGGTATTCGGTCAACTGCAAGTAAAACAGTACTTGGGATCACACTAGTTTTGTCCCAAATAATGGCTTTTGTAGATTGAATTATTTAATGTTGAATTTATCTTCATATTCGACATGGACGCTTCATTTAAAAGTGACGAAAATTTAAATTGGTTAAGATATTTTCCCCACTTTCTAACAGATTAAGACGATTCCTGTGGATACAACAGGAAGAGCTATGTTTCTTTTTCCACCGATACTTCTGAGGAGAGATTTATACAAATACTTCGGGGAGACACCCAAGTACATACTTAATCTCTAATTCAATTGATGCCGATGGCGAAGAAAATACTGAACAGTTTTATCCTTAAGTGCTTTAAATGAGAAAACTCCGTCAGGAATACCACTTCACAGACTGGATTGGAGGTATAATCATGTTCCTGAGAAACCTCAACTCACAACCGGGTTTATACAACGGGATACTGATAATTCCCGTTGTATAAACCTGGAGTTGATGAACTAAAACTCAATTTGATCATTACCGAAGTATTCGTAGATTCAGCATATGGTAAAACTGCTTTTATCCGCGAATCGACCTAGCACTATTGCTACAAACGTCCCATTCTCATTAAGACTACAATTTCCTGTAAAACTCGCCTTTGCTGACTTTTAACAAGTCTCAAGTTCAAACACTGCAGAAAGTAGGTATCTATACCGTCCTAAACAAGTGTTTAGTCATGGACAACTTTGTGTTGAACAGTCAAAACTTCGAAGGTTTGATGATGTTTGAATTAAAATAATACATGAACCAGAACAAGAAAAACTATTTCCAAAATTAAAAGAAAGTGTTTACAAAAATATCGTGTAGAAAGAAATTTCCCAGCATTGACTTAATTGATCAATGCTAAAGAGATTGAAAAATAAATACAACCTCCTCTCCCCTAAAACTACATGGGGTAGCTCGAGGAAGAGGATCCATGTCCCTTACACTGATAGAATTATCCAAACAACGCCTCCGTATTTCTATGCATGCACAATGAAGATGGGATATGTTTCTATTGGCCTTATTCTTTATGATTATGTTGCAAAAGATAATAATTAGCACTTTTCAAGTTATACGTGATTTTCAAAGACCGTTGTATTCTTATTTCAATGGGTTTTGCAGCTAGTGATGAATAAATAATAACCGTTAATAGAATAGTAAACATCGTTTGAAGTTTTATGTTATGTTTTACAAAATGCTTCTAGAAAGTTCTACGGTGTCATCAAAAATACAAACTTTAATAAATAATTGCGATAAAATATCGTCTGCCAGCAGTCTAATTGTGTTTTTAAATCTGGAAGTATTTCTGTTTTTTCTTCTTTTTTAATCTTTATCGTCTGCACAGTTCAGCACGTGGCAATATGTTATATATTTAGAATTCCAAAGGCTGGGATGAATTATTGAAATATGGAAACTAATTTCATGAATTGAAAGTGGTGTCATAAAATCACACAAGTTGATAAGCATAAGATGGTACGCGTGATATGTGGCATAAAATTTTCAATATTATTTTTTTATTTAATGCATTTTTATTTTCTATATAAACTTTATAGATTGAAAAAAAAGTTTAAGAAATATTTTTGGAGCCTTAAATTGTATAAATATGTATGAGTTTGCAATATTTCACGTCATGTTTGGGAGTATGTGCCTCCTGTACATTGTATGTTTTTATGTATGAGAGGAATTTTCTGTCAAGCTAAATAAATATATAGATGGCGATGTTTCTGAGGGCGATACATATTACCTGTACGTGTTTTGAACCTGACGTTAGTTGGCTTGTTTTTCAGATACGATTTCGGCACTTTACCAATAAAAATTCCAAAGAATAAATTCCTAATTGATATAATTGATTGGTCAACTTCAGTTTGATTAAACGCCAAAAGCTGCCAAAATTGTGATAAACAACAATTCAATGTAACCTCAATATGTATCAGACATTCTTGAAAACAATATATCATGTCTTAAGACTCGTATGCTAGAATTACCCGGCGTTACTCGGATTGAATTGGTTAACTTTCCGTCCGCTTCAGTTAATAAATTGTAATTCCCATTCATCACATGTAACAACTACCACACTCTAATAAAGGTACACAACACAATTTCACAAATGTAAATCAATACCAAATTTAACATTTTACATTTTTCTAGAATTTGAATTTTTATTAAGAAAGAAAAGTCTCTAGTGTGCCAATGTTACCCAAAATGCCTAGAATAATTGAAAGTATGCATAAAAATGCCTTGTATGTCACTTAAAAACAAAAGCGTTTCCCAAAATTATCATACAATAATTCAAAAAATTTTAAAAACTAATTAAACATTTGCTTATACCTTGTTTACAGATATACAACGAAAAACATCAAATTGAAAATCCAGAGATACATCTTAAAACTAGATTTAAAAAAGCTTCGAACGAAAAGCAATGAATGTATTTGTTTTTCACTACAAAATGGATTCCTGGAATATAAGCTAACGGATTACAAAAATTTAAAGAAACCAAACAGTTGCGCATTTCAAAAATAATTTCTAAAAATACTACTGTTTAAATATTAACTACCAGTCCTATTTTAAAACGTTTTGTGATATATATTTTATTTATAATGTTTTATTCTCTTTATTGTCTGCCTCAATATTCAGAATTTTTCATATTTCGTAAAGAAATAAAGCTCAAAATAAATAAAGCATTAGAATTTAAATTCCGTTAAAATATTTTTTGGAAAACTAATTGCTTTTCCAGCAGTGCAGGTAAAACAATTCAAGTAATCAAAATGCTCAATATACCTGCCAGATGCTCCAAAACTACCAAATTATGGTTGATTTAAGTATTGTTACTCAGATATTTTAGCTTGAAAAGTATCCAAGTATGTAAGCGAAGGAAATTCAAATAATGTATTCATTAAACTAAAATATGAGTTGTAAAATATGGAATATTTTTTTGTTTACACAGACACAAAAGCAGAAGTAAAAAGGAAAACAAACAGACCAACACAACTAAGTTCAGTCACTAAATGAATTGGAGTACTCACGGTATGCAAAATGTCATGAAAATACATCCAGCCATTTGGACGTAGTACGAGCACACATATAGACACAAAACGCGCAAGACACCAATTTTGCAATGTAGTGTCGAAAATGGATAAATAACTTGAAATGGGTTGAAAATATTCAATGTTGAATATTCTCAATATTCAATATTATTGTACAAACATTCCATTTTTATTTATATAGATATTAATTAAGACTATCTGATACATAGTGTGCTCATTGAAGAATCAAATCGTTTCACATCTTTAATCAAGGAATATAATGGCGTAAGAGTAAAGTTCTTTTTGTATATTGCAATGATTTTGATGATATATGTGATATTTTAGGGGAAATGCTGACTTCAAAAGTGTATTTGGTACTAATCTAGATAATTATTCCTTTTATTATGCAATTAATTTCAATTATTTAAAATGTTTTTAGCTTTTCTGATGTGTTTAATATAATTACAACTAAATATTTCAGAGCTAAAGTGATCCTTCTTTACTTTTCTTTTATTAAAGAAATAATTTTGAAATATTCTCTTATTTAAGACAATTATTTGCATATCTCGTTCATTGCATTGTTATTCAAATTAAGGGATTCTATCTTTTACTTCGAATCCGGGCATCGAAAAATGAGTATCACGTAAGTATACTGGTTTGTACACTCATGCCCAAACGTTAAGCATAATTGCTGTTTATGTGAATATTTCAGAAAATCTACATCGGAATGGAAGGAAACGTGCTATACGGGTGCAATAAGTTTATAGAAGAAAACAATGCAAAACAATGTTAATAGTGACTTTTATTATCCATAGAAAAGGGTTGAAAGAAAAAGGTTCACGATACTAGTGTCAAGTTTAGTGAAATAGAATGATTAAAACAATGTGATTCTGATGTTCAATACGGTGTGTGGGAACTTCTGGTAGCCATGCATGTTGCATAACGATTTCCCATACTTTCGATGAGGATAAGTTGTGTGCTCAAAGAGTTCCAAGCCTCACGGAGAGCAGTTTTCAATTCCAGAATGGAGCTTGGTGGGTGGCGGAGGGCTGTAATATATCTCCCGAGCATATCCCATACATGCCCTATAGGATTCAGATCAGGAGAATTGACAGAGCACTGCATGTGGTGGATATCTTCATTTTGAAGGAAGGCGTCGACCAGGGCTGCACGGTGAGGAGGCGCGTTATCATCCATGAATATGAAGTCAGGACCGACAGCACCTCGAAACAGGCGAACGGTAGGCTCAAGGTCTTCGTCTCTGTATCTTTGACCGGTAACAGACCCCGTGTCAAAGATGTGGAGATCTGTATGGCCGACCAGCATGATGCCTGCCCATACCATGACCCCTGAAGGAAAACGATGTCATTCCGTGATGTTTCCCGGGTGAAAACGCGTTCCACATTCTCTCCAGATCTTGTTACGACGAAAATCAGTTTGCAGACTAAATCTGGACTCGTCACTGAACATGACATTGCCCCACTGTTGTCGACTCCAATGCCGATGTTCCAAACTCCACTGTAAACGCGCGCGTTTCTGTGCAAACGTCAGGGAGATGCAAAATGCTGGTCGTCTGGCATAGAGACCAACGTATCTGAGTCTCCTGTAAACAGTTTGTCTTGAAACTATGACTCCTGTGGCTGCTGTCAGGGCTGAACCCAGTTGTCTGTCAGAATGGTTCCTCTGACGTCGCGCAGTTATCGCCAAATATCGATCTTTCCGAGCAGTTGTTACCCTTGACCGACCTGGTACTGGTCGTCGGGTAAAATCTCCAGTGGTTTAAAACCTCTGCCACAGTCTGGAGATCACACACTGAGGCATATTCAGAATTCGAGACGCTTCGGTTTGGGATCGACCGGATTCCAGCATTCCAATAATTCGTCCCCTCACAAACATGTCCAATTGGCATCTTTGTGACATCTTTCGTCCTTATTGATTGCTAACAACGCTCCGTACCACAGCATTTGCGAAATTTCTGTGTAAATTGGCCATGCCGCTCGAGGACGTTTTATACTACTTCCGACATGCGACGGTGCTTTGCGATGTCGACGTCGACTGAACTGTTTCGCATTTGCACGATGTTTTACCTTCGTCCCACGATTCTCCACAAGTAATTTTGAACCATTGTATCCATATTTACTCCGATTTTTTGCATTTTACGAATTATGCTTAGCTTTTGAACATGAGTGTAAATAATTGTTCTTTAGTAATAGGAGTAAATATACTCACCTTTCTTCCCCGCTTTGAAAGTAAGTGCATTAAAAACCTTTCTGAGGTCCTCTCTATCGCATTTGAACAATAAATTTTAATAAAAATAAGCTCCAGAATGCTTGGTTAGATTGTGTTGCCAAGTATATCATTTCATTACTGTCATAGAGTTAGTGGTTACGTTGTGTATAATGTGCACTGGTAATTACTATCTCAATTTAAGTTTAACCGTTTTAATTCAGATTTAAAACAGCGGGATTACATTTCTGGTACATATTTGCACAGATAATGCTTACAGTTCAAGGTAAATAAACTTCATTTTCCCGTTTAGAGTCAAAATTCAGCTGCCACACCAAATAAATTTTAATTGTCTTAGGTCGTTCAATTGTGAGGATTCATTTAAATTCATTTAAATTCATGGCAAAGTTTTCAGGGAGTGATACCGCACCAACTTGTAGTCTGTAGCTTTTGGGCTGGAGTATCGTTGGCTACTACTGAGTCTGCCAAATTCTATGCCATGAGGTCTGAGGAGGTAGTTGCTTCCACTTTTGGGGTTCCTTGAGAAACATGCTCATCACAGGTCCTGACTCTTTCCAACCATAAGAAAACTATCCACTTTAGCACAAGAAATTACAATTGCTTTGTTGCTGGCTCCACTCCCCATTGAACCCCATCTTCATAATATATTCTCTATCCAAAGCCGGCAAGTCCATTCATCCCACAGTCAATATTCTGGTTGTTTGACCCCTCCTATTTTCAAGTAACGTACTCAAGCCAGTATAACAACTGCCTTGATTGTCTTGTATAAAATTGCATAGTAACTGGCCTGGTACCCTAACGGTTAATGCTCTTGCCCTCTGATCACAGATTCTACATTTGAATAACAGTCTAGGCTTGGATCAGTTTGAAATCCACTTTAAATTATAGATCTCGGTCTAATTAGCCAATTTGAATTACAAAAGATAACTTTTGAGGGACAAATTAAACCAATACTTTGAAAAGTAAAGTAACAAGCTCGAGAAAATATTTCTAATAGTTCGTACGAAATGAACAACAACGAAAGTAAGTAGAAACACTGAGTTATGCTGGTTTGTCTTATTGTATTATAGATTCTGTTAACCATATCCTAAAAATTAAAAAAGTTATTTAAAATTCAATTGAATAAAAACAACTTTCAAAAATGGCAAAATTCAGGGACAAATATGGAAGAAAAAAATTGAAGAATTCTATAGTAAGTTTATGAAATCATGGACTTGTTTAACAGACAACAATGCAGAGAAGAAATGCTCGAAGCAAATAAAAGTCTTCGAATAATCACATCAGGGAATACATACACAAAGAGAAAATGGGGAACCTTTCCTTGCTTTGAATTTAAAATCCAACTCGATGGCAATGGGAATAAGTGAGGGAAATCTTCGGTTCTCGGAAACATGAAAGAATTTGGATGCTCTTCGCAGAATTTTAAAGATGTTTTCTCATAACAAAGGAAAGGATGGAAACTGAGAGAAGTTATAGAGGGTTGAAAATGCTTTTAATATTGCCGTCTTATTGTGCGTATTCAAGACAAGCATGTCTCACATGATGTCTGATTTCAAATTATTGTGCAAAAAGGAACCTTAAAAAATTACTATTTCTAAGGTGGTTGGTGCATTGAGTGAATTATTTTAAATGGAATATTTGAATCTCACTCTATAACCATCTAATATTTCATTATGCGAATATGGTGCATACGTGTCTATGAGAGAAGACATACTATCCAGAAAGAGATTTTTGAAGCCGTTATGAAACAAAGACACTACACGTTCACTCCCTCTGCTACGCACTGCCATGTGCATCGTTTCATGTCAAGTGACCTGAGGGTTCCTTTTGTGAAATTTTCGCAGAATGTACCTTAGGGAAATGTATAAACTTTTGTAGTTTTAGTCATTTAAAACCCTGTATCTTCTAAAAATAGAGAGAGAAGCTGTATTAAGATCTCACAAGGGTTAGTCCCGTGGGCTTACGAATCAACTTGGGCCAATTGGCTATCAAAGCACAAGCTAGCGTTTTTAATCAAATGTGCCTCATAGTAGGGTTAATGCTTTTTCGCACAACCACGTGACAGATCTTCAAACTGAACGACTGGAAGAAATAGCATGAAACTGTGCGCTTATGCTCCATCTGTTTCATTAGAAAGTCGATATAAGAGAGCGATTCCCTTAGCAAATAGCTAATAGGTGAAAAACCAGAAGATCTGACGCTGTTTACAAACCGGGTCTCTTCAACAACATGCATTGAACTTTTTAAAAGTTAATCGGTACACAGGACATAGTGTGGTATTAATGAAATCAAAATATGATAGAATCCTATCGACCGCATAATCATATAGATAGAAATTAAAATTGAGGGAGTTATAACTTATTGTAATATTATTTAACCCTCTTGGTGGTTTATCTTTGCTTCGAAAGCTGTCCTAGTATTCAGCCTCTGGTGCATCCCCTTGGAGAATAGGTCAATTTTGGTCTCGACGACATATCTTGTTCTTAGCAAAATTGACGAGACCTAGGATGAGTTATTTCGTCGAAACACTTGAAGGATTAAACCGAGGATGCAAACACAATAACAATGTAATTCAATATGAGACAGTCAAAGCAATTATCTCGACCAGATGACTTTGTTAACCTCTAAACCGACGATTTTATACAGTTCATATGGCCTTCAAACTTTCATAAAATAAATTTTCATCTGGGTCAAACTTTTTCAAATTTCAACAAGTCACAAGAACTAAACAAAATATTTTGTGAATCTGAATTTTATATCATAGGCCATACAGATGTCACAACATAGTATTGTTCAGGTAGTTCTTGCTTTTGCCCATTACAGTTGTTAGCAAAAAACTTAAAATCATCCCAAAACTCAGTCATTGAATTTTGCCCCCTCTGAAAACCGCGTGCTTCAAAAATTGTCACCTCCAATATATAAATCATTACATCCTTGAGTGCCTAGGAGTATTTTGGAAACGAGTTTTATTTTGGTAATGATATTTTTAAAATATGACTTAATTTGGTAAATAGAAAACGTCCGAATTTTCGAATTCCCTGTCTTTGTATTGCTTTGGTTTTTATAGCATATCAATGTATTGTAACAAGTATTCCAAACAAAGGAAGGTCCATTTCGGGAGATAACAGCCTTGGCAAATGAGTGCGTTTTCGATTCGTTTCTTTCATATATTATAGCATCGATTTTATACAGGGTAAGCCAAAAGTCACTACAGTTTTAAATGAATATAATTTTTAATGTTTTATAATACCCGTAGAATATATATATATATATATATATATCAACACGATCAGGATTGGCCTGGCTGCGAGCCGAACGGGGTCTTCCAGTTAGTGGAGTATCTTTGACAGACCCTCGTGTCTCGAAACGTTTAACCAATGCCAATATGACAGGCCTAGAAGGAGGTCTTAAATGAAAATGACGCATATATGCCTTCTGTGTGAGAACAAGGGAATCTTTATTTTCATAGTAACATTGGATAATTTTCACACGTTGCTCATTTGTGTATTTTTTTCATAATTAAAATCCCAAGCCTTGATTTTTAGATTCCGAAAACAAACAAAAATAATAATTTTCACAAAAGTTATTCACATTTTAAATTGTAAAGTGACTTTTGGCCCACCCTGTATTAAATGCGTTTCCTAAGATTTTTAAAGTATGAATTTGTTAGGCTTGTTGGACTGTCAATAGATGCGTGTCGTGTCTTGGAGTCGTAGAGTTTTGAGTAAGGGTAAGCAGATTCCGAAAGAATTGAGTGCCTACGAGTGTTTTCGCAAAGAGGTTTTTATTACTTTTTATCATTTTAAATTATGACATAACTTGGTGTTAACAGAAAACATCAAATTATTCGAATTTTCTATTTGTCGTTATTTGCATTTTAGTTGTTATAGCATACATTTTTAATGCCCGACTACTGATCAGTCTTTGGCACTACAAAGGGGTGAACTGACGGCTATTTGTGACGAAGCACCCAGTAGACAAACGCTTTGACCATTATACCAGTTAGGCAGTGCCTGGCCATACTGTCATACCAGGTGTCTCATATTTTATCTGTTTATTGTGATAAATATTACAGCTAGGAAGGTACATTCTGCGAGATAACAGTCTGGACAAAAGAGTGCGCTTTCGAGTTTTTTCCGTCACTTTTTTGAAAAATCGATTTTGTCTTTAATGTACTTTTTAAGGTAGGAGTTCTTTTTTTGTCAATAGTTGCATATTGTGTTAAGCTCTCAAAATTTGAAATGGAGGTTTTTATATGAGCTGACTTAGCAGTGCTTTTGCACAGATTTTTCTCTGGCTTCCTAACTTTTATAATGCTGATGTTAAATAATGACATTTCTCTTGAAAAACTAAAAACATCAGGATTTTCAAATTCTGTGTTTGTTATTACTAAATGCTTTTAATCGCTATTAAGCGTCGAAATTTATAATTTCTCTTTGACTTAAAAATGTAAGCAATCTGCATGTTATAGAAAAACATTTTAGCTTACGAAACTAAATGTTAAGGAACTTTATACAATAGATTTGCAGATTAAAAGACTATAACAAGGAATCTTAAGTTTTTCTCATTTAATAAAAATTTTCTTTAGCAAATTCTGTTCAAGCCCCTTTACTATTTTAATGTAAATAGTTGAAAAATTTGGCATTTTTGTAAACTTTTCAAGAAAGCAAGTTTTTGCATGTAACAGTTTTGAAGTAAAATGACAAAACATTGTCTCTCTGAAGGGGATGCTGAGCCAAAAAAATTTGGAAAACTGCTGTACAAGATTTCCACAAGAAGTTCCAGGTGAGAAAACTACAAGATATTAAATCGAATAAAGCAAGCAGGCAATCAAACGGAACTAAAAGTGGGTATGCTAGATGGGGAATCTCCCATCCTAAAACGTAACTTATAGTAAATATATTGGCGCCTAGTTGATCTATAGAAATTTAAGCTACTATTGTTTTAGTTGCATTTCCTCATTAAGTCACTTTCAAAAGTTTTAGTAAAAGAGGTTCGCTTGAGTAAATTTAAGTGACATGTTAAGCGTGGATTGTAGAAAGTTAACGAGTATGAAAGAAGTTTAATTGAACTAAGAGTACCACTCCTCTTTGATGTCGTGTTCTTAGTATTGGGCGGTTTGGTTTTGAAGTAACCTTAACTCTCTATATTTCTATCACAAACTGTATTTGTTTTTGGTAACGATTGTATCAAGCGTCACGTCATTCAGCTCTGTCGATGTAAAATAATCTCTTGCATCGGATTCAAATCAAAACAAATACGACGAGGAGCTTCAAATTTAAAAACGAATTTAAGTTGTATTGGAGAGTATTACGTTAATAATAAAGGCGGCTATCAGGTAGCAAATAAATTCTTTGAGGAAGGATTATAGAAAAGAGATAACGTAAAAAGGTAGTTAGAAAGCAAAGGATCCATAATGTCATTGAGGCGGTTCATTTTCCTTAATGTTCTCAATAACATTAAGGAAAATATCTTGTACAATAATTTATGTTCAATAGAACTCTAAACAGTGATTATTAAAGCACTCTGTCCGATAACAGTCCATATTATGTATCATTACTTGCATGGTAGGAATGTAATGGAGTTATATATGTAATGTGAGGGGTCAAAGGTGAATTGATGCAAGTTTTCAGGAAAGTGGTACTCACCGTGCTCTAGTCTCTGGCACTTGGGCGCTAGGGTGTAGTTGATTCCGGTTGCGTTTCATGTACGATGTATCAGGAAGCGCTGCTTTAACTTTTTGGTTCACCGATTAGCACCTGTATCACAGGTCATGTACTCCCGACCTTCACAAGATCTCTTCCCAGTCCTCCGAGAAATCTAAATCTCTCCTATTACCTGCTCCAACCGCAATATAACTTAGCTTCATAATCAATGCTCTGACCAGTGCAAGCAAGTCCACTCATCCCATAGTCAGTTATTGGGGTTGTTTGATCCCTCTCTAGTACTTATAGTCACAGTGACATACATCCTTATTTGGTATTGGATCACTTGACTTGACGTAAATCTTTTTATTGTCTATAAGATCATGTGACGTCATGGTGATATATAACAAGCAATAATGATGTTAAAATTCAAATATGATGTATGTGAATATTGCCGAATTTGTTTTAAAGGAATTTTTTGTTTCCTTCCATAACGGTAAAGTACTTCCAAAAATAACTGGATGTTTTAATCACTTTGATTTCGCAAATCAGGAATTTTGAAAATTTATTAAAGTTATCAACGGCATGTTAAGAAATGAAATGTTTCTAAGGTTTTTACCTCTAAAGTTCCACTTAGGGAGCGGGCCACGCTGTTACTGGATTGATTGAGTACCCATATAATCCAACTGTGTTTGATCTCAAGGATCCACTTATAAAACGTCATCAAGCAACGAGCGTGAACTCGAGGAAATTTTTATTGGCACAAAAGAGAGAAATACACCCAGGGAGGACAGGATTCGAACCTATTCCGCTTACATTCGCACTGTTAGCACAGTGGGCAAACCGACTGAGTCACAGTGGCCCCTTGTTTCTAGATATATCGTCAATACCATGTTATGTTATCGAATATATAAATTGAAAAGAGCACATTCGAAACTTTTCCGTAACCCCTTTTGGAATTCTTAGTCGGCTACAAATTTGACGCTTTGTAACCGGACGTATATCATCCAATGCAACAGTAAGGTTGCAAACATGAAAAACTTTTCGATAGTTTACCATGATATCAACAGTATGATTAGATCGTTCATCGCTAGCCCAAGAGAATTCAACTGTATCGATAATTTTTGTTTAACTAAATGGCTGGATGATGTTTTGCGAGCATGGTTCGCTGAACGAACCAATGAAGATTGTTTAGTAATCTTCAGAGATTGGCAATCGAGATCGAACAAGTGGTATAGACTAATATAGTTTGTTAAATAATTTCGAGTTTGGGAGGAAATGAATGTTGAGTTGAAACTAGTGCGATGACGTTATATTTGTTTCACCTTTATTTAGAAAAATTAATCCAAATTTTTCCATTAAAAACTTTTACTTGCCTCTTTTCTTTGCTTTAATGGTTTTGAATACAAGGACAAAACGCGCGTATATAAAACAAAGCCCTGTGTCTATCTTCTTTCTGAATGGCGAAAATAAATCCAAACAAAAATAAGACACTGCTAATACTAAAAAACTTAGGCTTATCTCAGATGAGTATGTTCGATAGCATGGCGATTTCGATGGGCGTGCTGAGATTATGGGAAATTACTAGTCCCACAACGCGACGAGTTTTGCGGATTCAATGCAGCTAATTAAAACAAAACTTAGCTTTTATTAATCTTTTCAGTCCTGAGAAAAAAGAACAATCTCGCCAAAATTATGATGTTGTCTTTTACACAAATTATAATCCAAAGCAGGAAATACAAAATTGTTTATTGACTGTTACCAAAATTATTATAATCCAAAGCAGGAAACACAAAATTATTTTATTCACTCTTTAAGGTTTGATACATAGAAATGATAAAAAAGGGGGCAAATGGATCTCCATGGAGAACCATTTTTCCTAGGGAGAAACATCACGCCATGGATGAGAACATAGGGATTTAGCTGAGTGGGGATAGCCAGAATTAATGAAAGTATTATATCGTTTAGCGGATAAAAAGTTATTTAAATACAGAATACCCTCCTGAAATGAAGGGGTTACATAAATGTATCAAATGAAAGTACGGATTTTGTAACGAAATAAAGAATCGAATAATTAAGGGTGTAAGTCTTGCATTCAATTACTTTATCAAAGAGAAAAACAATCCAAAGCAGGAATGGAATTAATGAATGCATTGTATCATTTTGCAAGTAAAACGTTAATATTCAAATGTACCCAAACAGAGTTATCCAGAAATAAAGAGGTTACATAAAAGCATGAAATGTAAGTATATATTTTGTAACAAAGTAAAGAATGGAATTATTAAGAATAAGTTTTGAGATTCAACTATTCAAGAAAAGAGAAAAACAATCCAAAGCGGGAATTAATGAAAGTATTGTATCGTTTTCAAGTAAAAAATTAAATGCATCCAAATGGAGTACGCCAGGAATGACGAGGTTACATATATGTATTAAATGTAAGTATAGATTTTGTGACAACTTAAAGAATCGAATTATTAATCAAAAGGATTCGATTTAAAACTGTATGCAAGTTGGAGTAAAGCAAATTTTAAATAGAACTTTACCAACATTGAAAGAATATTAATGTTTAAAAAATCCGAAATAGGACTTTTAAAATAATAAAAATTATTTGTTGTAGTGACAGAGATCAATGTTACCTTCTTTATGTGTTGAAGCTATATTTAAGCAATTTATATTTATTAACAGTTTGTTGAAAATATATCTTCTTTTTTAAAAAAATTGTGAAATCGACCTTCCATTGTTTGAGAAAAGATAATCGATTACCTTTGCTTTGTGCTGAAGACATTCGATTTTAAAACAAGGTCTTTTGTTGTTTTGCTCATGCCACTAAATGGAATTTTCAAGAAAATGTATTCGCTTTGAAAAAGTTAATGAATATCTTGTCAAATTAATTTGTCATCCTACCCTTAAAGATGGTGAAATTCGAAAATGCCTGGTGCAAAATGTCGCGTCAAAAATATTGATACGAAAACTGAGTTCTTGTCTATTCACCATAGATTCGTCATTTTTGCGATTTGAGTGACAGTAGTTTTACATGAAACCAATATAAGATGGGGAACATAATCCCCAAGAAAAAAAATTCAAAATCGCCTATTGTAGAAGTCAGCTCAGTATCACCCTTCGTAGTTTCGTCATACAACAGAGGTGCGATGTAAGTGAAATGGTTTTTTTATGGATATGCATACATAAAATTGCGACCAAAACAAGTTGTAGAAATTATAAAAATGTCGAAAAAGTATTAAAAAAATATTTTTTCCTGACATTTAACCCTCCAAGTGGTTTCAACGAGATATCTCTCCCATCAAGATCTGACCAATTTTACTAATGACGAGATTTCTCGTCATACATATACTGCCCATGTTTTTTATGATGACAAGATCTCGATTTCGTCTGTCTTTTCTAAAGACGAGGCATCTTGTGCATCAGGATTTAATCAGTTTTGCTAATGACGAGATACCTCATCAATAGCATACCTCGTGAAGACAACCACCAGGAAGGTTAAATGATGCTGGCATTTTTCTACGAAAGCGAAAATTGATTATTCTGGTCACTTTTTCCATCTAGAGTTAACTAATTCCGTCTGAGAAGGATCGGTTAGTTCTGTTAATTACAAATACAAGAAGATTTTTTAAACTTTTGACTAAGAAACAGACGAGCACTACAGTGCAAAATTCTTATGTATTTTCCGGGCCCCTAATGCTCTCTGGTTCCAGTACCATGTTATCGGGAACTCCTTCCCCATGAGGGCCCTTATCTCGAATTCCCTGAATGCATTCAATTTCAATGTACTTATGTTATTTTTAAAATTTAATTCGTACAGTTTATTCAAATTGTAAACGTTCATGAAATATTGTTTCAAAGATGTCATAATCATTCAAAAAGTAATTTTAAGATAATGATACTATTACAAAAGTATTGACTGTAAATGTTTATATTGTTAGACGTTTTCTTCTTTCAGAGCATTCAGCAAGGAAAAAACGTTCTGTTATTCGTTTTATTAAGAATGGAATATATTTTTCCTCTATGACTTTACGAAAAGTTATCCATTTCTAAACGATGTGCTGTCATGAAAACAGCCAAAAGAACAAGGCTTTTCTGCGGTCACTATGCAACCATCCGTCTTACAAGACACGCCTCCTCCCATTCAAACATTCGATTCATCGCACAAAACGAAAGTACTCCCTGCCAGTGAACCCTCACGAAGTCTATTTAATTCATTCCAGAAGTAATTTATTCGAATTTAAGTTCTATTCTCGGTCACTTTCTCTTCCATCCGCTGCATGTACTCCTCAATTCCACAATCGTTTGAATAATTAAATGACTGGAATCAAATATATTTCCTTTTAGTTCCTGATTGGAGCAATAAAACTCGAATCACAACCATCACGACTAATATCAACTCTCCTTAAGGGGACATGATTTTCAAAACAAACTTTTACATTTATTATCTAATTATTATAAATTTTGCAGGCTGTTTGTTTTCTACTAAAAGTACTGTATTAGAGTTTGGTTCAAAAATATTAAGTTGTTTGGACTTATTACGTAAAACGCAGACAAAAATTTTGATAAATTAGAAAAATTAATTGGACCCATGAGCAATGATTTTCCATGTATTATGAATATTTTAATTCACATAATAGCTTGCACATAGTATGTAACTCCCATTTGGTCCTTGAGCCATAAAATTCGAAAGCCAATCCAATCCCATTTGATAAGTGATGATTCCCATTTGATAAGTTGATTCACTCTACAGTAAAGCAAAAAATATTTGTACTAAAACACATAACACTGTGCAAAAACATAGGTAAAGCAACATTTCAACGTTTTAAACAAAAATTTCAAAATTTGGGAGCATGATGAACTTTTTATTTATACATAGATGTATTCAACAGAGTTAAAAAATAGCTCAAAAAAGTTCGCAAGGAAATCTATTAAAAACAGATGACCATGGAACATTTCGTTTCACCAATAAGAAGAATGTCAAAAAATCTCATACGGGGAAAACAAGTTTTTGAAATATACTTACTGTACTTATCTTTTATATGATTTATGTACGTAAAAAATATCGAAATTTGAAACTTCTTTTTGATATCTACAGAGATCGATATCGATTGATTTTTAGCTAAAATTAAAAAATCCATTCTGGTGACTGAAAGTTTAACATCCATTTAAGAAAAGTAAGAAAAGTTTGAATAACTGAAAACGAGAATGCAACTACCTGGCTAAACACAGCTATCATCCAAAGAAGTGCTCAATTCCCTTTCCAGACTGCAAAACTGGTAATCAAATGAATTTTTAGAAAGGTTTTTCAAAGGAATTACTTGAAACAAACTCTTCAAACCATAGATCTCTATACATTTTGGACTCACCAAGGAAGAGGGCAGTCTCTGAATTCCAGAGTTAAATGAATATGATTGTCTTGCAAAATATTTGTATTTGTTAACATTGTCCCTGACCCTGTCTGTAAGATTTGCAGTCTCGGGGAGGAAATGGACAAAGCCTACTTTCTCCGTTGTCCTGCTTTTCGCGCATCTTCTGAGGATGATCGCTACTGGAAAGCTAGAGACAAAGTGGGTTAATAGATTTTTCCATCGTGTGTGATCATGTTTAATGTTTTGTTTTCATTTCATTATTGTTCATTTTTTTGTATTTTGGCAACTTGTCTTTGTAACCCATCATTGGAAACGAAAAATAGTTTGAAAAAGTGGTAATAAGTTCGAATCATTTTACTCATTATCATATCTCACCATTATCATTGTTTTAATCGTCGGTTTAAAAGATTGCTATGAATAAAAAAACAAGTTTGATACTCAGATGACTGCATTCTCGAAACAATTTGTGTGAATTTTAAGGTCAGGCTGCTCTATTCACTGTTACTTTCCTTTTCATCTGTCTGTTTTCACTTGTGATGGTGTGATTCAGTGATGACTTTCTTACGACCACAGTTCACGACCAACTTTCAGTGACGACCACAGTTAATAACGAAGCACTTTCCATTTATTTATTTCTGGTTGCCGATGGTGTCCATTTTAAAGGTAAATCAGTTTTATCTGAGGATCCACTGAACTTTGGCAAGAGGTCGGAGCTTGTCGTCAGATGAGGAGTGACTAAACTATTTCTGATGTCTCGCCGGGAACCTGTTGTTCTCTGGCCAGAGGGCAGGTGTCGACATGGACGCTGGCTAGCATCCGGAATTGACGTCAGGGTCACTCGTCTCTTTTCACAACAATCCAATCCAAACTTCCTCCACTCGTTGTCTCATCTCTTCTCCCTTCTTTAAGACGAAGCAAAAGACCCCTTTCCGCCTTGACTCTCGCCAATCCAGTTGAAATTCTCAAGTTCTGCTCATACGTAGGACCAAGTATGGGACCACAGTCGATCATAGAATAACACATTCCTCCATTTCCCGAACGGTTAATAAAATTTGTAAGGTCAATCTAATTCATATTTAATTTAAACAAGCTTAGAGTTCAGTGAGTAGAAGGAAGACTACGGATTTTACCATAGACTGAATATATAGGAGGGAATATAGAAGCGAGAGTAAATATACCGTCGCAATCGAAAAGTCTCGAGTGGGGACTTACCTTTGTAAAGTGATATCTCTTCAGAAGCAAATTAGTCAGATCTTGATAGACGAGATATCTAGTTATGAGCAAAGTTATCGAAATCACTTCGAGAGTTAAAATAAAGTTGTACCCATTATCTGTTTTAATCATCCGTTTCGAAGATTCTGATGAACCATAAGAAACAAGCTGAAACTCATCCGGCAACTCAAGTCTAATTTCTAACTTTCGCTTCAACATACAAAATGAAAGAACGCCTTCCAGAGAACGCTCACGAAGGAAGTCTATTCCATTCCCGAAGCAATTCATGTGAATTTAAGGTCAGACTGGCTCTATCCTCGGTCACTTTCCCTCCCATCTGCCTGCATTCACTCCTCCATTCCCCACTGCGTCTCGCTTAATGCGACAATCTTTTGAATAATTAAATGGCGAGATTTCGCGTCCCCTGAGCGCGGCAGCAAATTGCCGACTGGTTAATGCCCCCGATCTCTTCATCACTCCTGGTTGGCTGTCATAACTTTTCTGCGGGAGTTGGCCGTGGAGAGGGAAGTGGTGAGGCTCGTTTTTCCCTTCTCCGCCCTCGCTGTGCTGAGGGCGGAGAATCCTGAGCTGACATTTTGAAAAGGATGCTTTCGTGGCTTGAATGGAGGTTCCGGATGAATCGCAAGGGACGTGCGAGAGTAAGCATGCTGAGAGGTGCAATTTTTGAGCACAATGAGCGAGAGCAAATACCGTCGGAGGCGAAATGTCTCGAGTGGGGACTCACTTTTGTAAAGTCAATCCAATTAATATTTCAATTAAAATAAATTTAGAATTCGGTGAGTAGAAGAAATATATATTGAGGATTGAATGATACTACTGTAGTATATAGGGTGGTACATAGGAGAGAGAACATCTTGAAATGTAAAACTTCTCGAGTGAGTAATCACTTTTGTAAGGTTAATTCAATTAATATTTAAATTAAAATAAATTTATAATTTAGTGAGTTGAAAAATATTGAGGGTTGAATATACTACCGTAATATATATTACGATATATAGGAGAGAGAACATCTTAAAATCGAAAGCTTCTCGCTTTTTAAAATCAATCAAAATAAATTTAGAATTCAGTGTAGAAATATATATATATTGAGGATTGAATAATACTACTGTAGTATATAGGATTGTATATAGCAGAGAGGACATCTTGAAATCTAAGAAGCCTCGAGTAGGAACTCACTTTTTAAAGTGAATCCAATTAATATAATTAAAATATATTTAGAATTTAGTGATTAAAAGAAACATTATATAAGAGAGGCTTGAATAATACTAATGTAATATACAAGAGAGAGAACATCTTGAAATCTAAGACGTCTAGAGTGGGGATACACTTTTAAAGTTAATTACATAATTAATATTTATAATATTTAAAATTAAATGAGCTCTGGATTCAGTAAGTAAAACTGGATTGCTCAATAAAACTGTGATACATAGGTAATAACAGGAAATAACTTCGAAAGTGCAAACGTCTCGAATGTTGACTTACTTTTTTAAGGTCTATCAAATTAATATTCAAATTGAAAAGATATTCAGTGACTAGAAGAGAGATTGTGGATGGTACAATAGACTAATATATAAGATTCTATACAAGAGTGAGACCAAATAACCTCTTACATAGTAAATAAGAAGAAAGTCTCGAGAGATGACTCTTCTCTAATTTATTTCTCAATATTTTAATTGAAATAAGCTTAGAATTTAGTCAGAAGAATAACATGTTGTGTTTTGAAAAATATAACTAATATATTGGGTGGTATATAGGGGAAAAGCAAATCTTCTCAAGGAGGTGATTCATTTTTGTAAGGAATTTTAAGTAATTAGAACTCATTTTCAAAGGAACATCAATCAAATTGAAATTTAAATTAAAATTAGCTTAAAATTCAATGTCTAGGGTTGTCGTATCTGCCAGTGAAAATTTGTGATTGGAAATACTCAAAAACTTGTAACAACTCAAAAACTACAAGTTTTTAAGAGAGGAGGAAAGTAAATTTTAATTACATTGTGCTGAATGAAGATATTCGGGTTAACTAAATGTAAAAACATGAAATATATTCTTTTTATTATTTTAATACTAAATAAATATACATTTTTTAAATGTAAATAGAGAAATATTTGAATATTTGCTATAAATGCGTTAAGTATTCGATACCGCTTTTCTCAAATTGACAATTTTCATTTTTTTTACTTTTCATTATAATTTAAAAGTTTTAATGTTTAATAAATTACTTATTCACATACGATCCTCAAATATTTCGCTCGGTTCAATATTTTCAATACCTATGTATACCTATTCTCCTACTTTTGGCAATCTTTTAAAATCAGATATTCTATATTACACGCGTTTACCCAAATTGTTTAGTCTCCAGTGTTAAGTTTATTCAAATATATAAATCAACACACCATTTTTAAAGTATAGTGTGAAAACTAAAAATATGGGTCTTAGCCCCACCTAAATTGTGCCAAAATGCAACATCTTGTAAATTAAAGCTCAAACATCGTTCAGTGTTAATTTCCTGTTGTCTGTCGCATTTGTCACTCAATTTATGAGGCCTTCCAGGTTGTGGTTTTGGTGTAATGGTCTTATTAGCGTTGATCAGACATTATACACGAATAATTGGCGAAAACATGGCAGTTTCTAGGACAAAATGGAAGGTATTTCCCATGACACCCACCGTGGGGTACGTGCCTTATTGGGGGACTTTGGGGGAGCTGGTTCGCATTTACCTGTCGTCTTGAAGAACTTCAAGCAGCCAACCCGACAATGGCGCATACGATATTTAAACTAGGTTGTTACGGTTAAACGATATATAACACATTTGGGCCCTTTCCTAACCTAGACACTCCATGAGAAGCTTGTGGTTCAAAATTACGTGATTTTGTCCTCGGATCTTTCCCTTCGGGTTTGATCACGGGCAGTCGCCAATAGCCCGTAGTGTTGCTAGAGTGCGACGTTAATTAAAATACCTACCTACCTACCATGAGAAGCTTATTACAGATGCCAAAACAGCTTACTGAGTGGCTAAAAGCATCTCGCGTGGAATATTTGGGAAATGAAGAGATTGTATTTGCTCTTTTTAATGTTCTGGTACAGGTTATATAAGCGTTTCTTATTGCCGAAGTACATTGTATATTAACTTCCTCTAATAATCCTCAGGAAAGGCACAACTCATTTTGTGTTAGTTGATAAATATTTAATTGAATGATGATCAATACTGCAAGCTAAAACATATAACAAAATACAGCGACCTTCAAATAACAGGCGATGGTAAGTTCATGGTTGAAAGTCTTCATTAGTACTTAAAAATACAATGCCTAATGGCATATAAGGAATGCTGCTGAATGTTTGAATTAAACCCAGAAGGGTTTTTATTTGGTAGAAAGCACCATTTATTTAATATACGCTCAATTAAAACCAATTGCTTTCCCCCTAACCTTTTGGAAACCGACTTTTAAGCTCATGATTGCTATTGTATAAACGTTTTCTTTGGTGAATTCTTTTTCTTCAAATAAAAGTAAATCTCTAGCGAAGTATTACATATTAATGACAGTGAGTATTGCGACGCATTAATGAGACAGACATAAATATTTAAGTATGCTTTTAAGTGAATCACGTTTTAATATTAAATCCAGGACTTGTAATTAAAGTTTCAAGAATGTACTTTGCATTATTCTGATAGGCATTATATTGTGCAGAAAATAGCCTTTAATTATTTTCTGTTTAAATAATAGTAAATACTGATGATACGAGTGGAATCACTTAAATTAAATCGTTGTACCTTATCGAATTGCATTATTCCTACTAGAAAAAGGGTGTCTTAAACATTTACAATAAGATTAGCATGTTATTTACAAGAAATTGGAGTTTTCAATTTAAAAGGGATTGCATTCAAAGAAGGCAAGCTAAGAAGTTTGTGACACAAATTGAAAGTTATGAAAATTTTTACGTCTTTCGGGCTGCATAATTTCGTGAAAAACACGAAGTTTAACGATAAGAATTACTGCTTTCAACACGAAGGTTTCCATTTCTGTTTTGAAAATAACAGCCTTCGCATTTTAAACAGAGATCGTAAAAGGGAAGCCTGTCATGGGAAAAAATGTTAACAATAAGATTACGGACTGTCAAAGAAAATGCACCACTCTTTTTTACTACCCATGTTTTACATTTTAAAAGTTCCTAAAAAGCCTTTATTATTGAATTTTATCCTTTACAAACATATGTTTGAAAAACTGGAGAAATAATTTAATATGCTACAATTTTATATCTTCAAATATTTCAAATACTTCTTTCATACAGCGCTTAAAAATAAATTATTTTCGTTAAAAGGAAGTATTCATAACAAATCTCACTCAAATTCTACATGTTAAAAAATAAAATAATTGAAGTTTTTCTAATGTTTTTTATCATAGAGGAATCTCAAATCCTTCAAATAATAAACGCATTTTTATGGAAGTGTTACATAATTTTGAATTAAACCGTTTTTGCAATCTTGTTAAAGTATAAAATCTTCACTTATTGGTAAATAACATTGTTTGAAAGCTTGAAGTTTTTGCAAAAAAAATGAGGGAATAATGTATAATGTTAACTTGCACTAAGGTAATAAAAGATGAATTAAAATAATCACTCTCTAGAAAAGAATGCATGATAGATTCATTCCAAGGTTCCTAAGAAGCTTTTTCGATGCGATAACTTTCTAACTTAATTTCCTCCAATACTTTACTGAATCCTCTATAAATTCTGTATTTTATGTATACAATTTGAGTAGAGAACACACATCCCATTAATCCAAATAAAGAAGTAGTAAAAACAAGTTTTCTAGAAATAGATTATTTTCTTGAGTAAGATATTGGAGTGTGTTCCTTAATTTCTGCTTATGTTCAGCAGGAAATGTGAGCAACTATTCGCAATGATTTAGTGTTGTAATTTAATTATCACGCATTTTCTCATTTTGAAGAAAATATAACTTGGTTCCATTTATTCATAGTGTGCCAATATATTATAACCTGATAGACCAACTTTAATGAAATATTAACATAAACAATGTGACAAAGCGATTGTGACGAGAGTGGAGTGGACAGAATCCTTTAATCAAAATCCTTTAATCACGAGTTCAAATCCCATTAGAGGAAATCACTTTTTTTAAAAGAAGTTTCAAGAAATGTAACATTCTAGAAATGCCATTCTATTGCACATCCGACTTCTCGAATTGAGACTGATACACAACCGTAAATTCGTCATTAGTTAAATTGTTTTCCACTGTTTCTTTGTTAAATCAACTTCTGTAAGCTCCGTGTTGTACTTCTGTAGTGCATGAGGAGTTTACTTTTGTTCAAAAAATAGAGACATTTGTTGTCAAGCTAACTGTAAATAGCTGTAGTGTTTCTGCAGGGGAATTAGTTTTTTAGTGGGATTTTCAGCGTAAACAAACAAACAAACCAAACTGAAAGTGAAGATTGTACTTCCGTTACGCAAATGCTCTCTCCTGGCACATATTGGAGTTAAAAACAACATTTTATGAAACTCCCGACATGCATCGTGGAGAACATTTGGGTAGCGTAAGTAAAATCTTCGGGTTCCGTCTGGTTTGTTTGTTTACTCTGAAAATACCCCTCATAAACAATTCACGAGCTGTGCTAGCTTATAGATTGGTTGGTTGGGTTTTATGGCACATGGTCATATTTTGACCAATCTGTTACTGCCGTCAAGTAATGGGTATACACACATAAGGAAAGTTGTACTGACACGGAAGACAGAAATACACCCTTGATTGTAAAACTATCTAATAATATTAATTTCGTCTGCTAAGCTACCTTATGCATTTATTTTATTTTAAATTATCTCTTCAAACATTTTCACAGTTCAGCATTTGTTTAATTTTTTACCTAGTAAAAAATTTTAATAAATTACTTCAAATATAACTTTGGTCTCATTTCAAACGTGACAATATTCCACATATTCGAACAAAAACATTCGTAATCACGCCCATCTGTTCGACGCTTTTCTAATACATACCGCGATATCCGAAATCACATGTTTCCGAACTATAAAGGTGGAATATATAAGGTCTGAGCCGACGAAAATTCTCATTCGCCGAATTTTTCTTATTTCTCATTCCCAATAATATTTGCGCTAAAGCACACCCCTCTGTAGAGCCTCCAAAACATATCTCTAGAAACGTAAGACCTCGAAATGTAGACATATTTCCGTTATTTCCTGAATAGCACCGCTTTTCTTTCTCCCCCCTTGCCTACTCGGAATTCAGAATTTCAATGACAAGAGGAAGGGAAAAAATCATATTATGCCGCTGCGTAAACACAATTCGAATACCAATGCGATGTCTGAATTTATATTTCGAACCAAAGTAACGCATACGCTGCAAAGTGATTCATTTCTTCTATGGGGTACGTCTTTTATTTTCGGAGGGAGAGCGAATTAGGAAGGTTTGAAAGGCAGCTGGAGGCTTTCCATTTGTTGGCAGCGTCAAAGCTTTGTCTGTTGCCCTTTTAAAACGCGTGTATTGTGATGTGGTTGCATTGTTTGCTATCATGGGAACACTTAAAATTCCATTTAACAAAATTCGTGCGTTTATTTAATTTAATCAATTTAATAATATTATAATAAAGTAGATATTACTTTTAAGTCAAGCCTCCGCTTTGCATGTAATACATGTCGGAACCATCTTTTAAGAACAACCTCCGTTTTGTACGGATTACATGTTGGTAAGTATATTAAACAACTAAAACTCGAAATTTTTTCAAATATGTATAATGAGCAGACACACTTAGAAGCTTATAGTGAGTAGTTACTAGTATTAAAGCGCAATGAGTAAAACACAATTATATTTCTTCATACCATTATAATAAATAATTACCATCCTACGCTGGTTCGTAATTACTAAATTCGAGATAATTTACTTATTGATTATTTATAATTAGTTTTAATTATTAATTTTTGAGCAAAGCCTTCATTTTATACGGAATTCATTTCGGAAAGTTTATTAACAATTAAAAGGCTAATTTATTCAAATATTTGTAATGAACAATTTGTAGTATAGTGATTATAGTTATAACTTAGAGCACCCCAATGAGTAAACTGCAATTATAGTCTTCATATCTTTATTTCTTTATATAAATAAATAATTATTGTCCAATGTTGACTCACACATGTTGATTATTGTTGACTAGTGCTCAGCATTGAACTGTTGAACGCCAGAGGAATTAAGCGTCGGAGTAATTACCTTTTGTAATTTGAAGAATACTATCTTAGTGTTTCAAACGTGTATTGTTACTACATCTCATCAAATTAATAGAATATTTCCCGAAATCTCTTAATGATCACTAAATCTCCTTGATATATTACACACAGATTATGTATTCCACTTGGTTTGTGTCTTGAGAAAAGCATCTCAAGAGTTAGATAACAAATTTATTTGATACAATATACTTATTGTCTTCATTAAAATGTAATGTTTATATTTTTTAACATCAAATCTATGTTTTCATTCCATTCTACGAGATATGATTAAAATTTAATTAATGTTCTCGTCACTGGTTGAAACGCTCCCATTACTTATATTTTGAACATTTGTGTAATACGTTGTTCATCTTATAGCATAAAGATTATTAAAATTGAAAAAATTAAAAAAATTGTAAAAGAAAAATATCTTCTTTCCTAAAGCTTTTCGGCGGTAACTATGCATGTTAAGAAAATATTTCCTTTCTAAACGCTAAAATATTTCTTAGATAATGGCGCATTTCCATGTTAACTTCGATGTGTTACATTAACAATGGTACTAATCCCATTGCAAATACTTAATATTATTTTGTGTAATCCCATTTAAAATGTTTCTTAAGTACCCCGAGAATAACATTTAGAGTATAGTCTAGAATTCATAATATCTATATGCTAAATAATCTTGCAGAGAATCAATTACCTTATTAAAAATTTAAGTAATTTGACACAAAAACTGAAAATCTCATTGACTACGTATGTAACGTTAATGCTTAGTATTGAATAAAAGAGTAATAGTTTTACAAACTGTATTGATTTATAGTTTGTTATAAATCATAAAAAGATTTAGTCACATTAATTGCATTCATCCTTTCCCTATAAAGTCTATCGAAACACACCTGAAACTTCGAGTACAAAAGCAAGCATCCCTATTTATCTACTAACGTTATAAAACATGTCAGGAAAGGCTGCCATTTAAGTCAGTTTTATGACAACTTTAAGCTCGACTACCTATAAAATACGCTTGTGGAAACATTATGGAAGAAGCTACTTAATTAAGCAGTTCTCTGAATCTGATCTATTCTCTGGAGGGTGTAAACTATTTGCAACATAATGATAGCGCTTCCCGGATGTTTCAAGCGCTTGATTTATCTATTGATAGAATATAAAACGTCGATGTATCTATTCTTATGCAATGCCATTTGCTGCCGGGATAGTTTTGGTTGATTTAGATAACAAGTGATACAGTATATTAAAGAGCAAGAAATTATTTGTTTTGTTCGATTTTATTCGTTCATATGTTGAAGCAGTTTTTAAAGATTTGTTTAAATTGTGCTATCTGGGTTGTACCAGAAAGAATTGATTTGTGTAAGGTGTTTTCGGAAGAAAATAAATCATTAATGAACAAATAATTCGAAGTAATTATCATTAGGAAGCAATAACAACTAGCACAACGCAAGGTTATAATAAATTTTTCGTATAAAACCCTAATACAAAGAGTAAAAGCTGTGCACTGTTCGAAACATTCGTTCAAAATACCAAAATCTACATTTTGAACTGGTATTTGTAAAAAAAGTTTACATAATTAGTTCTTAACATTAATTAAGCTTTTTTAAAGAGTTTTCCTTTTCAGTAAATATATAATCAAGCATAAAATAACTTCAAAAACAGTGTATTTATTACATTTATTTAAAACATATAAATCACTTTCAGAAGCTAGGCAGCAAATTTTAGAATTGAGATTAAAAATTTATTCAAACTTGCAGGTTCTTATGTGTATATCCTTTTTGTCTATAGAAGTACAGGAAAGCGTGATAAAGGTTTAATAACATTTTATCTAAACATTGTTAATATCCCATTAACCAATTCCAAGAATCTTTTCGTGCCGATGTTATTGTGGGACATCTTTTAATTTCTTGTTTTATCTACATTTTGTTATCGCTAAGCAAAAAAATATCAATATAGATAAATGCGTAAATTTAATTCTGAAACTAAATGAAATTAAAACAGCAATAAAAATCGTTTGCAAAATATATCAAATATGGACTTTGAAATAAATAGTTAGCCTCTTATAAAATATAAATCATAATTTTTACTTTTGAATAAATATCGTTTGGTAAATATATTCCTGTTCTTCTACTAGCAAGAAATTTATTTGTAAAAGTCCCTTGGGTTCATCGATTAAAAAATAGTTTTTATTACTAAATACTTTCAGATATTTTTAAAATAAACGAATAAACTTTTTCATTAATACTTAATACAATTCAAGAAGTATTTGAATATACCACTACCCATATAGTTGAATATGAAATTATATACTTAAAATGTCACCCCTAACGGAATATATCGAATCTGATATTTTGTATATCCAGATCAGATATTTCACACAAATTCTTCTTGAATTTCTTTGATACAGTATCAGTTTTTACTAGTAGTATAAAATATCTCTCCTCTTAGTTCCTCATCGGAACAATAAAACACGAATCACAAACATCACGGCTAATATCGAGTCCTTAACTCGTTGTGACAGCATATTAATTTGATAACATATCTTTCTGTTCATGAGCAAACTTTACCTTAACAATGTGTGAAAACTTTGCTTCTCAACCGAACTGCATCAACTTCAATCTTCGTCCTCCGTCATTAGATTTCCTTACCGATCGATGGAACGACGCGTCCTCGCTATTTTCAACGTGAATCACATGATACAATAATTAAGAATACTGAGAAAAGTTTCAGGTTGACATTAAACAAAACTTTCATACATGATTACTATTGACTATGCAAGCGTACAGAACTTATGTAATTGGAATGTTCTGTGTGATCTAACTAATCTCTTAAACTCTTTTTCCAGTTGGGGGCGCAATAAGTCAGCGAAAAGCGTAATTTGATTTGAATGACTAAATCGAACTCGAAATGAAAGGATGTTTTCAACTGAAAAATTAGTTAACAAGAAACGAGTCTCCTAGAAATGCTATGATAATATTGCGACATTTTACTTCGATACGATTTAACTGTTATAAGTCTTTTAAAATCCCTTATCAAATCACCTGTCGAAGTTTTTAAAGTGATTATACTTTTGAGTTTTCGAACTCAAAATCGATGTTTTATTCTTCGTTTTCGTAGATCCCGATATATTACAAGCTATATACTCAACTAGTGACTCAAATGTAACTTATAATTTTGAAATTAAATTGTAAGGTTTTAATTTACAGTTTTCCTTCACTCATAACATAAATCATATCTCTTTTGTTGGAAAAGAACCTGTCCTCCATATTTTATATTCAAAGCGATTAAATGACTTAAGAATTTCAATAAATTACAATAAAATTGATTCATAATACAAGCACGTATTGGGCAGTTCCATTTTAAATTGCATTAAATACTAAAGGAAGACGTTTTAAAAGCTCCTTAAATTATAATTGATGCTATTATGTACAATTAAACTGCAATAATAACATACTTGTATGAGGACAATAAGTTCTCCACAATTATATGGTAACCCATTTAATAAAAACAACGATTTCTCATTAAAAAGAATGTTTCATTAAGATTCGAAATTTTAGGGTTACTGAATTTTCAATTACATCAAAAGCGGCTTATTTGATTAATACGATTTCAATACATTGTCGGTTCACATTCCAAAGAATGCATTCCGAATTTATTAATGATTGTTGATTGTTCGACGCCAATTAAATTAACTGTACTCCAAACGTCACCAATACGGCGATGAACTAAGTTTTAGGTATTAAGGTAGCCCCGATAAGTATCATGCTAGAGCCGTTTGGATAACAAGAAGTAAAATCTTCGTTATCAGTACGGTTTGTTTGTCTACCCATTATTGAAATATTTAGAAATCGATTAGTAGGAAATTCTTATTAATCTGAACATTAAACTTCTATCGATTAAATTTTAACCAGACATTTTTAAACACTTCGGGTCTTGAAATAATGCAATTTAGTTTGAATGTATATTTTAAGTAGTTTGAATGTGTTTATTTGTACTTTCATACATAGCTCAGATGAATTGTTTCCCTATCTTAATTTTCTTTAGGATACTATTCATTCTTGATACGATACGAACACTTGCTACTTGCTTGTGATGGATGAAACTTTTATGAAATTTGAAAGAGATTGCTTCCGTTCAATATTAAGATATTGTTGCTTGGAGGCTTCGTGTACTGCTTTTTGTTACTTAAGAATCATCCCACCGTATCCTCTGTCTGATCTTATAAATATAATCAAGTTTCCTTCACCCTCTGAGAATCACTAGATTTCTTATTAATGTAGATAGTTTTTCCCACAGCACATATAAAGACAAAATAGCGTCATCTATTGGTTGAAAGAATCCTTGGAAAGATTATATAAGAAGGTTAAAACTGGTTAAAATCATGCAAGGAAGATTGCAAATTGCAGAACGGATATAAGCGTGTGAACCCTTCAGAGTGTTAAGTTAATAGTCCATAGCATGTTATCCGTTAACTGTTCTCGAATCAAACAATCAATTATAACATGTAGATTTCTCCATTTATTTAGAACAACATCATACTGCTTTGCAGAATTCCGTTATTTAAAGATTATTATAAAGGAATCTACTGGAAACAAAAGTCAAAGCTTTTATTCACTTTAAAATAGTACTGGGAAAAGATAAAAGTTTATTATGTGTCATAATTTATGTGAGAACCGGTACTGTTTTAATTAGTTTTAATACTTACTAAAGTCTGACATTTTCTCATTTTTACTTTTAGGGCAAGAAAAATACCCAATACATACATCATATGAATTTATCATACTGTTAACTAAATTTATAATAAAAAATACAACACATTTTAGTTATTTTATAGACACATTTCCTACTGTATATTTAACTCACTTCTTATTCATAGCATGCAATAGTCAAGGACAAACAAGCATTAATGAATCTATTAGTAACACTAACACTAGTTGAATGAATTCACATGAAAGCCAAGAAATGAAAAATATTCAAAGCACACTAATCTAATTAGAAAGAATCATGTTAAAAGTTTTATTTTTCAAAGCAATAATAGATAAAAAAATCACGTAGCTTTCAAGAATTGATATTCCTCACCGCACAAGCATTTTTATTAATTGATACAAATGCCCCCATTGAACATTAAAGGTATGTTTTCCATTTTTAAGAATCTTTTGCAAAACATTTGTATATTAATGAATATGGATACCTTGTATAAGCCTAAAAACATATTTAGATTTTTAAGACGTATCTGCAAATTCGTTACTTAAGTAGAATGAGTTTGGTACTACCAGGTTATTGTATTTGAACAAATAATGAGTGAGGAATAGAATCAATTATGCAATGAAAAGTTTATGAAATGCTATTTACTGAATATAACTACTAAGAAATCGTATATACCCTTAATTAATTTATACAATTAACTAATAACTAATTATAGTACAATTAAGTACTTTATATTACTTATAAATGATAAGCAATTAACTTTAGAAAGCTTCCCCATAGATCTTTTGAAGTATAAGGGTCTATTAATAAATACTATTGTCTGGTATCAGAAGCCCTCTTTCTACTGAAACAATGGATGAATGGACATATGTATTTTATACCATCTGTGTATTCACTGATTGCTTGATTGCTTAATGAAAGTGCTTTTATTTACAGACTAAAGCAAGCTTTAAATGAATCTGAAAGTCAGGCATCCAATTAGCTATTATAGCCAAATCAGATTAATACAGTTGCCGAAGACTTTGCAGTTTGGCTATGAATTCATTGGTAATTAATGGTAGAAGTCTTAGGTTTGAATTCTATCTATAGCGATCAAAAAATTAGAGTAATTTCTTGGTTAGTAATTTGTGATAGTTAAAATCAAATTAAACGTAAGGTATTTTTGAAGCATGTCTAATATATTTCATACTAACTATGGACAAACATACAAGATCATAAAATGTATGGCACAAATAAGCACATGGAATTTTCGGATAGAGAATAAATCAGCTCATGCAAAATTAATCTATTATGAGAGCTTTTCGATATGCGAAACTTTTGCTGTCAAGCTGAATGTAGGTGACGATAGTGATTTTGATGTTTCCTGTACGCATTTCGGACATAATGTCAGTCTTGTTCTTAGAATACAATTTTAGAACATTGCCGATAGAAATTTCAAAGAATGAATTCTGAATTGATATACGATAGTTAATTGATCAACGCCAATTAGATTAAAAGCCAAAAGTGGTCAAAAGGACAATAAACTAGATTTTATTAGATCATCCTCGATATCTCTCATGCGAAAGCATTTGGGCAACAGGTACTAAAACTTTCTGTTTTTTCTTGAAAATCCCTTCATAAACATAAATACCAGGCGGAAAATGCATCAGGTTAACAACTAATTTGATTCATCTCCGTTTTTGCGTTGCTTGGCGTTAATTTTTATTTCATATTATTAACACGTGCTGAAATTGTATTTGAGTAGCACGCCAAGCTAAGTCTTCCTAAACAAAAAATAAGTACACCCACTACCCACCATATTTAGTCTTTCAGACAAACCCTCCTATTTTAAGTATATAAAATATATTTTGTGAAAATAGCTATAAAGTGGATTGGATTTTGGGTTTATGGCATAAGGTCCAAAAGAAGACAAGCTGCTCTACGTTTCAAAATGAAAAAGTTGCTTAAATAATACAATACCACCACAAAAATCTTAAGAAACAATTTTTTCACTAAAATAAGTATGTTTTGAAATCGCAACAATGATCAATGTTATTTCTATGGATATTTTAGAAAACTCCTCTACATACTTAGGAAATTGTATTTTTGAATACTTTAGATATTTTTCTAATTTTTTGATACTGACGCGTTTTTTGTGATATATCTCCGCTCGTTACAGAACTGGATTTCTTCATACTGGGCTTCAGATACTAGATATTTATAGAGATTTGTCATTGCAGATTATGTGCTCTGACTTTGGAGCATTATCTCTACTGCACGTGTTATTTATTTAGTCGAGGGAAATAATAAAAAAAACATTGAGTTTATGAAATTCTAGATGTTTGGTGGTCTATGTTAATTCTCCCCATTACTTATCTACCTGCAAAACTTCAAGTCGATTCATTCATTGTTTACATTGTTGAGTAGTATGAACTGCGTTTGCGTTCATACATTAGTAAGATTAATGAAACTACAATTATACCAATGTATCAAAAACTAAAGATAAAATTTTCTTAACTTGTTAAATTTCACATACTTGCTCGTTGAAACACGTTTTTGCAAATTTTCTAAATTATTTTAATATTTATCATGTTTTCAAAATTATGTACAAATTATTTTTGAGCAGAAATTTATTTCATATTGCTAAAAAACTACTGCACTATAATTTTCTAAAATTTCCTATTTGATTATTGCTTTTCCAGAGAACTGCTTTTATAGCTTTTTTTCTATTTATTCAAACTATTTTTAAATAATAGAGTAAAGCAACTAATTCAATGATATATCGTCTTTCTGTAATCAAAATTTAAAAAAAATTTAATGCAATTGTCCGATTGATAAAAAATGCAAAATATATGGAAATGTAAATATAATTTACTATTTTTACTCCGCCAGATAGCATTCGGTGATATATAATGGTAAACAAAATATTAAAACACTAGCAGACTACGCATAGGTGCACGTTAAATCTGTCGTGGCCTCAAATGTCCTCACGTTGGCGTGGTGTGGAAGTTTGGAGAGTGGGGTGCCAGCTCAGGTGTTGCCTCGTCATCTGACCGTGGTTCAAAATTACGTGGTGTTGTCCTCGGATCTTTCCCTTTGGGGATTGATCCCGGACCGTCACCAATAGCCCATTGTGTTGCTCCAGTGTGACGTTAATTGAAATACCCCCCCCCCCCAGACTACGCATAGCTACAGTTTCGTAATCGTTCATATCTATTGATGCCAGTGTCTCTACTTACATTTCATATCTTACTTAAATTCATTTACAATGTGAATATATGCATTAATATGCACATCTTACACCACCAAATGAAATAAATTTAATCAAACATGTAAAACCGAATTTATAATATTTCTTACTTGCAATAAAATGCATGTCAGAAAGTTCATACTTCAGTCATGTCAACAATTAGCTTCCGAAAGTGCATTTCAATTGCATCCTATTCAACAAATGCGATTAGGTATTTTTTTACATATAAACTTATTTTCACTTTCGCTAACATTTTTTTCTATTCTGATTCCAATCTTCCACCCAAATTTCTCATTGCCTTCTGTTGTCAGAATGTTGGCATTAGAGCGGTTGGCTATTTCGTGTAGCTTTAGCAACATCATGTGGCTCCATAACTCAAATAAAGCTATTTAAGTGATAAGATTGTTGAATGAATTCTATAAAAAATGATTTCATATCGCTTTAGAGCAGCTAGTTCTTCCGTAGAGCTGCATAATATCTATTCAGCTCTAGCTAAAATCAAGGATATTTCAAATCAAGTATCCCCTAGTGATTGAATTTGATTGAAGTTCAATGGTTGGAATAAAATAAATACATATATGTTACTATAAAAAAGGTAAACTTTTAATATGCGTACATGCACAATAGGAAGAGTAAATTAACCCTCCAAGTGATTTCGACGAAATATCTCGTCCATCAAGTATTTCGATTTTTTTATGAATACGAGATCAAGATTGGTCAGGTATTTTTCTAATGATAATAGCTCGTCGTCAGTTTTAATGACAATATATCTCGTCCATCAAGATCTGTAGTTTTGCTAATGACGAGATACCTCATAGAGAAAAACCACCAAGAGGGTTAAAATGTCTAACAATTCGAAAGACAAGAATTGCAAGTAAACGGCGAAGTTGAAACTCAAATTCAAACTGATAGAGAAGCGCATGACGCATAACACATCTCACAGTTGGTATCTCATGTTGCGTCCTGTGACATGTATTTTTTGGCATTCGTACTGATCAATAAAAGCACAAATTTTTATGATGGTATATTTTTCATATTTAAAATTAATGGCACGAATTTTTACGATATCAGGAAACTTACTCGTTACATTTTACCATGTCTGTTTATTTAACTTTCACTTGAAAAAATGACGTATCCTTCATATTCCATCATATTCAGATTAATCCTTCATTTTTAAGGACTTGCAGATATCCTATCAAAAAATGCTAATGAAGACTCCTTGAGTGCTTAAATATGGTACCAATTATTTTGAATTGCTTTCGAAGACCAAATCGCTTTCTCGATATTTTTTAATATTCTCTAAAGTATCTATCTGTGAGAAAATGAAGGGACGTTTGCTGAGTTTAAAATATGTCTATGGTAATTTTAATAAATCACGAATCATCGCCCCTTTCAAAATATCTCAATGTAATTACTTCAAGAAGTCCATTACCCCAAGCAGTCTCCGGACTCATATAATATCAAACAAAGTTTGTGCTTCGGAATGATTCATAATATATTATTGTTTTTTACGAGGAACAAAGGTTTATGGTATTGACTGCATTGTACAAGCACCATTGATCATAGATTGTGTGTCATCAGTGCAGGAAAGTCAAAAACTATTTTCAACGAAATTAACATTGCAGACAATATAATTTATTTCAAAGATTATTAATTTAAATTCAAAGAAAGAAATTGTTACTAATTAAACATGATCTTTCTAATAACCAATATTTATATGTACGTTTCTTTTGATTTATAAGTATCATTATTAGTTCTTTACACACTTTTTCATTCTTTATTTTAACAGTACATGATTTCTTTTAAAATATTAAAAAAGAGTAATTAAATATGGTATTTAATCAAACACTGTTAATAGAAAAACGTTAAATATGTATAGGAAAAGTTTTTCTGTCAAGTAGGCGGTGGTAATTTTTCAGCGACGGAACGTGTTTCCAGTACGCGTTTCGAACGTGACGTCACTAGACGGTTTTTGAGTGCGATTTCAGCACTCCGTCAATAAAAATTCCAAAGAATTAATTCCGAATTGATGTATGACAATTGATTGGCCAAAGCTAATTAGATTAAACTCGAAACCTCTCACTCTAAAAACAAGGAAATTTATTGCATTGAAGGTTTAAAAACCTTCACAATTAAAATTTTTTAGCAAGCTATGACTTTTTTTGCAGCACACTCTATGATTTTCTTGTTTTATTGTGTTGTCAGTATTCTTAATTAATTCGAGGTAGGTATGTGTGATATTTCTTGCAACCTTTTACACTTCTTATTAAAAATAAAATTTTGTTTTTGTCAAAATAAGTAATCTGTAAAATGTTAATGAAAATACTTTGTGTATCATTTTACCTACACAAATTCTATACATGCTTGTTACTTTTCTGCTTCTCCCTAAAGGAGTTAAAATCATCATCTTATAAAGTTAAAACCCTATATATTTTGCAGTTATTTGAAGCATATTAATAGGAAATTGTATTATATCTCTAAACAAAATTTATACCGTATTTGGGAGAATTGTGATATATTGGTGGAGACATGAGATGCAACCTAATCAGTGAAACGTATATAGTAGGGTGGAGTAAAACACCCATTTTCACTTTTTGTTTCAATCTTCAAATTGTGATAGTTACGGAAAAGTGCATATAGGCCCATATATCAAGTGTAAAAAATTTGAGATGAATCTATTTATATTTTGAAGTGCCAGAGCATTGAAATTAGAAATGCTATATCATTTCATCTTGTCGATTTTTTAAAAATATTACATTTGTTAAATATTTTTTGTAATGATCACTTATTCGTTTTAATAAATCTATTGTAATAGATTTAGAAATACGGTTAACCTACGATCAAAATTTATGGCACCTCTAGGTTCCATAAAATCTTAGTTTCACATAAAATTGCACAAACGGAAATTCTTAAAACAATATTTATTTAACCAGGTTAATGTTGAATAACAAAATATTACATGTAATGTTGAATAACAAGGGATATTACATGTAATGTTGGATAACAAGGGATACTATATGTGATGTTGGATAACAACCATGTAATATTGGGTAACAAGATATTATACAAGTTGCGGAAAAACAAAAATACTTTACATATATTTCCCTTTTCTATGTAACATCTTAATTTTTTGCATCGAATGCATTTAATTTCGAGATAAAGATCAGCTTTTAATGAAACCATCTCGATGCTTTTCCTCGTAAACAGCTGTAGAAGCCTTTGTTACCAGTTTGATGGCACGTTCCATTACTTGAGTGTGGCGTGAGAAGAGTAGAGTGTTTAGTCCTTGTTCAAAACCACTCTCAATTATTTCCTGCAGTTGATTTACATATAAGTTGCTCAGTAACTTTTACATCTCGCCAATTTATCAAATCGATGTAGTCTTTTGCCTCAAAGTTGGAAACAGGGCAAAGAACGAATTTTTAGACACTTCTGTGATGTTGGTGCTTCTAGATGATAAATGATTCTCGAATCTCCTTTCTTTCATGAGCTAGCTTGTAAAATAAAACATTTTCAGCATAACCAAAATACCCATTCCGTTGTATCACATGATCGATTACTTTTTCAAATCATCTCAAAGATAGTGACTTCTTCCACTAACACGTTTTAATGGTAAACCACATGGGCCCATATACTCGACCAACAAAAGTGGATAATGTTCTTAACTTCTGGGGGGCAATGTGTAGGCCAAAATCCTATTAGCAATAGCAAGACACCTTGAGTGTGACATATGACCAGGCTATCTATTTGCTAAATCCCTGAGAACAAAGTTCTACTCAACAGCCATTATTACCTCAAGTATATATTTTTGATCTGAACTAGTCATCTTTATCTTTTACCAAAGGCAATGTTGATTCTATTTTCTCAAAATTAATAAGAGGGAATTTTCACCGCACTTCAATTGTTTCCCTAGAAGACTTGAAAATCTTTGAGGATTTGCCATTACTCCATCTAAGCGCAATAATAAATGCCCCAATCTTTGCAAACACTCTTTAAATTTAAGAATTCTTTCTTTTTAAATGGCAAATTCTTTTCTTATGCGACTTTATAAAGTTTTTGTATTTTCTGTGATTTGCGTGAGTAAGTTGAAAAATTTTAGTGTCAGGTGCGATGTGGCTTCACCCAAATTATTTCAAAGTTACCACCTTATCTGATATCTCCTACGGTATGATCGTTCATTTTAGGTTTCTTGTTATCTTGAATTTTGTAAGGATACTAGCTGAATTACCCGGCGTTGCTCGGGTTGAAATGGTTAAATGTTGCTTGAAAATTGAATTAGAATAATCACTTTTCTTTCACAGAAAAATGCAATCATTTAAGTCGTACGGAAAATACGTTTTAACTTTTTCATAGCTTCTACAATATACTTCGGACGCAAATATATACATTTAATTCCTGAATATATTGCAATATGTAAAAGATTAAGACATAAATACAAACAGAAACGAAATTCCGACGAAAAAATGCAGAATTCTAAAAAACGAAGGATGCGCAAAGTTTCGAATTTCGACTGCTTTAATGTATTCTGAAATAGAGCAATTCGAAAAAAAGATTTATGAAATTTAGTAATGCTCAAATATGACTGCAACATTTCGCAGTGGTAACTCAAATACACAAACAAGGGATTCTAAATCAAATTTATGAAATAATAAAACATTAATTCTGGTTTGACAAATCGAAAAGAACAAAATTACGCTTTTATGATTGAGTTGAAGTTTTTCGTGTTCCATTACAAAATGTAAATTATGAAAAATCAAATATTTTAAATATCCTTTTTTTTATCAATCAAATATTCATAATATTCATGTAAAAATATAAAACTCACCATAGAAATACAACAATAATAATGAACTTTAATTCAATAATGCACATTACACCTGTCAAATAAAGTAGGAAATACTTATACAATCAATTAAAAGTTAGATTTAGTAATGCTCAAACATGACCGAAACATGGCTTTGCCCGGGTATTTATCCCAATCATCTATTAGACAGGAAAATGAATCAAATCAATCTATAGTGTAAAATCAAAGTAATTACATCAACAAGTTTTTAAAAGTATAAGGATAGTACACACATCATGAAGTAAAATATTTTACAAATTCACTGTAATATAAATGTAACACAAAACTTGATTATACACAATATTTTTAGTTTCACCTCCAGGAGCAAGAATAACAAAATGCACATTACACCTGTCAAATAGATTAGCAAAATTACGCTTTTATGATCAATGAGTTTTTCGTTTGTGCTTTTTGGAATAACGGTGCTTGGGTTACAAATAAATGTAATCGGTTTGGACAAATTAAACTGAATAGATAAAATTTTTTCAAAAAGCAGAAGGTCGATTTTACAGAATTTTTCACAAAGAAAATCACTGCTTTCAACGGAGGATTCACATGTATCTATTCCGGACATTTTAAAATAAGTTACACGCCTTACCTAAAAAGCCTTGTGAAACAGAATTCTACAAATCATTACGTATTCAATAAATTATTTAAGGAAAGTTGGTCGAAATATACACCAACTTTCCTTGAAAATAATCCTTGAACTCCTGAAAACCTTTCCTTGAATTTCCTTGCAAACATAAATATTTTAAAATATTCTTTCCCGTCATCAATAAAATATCTATAATTTATTTACATCATGGGAAGAACTAAAAAGTCAGTTCAAACATAAATACTGTAATTTAATTTGTTTCGGAAAAAATTGTTTTTCGATCAACACTGGTAAAGCAACCATCGCTTCCTAAAGCAATCAATCTATGCTCAATGTTATTTCTATTGCGATTTCGAATAGTTTTTAGCCCCCCAGGGCCAATAGAACGGGGGTTAAGAGTTAGCCTATGCTGACCGCAGTATTCTAAAGTATAAGTGTACCAAATTTGGTGTGAATTGGTCAAACGGTGTAGATTTGTATAGAAAATATACACACATACATACACACATACACACACATCCTATTATATATATATACACTGCTGGCCACCCAAATTGCAACACCAAGAAAGACAAGAGATATCACAACAAAATTTATTTTGTAGATAACATGTTGACCAAGTATCAAATGATTAAATTTATAGACTTCTGTGAAGTGTGGTTCCTGCCAAAATCAGTAGCCAGAGTAGCCGCCATTGTTGGAGATCACCGCTGCCACACGCCTCGGCATTGATTCAAAGAGACTTTGGATGTGTTCTTGGGGTACAGCAGACCAAGCAGCTTCCACACGTTGCCAAAGTTGATCTGGTGTGGCAGCTGGGGATGTATTCTGGGTCAATCGTTGAGCAACCATGGACCACATGTTTTCTATCGGCGAAAGATCCGGAGAGCGAGCTGGCCAGGGAAGCAGTTCAATCTGGCAATTGACGAAGAACCCTTGGACAATGCGTGCCACGTGTTGTCGCGCATTATCCTGTTGAAATATGGCTGTGGGCAAGCCCTGAAGGTAAGGAAGGACAACTGGCTCCAACGCCTCAGAGATGTAGCGCTGGCTGTTTAAAGTACCGGCAATGCGTACTAGAGGAGTGCGAGAGTGATATCCAATACCGCCCCATACCATAATACCCGGTGCAGGACCAGTGTGGCGGTGCATAACGCAGCTGTTCAGCATCCTCTCTCCACGGTGTCTCCAGACTCGAATCCGACCATCGTGGTGTTGCAGACAGAAGCGTGACTCGTCAGTAAAGACAATTTCATTCCATTCTGCCGTCCACATCCTTCTTTCATCGCACCACTGGCGGCGGAAACGTCTGTGGTTCTGCGTCAAGGGTAGACGAAGCAATGGACGTCTTGCGGACAGACCACTCTGCTGTAAACGGCGTCGAATGGTACGCGCAGACACTGGATGATGCGGTACAGACTGAATGTGCTGTGCTATGGTTCGTGATGTGGCTGAGCGATCCGTCACTGCCATACGCACAATATGCCTGTCATCACGTGAAGTGGTGCACTGAGGTGGATGCGATCGAACACGTCGGTCCGTCGTACCCTCCTGCATCCAACGATCACATATCCGCATTACAGTTGTTTGGTTTCGTCCAACACGACTACCGATTTCCCTGAAAGATAATCCACAATCTCGGTAGGCCACTATCCTTCCTCTGTCGAACTCGGATACTTGATCAAAAGATGATCGCTGTTTTCTACGAGGCATAATTGATCGTTTTTTGAAAAAACCACAAGAAAAACACAATTGCCGTACTTGAAATCGTCGAAATCTCCAAGCCTTAAATAGCGCTTTGAAGTGGCGCCACAGGCGCGCGTGATGTGCGTCTGCGCTGAAATTCTAATCATTTGCACATCTCAACTCCGCTAATGCATGTTGTAAATTTCATATTATTTGCATGCTTCCTTCAGCGTGTTGCATTTACGGTGGCCAGTAGTGTATATAGATAGATAGTTCATTTACGATTTAAAATTTTACCACAGAAAATGTGTATCTTTCTATCTCAATATCACATCAAGCGGATGTCATTTTCTTTCCTTGTTTTCTTTTCTGGACGCGTTCGCGTACAGCATGTCCATTGTTGGAAGTTGCGCCATCGAATCCTAAGCAAGCAACCTACTTTCTCTTTGAAGTATATAAAGTTTCAGATCTAAAATTACAATGAGCGACTTAAACCATTTTTGAACCCACAAAGCGAAAAGACACAGGTTGCTTTCTTCCAACTACACAAGCAGTTAACGACAGAACATTATGTTTCGATAGCGATCATGATTTAGAAACGTGTTATCATCGATTTGCTCGTTCTTCTAGTATAATCACAATCAGCAGAATGGCTCCATCGGAAACGGAGGAGCTTATCTTATTACTTTACCGATATGTAGAAATGCACTCCCCTCCTCAAGTCCAGGAGGACAATTATTTGCACCTGCTACGTTTTGTGGCCCGGCTCTTTCTTTGTTACTGGGCATTGCTCATTGCTCTTTTATGGTTCCTCTAATTCAGAAACTATAAAATTCTTGTTCGGTTTCAACGAAATGGGCAGTTTTTCCAGATTTATGGTGAATTTATCGGAGGATGTGGTTTAAGGAAAAGATTTGCTGTCTAATTAGATATTCCAAAGAGATGCTTTGAAATGGGATTATGTTTCTTTCGAGTATGAAAAAATAACTTTATTGTTAAAAGAAAATTATAGCAGGTCTGTTTTCGATTTTTGTCGTAGTGGGTTTTTTGCGAGATAATCCGTTGTGGATTTCATAAAATTAAAAAAATACTTGTATACGTTATCTGTCTATTGAACTCTCTGTTTCAGAGTAACTTGCTCGTTTAACGTTATGCTCTGTGGATAAAAGTTTTGTCTGGTCCAACTACAATGAATCGCTTAAATTATGCAGATTGAACTGAATGCATAGTAGTTGGGTTCACTGACATTTCACTTTTTTACTTTCATCACTTATAAGCAATAATTATTCGATGAAAAAAATCGACATTGACAGTTAATGTGGGCTAATCAAGTTTAATCAATCTTAATCCATTAAGTGAAAAATTTCATCCTATAATTGGGTATAGCCCTTTTCTTAAGTTCAATAATCTCATTCATAGTATTTTTAAAGCTGCAGTTCTAAATTAACAAGTTTTTCATTTCCTGTACTAAGGTAAGGTACCTTTAAGGTAAGGTACCTTTAAGGTAAGGTAGGTTGGTAGGTAATTAATTAACGTCACACTGGAGCAACACAACGGGCTACTGGGGACGGTCCGGGATCAATCCCCAAAATCCGAAGATGACACCACGTAATTATGAACCACGGTCAGATCTTCATCTACAATGAATCGCATCTGAGGGTAATTGAGGTAACATCTGAGCTGGCATCCCATTCTCCAAACTTACAAACCACGCCAACGTGAGGGCATTTGAGGCCACGACAGATTTAACGTACACCAGTCCCCCGCGTACACGACGGTCTTTGAGTGGGCCAAGTTTCGAACTCGCAACCATCCGGTTGCTAATTTGCTAATCCGTTGCTCTTCCAACTGGGCTACCACGGCCCACTAAAAAGTAAGATAATTCAAAATTTGGATATAACTACTTGAAGGGAAGAAAGATGCAAAAATATTCTATTTGTCCAGACTTGATTTATGTTGATGTTTCAAATATGAAATTTGTGGTGATAAAATCAAATTCTTTAATTAGTTTTACATTACTATAAAATCAAAAATACAGTTACATTCTAAAATTTTTAATGTTAAACCACCTAAACTAATTCCAGTTTTGAAATTGACGCCACCACCTGTTGAAGTGGTCCTAGTGTTTGTCTACCATACATCCTGGGTTCGAATCTCGGTTAGTAAGCGCCTCGATGCTGAATATTAGTTGTTCCTGTTAGGAGTCAGAGCGGCTGTCCACTCGATGTTCTCTCAGAAATAGTCACCAATTCATCCCTTGTAGTGCCGAAGGATGAAGAAATCAGAGATCGGAAGGTAGTCATGGCGAACATGCTTATATTTTCTCTAAGGGGAATATCGTTAGATCTACCTTCCCGGGGTACATCCTAGTAACGTTTTTGTGACTAAGTTATTTACGCTCGACAAAGTGGAACTCGATTTCTCAGTGTGATTCTTTCCGAATTTTATCACCCGATATTGGAAATAAAAGTATTTTTTCGAAATGTTAAAGATTTTTATAAGCCAATGAAGAAATTGACCAGTTTTTCTTAAAGTCACGCAATTCTTTTAATTCCTAACTCACACACTCAGACTTTAAAAAGCCTTAAAGGTAAATTTAAACACTAATAAATTACTCCTATTATAAGAAATCAGCCTCTATCAAAAACCGTCCACTCCAGTTTGCAACATACGACGTGACTACTAAAACGATACGGTCATCTGAATACATCAGTCTTCCCTCCATAACTTTTAACCAGCTCTGACCTTCTTAACCAATAGAATATTTCCTATGATTCTTTTAACCGATAGATAGGAGTTATTTAGTCACTATGTGTGTTGTCGGGGAAAAGCCAATAATACACTACCTCGGAAATCTCGTATCATACAACATATCATAAAATACAATTATTTTAAAGGTAGCCGTGGTATTTAGTTGCAATCAGACTTGACAGAATTTCAATGAACATGCTTATACTTTCTCTAATGTTTTTTTTTTTAAGATGTGGTTTAAAAGTCAAGAAAAATTACCCAATTTTTCCTAAGGTCACGCAATTCCTCTAATCCCTAACTCACACGCTTAGACTTCAAATTGCTTTAATGATAAATCTAAGCACTAATAAATTCCCACTAGGTAAAGAAGTTAGCCTCTATTCAAAACCGGTCAACAACACACGACATGACTACTACTACATATTCAGCTTCCATTTGAATGAATGAGAAACGCGTCACTATTAGTTAAGGCTACAGAGTATTACATTTTCAAAAGTAACAGCACGTGCGTGACATTCGCGTGACTTCCGAACATAAGTCAGAGGCTATTTTGAGAGTTAGCATCCGAAGATTATGCGACAACCTCTAAAACACGGCCGCAATGTTCGGTCTGGGACTTGCGTGTGCCACCGCTCTAGTTAGCCGAGAAACTTTTGTACAGAACAATGCATTCCGCCTCGGCAAGTTTTAAATGAATTCGTGAACTCTGCTCTTTAACAGCTTTTGGGGTCGCATCGTTGTTGTGTTGTTTCGTGAACTCACTGGCTGGACTCGTTGCTGGGGGTTTATTGGAAAGTGTGATGCGTGGCTTATGTGGTGAATTTTGATGGGGCTGCGGCTTCTGAAATTATGCTATGGAAGAGATGGGGTGAGAATTGCTCGTTATTGTGACATTGCAAGGAGTTGGAGTAATGCTAAATTACTTCGGATTAGTGTCATTTGCATTTTGGCTACTATTATTAAATTTTTGTTCCTAATATTCATTCTGAAATTATTAATTATTTTTATTGTCGAATTCTAGTCACGGTTATCTGCAAATTTTGAATTCATATTCCCACCAATAGTGGAATCATTTTCTTCTATAAATTATTTATTTGTTTAGTTTTATTTGTCACTGTACACTCATTTTGTTCGATACATAGACTAATTATACCAAGACCAACGGCTTAACACTCCAAGTGGTATCGACGAGATATCTCATTCATCAAGATCCGACCAATTTTGCTAATGACGAGATATTTCGTCATCAAAGTATTGTCGATTTTTTTATTATGACAAGATCAAGATCTGATTGGTTTTTCTCTAGTGACGAGGTATCGCATCATCAAAATACTGTCGATTTTCTGATGATGACAAGATCAAGATCTGATTGGTTTTCTCTAATGACGAGATATCTCGTCCAACAAGATTTAGTCAGTTTTGCTAGATGCGAGATACCTCCTAGAGACAACCACCAGGAAGGTTAAATGGAAGGTTAAAGGGAGGGTCCAGGGAGTGGATTCGGAACCACTCAGCAATGATTTTGGTTAACAATTCATCTGGCGAGAGGTTAGAGCACGTTATCAAGTCACAAATGAAATCAATCGATGCGACACAGGAGGTTCTCTCGCCTGGGGAGGCATTATGAGAGACTGCAGTACAGAGCTTCAGATACTAGACGGCGGCAATGTAACCGGTGCACGGTACTGCAGTGACATAATTGAGCCCCGTTTAAGTCTGTTCCAAGGCGCTGTAGTCACTGATTTCATTTTTATGCACGACAACGCTACGCTCCATCCTTGAGTGGCTGTTTCGCAGCTGCTGAAAAATGAGGATATAATGTATTACCTGCCCATTTTCCAGATCTGAATGCCATTGAACAAATATTGGGCGCTCTACGAAGACCGGCAATTATCCAGCAGTTGAAAAAGCTCTTACTAAGTAATGACTTCTGTCATAGCAGAAACTCATTTGCAACCTCATTCTCAGTATGCAAACGCGGTGTAAAACCTTATATCTTTATTTCAGTTTCAAATCTCCCCTTCTGTCTCGTTGCCCCAGTGTAGTGTCCACACTTCAGTTCAAAGACTTTTTTTACTCTTCGATTCTGTTTTCTTTTTGCTTTCACTCAACAGTTCACTCCCTTTTGTATCATTTTTCAACATCCAGATCACTTCCCTGCAAAGTAGCAGCTGAAAACCTTGCCATTCCTTATGTTTTCCGAAACTCGATCCAACCAAAGACCGCTATGTAAGTGGGGGCTGGTTTCACGTTAAATCTGTCATGACCTCAAATGTTCTACCGTTGGGGTGGGGTGGAAGCTAGGAGAGTGGGATGACAGCTCAGGTGTTGACCTCGTCATCTGACCGTGGTTCAAAATTACAAGGTGTTGTCCTCGGATCTTTCCCTTTGATATTGATCCTGAACCGTCACCAATATCCCGTCGTGTTGCTCCAGTGTAACGTTGATTCAACTATCTACCTATCTTATGTGTTCCGTGATAAAAATTTGTAAAAAGATATTTTATTTTTTTTAATTCACCCCATTATTCTTTAAAAACGAAACATTATTTTCCCTTCCAACGCCTATTTATATCTCTTAGTACAGATATTCAGATACATTTTTGTGTTGCATTTAAAGCAAAACAAGTAGTTTCCAACTTACGGAGTCCCTTTAATCCGTGAAACTAATTGCAAAAATATGTCCTCACAGCAATCAACATCTAAGCTTATTTCTAAAAACTCGCTATCTTTCCGTTTCCAATGCACTCATTTTTTCCTTTCCAATTTCCAGTTTCCAATATTAAACCCGTAAGATAAATATGACGCTGCTGAAGAAAATATATTTTCTGCTGCGTGTTTCCATCGGGGAAATATTGAATTTCTTTCTTGAAATATCAATGAGAAAACTTAAAAGGAATTTCAGCAGCTCTGATTACATCTTCCTGAAGCCTAAGTTGCTTTCTTGATAAGATTCCGTAGCAAAAAAGTATCACATTTAGGGTTATGGAGCTTGTTATACAAGAATCGCCGACAGCTTTTTGACGGACATAAAAGACTGTATTCAGCTTTATAACAGAATAAGCCACGACGTTACAGTAAAATATTTAGAGATAACAGTGGAGATAGAGTTATATATTTTCAAATGGATAGATATACGATCTTATCACTGAATAACTCGAAAATTCTTCGATGCGCTTCTATATTTAGAAATGCATTTCCATACCTTGTTATCCGTACAATTTAATCTTATTTTTGAAATATTGTTTACAGTTATTTACCAATTCCTAAAAGTATCTAAAATTATAATATTTTACATTTAGAGTAGATTAATTGGTAATTAGTTGACGTCGCACTGGAGCAACACAACGGGCTATTGGCGACGGTCCGGGATCAAACCCAATGGGAAAGATCCGAGGACAACACCACATAATTTTGAACCACGGTCAGATGATGATATCACGCCTGAGCTGGCACTCTACTCTCCAAGCTTCCACACCATGCCAACGTGAGGACATTTGAGGCCATGACAGATTTAACGTGCACCAGCCCCCTTTGTACACGACGGACTTTGATCGGATTCGAACTCGTAAGCCTCCGGTTGCTAATCCATTACTCTTCCAACCAGGCTACAGCGGCCCTAGAGTAGATTAAGAGTAAGCCAGTGAGTGTATTTTATATTAAAAGTAGAAGCTATTTATCCTTTGTGTGATACATCAAATCGTTGTTTTCGTCTTGTCCACATAGTCGGGCTATGTATATAATACTTTTCAATAATGTACTTGTTACAAAAATGATATTTTTATATGGTAGAATGAAAATAAACAATATAAATATATAAATATCTATATACAAAATAAATAAATAAACAACAATGTCCACAACGTCGATATGAATCGACATTATTGACATTGTTGATAATTGGCATTTTCAAAAACGAATATAAACAAAATTCAATCAATCACTACTGGATTCATAGACCAATTTTACAGCATAATTTTGATATGATTAATTAGAGCTGCATAATAATAACCAACGCGGAAGAGCTCTAAATTCATCAGCCAGTCTGATACCATAGCATAAAATCTTCAGCAGCTGATTACAGAAGGCAATGAGACATCAGGATTATATCAGCACAAATAAGAAAATGTGAACAACCGCTAAAATGTTAAAACTTCAAAAAATACCGAATTTCCTTTAGAAAAGTGAATGGGATGCAGTTGAAGCTGACGTTCAGAAGATAAATGTGGGAACATAACTGAGGTATGAAGATTTGTCATGTACTGTATTGGAAATAAGAATGAACAGTAAATTAAATACACGAAATGCTGCTTTTTTTACAAGTTTAATTTCATTTGAGGAATGGAATTTACCTATAGATAATTAAATGAAACTTTCATAAACGAAATTGATGCATTATAAATGTATTTAAAATAAGTTGTGAAATGTGAGTAACGACAGACATCAAAATATTAGCAATTAAGAAACTTTAGAACATATGTCATGCGCGGAGAATTCATGCTAGTTCAATTAATTTCACTAAAATGCCCTCATGTTTTATAAAAGATGTTCTTCAAGATCCCTGATCTTGATGAATTTATCAACTGGGTCGAATCTATGTTAACTTTTGAATCGGAATTTTAACTGCCAGTGTATCAAAGTTTGGATGAAAATTGTTCAAACTTTGATTGATTTTTTAAGTAATTAATGTAAATGTAATTTTAAATAAATTCATTTGTAATTATTTTTAAATAATTAATTTTTACTAAGTAATTGTTAAAGAAATTTTTAAATAAATAATACGGGACACTTCTATTTTTAATGTCGGTGGCCAAGCTACTTTGCTTAGAGCTTTCTGTATGCACTCAATTATACGTAAAATATTTTTTTAAAAGACGGTTTTAAATGTAATCTCTAAGGTGTAAAATCTTCATCAAGGAGTATTCATTCTAGTAGTAACTGTCATCCTATTAAAATCAATGAAATAAAAATCATTATCTTAAAAAGCTCATTAAATAAATGGGGTTGTTAATTACTATATAAAACCCGTACTTTCGTAAATTGAAATAAATATTTTTGTATGTTTGAATACAAAATTTTTGTTCTGATATAAAACAAAATTACCTTAGTATCATTTACATTGCTTTCAATCATCAACTTAAGAAAATAATGAATCATTCAATATAGAAAAGTGAACTTAAATTGAATAATAAATAAAAGGATTCTAATTTTAAATAAATGAATATATTAGAGAAGTAAATAATTTTGTATTTTAAGCTTGTTTTAGGATTTAAAAGCTTTGCTATCCCCAAAACAGTATACGCATTGAAATACATCTAAAAGCTAAATCTCAAATAGATTTACGAATCATATTCCCTTTTAAAGCAAGTGAAACGAAACTAAAAGTCACTGGCACAATTTATCGCATCAATTGGCGGTTCAGTTTCCAACATTCGAAATAAAATAAACAGTAATAGCTGCTTCTAAGTAAAGCAATTTTTGAGGTACAAGACGTTTACAGGATGACAGAACATCGTTCTACAAATTCAAAATTGACTTCTTGCCAACGAAGAACAAAAGTAGTTATGAGCAGCGCAGAGCCCTCTGGAGTGATAAATTTCTTTACAGCAAGTTAACAAAATCTTTGGTAAAGTAAGAACAAATGTGCATTTGTACTCAGATAAAAAAAATTTTTAAATTTGGAAACTTTTTAGTATTTTTTTATCATTAAATGAAGTTTTATGTCTTATCAACGCATTCTAGTTTAATATTAAGTTTCCGTTCAATTCGTCCCAACGAATCAACGAATTTAATATACCTGTAGAGGTTGTAAAGAAACAACCCCAATATATCTCTTAATAAAATATAAGCATTTGTTTTAATGGATGCATTATTAGAATATCTGACTCGCCTGAGTCAGGTAGTAAATAAAGATGATGACTTCATGATGATGATTAAAGACCATAAATACAACCTAATCGTGTTATAAGTGTACTTTAGAGCCAAAACAGGTATATGTTTTATGATATCAAATGTAGAAACCTCAAAAATACCTCAAATCAAATAAATAAATACATTTTTTCATAAAAAAAATACAAATGAGACTTGAAGGATCCTACTTTCAACTATGTTGATTAGTCAAATTCTGTTACCTTTGCAACATTATTTTTCTGGTGTTTAGCTACTTTTATATATGAAGGAATAATCTCATTAGAGTGTAATTCAGTGTTCAAATAGAAAGTTCTTGTAAAAGTGGCATTTAACTTTTACTTCAATCTATAAAATCGATTAAAAACTGTTTACTGAATTTTTATTACCACATTTAAAATGTTAAACGAACTAAACTGTGAAGCAAACGGTAATAAAAATGTATTTGATTCCCTGCGTTTTTATCACTTCTTACCCTTCATGAGTTTTGAAACGATTTTTGAAATATCTAAAAGAACGTTTCTATGTCCAAACGTACATTTCGTTGACGTTTTCTCAAATATTGAATTTTTGCGCATTGCAACAACCTTTTAAGCGTCGAATCGACTTTCAATGATAGAGAAGATAAGAAATATCTATGCTCCTGTCCTTTTTTCATATTTATTCTATCAATTCTAAAAGTCTATAAACTTACTGTTATTTTTAAAAAGTAATATCCATTTTAATATTATGGGGAAAAAAGAACAACGAAGTATTAAACTAGATTTTCAAATGCGAATACAATATCTGATTCGAAGTTCCATACTCAATTTCAAACAATTTGGAATAAATATATGCATTTCGGAATATTACATAGAATAAAGCTCACCTATAGTACTATACCTATACCTATAGATTGTCTACAAAACAAGCAATGTGCAAATTAAATTCAAAGAACAGCATCAACAGGTATTTCATGAACTATTGTTCTGATTTGAAAACAAATTTCATTTGAGATGGAACATACTTTTCAGTTTTGCAAATTAATTAAGTTTATAAAAATAATTTCTAGTTTTTGTATGTTCGGAAACTAAATGAAAAGTACCAGCAAAAATAAGGTTTTTAAAAATTACTCAAATTACATACATTGCTGCAAGGGTGTAATTGTGAACCACTTGGCGTTATCCTGGGTAGTACCACGTGGTAGGGTTTATGTTGCACCTCAACATAAATCTACCTAAAGTAAGCCACATATTCAAGGCACAACTCGTTTATAGATGTCGTACAAGGACTCCAGACGGACAAACATTATCCCTTACCCCTAGTTTCTCATTTCAAACTTTGTGTGTCGTATGATATCTATTTGACATATACTTTCATTAAATTTATTTAAACCCAGAAATACATTAGTTGGGAAAGATTATATGTTTAAGGTGCGTTTTATTTTGAGTTAAATGTATTATAAACCTTAGAATATAACTTTTTAATGTCCTTGCAAATAAGACTACGAATTTGTTTACATAGCTTCTACAGTAGAAACGAGTTTAAACCTTTAACTAATCTATTCAAGTTGGTTGTCATTCTTAGCTAAGAATTCTTTAGATAACATTATGCTTTTCAAAGTTTCCACTTGCTAGATACATTGTTAAATACTGCGCCGGATAGTATGATTTATTACATCTAACAAGCCAAGCACAGATAAGATCTAAAAGCCCAAATATTCTTTTTTCGCAAAAAAAAATATCGTTGCACTTTATAAGTTACTTTGTAGTTTTAAAATCTTAATAGTTTATAATAAGTTTTATGTGCTATAACTGATTTAAAGTATTCATTCAAAGCAGTTTTTAGCTGTAATCGCTGGAAATAGCTGTTCTGTTGAACAATGATGCAAGTAAAATTCATCAATTTTTTCAGAATAAAAAACTAAGTATACCGTTCATGATTAATATCAATTATAACATGTGTGAATTGATATGTATGTGTTTGATGGTAATGAAAGTGGGGTTAACATTAGTATATTTATGATATTTTTAAATAATGTCACTCAAGAATGGATATTTTAAAAATTCTCTCACTCCAGTTTTGCAGTTATGTAATTCTTCCGGAACACAGATATAATTTCACTCAGCATTGTACTTCGTCGATTTCGGTGTGTTTAGGGCATCAGATTATGTTAAAATTGTTATTATCACAAAAATAAATACTAATAAAACTACACACATACTACGTATACAAAAACTAATATTTGAGGGTTAGACTGTATTTAGAACTTTGTGTCCACCATTACAAACACTTACCATAAAAAACACTCGAGCGAGTATAAAGATTGATATTTATTCATATGTTTCTAGTAAATCTCCTCTTTTCTCATTAACGCAGTTAGAGGGAAACCTATTCCCAAGAAAAAGGGGAGCCGGCAAACTCAAAAAGCAGCTCGGTCGCTTAGAAGAAAATGACGCAAAATCCGTAATTATGTCATCATTTACCGGACTTGCGTTCGCTCAATTACTAGCCTTTTCCGTGTCTCTCATAATTAAACGCCGATGTCATTATAACGGAAACGAGGTTATACCTTCGCCAATTGTGAGCGAATGTCCTTGGGATGAAAAAAGATGAAGTGACCAGGCAAGGGATACTTACTGAGATTGATCCCTTTCCCGAACGCCTGAAATGGTACAAATCATGGCCTGCGTATTGCTTTTGAATGTTCATTTGATGACTTAAGAAAACAAATTGCATTACATTTTTGAATTGCACTTACATGTATGCATTGCTTAGGTGAAATAATTCTTATTCAAGGGATTTTATAAAAATTTTCCAATTGTAGTGAAATCTTCGATTGAAAATAGTATGTTGATTCATCGACGGTACCATGAAACTTAAAATAAGATTTATAACCGAATTTATCTTTTATGGTCTAGTTAACACTCAAATATTATGTTTTAGATTATAAGTATACTATAACAGGACCCCTAGATAGGATCACCAGTGCCATAGTAAAGGGGTCCCGGGAGATGTGAAAAGTTTCATATTTTAAGGCAAAGTCTATTTTCTAAATTTATAATATTTTTGTTGTATAAATTCGTGCAAGCTGAAATAAATACCTTCAATGTATACTAGGTCTCTCCGGAAAGTATCCAGCCAATGCTAATATTTTTTTATTTGCAATGCAGATGCCAGTGGACAAACGTCCTTAGGCAGAGAGAACAAAAATACAAGATTCAAATACAGTTAATACGAGTAGTAGTAAAATTATAAATAAAAACAAAAATGCAAGTGCAGTATAAATAAGGCTATTAAAATGAAGACATAGGTCTCTAGCCTCACAGTAACGGGAGAAAAAAGCACTACTTAACAGGTCGGGGCATACAACCAGGAGAAAAGCGAGCGCCCATGAGAGAACCTTCACAGAGAGGACAGGATGGGCTAGAAAAGATTCCAATATGATGTAAAGTAAATGGACAGCAAGACAACCGGGTCCGGTCGTCAGACGAAAAGCGAAAACAGCCTTTTCCCTCAAGTGATAAGGCATATCGAGACCACTTCCTCCATGTATCTTTTATTCGTTCAGTGAGGTTGGACATTTTTTTTATTTTTGAACAAAGAAAAATAGTAGATTTACATGCCATCTCGGTAATGCCAGATTGGATAATCTCCGTGCCTCTTTCAACGAGGGCATCTGTGGCCTCATTACCGGGAATTCCATAGTGAACCTGAATCCACTACCAGAACAGTTTTCTTCTGACATTAATTTAATAGACATAAATATGACATGCACTCTTCGACTCCTTGGAAAGAGTCAGGTTCGTTGCAATGCAATACAATTCTTCTGCAATGCAATACAATTCTTCTGCAATGCAATACGAATTGCCACAACTTCACCATCGAAAGTACTGTTATTCAATTCCAAAATCAGGTATGGGAAAAAGAAACAATAGATTCCAGCACTGGCCTCCTCCCAAGCCCCGCCTCGTCATTTACCCGTGGTTCAAAATTACGTGGTGTTGTTCTCGGATATTTCCCTTCGGGTTTGTTTCCGTACCGTTGCCAATAGTCCGTTCTGTTGCTCCAGTGCGATGTTAATTAAATACCTACCTAACCACCCAAGCGCCACCTTTAGACCTGTCAGTATAAATGTGTAGCCACGAATAAGAAGGGTAGCGATTTAGGTAGTGGTGTCCATAGAGGTAAGAAGAGTTTCTGTACAGCATTCAGATTTTAATACCTGACAAGAAATGGTATTAAATGTTTCTGAGGGTAGTGGGATTGGTAGGTATAAAAGGGATGCCAGGAGAAAGATTTAAATAAAACGTTAATTTCTTCTTGGGGACCATTTGTATAAAACTCACTTGTGTTTCTATTCTACCAGGCTTGTCAATATAATTTTGTCATTTATCATCAGAGGGCAATCTGATCAACTTCTCGTAGTCTTATGACTGAAAATGGGATCTCGTCCCGTATGGATAACTAATTGGTGTAGATTTCATTGCTCCTGTAAAAAGTCTAAGAGCCAGTTTGTGTATATGTTCTATACTATTGACCAGAGCTCTTGATGTCGGTATGAGGAAGAAGCAGCTATATAACAAATCAGGGCTAACAAAAGTTTTGTAGGTTGTCAGTAAAGTAGATCTAGTGCATCCCCACCTAACACCTGCTAGTCTTTTAAGCAAGGATAAACTTTGGCGCCATCTTATTTCCAAGTCTTCAACATGTAACTTCCATGAAGATCAGCAATCAAAGATCATTCCCAGGTATTTGAAGCTCTGGCAATGGGCAGGGCAACATCGTTCTAAGATAACTCCAGTTCAATAGGGTTATGATAAATCAAAAACGCGTCAGACTAGCAAAGTTATCAGTATTCACCATCATATTTTTCTGTATACACCAAGAATGCAAGTTCGGTAGATCGTTGTTTAAAATACATTCCAAGTTCGTGCGAGCATTTTTCTAGGGAACAGATGTCCACATGACCAAGTCATCAGCAAACATAAGGAATTCATCATTTTTAAGGCATGTATGAGATCATTTATATAGATATTAATTAAATAACTGCTAATCACAGCTCCCTGATGGAGGCCTGTTTGCAGCTGTTTATATCTAGATAGACCGTCACCAAATCTAACATTTAAATATCACTGACCAATAAAGTTATTAAACCATCCGAGCATATATAGAATATTTTTGCTGTATATACACTGCTGGCCACCCAAATTGCAACACCAAGAAAGACAAGAGATATCACAACAAAATTTATTTTGTAGATAACATGTTGACCAAGTATCAAATGATTAAATTTATAGACTTCTGTGAAGTGTGGTTCCTGCCAAAATCAGTAGCCAGAGTAGCCGCCATTGTTGGAGATCACCGCTGCCAAACGCCTCGGCATTGATTCAAAGAGACTTTGGATGTGTTCTTGGGGTACAGCAGACCAAGCAGCTTCCACACGTTGCCAAAGTTGATCTGGTGTGGCAGCTGGGGATGTATTCTGGGTCAATCGTTGAGCAACCATGGATCACATGTTTTCTATCGGCGAAAGATCCGGAGAGCGAGCTGGCCAGGGAAGCAATTCAATCTGGCGATTGACGAAGAACCCTTGGACAATGCGTGCCACGTGTGGTCGCGCATTATCCTGTTGAAATATGGCTGTGGGCAAGCCCTGAAGGTAAGGAAGGACAACTGGCTCCAACACCTCGGAGATGTAGCGCTGGCTGTTTAAAGTACCGGCAATGCATACTAGAGGAGTGTGAGAGTGATATCCAATACCGCCCCATACCATAATACCCGGTGCAGGACCAGTGTGGCGGTGCATAACGCAGCTGTTCAGCATCCTCTCTCCACGGTGTCTCCAGACTCGAATCCGACCATCGTGGTGTTGCAGACAGAAGCGTGACTCGTCAGTAAAGACAATTTCATTCCATTCTGCCGTCCACATCCTTCTTTCATCGCACCATTGGCGGCGGAAACGTCTGTGGTTCTGCGTCAAGGGTAGACGAAGCAATGGACGTCTTGCGGACAGACCACTCTGCTGTAAACGGCGTCGAATGGTACGAGCAGACACTGGATGATGCGGTACAGACTGAATGTGCTGTGCTATGGTTCGTGATGTGGCTGAGCGATCCGTCACTGCCATACGCACCATATGCCTGTCATCACGTGAAGTGGTGCACTGAGGTGGATGCGATCGAACACGTCGGTCCGTCGTACCCTCCTGCATCCAACGATCACATATCCGCATTACAGTTGTTTGGTTTCGTCCAACACGACTACCGATTTCCCTGAAAGATAATCCACAATCTCGGTAGGCCACTATCCTTCCTCTGTCGAACTCGGATACTTGATCAAAAGATGATCGCTGTTTTCTACGAGGCATAATTGATCGTTTTTTTGAAAAAAACACAAGAAAAACACAATTGCCGTACTTGAAATCGTCGAAATCTCCAAGCCTTAAATAGCGCTTTGAAGTGGCGCCACAGGCGCGCGTGATGTGCGTCTGCGCTGAAATTCTAATCATTTGCATATCTCACCTCCGCTAATGCATGTTGTAAATTTCATATTATTTGCATGCTTCCTTCAGGGTGTTGCATTTACGGTGGCCAGCAGTGTATTTGTCGAAGCTGAAATGAGTACTGGGAATATATCAGAGGTCTGTCCGATAAGTATCCCACTATTGTAAATATAACGATATCGGTTTGTGAGGTATTGATGTTACTTGTCACCAAACTAGAGGACATTGATACACATAGGTGGAAAGTCGCGAACGCATTGGACTAATTCATTGGGAGCTAGACGCTTTTGAGTAAGCGTATGATTCGTGACAGTCGTATTAGCTGAAACTAAGTGTAATGCAGCGATTGTGCATCTAAGTTTGCGTTAAACTTGAAAATTCTTCCGTAAAATCTATTCAAATGATTAAGAAGTCTTCTCAATGGAAGATTCAATGAAAGATGCCTAGTTCTCCCCTCCGAAGAAGGCGTGACAATGTCACAAAAACGTCAAGAATATGTGGACTATGTGTTTAGATTATTAAGGTGTTGTCCATCTAGAGTACGCTCCTTCAGACCAAACAATTAATAATGAGTACTACTTCTATGTTCTTAGGCAGCTAAGAGATGCAGTACAAAGAAAAGGACCAGAGCTGTAAACAATTCGTGATTTGCAGATTCATTACGGTAAAGCATATGCATACTCATCACGTCTTGAGCAGGGTTTTTTTGCCAATAAATTACTGATCAACCATGTGGCTCACCCCCCTCCAACCTAGGTTTGGTGCCTTTGAGACCTAGCTTTTCCCGAAGTTAAAATAACCTCTGAAAGGGAAGAGTTTTCAGAACGGGGATGCGATTCAGGACAACATGATGAGAAACAATGTGATTCCAACAATGGTCTTTGCAAATGTTTTGAAAAGTGGAAGAGACTGGAAGAAGTGTGTGAGGTCCCAAGGTGTTTACTTTTATGGAGACAAGGCGCAAAAGTCCTAGGTACAATTTCTGTCTTGTTTCATATTACATGACTGAATTCTTTTCCAAACAGACCTCATATATGTATTTCATGAGGCACCCGTTATCTTAACTTGTTACCAGGATCTGCAATATAATCTTTCTCGTAAGTTTTGTAAGGAAACGTGTAATACAAGCGATATATATAATGGCAAATACTTAATTTTGTAATTATATCTTTCACCTCCAGTAAAGTAATAGGTTTAAATTTGCAGTTCCAATTATAATTATTGATAAGAGGTATAGTTTTTTATTCTGTGAGATTGAGTTACTGTATAAAACAGTTATTGTGAAATTATTACTAAGATTGAATCTATTTTTGAAGGATGATATTTATAAATTGAGCTACTGAGTTTACCGTATTCTGAGTATTTTGAGTTGCAAATGAATTCATATATCTTTTTAATTGATATTTAATGATCTACTTCAAAGTCGTAAACCCGACAAGTTCAATGTTACAATTCGGGTAAAGATAAAAAACAAAGAGCACCAATAAGACCTTAATTGCCCTAACTGTTGAAACAGTGTAATATTAGCTCGAATATGAAAATCGCTCATAGCTTAAGTCTATAACAGCTTCGAAATTGATAAACACGGAATTTGCAACAAAGTGTGATGTTTTTCTGAACATTTTTGCCCATTAAGTGGCTCGCTTCTAGGGATCTGATAAACATATCATCAGTCATCATCTCCAAAATGATAAGCTTATCAGAAGAATGAAAGTGAATCTTCCTCATCAAAATACACCCATATCCAAGCATTTATATGTTTCGGTGTCTGTATGGGGTTGTGCGCTGGCCTGGAGAGGTTGGAAATTTAATTTTTATTGATGAAATCATGGAAAAGTGAAATACTTCACTCTATTGAATTGAAAAATAATTCAAGAGCTCAAAATTTGTATTTGTAATCAAATTTATAAATCTACAGAGAACTTCTCCACGGAAAAACAAGGGCTATATAGCAAAAATAGTTAAATGAAAGTTTCTGTACCATCTAAAATACACCCTACCATAATCTCAGGACCATAATGTGTTTGGGGATTTGTGATCCTAGTAAGAAAAAACGGTTAAAAGTCTTGATATCCTAAACTACCTGATACCCTAGAGCTAATTTCTCTCATAGAATCATTCTTCTATGAGATTTCTCTCAGAAAAGAATGATTCTATGAGAGAAATGAGCAAACATGTTCACAAAACATCACAAATTCTTCTTAATTAAGTGCCTATTGTTTTAGAATCTGTTTTATATGCAGAAATAGGTGCAACAATAAATACTTTACTTTATATTTTATTGTGTTTCTAGGCAGGGTGTGTATTCAATTTTGTGATCTAGAATTTTGTAAATGTGGTATTTAAAACCTATCTTAAAATATTATCGCCAATATGAAATTTGGAATATGTTCTTAAATATGTACTTTATCACACTATAAAAAATAAATTCACTTTATTGTTTACTACAGATTTATGGATTCTTAAAAAATATCTTAAAGGTGTATACTCAATTTCGAAAGCCACTGTCTATCTTTTGAAGCAAAAAGAACTTGGATTACTGTACGTGGTCAGGACTAGCAATGCTGTTGTCCTGACAGTTGTGATAGTCAGGGTAAATTTTTTTCCTACAACGTATTTCATAACTTTGGTGTGACCAGTTCTAAATCCTTAAAATGCTGTTTATTTCCTATATAACATCAAGTTGGCTATTTCCCCAAGTTTTTTTAATCTATATTAATGGTGTTGTGGTATGGTGTCTTTTAATTAAAGTATTTTTACGGGCTGTTTCATGAATTAGTCTAGTCGTGAGTCAAGCTAGAGGTGAACATTTTAGAAAGCATGAAGCATTAGAAACCCTTAAAAGCAGATTCAAATATTCATGATAGGGCAGTACCTCGTTTACAATGTTATTGAATTTATATGCTATTTTATTCTTTTAAACAGTTCGAAAAACAATTGCATTTATGACACTATACACATTTAAAAGGAGAGAAACAACGGTACGAAAATTCACAAACGAAAAGGCTCACATTCCAGCTTCTGACACGTAAACACATTAATATCTTCGACTGAAAAAGACCCACAAACCACTGCCAAAAGCAAAGCGAAAAAGATCTCTTATCTCTGACAAACAGCTCGAAATAACAACAGTTTATCAAAATAATAAAGTTCGCACAAATGCAAAAAACAACAAAACGACGGCACACTCTCCTTCCTCGCCGAAACTAATTAACCACCGAATTCATTAGAACAGAAAAGCCACCCTGGCGATTCCGAGGCGAACGCGTCACTGATTCACTGTAACCACGAGCATCATCAGAGGGATGACGAGCAACCCTACGGAGAGATGAATCGGATTTTTAGAGAGCGCTAAAACTGCTCATCCATAATTAGATTTCGCATTCTCTCCCTTTTCTGTGCAGAAAAATCCATTTATTCCTATCCATACTGGTAACTCGGCGAAACCCGGGAAATATGCCCTTTAACGTAATTTGTGTGGATGGGAGCTCCGCGATTTAAAACTTTCACCTCTAATGGAATCAGTTTAAATGAGAACTTTTAAACCTGTTAGGGTAAATTATTGAAGTGGCTCTATAAGTGTGTGGGAGAGGGTTTTGCGTTCAGAAATGGACCTTCCATTTGAAGGGACGCGTTTTAAGCTCCAGTAAATGTTGGATGGAATGTTTCTTCGAGATAACAGTCAATGACTGGCTTAAAATATGAGGGCAAAAATGTCGCCTCATCTCGGAATATTTGATCAATAACAGTCGTAAAAAGCAATTTTTGAGTTATTAGTTAAGGAATTTAATTTACGTTTACGATTACGTTATCGAATGGTGTTGCAATTTGATAATTAGTGATGTGATATTTAGTTGGAGATTATTGACAACTGTGATATTTGGTTGAAGATTTTTGATTATTTTATATTATAATTAGTTGAGTTTGATTTGTGTTGGACAATTTACCGAATGATACTGCAATTTGAACAGGAATATTTATTGATATGGTAAATCAAGCGTAACAGTGTCAAGCGTTAAATATGTTTTTATCAGCCTTTTCACCATAAATATCTGTCTGGTTGCCCAATAGTCTTGAAACAGAAATAAAATATGAAATTCTGTCAGCAGTATTATTCACTGCGACGTCAGTAAAGTCAGGGCAACTATTGTCGGTGTTCCTGTCATGTCAAAAAGGCCACACATAGGGTGAGTTCGGTAGAGAGAGATGATTTTGCAGGTTGTTGTGTCCAGTGAGAACACGAAAGCAAGTGACTCCCAAATTCTCAGTGGATATCCTGCGGCAACTGAAACTTTAGCAAGTTCTAGTCTTTCTCTTTATTATTATCTTTAAATATATCTTTAAATATAACTATCTTTAAATATAATAATTATATCTTTAAATATCGAGAATTTTGATTTTTTTATTTATAATCTTTTTACTGTATGTTCAATGGGAAGGCATGGCCGGGGTAATTCAGAGCATGTCTTGGTTAGGCCATCCACCAATTCATTGCCACAGTGACTGAATTTTAAAGATGCGAATTATGGTGTTTGCAAGTTTTGAATTGTTGGAATAGTTCATTGCATGCAAGTTTAGTGCTTGCAGTAATTTATATGCATTCAGCTTTCAGCATTTATTATTACTCTTGGAAGAGATACACAAATAAAATCTAGCTAAAGAAAAAAATAATATTTTTATTTTAACAAGATTTCAACAGTACTATTATAGTAATGGACTAGTGACTTAAGTAATGTCACTTACATTGATTCCTGGAAAAAGATTCTACACAACAAAGAAGTATTTTCATTGGATGCATTTAACATTGTAAATACTACAATGCAAGCTAATATTGAAGGTGCATAAATAAATTTAAAATAACCGTTAATTCCATATCAATTGGTTTCATGATTATAAGATTTTGGATGGAGGAATACATCGTGAGATTTTCGCAAATACAGCCTGCACTGAGAACAGAGAGCTAAGTTCTGTTCCAAGGTGCTTCCAACAGATAGTTACGTAGTGGGCGGCATGTTCAATTA